>CM040089.1:34332371-35627882 GCA_022496805.1 Pohlia nutans | reverse complement strand
GCCAAGTGCATGATTATATGGCCAAGTGCAAAATTAGCGAATTGGGTGTTCTTTATAGTTGAATTTTTTTTCATTTGAGTAATTTTTAAAACGAATTTCACTTCTAACTGTGTTGCTAGGAAAATTTCAGCATACTGTCTTGACACTAAAACACTATGATCTTGCAATCTAAATGGCCAAATGACCCCAAAATTGATCCACATGATTTACAACATGTATGTTACAAGATTGTATGGTTGAGATTTCTATACCTCACTTACATTTAGACCTATAACACATCAAAAGCGATGATGATTTTAAGCCCAAAAAAGCTAGGGACCCTTAGAGGTTAATGACTCAAAATTGATTTTAAGTAACTAAAAACATGTCACATCATACATTTAGTTATTAAAGACATGCCCCATTGGACAATATTTATAATACTAGGTTCTCAAGCATGTGAGAGTGTGAGACGTCCGTTCGTAAATTAAGAGTTCTTTCAAGTCTTACTCAAAGCAAACCTAACAATCCCTAATATGTCATCAACAATCGTTTGAGAAGGTTATTAATTTAATTGACTGCAAAATGTGGTGGACAATTGGTAGCCCTATTATGTTGCTACAATATATTTTTATGCATCAGAATTAGGTTACAATTGCTAATAAGAATAATTAAAATTTGGCTAGCCGAAGTGGTATCGTTGTGTTCATATTAGAAACTAGGTAAAAATATACATGGAATATCCTTTAACTCTTGAACTCGACAATATTAAGTGGTTCACACTAATTAGACCAAATTATTATAATATCATGGAAAATTTATGTAAAGTTCTTTCAAATCTTATTTTATGGCCCCTCATTGCTAGTTTGCTTACTAGTGATTCACACTAGTTAAATCAAATTTATTTGAACATCATCAAGAGTACTATATCCTAATAATAGGTTTGTTACTCTTGGCTCTTGAAGAGTTGATGGTCATTTAGTCTATAGCATCGTTCAATGATCTTTCTTTGAATGGTTTGATCACGTCACTTTTAATTAATGGATGATTAGATTATATTACATTATAGAGGATTATATAAAGTGGTTTCTAAGCAATGGGACAATAGGTATTTATATTAATTAACTTTAAAGAGGTGTAAAGGCCATATTCGTTATATTGAGACTTTTCACAGTCTCATTTTTATCTTCGACTCGAAGATAAACCGTTTTATCTCCTTACTACTATTTTTTTATAAATATTTAACAACACCACCTTTTGGAATTTCATTATAGAATCACTATTTGAGCATTAATTTTTTTTTGGTTTCAAGTATTATTTTTTAAATGAATTTTTGAATAACTGGCATTCTGTCTCCAAATCAGCTAAAAGTCTCAATATAACAAATATGACCATTGTAGACGAAGAGTAGATTGGATAGTTATAGTAGATTAATAATTGTAGAATTGATACAAAGATAGACAATTTTTTCGAGTGGTTTATCTAACATGATTCATGGTTAGCAAAGTCTATTTGCAATCCTTGTTCTTGGAAGCAAATAAGGTAATTAAATTGACTATCTTATATGAAAACAAGATAGTGATTGCTACCTTACGTCCTAAGTATTTATAAATAGATAACATGTTGCAATGGTTTGTTTAATTGTTTAGCGAGGATGATAAATGACAAAGTCTATCTTTAATTCATGCTCTCATAAGCAAACGAGTAGTTATATTGATTATGTCATATAGAGACAATATAGTGATTGCTAGCTATGTCTGAAAATGTACTAAATTAGAGTTGAAATATTATCTATAAATGACAGTAATGTGACATTAACTTGTAATTATGGAAAATCCTAACTTTGGGTTACATATATTGTCATCATTACCAACTCTTAACTCTTGCACATCTTCTTTACAAACTTGTTCGCCGCCATAAACTTTAACCTAGTGTCCTTAGAGTTACAAGAGTAATGACCAATTCCCGTTAGCTAATATGTCTTTTTGTACATGACATCAACAATCAAGTATAGTTGATAATTGAAATTTTTCTTGTGAATGAAGATAAAGGGCATCTTAAGAATTGCTTACTAGGGTTTTCATTTTTCAAGGTATAGCATTTCAATACATATATGTGCAAAAAATTAGTGACTTTGGCTCTGTTTCAACTTGTAGGCTCAACGGATCGAGTTAAACAAATCCAAGCTTTGCGACTCTCTTTTACCACTTTTTCAATTGTGGATTGTTGAATCTTTTACACATAGATCTAAAAAGAATTCTTGAGGCAAGAACTTTGGGGGTTTACCGAGCGACATTTCAAAAGAGCTTTTTGCAACTCCACTTCTACTAGTAAGTTACTAACGAGCATCTACTTGATCTTTTTAGACATATATGAAAGGATTCTTGTTTTCGAAGCCGTTCCTAATCTTCTTTTTGAAACATATTTGTAAGATTTTGTGCTTTTGACTTTTGAGGTGCACACTACGTACGCTTTACATCTTTCATTTGGAGATATATATGAAAGAACCCTAGCTTTTGAGGACAAGTGTTTCATCTTGCTTTTGAAATCATATATGTGATTGAAGAACTCCTACTTTAGAGGGATTTTCTATTTCATGTTTTCCATTTTCTATTTAAAATATACACGAAAGAACTCTTATTTTAGAAAAAGGTAGGTGTCGTACGATTTTAAAAGTCTTACAAGTTACTTAAACATCAAGGTTTACGGCCTAGCACCACTAGTAGTGTGGAATGCACGCAGTCGCACGTGCACTAAAGAAATTGCTATGTTTAGCTTAAGATGTCACCATAATTTATTGACTCTTCATAACTGTAGCAGATCGATCATATGTGACTATTCGATAGTTAGCATTAGCAGAGTAGTGGCCTAATTAGTTACAAAGCGTGCGTGGAGCGATTGGATTCTAAAACATTTGTGCTTAGAAGAGGTAATGTGAAAGAAAAATAAAAAGCACGTTGCACAAGTTGTTTAGGATCATTCTTGTAGAGTCCCAATTGATATATCCAAGTGGAGTCTTCAACTTGACACGGTTCCTTCTTTTCCACCCCTTCTTTTCTTCTCTCTTAGTAGGTGAAGGCTACAACGCCACAACGAAACCCTAAGACACAATCAATCGATCGATTTGAGGAGCGGGGGATCCAAGACCCTTGGAACTTGCGCCGGACATGGTGGGTGAGCTCTACAGACGACGCCGAACACCATGGCAGAAAAATCCACGGATATTGTAAGTCCACTTGAGGTTGAGGCGGCAAGCGTGGAGCGTGAACCGCAATCTCGCGAGAATTCTCCCACGGTGGCGCTTGAAGTCAACTATGGAGCGGCCCCGGATGGTGAAGAGCCCGTCGCAATATTTACTCGAGTTGCAGGGGTGCACCACGGCGAAGTGGTCGATCGGTCTCAATCGTCGTCCCCAACGCAGCTTCTCAAGCGTTTCGGTGGACCTCCGGTGACAACAAGCACTACGACCAATAGCATCGCCCTCAACTGGGGCGACAATTTTCTCTTCAACTCCCTTCTGAACAACACTAAGTGAGCTTTTCCCTACAAGTCTGCTACCAATTGGGTGTATACGATCATTTGGGTGCCATTTTTTCTTTAATTTACAGGTTTCGGTGCACTTTGCAAATTATGGGTATTTGCTAGCTTTGACTCTTACCGGCGTGTTTTCAACATTAGAATCAATTAATGCTCTTACAGTATGTAAATGTTATGCACTTGTAGATTTAAGATTGAGATAAAGATGGGTACGTCTTTCGCCTGGACGTTGGTATACCATGGGAGCGCCACCTCCCATTCCGTGACCGGGCTTCCAGCAGGTACGTTTATTTGGACATTTCTTTAATACATTAAATTATGAATCAGGTTAATTAAACTCTCCCGAGGATCATTCTTCTACCAACTGGCTTCAGATTGTAATGAGTGATCTCACAACTTGTGTAATATAAATTTCTCTCTACAGATACAGAAGTCGGAGTGCGCGTCCGGGCTACTGACAGCGACTGGTCTTGGGAAGGTACGTAAAGTACTACTGACTCTGCTTCAGGAAGACATCATAAGAGGGTGTCTGAGCGACATTCGGAACAGCAAATGTTGGAATGTCGTTCTAGCATGTTCAATCTAGGAAAATTATGTTGTTTTGAACTGTTTCAGAGAGAATTGTTGTTTACTGAATTGATGCTTCAATGTATTAAGATGAAGTAATTACAACCTTGCAAATGTTGTGTTGACGTACGTACAGCTCTATGTCGCACCTTACCTGGTCCCCCAGATGCTCCATTGATGGCTAAAGCATTGAACATTGGGAGCAATGAGGTTGAGTTGCAATGGCGTCCTCCTGTCCATGACGGCGGGTCTCCAATCACTGTCTTTCGAGTGGAGGTACGGTCTTAAGTTGGCTTCAAATGTTGAAATTTGCGACAACCATTTTCTTTTCATACAAACTTTCTGATTTTTATTGCACTGTACAAACATGAACCTCTCTAAGTGTTAGCTAGTTTGATAATGTTAACTGTACTGGTTGTAGATGGAAATGCGAGCAAGCGCATGGAGAGAACTTGTGGGTTCACATACAAGCTTTGCCAGCGTGGGGTCTAGCACGGACAGCAGCTTCGTTGCAAAAGAGTTGGAGCCTGGTTCAACTTATTGCTTCCGAGTACAAGCATGCAGCAAGCTGGGAGCTGGCCCTTATAGTCGTATGTCACAAATCCTTGAATCATCATTATAGTTGATTTTTTCTATTTTTGAAAACCATTTGAAGAAATCCGGTCATTGCACAGTTCACGAACATACATGTGCCAGGTTTAGTAGTTCTAACAGACAAGAGTTTATTGAGAAACCCTACAGGTTCAATTAAGATTGATCATAATTAAATTATGTGTACTACTAAAATTAAAGAGGTATGTACGTTACAGGATTAGTTGTCGTGGAGACGCTCCCTGCCCCACCAGCAATCCCAGAGCCTCCAGTCGTTCTGGAACAGACTTCCAAGTCTCTGTCTTTGAGGTGAGTTACGTCGCCCCTATCAAAGTGCTTAAGAAAGTTCACAGTTCTTTTCTACAGGTGCATATTTCTGTCGGAACCCTCAAAATTAAGGAGGGACCTTTGAAATTGTTGTTCCAGATATAGCGATGGTTTGACAACCATGAATGCTGTTCATTCATGAATCTTTCCTTTGCAGGTGGCTTTCTCCTCCGTGTAATGGTGCATCAGTCGACTCCTTCCAACTTCAGATGCTGGTTCTTGGCTATGGCCTTCGTGCCGCCTTTGATTTGCAACCTGCTGCAGCTCTCACAAATGGGGCGGAGCAGAGGGTCCACAGTGATCGTTCTACTAGTTCACTCTCCAATGGTATGTACACCACATTCATTCGCCAGTGATCGAAAATCTTAATAAAACCTATCCAGGTTTGCATGCGATCTTGCTTCAGCGATCTATCAGAATTATGTCGAGTTTTGGCAGTTGGCTCGATCAGATTATCATCTCAGTTCAGCAAGTACGTTATAACATATTCAGAACGTCGTCCGGAATTGGACGTTGGCACATGTGGTCAAATGAGGTGATTATATATATTTCTTGTTGCAAGTAATGATTTTCATGTGAATGGTTTTGGCAGGGACCAGCTCAGAGGGTGACTACAACCATGGAACTGACGGAGCGGAATCGGAATTATCTACTATCTACAATGGGCCAAGCCAGGAGTTCGAGGTGAAGAAGCTGCAGCCCTTTTCAAGCTATGCATTCCGAGTGCAGGTACGTATCCAATTGCTTCAATATTACGAATGATTGAGACTTAAGTAGCAGCTTGTGTAATGTTTCAGTTCACTGTCTTCAGGATCGAGTTGATGCATGGTTTATGAATGCAGGCACAGAACGCCGTAGGCGCAAGTGGATTTAGTGCATATTTGGTATGCATGACTTCAGCAGCATCTCCTTGTCCTCCTCCTCCACCCACCGTCATCGACACAAAGGCATCTTCCTTCACATTAAAATGGGAGGTAACTAGCCACGGTCTGCGAAGCAACCTTCAAGACCACGCACGTTTTCGAAAGAATTGTTTGAAATTATTCAATATGATCATAAATTCTGCCTCACATTGCGCATGCCATGTTCTGTTTTCAGGTCCCAGAGCGAGACAATGGCTGCCCTGTGGTTAGATATACGCTGGAAATGCAGGAGCTGCCAGCAGGGTTTAGCGCAGAACGTGACATGAACGTTGGCAAGAAACTGGGGAAGTCGAAGAAAGTGTGCAATCATCAAGACGATGTCGTAGTTCAGCCGACGACCACACGAGGCTGGGTCGTGGTCTACCATGGACAGGAGCTTCTGTATGTTTTTCGTCACCCAGGCTCTAGCTTATTCAGTTCTACTTGTGATCAATTGCTCATTCAAATTTGGGGTTCAAATAATGAATTAAGCAAGCTGACGGACGTACCGTACATGAATGCATGTATGGGTGATCGACACAGGTCCCAAGTCACAGGACTTGCACCCTGCCGTGAGTACAGGTTTCGAGTGAAAGCCCAGAACAGCGTGGGCACGTCGTCTCCGAGCTCAGCTTTGGTGGCCAAGTCACTCCCTGCTGCACCCGGAGCTCCTCAACCACCCACATTTTATAAAGTCACGTCCACGAGTGTGCAGATAAAGTGGTCACCTCCAGCAAATGACAACGGCATGCCACTCACAAGGTACACTACTACTAGAATATCTCTGGAGCCCCGGGTTTACACAATGAGTATATCTGATTATTAAATATCTGAGTCTTCGATCGTGACAGTACTGTCGATATTTATGGTCCGCCGCAAAGATTTTCGAAGATGCCGCCGGTGTATCACGGATCTAAGATTCTAAGCTCTTCCGGCATGCTTACCTATTTCTTTAGTTATTTGAATCATCCGTGGCATAAATGAAATCACTCAAGATTACTACGTTTGTTGTGCAGCTACAAGCTTTTCTTTGATGATGGCCAAGGAGGGCAATTACGGAAGACCGTGTATGAAGGAGAGGCCCGATCTTTCAACATGTCCAATCTTTTACCTTCTTCGAGTTACCGTGCAGCAGTGCAGGTTCGTCCGAGCTTGGTTTTCAATCGCGCGCTTGTAGCCACAAAGGGCTAAGCCTTGCATTAATTATTTTGTAAGTTTATTAATTGGAACCTGGATCGTGCGCTGAACTTGCAGGCTATCAACGCGGGCGGAGAGAGTGATACGAGTGAAGTAGCAGTGGTCGAGACTTTGCCGGTAGCTCAGGCTCCACGAACACCATCCCCTGTCGATGACTTGCCTTGCAAAGAGACACCAGTGCCTGCAGTTCCGGTTCCAATTCCGCCTCCTAAGACAGAGACACGAGTGCCTGCAGTTCCGGTTCTAGTGCAGCCTCCGGAAACAGAGAGACGAGTGCCTGCAGTTCCGGTTCCAATTCCGCCTCCTGAGACAGAGAGGCCAGTGCCTGCAGTTCCGGCTCGAGTTCAGCCTCCGAAAACAGAGAGACGAGTGCCTGCAGTTCCGGCTCCAGTTCCGGCTCCCAAAACAAAGAGACGAGGCCTTGTTGTTGCGGCTCCTGAAACAGCCACGGTTGTAGTTGCCCCGGCGAAGAAAGCAAAGAGACCAACAATGAGACCAACAGATAACATCAAATCCAAGAAGGAGGTCAAAGAGCTCGTGATAAAGGCTCACCAGCCCTGGTTTCAGAAGGTCGCAAATTTCATCTGGCTCAACGTTCGGCAGATCCGGCCGCTCTGGGTTCTTGGGATTCTGCTCATTGCACTACTTTCTTTTATTTTTGGTTTTTTGTTGTCATACATTTCTGTTCACTACTTAAAGGAAGACTAGCACCTACAGATGTCATCAAATCACATCACTTAAGGATGTGGTAGAACTCATGGACATGGTTCGGCAGGTAGTTAGTCCTCGTTTCAATGGTTTGATTTTGCAATTGAGTCAAAGAAATTTTTTATATAGTTTTCTTTTCAGTTGTTTGATTTCATTTTTACTGGTGTGGCCTTGTGCTGTTGGCCCTGATGTTCTCCATGTTCCTCATGTTTTCATGCGATCTCGTATTCCCGATGTTCGTGTGTGTTTCGTGTTCTTTGTGTATTGTTGCGCACGTTTGTTTTTGCTTTTGTTGTTTTCATAATTTAATTCAAGTTATGGTGATGAAATTTGCTTGAAATTTTATAACTTTCACATTGTAAATCCAAATGCTAGGAAACAACTTTAGTGCACCTTCACTTGTCAAGAGCCTTTCGACGAGGCCAAGAATGACATCAATATCCCTATGTTCCATTTTTTTATAATTTAATTCAATTTATTGTGACAAAGTTCAATTAAAAATCCATAAATTTCACACCTTAGGTCCAAACACAATGAAACAAACTCCTTGCACTCCTCATTGTCGAGAACTTTCCGTTTGTACCAAGAACAAGATTGCGCTTTGTACAGTTGGGGAGATCTCAACTTAACAAAACAAACAACCTTTCTTAATGTATTGATAGCTCTTCTGTCTTGACCTCTTAAATATTCTTCAAGCAACCCAATTTTGAATACTTCAAGTGATATTGGGACAGCCTTGTAATTCTCTAAATCAAAGTTTATCCCTCTCTTGTATTGACTACATATTTGGAGAGGTAGTCATTATTTACTTGTGTAGCTGATAAAATAGATTGTAGTGTATTACGATTTTGATTGAAATTTAAATGAAATAAACCAACTTGGACTTTCATTGGTTAATATGTATCAACCTCTACTTCAGGTTTCAAGGATCAGTTTTACAAATTAATCCTATTTGGAGTCTCAAAGGATAATGGTTGGTTATCTAGGATGTTGAAGTAGGTATGCAAAATTTGAGTGTTTCAAAAATCAAACACTACTAAAAGCAAACCATGTTTCTTTAAATGAGCATGGTGGATCATGGTCTTTGCTTTGTAATCCTTTTATAGTTTTATCCACACAAAAATAAGCCAACCTATTCATGCCACAATTCACAAGTAACCCTATATATGCCACTACACTCAACCCTCCTTTAGTATTAATTATTCAAATACTGTTCTACCTCAAATGTTATTTTTTCTGTTTAAAATGACCCTAAACTACCAAAACAGCTTTTTGCCATTCCAATTCTATAGGGCCACAAAAAGTGACAAAGAGATATTTCTCAGGAAAATGTAACATGATTTCTACGCAATATTTATAAATTAATTTTGGATTTATATTCTTATTGATGCAATCTAGAGCTTCAAAAACAGTATGACTAAATATAGAAATGTTTTTTTCTACATCATAGAAGAGTTCTAAATCAACTCGATACGAATTTTCTATGGACGTATCTACCACACATGGTCCAATCTATACCTCATGATTTTGCTAGTTTTAATAAATAAAAGAACTTTTTTTAAAGGGAAAAAAATGGAAGAGGTCCACTTTACGAAGGGCTTTCACCCTTTCTATTTTTTCATAGTATGAATTGAATATTTCTATTTAAAAAACCCAAAGAAACTAATTAAATTTTTTTTTATCATCCAAATTTCAAAAAAACATAAATTGAAGTAAGAATTAAGTATTTAATGACCTTTACAATGATGGAAAAAGTCATTAATTAGGTGAATTTGGTAAAACTTTAACATTTTCATATACATTTTGATGTTCGCTGCAAAGAAAAAAATCTCAAAGAAACGAAAATAAATTTACCGTAAATCCAATGCTTGGAATTAAGGAAAATTCCAGTCCTTTAGTGGTTAATGCACCTTCATTGTAGGTAGATTTCACTTCTAATTAGATTTGGATGAGCACTTTATTTGTCGGTGTCGCGATGCAAGCAATTGTATAATGTAAAGAATGTTTGTTACTGTTTATTCTAATGAGTTTTGACTTAATTCACTTGAAGAAAAAGAATAGGGAAAATAGGAAGAGGTTGTGGTGAGAACCACGGTTTTGACGGGCTTGGTAGCCTATTTTCAATATACTGCATCTTGTCACAATTTAGGGTGTACGTAGCGGGTTAGTTGTATAGCTTTCCTGCATGCTCTCACTAGCAGTGCCAAGCCGCGAGCTGCCCGTGCCGTTCGACGAGTCCAACAAGGTTTGAACTTAGACTAAGGCTCCAGGGAGGCGAAAACTCAACCAGCCAATCAAGTCTGCGACTTGGCAGCTGTATCCGATTTCACAAGGCTTTTACATAGCCTCCATTTGACACTTGTTGGGTCTTATTTATCTAAACTTTCTTCGTTTGAGTAGTTTTCATGTTTTTTTATGTTTGATTAAGTAGTTGAAAAGACTGATGAGACCCGTTTTACCTATCTTATTGATCTTTGAGGTTTTGTGATTAAAATAACAATATGAATAGGATTGTGCCGGGTATTTGAGTTACCCAATCATTATTTAGGTGTCCATTTGATCAAAGTAAGGGTTGATATGTTCCCTTATGGAAGGATAAGGGGAGGCTTTTCTTCTCCCAAACCCTCACAGTTTGTTTAGTTTTTGTCGTATGTTTGAGGGACAAGAACTTCATGTATATAACTCGGATTGCAATGAAATTTTGTGGACATGTTCTCTTGTCTATTTTTATTTTGAAATTGTATCACTTGCTTCATTTGGATTTTGAATAAATACTTATACTTCATGGATTAAAAGAGGGTTTACTAATGTCAAATTTTAGGGCAGGGACTTCAAATGCTTGTAGAAGTTTGGATAAAAGGTGGTTTGTTTAACCCCTAACCGTCCTGACGTTCATATTTTGGACGTTTTTGGGGGTACATTCAACTTCAAAGAGCTGTAACTTTTGCAATATGTGTTAAATTTTAATGAAATTTTGGAGAAAACAAACCGCATGATGTATGGAATGTGTGGTAAAATTTTCAAATCAATCCAAGATGTATTGAATTTTTGGTGATCATTTGAAAGTAAGTATCTTTTTTTTGGACAATTTTTGTGCATTTTGATGGCCGCAACTTCGGGGGCTTGTATCTCCTTCATCCCATGTCCATTTTCAATAAAACTTGTTGGGTTGGATTCCTCTTGAAGTCTAGTTATCATGGTAAAAGTTGCATGTCAATTTATGTTGATCTGAATGTTTGGGAGTCATTTTAGTGCACGGGTCTAGTTTGGACACTTTTTGCTTTTTGGGTCAAATGGGTCACTTTTTGGGCTACTTTTTGACATTGCAAGCCCATTTAAGGGCACATTAAATTTTTTTCATGAGTTTTTTTTTGGTACCAATGTGTTTATATGATGATTTTGAACTACTTTATAGTTGAAAGTTTTTTCATTTGAGTAATTTTGAAAATGAATTTTACTTCTAACTGTGTTGCTAGGAAAATTTCAGCATATTGTCTTAACACTAAAACACTATGATCTTGCAATCTATATGGACAAATGACCCCAAAATTGATCCACATGATCTAAAACATGTATATTACAAGATTGTACGGTTGAGATTTCTATACCTCACTTACATTTAGACTTATAACATATCAAAAGCACTGACGATTTTAAACCCAAAAAAGCTAGGGACGCTTAGGGGTTAAGATTTGGTAAGAGTATAGGTTTAGGTTTGAGCTTTCTAGAAAGCTATTGAAAGCTTAGTTTGGAATTAGGATGCGAAAGTTGACGGCATGGAAGTGAGTGGGTATAGAGTTGTCATTTAAATTGAGACTTTCAAATTCAATGACAAGTAGAAATCGGAGTATACATTTGTTTTAGCTAAGTTTTTTAGAGCGTATAGATACTAAAGATATTTTTCTTAAAAGATATGGAAATATTTATTTGAAGCATTAATGAAACTCATACATGCTCTAAAGTGGAGAGGTGTACAATTGCCGCTAAAGTTTGAAAAATCAACTTTAGCACGTCATAAATATTGAATGATAAATTATTTTGCTTTGAAAATTTTGCAAACTATGTAGTTTTGTGTTGGCTTTCCAAGAAGTCATAACACACTCTCATGGAGGTCACTTCCAAATATTACATAACAACGTGCAAACGAAGATAGGGTCCAAAAAAATCTTTTGAAGGTAAATTTTATAAATAAATTACATTAATATGGGATGCCCAAAATTGATTACAAGAATAAAAACAAAAATGTTCTCAAAATATTACTAATTACATTAAAATTTACTTTTATTTTTTAGGTTACTTCTAAATACCCTTTGTTCACACGTGATACTCAAAAGATACAAAGAGTGTCCTCCCCGAGAACACGCATGATTTGGAGTTTGTATACACATTGTACATTATGCACTGCTTCTGGCCAATCACTCCAAAATTCATAAGATGATAAGCATTAATATTTTTATGTAATTAAACAATAATCTCTTTCAAAATCAAATTTAAACATATTTTGACACTATTAATTAATCCAACTATATGGATGTCATACAAAAGTCATCATCTACAACCTTCATTTGTATGTCACCTTCAAAGAATGGATTTAGTGCGCATTTCATAACTCAAAACGTTCGATTTTTTTTGTCAAAATGAAAGCTCACATGGAATGGAAGGACCTAGTAAATTGATTTTTGATTTGTTTTCCGAATGAGATTTCACTTACGTGAAGGTAACTACCTGAAAATTCATGTAAAAAAACCAACTACAAAAACATCACCACAAATGAGAAATTATACAATGATTATGCACATCATTCAAAAAATGGACGCTCAAGTAGTAAAGGGTTAAATATAACTCTTAATTTATATATTACTATATTTCCTTATTTATGAGAATTTTCAAAAATCACATATTCTTTACATAATCTAGAAAGACTGTGATTTCATAAAATTTTAATCATCTTAAGACCATATGATATACTTAAATACTAACTTAATAAAATGCAAGACTATTATGTTAATAGAAAACTTTAAATATGTAGTCCTTTGAACACTACTATAATGTGACCAACAGACCAGGTGATGAATATGTTAAATTAGGAAAAAATTCAATTTTTGAATTTGAACTATACATCACATAAATTATTACTGTGAGTCACAATAATTCAGTATTCTTACAGTAGTTGTGGTATTAGAACAAAGTGTTACTCACAATAATTGAGAATTCCTACAGTTAGTGAGGATTGTGTAAAAGTCTCACATTAATTAACGATTGGTGGAAAATCTGAGGCACTAATTTTGTAACTCACAGTAATGGCAATAATCGATGTAGTGAGAGAACTCTTACTTTACTTTCAAGATTGGTAGATGGATTCAAAAAGAGATTTGGTATTTGAGACTACATACAGCATGGAGATGTAGTTTTTGCTAGTAATTCAAAAGAGATCAAAACACATTTAAAAAAAAATTGGAGCCTCTAGAAAGCCCTGAGATGTGATCTCATGTGAATTGAAAAAATATTATTAATTTAAAAGAAAAATTCCAATCTGACGTGGACAGTCGTCATCTACATCAGATTATATATATATAATTTCTCTTTTCTTTTTCTTTTTGTTCTTTTAGAAATTTATTTCACATGAGATGTGATGATGCAGATTGAAGGGCCTCTTGAAGGCCCCAAAAATTTTCTAATGCAAATGAAGGCAATACTCGAACAAGTCTCTCAATATGACATGGTTGATATGTTCAATATAGATGTGACTTTCATAAATGTTTAAATTCTGAAAATCTACCTTCCTTTCTGGTTATGTGTGATACATGTCTAAATGTTATAAAAATATAACTTTGGAGGCTTGAGGCTGATTGTGTGTATCAAAAGTGTACATATCAAATTTTAAATGGATCAAATTTAAATGGACACTGCTAGGGTGGTTTATCTAAGTAGTTCTAAAATAAACATGATTGTAACATGATTAATCCCTAAACGTCACAGCATCCAGAAACTGAACGACTAACAGATTCAAACCCTTCTCATGTTCTCATCAATACTTGGATGAAAGTCATCCAATTTTTTTAGAGATTCTTCACCAAGTTGTTGTCTTATCTAACGGTTGGATTTTGTCATACTTGATTACATATTTTTCTAAAATTACAAATGTAGAAGTATGTCAAGTCGTTGACCAAGCCAAAATTGCATTGACTTTAGTTCAAAAGTGGCCTTGCAAAAATGAAGTCATAGATTTAAGAAACACAAAAATTTCAAAGAATCACCACGTTTAAGAGTATCTCATTTCAAATTCATTCCAACAAATTTTACTGAAAATATATTAAAATTTTGTTTGCAATCGAATTTAGAAGGAATTTTTAATTTTAACTTTCAAATTTTATAATTTAATATTGGTGATAGTATTAGTGAATCAAACCGTACGGATGGAATCAAAAATTCAAAATCTAGAACTTTCATTTGTATATCAATTCCAAAATATTCTTCTAAATAGTAGTTTATGATGATTTTTCTCAAATTGTCAATTCCATATACACCCTAGTACGTTTAGGAGTTAATTCTCTTCATGCTTGAAGTGCTCTTGTTTGAAAATAAACAACTTGCCAAGTGTATGTTCCCTCTTTGGCTTTTTGTTAGTGGTGTAGCTTCCTAGTAGCTTCGGCAGCTTTCTTCCTAATAATTAATTAAAATTCCAAAAACAATTAGGTATCATGAAAAATAATATATTAAAATTCGGTAGTAACATTATTTTTTATTTTTTATTTATTTATTTATTTATTTATTTATTTATTTATTTATTTATTTATTTATTTATTTATTTATTTATTATTTATTTATTTATTTATTTATTTATTTATTTATTTATTTATTTATTTATTTATTTATTTATTTATTTATTTATTTATTTATTTATTTATTTATTTATTTATTTATTTATTTATTTATTTATTTATTTATTTATTTATTTATTTATTTATTTATTTATTTATTTATTTATTTATTTATTTATTTATTTATTTATTTATTTATTTATTTATTTATTTATTTATTTATTTATTTATTTATTTATTTATATATGTATAGAGTTGGCCTTTTAATTTTTTTAATTGTTTTTTGACCAACTAGGTCAATCATTTGCCATAAATTTAGGCACCCTTTTAATTATTTATTTTCTGACCAAGCTGCTAGGAAGCTAAAGGTTGTTACTAACTTCCAATTAATGGCCCATTCACATACATCAATGCTGCCGCATGCATGCGTGCGTCAGTAACTTTGAGGGAATTTGTTGTCAACCAAAAAGTATAAAATACGCAATTAGAAATCATTCTAATGCATGATAGGATCGAAACACAAAAGAGGAGCATGGCTCTACTTGCAACAGAATAATGCAGTTGCACAATGCTTGAACAATAGTTGCAGCAAGAAGACACAGCTTAGAATATCCTTTTGTTTCTCGGTTTTACCTTCCTCCATTTCAGGAACGCATATGCAAGTGCAGGGGCTTGGTGTGAATGGGCCATGAGGAGAACGCTGTTGTATCACAAGAAGGAAATTGATCGCTTGTCACTGCTATATTGAGCCATTCAAGAGTTGGTGAGTGGTTTTGGTCACATAGGACAAGGGTTTCCTCGATTTCAGTCAGTGAAAAGCGACGGGTTTGCTTGTACTGTATCAAAAGCCTCTCATTACTTCATCTACTGTTGGGTTAAGAAATGATAACCTCTGCAGGCAGGAATTGACGGTTGGTAGAGAAGCCCATTGAAGTAGGAGAATTGATGTGCGGTTCTATCCCAATGGAAAAAGGGAACAAAGCTCAACATAATTACATCGTCTCCTGAGTACAACAACATTTTAGACTGTACACGCATCTTTGTACTGTGGTCTCTTCAGATTCTATTACTTACAATGGCAGGAGTGGGCAATCAATCTAGTCGGCATCAGGGATGCCTTCCGCATAGTAGAACGGCGGCGCAGGGTCTGCGTCACGAGAGGAGATAGCGTTGATGACGTTGTGCAGAACTTGCGCCTCGCGCAAGGAATGGGAGCTGCCCGGCGCCCTGAGGAAGGACTCCAGCTCGCTCTTCATGACATCCAAGGCAGCCGTCTTCTCCTCCAACGCCAGTTTGGCCTCGCCCAGCTTCATCTGCACGCGCTCCTCCCGCCACACCTCCGCCAGTTGCAGCATGCGCCGCTCCTCTTCCAGCTCCTCCCTCACTTTCTGTGACTGCCGCTTCATCTCCTCCACCTCCGCCTTGTCCTCCCCCGTTTCCTGCGCCAGCTCGTGGCACACCTAACGCCACTCTCATTAATTATCCCTTCCTTCATAACACTTTTTTAGACATAGGGGGAGAGTATGATGCGTGATGTATTAATTAATTCATTCATTCATGAGGTATAGTAGACATGCCAATGACCACAGTTTCAATGACCACACAGTTTCAATCATAGTAGATATGCCAATGACCGCACAATTTCAATGCACAATTCCAAGAGAAATGTAAGGTACTGCCGTGTTGTGAAGGGCTCCAAGTAAATTTCCATTAAAAATCATACCCAATGAGTTTGACATGCAATAAAAGTTATTGTACAAAACATTTTTGAGTGTGATTTTTCAAGGTGAATCCCAACTTGACATACCATAATCTTTCAAAATTTGAGACAGTGTAAGTTTCTACATTGTCGTGGGGAAGGATTTGAGTATTGCATGTGCGGTCATTGGCATGTCTACCTTACCTGATCCACTTTATTATAAAACAAAATGCACAAGTCAACATGGTCAACAAGCATGCATCCCTCCTATCTACCACCTTGCCTTGACGCCTTAATCAAGTGAAATGAAGAATATGAACTTCTTCCATGCTTCTTATACCCTCCAAGTGGGAGGAAATTCTAATGCTTCAAAGATGTAAAGAGGAAAAGTAGAGTAAAGATGTAAAAAGTTTACAAGTTAATTCCACTTCATTTCATGTGTTTAAAGAGATGCATGTAGTAAAAAACTCTTTAGTTAAATAGAGTTGCACGCATATATGCACCACAAAGTAATACTCCCTTTATCCCACTAAAAAACCCGTGTTCTAACTTAACGCTTTTTTAGCCCAAAAAATCGTCTCAATATTTGAAAATTGGTTTATTTTTAATAGCAGTATGTAATTTTTGAGTCATTCTATTGTCCATCCTGTTTGAAGTGGACAGGTTCGCGTTTGAAGTATAAAATATAGGACACATATTGCAAAAAAAAAAATGTCAAAAACCACAGAATTTTTTAGTGGGACAGAAGGAGTAAAAGGTAGTGAGAGTCAATCCCAATTTTTTAATTTTTTTGTAAAACTCTAGTTCCTTCCAACTAAGGGCCGCTTTACACTACAATGGAGAAGTCCACCGGTCATGAATTCTAGGGGAATTTTGAAATATGATTGGCCGAGAGTGACACTCTTGTCCAATGGTGGTTTACACTACGGCCAAGAGTCCTTCGGTGGAGAACTTTGTACATGAATGAAAAAATGACATGGCTACCAACGTGGCGACACTTTTTTGAAGGGGAGTTCTCCGGAGGTCAAGTTTCTTGGGCAATCTTAAAGCCTTGGACAAGAAACTTGGCCTCCGGAGACTCCAACTTGAAGGCATCTTTTTATTTTCTTTTCATCTTCTCCAACATACCATCCCTAGCCTCAAATAACCATGTCTTGGGCTGAAATTCTTGACCGACCGGGGCACTTCTCTACCGTACTGTAAAGCGGTCCTAAATAATGGGAAATGAAGTTAGAGTGTAAAAACAATGCAGATATGGTGGATTGGATGGGTACCTCTTCGATGAGTTGCCGGGCTTTGCGTTCCCTTTCGAGCTCTTGGGCAGCTTTGGTAGTGGCCGATTGAGCCTCAATGAGCTCCTTGGTCAGTTGCCTGTTGGCGTTTTCGAGCCTGTGGCGGGCGGCGCGCTCGTCCTCCAGCTGCGACTGCACCGTGTTGAGGTTCTCCTTTGCCTTGAGCTTCCACGCCAGCTTCTCCTGGGAGAATTTCTTCATCAGGCTCTCCACCTCGCGCCGCGCCTGCACCACGCTGTTGTTGTTGTTCCGTTGTTGCGGGTTGTTGTTCTGCTGTTCCAGCTCTCGCACTCGCGCGTGCGCTTGCAGAAGCTCCGCGTGGAGCGCCGTCGTCAAATTCAAGCTGCAATGGTGCTGCTCCTCCAGCAACCGGATTTGACTGAACACTTTCAGCAGCTCCTGTGACATGGTGGTGCTCTGGGGCCCTGTCGTCTCGCCGGGCTTCATCGTGAAGAGTGCACACGGAATGTGCCTTTGCCTGTCAACCTGTTGCTCTCGAAAACAAACACCAACTCTTGAACGTTCAAATCTCTAGTTCACTCATCCCGGCCCTCAACCAGCTCACAAACTACTAACGAATTACTCAGTAGTGCACAAGGTATCATGTTGTCTTTGCCTATCAACCTGTTGTTCTCGACACCCAACCAACTAACTTGAAAATTCAAAACTAACCATCGATCCTTCAACCAGCTAACAAAGAAACACAAATGAACTTACTCAGTAGTACCCAGCTCACAAACTACTAGCGAATTACTTGGTAGTGCACAAGGTGTTTGTTCTCAAAACCCAACCAACTAGAAAATTCAAAACTCCCAGAACAACCATTGATCCTACAACCAGAAACACTGTAAACGAACTTACTCAGTAGTACCCAATTGACGAACAAAAAGCGCAAAGGCACGTTACCATGGCGGCAGGCTCCATGTTGGTTTTGTTCAAGAGCTTGCGCAGGTGCGTTTCGTGCTCATGTCGCCAGCTCGGTGTCTGTTGCAACGTCAACAACGTCGATCAACATTGATAACGTGCAGAAGTGGATTAAAATTAGGGCAAACTAGAAACGGTAGCACTGGTCTAAAAATGGCGTGCCAACAAACAAACCTTGCGCGAGGTCTTCGGTGGGGATAAGACATAGTCAGGCTGCGAGTGAGGGCTGGACATAGCAGACTCATCAACAGCAGAGCTGGGAGGATCACGGCTGTGGTGGTGTCGTTGTTGCTGTTGCAGGCAAGCGGAGAAGCAAGCGGGGAGCGGAAGGTCTTGGAGCTCCCATAGTGAAGCCGCGAGCTTCCTAGCGGACGCCGGAGGCGCCTTGCCCATGCCATCGTAGAGCTGGTTGTTGAACACCTTCCAGCTGGGCACGGGCGTGGACGGCGCCGCGCGGCGATGGCCTCCCACCATCATGGCCCGCGTTTTCGTCACTCGCACCCCCGTCACCACGCTCGTCGTCGTCTCCACTCGCCTGCTGTGAGTTCCTGTCATTACTACTCCGTCCCTCTCAATTCCTGCATCTGTTGTTGCGATGCTTCTGCTCTGGGCGAAACCCTAATTACTTTGAGCCTCCTCTAGCATACTCGTCCCCCTCGTCCACAGCTGCAACCTCCATGGCCACTCACTCACTCACTCACTCACTCACTCGATCACTATACAATAACAATGGCTTGCCGAAACCAACACCAACATAACGCAGTGAGCGCTTTACACAGTCTTCACTTCCTCCCAAAAACCAACACAGTTCGCATCACTCTTTTCCTGCAAACAAAATTACACCTTCACTTCCTCCCTGGCACCGAGTAGAAAAATCGTAGCACGCCCCGAACTCCCTTAGTCAATACTGCCGCCTTTGTCAACGTAATCAGACCCAATTTGCTGCTCCACTGGATTGTTAACCACGAAGCAGCAAGGACACTCACAATCATTCACACACCGAAATTGAACTCCAGAATCTATGAGCTAGTACTTCAACTTAGCTTCTGACCATATCAATAAATTGAAACAAACTGGCAGATGGAAGAGCTACTTAATTGTGTACACAGACTGGTCAGAAGAGTCGGCAGAGAGCGGTCCTCCCCATGCAGCTAATTCTTCATGGAAGAGTCATACATTAATTTATGTCCAAATCTCAAGTAGAAATTGAACAAGCCAGGAATCACGACGCGAATTATCATAGGGAGTTTCAAGTCTTTGCATCTCTCATGCAGTAGTGAGATGATTATTGTATGTTGGACTAGGGCTTTTGTGTACAAACATTCTAGCAAGTACTGGAAATTTTGGTGTCAGAAATTTCAGTAAGTTGCTCTGATGTTGGTGGAGCAGCTGGCAATGATGATGATGCCTTCTTTTTCCATACAATAATAATAAAAGGAATGGGATAGGAAGGTATGAGACCATGACTTCACGGTTTCATGTGATTGTGAGACAAATGGCATGCATGTGAATGATCAACCCTTGGTTTTTCTTATGATGCAAAATCGTTTGTGTGAACCGTCCACTTTTGACTTTTCCATGATAGCTGGGTGTGATGAATCTGTTGGGATATTCATGTAGATCATGTTGAATGTTCAGTGTTGGTGGTCTAGATCATTGTGGAGTGCGCAATGTGGTTTGTGCACTTCTTTTGAATGTCAACTTTATTGAATGTTGAACTCATGCAAGTGATTTCAGCAAGTGTGTTTGAATATGGGTTGTACTTGTACTGGCAGTGAACCATAGCCCAACGTGTCACTTTACACATTTGTACTATAGATACTCTACGAAAAAAATAGTGTTCATGAAATTGAAATTCAATGAAATTGTACGTTGCTGCTTGTACAAAAGTGTCCATAAGATTAAAGAAAATGTTTACTATTTTAATGTGAAAATTAGTTTTAATATGTTTATGTCATTATTTCATTATGATGTATTTGAAGATGGTACCCTAAAGTTCTTTTTTAAAATATACTATTTCTTTTGTTTAATTGTTATTTAGATGTGTGACCTGGAGAAATGAAAGGCTAAGGATGTGAAAGGATTTACATGTAAAGGCTTCCAACATTGCACATGTGAAAGGCTTCAACATTGAACACTCACCATGTAGTGTATGTTGCAATTCATATCAAGGCAACAACATTGAGCATTCAACATTAGTCTTATGATGTAAAAGGGTTTACATGTGAAAGGAACAACCTAAGACTAATGGCCACATCCTAAGATAATGGCAACAATGAACAAATTTAACCCCTAACTGCCTGAGCGTCCATTTTTTGGACGATGTACAGATTTCATCTATAATTTCTCATCCGTCATACACTTTTTGCAGTGTGGAATTTTTACTGTAGATTCTATGGGAAGTTAGCTCCATGCATATGTGATTCGATTAGAAAGGGGATGATTTGTGAACTTTTTATGCCTCATTTCATGTTGTAGTGATTCACCCAAAATTTTGAAGATTTCAGTGTAAAAGTGGTCTAAAAAAAGTCAACTCATAAAATTAAGCAACCAAAAAATCTCCAAAAATCACTACACTTAGAGTATTACATTTCAACCAATCACAAAGAATTTCATCCTTAGATTGTCAATATCTTATTCGTAATTGAATTACAAAATAATTTTGGATTTCACCTTTCAAATTTTATACAAAATTATTGGTAATAGCACTCATAGATCTAACCATATGGATAGAATCTAAAATTCATGACGTACAACTTTTACTCATATATCAAGTTCAAAATATCCCTCTAGGTTGCATTTTATAATGCATCTTTGCAAAACTGCCGAATTTGGAGAGGGCTCTAGGCATTTAGGGGTTAACATTCGTCAATGCACTAATAGGAAATGTGTCGTTTTTCACTTACTGGCTGGTGAGTCATTTTGGTCACAAGATCACAGAAATATAAGCATAATATTCAATCGTTGTTCATTGTTCTCACAAAAGGGGGAATAAAAAAACTACATGTCTGCTACTAGGGATGGTATTGCAAAGCATTGCAGAGCTCTAATTGTATTTTTAATCATTTTTTAACTCCTAAATTGTATTCCAACTAAAAATGGTTCTTTTAATTTTTGGCAAATTGAATAAAAATTTTGATTTTTGAAATGTTGAGAGAATTTCTTAGGATATTTCTTAATTGTCACGCTCTATGTCCCAAGCTATGTATTCCAAAAAATATTGCAAAAGTTATGAGGTATTTACAATTTTAAAGATTTAAGAAAATTAATAAAAAGGTTGAATAGACCAATATTTAAAATAGATGAGTCTATTGCGGACATTTAGCGGATTTTAAATAAAAATAGTATTAGCCTCATTCTAATCATATATTTGGTTTTAAGTGTTAGTAATAGAGAAATTTTATAGGAACTTTTACCTTTCGTGTATAAAGACATCAAAGAACATGGCCATTTTAGGGCCTTGGCATTGTGTCTACCATTGGAAAATATTGTGATCATTTTAAGTGTATAATGATCATTATTGATTCATTTTTTGTTGGTTACAAAGTAGTCTAGTGACCATTTAGGAGATTTGGGCAACACACTTCAAAAACTCATTAAAAATTCATACTCTTGTTGAAAAATATAATTTCAATTGCTATGAATTTTTCTTGTTTTACCCATATATGGAAAAAAAAAATCATCATAAAACTCTTAGCTAAAACAATATTTGAAGTTCTTTTTGAACTCAATTTTCAAAATTTTGAAATAAAAACAAAACTTAGGTTGCATTTGAAAATATTCAGTCACCGCTAGGACTGATATTTCTCAATTCCATATCAATGTTATTAGTAACTAAGTTTTTCCTTTCGTCTTGTACATCAAAAAATGAGTATGAAGGTTTTTTTGAAATTTTTCCATTTAATTTCAATTAGTTTCTACAATATATTATCAAAAAGCATATTCAAGTCGATCAACACACATTGTTTTACTTCAAATTACTAAGGTGATATTTTATACAATAGAAAGGGCTAGAAGATGTTTGATTTTGAAGTTTGAGCATTATGATTTTGCAATTAGTGAGATTTAAAATTTAAAATTTAGGAGGACATAACTAAACAAGTTGAGTAAAGGATCCTAGAGTTGAATCTATCACAAAATCAAACAAAATGAGGATTCTAGCATTGCATTAGAAACAAGCATTAGGAATGCAGGGAACACAGGGGAACACTAGGAACATGAGGAATGCACAAATACACGGGGAGCACGGAGGACATATGAAACATAGGGAATATTTGGGCCAACGGCATAAGGCCACACTAATACAAATGGTACAAAGAACTCTAGTCCTTTTGTAGAGGATTTTAACATGAATCAAAAGTCTAATTGTTCAAAATCAACACAAGAATTTTATATTATTGATACTATAAATGTGAACATGTTTCTTTCTTATTTTTTTGTTCCATTATGATTCAAGGTAAGGCATTGTGCTCATGACATGCAGTGACCATTTTTGACATTTACTACATAACATTATTAAATAAATCAATTAGAGTCCTTCTTTGTTCATAGAACAAAACCTCATCAATAAAATAAACTCTCTATTTCTTAATATGCTCTTTCATAGCAAATTCAACACGCCATTATTTTTATTTAACTTGCCCAAGGATGAAAAAAACCTTGAATTCAATCTTTATCAACTATTAATTGAGCTCTTAATATATGGTACTATAGAAGAATATTCTTCTATAATAAAATTATGGATGGAAAATGGTAGTTTGAGTAGATGAACCAATTTTATAAGGTTAATTAGAAAACTATCGAAATCATGTCGTGGTTTTGGATTAAACGCATGGTTGTTTCATATACAATTTGTGATAATTATAAACAAGGGAAAGAATCATTATAGGTTGGGTGAAAGCACAAAATATTGTACCAAAAAGTCAATCTTCAATGTCGAAATCATAAAAAAATTAGTCAAATGCTACAATTTTATATCAAAATATATTATATTTTGGTTTTAATTTCATGAGGCACTCTAGAGTTCTTATAGGTACTTGAACCCAAAGTTTCAAAACAAAATCTTCAAGAAATTTACAAAAAGTAGTGTTTGAAAATGAATGCCTAAATCCAATTTTGGATGCAAAAGTGGTAGCCGTATATACACTCAACATGGATATGATTTTTATGATCTTTGAGATAATGATAGAGACGAGGTCCCCGTCCAAAAAAAAAGTAGAAAAAAATGTTTTGCTATACTTTTTGCTTGTTTAAACATACAATTTGTTTGTTTCATACCTACTTTATTGATTGGTAAGTAACTACTTCATCAATTTTGGCCACTTCTACGTCACTAAATTTTTTATAACTACCTATTCGAGATCTTTTTTCAAATTTTATTCATAAACATTATAAAAGAATAGTATTTTTATTTTATTGTTAATTTTTTTTTACACAATTCAATTAATAATTTATTTTTGAACCTTGCATTGTTGAATCTTCATGGGGATCAAAAGTGGTCCACTTTTTTGTGCTTTCACCCGGTTGCCTTAATGCCTAATATGGGGACCCTAGTCCTAGTGACACTTTTGAAATTTCTTCTAGCACCCTTCATTCTTTTGAAAATTTATGAAATTACATACTTTATCTAAACAAACTACCTTATTTGAAACAAAGTCACAATACTTGCCAAATACCATATGTAGAAGGCAAGGTCAACAAAAAAAATACTCTTGAATACAAATGCCAAAACTTTGGAAAATTCATTTGCAATAAAATTATGTTGAAAAAACTATTGTAAAAACTATCTATAAAATATTCCCTCTCCCAAAACTAACTTTTCAACTTGAAGTAATTGTTCAACATCAATGTGCTACTCTCCATATATGGTATTCAAATAGGAGTGCTCCATGAATGAGGTGGATGAAATCTTGAGTAAAATGGACATACCTAAAACCACCCAAGATCCAATTATGCACCCTATCATTGGCTCTAATTCCACCTCATTTTAAGTGAACACTAAATGCAATAAGTGATAGGTGTAATTAGAGAGGATTTGGGTACTTCAATGAATGAAAATGGGATCACAAGATAATGATATCTAACAATTAAAACAACAAAGGAAGCAATTTAGTATGGCAATCAAGTAGATTCCATGGGTGTAAATGGATGGAATTGGATGTATATGGGGTGTTTTAATCTTTACTATGGAACCAAAGAGCTCAGCGGACTTTTGGGAGTATTTTGGAAGAATCTTGCTGATAACTTCTACTAACTCTATCGAATCAAATGGGGATTTTTGAGGGATCTATACTTCTTTAGGATAAAAGCAAAGTAGTTTTTTATTTTTATTTTTTAAAATTGTGCTTAAAATAGATTTTGAAAGATAATTTGGTGTAAGAATTAGAAAAGCCGCATGTCCATTAACCCTTTACTGCCCAACCCTGTTCTGCAGAAACTTCAAATTTCAGGTGTTTTCTTTCTGTAAACTTTCTCTCTTGAAACTAGCAATATTATTAATATTATTCAACTGTATAAATAGAAGCATGACTTAATCAAACAAATTTCGTTTAAATCTTGGTAAGATTGGACCGTTGGATTGGAAGATCATATTGTGTCTTTGAACCATATAATGCACACTCAAAAACAAGATTTTGGAGGGTGTGTGCGGACTTCAAAGTTAAACAGAAATTGGGTCAAACTTTCAAATATGAAAGTCAAGCGGTTTAACAATGATCTGTGTCAACAACTCTACGTTGCAAACTTTCATGTCAAGAATTGACTCACACAAATTTATTGTGAATTTATAAGTGAGAGAGGCTTATCCATATACGGTTTAGGACAAAATTTATAAATATAAATATGATAGGAGTTGGTACATTGATCAAGATCAGAATACATACACTAAATAATGGAACATGAACAAGAGAACACGATCCAAAAAATAAAGGAAGATAACAAACTTCCACACAAGAAGTACCGCATAATACATGTGTTGCATTTGTCTGTATTTGTTGTATTGTATTTGTTGTATTTTGAGGTATTTGCAGTTTTTTTGGTGTTTTGTAGACAGGTGTTTTGATAGCTTTGCAACTTCAAATCATAATTTTATTTTTGAAGTGTATGCATGAGACAAAGCCCTACATCTGAATTTCAAACACTAATGTTTGGTTTGGAGTAGATCTTACAGTAGGTTACAAAAACATGCGCCTGCAACTACGATGTGGTTGCTTGGGCTATACATGGTTAAGGGCTAAGATAACTTCTTTATCGACCATAGGTTGATTTTGAATGGTTATAGATCATTCTTGAGATGCTCACGGCCCTACACAGAGACAATTTTGTATTTTCAAGGCATTCCACTTTGAAAATTTATAAAAATTACAAATTTTATTGAAAGAATATGATTTCACTTGGATTCAATTCCATTAAGATTCATCTTTCTTCCAAAATTTTGTGACACCCCCAAAATGTCTGTTCAGATTGCTTAACCCTTAACTGTTGAGCGTCCATTTTTTGAACGATGAACAAATTTCATCTATGTTTTCTCATCCGTCATGCGCATTGCGACATTTTGCAATGTGAATGTTTTACTATAGATTTTATGGGAAGTTAGCTTCATGCATGTGTGATCCATTTAGAAAAGGGATGATTTGTGAAATTTTTATGCCTCATTTCATATAGTGTGATTCACTCAAAATTTCGAAGAATTCAATGTAAAAGTGCTCTTAAAAAATCAATTTATAAAATTAAGCGACTAAAAAATCTTCAAAAATCACTACACTTAGAGTCTTCATTTCAACCAATCACAAAAAAATTCATCCACGGATTGTCAATATCTTATTTGTAATCGACTTACAAAAGAATTTTCAATTTTGAGTTAAAAAATTTATACAAAAATATTGGTGATTGCAATCATTGATCAAATCGTATAGACAAAATCTAAATTTCATAATGTACAACTTTTATTTGAACACACATCAAGTTCAAAATATCCCTCTTAGTTGCATTTTATAATGCATCTTTGCAAAATTATTGTATTTGGAGAGGACTCTAGGCATTTAGAGGTTAAATGGATGGTAATAGGTATTTCCACCTTACAGGTATTCCAACTGGAAAAGAATCCTGCAAAGATTCATGTTCTACCATAGTCAGTGACTTGTGTATACTTCTTAGGGCTGCTTCACACTATGGCCATCCACGTTGAGAGGCCGTGGGATTGAGTGCCCAAACTTTGTTGAGAGTCCAAATAAACGAGCTGAAAATAGGCAATAAAATATACTTTTGATTTTTATGAAAAAAATCGACAGCCTCTTGCCTTAAGTTTGGGTTTCCATTCTTGTTTGGACCAAAATTCCTTCGAGAGTCCATCGCCTTGGTCAAAAAGTGCTGCCACATAGGCATTTTAGAAGGTGACGGCGTTTAAACTTTAGCCTCTATTGTAAAGGGTCAAGAGGCCAAATTCTTGGTTTGATGCAATCTAATTGGTGGAAATCGACGACCTCTTGAACTTCGGCCATAGTGTGAAGCGGCCCCTATTAATCCACATGGGCACAAGACTATGTGGCAGTTTGTTAACCCGCCAATGCTAACTGCTAAATCATGGCAACAAATAAATTGTTTGTTGACAAGGGGATTCTCTAAAATTCCCCTCGGACATTAACCCTGAACATCCTCACCCCTCTTCAAATTTGGCAATTTTGCAAAGATGCATCATAAAATGCAACCTAGAGGGATATTTTGCACTTGATGTATGAATAAAAGCTGTACCTTAATTTTATGAGTTGACTTTTTTAAGAGCACTTTTACATTGAAATCTTCGGAAATTTGGGCAAATCACTACAACATGAAATGAGGCATAAAAATTTCACAAATCATCCCCTTTCTAATTAGATCACACATGTATGAAGCTGACTTCCCATAAAATATATAGTACAAAATCCACACTGCAAAATGTCAATGATAGATGAAAAAATTGTGTTTGATTCTGTACATCACCCATTTTCTAGACGGTTGGACGTTTAGGGGTTAACATCTAAATGTCCAACCGTTCAGAAAGTGAACGATGTACAGAAACAAAGTTGTTTTTCTCATCCGTCATTTACTTTTGACAGAGTGAATATTTTCCAGAAGAGTTTTTGGAAAGTTAGCTTCATGCATGTGTGATCCATTTAGAAAGGGGATGATTTGTGAAGTTTTTATGCCTCATTTCATGTTGTAGTGATTCACCAAAAAAATTGAAGATTTTATACTAAATGTGCTCTTGAAAAAGTCAACTCATAAAATCAAGCAACCAAAAGTATCCAAAAATCACTACACTTAGAGTATTAAATTTAAACCATCACAACAAATTTCATCCACAAATTGTCAATATCATAGCAAAATTGAGAAATGGGAGCCATCACCCTTTTGCAATGGGACCGTAGTCAATTACAATCAGACACTAAGTGCACGTGGCAATGACACAATAGTCCCAAAATTCATGGAATACAAATAGCATTCCCTCATTACTTAGAAAAGTGGATCTAAGTGAAGATTCTCTTTTGATTCAATTTTTAAAAGGGTGCTCCATTCCACTGATGTATTATGCTATGATCTTATTCTTAATCGAATTACAAAAGAATTTTGAATATTACGTTTCATATTTTATAAAACAATATTGGTAATAGCAATCGCAGATCTAACGTATGGATAGAATCTAAAATTTATGATGTACAACTTTTATTCCTACATCAAGTTCAGAATATCCCTCTTAGTTGCATTTTATAATGCATCTTTGCAAAATTGCCCAATCTAGAAAGGGGTGAGGACATTTAGAGCTTAACCCCTAAACGTTCTCACCTTTTTCAGATTTGGCAGTTTTTCAAAGATGCATTATAAAATGCAACTAAGAGGGATATTTTCAACTTGATGAATGAGTACATTATGAATTTTAGATTCTATCCATACGGTTAGATTTGCGATTGCTATCGCCAATATTTGTGTATAAAATTTTTAACTTAAAATTTATAGCTCTTTTGTAATGGATTATAAATAAGATATTGACAATCTAATAATGGGTTGAAATGTAATACTCTAAGTGTAGTGATTTTTGGAGATTTTTTGGTTGCTTAATTTTAGTAGTTGACTTTTTCAAGAGCACTTTTAGACTAAAATCTTCGAAATTTTGGGTGGAACACTACAACATGAAATGAGGCATAAAAATTTCACAAATCATCCCCTTTCTAATCGGATCACACATGCACAAAGCTAACTTCCCATAAAAGTTTCAATAAAAAATCCACACTGCAAAGAGTGCATGATGGATGAGAAATCGGAGTTCAAATCCGTACATCATGCAAAATATGCATGGTTGGGCGGTTAGGAGTTAATGCTTGAGGACAAAATTGCCCCTACATTGGACCGGTGGGGCCAGTTACTTCTTGGTGCGGGATTAGGGTGTACGCTGCAGGGGATGCGGGTTGCGGAGTGTGGGTGCGGAATAGTTTAGGAATATCTAGTCTTGTTAACGTTGTCCCGTAGTAATTTATAGTTTAGGAATCCGGGGTTTAAGATCCGGGGCTTTAGGGTTTGGATTCGGGGTGTAGGGTTTAAAATTTATGATTTAGGGCTTAGAATTTAGAATTTAGAATTTATCGTCTAGAATTTGGGTTTAGGGAATATTTTGTTAATATTAGACAATATTCGTGGATTATTATGAGAATATACTGCACCTATCCCATCCTTCACCACACATTAGTTGATCATGCAAAACAGAGGCCGTGGGCTTTATTTTTTTATTTAAAAAAACAAAAAACAAAACATTGCCTAAAAATGTCCCTATGGTGTTCAAAATGGAAATTTGAGAAAATAGGACCACTAGTGAATAGTAATTTCATTAACTCCTGAACATCTAACCGTCCAGAAAGTGAACGATGTATAGAATCAAACACTTTTTTTTTATTCGTCATTGACTTTTTGTAGTGTGGATTTTTTACTATAAATTTTATGGGAATCTAGCTTCATGCATGTGTCATCCGATTAGAAAGGGGATGATTTGTGAAATTTTTATACCTCATTTCATGTTGTAGTGATTCACCCAAAATGTCAAAGATTTCAATGTAAAAGTGTTCTTAATCCCTAAATGACAGAGGAGGTAAGGGCAAAACCTAGATGTCTTATAAAATGTTACTTCTACAACTTTGATGAAGTTTGGTCCAAAATAGAAAATGAGAAGCATGATGTTTAGTAATTATTTGTATATTCAAAGTTCCAAAAATAGATTTAGAAACTCATTTAATGAATTTTAAAGCATTTACCATTTAAAATTCACCAAAATTACAATTTTTATTTTTAGAAATTGAAATTTGGTATGATTGGTTAAAACTAGACATTCTATTCTAAAATTTAAAAAGGCAAAATTTTCAAATGAGTGAACATCATTAGTTTCCCAAAATAGTAAGTTTTATAACACGAGGACAATATTGAGGTTTTTGTCTTTGAAAAATTCCTTAGTGAATCTTAATATTGCAAATGAAATGTATCAAAAAGCACTAGAACATGATCTCGACCCCCAATTTAAACAAAAAATCAAATCTTGAAAAATGTCATTTCCTGCCCATGGGCAATCACTGCTGTTTGGGCTGCGACCAGAAAATGGTCGATCGATCATTTAGGGGTTAAAGAAGTCAACTCCTAAAATTAAGCAACCAAAAACTCTCCAAAAATCACTAGACTTTGAATATTACATTTCAACCAATCACAAAAAAATTAATGTACAAATTTTCAATATCTTATTCGTAATCAAATTACAAAAGAATTTTTAATTTTAAGTTTCAAATTTTATACAAAATAATGGTGACAGCAATCATACATCTAAAATTAAAAATAGAATCAAAAATTCATAACGCACACATTTTATTCATATGTACAACTTTTATTCATATGTCAGGTTAAAATATCCCTCTTAGTTACATTTTATACAACATCTTTGAAATTCTCCAAATTTGGAGAGGGGTGAGGACGTGTCGGGATTAATGTCAAGAGTCAGGGCCAACATGTGTGTAATTCTTGTAAGTGAGAAAAGTTGAATTGTAGATTCACTGCTCAGTGAAAAGGATATGAAACCAACAAGTCTCACTGATTGCTGACAAAGGAATGGACCATCCAGATGGTGACTAACATCCAGAAAACTGTAAAATTACTGTGAGCTCTTAATTACTGTGGACTCCAAAATCTACCAAAATAAATCTAAAATACAATTACTGTGAGGTCATAATTACTATGAATCTTCTTAAAAGGTAGATTGAATAGCTTTGCCTGCTTTGAAATTATTGCAGTGGATACTATTTGCTTTAGGGACATCCCCACCTGAACTTATGTAGAGGGCAATCACTGTTTGCAAGGGTGGTCCGGGACAGTGATTTTCTTTTTCTTTTTTCAAGGGAGGTGTAAAAGTGCCCCAGCAGCAGTTGAGGTGGCTACAGTACGGACTTGGAAATCAAAATAGTGCTACAAGCCTTTCCAGAAGATCAATTACTCTTTGCTACACAATCCCATGGAAGAGCAGAAGTAAGGTAGGAATACCATAAACCGTGAAGATAAGGTGATTTGCATTGAAGATATGGTCTTAAAATCATGAGATAATTTTTCAAGATAGAAGAGAAGGAATCATGAAGAATGCAAGTTGTTTCATATTTTTATTCCCTGTAAATTTTTTTACAATTTTTCAAAGTAGAAAGTTTGTTAAACATCCTACTCGTTCACTAGATTCTCCTTAGATCGAACAAAGTAATGCTCATTTCCACACAGAACATCACCTAAACCGGTTAACTCATGAGTACATTAAACTGTTATTGATGGTAGTCAAACATGACAAAATTTCAATTAAGGTGTCAAACAGTGATCTATAATTACAAAATATTGTATTTCTAAAGAGGGCAAACTAGCAGCTTTGTCACGCCAAAATTGCCACCACAGTACATGTTGTCAGACAAAATATTGTGATCAAGAAGTAATCAATCACTCCATACAAACCAAAAGCTTCGTTGCACCCAAAGCTGGCTGACTATACACGCATTTCAAGCTGCCAACCTCGCAATTCTTAATTTCAGAAATGGCACTTCACTATCTTGGTGAAAGTCTACTGCACGGGTAGAAGGTAGTTCACCGGTTTGGGTATTTCAACTTTAGTGGCTAGAACAAATTAAACAAGCAGCTACGCTACGAGGAGCTCTAACCGAAATAGCATGGATGAAGGACGAGAATGTATTTCAGTGGAATCATGAACGGAATATATTTGCTACAATTATTTTTAGCCCAAGAAAATGGCTGTCCTGCAATGCCTCTTTCCTATGGTCAGAGCCAACAAAGACATGATTCACAAAGTTCAGATTAAATTATGGGAAGTAAGATTTTGGCTACTTGCATGTTACATTTATTTTATTTCATAGTGGCTACATGAGCATGAAGCATGTAGACTCAAAAATCACACTTACAAGCAAATTGACAGGAAACTATTGAGGTAAACGATGTAGGGTAGTATTGCTAGAAGCCAAAGAGGTTTGGGTGCTAAATAATGGTGTGTGGGAGGAGGGGTTAGGCATGGGCTGATCTCTAGAGTGTCCTTGTGATGGGTTATCCCATATGGTTTGCCATGGTGACCTCCTAAGTGTACACTACTTAAGGTGGAAGGCCTTTGAGTAAAGATCATCTCTTTCTACGCATTCCTTGTGTTTGTGTGTGCCTTGTGCAATCTTCTACTACCTTCAATAGGTTATGGGCCCACTCATGTGTGTTTCATGAGTATTAGATTGCATTTGTGCAAGTGTTTTGAGGTCGGTGTGCAACGGGCGGTTTTGGAGCATTGTTGGAGTTTTTGGAGCTTGGTGGAGTGTTGGTGTCTCTTGGAGGAGTGCATGGGCTGACGTAACATGTTGGAGCACTCTCCTTGGTCAATTTCTTCCCTTGGATCTCCTTGTTTTTGCTTCTATCTCTTCTTTGCGAGTGGAACTTCGTTTGGTTCAATTGTGAGCATTTGAGTGAATGTAAGTGATTTGTGAGGTGTGAGGGCTCTCGTGGAGGGTCTACCATCTGATCCTAGTGATTAGGCACTTGTTTTTAGGTGTTGCATGTGTTTCATGCTCTTGGGGTGCTCAAATTTTCATTTGGAGCTAGTTTGTACACAAAAGTGCGGTTTTGAGCAATTTCAATGCAATTGGGGTTTTGAGGGACTTGTGTGAGTTTGTGTGCATTGAGTGAGTGCTCTTGAGGGACACAAAGGTGTCATTGATGTGCATTGAGTGATTGGGGACACTAAGGTGTTGTATTGAGGCATTTGGAGTTGTTTTGAGCTCCATTGAGTGATTTGAGGGGTTTTAGTGAGCCTCTTTGTTTTTCTTTTGAGTGAGGACTCTCACATTTGAGTGTTGGAAGGTGTGTGTGGAGCACAAAAGTGCTGATCTAGTGTTTGGGGTTGTTTTGAAGCCATTGGATGCACAAAGGTGCAATATTAGAGCAAACAAAATCACAAAAACAAGTTGTGTGTTTGTGTTTGAGGTTTGATTTGTGTGGGGAGGCATACGTAAGTGAGGATCATGGCATCTTTTGAGGGTGAGGGTCCCAAGGTCGTGGACAAGTTTGATGGAGTGAATTTCCATTTGTGGAAGTTCAAAATGAAGATGGTGATGGCCGAGAAGGAGTTGTGGGAGATTGTCGAGGGTAGTGAGGAGCCTCCTCTCTCTTCTACGGATCCTAGGGACATGCAAGCGTACAAGAGGAAAGAGAAGAAGGCATTTTCCATTTTGGCACTCAACCTTGCGGATTCGCAACTTGCGCACATTTGTTCGTACAAGACACCCACGGAAGCATGATCCAAGCTTTGCAACATTCACGAAACAAAGACATTGGCCAACATCTTGTTTTTGAGGCGCAAGTTCTTCACCATCAAGATGGGCAAAGAAGATGACATGTTGGCGCACATCAACAAGGTCAAGGCTCTCGCGGATCAACTCAACGGTTGGGACGTATCGGTTACGAGCCTTCCATCATCATACGAGTACCTCATCGTAGCGTTGGAGTCAAGACCCATTTCGGAGCTCACATTAGACTATGTGACCTCACGGTTGTTGCACGAGCTATCGCGGCGAAAGGAGAATGAGTCTCGAGAAGATGGAGCGGCGCTCGTGGCGAAGCAATCAAAGAATGGAGGCGGTGAGAGCTCAAGCGACAAGGTGTGCTTCTATTGTGGTAAGAAGGGCCACATTGCCAAATTTTGCTACAAACGTAAATTCAATGAGAAGGAGAGTGCGAACAACACCAAAGTTCGTGATGATGGGGATGAGTACGCATTTACGGCTAGATTTGATGCAAGCATAAGTGATGGCATCGAGGGTGATGCAAGCATGAATGATGGCATCGAGGGTGATGCAAGCATGAGTGATGACATCGAGGGTGATGCAAGCATGAGTGATGGCATCGAGAGTGATGCAAGCATGAGTGATTGGATTGAGGATGGTGATGAGTATGCAAACATGGCTAGTCACATATCGTGCAACGGTAGTGTGAGTGATTTGATTGTTGATTCGGGGGCTACAAGCCACATGTCACCTAATAAAACTTGTTTCCATTCGTATTGTGTCATTAACCCAAAGAGAGTGATTTTGGGAGATGATACGGTGCTTGAGGCCCTTGGCAAAGGCCAAATTGTTGTAGACACCGAGGTGAAGGGTCGTGTGAAGACAATCACTATCAAAGATGTCCTCCACGTTCCCAAATTAAAGGCAAATTTACTATCGGTGAGGCAATTAGTGGCAAAGCACTTGCAGGTTGAGTTTAGTGATAAGGGGTGTTATGTGTTGTCACCGAGTGGAGATGAGGTGGCCATCATTGAAGAAGACGAGGGCTTGTACCACATCAAGTTCTCGAAGGTGCATATGAGCGAAAAAACGGCATTAGCGCATTCAAACTTGAAAGACGACAAGTTGGCGTTGTGGCATCGTCGACTCGGCCATTTGAACATCAAGAGTGTGAAGACATTACGCGGCATGGTAAGCGGGATGGTTCTTCATCAATTGAAAGTGGATCCTTCTTCATTCACTTGTGAAGGTTGCATTGAAGGCAAGCAACAACGATTGCCATTTGCAGGTGAAGCGGCAACACGGGCAACCTAGCCTTTAGAGATCGTACATTTGGATGTGTGTGGCCCAATGAAGACCACGTCGATGGGAGGGTGCAAGTACTTTGTGACCTTCATCGATGACTTTTCAAGGAAGATTTGGCTCTATCCAATCAAAGCCAAGAGTGAGTGCTTTGACAAGTTTAAGGAGTTCAAGACATTGATGGAGAACCAATCCGAGATGAAGATCAAGGTGATTTGGTCGGACAATGGCGGCGAGTACATGTCTAAGAAGTTTGACGAACTATTGAAGAAAGAAGGCATCGCACGGCAAACTTCGGCCCCGTATACGCCTCAACAAAATGGAGTTGTGGAGCGCGCAAATCGCACCATTGTCGAGATGGCGAGGAGCATGTTGCACGCTCAAAACTTGAAGTTGGACCTTTGGGCGGAAGCGGTGGTGAATGCGGTGTACACTCGCAATCGGTGTCCAACAAGCGCAGTTGAAGACATGACCCCGGAGCAAGCGTGGAGTGGGAGGCAACCATGTGTTGCACACATGCGCATCTTTGGATGCATTGCATACGCAAAGGTTCCGGACGAACGGAGGACTAAACTGGAGGCTAAAGCCTCAAAGTGTGTGTTTCTTGGATATTGTGAAGGTACCAAGGCGTATAGACTCATGTCGGTGGAGACGAAGAAGATCATTCGGTCACGTGATGTGACGTTTTGTGAGGAGTCTAAGATGGAGGCTCTTTTGGAGGTTGGTCCAAGTGGGAGTAGTGGAGATGTATTGGTGGACGCACCCTCCAAGTCCCCTAGTGTTGTTGATGTAGGTGATGATGACAGTGATGATGAAGATGGCGACACAGAGGTTGTTGAAGTGCGATTGAGTTCAAAGACAAAGAATGGCGCAAAGGACGCGTACGAGGAGCAAGCTTCTTCAAGCGATCGGCGGTACCCGCAGAGATTGCGCAAGCCACCTGGAGAATGGTGGAAGAATCACATCTTCCCTCAAAAGGATAACGAGCATGCAAATGTGGCATTATCGGATGGTCCATTGACCATTCGTGAAGCCATGCAAGGTGAGGATGCGGTCAAGTGGGAGCGCGCCATGCAAGAGGAGTACGACTCTTTAATCGCTAATGGTACGTGGCAATTAACTCCCATTCCAAAGGATCGTAACCCCATTGGTTGCAAATGGGTGTTTCGTACAAAGAGGGATGTTTCAGGTAATGTGGTGCGTCACAAGGCAAGACTAGTAGCCTAGGGGTTTGCGCAAGTTCATGGAGTGGACTTTTACGAGACGTTTGCTCCCGTGGCCAAGTTCACCACCATTCGGTGCATTCTTGCGATTGGGGCGGCCATGGACTTGGAGATCCATCAAATGGATGTGAAGACCGCATTTTTGAATGGCGATTTGGAGGAGGACATCTACATGGTGCAACCCGAGGGCTTTGTGCAACAAGGTAATGAGCACCTTGTTTGTAAGTTGCAAAAATCATTGTATGGGTTGAAACAATCTCCAAGAGCGTGGTACCAAAAGATTGACACGTTTCTCCTTGCACACGGGTTTACTAGGAGCATTGCGGATCCTAGTCTCTACTTCATGCAAGAGGGTCAACATGTGGTGATTGTGATCATATATGTTGATGATTTGATCATTCTTGCAAGCCTCATAAGTTCAATGAAGGCACTAAGAGCTATGCTTGAGAGAAAGTACGAGATGAGTGATCTTGGAGAGTTGCATTTTTGTCTTGGTGTTGAATTTGTGAGAGATAGGGCCACACGCACTATCACCATGAGTCAAGGCAAGTATGTGATGGACGTGCTCAAGAGATTCGGGATAGAGGATTGTAAGCCCGTGGCAACACCATTGGATGCAAATTCCAAGCTCGTCAAGCTTTCAGAGGAGGACTATGTGGCGGAGGCCAAATCGATGGCGGAGGTGCCATACAAACAAGCGGTGGGGTCGTTGATGTATACGATGATAGCGACACGGCCCGACCTTGGGTATCCAATTAGCGTGGTAAGTCAACACATGGCGAGACCGGGCTCAATGCATTGGATGGCGGTCAAGAGGATCATGCGGTACTTGAAGGGCACAAGCGATGTCAAGTTGTGTCTTGGCGGCAAAGACATTGTGTTGAGCGGCTATTGCGATGCGGACTACGCGGGAGACGAGCAATCGAAGATCGACAACGGGCTACATGTTCAAAGTCGGATCGGGAGCGGTATCGTGGAATAGCAAGCGGCAACAAACCACGGCGAGATCAACGGTGGAGGCCGGGTACATGGCTACGAGCCACGGCACGAAGGAGGCCATTTGGTTGAGGCAACTAATGGCGGATGTGGGTTGCACTCAAGGTGAGACTACAAGGATCATGTGCGACATTCAAGGGTGCATTTCACTTGCAAAGAACCCTACACATCATTCACGCACGAAGCACATTGATGTACAATAGCACTTCATTCGGGAGAAGTTGGATTTGGGAGTTATACGGTTGGATTATTGTCCAACGGAGTACATGGTGGCGGATGTGCTCACGAAGGGTCTTTGTAGAGACCGACACCAACGATTAGTAATAGCATTTGGACTTAGAGGCTTTGGCTCTACGCAAAGTGGGAGTATTGAGGTAAACGATGTAGGGTAGAATTGCTAGAAGCCAAAGAGGTTTGGGTGCTAAATAATGGTGTGTGGGAGGAGGGGTTAGGCATGGGCTGATCTCTAGAGTGTCCTTGTGATGGGTTATCCCATATGGTTTGCCATGGTGACCTCCTAAGTGTACACTACTTAAGGTGGAAGGCCTTTGAGTAAAGATCATCTCTTTCTACGCATTCCTTGTGTTTGTGTGTGCCTTGTGCAATCTTCTACTACCTTCATTAGAAACCTCTATTTTATCACCATTCTCAAGCCAAAGGTGCAACAACAAGTGATTGAGGATCCAAATCACAAGTGTTTTTGAATACAAGTTTCACAAGTATTAAGAAATACTTCCAAAATGTTGAAGCTAATCCTCAAAGCTAAAAACGATGATAAAAAAAAGAGAAAACCTGCCAATTTTCATTTCAACACTACATCTCACACTCACACATGCACATCATAACGCTTGGTCTTCATAGACTTGTGCCAAACTCCAATGGCCTCCTTGAATGGCATAGTCTACAAGGTAAAGTGCTTCTGAGCAAACATACAAATGACCAAAGGTAGATGATTTGTGAGCCTGTTTGTGAGCCACCCCTTCACAAGTGAGATTGTGCTAAACAAGCGCTCATCCTCAACGCTCCCCAACACCTGCCTCGAAAGAACAAAGCAACTAGCATTACACAAAAAATCACAACTAACTCAAAGTATGAATAAAGCCAAAAATGTAAACATCAATAAATTTGTTGTTCCGCTTATGAATGACACATCATAGTGGTCATGTTGTAGCTTTGAATTCACACACCCTGCTCAAAATTTGACCTTCAACTGGTCATCCTGTAGCTTTCAAATCACACAACATTGCTCAAAAGTTAACCTTCCGTATAGAGCGGAGTATTCAGACCATATTTCCATTGTTGCTAATTTTTTAATCGATTTTCCTGGTTCTCTGTTGTTTGTTGCCGGTCTCGATTTGTGAAGTTGTTTTGCAATTGAATTGTTGCGTTTTGATTATGGCGGGGGGTCCGGGTCATGCGCTCAGCGACATCTCAAACAAACTGCTGTAGGTGTCATCAGTCCATGCTGGTGGTATTAAATCGCTTGCTGGCTCGAATATAGAGAATTTCAGCGCATCTGTTTCGCGTGAGATTTATATTGTTGTTTCGCATAAGATTGATGCGGATGTGGCTTTTGCCACATACCAGGTCAATACCAGTATTGCAGCTTATAATGATCCTGCGGTGGATGACATGTTTGGTGCCTTTGATGCTTCGAATTCTTTTCTTGATGACGGTAGTGTTGCTGCTCCATTGGAAGAGATCCCTGAATTTGACGCGGATGCTGCCGGCCCTAACTGGATTTTGAATGGTAAAAGAGATTTTAGCAGTGTTGCTCAAGATTTTTTTCTACAAGAAGTGGCGATGGAAGAATTTCAAAAAGAGGATACTACTAGAACTCTGGCTGTGCGAGAAAGGCCAAGGACACACGTATGGAAATAGATCTTCTTAAGCGTGGATTCTGGCAACTTGATAAGGAAGAGTTTGACGAATTAAGGAAGGGCGGCCCGAGGAAGTCGCTTTACATAGAACGATGGGGACGTAATTGGTTTGAGTCTTGGCAAAAACTCACTCCAGGCGTGTGTATGGTTTCCATTGAGGAGATGTTTGCCAATAATTTAGGAGACATCGTTGAGCTTCTTTCCAAGTTCTTCCTTCAGTTGCAGCGTACTAATGGCAAATTGTATCCAAGAGAAACGTTAGTGACGCTGTTGCGAACAATTGACCGCATCATTCGAAGGAGGCTTGAGGCCAATTCCATAGAGACCAAAGAAATTGCAGAAAAAGTTCAACATCCAGGATGATCCCCGGTTCAAGAAAGTGGTTGTATCTTGCTTTATAACTGTGAAGCAATCTGTCAAATCAGGAAAAGGCCGCAAACAAAAGGTTACTGCTCCATTGAGCTACGAAATGGGCCAGCAACTCCTCGCTTCACCTATTATGTTGAAAACAAATTGTATAGGATGTTGTTTGCGAGTTGCTTACTATGTGATCCATAACTTTTGCGTGAGGGCACAGACAAAGCTCTACAATTTATGCGATTGTGACTTCTCTATCTCTAAGGATAGAATCAATGGAAAGTAAGTTCGTTTTGATGAGAAAGAAACTAAAATTCACAAATTAGATCTACTACATTGTTAGCCGGAGAAGATGAGGCGTTTGGTGAATTGAAATCACGTTGATCTTCTTGAGACTTTTGAAACTTATATTTCTCATCTGCTAAAGTGGACGACCAATGACCTTGCTCCTCCACATCCTTTCTTTTTACGAGCAATCGATGGAGTGAACCTTAAGGAGCCAAGGGTTTAGTATGCCAAAAAGAGAGTGGGCATGAAACAAATTTCTAAATGGCTGAAGATGATGATTATCGCACTTCCTAGAGCTGCAGAAGGAAATTACTCAAACTAGAGTGCTCGTGTAACTACTATTTGCAAATTTAATGCCATGGGTGTGCCACCAGAGTTAGGGATGAGGATGACAGGCCACACATCACGTGAAGGTTACATGCGGTATGATGTCGACAATGAAGGAATTGTGATGAGAGCGTTACATTACTAGTGCCATTCTAGGTACGGGAGGTGACGTCTCCTGGGAGGCAACACTTCAATATGAACAGGAGTGGTATAAACAACTGCAAGGCTTAGCAATTACTAGTGGTGCCAGCGTCTTTGTCGTCGGATGCATTTTCTACATTGAAGGAAAATTTTGGGAGCAAAGGATGATTCATGTTGATACAATGCACTTGCGTGATGATGCAATTCATGATATTAACGTCAAGATTACCTTGCAGCCGTAATAATTATTAGTGCAAATTTTAAGTTCACATTCATGTAGTTTCATTCTTACAGACGACAGGATCATATCAATTCAGATCAATAAAAGCGATCATACTTGTTGCACGATGTATGTTGTACAGTACATATCAATACAATTTGATTCATTGAAGCTTATGGAGATTTTCAGCTTGCTTCATTGTGTTGAATGTATGTGAAATCCAACAAAAATTTCTCCTCCTGTTCAAACTCTAATTTTCCCTTCTCCAGTAGAATGAGCAGTCACTAGCAGAATCGGCACTCATTGCTGATTCTGTTTCAGTATATTCCTCACGAAAGGGCCGAATACTCTGTCTGTACCGTTAACGTCTTTTGATCGATTTTTCCTTTATCAATTCTTGATCAAATTATGCTAGTTGATGCGTTCAAGCGAAGAGTTTGCGGATGATGGTTGAATTTTTGTAATTAGACTATCCATCTCTAGATTACAGAGGACTCAAGTGCTTGAAACCCTAATTATCTAGAATGACACAGTTTGGACACGACGCCTCTCCGCATAGTGGAAGCACGGCAAGACAACCAACACATAGGAGCCTGAATGCAACTGCGCTCAACATAGTGCTGTCACGGGACCACACGGGCCTAGTACCTTGAGTCACGGTTTGAATGGTCAGATTAGTGCCCCGCTCTCTACATCAGAGCTGATTTGAAATCCTAATGGTCTCCTCATTTGTAAGCGCCAGATAGTACCGGAATCAGCAATGAACTTTGGGTCAATACAGATAGAAGTGGCCTATCTTAGGAAGCATGTGGTTATAGTTACATTTCTGGTACCTCTGGCAGCTGGAACTAAAGAGAAATTGATAGTGGATTCCAGACTTGGAGTGCAAGATTCATGCGCAGGTGGAGCTGTACCGGCCGGCAGGGGAGGGATTCTACTACATTAAGCTCCACTCAGCCAATGTCACGCAACCCATCCTCAAACTGTCAACATATAAGCTCCTAATAGCACTATAACAAAATATGGTAAAAAAAACCACACTCAAAATTTACTGCGGTTCTTTTTGCCACGTTTTTGTGCATGCGAGTGTGGTGAGCTGTTAGCTTCTTTTGCAATTTTTTACTACAATTTTTAGAATTTTGGGACGTGTAATATACTATTGGAAAGGATTGAAAATACCTTTCCAATGGTATATTACACGCCTCAAAGTTCTAAAAATTGCAATCAGAAATTGCAAAAAACAGTGGCTGCACACGTAGTGGGTCTGCACAAAAACGTGGCAAATAGAACCATAGTCTATTTTGAGTGCGGTTTTTTTTTACCATGTTTTGTTATAGTGTAGGTACGGCTCTATTCCAAATTGGGTCCCTGTTTTCAACCTGCGACGACCAGTGGGCTTGGTCATTCCTGTGTGGTTCTGTCTAGACATTGTTCCCCTTGAATATCTTGACATGACTCGAGACATGGCAAGCTATGTTGGTGAGATCTTTGAGATTGAATATAGAGAAGGAATGGACGAGGATCATTGATTTATTGTCGTCATTAACCCCGAGAAGGAATGGGTATCAACATTGTTCATCTCGTGCAGTTTGGAACAATACACAAAAGTCTTGGTGATGTATGACAACAAGGAGGTGAAATGTGAGGAATGCCTGGACATCACACACTTGGAGAGAGACTTCCCTCAACGGCTTCACAAGGCTGATAGATGTGGAAAATTTTAAAAGCCACCCCCGCTTGAACGTAGGAGTGTTGTCCATCCAAGAACTTGCCCCGGTTTTCCAGAGCCATGCACTGCACAGCTCGCCTAGACCCGACACCGATCGTAAAGGCTTTACTTTTGTCCATAACCGCCTAGAGCGACACAAAGTAGAGAAACCTCCACGAAAACGGACGCACCAAGGAGGCATGAAGCAATGCGAACACATGGCACGTCGCGGCTCTATAACAGAACAAGACGACATGGAAGTTGAAGTAGTAAGGGCAAAGTGGTAAACACATGTACCAGTCCTCGGAACTTGGGACCACTCCCTGAAGTGATCTCGCAAATCCTCATGCTAGCGCAACCTATTTATGATGGAGCTTCGCTACCACCATCGGTATTTCAACTTCCTGGATTCATCCTACTACACATTTCGAGCATCTTACCACCAACTACACCCTTGCCGTCGTCGACAACGATTGACAAACTTAGCCACGTTATTCACCTTGACACGGAAGATGAAGAAGTACTGGCAATTATGGTCAATATGGACATAGATATCGGTCCAGAACCACCAATACTTCCTCAACCTCCTCAACAGGGCGATAGAATTAATACCATAACGAAGGTGAGCATGGCCATTCGACATATTGTTGAACTTTCAGAGGCGCATGAAGCGCTGTTACAATTAGTGTCGCGCTCTAGTCTATGTACGATGATGCAGGGACAGGCCTGGCTTGTCAATGCGAAGCCAACCCATGGCTCTGTTCAGAACCTTTGTACAGTCACGGACTCTCTCTTGTGCCCCCACCTGCACGATGTGCCGTGCAATTCGAACTTGTTGATCGCACGATTGCATTGCTCGGAATTACTCTCCCCTTTCAAGGCAGTATCTTCTTCAACCATGTCTCAGATGAGGAGTTTGAGGAAACTACAGAAGGTGAAGACACCTTCCAAGACGCGGAGACGACACAATTCTTGCCCACGAGCGCTCGCAACATACCACCAATTGACCCCGTGACTAGCATGCTATAGGAGCCATTGCAGGCAGAGGTCTCACCATCATTTTGCACTCCGCCTCTAATGCGCCAAACAACAGAAGACTACGATAACTAGCGCGTCGCTCGACACATCCGCCAGATGACGGAGGAGCGACCGCGCTACTCACTCGGCTACTCACAGCCCCTCATTTCGACTACCGGGAGCGGTTCACTACGAGCAACCAAAACATCTACATGCAATAAAGGCACCCCCTCTCCTACGCAAATCTCAGACACTGCGTCGTCGGGTTATGACGCGTGGGGAATTAGAAGACGTCCAGAATCACAAAGCGTTGAGAGTGCTGCTAAACCCTCAACACAAGGCGGTGTATGATGGCTTGAACAATAAAACTACAATATGGCTAGTGAGGCTTCAATGATAAAGCCTCACTAGCCATGTTGCAGCATTACGTTTGAGCGGTGCCTGACTTAGATGCTTTGCTCATTCAAGAGTACAAGCTTCGTAGGGAGGCAACAACGGCTTAAGAAAAACACTTGAGGCAGCAAGCTAACGCGTAGACGCGAGATGCAAGCCCGGGCTACAACCACAATGGCATAGAGGATGGTGCGGGTTGTGGAGGAATTGCAACGTTTGTTGCTCTGCGCTATGCACCACCTGTTACGCAGATTGGATCGGTGATGGAAAACCAAGTTCAATGGGTCATTTTAAATGGCTTGTCTGGTAGCGATGTGGGAATCGCAAATATTTATGCTCCAAACCAATCTAGTGAGCGCTGTAGGTTATGGGAGCTGAAGATTGCAGAGTTACCCATGACGTGCCACTAGATCCTAGCGGGAGACTTCAACATGGTTGAAGCTCGCCACAACAAAACAAACCTATGTAGCTGGCTTGTCCCAATTGGTGAGCACATTCTTTTCCAGGCACTTAAGCAACACTTCCATGTTGCGGACAACCCAAAATCCCCCCATACTCTCAAGTTTTCTTGGGATAATTGTAGAGGAGATGATGCTCGGGTCTTAGCAAGGCTAGATAGATTTTATCTATTTCAATGTGCCCCGGGCAACACCGCACGCACAATTCTTTCCTATGCAATCAGAGGGAATAGTGTCAGGAGCGACCATTGCCCGGTGGAGTTCACTATACAACTAGAAGAAAGAGTAGTCCAAAAAAGCAGGTGGAAAATGAACGTCACATGGATGGAGGAAGCATGTGCTAATATTGGGAGAATTTGTATTAGTCAAAGTCCTGACATTCCGTTCTTCTCTAAACTCAAAGTTGTAATGAAGTTCTATCGAGCCTTTTGCAAGAGAAAGGCAAGCAGCTTCAAGCTAGATGAAATGTGACTCACAGACGACCTTGAATCAACTACACAAGACCTTTACTTGGATCCCTTGTGTGCTACAAAACAATCCCGCCAAGGACTCATCCGCCAACAACTGTAATCCTTGATTACACGAAAAGTTGGAGGCAAGTATGTGCGCGCGCGGATTCGTTGGCAGATGAAAGGTGACATGCTAAGTGTGGTATTATTCCGCGCTGTCCGAGAGAAATCTTCAGTTGCTGCCATCACGTGCCTAAAAAACGACTAAGAAAGGCCGGTCACGGACAATGCGGAGCTTGGTGTAATCATTGCGGAATTCTTCCGCAAGCTGTATGCACATACTGAGAGCACGCCACTCCATAAGGTTGCTATGACATAATTCTTTCACCACGCGCCACTTCGTTTCTCTTCTCATGCCACAACAGTGTTTGTCCACTGACTACTATCGAAGACTGAGTTGTTTGAGGCGGTCAGAGCTAGTTATGGCTGCTGAAAAGAGCATGGGCCCTAACGGGATCGATGTCAAGTTTTATACAAAATTTTGGCCGTTGATTGGCTTAGAGTTTACAGCAATGATCCAAGTCTCTCTCCAAAAGGGAACTTTACCGATAGGTATGAATCGTGGACTAATTGTGTTGCATTTCAAATCAGGGGAATGCAAAGATCTCTCCAATTGGCGCATAATATCACTATTGAACACGTCTTACAAATTTATGGCGAAAGTCCTTCAGAGGAGGCTTCAACCACTTTTGTCTGATATCATCAGTAGTGATCAAACGGCTTTTTTGCCGACACACTATGTCATCTTAGATAACATACTCTTACAACATGAGATGACTGAATGGGCTAGTGAATCGGCGCAAGACTTAATTTTGCCAAAGTTCAACTTCAGAAAAGCTTACGACTCCGTGTCCCTGCCATTCCTATTTCATACCATGCAAGCGTTGGGGGTACTGGTAGAATTAATGGCAATAGTACAGCTGTTTTTCACCAACGTTGAAGCGACGGTGAAACTAAATAGTGGAGAATCAGAGATTTTCCAGGTGAACAGGGCATCCGGTAGAGATGCCTCCTAGCGCCGTATTTATTTGTGTTTATTGGCGAGATGCTCAACATTGTAGCTAAGCAAGCTTTGTCAGTTGGTGTGCTTGAAGGCATCTAATTACCCACTAACACTGGAGAATTGATTATTTTCCAGTATCCAGATGATACAGATCTTGCCCTACGCGCTACTCAGTAAAATGTGACTCATATCAAGCGTTGCTTGACTCATTCGGCTTAGCATCTGGCCACGTGGTGAACATAGACAAAGGCTGTAAGTTGTTCGTTGGAATTATTGCGAACCTCGTCTTTGACCCAGACTGGTGGTGTTGGAGATCAGATGGCTTGCTACTTGCCTATACAACAAAAAAAGGATGCAAGCTTCTTACTCCTCGACCGACACTCACCAAATCCATTCTTGAATAATGACATAGATTACTACCCGACTCATATCAACCACAATGGAAAGAAGTTTGGAGCAAAACTCGTCTACAAAAGGAGGCGGCTTTCATATGGAGCATGTATCATTGTGCAATTGTTGTCAACTCCTGGCGATCACTCATCTTTCTGCACATCTCAGTGGTCTGTGAAGCTTGCCCGGTTGCTCTTGATAAGACAGTGTTGCATAGGTGTTTTCTCATACACCCTCGCTCCAACGGCCAGGAATTTCGCAACTTCATTCATATACCTTGCTATAGAAGTGGAGCCTAACCCGCGGGGGTGGCCTAAATTCACATGGCAACAATGCCTCATGTGGTCGACCTTACCCTGCAAGTTCAAGTCAATCACCCCACTCTAGTCACTCTTCTGAGGATCAACCATCTAAACATGCTGGATCACGCGCAATGCGCGCTGCTTTCAACATGACCAATGGTCGGACGTCCGTATTAAGCAGGTATTGTGGGATCTCATCATTGATCATGTGCGCGCTGCCTGACAACACATTCAGAAGTTGTACGTGTTGTATCCCATGCAAGTGCTCAGATTCATGGTGAGGTTTGATACTTTGTGGTTACGTAATCATTTCTTTGGTTCTAGATTTGAGGATACGGTTAGGTGGCATTTGGATCGGCCGAAGTTCAGCCGGTTCTACTAGGCCTCAAGTGGTATTGCTGTAGTTTTAAGTTTGTTGTCTGAAAATCTAAATTTCTTTGCCGAGGAGACTTGTCTTCTCTAGTTTTCGGTGTGTGCTACCTTCATTAACTCGATGGAGTTTCATCCTCTTGTTTCAAAAAAATAAAATAAAATACGCCATTCATTGTACTGATAACAAAGCTATGAATGAATTCACATTCATTTATAAAAGAAGTTCTTTCATTCATGACTATAATTTAAAATAAATAAAATTACCTCCATTTATGCCAAATTTGTATTAAAATTTCCATTTGTGCCAAATCAATTATTTAAAAATTGGGAATATATTCATGCAACTTTATTCTATCTGAATATGCATCGTATCCATTGACATAAAAGTCAACAGTAAGGTGTGAATGCGTGATGCATGTCCATTTAATAAGGAAAATAACAGTGAATATTCAGCTCCAGCTCACTCACTGAGTGGAGCTGGTCAGATTCTTTATTCCAGAAATAAATACCATATTACTACATATAGTAATCATATTGTTAAATACCATATAAGGAAACAAAAGTATTAAAAAAATAACAGTCACTTCACGACCCCACTCATGCCGTGCTCCAAGTGCGAGCCTCCACCATTAAGGTGGTTACCCCATTCCCAACTGAATAAGCTGATCTTGCATGGGAAATTAGCAAAACTCAGAGGACCAAATTTACACAGATGTGCCACGTACACAAAAAACCAATGCAAGTGGTTTGAGAATTTTAGAAGTCATTTCAAATTAGTTATGAATTTCTGAATGAACAAAGGTGGCCTTTCCATTCCCAACACCTAGACTCCTCTATTTCCGCCGCTTTCCGCCCCATACTCCACTATGCATTGCCTATTTCCACCTGGGTATTCCCCAATCCCATCTTCAAATTAGAATCAACCGTTTACCCCTATGCAGTCAACCATGTCCACTAAGCCATGGTCCCACTGCTTGTGACACTCATTTCCAACACCCCCCCTAAACCCTAAACCACCATCTGCCACTAACCCACTCCTCCCACTCCCATGAATGTTGCTCAACTTTATACTAACACATCTTAATCTCAATCCTCTCCGCCCCCTAAACCATTACTCCCACTACTATTTCTGTCCAAAACTCAACCTATTTCCAACTGCCCATGAAGTGATATTAGAGTTAATTAACCGAAAAGAAGCTCCCAAAGAGGAAACTCAGCTTAAACTCATGTTAGACTCGTTTTGAGTTGAAGAAAGCTCCAAAACTGAGACTAAGCCGAGTTTCTAAATTCTCTAAAACAAGCACCTGACAGTATCTTAGTTGCGGGACCCTCAGTTGCGAACACGTTCCCCCAACCCTCAGTTGCTATTCAATTCGAGACCAAGTTACTATTCACTGAGAATATGTGACAGTGGATCTTATTTTTAGTGACAAGACTCTTGTTTGACTCTTGTTGCAACCTCTTTTGTTTTCGGTTAATTCAATTGGTTTCTAAGTTTCCCACCATGGGGTTTGGAGCCAAACTATAGGCGTTGAAATAAGAAGCCAGTTGGGAATGGGGTAACCACCTTACTAGAAACAAACACAAAATATTAAAAATCTAGGAAAGTATTAATAAATTATAACAGTTGGAAAGAGTATATAATTAAATTTTCTAATTTAACAAAACGACAATGAAGTAAGTTAGCGCACTCACTGGCACAAATCCCTCATATCAGGCATAAAAACAACCATACTAATAATACCACTTTCAGTTCTGCCATATCATATCTCCAGATTCTGCAAAACCTACATGCACCCCAAACCAACAATGTATTTTTTTTTGGACTGAAACTGGGTATTAGAGTTATCAGTAAAGTGGAGAAAAAAAAATTCAGAAGAGGAAAGACCAGGCAGAGAGAGAGGAACTCTGCCCGGAGGGCCAGCGTGAATAAAGGGTTCGTTGGGGGAGGTGCGACTAGCAGGGCCACCAGGACCATGCTAGGGCGATCAACCCTTGATGCCTTCTTTCGAAGGTGAGCCCTATGAAAAGACCAGGCATAACTAGGTTTTTAGCTTGAAAGGCGGCAAAAATGAGTTTTGGTCCCCTTTTTTTTCGACCAATCATAACGCAGAGCAGTGTTAGAGAGATTCGAACCTTGAACCTCCCCAATGCAAGAGTAGCTCCCCAAAACCTAGCTTGAGTTCTCACTGATTAATCTCCACGTACCCCACACCGACCTCATGCTCACCCAAGGGAAGGAGCTGGGTGGCTTGTGTGAGTGGGTGTCAGGAAATTCTATGTCAAGATTGAAAACACCTTGTGGCAGATAGGTTACCTGATTCTGACTTTACGGATAATTCTATTGTTTGTTTTTAAAATCGTTACTCCCTCCGTTTCTTAACCCTTAAACGACAATTTGGGTCCTGGGTGGGCAGCCCGGAAAGAATCTAAATTTTTTTGGAATTATTATTATTATTATTATTTTTTTCAAAAACGGCTCTGCAGTGCACTGCTAGCTAGCACTGTAGCACTGTAGCATTGCGGCACTGCTGAACTTCAGCTGCCCCATCCTCAAAACTTGTTCAATTTGATAACTTTGATTGCTTACCAACGATTCCACAATCTCTCAAATGAGGCGAAAATTTGGAATCTAGATCGCTTTTTCAGTAGCTTTCCAACACAACAAGTCTCGCTTGATTTGGTTGAGAAATGAAACTTTTGTCTCCAATTATTCCTTTAAACCAAGCCCGTGGGGCTGGGGTTGTCGTTTAAGGGTTAATAAGAGTTCATTTTTTTGGCATTTTTTTTCCTAGTTTTTGTCCTATGTTTTACACTTGAAAACATGAGTATTGTCCACTTCAAACAGGGCAGAGAATAAGAGTGACACAAAAACTACAAACTACTACTAAAGAGAGGCCATTTTTTGAGTGTGGAGATGATTTTTTTGGCAAAAGAAAGGTCAAGTTGAAACATGCCAAAAATGTGGACTCTTATTATGAAACGAAGGGAGTATAATAAAATAAAATAAAAAACAATATCAAAATTTCATTACACATTCATTCACACCACTGAATGATATAAGTAAGGTTCTTGAGCCCTTTGCTATTCACCTCTAAATCTCAAACATTTGTTAGGGGATCGGAAGAATCACATAGAATTTTCTCTAACTTCAACTAGTCCAAGCGAAGAGGGTTGAAGAGTCGGATTATTTTACTAGCAGTTTCTCTATAGTGGTGCTACAGTATAAAGGGTGTAGTCTAGCAAAGTATTAAGAACCTTATGGAATCCAACTTCAAATAGTCTTCTCCATCATATACTACCATTTGTCCATCACTTATCCATCATTTGTAGGCTGCCGTTTACACATTCTACCATTACAACTTTCCGTACTTATCGTACCCGCCCTCAGCGTTGGCAGGTCATGTCAAATAATTATTTATTTTTACCTAAATGTTGTGGATATTCTCCAAGATTCTCTTTTTCAGTGTTTATATATATATATATATATATATATATATATATATATATATTCTCGACCCTAACGGTCGAGTACTATAATTTCTTTTTTGGAATCATGTTTGGAAGTACATGAAAAGAACAAAGTTTAGAGGTGTGGAAGGCTCAATCCACTATGGGTTGAATTTAGGGGCGAGCAAGATAAAGTAAACACGAAAAGGACAATTTTTGTGCCCTTTTCACTTTTCAAAAGGTGCAATTTTTTTAATTTTGTTTAAGCCGATTTTGTCCCCCCTTTAGTGTTTTTTAGCATAAAAGTTTCACTTTCTAAAGTTCTAAGTATATACATTTACAGAAATCAGAATTTCAAAATTAAATTTCATAATATTTTATTTCGAAGTGGAATTCATAGGATTTTATTTTAGGATGTTCTTGTTGTAGAATAGGATTTGCCATTTGAGTGGCACAATTACACTTTTCAATAACTCTTCTAAAGTTGAAAGTAATCACCTACTTGAAGAAAGTGGATAATGACTTTTAACCCCCTAAACGCCTAAGGCGGGTCCCCCATCCAAAACTGCCTCATTTTGGTTATTTTCATTCATGATCTTTGAATACTTTTCAAACTATTTTTTACCACATTTTAACCATATGATCTTGTATTCTTAGGCTTCATAAACCATCCCTTAAATTTTCAAAACATTTGACTCTACAAATGTCAAGATTATAGCAAATGAAGTTGAGATTTTGAAATTTTCAGGCTTGCAAAATCTAGGCACCTTTGTTTTAATGGGCTACCAAACCAAAAAAGAAGTTGAAATGAAGTGCCATTTTTTACTATCCTCAAGATGAGGTAGTTAACAAGATGCACAACTCAATTTGACAGGATATTCAATTCGTTAGCGTTTTATTAGAGACCTTCTAATGGTGAGGGTATGAAGGAAAGTAAGAGATTTTAGGCAAATTAGATTCTCCCTTCAACTCTTCTCCAATTGAAAGAGCCTACAATTCATGGCATGCAACCCATTTGGGTTGAACAATAGTTCTTTTGAGGTGCCCAATGAATCTCATTGGCTTCAATTTTTTGGCAACCTTAGTCGAAGTGTTGAAGCTGATTTCAATATTGACGTGTTTCACTTTGAAGAATTCCCCTCAGTGAATTTTTGATCGTACGGACATAATTTCAATTGGATTGGAAAAAATACTTGTTTACCTATGACACCATACTCTTTTTTTTTTAAATAATTATATTTTTGGGCCTGAACAGCCCCGGGAAATGGGCAGCGACCACAAAATGGTCTCTTGCAAGCTTAGAGGTTAATGATGAAAACCAATCTAAATGCTTTGTGGTTGCCTAGTTGGAGACTCATCTTCATGTTTGTGATGGGGAAACTCACTTGCCTCTAACTAAAAAATTGAATTTTTTTTTGGAATTAAAGCACCCAACACTTTTTCCTTCTTTCTAAATAAAATGGTCTTTTCATTTTAATGTTGGAAGTATTCAAAGTTCAATATTAGTGTTCACTTTGAAAGATTATTGACATTCATAAGGAGAATTAAGAAACAAAACTTGCTAAGTTTAAAGTTGTTGAGCATTGTGCTTGTTACTATGAGTCAAATGCATCATGTATTTTTTGCTTGTAATTTGCACTATTAAATTTAGATGCAAATGGAGCTACAACATAACGTTCTCTAATAATTGTAGCACTCCATCCTTTGCTACAGTTCATGTTAATGGATGACAGTGGATGATCCATGCATGAAAATTGCCTCAAATTTTGAATTTCTCGTAATACATGTCTAGACAAACCAAAATTACGATAATTTGCTCTACGCCTTCTGGTTAACCCCTAAACGTACCAGGGTGTCCCTGGAATTGACAATTTGAGAAAAATCATCATAAACTACTATTTAGAAGAATATTTTGGAATTGACATACAAATGAAAGTTCTAGATTTTTAATTTTTGATTCCATCTGTACGGTTTGATTCACTAATACTATCACCAATATTTAATCATAAAATTTGAAAGTTAAAATTAAAAATTCCTTCTAAATTCGATTACAAACAAAATTTTAATATATTTTCAATAAAATTTGTTGAAATGAATTTGAAATGAGATACTCTTAAACATGGTGATTCTTTGAAATTTTTGTGTTTCTTAAATCTATGACCTCATTTTTGCAAGGCCACTTTTGAACTAAAGTCAATGCAATTTTGGCTTGGTCAACGACTTGACATACTTCTACATTTGTAATTTTAGAAAAATATGTAATCAAGTTTGACTAAATCCAACCATTAGATAGGACAACAACATGATGAAGAACCTCCAAAAAATTGAATGACTTTTATTCAAGCATTGATGAGAACGTAAGAAGGGTTTGAATCTGTTAGTCGTCCACTTTCTGGACGCTCTGACGGTTAGGGGTTAAAAAGCAGTGACGATGAAGTCTTGTAGGTGCACTATTACGTGGTAATGTTTGTAATTTTTTTTGTAATTCCCATTTTTCATAAGTTTGCTTAACATGAAGAATATAAATAAATATTTGGAGGTCTCAATAAATTATTTAGGCTCTCAACTCTCTTTTGTATGGTGTATTAGAAACTGTTATGAATGTCCATTTAGTTTTTCATTCTTCATTAAAAAATATAAAATAATCCTCAAAGGTACATATTAACCTCTAAAGGACCAAAATGTCTAAATTGGACCTCTTCTTTTTTTCCATTAGTGTGAAGTAGATCCTATATGGACTCCCATTTGTTCAAATTTATTAGTTTTATTGATCTACACATGCAATGTTCTTCATTAATTTTGGTGGTATAAATTTTGGTCTCATTTGGATTATATTTTCAATTGAATTTTTCATTTTAAAACCATGAATCTTTGGTCCTTTAGAGATCATGATGTTCGCAAACGATCTTCAGCTATGCTCAATCAGAGGTGCAACCACAATTCTCGGCCTTACACTACTACCTTATCTTTCATTTTACCCAAATAAAGATCATTCCAGGGTACATTTTGCCTCTAAAACTTATTCAAGGGTCATTTACATTCACTTGACCATTGGCCAGAAGACAACCTATTTTTACCTCAAAATGAAATAAAAAAAATCTTATAGCCAATGGTAAGTGAATGTACATATCATATACATAAAACAATATACGTTTACGGGGTCCCTTTTGGCGTCCTTGAAAGTAGAAACCTAGGAAATAATACAACACTGGAAGGGCTAGAGGGGCATTAAGGTCTATGGACCATCAATGCTTTGTTGCTATAAACATCAATATCTCTCTTACTTTCGGAACGAAACTTTTGTAGGAGTTATATTATGTAAACGACCATTCAATGAACACCATAATCTATGAACACTACCCGTATACAAGGGATAGTTAGAGCATCGCCACAATGTCTCTTGAACAGACTTTCTATGCCCTGGGGCTTGCATTGTACTAAACATGTACGAGTATACGTGAGTGCTCAGAAGGGGTATTAATTTGATCACTGTCGTATTACGTATACATACAGTAAATACATTTAGAACTGAAAATATTCACGTATACGTATATTAAACATATATTTAAAACGGAATATATTTGTATACAAAAGTATTTAGACATATAACCTCTTATATACAAGGGGTTTTTTTAGAAAGGGTCATGAACGCACGTGATTCTCAAACATAATGCAGAGTGCACCCCCCGAGCTCTATGCACATGTGGTGCGGCTCCAACCCTAGTATTTGTACCACATTACAGAAAAAATAAACACTTCAAAAGTACGCCTGTCCCGATAGGATGCAAGGACAATAGCATCTCTTCAAATAACCTAGAAGTCAACTCCACATCTCTTATTTGTATGCATGTGATGTAATTAAAATTCATTTGTAAGACGGGCCTTATGGCGAGATCAAGGGTGGTGGGAGAATGTTGTGAGGGACTTGAAGCATACCGTATGTGGAAGGCAGGGTCGGCACTTTCATGTCGAATAATTAATAAAAGTTGAAACAGTGGAGGTCGGCACTTTCAAAAGTAATTATTAAGAAAACGGCTATTAATAGCTAACATTAATTTTTTCCGGCGGCTAAACGTTTTATTTTTTGTCTACGATTTTTGTTGAGTGTTATGTTTTTTTTTTTTTTTGCTTTTTGTTGACTTTATTTTTGTTGATTTCGACAAAATACTTAATAAATTTATTTATTTTTTCGGCATTTTTTTGGGGAGTTATTTTCTGCCGACCTTGCCTTCCACGCACGATATCCACCAACACTCTAGAAAAATGAATGTACATGGGTCAACTGGTCAACAATTTATTTAGAATCACACAGAATAGTGTAACCCACTTAACGGCCCTCAAAACCAATGTATCTTCTCTTCTTAATGGCACATCATGATTGCACGATCCATGCGTGGTGATTTGTGAGTGGCTTACTCTTACTATTTTCAAAGTCCAATTGACTAATATTTGAGTTAACCAAAAACAAACAATTCACCCTGCTAACTCAATGCGGAGTCCGCTACCCAATATTATCAAGTTTTGACAAGGATTATTCACGAACAGTCCCTTGGTCCCTTCATGAATAGTCCATAAGGCTTGGAGGAACTTGTGGGAACTCTACTCAAGCATTGGGGAGGTCACGAGTTCCACTCCCACGGGCATTGCTTTAGATTATTCTTCAAATCACCATAAACTAATTTTACAGTTTTTTGAACTGAAAACAAGTTTAACCCCTAAATGCCTATAGCCCTCTTCAAATTTGGCAGTTTTGCAAAGATGGATTATAAAATGCAACCTAGAGGGATATTTTGAACTTGATATATGAATAAAAGTTGTACGTTATGAATTTTAGATTCTATCCATATGGTTAGATCTATGATTGCTATTACCAATAATTTTGTATAAAATTTGAAACGTGAAATTCAAAATTATTTTGTAATTCAATTACGAATAAGATATTGATAATCTACAGATGAAATTCTTTGTGATTGGTTGAAATGTAATACTCTAAGTGTAGTGATTTTTGGAGATTTTTTGGTTGCTTAATTATATGAGTTGATTTTTTTTAGACCACTTTTACACTGAAATCTTCAAAATTTTGGGTGAATCACTACAACATGAAATGAGGCATAAAAATTTCATAAATCATCTCCTTTCTAATCGGATCACATATGCATGAAGCTAACTTCCCATAGAATCTACAGTAAAAATTCCACTCTGCAAAAAATGCATGACGGATGAGAATCTACGGATGAAATCTGTACATCGTCCAAAAAATGGACGCTTAGGCAGTTAGGGGTTAAGGTGAGTATGAGGTGAGTTTCCTCTTTGAGACACTCTTTTCGATTAACTCTATTGGTGGGGAACTACATGTGGTATGCTCTGTAATTTTTGGATGACCATCAGAGTTGCTGGGGAAAATACTCTCAGATCTTGAAATATCAGCCCTCTCAAACAAGATATGACGAGACAGTGTGACGTGCATGGGTGGCGATGCTCTCACGGCAATCTTATGTTCTTACTGCAAGATGTCCAACTGGTGCATTGCACCGTTGGTTTCCTTTAGGGCGAGTTAAAGAGAAAGCAGAGAAACGGGTGGCCGCTAGCGAGTAAAACTCACAATATGGCGTTTCCTGCTTTCCTGCACGCAAAGTTCGGAGCATTACTGGCCATGTTGCCACACTGTTCACGGCCTCTTCTGGCTAGATCTCACCTCATGAGGCGGGCAAATTTAGAGTCGGGGACATCTGGAGGGGACCGTTTCAATCCAGCGTGCAGACAATTCTGAGCCTTCGGAGAGTAGTACATTAGCAGTGCCATTCCCCTCCTTAAACCACAGACTCATCTTCTCACTAGCTTCCAGCTCCAGCACTTGCTAAGTTAGTATCTCCATCACCGTACCGGCCTCCTGTTTGCGCTGTAACATCGATCTTCTGTGCAGCGGTTTAGGCTACATATTCTCTAGTGCCTGTTGATCGATTTGGAGTCAGAGCTTGAGATCGAGATGGCCAACACCATGTCAGTCGGCGCTGCATTGTGCCTGGTGATTGTGTTGTTTGCGCAAGTGTTTGTGCAAACCAATGCTCAAGCCCGTGCTCGCCCATGGTCCACCGTGAACGGTCCAGAGTCGGCACCACTGCCTCCCATGTACGCTCCTGAAATGGCCCCTATGGCGCCTCCCATGTACGCCCCTGAAATGGCTCCCATGATGCCACCCCCAGGTATGAAACCTCAAACCTCAAACCTCTTCATTTGTTGTGACCTACAACATCCTGCTCACTATCAGTTTTTTTAGCTCACTGTCATTTAGAACATTCTGCTCACAGTCAGGCTCCAGATGGTAAGATCTGTAGCCCACTTTCCACACATTCAAACTACACCGATTATTGTCATTACTCACTAACTATTTAAGGCTAACTTTGTACAGATATTTTTACCAATGTCGAAGATATTAGTTCTACTGATCTAGTAGAATGTCCATAAACATATTTCGTAAATATGTTCACCTTGAGTAAAAAGATGTAGCCAGTTTAAAACAATTAGTGTATCTTACAGTAATGGCAATAATGGGTGTAGTGATACAGGTGAGACTCCAGGTGATAAGACTGAAGAGTTTTTAGTGTAGGAATTCAAAGTCACTAGTGCTGTGTTGCAATCCCTATGTTGAAACAACACTAGGAAAAACCAATATTGGGATTCCTTTCTCGGTCAGATTACTGATGTTTTTGCTTGGTTTGACTGGTGTTTTTGCAGCTTATGCTCCCGAGATGAGCCCCATGGAGTCACCAATGATGGCTCCTGGTCCTTCCATGATGGCTTCGGCTCCTGGACCCTCTCCAATGATGTCCAGCGCTTCGAGAAACGCTGTGTCTGGTGTCGCCCTTCTCATGGGATTTGCAGCTCTTATCTTGTGCTGAAGAATCATGGCGTGTGAACGAATGCACTCCTTAGATTAGTACCGGACTATATTTCTGTGACGATAGATAGATCGTTTGTAGATGGCAAGTATTCTTTCTGTGTAAGTGGGTGGTCACAGTGACTGGATCGTTTATAATCTTACACGACATAAAAGAATAGATAATTATACTGCGAACCTGAAATGGGGTTCTTGAATGCGGTTGCACTTCTGCAGATATCTGGTTATCCATGCAGTAGTTTTGATATTGTAGTTTACATTTACTGATTAAGTTCATACGTAACTACTGTAGAACTGAGTCAGCTCAATTGCAATTGTACTGTAGGTTGACTTTTAGTGTACTGTTCTCAACATGTTCTATGGTTTAGGGAGTTAGTAATATTTTAGCGGGTTGCATGGTGGTCAAAGATTCTTGTACTTTGACTATCAAAATTACTTATCTGAGAGTAGCTGGCTTTCTGAACTTGAATCTTAATATTATTTTTCTACTCTGGCTTGGGGAGGCAATGCGCTCCCTGACATGTTCAGTAATAAGAACCCGGTCCTCTTTCGAGGTCGGCATGAATAAAGTGGATCCACCCTTGGTTCTATGTCCACGAGACAGAGACATATTTAATTATATGTGCTCCGATTTGGGAGATATGTAGACTGAGAAATTCTTGAGTGTCACTAGAAAGCAGCGAGTGTAACATGAAGATAACAATTCCTTCAATGGTTCAGTGCACCAATTGATGCCATTACTGTGTCACAATAACCCCTAAAGCACCCGCCAGAATCCGAATTGGGCCTCATGTTTATTTTAATAGTTTTGAGTAGCTTTTATGTGGGTTTTTGTTCAAATTTGATAGCTTTTTGTCCAACACGTGCAATGCTCTTGACTCATCCCGATGACATAAAAATTGGATTGAATTTGTAATTTTGAAACCATAAATCCTTTTGTCCTTTAGAGGATAATTCAGTATTTTCACATTACTTATTCTATTAGAACAAAAGTGAGTCACAGGAATTGAGAGTATTTGAGTATTCATACAATAATGGACATTTGAAATGTATGGACTAAAATGAGTGTGAGGGTAGTTTATAGCTCTCACACTAATTTTGTGACTCACAGTAATGACAATAATCGGTGTAGTGCGGAGTGAATAGCTATACAAGGATGCAAATGTCTGTCATGCATAACTTCCAATTTCAAAACTGTGAAGATGAACAAATGACAAATAGTGGTTGATATTCCATACTTAATCATCAACTAATCACTTTTCGGTGTGACAGAATGTTGTCTTTTGCTGTTATGAGCGTTTTTGGATGCAAAAATGGTTGTTCACTTCACATTTTGTTACCTTATGTTATTTTGATAAGTGAAGCAATCAGCACGTATAAACATTGTACAAAATGAGAATGAGGGGTTCATATTTTTGGTTGAAAGTATATTGTTATGAAAGGCTTGTGCTTTCATCTCCAAATTTCATAAGCAATGGATTATTTCCCTTGTTTTAGGTACTCGCGACAACATGGATGTCACCTGGGTGAATGCCCGGCCTCCTTTAGGTACTCGTGACAACATGGATGTCACCTGGGTGAATGCCCGGCCTCCTTTAGGTACTCGTGACAACATGGATGTCACCTGGGTGAATGTAGCCTCCTTTAGGTACTCGTGACAACATGGATGTCACTTGGGTGAATGTAGCCTCCTTTAGGTACTCGCAACAACATGGATGTTACCTGGGTGAATGCCCGGCCTCCTGTTGGGTTGCTTGTTTAACTACATAATGTCTTCTCTTTTTCTCGCCGGCTACGCGCCTGGCTGTTGTATTCTTTTGCAGTGAATCAATAAACGTTCACTTGTATCAAAAAAATAAAATAAAATTGTGCTTTCTAAAATCATACAAGAAAAAGAGATCCTTCCATGTCTGATCTTTCTCTTACTTATATAGTCATCCAAGGCCCATTGATGGGAGGAGATTTTATTTGATATGAAGTTTTTTCAATTTAAAACGAAAAATTACAAAGCGCCTCCTCTTCACCATATATGTTCACATCTTCATGTGATCATAGTGAACACATAATTCATTTAACACATGGTTCATTAATAGGCTTATTAACAATATGTTTAATAACAACATGACATTCATGTGACGTTTAATGTTACCATGTTATGTAATCATTAAACACATGGTTCAAGTGTAGAGTGCTATATAGGCCTATGAACAATATGGTCTATGAACAATATTATATGGTTCATTAGGCCTATAATGAACCATATTATTCATAGGCCTATAATGAACCATATTGTTCATAGGCCTACATAACAAAATCCATAGTTTTTTCATTTTTTCATTAAACGTCACGCAATGTTCAATGCCTAAACCATTTCTATTCAACAACAATAACTATGCTTCTTTCAACTTAAACTGTGTATCATCTACGGTCAACATAGTACTAGAAAAGGACACAACATAGAGCAACGTGCATATTCACACTCCTATGCTTCAATGGCAAGTAATCACCCACCTTATTTTGGAACCCACACTAAATACGCATATCAAGAGTGTAGCTCAGGTTCGTTATAACTTTATTCCTTTCTATGAAAATTAATATCATTCGGGTCCCATAACTTTAAATGCATGACATAGAAATAGAAATTAGGAGTTTTCAATACATTCAACTTTTTATCACACATTCTTTGAAAATCCCTCATGTTGTATGTACAGTACATCTTATTGAACAACTTCCAAGTGTCGAGTGCTGAAGAACCCATTTATGCATGTGCCCGAACGCAATATAATGTAGCAGCACCAACAATCGTGACTTTTGGAGCTTCTTGACTAGGGATTTGGTCAAGAAATCTTGGAAAAAGATATTCAGAAATCAGAAATCCTGCAAACAGAGAAGATGTCGAAGGGAAAACAACACATCATTCCAATTTGTATTTGATTTTATAAGAATTTTTAAAGCTTTGAAACTATGTAGACTAGTGAGCGACAATAGGAGGCTATCAAAACCGGGTGCAAGAGAATCAGAAAACAACAAGGAGTTTTGTCACATTCTTGGGTTCAAGGGGTGTGGGTGAGGGATATTCTTAGAATATTTTACCTCGTCAACAATGTCACGTGGCAATTTGGGGTTAGGGTTTCGGATTTGGGATTTGTTTTTGTTGAAGTTAGAGAATATTCTGAGGATTTTTTGCACTCGCACCCCATAATTTGCACCACCCGGCACCCGGGGCACGTAGTAGTTAAACCCACATTCCTGCTTCGAGGATATTGGTCCCATGCTTATTGGTCTCAGCAAGTGGTCTCCATAACATTCATTAGTTTATGGCCCCGGATGAATTGATGTGAAATATTTCACATCATTTCATCCCGCATGAGATATCCCTCAAGTAATCTCCATAACTACATGCATGGCAAGAGGTCCTGTGGATGAAGCCAGAGGCTACTGAATGTTATGCCTCCCAATTATTGGTGCTACTACCTTAATCAGAGAAGGTTAAGTGTAACTACAGTACAATCCGAATTGGAAAGGTGGAAGCCTCCTCATCCAGTCTGTCTGTGCACACCAGGAGTAGTTAAGTTATCAGGAAGCTTGAGCGCCAAGCAACCAGTCGTTTCAGCTGCTGAGTAAAGCTCCCCTGCACTGAGGATAGTCAGGTGATTAGGGTATAAAATCAAGAACAGGCTCGCTCAACTCAGATATCTATGACTGGCCCATGCACATGCACAATCAGTGAAGGACAATATCATTGAGACGCTTGGCATTCCTTATCCCAGTGTAAAACCCACTTATTGAGATGTAAAGTAATTGCTAAGTCTTAGATCGATCAGAAATGCTGTGTCAGAAGATGCAGTGCCTCCGGATAACTGGATATTTCATCAGCATGATCCCTGGGTCTAGAGAGCAAGGATGCAGCAACCTTGCAAGAGGACCGAATCAAGCAAAGGAAAAACATGCAAGGCATAAGGACAAGTACGTTCAGTAAAGAAAACATTACAAGATGCGGCATCACCAAGCAATAGGTGTCAGAGAACTCAACTGAGTTCAGGAAAAATATAAACACGGATAATGCACCAGGATTGCACAACACTCAAGGTTAGACACATACGAAGGAATTTGAAAGAAAACAGAAGCCTGTTGATCAATAACTCCAATTCAGAGTACCTTTAGTCAAAATGGCAAACATCCATTTACAGAAATCTTCTGTCTCTATTTCAGAAGTGTCACATATTCCAATACCTGGGTCATGTGCATAGAGACCTGGAAGACTTATTCACATAGCCTAAGGCACAATTTTAGTACAACTACTAATGCTTCTAAATGGAGGCATCTGAAATAATGGTACAGGCTCAATGAATGACCTGATCACAATGAATAGTAGGCATACCTACTGGGGACACCTCAACTGCAGTCTATACATGACTCAACAGCAAATCCTTTCCAAATACCAAGATTCTTGCCTCAACAAGAGAAAGTGTGCACCTCGTGATGCAAGACTCTCCCGACCTCCATTTCAAGTTACACTTGGGATGATGCTTAGAAACACCCGTGCTTAGCACCTTTCACCAGCTCAACATTTGATAGTATGGTTCCCGCAAAGACCTCAAAATTTGATACACAGCAGTACTCAGGAAACTACCCTAGAATCGAAAGTAGTGCACCTGGCTGCCTTCATGTTGCCCCTCACCACAAGGGAAGAGGAATTCAGATTGTCTTAAGACCCTTTTTCACAGGGTTGCTCGGGTTCCAACAAGTACATATTGGTCGCCTCAGCTATAAGAAGCAGGTTCAGGAGACCTCAGAGAGAGTGTCTTCGCCTTGGTTCAGAAAGCTCAACTAACTTGCTCCCCAATGAGATCAAGACCAACCACCAAGAATGAGATGCCTTGGAAGAGGAGAAAGTAGAAATGAAGGCCCTGCGCAGAAAGCAAGCTTCGAGCAGAAGCTGTAAGCAGCAAAAAAGCTAGTGACAACTCCTTACGGTACAACCGGTTCTTCTTCTTCTTTGGCACTGGCACTGTATGAACTGAAGGAGGTAGCAGAGGTTTCAGCTTCACATCGTGAGTCTTCAATGCATCTATGCCAGACTCTGACATGGTTTTGTCCAGACCCAGGGCAGGCTTCGCTGCATCTTTCTCCATGTTCAAAAGATCTCCCTCTGACGCTCGCCCAGTTTTTTTAGTAACCACCCACTCGTGCGAACTGCTGAGTTGGAAGAGACCAGAGATCATGGCATTGAACTTAGTCACCGACATAGTATTCTCAAAGAGGAGAAATGGGACCAGGAAAGGAAATGACTTGGGTGACGGCAGGATATTCAAAATTGACATGAGTGCCGGAATGTAGCACACGACCCAGACTGGCAGAGTTGCTTCTGGCACGAACATAGTCATTGGTAGGATGATGCAGAAAAGAGTGAATGAATAAAATGGCAAAATAAGTTTCCTCAGAAGGAAGAAGAGAAAGATCATATTTGCCTTCTTTGCTGAAGAGATCTGCACACAATGCAAAAGCCCCAAGATCTGTAAGTTTCGCATTCATGATATATCATCAGAAAATTGCTCATCAGCAACGAATGATTGTGTATAGGATTCTCCACAGTAAGTCCCGGTTACCTGTGCTCGAATGATGTCTGGAAGACTAAGGCGAAAGAGTTGCATAGGGCCAGAGTGCCACCGATGTTGCTGCTTACGATATGCCTCATAAGACTCTGGCAATTCACAGAGACACTGCAAAAAAATAGCCACCTGATTATAAATCACCGCTACTACCCCAAAACGATATTGTAGGAAACCCTCTCACTACAACGCTTTGACACCGAAATAGTGAACTCATTAAAGCACATGAGAATTTACCCTAGTGCAAAATATCCAGAATGGGACCTCTCAATGCCTTTTCAGTGCAGCTCGCTACGGTTCCTAGCTTATGTGTCTTCCCTCATTGGACTACACATGAAACTCTGAGAAAGATCACTGACCCGAACGTCATTGAGGAAGATGAATTTCCAGCCCTGCAAATGAGCCCGAACAGCAATATCCATGTCCTCCACAGTAGTCCGTTCCAACCATCCACCTGATTCCTCCAGAGCCTTAATTCTCCATACCCCTGCTGTGCCATTGAAGCCGAAGAAATTGAGGAAGATTCCATTTACTTGCTGCTCTACTTCAAAGTGGAAAGACAGATTGATGTTTTGAAGGCGGGTGAGCAGATTTTCATCCTTGTTTACAAAGGACCAACGGGCCTGCACGAGCGCGAGCTCTGGATTGTCCTGCAATCCCACATGGGAATTTTCATGAGAAATCGATTTGTTTGAATTAGTGTACAGCGAACAAGAGCCTTCCCGAAGGGGTAATTCCAGACTGACCCCAGTGTGAGGAGAACGGAAACCCTGAACCGTTTCCAACAAGCCATCCTATAACTCAAAAGAACACATCGCGTCATTTCTTGATGCGTGTTGATTAACCACCCATTTGCTCTAAAAGCCAATGCAGAACACTCGCTTCACAATTGACGAGTGAATTAATGCATTGACAAGGGAAATCCAGGGCTTACCCTAAAATGAGGAACTGTGCGTTTTAAGAAGTCGGGCTTGGGCTGAAAGTCTGCATCAAAAATAGCTACAAACTCATAATCCTTAACGTAATCACACAGCATGGCAGATTTCATGTTTCCAGCCTTGTATCCAGTGCGATCAATTCGGTGTCGATACACAATGTTTACTCCTCTCTGGTGCCACTTTGCCACCTCTGCTTTGATAAGAAAACGTGTCTCCACGTCCGACGAATCGTCCAAAACCTGAATCAGGATGCGACTCTTTGGCCAATCAAGCTGGCAAATAGCCGATATAGATTGTTCGTATACCTACATAGAACAACAGCAACACTTGTTAGCCTACATGGTAGTTTCTGAGGAACTCAGATCGCAGGAAATGAGTTCTCAGCACTGTAATTCGGCACTCAAATCTAGGAAAATCTTGCGAGTCTTCACCAATTCTCAGAGTAGACGAACATACGCGTGCGGTGAGAAGCCATCTTGTGCTCAGTGAGTCTGATTGGATCATTCATCGAAACGTAAACAGGTAAAAGTGACTGGACCAGTGCCATACACGGACTACCTTTATTTAAAACGCGTGAAAGTGTTGAGTCGGAACATACCTCTCGCTCATTGCACATAGGGATCTGGACGAGAACCATGGGATGGCCGCTATCTGGATTCTCGGGATCGTCAGACTCCAGGGACGGATTAATAGGAATGGGTTTGATGTCCTTCCATTTGATGTAAACACATCCCAAAAACAACACAATTCGATCGACAGATTGTATAAGGAACAACAAGATGCAGAAATCCGTCAATTTCTGAAGCGCAGGAGCAATGTTGTTGGCACGAAGGTACATCCACCCGACATAAACAGCGTGCGGGATATCCTGAATACCAACAGAAGAAGGCCAGTGCGGCGTCGTGAAGTGCCAACCCAGCGCATGCGCACCGACTTCAACACACAACATGATCACAGAAAAAACCAAGAAAGCCGTAAGCGCCTTGAATAGTTTCCCCTTGCTCTTCTCTTGGTGCGCCAATCCTTGACCGAGGATGAGACGTTTCTTAATAGCGCCGAGCAATATCATCACCCCGGAGGCAACCCAAGCGACACACCCCGCGGCCTTATGTGCTTTGAGCAGCAGCACCCACGTAAGCTGCTTCGCGTTCTTCCCTTTTGTATCTTTCTGTTGGCCCTCCAAACGGGACTTAGGGCTCTCGATCTCTAACAACGAGTAGTTCGGATTCTCCATCTTGACTACCACCGGCGTCCCCCCTCGATGCTGCTCCTTGCTCCACCAATCGACGAAGTCGAACTTACCTGCCATCTTGACAACCTTTCGTTGCCAAGATCCAAACACTACCACAAATGTCGACCTATTTCAGTCAGCTTCTTGGAACCAACTCGACTAGTCTTCCAACTAGCTAATGCGTTCTTCGTCCCGCTCGCTTCGCTACTGAAGCAGAAATCTGCACGTGATCAGAGCCCGTTTCACCATCCGTCACGCAAAGAGAGGGAGCGCGTGCACTGTCAACACAGCGCATCTCCAGACTCGCTTAATTCTCACCACGCCACCAATCCAGCTCGACAAATTAAGTAGCGACAACCGCGTCGACAGCTACCGCTATCACCAATGCTCCCTACGTTACCGTGCACACATCTAACATGCAACACAAAAAACCCGAGGAATACAAAGCGGTTCAATGCACGCACTAGGAAGGTTCCATCAAAACCTATCCTGCAGCGAGATCCGAGGAACACAGTGGCGCGCTCTCTATCGTCTTCTCTCCAAACGTCCGAAACAAACACCACCGAAACCTCGCACCTCCAAAACAAAAATGTAAGGCAAAACGAACCTCACTCTCCTGTCTGAAATCACGACAGCAGCCTACATTGTCTACAAAGCCCCGCCCTAAATCACTAAAATACGGTCTCCCGCATTTAATGAATTTTTTACAGAAGCACAGAATCAGGCGGCGGTTCCAAGCAAATGCGCGTCGCCATGCACAGCTAGGCCCACCACGGACGTCCGCTAGCCAACTGTAGAAGAGACCTCCCCGGCGGCCAACCTGCTACACCAAAACACGGTATCCAGGCTCGTTGCGGAACCAAATGCGGTCGCAGAGGGCTCGTTGGAAAGCTGGCGATCGTGCGGTTGTGAGAGGGGGAAGCTCCCGGGGGCTTAACCTCGGAGGCAATGAGAGGGAAGGGGGGGAAGCTGACTCCAAGCAGCTGGCGATGGCGATGGCAAGGTCGAGGCGGGCTATGACAATCGGCAGTGCTGTTCAGGATTGCGCGTCCATTCCATGCTGGAAAGGAGGGGGGCGGACATGGGGGGCTTTTATGGGTTTCGATCATGGGATCGAATCCGGAGGGCGACACTATGAAGAGGTGCATAGTTCCCTTCAATTTCTCGGCGTTTCCTGAAACGGGGGTGATTTCAATCAATCGGCCGCTTGTCATGGCCGCCGTACGTTACTGGTCATGTTGAATGAGTGCGTTTACAGGCAGTGGAAGTGTGGAGGTGTGGCCTCCCCTGGCCAATAGTCTTGATGATGAGCCTTTTCTTTTTACCCTTTTTACTGCCTTTTTACTGCCTTTTTACTGCCTTTTCACTTTGTTCCTACCGTCAGAATTCTCAGCTTAGAGCATCTGCACCCATGCACGCTAAAGTTGACTTGCTAAAATTATTCATCTACATTTAGAGAGCCCTTGAATTTACACTCCCCCACCCTTGAACGCCCCTCAAGCACCAAAAGTGTACATCAAATAGTCAATGGACCAATCACGAGTAGAATGTCGGATATAATAAACTAAACTTATATTTGAAGAGTCATTTCTTAACACTTTAGGATTTAGGGTCAAGAGGCATTTTTGAAGGGCCTTAATATTTTTCATTTAGTTATTGCATGTGTCAGAGAGACTGTGGGGGGGCATGGGTACGGATGCTCTTATAGAGGATATTTGGAAACAAGACTCATGGCCCATTCACACCAAGCCGCTGCCGCACTTGCATGTGCGTTCCCGAGATAGAGGAAGGTAAAACCGAGAAACAAAAAATATTCAAAGCGTTGTCTTTTCTTGTTGCAACTATTGTTCAAGCACTGTGCAACTGCATTACCTTGCTGCAAATAGAGCCATGTTCCTTTTCTATGTTGCGTTCCTTTCTGTCATGTGTTAGAGTAATGTCTAATTGCATATTTTATATTTCTTAGTTGACAACATATTCAGTCAAAGTTACATGACGCATGCATGCATGCGGTAGCATTGGTGTATGTGAATGGGCCATCAAATTCCACGATTGGGGTTTCTACTTTTGTACTCCCTCTGTTCCACATTAAGCTTCTTGATTTCCTTGTCAATTAGTCCCATTAAAAGCTTCATGTTTGCTCAAACTACTACTCCTATGGACTCAAGGTTCACACCATTGTGTTCAAGGTCCACACCATTTGAGGAGTTAAGTCATATATTTTCAGGATACATGAAGCTTAACATGGGACAAATGAGTATATGAATGTTGATTTCTAAATTGTCTTGGGCCTAATTTTAAAATGAAACTAAAATCTAACATCACGCTATCGAACTCACAACTATGACAGTAAACTAAAAGTTTGAGCATTGAAATGAACTCATAGCCCCTTGTTGATTTGAAAACAAATTGAATGGATTTTTTTAAAATAGAATAACTTAGGGATAAATTGTATGTATGACCTTGAGGGCATGTGAGTGCACAAAAGAGACATTAATCATTTTGTTCACGCTTTTATGAAATTCATTATGAATTATGATATTCTCCTTTTTTTAGTGGATGGAATAGCGAAAAAGCTTTCTAAATAAAATCAAGTACGAAGAAATTGCCAAATGCAAAATGAATAAATATGAAATTTCATTGATACGTTGATGTAAATAGGTGCAATAAAGATCACAAGTCACACACTCAAAATGATTTAAGTGATGATTTTGAGTTGTCAACATGCACCCATTTTGAAATATTGAAATTTAATTTTTCATCGTGTGCTTTTATGTTAGATAAGACAACCTAATTAAAAGGACGACCTAAGATGTGAATAATATTGTTATTGTTACTGATAGGTCTGCTCATCAGGTGGCCCTCTGTGGTGCTGCCAACACTGATACCGGGTAAATGATAAAATATCAAGGCGAGTTAGAGTTATCTGCATTGAGGTAATAAAGCCATCAATATTTTATTTTTATTTTTATTTTTTTGGCACAAATTGAAAGAATCAATTGCAAAGAGATAAAATACAGAGCCAACCGGGCCAAATTAAAGCCATCAATATTTCATTGTTTAGTGTTTTACACAATCTAACCAAAAAAATGGGGTTCGACCTGATTCACTCAGTTCCCTTCACTCTCTGCAGGTATTTTGCTGACATAGCCAATTATATGCTCATCATAAAGACATGTCCCTTGATTGACTCAGGTCTACTTAAGCTGCTTTTGCTCTTTCTCCCTGTTTCGTTTTTTCGTTTTTTCATTTTTTTCTTATTTTCCCTCTTCTAATTCTTTTCCTTTTTTAAACTGTTTTTTTACTATGAGATCATTGAGGTGCTTTTCGGTGGTCTCAAACACCTTCCAAATTTCTATTGATTGGTGGGGGGGGGGCGTGTACTCATGCATATGCACCACAGAGAGAAACGGTGAAACTAATAAGGCAGGTAATTCCTTGAACTGAACTTAGTCAGTCAATCACGTAAGTCAGCCACATATACAGTACCTCACAAAACTGTTCCAATGATTGGAACTTCTAGATTCAAAAGTATGTGTAAGATAAATGGATGTCCAAACTTTCAAGTAGTAGTTTGAGGCATATATTACATCCAATCTAGTACACATTTGTAAAAAAAATCTAACTAAATCAAATATCATTGAAGGAAAAATGAAAGTTAAAAACTAGTATATACATTGGTACAGTTTTGTGAGTGCTCTAAGTAAACTAGCTAATACTTTGTCCATCTTCCTTTTGAAGCTATTACAGCTTCAATCCTTTTGGGCATACTTTCTATAAGTCTTCTACAATCATGTGCAGTAATAGAAGAGAAGACTTGTACTACACGTTCCCATAATTCTATCATTCCTTTTGGAGGTGAATCATATTGATTCAATCTCCTTTTGAGGATGGCCCATAGATGTTCTATTGGATTTGAATCAGGGGATTGGGCAGGCCACGTTAGAAGACTAAAACTTTGCCTTGAAAACCATTCTTGCATCATTTTTGTAGCCTCTACTGTAGTACTAAGCTTACCTCTAGTCATATTCAATACACAAGACCGTTCCATTGCAGGAGTCATCTTTCTTGGTCTACCTCCATGTGATGATTCTACATTGAAAACACACTTTTGTCGGAGCCTCTGCACAGTTCCAACACCCACATGCAAATTCCTTGACACTTCTCTTATAGTGCACCCTCTTTGCAACATAGAAAGAACGTCTGACTTTTTTTGAGAAGATAATGCAGACACCATCTTTTCTACTTGGAAGCAAGAACAACAAAGTACAAAAAACTGTAGGAAAATGGTCTATACACACACTGGAACAAAGTTCTACAACAAAGAGTTGAAGGTCCATCAAGATTGACAAGCTTTTGTAAACATTTAGTTTTGGAAGAGTGCACTCACAAAACTGTTCCAGTGAATCAGATGGCTTTGAACCCTACAATTGTCACGTATAGATAGTCATGCATGTCATTGGTTTTTACATGTGGCTTCCTAACGTAGATTAGAAGCTTATTGCAATGCCACATGGGCATTTGCAATTGCCATGTAGCATCCACAGTCAACCAAAAGAAGATATTTACAGCATTGGAACAGTTTTGTGAGGTACTGTAGTAAGAGAGAGACTGTAGCCCAAAGGGCCAACGTGAATGAATAGTCTGTTTGGAGAAGTGCTACACTGAAATCACCAAATACTATAGCCCACGGTAGTTAGAGCCTCTTTCCATGCAAAGTCGGGTTGGTCCTGAAATTCAGCTCTCTATCAATAAAAAGAAAAGCACAAACCACTTCCATGACATCTCGGTAGAGCAATCTAGTAGATTAAATTAGAAACTCTCCACAAAGCAACCAATCACGTAGCCCACCGAGCATGGGTGAAGTAGGTGACTTTTCAATTCCGCTTTCAACGCTTACAAAGCATGGGTGGAAGTTGGGACCTCATTTTTTGTCCTTTTGATGTATCTACCGGCCCGATGCTCACATGGGAGCCCGTCTCTAGGAAGAGGCTTTACCAATAATTATTTTTCCAAAATATTGTGGTGAAATTCATCCAAATTTGATGAAAATTTGTTCAATGGATGAATGATTGTTCAAACTGATGAGGATTTGTACTCACAAAAATTATCCACCTACATTATATGGTGATTTTCGTGTACCAACTTGGCCACATATAGTAGACATTAAAGACATGCTTCCATGTGAGAATCAGTTGGATAAAAGGCACTAGAAGACAAGAAATGAGGTCTTAAGAATTTTGGTAGTGAATTGGCAGCTTCTATTTTTTGGAACTCTCCACCGATACATAGAAGCATGGCCTAAGGACATGCTTCCGTGTGAAGATTGGACATGTGAAAGCCGCTAGAAGACAAGAAATGTGGTAGACCTCAAGACCACCCATATTCCATCTGTTTCGGTACAAATGGAAAACCAACTCTTTGATTCACCCATTTTTGGTGATGAATCAACAACTTCTTGTTTTTTTGTGCCCCCCCCCCCCCTTCCCCGGGATACATGGAAGTTCGGCCTTGTCTACACCAAGCAAATAGGGAGAAGTACACCCATTATCCTCTTTAGTCTAACCCACACTAACTATTTACTCAAAGCTATAACTTTTTACACAAGGCTAATTTTTTTACCAAGATTGAAGATTTAGGTACTATTCATGTAAAAAAACATCTATAAACATATTTAGTAAAAAAATAGTCATAATGAAACAATTAGTGCATCTCAAACTAAATACGATAAGCGGTGTAGCTAAACAAATGTTACCATCCTATACTTCTCTTTGATTCTCTTTAATTCTCTCCAACTGGTTCCTACTTCTCCATGAATAGAGAAGTACCTACTTGACTCCAAAATCTTTCCGCATAAGACATTCTAACTAACTCTCACTACTCGATCAATTAGCTAATTGCTCTTAACTAATAGATGTGGGCATGAGTTAGCTAAACATTGTTACCTAATTGTTCTCACCTGTAGGTGCAGCATATTTTGAGCTAATTGGTCTTAACATTTATTGATTACTTCTTTTTACTTGGTTGGTGCGGTTGGGGTCTAAGTAATCTAAGGGTTGGTTCACACTATGACGAGAGGTTGTTGCAATCCAAACCCAATTCATGTTGAGAGCCCAAAATTATGGGTTCAAAATATATACTAAAATATACAAATTGGAACCTTCAGCCAATTTTTTCAAAAAAAATTGATGGGCTCTTGAGGAAGAATTGGGTTTCCATTCTCACCCAACCCAATTCTCCCTTGAGCGTCTATCGCCTTGGCGCCAAAACTCACAGAAAGTGTTGCTACATTGTCTCTCATAAGTAGTTGCACACCTCAAAAATCGCCATAACTAATTGATAGTTTAGAATATTGCTACAAAATTTGGATATATTGTAGTACATATAGGATAATGTGTGTACACTCAATTTCAAAATAAATCCCAATCATCTTAGAACCTATTGTTTACAAATCAAAATTTTGACAAAAAACAAACTTTATAAATATGTGTGCATGATTTTAAAATTTCTTCAATGGGAAGAGTGTTAGTCACTTCTAGATCTTATGCTAAAAATTTCATGAATTTTGGAGATTTATTGAGGAAGTTCTTACTAAATGAAATATGGCCAATTTTTTTTACTTTTCTAATATTTTGACTTTGTAATCCCAAAAATCCGGAAAAATACAAGAAGTATGTCAATTTGATATTTGTATTTTTTCCCACATTTTTTAGGATTTTAGAGTCAAAATATTGAAAAAGTTAAAAAAATTGGGTCATATTTCACTCACCTCGATAAAGCTTCAAAATTCACAAGATTTTAGCTTATCATCTACAAGCGATGGACATTCTTCTTATTAATTTAAAAGAAAATCATGCATAAAAATTAGTAACTTTGATTTACATCAAAATTTTGATCAATAAATACTAGATTCTAATATGATTGGAAAAAAACTGAAACCGAGTGTACACACATTATCCTATATGTACTACAACATATCCAAATTTTGTAGCAAGATTCTAAACTATCAATTAGTTATGGCAATTTTTGACTTGTGCAACTATTTATGAGAAACAATGTATGTAGGCACTTTAGAGGACGTTGGACTTTGGCATTTAGTGTGAAACATGAGAGGTCAATTTTCGGCTTTCATGCAATGTGATTGATGAAAATTGACAGACTCTTGAGATAGGCCAAAGTGTGAACCGCCCATAACATGAACTGTGCACTCACGTTTGTGGGGACAACTCTATCGTCAAAACAATCTTACCAGACTACGCCACGGGTCAACTTAATCTACTATATTATATAGACTATAGAAGTACACACGTGATGACGGTTTCACGCAATGGAATGTCGTGTTGTAATTTGGCATGTGCCAACTTAGACCACCACATGATACATATAGTGTACGTACACATGCCATGATGGTTTTACTTAGAATACATTGTATGTGAATTCTTCCACGAACCAACCTAGTTTATTACATAAGTAAGATTCGTGCATGCATACACACTTCCCACAACAATTCCACCTGGAAAATATTGTGTGCTCGTTTTGGTACAGACCAACCTAGTCTATTGTAAACATAGATTGTACTCGCATCCACAACAATTTCATCCATACTCTAGCATAGGCCAACGACAATTCCATCTAAAAAACACTACATATTGGTTTGACATCAGTCAATCTAGAATTCATACAAAGACAATATAAGCTTAGACAAATACTGGGTGAAAGCACGGTAAACTGAACCATTAAAGTCATCCTTAGTGCTGAAATTACAATTTTCTTAGTCAAAGGCTATAAATTACGACTAAAAATTCATATATTTAAGTTTTAATTTGGTAGAGCCCTCCATAGTTCTATTAGGTACTTCAATCCAAAATTTCAAATTAAAATATTAAAAAAAGGTTACTAAAAGTAAAGCTTGAAAATAAATGTTTAAAACAAATTTCGGGAGCAAACATGCTGAACTAAATTATGTTCAACATGAATATAAATTATATAATCTATAAGTTCATTGTGCATTGGAGGGCTCCAAAGAAATAAATTCTTGAAAAAATAAACATTTAATGCAATTTCAACATGTTTTATATCTACTTTTCAATTTGGTTAGTACTACTTTTCCAATTTTAACCGCTTTAACCTTACTATGACACACATAAATACTTATTGAACATGATTTTTTCAATTTTTTTTTGTTAGACTTTGTTAAACATTGTACCTTTTATTTTATCCACAAAAAGAAAATTCACAAAAAATAAAAAAATAAAAGATTTTTGGACCTTGCATTGTTGCTTCTTCACAGGGATCACAAGTGGTTCAGTTTACCATGCTTTCACCCTACTAGAGTTATCCGAAAACAAAAGAGGAGTTGAAGAGGAGTTTGCTCTCTATAAAAACAATTTTTGACATGCATAGTTCTTTGGTCTCTTTATGAATAGTCCCTTAGGCTTTGGAGAACTTGTGGGAACTCTCTTCTAGCATTGGCGATGTCACAAGTTCCACGCTCCATGGCAGTGCAAGGCCTTGCTTTAGATTATTCTCCAACTCACCATAGACTAGTTTTGCAGTCTCTTTGAACTCCAAAACGAGTCTAAGGTGAGTTTAAGGTTTTTTTCCACTTTGAGGCACTCTTTTCAGTTAACCCTTAAACGTCCAACTGTCCAAAAGTGAACAATGTATAGATTTAAACACAATTTTCTCATATGTCATTGACTTTTTGTAGTATGGGGTTTTTACTACATATTTTATGGAAAGTTAGCTTCATGCATGTGTGATCCGATTAGAAAGGGGATGATTTGTGAAATTTTCATGCTTCATCTCATGTTGTAGTGATTCACCCAAAATTTCAAAGATTTCAGTATAAATGTGCTATTAAAAAAGTCAACTCATAAAATTAAACAACCAAAAAATCTCCAAAATCACTTCCATTAGAGTATTATATTTCAGCCGATCAAAACAAGTTTCATCCACAAATTGTCAATATCTTATTCATAATCAAATTACAAAAGAATTTCAAATTCAAAGTTTATACAGAATATTGGTGATAGCAATCGCAAATATAACTGCATGGATAGAATCTAAAATTTATAATGTATAGTGGGATGACACCGAAATTGGCACCTTGTGCAATTCCAGGGATAGTGCCCACACTGCTGCCAACTTTGACACCCTCTCGAGCGCTAGAAAATTGTTATTTATACATGAAATTTTAGACACAAAATCATTGTTATGTCGAAAACATGTGTACCAAATTTCAAGGCCAGAAGATTGATACAAAAAAAAGATATTCAAGATTTACTAACAAGGGGTAGCTGTAAGAAATGTTTCACAACTGCCAACTTTGACACCCTCCCAAGGATTGAAGAATTTTTTTTCCCATGGAATTTTTGGAGTAGGAATATCTTTATGTTGATTACACGTATGAAAAGATTCAAGTCCAAAAGACCCACAAAAAAAATGATATTCCAAATCTACCAACAGGTGTAGTTGTGAGAAACAAAGAGGAAAATTGCCTCACAACTTTGACTGCCTCTCTAGGGTTGGGAATTTGTTATTTTAAAATGGAATTTTTAGCACAAAATCACTTTTTAGTTGATAACACGTGCAAAAAATTTCATGTTGAAATAACAAATACTCAACTCTAGGGAGGCTGTCAAAGTTGTGAGACGATTTTCCTCTTTGTTTCTCACAACTACACCTGTTGGTAGATTTGGAATATCATTTTTTTGTGGGTCTTTTGGACTTGGATTTTTTCAAATGTGTAAACAACGTAAAGATATTCCTACTCCAAAAATTCCATGGGAAAAAAAATTCTTCAATCCTTGGGAGGGTGTCAAAGTTGGCAGTAGTGAAACATTTCTTACAGCTACCCCTTTGTTAGTAAATCTTGAATATCTTTTTTTGTATCAATCTTCTCGCTTTGAAATTTAGTACACATGTTGTCAACATAACAATGATTTTGTGTCTAAAATTTCATGTATAAATAACAATTTTCCAGCGCTCGGGAGGGTGTCAAAGTTGGCAGCAGTGTGGGCCTTATCCCTGGAATTGCACAAGGTGCCAATTTCGGTGTCACCCCACTGTACAACTTTTATTCCTACATCAAGTTCAAAATATCCCTCTAAGTTGCATTTTATGATGCATCTTAGCAAATCTGCCAAATTTGGAGAGTGGTGAGAACATTTAGGGGTTAACTCTACTAAAGGCCGCTTTACACCTAGAGCCCAAGCCAATTTCCCTTGGGGCTGATTGTATGAAATTTTAGCCCTTTTTGGATTGGAGGCCGGCCTCAATTATCCATTATAATAAGATTATAACTAGGGCCAATTCTTCCATATGTAAAGGCCTTACAGCCAAGAAGCCGGGCCGATTCAATAAATGTAGCAAATTTTAGCCCCTCTCTCTCTTTTCAAAAGAGCCGTTTAGATTTCTACATAATCCAACGGATTTAGTTTGTTGAAGAAAATAATCTTTTATATATAAAAAGTTTTTTTTATATTGAAATGTGTCATTGGCCCCGAGGCCAAGAATTGGCCCTCCATTTTGGGTGCACCCAATTCAACGAGCTCGGGCCATGTCGGACTATGCGTTTTTAAAGTAAAAAATTCATATCACCAAATCGGCCCAGACTCTAGGTGTAAAGGGTTTGGAGTCAATTTCAGCCTTTTGACCAATCACAAATGAGGATTTTAGGCATGTTACACAACGAATTAGCCCGGTCTCTAGGTGTAAAGCGGCCTTAACCCCTAAAGGATGTTGGGGTATTTTATACGCCGGTAGTATCAACATACAAGTGATGCTAAGGGATATAAAAGAGTGAATTTGGAGGGGAGATTTTTTGAAGAGGTGCATATCCATGCACTGTGCATATGGTGATTTTCAAAAGCATGTCCATCCATTGTGGGATCATAAACAATTATGTATTTTCCCAATACACGACTCAAAATACGTAGAAAACGCCCTTTGAGTTGCCATATCCTTTTTTACGCGTCACATGTTATTAAATGAAAAAATTGTATATTTGGTTCCCATTCCAAGCTCCATTTTTCATATTTGCAATTTCTATCAATACCATAGTCCTCGTGGTGAAATACCATCCGGAAGAACACTTGCAACCCTTTTTGGCATGCAACCTCCTTTAGGGGTTAAGACACTCTAATTAAGATTTTATTATTTTATTTTATTTTATTTTGGGGGGGGGGGGGTCGTTGGATTTACATTCTGAATAAGCTTATCATGGCAGCCGTGATTCTTTTTGTTGCATTGAATTCTTGGAATGGAAATCAATGGGAATAACCATGTAGACGGATTTAAAATAATTAGTATTCAGAATTGTGACAGAGCAAGTTGTGGGGACCGACACACTCAGAAAAATCATAATAATAATAATAATAATAACAATAACAATAATAATAAGGAGATGGAATACAGTAAGTCAGTAAGGAAGAAATGAAGCTGGCCTGGCTGCAGAAAGCCAGAAACAGTTGTTTGTGTAATTGGGTTCCACCTGAATACCTCACTCGATTCAGTTGTCAGCTAAGCTACACAGCAAAACTTACAGCTTGGCGGTCAAATAAATCCACCCAGATAATAGGGACTATTCTTACATGTCACACATGCCAATGCATTGTGGAAGCAGCTTTGAAAGGAGTATAAAAGCCGGAGCTCTTTCTTCCTTCCGTCCTGCCGAAGTAAACTCAACTCAATGTGCCCGCCTGCTCCGTCATGGGTCGCTCCCTCACTGCCTGCCTGCTGTTCCGTTTATTTCAAATTACTTATAAATAGTCCAAAATGTTTCTTCTCTGGCATTTTGTAAGGTAGGCCATAACCAAGATTGTAATGTCAAAAGACGGAGAATTGAGTCCGAGTCTCTTATGGAAGCAACTTTGATTGTATGTAAATTCCCCAGGTTCGGGGAAAAATGTCAAAATTTTAGGCATTTCTGTAGGAATTTTTTGAAATACGTAGGCATTCTTTATGAGTCATAACATTCAGTAGCCTTCATGCCCACTGCCTTTCCTTCATGCACTTTGCTCATCACTTTGAGCCTCCACGTGTCCACTTAGCTACTGATGAAGTATTGTTAGGTGTGGAATATTCCACACCATCTACTGTAGAGCCGAGGCAAAGCTAGTGCATGTTCATGAATGTTAGGTGATTTTGAAAATTTTAGACGTCGCTACAAAAAAAAACCGTTGCAAATCATTCATCCAGTGCAACCTACAACAATTCAAGGTAAATCTTGAATTTTACTTAACACCTTACCTTGTCACGTTCGTAGTGACTGTAATTTATGAGATTCTAGGTACTGTAGTTCTTGAATTTTGAGATTTTAGACACAAACCTCCTCTATTTTTATTTATTTTTGATAGAATATGAGGTAAAATGATTATTTTTGCTTAACTTGGGGGGTAGACTATGGTATCTACCAATGGCGTAAGGTAGGCCGTAACCAAGATTGTAATGTCAAAAGAGAATTGAGTCTCTTATGGAAGCAACTTTGATTGTATATAAATTACCTACCCATGGCCCAACTATACCGATTATTTATTGTCATTACTTCGAGTCACAATAATTCAGTCACTAATGTAAAGGGTGTCGAATTCCACCAAAAATGGCCACTAAAAAATGTCCAATTCCACCAAAAACTTTAATGAAATTAGTGGTCATTTCACCAAATTAGTGGTCATTTTTGGTGAAATTGGACACCCTTTGCACTAGTGACAGTAGTGATTATTCTCACTGTAATTGTGGCATTAGAACAAAAGTGTGAGTCATAGTAATTGAGAGTATTTGAGAATTTTTACAATAATGTACTTAAGAGATGTATGTACCAAAATTAGTGTGAGGATTGGTGTAAAGTCTCACACTAATTATGTGACTCACGGTAATGGCAATAATCGGTGTAATAGGATTTTGGTCTTTTGTGACTCAAGCTTTTAAATAAAGTCACAAGGGAACATTTCAGGCACGAAGGACCAAATTCCTAGCTATACATCTCAAACTTGGAAGGTTACAAAAAATGATTGTATTCCACATGCTTTATGTGAACAAAAGGGTTCATCCTTCTTTTACATGAAAATGTATTGAAATGATGTGCCTGAAATATGTAATGCATGTTTTTTTTTTGGTTTTTTTTAGATTAAAGTGATATTTTTACTACTTCAATCTAGTTTTGAAAGTAAAACAAAATAATATTTAACAATTTCCACACGTATTATGTACCTAGTTTGCAGCGTTACAATGTGTTTTTCTTATATTGAAAAGTACAAATGATTCTATCCATGTGAAGTATATGGAATATGATAACTTTTTGTAACATTCATTATAATATGTGAGTTATACCAATCAATTATGCAAATACATAACTTGTGTTAGAAGTGCCAAGCAATAAGATAAGCTTTGATGGATGAAGATGATTTGTCTTGTGGTCATACGGTCCACACAATGGAAAAGCATTCTCTTGCCATGTTACATTTTGCCTACGTCTCCATCATGGTCATTTTTATGCAAGCCTTTCTTTTTTACACAACTAAAAAAATTTATATTTCAAAATAAAAATAAAAATAAAAATGAAAATAAAAATGAAAATGCAAACAACTTTGATTCACATATTGTAAATGAAGGGCACAAATCGGCACATATGTGTTGATATCGAATTATTTTCCAAAAACAAGATATGGCACATGAAATATATTTGTGAATATTATTGAAGATATTCTTTTTAATTATACAAAAAAAATCTCAAAAATTTCGGTGATTATATTTAGATTTTCTTTCTATTGACCATGCCCTCCACCTACAGAACACAAAGCATTGATTCAAATTAAATGAAAATATAACATTAAATCATCACAACTTAAAAAGAAAATAGATTTTTTTTTCAAAATTTACTATATTCTAAAAATAATGTAATAACAACCAAAGTTGTCCAATGTATCCGACAGTTAAGATACAAACATTTTCCCTTTACCTTCCATGCTGTCGTAGGAGGAATGTTGGCTTCAACCGAAGTCCATCCATGTATACTTTAATAAATTTTAACGTGTCATTGCATGAAAAAAAAAAGTAGAATGTATGAATTTTCTATTATACTTTATGGTTCTCTATGTGATAAACTTTTGAGCTTGTAGCACTAATTTGAAGTTGCATTTGGTCTACAATGTCTTCGTTGGGAAATGGTGAATGTGTCCATATCTTAACCCCTAAGGATCAAGAAGTCCAAATTGAACCTCATGTTTGTTTTAGCAGTTTGAGTAGCCGTCATGTGTAGACTTTTATTTGTTCAAATTCATTTGTTTCTTGACCAACACATCCAATGTTCTTCGTTGATTCTCGTGATTTAAAATTTGGTCCCATCTTAATTATATTTTTAGTATATGATCAATTGAATTTGTCATTATAAAGTCATGAATCCTTCATCCGTTACGGGTTAATCCCCAAACATCTTAAGAGCCCGATATGGCCACATCTGGTAGTATTTCCAATCAAACATTGATTTTCATCTTGTTCCTTATTTCAAATGAAAAAGGTCCTAACTAAGAAAGTGTAGGCGCTATCTCCTACTTTTTAGTCCAATTTACTATTCTTCAAAATTGTTAAAATTGCGTTTTTACAACACTTTAAAGCTCAAAACCCTAAAATTCCAATATACACTGCAAAAAAAGTTTTTCAATCAAATTTCTTTTTATGTAAGCTCAAGAATGCCACCTACACCTTGTTGTTCACGACTATTATTTACATTTTCCCTAAAAAATTCATACTATTTAAAGAAATTTGTAATTACTATGATTTTTATAAGAAAAAACTTTGAAAATTTTAATAAAATTCATTTTTATTTTAATAATTACAGAAAAGTCGGGGTAAATCGGTTGAACAATGAATTATATGAGAAAAATACCAGAAAATATAACATATTTTAAAACACGAGAAATTGATGGGGTTTGACTGGGTAAATGTAGCGTGGACGCTTAGGGGTTAACTGCCGGGCATTGTACTGCGGTACCATGGTCAATGAATCAAACACTTGAATCCAAAGTAAAGTGCATGAAGACACTGCATCAAATTAAGACCCTGCCCGTTTGGTTGTAAGTCCTTGTCTCCTGTTCTTTTCTCTTACACACAATTTTGTGTTGATGGTGTGATACTGATGCAATGAACCTTGTGCCAGAAAAAACTGAATGCAATAGGTTTTCGTGCCAAAAACCATATATTTAATATGATAATACCATATCCCATTTTGTGGACAAACATGCATATGCCATAGCTTGGTGGTAGATTCAACACGCACATGTCGAATTTTATATTTTATGCTTTTTCCAAAAAATGTAATTAGGCAAATGCCAACACTGGTCTTTAGGCACCAAAGAATAATACAAGAGCGTGGTACCCAAAGTCACTATTTGATATTAATATTGATCATTGGGCACCACTGAACGAGGAGTTATCCAAGGAAACCATCTAAAATCCAATATTTTACAAAAGCAACTAGTTATAGACAAGAACGCATATAGTTATTACCCATGTTTCAGTTACGTAGCACCTGAGTATCACAAATTTTATCCGGACTTTTGCCTAAAACTATGAATTTCAACCGGTAATTTGGCAATTCCATTCGGTTGATTTTACACTAACCGTCGGATCTCCCCATACATTGTTGGGAACCATGCTCTTGCATTGTTCCTTGTTGCCAAAGGACCATCCTTTCTATCAGTGCATTTTTTGTTAATGTAGTTTTCAACATTCCTTTTTCTTCTATACGAACAGTCTTCTTAAAATTTCGACATTTCTTCTTAAAACTATTTTATATTGAATCTGCTATCAAGCTTTGGTAGTGCTTGCTTATTGATCAAACACAATTTCAACTTTGAAGATAAGTTTTCTTTGCTCGAAGCCTTAAAAAAAATTGATATTTATCAAATCTGGTTTGTATCATCTTCTCAAATTTGAAAGTTTTAATATACTAAGCATTTTGTTGCATTTACAAGTTTCATGGATCACGGCCCAAACTACATTACTTATTCGAATGTTCATCTATCAAATTTCAAATTTAAACTTAACCCTTATATGACTAGGCGTCCATTTTTTGGACAATGTACGAATTTCATCCACATTTTCTCATTTGTCATTGACTTTTTGTAGTGTAGATTTTTTTAATATGGATTTTATGGGAAGTTAGTTTCATGCATGTGTGAACCGATTAGAAAGGGGATGATTTGTGAAATTTCTGTGCCTCATTTCATGTTGCAGTGATTCACTACAAATTTCTATGATCTTAGTTCAAAATAGTTCAAAAGTGCTCCTGAAAAAGTCAACTCATAAAATCAAGCAACCAAAAAATCTCCAAAAATCACTACACTTAGAGTATTATATTTCAATCCATCGCAACTAATTTCATCCACATATTGTCAATATCTTATTCATAATCGAATTACAAAAGTTTTTTGAATTTTAGTTTCAAATTTTATACAAAATATTGATGATTGAAATCATAAATCTAACCGTATGGATAGAATCTAAAATTCATAATGTGCAACTTTTATTCATACATCAAGTTCAAAATATCCCTCTTAATTGCATTTTATAATGCATCTTTGCAATTCTCCAAATCTGGATAGGGTTGTGGGTTAAGATTTGCATGAAAACTATAATTTATTGTTGCAACTTGCACCTCTTCTAAAAGATGGATTTTAGGAGGTTGTTTTTAATTTTAATTTTTTTTTTTTTTGACTTTTTGACTTGAAAAATTGTTTTAAAACACATAGAACTAAAAACTTTAGGACCAATAAGAAAGCATCAAATAGAATTGCTAAATTTGAAAATGATCTTCCACATACTCATCCATGTGGTTGGCCTTGGCCACAAAGATGCATACAATAACTATTTTTTTAACATTTGGAAATAAACATTTAATTTCAAGCATGTGAACTCGTTGCTGTTTAGTATTGTCACATATTTTACTATGAGTGTAATTAGGCTTTTTCTACAATGGATTGGGGGTGTCTTATTGGATTGTCTTATTTATTTATTTATTATTGGTTTTTGAAATAAATAGAGGTTTTATTCCATTTTTGATTTGTTATATTTTATTCATTACACACTAGGCAATGAAATCCATTTATTTTTATCCTCATCTTTCAAAGTTCATAACATTATTAGGCATAGAGATTTTATGTTATTAAAAGAAGATGGTGGAACATTAATTACACTTCCTAGTTCATCTTCATTTAAAAAATATATAATTATACTAATAATTTTGGCTTCAAATTAATGGATTTTGAGACCAAAAATTTAAAGTCTTTCTAAATTTGATCATTGATTGAATATTGGTGATTTCCATAGGATTTTTTTGGTTATGAGTTTGAAACTTAAAATATTTTAATCATAGAAACTTAAGAAACATATACCACTTATTTTTTCAAGTCATTTTTTATGGACCATTTTTTTGAATTGAAAAATCTGGTTTCTAAAATAAAACATACATACATTCTTTGAAGTATACTTTTTTTTTGCAAAGATCATTTTTGGAAATTCATACTTTACAAATGTTAAAAAAACTAATACAAAATCCTTTAAAATTTTGGATGAATAGATAGAAACTTCGGTCTCTTTCGACGCTGGCGTGAATAAAGTGTCTGTTCGTAATGACAATGACCCAGTGCCCACCGTTTAACTTCAGAGTTCTGATGGGATCTGGTGTAGTAGCCTTGGTATGACCGCATCACAAAAATGTCGCCGCCCCAGGGGCTCAAACCCTGGACCACAAGGTTAAAAGCCTTGCGCTCTACCGACTGAGCTAGGGCGGCACTTTCTCCACCTGCACCGATCAAGCAATGTTTGCGGCGATGGTTGCAGCTACAAACTGTTGCTGAATAAATAAATTATAGCAAATCGTTGAAAGCAAGAGACATGTTTGAATTCATTTATCATCCAAAACATGAATGTTGGCATGGACAATTAAAACATTTGTGAATTTTTTTGAAAACCTATACTATACCAATGTTAAAAAACTAACACAAAAGCTATAAACATTATAGTAAGTCTTTAATCTCTAAATGCCCATAACCCTCTCCAAATTGGGAGAATTGCAAAGATGCATTATAAGATGCAACTAAGAGGAATACTTTGAACTTGATGTATAAATAAAAGTTGTACATTATGAATTTTAGATTCTATCCATACGGTTAGATGTATGATTTCAATCATCAATATTTTGTATAAAATTTGAAACCTAAAATTCAAAATTCTTTTGTAATTTGATTACGAATAAGATATTGACAATATGTGGATGAAATTTGTTGCCATGAATTGAAATGTAATATTCTAAGTGTAGTAATTTTTGGAGATTTCTTTGTTTCTTAATTTTATGAGTTGACTTTTTCAAGAGCACTTTTGGACTCTTTTGAAGAAATTTTTGGTGAATCACTACAACAGAAAATGAGGCATAAAAATTTCACAAATCATCCCCTTTCTAATCGGTTCATACATGCATGAAGCTAACTTCCCATAAAATCTATAGTAAAAATCCACACTGTAAAAAGTGCAAGACGGATGAGAGAATGTGGATGAAATCTATACATCGTCCAAAAAATGGACACCTGGGCAGTTAACTCCTAAATGACATAGGGGTATTGAACAAAATATAGATTTGTTATAATATGTGACCTCTTTATCTTTGATGAGGTTTGGTCCAATACAGAAAATAAAATGCATGATGTTTTAAAATTATCCGTATGGTTAAATTTCCGAAAAATAGTTTTAGATCTTCACTTAATGAATTTTGAAGCATTTAACTTCAAAATTTGATCAAAATTACAAATTTTATTTTTCGAACTTGAAATTTGGTATGATTGGTTAAAACTAGACATTCTATTCTAAAATTTAAAAAATTAATTTTTTCAAAAGAGAGAACATCATTGCTTTTCTTATATAGTAAATTTTATAACACTAGAACAATATTGAGGTCTTTTTATTTGAAAAATTCCCATCGGTGGAGTTTAACTCGGATTGACATAATTCAAATTGGGTTGGAAAGTAGACTTGATTTCTATTTGGAAATATTCTTTATTTTTTATAAAAGTAATTTTTCATCCTTGGAAGCCTATAAAAAAGGGCAATGACCATAAAATGGTCGTTTGGTCACTTAGGGGTTAAGGGTTAAAAGCAAGAGACATGTTTAAACCGTATGATTCTTAGTTTTAAAATGACAAATTCAATCAATTACATTGTGAGAAAATAATTTAGATGCGACCAAACTTTATATTACTTGAACTGGTGAAGAATGTTGCAAGTGTTGGTAAAAAACAAATAAATAAAAACGTAAAGAATTCTACATAGGACTTACTCAATATTTTAAAAATAAAAATAAAAATAAAAATAAAAATGAAATCCAATTTGAACTTTTTGGTCCCTTAGGAGTTAAATTCATTCATTGAGCAAAACATGATTAGGAATTACTGTAGTATTGTCTGCATTTTGAATTTCCATGTTAACCCCTAAATGTTCTCACCCCTCTCTAAATTCGGCACTTTTGCAAAGATGCATTATGAAATGCAACTAAGAGGGATATTTTGAACTTGATGTATGGATAAAATTTGTACTGTACATTATAAATTTTAGATTCTATCCATACAGTTAGATTTGCGATCACCAATATTTTTGTATAAAATTTGAAACTTGAAACTCAATAATATTTTGTAACTCATTTACAAATAAGATATTGACAATATGTGAATGAAATTTGTTGTGATGGGTTGAAATGTAAATCTCTAAGTGTAGTGATTTTTGAAGATTTTTTGGTTGCTTAGTTGTATGATTTTATTTTTTCAAGAGCACATTCAAACTAATATCTTCAAAACTCTTGGTGAAATTGCAAGATGAAATGAGACAGAAAAATTTCACAAATCATCCCCTTTCTAGTTAGATCACACATGCATGAAGTTATCTTGCCGTAGGATTTTGTAGTATTTTTTTTTCCTTGCAAAAAAGCACATGACGGATGAGAAAGCGTGAATGAAACCTGTACATCATCCAAAAAATGGACGGTTGGACAGTTAAGGGTTAAAAATGATGTAATTGTTTTGATGCTCAAATGTACATTCAAGTGACTGGGGATGAATAATTGAGGATTGAATGGCAATCAATCAACAGGTCTGGCAATGTGCAAAACCCAGCTGCTATGGAAGCAAGTACTCTTGATGGTAACAGAATGGCCCTGCTATGACATGAATGAACTGAAGGCCTGCACTTGGTCTATTGCACTCAGTCAAACAATATTAATAATTATCGCGGCCTCTTATTACCATCAATTTCTCGCTCTAATCTCCCGTACAGTAGGGTTCAATAAAGTTACAAACCTTTTTTTTGGTAACAAATTATTTTCTCTCTTTGATGTTTACAAAACATATGACTACAAATGAACACTCTGACCTTCGGTTCACTCTAATGTGGTTTCATACCCTTGAACACGATGGTGCGATTAGTGTTTCAAAATCTAATTGCAATTTAGAAATACATATTTTACAAAATTTGGGTAGGTGCCACGATGGTCACCATTGTTTTACTTGTGTGGCCTTGTGCCGTTGACCCAAGTTTTTCTATCAATTCTATTAAAAATCCATAACTTTCACACTATAGTTTCAGTGCATTCCTTCTTGTTAAGAGTTTTCCGACAATACCAAGAACGTGGTCGGCAGCTCCATGGTTTGGGAGATCTCAATATAACATACAAAACAAAACAAAACAAAACCAAACTTTTTCATGACTAACTTTTTCACTTTCAAAATTCACATATCTTACATTTTAATTGAGATTTTGTTTATTTGTTTATTTATTTTTGCACTTTAATTCATGAATCTTATCTATCTATCAACCAAAAATAGCCCCAATTTCGATTTAAAAAAATTCCACTCAAATGAGCTATTTTAGGTGCCTCCACCAAACCTTATTGTTCTGTTGTTTTTCAATACCGTAGGCAGATAGTAGTTCTGGCAAAAACTAATTCAAAATTTCAAGAATATGCCAAGTGTCGCTTTCTAATTGGTTGTGACATCTGAAAGAGTCGACGCGGTAGGCCAAGAATTTGACGTCGTTTCCCAAGAATGCTGGAACTACTATCAGCTTACAATAATCTTCTGGAACCTCAATCTCAACACCTTGAATGCTATTATACACGGTCCGTAGTTTGTAATGCAATGAGCAGAGTTCCAACAGTGAAGCTGACCACAATGGGGTGGCTCTTTTTATTGTCTCTGCCCCACCAGGGGAGAGACTACGGAAACACTTCGTTTTCAAGGAGTTACATGGCTGAACAATACAAACAAGGTGTAAATGTAAATCTAGGGTAAATACTAAGGCAAAGACTACGAGACTAGTCGCTTGTTTTTATTTTTATCACAAAGACCCGGCAACAGTGGGCTCCATGAGTGCCAGAAGCACATTCAAGCTGAATGATGATTTTGGGATCCCGGGGCATCTTGACTTGGAAAAGAAGCATGCAGTGGTGGCCTTGCTGATCAATTCTCTCACTCTCTGCTTTACTTTATGGCCAGGAAACTAACTGCACAGTTGTGTCCTGCCAGCAGCTCCGATCACATGGCACTCAATGGCAAGGCCCCGATGGCGACCATTCACCCTGCACATCAAATTCCACTGTGGATGCATGCTCATTGGTGCGGTCACATGTCAACGCCCGGTGGGGCCATCCATCCATCCATCCATCCATCCGTATATTTTGTGAATGGCGTGGACACTAACTTGTCTGTGGTCCATCACCTGGAACCTCCATCGAAAGACCCTGGCAGCAATAAGTGTACCATGGTTTTTTTCCTTTCTCACATCGTGGGCTTTTATTCCGCCATGGGGTCGAATTTTTCTTAAAAGTTACATAATTATGTCAAAGTCAAACAAATTGTTGGGCTGCTTGGTTAGAGAGAATAAAGCTTGGTATAAAGAAGATCAACTTCGGCTCTTTTTGAAGGCGAGTCCATTTGTTTAAGAATAACTTGAACCTTAAGAAGAGATAGTTTTATTAACTAAATCACGTGGGCCTAAAGAAGAAAATGTCTTTTGAGACGTTATAATAAGGTCTAAAAGACAATGGCGAGGATGATAGAACGACATTTGACATATCGGAGACTGAATTCTTTGACAGCTGACTTGTGTATGTATTATAGATAACTCCAACAGCTAAAATTTCTTTGAGCTAAAAACTCCTACAGAAAGTTTTAGATCAGACGACAACATATGCGAGTTTGCAAAACATGTGTCCCAAAAAGGTTACCTTTCACACGTGAACACCGATAAAAGGTTCACGGTAATTATGTACAAGGAGAAAAATAGGCAGTCTACATTTCTACATGTGAAACTCTCCTGTCAGCTGCAATGGATGTTGACGATTGGCGAGTGTAGTTGAGGCTCAGGCATCTTGCATCTGTTGAAGCAGAACATCACCGATCAGTATTTAGTTAGAATATGCCAACAATTTCACATCCACCAATATGGCTGAAATCCAAGGGATGTGGTCAGAAAAAGAATGGCATCTCCAGAGTGACTTCAGCCCAAGCATGCGTAACTAACATCTAACCACTTCTGCATTCAAGATAGCGATTGGAAAACTTGGAAGTGTACAACTACAGCGTCTACCTTGATGTAGTCCATGACGTTGTTGAGCATAGTGGTTTGAGCTATAGCAGAGTCAGTGACTGTGACAACAGGAGGAAGCGTTCAAATTTTATCAAAGGGATGTTCCACCCACCAAGAAACTAATCAAAGCATATGCTAAATCCATAAATCAGGTTCAGAGGTAGCAACTAAGATCTAATGATTCTGGCCCAGTACATACTACCGAGTAATCCCAACGTGCTCAAGATGATCCAGAATTTGCAGGGTACTCATGACCACCACTTAGTTCATAACTTTCGTAAGTCTTTTTATGAGTATTCATCTGACAACATGTAAAGAACAGGATACGATTTGGATTCAATCAATATGCCTGAGAATGGTGTGCGACGACATGCTACTTCAGCTTGTTCACAAGTATCAATCCAGGATCTATTGAAGTGGTTAATGTCAGGGGCTTTCTTCTTCAAAATTCTCAAACTCAAGATGTAAGAGGATGTGTCAATCAAAGAAAGAAGGCGTCAGAGGATCGGAGCATCTTGAATACTCTAATTAGGAAATGAACCCAAGGTGTTAGGAGCTTCTTTCAAGAATGCTATGTCAGGAGAGAGAGCGCAAGTGCAAACCTCAATTTGACACAACACTGTGCTGTCAGAAACTTGTTGGCCGACTTCCACTTCAGCACCTTTTATAACCCCGTCAGTTGGAGCTTTTACCACGTGCTGGTCACACAACATTGTAGGTGGAATCAGCTTCACCTCGGAAGGATCAAGAGCATCAGACTAAGGAACTAGAAGTAGCGCAAAAAGATCTCCAAAATTTTAAAGAAGACATGAATTTTACAAAAGATTCTTTGACGCAGAAAACATGATATATTACCTCCATCTTCATAGCTTCAAGCACAAGAATTGAGTCCCCCTTCTTCACTCTTGCTCCGTTGGCGGCAAATATCTTCACAACCCGACCTGCCATTGGTGCAACAACTGCACCAGGGCCTTGTGCCGGCCACCTTTCATGCTGGCCATGTGCTGATCTTTGGTGTTCCTGAGACTCATCAGTGTCGTATACTGGAACTGGTATCGTAAAATGGTGGTGCTGAGCTCCTTCCCATACGTGCACGTGGCTAAGATCTCCCTGTTGCACTCTTTGAGGTTTAGAAGCAACTCCATGTATACAAAATCATGATGCGTACCCAATTCAGAAAGTAAATAGAATTAGATCTTAGGTCGCAAAGACACATGTAACAAGTAACAATAGAGGGTGGTCGACAAGAACCTGTTGAAATTGCGCAAGGCTGACAAGGACAGAATTTGCATTCAAATTCAATCTGAAGTCAGAGCTGTTCCCCGGCAACTCATTGCCAGTAACTGTCATCTTCTCCATCTTGTCCCCCTGCAACGCACCAGCTTCTATTACATCTTGAACCATATGCAACAAAACAACTTCAGAAATCACTAGTACTGTGCCATGTCTTGCAAAAACCATATCCACACTGAAAATCCATTGAGTATCTACTCATTTACTAAAACAACAATCAGGATGCTATGTCAACAAATGAAAATATATTAAAAGATGGTCTGAAACTTAACACCTTCAACAATCTCTCAATCAGGTGAGTTGTACCTCCACAATGAAGCTGCCCGCTTTGCCATAAGTGATCTTCACAGAAAGGGGCTCAGGAACCGAATCACTGTTTTCCGACTTCCAGTCAAGATGCAGCATGCGTGTGTATGCATGGTTTAAACGAAAGCCAGACCCAAAGCTCCAGATTGAATTGAGTCCATCAGCTCTCTCTTCTGCATATACCATAGGTATCCACTCAATCTTCATTGCCGAACTAAGTCTTTCTGATGAACCTTATATCATTCAATGTTACTAAGTTGGAAATCTTTGTTTTATCTGAACTCAAGTAACATAAAGACTTACGTGTAGACTTGATTCCAAAAGCTGCAGCTGCCAAGGCTGCACCATATTGAGTCGCTTTGGGCACGCTGGGTTCCTGGACGCTGCCTGCTTGTGTTGATGGAAGTAAATCCGCTCGGAATCGATCAATGAAATGGGTGTCAACGTCCCCAGCCACAAATGCATGATGGCTTGCAAGAGTCTTTAGAAAACCAATGTTTGTAGGCAGTCCAGCAATCTGAAAATGGAGCAAAGCTTTTAGAACTCTTGAGAAATCAAGAACTCTTCCCCTGTACATTCAGTTTTTCTTTGCGGCGTTGACACATAGTCAAGCTAGCTCATAAAAAATCCAAAGCTTTCAAAAAGTCGAATGCCAAGTTAAAAAGACTGACCTGGAATTTTGTTAAGGAGTCGACTAGTTTCGTCAACGCTGCAGAACGATCACGACCCCAAACTACGAGCTTGGCAATCATGGGGTCATAGAAGACGCTCACAGTGTCCCCCTTCCCTACCCCAGTTTCCACTCTCACTGCAAGGCATGCCAACATTCAGTATATTACAACTGGTTACAAATAGTACATGAAGAAAGAAATAAATAAACAATACATGTAGAATTATATGAACAGCATCGCAAGATCGGTCACCATTCGCAAATCTCGATCATCAAAACAGGGGCAAATCATCAATCTGGAATAAAACTTTGTTTGTTTAAAGTCTGCGAGCATGTAGAAGATGTGCAACAATCTTATAATGATGCGATCTCTATACTTCGCTGTTACAATTACACTCTACTGTTGTCACTCTTGAAAGAAAAAGGACGAATGATCAGAGTCAATCACCAGTGGAAGAGGCTGATGGAGGTCTATAGTGATGTAGGAATCCAGCAGCAGGTAAGAAACCTTTTGGAACGTTCTCAGCATAAATGCGGGCTTCAAATGAGTGGCCTGATATTATTATGGTAAGACATTAGAACAACAAACTTACATAGTGATTCCTATATCACAGAACAAGAAAATAAACCCTTGAGTACGGCTGCTAGAAGTTACATAAGGAATAAATAAAGTTTTCATCACTAATGAAATATACCAGTGTGCAATGTAGTTTCAGATACAATTTCATCCTTTCTTATAACAATGTTTTCAATAAAATAAGCCATTTCAAGAACTTTAAGACATCATAAAGAAAATCTTTGCCATGATTCATGGAAAGGTCTTTCCTATGCTCACAATGTTCATACCAGTGTTGTACTGGTATTACACGGTTCTCAGTGAAATGAATGAATTAGAGAAGTTTGGACCTCAAACAGGTATTTAGAATGAACCAAAGCCCAAGGTTTCACTACAAAAAGATGCCATACCAGTCCAACACTGGCTCATACAAAGGCCTCTTCATGATACATAGGGAGGCCTCCATATGATGATTGTGATCATAGGAAGGCCTCCCAATGAATCACGACGAAGATTCTCTTTATGGTGTTGTCAGAAAGATTCTCTTGAAAGAGTCTAATTTTATAAAAACTCTGTTTTACCATTTGACAAACATCAAAACGTTAGGAATCAAGATATTGGACAACATATAGAGATATTCCAACCAATGTATTGTGCTTCATACCCATCAACTTTATTTCGCTCTGCTGAAGAGGAAGAACCTCGCCGTCGGCTACACGGATTTGCCATTCAACAAGATCTTGGCCGGTCACCATTTCCGTCACGGGGTGCTCCACCTGCCAGTCCAGACGGCAATGAATAAACAGTAGAAGAAAACTTTGCATAGTTGACCACCCATGTGTCAAAAAGTCACACACTTATCAAGATTCTGATTTTGTGCCAGCAAAGTGTTTTTTGTCACATAATACGTCTGTCATCATGCAAAACCAAAGTTCTCCAAGGGTCTACAACAGTGAATTCAAGGAACCAAGAGTCTGGGGGCCAAACGATCATAGGATTTCTTCTAATGTTTCTAGTGGACTATTAATAGGACTCCAGGATGTTCATACTATGTTCCAAACAATAAGAGGGAAACGAACTGCCAACTATGGACTTCAGGAGTGTTAAACATTGAACTCCACAGTTATATGAGATGATATTGCTGGTAGTAATGTACTGAAGTCCCCTATTAAAAAAATTACACCTCAATGCTACATGTGAACTCTTGGGTATATTCTCTAGCATATGGACGGGAATCATAATACAAACCTGAAGTCGAGTGTTCATCTCCATGAAGTAGAAATCACCAGATATTGTATCTACAATAAACTCCACTGTGCCTGCACTTTCATAGCCTACTGCCTGTGCATATGACACCCAGAGCAGACAATGAAGTCATCGGATTACTCATGACTGTCATGAGTACGTTATGCCATAAATGAGATCCTGCCCATGTACTGAATTACCCAAAAGTAAAAGAACTCAGAAAAGATGGTCGAGGGTGAAACCTTGGCGGCATCAACAGCAGCCTGCCCAATGCTTTGTCGGAATTCAGACGTTATGTGTGGCTGCACACGTAGGCCAACGGTTCTCAGTCCATAAAAGCGATGGCAATTGACAAGCACAGGCTTGTCCACACAAGCATAGAGAGTAAAGGAATCAGCAGGTACTTGATGCTCTAGCAAGGATTTTCGAGATAAATTAATGTCAATGTAAGCAGGAAAATTTTGTTCATTGTCAGGTCCACCCCATTTTCGTTAAAACTGCACATGGAGTACGATAGTTATAGTGCTGTGAATTTTAAGGGGTTAACAGGTTTGCAATTTTAATTATCTATGTTTTAAAAAAATTGTTTATTTTCATGAAGTACGAAAGTAGTGTGCACATTGCATGTGCAGTTTTAACGAAAATGGTGTACAGGAGCTAGAGGTTGAAGTTACCGCAGGAGCCTCTTCAATGATTTTCTGGTGACGCCTTTGTACACTACAGTCGCGCTCATTCAGGTGCACGGCGTTTCCATGTTTATCTGCAAAGATCTTCACAACCGCGAATTCTACTGATGAGAATCAAACATAAAAAGTGCGATTTTGGGAATGAGCAGATTCTCAATTAAATGGGGATGCACTTACAATATACTCGAGTGTGTTTATGGAGAGAAAATGGTCAGCTCATCACCTGAACTTCAATATGACGCGGTCGTGAGACATATTTTTCAATTAAAACACGGCTGTCCCCAAACGCAGCCTGTGACTCGCGTTGTGCACTTGCTAAAGACTCTAAGAAGTCTGACTCCATGTGCACAATCCTCATCCCCTGCAGCCCACATTACAATGAACATCAGATACTGCCAAGAGGAGATTCCACTGCATATTCCTCCTAATTTAGAGCAACGTCGCAAGTTGCATCAGAAATTGTCTTGAAAAGGTTCAGAGCAGTCACAAGGATTCATGCTTGGCAAGGGTATTGACCTTGCCACCACCACCTTGGGTTGCCTTGATGAGTACAGGATAGCCAATCCGGTTGGCTTCTGCTTGTAATAACTCGGGGCTCTGATCTTCTCCATGGTAGCCAGGGACCACAGGCACCCCTGCAGCACTCATCAAAGACTTTGCCACGCTGTAACCCCCAACAGCCATTCAGAGAAATTGGTGTCAGTTATAACAACTAGTAGTAACCAGGATGTGTTGCATCAGTTCCGAAGCTTTTCAAAGCCCAGAACTAAAACCCCTAAAAACACACACAAGACATGAACCCAAAACAGGACAAGATGAGGTGGAGTTTGGGGTTTTAGGGTAAAGGACCTCTTATCACCCATTGCACGAATAGCAGCGGCAGGTGGACCCATGAAGATGATCTCTTTCTGCTTGCACAACTCTGCAAACTTGGAGCTTTCCGATAAAAATCCATAGCCTGGATGGATGGCCTGCCACCAATTCAATCACAATTACATCAGTTTTCAAGGTTTACTAGTAGACATTAGAAGAATTTCCATTATCATTTGGGCCCGAAGACTCTTAGATTCCTGTGTTCACCATTTCACAACCCCTGGAGAATTAAGATTTTGCATGATGACAGATGTACTATGTCAGTGATAAATAATACTTTACTGGCATAGGCTCTAAATCTTAATAAGTACATGACTTATTGACACAAGGATGGTCGGAACTGAATGGAACTCACGGACCCAATCTGCAAAGTCGTCTTCTAATGATAATCTCCAACCATCTTAGCAAAAAGTAGGTCGGAACTATGGCTTATAAATTTGGACCAAAATTTCTCAATAAAACAAGAGAACGGACAGAGAAGTAGTACATGTACACCCGTCGCTAGAGCTGGATGGTCAACTACTTGGGAACTGAATGGATTCCAAGTACCAAACTTGCAAAGTTTTCTTCTAATGGGAGGAAGGGTGATTGAAAGTTCCCAACTATCTTAGCAATAAGGAGGAAAAAAGTTCGGCAAATAAAAATTTGGACCAAACTTGGTGAGAAAGGTAAGAGAATGGACAGAGGAGGGGTAGTACATCTGCACCCGTTGTAAGAGCTGCAGCCAAAACCTTTTCGCCATCCAAGTAACTCGCGGAGGCAGGAGCGGGACCTAGAAACACAGCTTCGTCCGCCATGGCCACATGCTTTGCATGGCGATCTGCTTCACTGTACACTGCCACGGTGCGAACTCCAAGCTTCCGTGCTGTTTGGATCACGCGGCAGGCTATCTCCCCTCTGTTGGCTATCAGAATCTTCTGGATGCACTTCCGAGTGGGAATCTTCACATCCGAGTCCAAGAGAGTACTCGAGGACGAGGAATATCGAACACCAAAATGTTGAAAACTAGCATCAGGTCTGTTGTTGCCATCTTCGCCCCGCCTCACAACAGGAACATCAACAGCTGAGCAGATTCCAGCTCTTTGTTGACTCCACTTTGCTAAAGAAAACCGACCCCGGGTCCGGTTGCTTCCCAAGGCAACGAGTGCCCATCTGTAAGCGTTGCTACCTCCTCCCATCAAGAAACTCGTTGTTGCAATGCGCTAATTTATATGTGAAGACTTCAATCGCTATAAGCATACCCTTCGACCTGTTTGCACTTGAATGCTTGTTAGAAAAAGAAATCGGAGGCCTCTCAAAAGATCCCCCTATTAGAAACACAAAGTTACTAATGCTTGATTTCATAGAACAGTAGATCAATTTTAAGATAATGTTAAATTAACGTTATATTGCCCCCAGGGGGTGCACTCTACATTATGTTTGAGAATCATCTGCGTTCATGACCCCTCGAAAAAACCCCTGTATACGAGGTTTATATGTCTAAAAACCATTGTATACAGATCTATGTTTAATGTAAGTATGTACGTCAATATTTTCAGCTCTAAATATGTCTATTGTATGTATATTTTGTACGGCAATGTTCAAATAAATATACTCACATATACTTTCACAAATTTAACATAACATAGTGCAACCCCCGGGGATTGTCCTAGTATTAGTTCAACAGATGTCACTGTACAAGCCAATGCCAATAACACTAAGTTCACACTAGCAATTGCGTTACGCTAACGTAAATTCAACATCAACGTGAGGACTATATGAATCTGAAATTAAGAATTTGTCAATCTAACAGGAGATGCCTTACTACACTTCCGGTGGACTAGAAAAATCGTGTAGAGGAGAAGAACGGCTGGCCTGATTCTAGCAATGACGATCATTTTACATATTTCCACACATGGAATGTCTGTAATCGCCATAGCGAATTAGATCTGCAATAACGTGCTCATCGTCGATCGAATTAGGTCTCACAAAGACACGATGATTCTATTCTCCGAATTCTATCAATACGAATCTATGATAGCTTATTTTCTTGTTCGCACTGGATTCTTATTAAAGTTCCAATTTCAACATAACCGATAACCAGGTGCCAGAGGAAAAAACATTTACGATGTGATCTGCGGCCTTAGAACGAGAAACCATAGCTCAAGGTAGACACGAAAGCATATAATTTAAACAAAATCCAATTGTAAATACTAATCGCCGTTGTAACACAACAGTAAAGGAGATTTTCCTAAATTTTGTCACATTGGCTATAATCGCCATAGCCAAATTACAACGTGCTCATCGTCGATCGAATTAGGTCTCACAAAAACACGATGATTCTATTCTCCGTATCTTTCGCTTGCTCACAATTTCAACACGTACTGTCTCCAATAGAAAATTTTAAAAAACATCTTACGACATGATATGATCTGGGCTCAAGGTGTTTGTTCAGATTCTTAGACACGAAAACATATAATTGAAACAAAATCACGACTAATAAAATTGCGAATTCTAGAAGGTCACTAGATTACAACAGAAAAGGAATTTAATTTTCCTCAACAGCAATTCGAGCACACTGGTGTACCTCATAGAAGAGCCATGGACGCTCGTGAAAACGCGCTCCGCTTCGCCAAAAAGCAACTAACGCAGCATGCTCTGATCGTGTTGTGAAATGAAATCAGAGAGTAAGAAGTTAAGAGGTGAGGGTGTTGGTGCAACGGGAAGTGCAGTCACGCCATCGCCATCGCCATCGTTTCTTCTTCTTCTTCTTCTTCTTCTTCTTCTTCTTCTTCTCCTTCTTCTTTTCAGTTTCTGTCTTTTTCTTCCTGTCTTTTTCTTTTTGTAGGATTTCTTTGTGTGAGTGAGTGTGCTGCGTCAGTGGCCACGGTCTGCTGACGTGGTACACACATGGATCCTTATCGGTCCTATTCTATCCTTTTATATCTTCTATCCTATTTTGTTTTTAAGGTACACCAACATATTACCACCATGTTTCTAATTCCGACCACATGTTCCGATGGTAGACATTTTTGGTTTGGGGAAATAATGTTTGGCGATTTTATATTTCACCTTGGAAAGAAATCAAATCTGTCAACTTTGGAAGGTCCCCAAAGGCACATAAATTGTCCCCTACCCACCAAATTTGGAACATAGATTCATTTATGAGTTGATTACATGTGTACCAAGTTTCTGTGGCCTAGAGATTTACCATAATGGAATTATTGCAAATTTATTAACGGGTATATGTTTTTAGAGTCATCAAGTTAATGTTAACGGAATATGACACCTCATGCTTTTAAAATTCCATCATGCAGAATCCTTTAACATTAGCACTTCTCAAAATATCAACATGTTAATATGAGGCCGCAAACTTTTTTCATGACCATTTGTTGTTCATGTTTGAAAATCGCAACGTTCTCTCAAAAAAACATACATGTAAATTTTATTTTCGGTAATTCTTTAGGCCACTAAACTTGGCACACATGTAATGAACTCATAAATGAATCTATGTCCCAAATTTGGTGGGTAGGGGACAATTTATGTGCCTTTGGAGGCTTTCCAAAGTTGGCAGATTTGATTTCTTTCCAAGGTGAAATGTAAAAACGCCAAGCATTGTTTCCCCCTATTGTACACTACCAAAACATGAGGGCATAATTAGAAACATGATGGTATTAGATTGGTATACCTTAACTCCATGCTTCAAGTGACCATTTTCTAGTTATTGCCTTTTTTAGGGGCTTCCTATTGTCAAAATAATATATTTTTGAATAAATTAAATTATTTCTAATAAGGAATCAAGTCTACTTTCCAATCTAATTTTAATTGTGTCAATCCAAGTCAAACTTCACCTGGGGGAATTTTTCAAAAACACACACTTCTACGTTGTCTAGTATTACAAATTTACTAAGTAATGATGTTCTTTTCATCAATTTTGTAAGCTTTTTTTGCTTTAGAATGAAAAATACAATTCTAAACAATGATACCAAATTTTGAATTCTAAAAATGTTAATTGTAATTTTGGTGAATTTAAAGCAATTTCTTCTAAATTCATTAAATGAAGACCTAAAACTATGTTTTGGAAATTTGACTACATATATAATTTTCAAACATCTCATTTGGTATTTTCTTTGTTGGGATAATCTTCATCAAAGTTATGGTCCAAGTCACATTTTATAATACATCTTAATTTGCTCTATACCCTTTGGCCCTTTAGAGGTTGAATGTTAAGGAGGGAGAGGTGGTAACCATTTAGAGTTAGGGTGAGGTGGCATGCTTTAAAAAAATTCTTCATCACCATTTTTAAAGATTTTTTTTTTTTAACATTCATTGCATACACAATTTTGAGAATAAAAAAATTGTGTATGGTCTCATCGGATTTTTTTTTAAAAATTCTTTGATATGATGCCTAAATCAAAACAAATAGTGCCAATTTGCAAAAGAAGATATCCAAAAATAATAATTGTAGTAAGGTTAAAACCTTGGTGCTTCAAATGTCCATAATTTACAAGCAATTGGAAATTAAAGACAATCTTAGGCTTTTTGAAAGCAAGACTATTTTCCACAATATTAATTGAGTGGTCAATTATTTGATTTAATAAAGAATATTGAAATATTGTTGAGCATTGAATTACCAATATTTGAGTTAACCAAAAGAAACATGGACCTTTGTTGAGTCTATGCGGAGTCTCTGCTCCAATAATATCAATATCTGACACGTATTGTGTATAAATAGTTCTTTGGTCCCTTCATGAATAGCCCCTTAGGCTTGTGAGAACTTGTGGGAACTCTCCTCTAGCATTGGGGAGATCGTTCCACAGGCATTGCAGGGCCTTTCTTTAGATTATTCTCCAACTCACCATGGCCTAGTTTTGTTGTCTTTTTGCAATCTTAAGTCCATGGTAGGAGGGGCCTATAAATGTCTTATATAGTGCCACTACTGGTTTAACCCCTAAGTGACCGAAGGACCATTTTATGATCACTGCCCTTTTTTCACGGGTTGTCCAAGATGAAACAAATATTTTTATAAAAAAAAAAAAAAAAATTCAAATAGGAAATCAAGTCTACTTTTCAATCCAAATTGAATCATGTCAATCCGAGTTAAACTCCATTGAGGATAATTATTCAAAGACAAAGACCTCAATATTATCCTAGTGTTATAAAATTGACTATTTGGGGAAACTAATGATGTTCTCTCCTTTGAAAAAATTGCTTCTTTTAATTTTAGAATAGAATGTCTATTTTTAACCATTCATACCAATTTTCAAATTTAAAAAATTTAAATTTAAATTTTGGTGAATATTCAACAGTAAATGCTTCTAAATTCATTAACCCCTAATTGCCTAGGCAGGCGTCCATTTTTTGGACGATGTACAAGTTTCATCCATTTTTTTCATACATCATGCACTTTTTGTAGTGTGGATTTTTTACTATGGATTTTATGGGAAGTTAGCTTCATGCATGTGTCATCCGATTAGAAAGGGGATGATTTGTGAAAATTTTATGCCTCATTTCATGTTGCATTGATTCACCAAAAATTTCTAAAATCTTAGTTCAAAAGTGCTTTTAAAAAGTCAACTCATAGAATTAAGCAATCAAAAAATCTCCAAAAATCACAACACTTAAAGTATTACATTTCAACAAATCATAACAAATGTCACCTACAAATTGTCAATATCTTGTTCGTAATCAAATTACAATATAATTTTGAATTTTAAGTTTCCAAATTTATACAAAAAGAATGGTGATAGCAATCATAGATCTAACCACATGGATAGAATCTAAAATTCATAATGTACAACTTTTATTCAAACATCAAGTTCAAAATATCCTTGTGAATTGCATTTTATAATGCATCTTTGCAAAACTACCCAATCTGGAGAGGGATGTGGGCATTTAGGGGTTCAATGAGTATCTAAAACATTTTTTGAAACTTTGACCGTACGAATAATTACTAAACATCATGCTTCTCATTTTCTCTTTTGGACCAAACTTCCTCAAAGTTGCAAAAATAACATTTTATAACATATCTAGATTTTGCCCTTACCCCTCTGTCATTTAGGGGTTAAGGACTATAGGAGTTATGAAGGCCAAAAACAATCAATAAATAGTCAAACCAGTAATTGAAAACCGCCTGAATGAGGAATTACCTTAAAGTTACATTTTTTCATTTTCATTTCTTTGCAATGATACCAACTTATATACACATGTATGCAATTATATACATTTTTGCATTTGCATCCCTCTATAAGAGAAAAAATCTCATTGTTTTGCTTGAAGTTTTATCTATAAAGCAAAATTGTTTAGGTGATAAGGTAACTATATCTAAAAGCGACCTTTTCCTTAAAGCGTCCCTAGCTCAATCTTCCATACGGGTAGATTCTAACATCCTACTATTGATGAAAATGTGCACAATCTGAACATCAGAGTTTAGGGTCACTTTAAGGTCAACCTATAGTCAGCACTTTGGAAATTCATAACTTATTCCTACAGTGTCCAAATAATGCGTGCTAAAGTGCGTTGGAATCCTCTTGAACTTGCTATTAAGACCCATTGAAAATATTTTCTGTTTTTTGTGTGTAAATAGGCTCAGTTGGTAAGGTGGACGCTTTAAGGTATAGTTACCTTACCGTTAATAATTTCAAAAGGAGTACATAGTTCTTAACCTTTGACTGCCTAGGCCCTCGTTTTCTGCTTGATGTAAAAAATTGAATTTCTTTTTCTCATCCGTCATGTACTTTTTGCAGCGTGGATTTTTACTGTAGATTATATGGGAAGTTAGCTTCATGCATGTGTGAACCAGGGATTTTTTTTTGCACAGTAGTAGTGCTCCGTGTATGCAATGGAGAGTAGTCTCTCCAAATTTAGACTATTGTGACTATGCCACGATATTGGAGTCTAGCATCATGATGCCTAAAAAAAACCTGGTGTGAACCGATTAGAAAGGGGATAATTTGTGAAAATTTTATGCCTCATTTCATGTTGCAATGATTCACCACAAATTTTTAAGTTTTTAGTTCAAAAGTGCATTTAAAAAAATCAACTCATAAAATTAAGCAACCAAAAATTCTCCAAAAATCACTACATTTAGAGTATTACATTTCAACCCATCTCAACAAATTTCATCTATATGTTGTCAATATCTTATTTGAAATCGATTACAAAAGAATTATGAATTTTAAGTTTCAAATTTTATACATAAATTATAGGTGATTGCAATCATAAATCTAACCGTACGGATACAATCTAAAATTCATAATGTACAACTTTTATTCATACACCAAGTTCAAAATATCCCTCTTAGTTGCATTTTATAATGTATCTTTGGAATTCTCCAAATTTGAAAAGGGTTGTAGGCATTTAAGGGTTAATGTATGCCAATTCCAATAAAATGAATTGGAATTTATTCTTTGTTAAAGAACTTCATATACGGTAATAAATAACTCTTATTAACATGTCGTTTAGGCACTAGATTGTTAAAGAGGTGCCACACCAAAATAAGTTCTCTCTCAACTCAGAGTTCAATAGTTAAAGCTTGAATCAATAAACTTTGTTTTATTTTGTTGAATAGATTCAACCTCAGCTAATGTTTTTATTTTTTATAAATAAGAACATCGATTTCAAATTAAGTTTAATGAACAAGAAATTTCACATCCATAAATGGCCTAATTCTTTTGCTTATAAATCTTTATCCTCCTACTCTTAAATTTAACCTTTTAAAAAACCCCAACCATTAGAGATGCCATATAAAGTCCATGTTTATGATGAGGTTTTGAATTAGTGTTGAATCTTAACTAAGCTAGGTGTCCCGTTTTTATGACATTGAAGAAGTTTTATTAAAGAGTTTTCTATACGACACGTAATATCTACACTTCAAAATAGAATATTATTCAGAATTTAAATTTTAGAGACCCAACCCTATACATTGGTATTTAGGTAATGAACCAATTACAAACTACCGTAGTACCATGGCAGTTTCAACACTTTCATGTCAAATAATTAATTAGTTTTTAAAAGTAGTTTTCAAAGTTTCAATACCAGCGAATATTCTTTCATATTCTTTTTTTCCATACAATTTAAAAAAAAAATTAATTTCCAAAAATTTCAACAATTTCGAAAACAATTAAATAATTACTGTCAAAGTTGCCATGATACTATAGTACCATATATGAAACATAGAACAAGATTTCATCACATGTCTGGGGCTTGGTATTAAGAAACAATATACAACATTGATTTAAACTTCATAGCAGAAAAGCTTATATATATATTTTTTAAAATTCATCAACTTTTTTTACATCAAATGATATAAGGTAGTTTTGTCATTCTCGTGGATAGGTTAAAAGTAGATATAAAGTTGAGTCAATATACTACAATTGAAAAAAAACAAAGCCTACCTATGGTTTTAGGGAAGCTCTAACAATACTTGAAAAATTCATAATTGCTTATTTATAAAATATTTGAATAATACATATTTTAATGCTTTAGAATCTCTTTAAATGTGACAATAGTTCTATGTACATCATAATAACATATACACTCTAGTAGTCGAAAGCCACAAAAATAGAGAAACTATTTTACATTTTCAATTGGGTCTCGAAATGGGTTAGTGACTTGGTAAATGGAATATTTCAAATTTTAATGATTCATACAAATGTGGAAAAAAGAAGATAAAACCAAATCCTCTTTATCACCAACCAATTTCTTGTCCTTAGTGGTAGATTGTGGCTTTTGACTGGTTATCATTGAGGTGTATAAGTTAAACCAGACCAAGACTGAAGTTAATGTGAGTCATTTTTGAAAAATACTTCCAGTTTCTCCTCATGTGATGCCGTACCTGGACATCACTGTTTACAAGTCATGCCGAATAATTGATTTTTTTTTCAAATAATGTGAATATTCTTTAAGATTATGTGGATAAATATTCTCTAAAATTACCTTTTTCATCATAAAAAATAGAATTTTTGAAAAAATAATCTCCTAAAGATTTGAACCTTTTTTTTTTTTTTTTTTTTTTTTTTTTAGACCCTAACAAACAGATAGAATTAATTAACACCTTCCATCTCACTTCCTTTCTACTCATGTGCTTTGAGTCCCATCATGAGACTCACTACACCCATTATCTTGATTAGTTCGACTCGGACTAATAAGGAAAACTTGAACTAATTGTGGAATTAAAAGAAAGTTCGAGTTGGAGTAATTGTAGTAATTGTGATAATGTAGGTATAGTGTGGCCCATACTAATTTCCTTTTATCTAAATTACTATGAATTTATCATGTCAAACATGAATAAAATATTATAAAATTACTATTTTAGCTGTTTGAAAAATAAAATATTTAAATATAAATAAAATAATAAATTATTATTATTATTATATTCTTGGAATTATTTGGATAGTATATATCATAATTGGTACAAGGATTTGTAAAAAGACTCGGACTAATTGTGGCTCTCAGACTAAAGAGAATAATAGGTGTACCAGACGAGGATGCTCTTACTACTGCCCACAGTAATTGATGCACATTTGGTGTGCCGGGAATGAACGGGGATGCCATTCAAACTCCGCACCTGTAACGTGACTCGGTTTCTTCAAGAACAAGCTCCTTGGAAAGGGGGGGTACCGAGTACCGACGTCACTTGATTCACGTTCAAATTTGCTCCTAAACCAACTGTTTTCACGGCGTACTTATTAGTTCAATCACGGCACTATAAGATATATTATGTGTAGGGTTTTGCCTTCATTCTCTTCTCTCGAAGCTTTTGCTGCTATCATTCAAGCTTCTCTAGCGTGGCGGGTTCCAGAGGTTTTCGAGGTTACAGGTCCGTTTCGCAGCGCACTGTATTCTTGGCTCGTCATTTCGTCCATCGTCCCAAGCATTTTCTCTTCAGACTAGTTCAAATGCCATCGGTTGTCGTTTTTAGCATTCTCCTTATGGTCCATAAATTTATACTTTTGCACAAAGAGTATTTTGCCCTTGCACGAAGAGCATGAGCAACTTGCACAAAGAGCATGAAGGCCTTGCACAATGACAGTATGTTAGCACTGCTGGCTGTGCGCGATTAGAGCTTATTGTGTTTCTGCGATTAGGAGGTCTTGCTCTATAAGGTCTTGTTGGTAAATGAAAGAGGGTTCCAACGCATCAAAGAATGTATCATTTGAATATCGTATGCAAAAGTTATAAAGGTTCGAAATTTTATTTGGTAAAAAATTAGATTTGAGGTGGTATACATTCTCTTAATCAATATTTACCTATTATCTAAGACTTTAAAGTGGCGCTTTTGGATCAACAGCGATTTTTGGTGTCCCTAGCTTAGGTTGATCAGGTAGTGTAAATCAACATATACCTATTATCTAAGATTTTAGGGTTAGTGTCCCTACATTAGGTTGTGTGGGATATTAGAGTTGATTTTCTTTACCATTGAGAGTTTGAACGAGATGCTAGTGCCTTCCGAGATATGCACGTTTTGCGAGTTCGGAATCGTTTATTAAATGCCATTTTACATAAACAGAAGGAAATGCTGATCACATTGAAATCGGCTCGATTCCGGGATTCTGTGTAGCTCTGAGTTTGAGGTCATCATGTTGAGTGTTCAGATGTAGGTTTTCATACTAGATCAGGAGAGCTTGACTTGAGATCATGCTCAGCAGTGATTTTTTTTCGTCAGGAGACAATTTAGCATTTCTGCTACATTTCCTTGTCTTGAAGAGCAATCCTGGCTCCTTGGATGCTCTTTTCATATTAATATACAGGTAATATTAGGGTAAATAATACACATGTGCTACCTAGGTGCTACTTAGGCAATACCTGGATGACACCTAGGTTTAACGAGGCTACACATCTCGACTCCATGTAGAAAATCTGGCTATTATTCCTTTTTTGTTTCAAAAACCCTTTTTATCAATCAGCCAGCCTAAATTTTATGTAGCAACTTGGCTAAAATTAGTAACAAAAAATCACTGATGCTCAGTGCTATGGTGACACAGAAAAGAGAGAGGGAGATGAATTTTAAAGTTTGTAATTCGGCAACTGATCAAATCAGTGCTGTTGTAAATGCTTGCAGAGTTTTTTCAAGAATATGTAATGAGTTGAGCAGGAAGAGCCTGGCGCCTTTGCAAGTTTCTCATTGCCAAGATCATGTATTCTGATGTAACTACCGAGATGTGTTCTGAGGTCACCGAGATGGGTTCTGAGCTTGGGAAGATCACGGAAGAGACGGTAATGTGGTGTGGCGGAGTTGAAGAAGGGCAAGATGTTGCAGTCCGCTTGGTATCAAAGGGAACATTGCAAAGCGAGCAATTGCTGCTGGTGTTGAAGGTGCATTCCAATCGTTTGAGCCGATGCAGCAAGTACTTCGAGACCTGCTTGAGCGAGAGATGGAGAAAACAACCAAGCACACCCTCAGAATCTTTTTTCATAGAATTCGTCCTGGAGGTTCACGCGGATGTCAGTTGCTACACCGATTGCTTTACTCGCATGTACTCCCCTTTTCTCAAGGACTTTCAGGACATTAAAAACAGTCTGGAGCTTCTCAAAGTTGCCTCGCAGATCGAGTTTCATGAGCTCATGGATTCGATTTCCCGGTACATCAGCGCGATACCTTGGTCCTGTGAAGATGAAATCAGGATCCGAGAGTATTCATCTTCACCGGATTTTCCTTGTGGTCACGCTAAAGATCTCATTGCTCGGTTGGGGTCACACATGACGGAAGAGGATCGGCATAATCATATGTGTGACCTGGTTCAGCAGGGCATACGCACGGCTCTTCATCCAGACGGCAACTTCAAGAACACTCGCGTTTTTTTCGAGGGCTTTTTGCAGGGCATTAAATCTGGCACATCTGCCAATGTTGCCAGAACTGTGGTGACCATTGTGAGCGGAGAGGCCAAGAACATGTTCAATGCCATTGGAAAAGAATGTGAAGAGAAGGGGTTTTATCATTTGGTTCCCAAGTTTACCGAGAAGCTGCTATCAATCTGTTGGGCGCTCAAGGCTCTGTTAAACGCAGGTGTGGCGGAAGAATTGGTTCAGTACGTCGTGCAGTTAGATACGTTTGCTTCCATCGTTGCGAATGTGAATTGTTTTAATGGTCCAGAAGCCTGCAAGATGGCGGCATTTGAGTTGGCGAAGCTGATCCTTCAAATGTATGGTGAGGTGCTAGATGGACATCTGCTCTTGAACACGCCAGAACGAACGGCGTTGTTGAAGAACTGGCATGTGGTGCTGGAGAGCCACGTCTCCAGGGATAGTTATTATCAAATTACCAAAAGCTTCTTCCTGACGTTGCCTCTTGAGCAGCAGACAGAGCTCATCAAGTTGCGGAAAGACAAATTCACGGGCTACATCGACACAAGCTCTCTCGTGACACTCTTGAAGAAGAGTTGGCCAGCCATGGAATCGGACTTTGAGCTCTCGAATTCAATTCCAAGTTTCCCATTTGGAAGCCTAAATAGTCACGAACATTCATCTCCTTGTACTGGCTGATGTTCCAGGTACCAAAACTAGTTTCCTTGCTGGTGAATCCATGTATGTGCCTTGCAATGTATCGTTGTAACCATCATGTTGACACTGGCAATGAGGATGTCCAGCTTGCGATGAAATTTGGAGCAAAAACCAGCAAGGTACGAGAAAGACCGATCCAAGAAGATTGGTGGGAGATGTTGCCAATTGTTACATAGATTGCCCAAGATGATGTTTACATCCAAACCACCCATGCACACACTTCATCAAATATGCCGTGGTCTCCAGCCAAGAGTAAGCATCTGCTTCCATTCTCGTGGGTTTCTTTTTATTTTTATTTTTTCACCTTGTGCGGGATAAAAGTTAATATTTGACGATGCCGGGTGTTGTGTATTTTTTTGTTTCGTTTCTCTGAAGCGTCTACTGGCTTTGTTGTCACATTTGAATACTGTAAGCATGAATACTGATCCTGATGTGATTGGATGTGCCAGGACGGCATTGCAATTCTGGAGGACGGTATGAATTGCTGCAAGACATTCGAGATCGAGTTTGAGGACACGTTTGGACTGAGGCATATTAAGCAGTCTGCAATCAATGCTACTTTTATCATGTAATACCATTTTCTTCAATGCTCTTATTTGAAGGGAAGCTTGCCATGTAATACTATTTTTTTATTCGCTTGTCTCTAAATTCTTGGTGCTGCCTCAGGAAGAGCGTTTGGTGAATTGTGCTTTTGTGCAATCATCAGTTAACGATCCCCACCTGCTGTCCGAGTAGCCTTGGGGGTGCTCATAGTCTTGCTTATAAGCAACGTTCATAAGCAAGACACAGAAAGCGGTATGGTCTTGTTAACTGTTCAACACAGCTCATGTCTCCACATTACACGTTCAGGAATTTATCAAACCCTGACTGTGGGTGGTCCAGAGGAGCTCAAATTTAAGAATCCCAAACTGTTTTGAGGTGGCATGAAGAATCAGGAAAAAGCTCTTTGTACATCACTAGCATCACAATTAGTTGTAGAAGCTTCCAGAAGTTGTTCAAAAATTATAATGCCATCGTGTTCCAAGAGAGGTTGGTGTAGAATCATGAAGAAATGCTAGAGATATCCTTAAAGTAGTCAAAACTCTGGATTGTGGTGTTGTCAGACAAAAGAATCCCAAGAACAACAAGGTGTGTTGGGTGTTTAATAGAAACTTAGCATGAGTTATATTTTTGGAAATTTAAGTTGGGTGACTTTGTTTCGTCCCCTCTTTCTTGCATGCCCTAAAGGTGTGTTCGCACCTGGCGTTACGTGAAGATAGGACTGCCGGTCTTAGGGTATTTTCGTATTGGGCGTTCACACCAACGTAAGTTAGCAAACGCCGAACCTACGTGGCGGAGGAGGTGGCAGGGGGATAAGAGCGGCATTAGCAAAAAAGCAGCAGGCGCCTTTTAGAAAATTGCGGCACTACCTCCAGCTTTTACGTAATTGCAAATCCATGGATTTCATAGATTCTACAGCCGTAGTTGCGGTGCTACGTATTGTAGAACTTCGTGGCACATTATGAAAGAGCGTTGCCAGCTTTTGCCCAAATATCGTGGCTATTACCGGGCAAGTCCCCAAATTCCCGCATGCAAATTCTTCGGCCCCCCGAGCATGGACAACCGGTTTCAGCTGACACTGGAACAGTACAAAGGCAGGTGAGACAGCGCGTACTTGAACACTCGCAGCTTCATCGCCCAAAGGTACGATTCCTCTCCGATCTCCTGTTGTCATGCATCGTGAATTTTGTATTAGTATGTTGTGCTTTGATGTTATTTTCTTCGCTGGTTTTCAAGACTTGTCTGTGCACTTGCTTGTGTGAAAAATGTAGAAGCACTTCCTGTTTGCTGTTGTTGTGAATTCTTCATAATGAAGAACAATGCACATGGGTGCACAGTACTCTTGAACTGTGTGGCTTCTTTATCGTTAGAATTGAGGCACTTGTTCCAATTTCCCGTAGTACCCTGTTGCATTTTCGTGCTCTACTTGTAAATAGAGCAAGTACAGATGGAAGTGTAGGGTTTGTTTTGTTTCAAATGCACCTAATCATTTAATTTTTTTCATGAGAATTGTAAATGGTTCTACGTCACCCAAAAACGAGTACCCAAGATTGAACAGTTTGAGAATGTACAGTACTTTCAGGGTTTCAAGTGATTCTTTCACAATTTAGATAGGAACGTTAACTTCAACAACAAATTTGTGTGCACTAATGATTCATGGACTCATTGTTCAGGCATACTTATCTGCAATATGGAGAATCGCTTGGACTCCCCACACTATGGTGCGCCCATACGACCGATGGCACTGCCTGCTGATGGTAAGTTACATTCCAATTCTGCATTTCCCTTTTACTCACCGAGGTGTATATGTGATATTTTAATTTGAAACAATGGACCTGCACAACACAGAACAACACTCTGATGCCTCAATGAGTTCGTGACTAAATTTTTTTCCTACCGTCTAACATTATAACAATTGCATGTTTTACCAGGTTCCATGTTGCTGCCTAATATGTCTCAGACACGACCAGTTGCTCGCGGATTGGGTCCATCAGCTTTGCCCCGTGGAGGTCCGCCAAGTATTCCCACAGCCCATGGCCCAAGCCCTCCGAAGCGTGCACGAAAAGATCGTGGGCCAAATTGGCTTCCACAGGAGATCGCAGCGCTCATAGCGGCGAAACGAGAGATGCACTTGCAGGAAATGGACACTATTGATGGTCGTGATTTAATGACCCCTGATTCCAGTAAGTGGATCCGGGTATTGCAAGTTGTGACTAGTGCAGGATTCTCTCCCATATTGCGTGACGGCCCCGCTTGTAAAGCGAAGTGGAACCAGCTTGTGCCCGAGTATAAGAGAATCGCTGACTACTTCAGTCGAACGGGACGGAACATGCCCGATTACTGGGACATGAATCCTGCAGAGAGAAAAGCAGAGGGGCTGCCACGAGTGTTTGCACAAGAAGTGTACGAGCAAATCCACGAGTGGTACGGGAATCGTCCCATGATTCAGCCACCACATGTTCGAGATCTCTTGGCACCGAACGACGCCAACTATAGACAACCTCAAGTACAATCGCAACACGAGTATGATGGAGAGAGTGAACCTGACACTGAAGATCCCATGGACTTCCCACCTCCTGATGCTGCACACTTCACGGAGGACTCAACTCCACCACGGTCTCCCCGCATGGCATCCTTTACTCCATCACGCGGTGCAGCTCGAAGCGAAGGTGCCGGCACTCCAAGCTCAAGACCCTTCGTTGGCATCCCACCTGGCATCACACCGCACGTCATTAGCTCCTCCGAGACTTCCCACTTCGGTGGACAACGTCGCCTTGGAAACACTGCTGTTAGGCGGAAGAATGTATCGGGACATTCGATTATTGCCGAAGCCACGAAGGCCACGGGCGCGGTGATGGCACAGCAGATGCAGGACATTGCAGATTCATCCAGAGAACTTGAGAGATCAAAAATTGAAGTGCAACTGAAGCTCTTCAGTGAACAGATGGCATACCAGCGCGAGAAAGATAGGAGACTTTACGAGAATGCGTCAATTGCGAATGACAATGCCAGACTCAGCATATTGAAGCAGGGAGAGATGGTGTCCTGCCTGTCTCAACTTGCCAGTGTTCTTAGCAACTCATTGAAAATGAACAGAGAATTTTCTTTTCCCACCATGCCACAACCGGCACCTCGGGAGCACACAGGGCCTTCAACTTCTTTCTATGCTGGCTTCACGCAGTCAGCCCACGCTACTAGCTACACAGGAATTCCCACTGCCAACTGTGAAAATAGCATTGGCCCTGCTGCACCTGCCGAAGGCTATAACTGCAGGCCGAGCATCACTTTGGACAGCACAGGGCAACTACTGCAGCCCAGCAGTACTACAACTGCATACACACCTAGCAACCACATGGATGGAAGTGGTATGATAACCGGCCATGAAGTGCAACCAACTGTGCAACCAACAGACCGGCCCCTGACAGCTACGGAGAAGCCACTACCTGCGCATGAAGACCGAACCCTTCCTGCGCATTCTGCACTTACAGTGGACGGCACTAGAGAGAAGACTACTTCAACGACAACTACACAATCTATGCTCATTTGAGCACAATGCATGCGTACTGTAGTGGCACGACGCGTTTCTTCGCTTCATGAATTCATAGTGCCGGTTGTACTAGCCACCTACAGAGAAGTCAAGTTCAAGTAGTTAGAATGTGATTTTCACGCACTATGTTTGTATTAATGTAATAGAAAAAAAAAAAGAAAAAAAAGAAAATCACATTCAAAAACATGTTGCGAAAGGTGATGTTTCACTTACCACCGTATGTTACTGCTGTTGGTTTCGTTGCATAGATAAGTACAATCCCAGCTCTCGACGCACCTGGGCTCCTTGAACAAACGGAACATCATTTGCATTTGCATGTTCTGCTTGACCTCCATCATCATCCACCACCTCCCCATCGAGACCTTCTCTACGAAGGACTTCTAACAGATGTTCCACTTGTTCGTGAGATTGCCCAAGGAGGACATTGTGCAATATAGCACAGCATATGATTACATCTGGGAGGAAGGTTATGTGCAATTGCGACTTGTTCAGTAACTCTCTGAACGTCTGCTTCAAGATACCGAAAGCATTTTCCACTACACATCTGCCCCTGCGTAACTTGCGATTGAACAACTCTTCTGCTAAGCTCAACTGCCCAGGTCCACGATGCGGGACCATCAACCACGGCAACAATGGGTATCCGGAGTCACCAAGTAGAAAAGGTGAGAATCCATCAACTGAGAACTGCCTATCGAACAAGTTACTATGCATGGCCATATGATGCAGTGATGAACGTCTCAACATCCGCGAGTCATTCGTGGATCCAGGCATTCCAAGAAATAGGTCCAAGAAACGTTTCTCACTATCTACAACTCCTTGACAATTGATTGTATATCCCCCAGATTTGAAGTAGTAATAGTCAGCTGGGACATGCTGCGGTTTCGAAATGGCTACATGTGTGCCGTCAATGGCACCTACTACGCTAGGAAGGCCACACAGACGCTTAAAATCTACATGACTCTGACGTAACCTATCACCCGTGGGCCAACTAATCTCCTGTCGCATGTTGTCATTGATAGCACGGACCACGTCACGAAGAATAACAGAAACTGTACTCTTTCCTGTGGCGAACATCTCGCTGCAAACTAGCATGCTAGCCCCATGTGTCAACTTAAACAACGTAACCGCTACACGTATCATTACTGGAATTGCTACTCGGTATTTCGTGTCCTCTCGTTGCACGTGTGCCTTCAACAAATCAGCTAGGGCAAAGACCGACTTTTTTGACATCCTGAACATCTGGACCCAGCGATGATCGTCGTACTGCTCAAGTAAAAACCTAGAGAATCAAGTAGTTGACTGAGGCCTAACCCAAAACACGACATCTTCATCGAACAATGAGAACATGGTGCACAACCTGAAATTAGTGAGCCCGACAGAGAACAAACTGTTGGCATCATGCATAGGGCCCATGAAATTCCCCACAAGCACATGCAGTTGATCTTCATCATCGTCCTCAATGTCATCGATCATAGGCAGAGTGGCACAGTAGTGGGGGTCATTCAGGAGCTGCAGGAGTAACCACGCCGTGAAGGCAAAAAAGGTCCCAGGTTGCATGACAGTGTCCATTGGGAGATGGAACTGTGACCCTAAATAGGAGTGAACGGCAAACTGTCAGTACAATGTGATCTTCATGACCCTAACCATAAACCCTGAACCCAAAAACTTTGAATTTCAAATTCCTTGTACAAGGACATGCAACATTACAAGCAAAACAGGGGAGGACTTCTACTGTGTGCATGAACCCTAATTCTACATAGAAGGACATCATGAACCGCAAGATGTGTATGAACCCAAATTCTACAGCAAATGACATCAACACTATCTGAATTCGAAACACATACTGCAAGTGAAAATCACTTCTGGAGCCTAAACCCCTACATACAGAGTTTGGTGCTGAGTAATTGCTCATTACACAGAGTACCAAATTCACACACCCTAACAACTGAACTACACGTTCAAGGTGTAAACCCTAAACCCTAAAGAATTGCACTGCAGACTCCACAATGATGTCCAGAAACAATTCACTATTAGTCTAAATGACCTCTGATTTTCGATGGACTGCTAAATCAGTAATCCCTGAACATACGCACCCTAAACTTCGCAGCATACAGGAAAACAAAAATCCGCTATCGAGTTCCTACCCTTCCCAACAATCACAGAGCAACAAGCAGTGAAGTAAGAGGGTAGAAGAAGAACCTCAGTTTCATACGGTACTGTTGAGGGCCTGGAACCACGACGGAAATATTTCAGTTGGACAACAGTGGTTACACGAGACCTCCGATCTCAACCGCCTAAAAATTCAAGATCTGCAAGACAACAATTTCCACGTTAGAGAAGGTCCTGCAATCCCTACGGTGTCCTAAAACCCTAAAACCCCGTAGCCTAAAAGGAACGTACAAACGCCAGGAGCAATTCCTTACAAACCCTAGGAAAAAAAATTTGCTTTCGAAATTCACGATTCAGAGAAGGGAGACAAAACTGTTACACAGCAAACATCACAACGACGAATTGAAGGGAAGCGCCATACCTTCGGCGACCAGGTCTAAATCCGCAGCGAACGGGATGTTGCAAGAGCTCCAAGCAATTCACTCGCATCGCCCCGCAGATATTGCGCCCCGACCACGACGACAGGAAAAAAATAAAAGGATGACAGAGCGCCCCCGCCTTCGACAATCCCGATCACCGTCAAGCACTCAACCCACCCAAATTTTCTATAAACCCCGCTGCAAACCGCTGTAATGACGTCCTCCACCGCCTTCCACACGCACCCTAAACAATGTACAGAACTGCAGCGCACGCACAACCGACAGTACACACACAACGCGAGCAAGAACCGTGTGCACAGAATCAGGCAGGACAACTGGAAGATCACACGCTGCGCTTCACATACAGAAGCTGGAGAGAGACGCAACGCCAAAAAAATTTGACATACAAGACAACCTGAGCAAACAAGACAGCCTGAGCAAACAAGACTGCCAAAAATCACACCATACTTTACGTAACATCGCCAGACATATGTGAACGTAGTGGCAACCTGATGTCAAATATCGCCAGCGTGGCAAGCCAAATACCCTAAAATCCAGAGTCCCTGAACATCAGATACGTATAATCCGCAAGTACATACGGGAACTAGTACCCGAAACTCAATCAATGTGAACACAGCTTCAGGCCTATATGACAACGCTCTTATCCCTTTTCTTAAAAATATACATAAGACCAGGTGTGAACCAGCCTTAAGGTAGAGGAACCTTAAAGTGACCAATGTCACAAAATCGATTGATAGACTTATGACACAACCAAAACGGAAACCCAATTCACTTTCCTCAGGCCGTGTTAGAGCTCCCTCCCTTCTTGACTTGAAGCTACTTGAAGCTACTATATCTCACCCTCCGTGGAAAAACTAAAAGGGCTAAAAATAGAATTTTGGGGTGGCTAAAAATAAATGTCACCAAAGTGTAGATCTCATCACACCCGTCAAAACAGTATATATGTTCAAAAATGACTATTTTTAGCATGTTTAGTTTTTCCATGGAGGCTGAGATATCTTGTGTATTGGCTTTGACCTTGGCCCATCATGTATAGTGGCCCTAAGTAGCAAGATTCGACATGTATTAATTAAATAGCAAGATTCATATATTAATTCTTATTTATAATATCATTTTGGAACTAAGTTTCTATGCAATTATGGAATAATATTTGGTTACAAATCTACAAAGTTGTTATATATAAAAAGTAATAAAATGCTTAGTACATGAAGCTCATCTCCAGAAAAATCTTAATTATTTATGGTATGAACTTTTTTTGGTACATCTTTTTGGGTATGGTGAGTTGGAAAATCAAATTTGAATTACAGTGAATGTGTGTAATGCTTACAGAAGCTGACATGGCAAATTTTTTTTTTTCTCTTTTTAAAAAAAAACGTTTAAATAATCTTTAAAAAAAAAAGTTAAAGAACTTGACTTCCTCAAATTGTTCTTCTCCCCATCCTAATGATTTTTTAATTTAATTAATATTATATTATAATATTAATATTATATATTATTTAATTTGGCGAAGGTGAAGGTCATGGTCTTGCTTTGATTTGGCCGGGGCCATCAGTGAGGGTGCACGGCCGTGCACCCTCCACCCTAAGCCCTCAAATTTAATTTAATTTATTTTTTGCTACAGGGTGAAGGGTGCTGCCAAGCCAAAGCAAGGCCTTGATCTTGTGGCCGCGCACTCTCCACCGTAGGGCAAAATGGAAAAAAAAAAAAAAAAATTGCCCTAGGGAGTGGAGGGTGTGCGGCCGCGCATTCTCTTTGATGGCCCCGACCAAGCCAGAGCAAGGCCTTGATCTTGTGGCCGCGCACCCTCCACCCTAGGGCAATAAAACAAAACAATAAAAAAAAGAGCAAAAAGAGAAGTAAGAGGCTTAGTTGGGCCTGTCCAGATGAGAGTTGCATGTTGCAACTTGGGAGTCACATGTTTGAAAGTTGTGTGTTGCGACTGCTGTCCGACAACAGTTCTACATTACTTCCCTCCAAAAATTGATTCTTCATTTGTTTATGATCGATTTCACAAGAGAAATTTGTTGCATATAAAACCAATTTATGAAATATCCTAAATGCAAGTAATGATTTTTTTAAAAGAAAGAGACTCGACAATTTCAAAGAACTTGTAATATATCCTTTTTGCCACCAAAGTTGTGGGAAAAAAATTAGCCGAAATTTTCATACAATTTCTATTGGACTGAATTTTTAGTGCGCCTGGAAGCCAAGTGCATGATTATATGGCCGAGTGCAAAAATAGGGAATTGCGTGTTTTTGACGGTCCATTCTAACATGCTACAATTTCTCGACACCAAGTTTGTACCTACATAAAATATGATGAATATATAAATATTAGAGAAAAATATAGAGGATAAATGTATAAAATACATAAGATATTTACAAGAAACCTTAGTTTAATTTACAATATCATAGAAAAAGGAAAAAATTAAAATAAAAAAATTAATAAATAAAAACATTAGGCATATTAAGTTTCATAAAAAGCATGTTATACATTCATTAAGCATTTTACATTTCATAAAAATAAAATTCTGTATACTTAGCCTGGTTATTTTAGAAAGCTATCTACATTAATTTTAATCCCCAATTTAAGTATCACACTTAACATACTGAAATGTAGAAAGTTAGCATTTCATAAACATACTAAATTTGCCCTGTCATATTTCTCAGAATGTCAAAGAAGAAATCAGTATTTTCTTACTACTAATTGGTACAGACATTTAAGTTGCCATATTTATTCTTCAAAATCTTTGAATTCGATTGAAAATTACAAGAAGGGTTAACTTTTCAATACGTCAGGAATAATTTTGCATAGGCTTTCATTGTGATAGAAATAATTACTTTCCTCCAAACTTGTCTAATCATAAGTGCATCGCAAATCCGTTGAATGTCATTTTGTTGCAATTGAAAGGGTTGGAGAAAAAACCACTACACAATTTTATCTGAAATGCTGCAAATCATTTTGAAAAAATACGTTTACAAAAATAATTCTGAAACCACTGAATATCTAGTTAAAATAACAAAATTTCAAAACAAGTTTTGTTACTGAAACATAACATTTCGACATAAAATTTCAACAAAACATGTTTGCCATATTAGTATGCTTAAAAACCATAGGCGTTTTACTAATCGATCCATGATCCAAGTTTCATCTTACGTACCACTGAACAGGAAAGAGTATATATCTCCGTAAAAACATTCATGGCCGGCCGGTGTAATTCTCCGTTAATGATGCATTTCATAACATTTCAGAAGACGTGAGTCATGCCAGAGAGATAACACGGAATAAAATTTAATTGTTAACATCATTCAGCCAATCCAAAAATGCAAAATCAACTTATTTCTCACTCAGAGAATCTAAGTCTGTTATTAATAAATCATACGCAACCTGTAGCTAGAAAACATAAATTGCACCTATCTATGAATGTGTAGCACCTGAGGAAGTCCTGACAGAGCTAAATATCAGTCAGCTGCTGGGAGAAGATTTTGACATGAATCTTCATTATTCAAGCAATACTCTACTTGCCAATTCTAACTCAACCATAAGAATCAGCAAGAATCGCTGGTCAGTAATTCGATCTCTAGCTACATGCATGTCACACTCAACGCGATCTCACGTACCACCCTACTATATATGTGACCACAGTAATCATCTTTAATAAGACTCCATCTGACTACAAGCTTCCAAATCAGAGAGCATGATCAGGACCTCCGATCCAAATTTCGATCATTTCAGAGACTGAGAATATCCGATCGATCACTGGCCCCTGCACACAGGGCAGGTCCACTTTTTGCAGCCACAACTTGGCTCTCCGAAGCACGCAAACCGCGCTCCACCTCCGTTGTGAGCAGAACTCGTTGCTTCTGTTGATGGAGCATCGTCAACAAAGACGGTGGACTCCATCGAGTCATTTCCTTTGCAGCGCTTGAGCTGCTGCACATGAGGGCCCATGGCGCTGGTGCTCACCATCTTCACTGCTTTCCTGATCGGACTGAGGACTTCGGATGAATGTGAGGCGCTGTGCAAAGAATGAAGCTTAGACTGATCGACAATTGCTTTTCGTAAGCTTGCAGGAGTTGAATGTGAATTCAGCGTTCACCTTCTGTCCATTTATACTGAATATGACAGGAGATGGCTACGCCATCACTTGTCCAGATATGGCAATTTGAAGTCCATGAATCATGGCCTCCCACATTCCACTCCTCAAACTCGGATGAGAGTTCGACACAGAGTTGAATTCGCAAGCTCAGCAAATTCAGTTTGCTCTTCCGAAGATTGAGCTTGCACATCACCCGGACAGGCGACAGTTGTAACTGTTCGATCAGCGTGGACCCAGTTCGTTCAGAAATCGTCGTTAATTCTTGCTGTAGTGCAGGAGTGAAAATATACTGTATGCAGGGTTAAAATTTTGAAGAAACAAGCACAGCTGGCGTGTCTGACCACATTCCTCCACAGTTACTTTGATTCCTGGTTGCTGACGGAATATATTCAGCGTACAAAACTACTAGCAGTAGTACTTGTGAGATCGAATTGTGTTGGAACAGATCAGATGAGATATTGCGTGCTGTCGATACCGGTACACTGCCTGGCTTGGGCAAAACCAAATGTTTGATCGGGAGAAGTCTAGTCAAACTTCATTGTCTGAGCGCGACTCAGTCACAGATGCAGCAGAAGTGCTCAAATTAGGGTAATCATGTAGACAAGACTACAATGATCATGTCTCTGCAGACAGAGTGAGGATGTGACGTACAGCTAATGCATGCTTGCGGATATATAGTAGTATTTACTATTTTTCACGAAATTTAATCATTCTCTGGTAGAAGGACTTCATAATTATCCAGCAGCCACACAGAACTACAGAAGGGTGCTTGTCGAGCTTTAGTGAGTGCAGTCATGCATGATTATCGTGGTTGAAGACTTGCTGCATCGGCATTGCACGACTAGTTTCATTACCGACACTGTTCAGCACGGTGACTCGATCGATAGCCCTAAATTTGGCACCGACTTTGTAACCCCACCGTAGGCAACCTTGACGTTAACCCTAATTAACTGTCTTGAGTTTGGCGACGCAGGCCTTCTCCTCCGCCAGATGTCGGTGGGAAAACGAGTCAAGTGAAACGCAGTATCAGTACTTGCAGATTGGCTTTGAAATTATGATATTGTGGAGGAGACGATTGTTTACTCTAAGTATATTGATTGTGTCGGTATTAACACATTTATCGGCAGTGAGCCAGTGACGTGTCCGAGTGTCTGTGAGCCGACTCAGATTGGAGCTGAAATTGAAGGAACCCAATCGATTGCCTCCTCAGTCAGACACAAAAGTCGTCACTGGTGGTGAAATTGGGCTTCGATCTCATTGCGATCGAGTTCGGACGGTTGGCAGTTGGAACCCAGTCACCGCCTGAGCGAAGGAATTCAGGGACTCAGGATTTGCTCCACCTGTCGATCTATTCCACGGTGAGAGCTCCCTGGTGGTATTTATTTTATTTTCTGGGGAAAGGAACTTCTACAAACATGATTCTTAATGAATGCTGTTGAGGCAATTCATACGCCTTGAATTGAACATTCCGTTTTTTTAGTAAGCAACCCTTTCAGCAATTAGTTGTAAGTGGACATCAGACAATGCAAAACGTAAGTTACTCGTCCGAGCCATCTTTAACCTATTTAATGAGACCAAAAGAAATGCTCCTCGCACTGGTCTGTCCAGGATCCAATCGAATCAAGAACTCTCTGTCTTAAGTCATCCTGAACTCTACGATTACCCAGGTTTCGAATCACCGCCGCCCAAGTAGCACGTGTCTTCCACGTAACCCAGCAGAAATTCACTAAAAATGCTTAGACTGGTAGTACGTTATGGAATGTCTGAATGACGTGCTCAACAGCTAGCATGTTGTATGCTCCGGATCGAACCCGCAAAAGTGTCGGAGAAGAACAAGCTCTCCGGAATTAATTCACAAACCCCTTCACGGAGCTTGTGTTCACCGGTCTTCTCCAAATTCCGACGACTCACTAGCTCAGCTGCTATAAATCCACGATCCAGTAACGGACACAACATTCACAGTTTACATCCAGCTCATTCCAAACACTAGCTCTCGCTGATCAAGTCCTCTTGCAATTCTGCTTCTGTTCTCTTTTAAACATCAGTCTTCTCGTTGACTCATGGAACACAACACCGTGATGATGAGCCGGTCTCACCAGAAGTTGGCTGACCTGCAGACCGAAGTCTCACGCTGCTTGGGATCACCCCAGTGCTCGTGCTCTCTGTGCAATCTGGAAGCTGCTTTTGGCAGCTTCACAATGGCTGACTTCCAGGCCTTGAAGTGTGAAGCGGCAAAGCGCTTGAGCCAGTCTTCTGCAGAGAATATAGCGTACTTGGGAGATGGACATCGGTGCAAGAGGTTTCCTTGCCCAATTTGCAACCCAGGCCGGTCTCAACGTGACGGTCTGTCAAGCGTAACTGTGACAGCATATATGCTGGACTGGTCTGCTCAAGGCGTAGTGCCGCAGCAGCTTCGACGACATGGCCGCGAGCAGGCTGCCGCGATCATGCTCGGAGATGGTGGCCACACTTGCAGAAGGTTCCCGTGTCCAATCTGCAACAACGGACGGTCACGTTCTGCCGTTCTTGAAGTGCACGTTGGGTGCTGAATCCATCTGATCGATCTTCAAGCTTTCGAAACGAAGATCATTGTCCTTCATTGTTAGTGGACACTACTATAATTGGATGTACGTCGATGGTTAATTGTTAGGATGAATGTAGGCAAACACTGTTACACGAACACTATTGGATGAACTTCATTCATGCAGTCATCTTCCTCCTCCGGCGCTTAAAGCCCTCTCATGCAGAGTAGTTCCTGGCTTCCTGCTTGTTCTTTGTGTACTTGTGTGTTTGCAATAAAGAAGTGTCAGAGTAGTTAGCCTCTGTGCACTCACTTAAAATGGTATAAATTTCTTGTTAGTGCGTGTGAGTAAGTCTGGTTTGCTCTAATTTTTCAATAAATACTATTGTAACGATTAATCTAGACAGAGTTAATAAGGAGTGACGTAGTGAATGCCTTCGATGGTTTTGTTATCGTTCAATTTACTGATTAGTTTCTGGGTTGATTGGCACATTCATCACTATTATTTGTGAATGTTATTCTTCGTCTTTTCATCATGCAGTTCAGTTAATGTACTGTATATATTGTAATATAATTTGTGCCGTACATTGTAATGGTGTCTAAAGTCTTGCATGTTATTGGGCATCAAGAAAGGAGCCCAAAAAAGTTTGCTATGAGTTTGAAGACCACCAAGCTCTTACACACTTAATAATGATCAATCACCAAGCTCTTCCGACTACAAGAAGAAGGAATCGCTTTTCACTCACTTTGTGAGTCAAACCGCGCCACTTCGCACTCACCAATTTTTTGGTTGGACTTGGTGAGTGCAATTCGTCACGTAAGACAAGCGTGATGCCGTGATAAAAACAGGTAAGGAACAAGATCCTAATGAGTGAATAACGACACCTCTTCTTGTAGTGTCCATACCTTTTAACTACTTGGAGTGAACAAATAAGAGTATATTAAAGCAAAATTCATGGTAGATTCATAAACTCAAGGTGACTTTACAGATAACTCTAATGAGTAGTGAAAATAAACAACTATTTTGGGAGATAGGACAACTACGACAATGGATTCTGAGGATTTTGAGAACCATTTATATATGCCATGACATAATCACAGTGCATCAATAAGTCACGTCTGCAATGTTCTGAAAGCAAAGTCACAAACTTGAAATGCTTTTCAATTAATACCCGCGTGTAGTACGTTACTTGAGAGTGACTTGGTCTTTTCGAAATTCAACAGGATCCATTTTAATTGTTTCAATGCCACTGAACAGGAAAGAGTACATCTCCTACATGGCCGATGCAATATTCGGCTAATGATGCATTTCATAACACTCAGACAGTAGTCATGCCAGAGAGGTGGCCGGCGAGGAACACAATCGAACATCATTCAGCCAATCCATTGAGTTTGTAAACGCAAAATCAACTTATATATTTCTCAATGAGAGAATATATTATTAAAACCTCATACGCAACAGAAAATATCCATCAATTGCACCTATCTATGAATGTGTACTTGTGTAGCACCTGAGGAAGTCCTTAGCTAAATACCACTCAGCTGCTGAAAAGATTTCGTCTCCATTATTCAAGAAATACAGAACACTTCTAATTCAAATATAAGAATCAGCAAGAATCGCTGGTCGCTAATTTATTCTTTAGCTACTTGTCACACTCAACAGTCGCCCCTGTACTGTATATGTGACCACACTAATTATCTTTAGTAAGACCTCATCGTCCGGAATTCAAGCTTCTAAATCAGAACAGCATGATCAGGACCTCCGATATATCCAAAGTTCAGTTCAGAGACTGAGAATGATCGATCACTGGCCCCTGCACACACAGGGCAGGTCCATTTTCTGCAGCCACAACTTGGCTCTCCGAAGCACGCAAACCATGCTCCACCTCTGTCGACAGCAGAACTCGCAGCTTCTGTTGATGGAGCATCGTCAACAAAGACGGTGGACTCCATCGAGTCATTTCCTTTGCAGCGCTTGAGCTGCTGCACATGAGGGCCCATGGCGCTGGTGCTCACCATCTTCACTGCTTTCCTGATCGGACTGAGGACTTCGGATGAATGTGAGGCGCTGTGCAAAGAATGAAGCTTAGACTGATCGACAATTGCTTTTCGTAAGCTTGCAGGAGTTGAATGTGAATTCAGCGTTCACCTTCTGTCCATTTATACTGAACATGACAGGAGATCGCTACGCCATCACTTGTCCAGATATGGCAATTTGAAGTCCATGAATCATGGCCTCCCACATTCCACTCCTCAAACTCGGATGAGAGTTCGACACAGAGTCGAATACGTAAGCTCAGCAAATTCAGTTTTGGCTTTAAAGCATTGAGCTTGCACACCACCCAGACAGGCGACAGTTGTAACTGTTCGATCAGGGTGGATCCCAGTTCGTTTACAGTGGTGCAGGAGTGCAAAGTAATTTTTTTGAAGAAACTAGCAGGCCTGGTATCTGACCACATTCTCCAGGGTTCCGAAAGACCACATGTATTCAGAATATTTCGCAGCATGTTGACCGAATTCATTCTACATAACTACAGTAGTACCTGTGAGATCGAATTGTGTTGGAGCAGATGAGATGTTGCGTGCTGTCGGTGCACTGTCTGGCTTGGGGCCTTGGGCAGAACCAAATGTATGATCGAGAGAAGAGTCAGACTTCATTGTCTAAGCAGACGCCACACGACTCAATTACAGACGCAGCAGCAGAGTTCGAGTTGGAGTCATCACCGACAGGACTACTATACGATGATCATATGTATGTCCCTGCAGACAGAGTGAGGATGTTGCAATGCACGAGGACCTTTGCTTCTTTTGGGAAGGAGTACTGCCTATCGATATTCCTGGTTCTACGAAACTAATCTCGATCGGAATTCACGATTATATGGCAGTCAGGCAACAGGGTAAGGGCTAGAATGTAGTATCGGGAACCTCCCGTGGGGCACCCCCTGGAGAATGTCGCCAGGGGGGACATTTGCCGAGGTGAGGTTCCCGAAACATGTGTCCCTGAAGTGAGAGCAGAGCTCTAGTTATGATAATTGTGAAGTCTTGCTGCATCGACATTCATCCACACTCTTGATTCATTACCGACACCTTTCATTCCGGTGACCCGATCGATTTCCCTAAATTGGGCACCGACTGTGGGCCCCACCATGTAGCCTAATCTAACGGCAACCCTAATTAACCGTCTTGTGTCGATTTGGAGACGCAGGCCCATTCCTCCGCCAGTTGTCGGTGGGCGCACATGCATCGTGGAGTCGATCCAGAGGTCATAATTTCAGGCTGCGGAGCCAATTTCACCTCCACGAACAGAAGCAAAAATTCATGTGAAGTGCAGTATGTGTGAGTACTTACAGATTGGCTTGAAATTATACTATTATGGAGGAGACGGTTAACTATTTAGTCCGTGTTATCTGTGTCGGTACAACCGGCTGTGGCGTGTCTCTGCATGAGCCGACATTCCCTCAACGAGATATCATCCATGTTGTGGACTTTTTATACGACTTAGATTGCTTCTGAATTGGAATGAATCCAGTTGATTGCCTCCTCAGACAGACTCTAAAGTCGTCACTGGTGGTGGAATTGGGCTTCTCCAGCTGGCGATTGACGGTAGGCAGTGGAATCGGAACCCAGTCGATCACCGCCTGAGCGAAGGGATTCAGGGACTCAGGATTTGCTTCAACTGCCGACCTATTCCACGAAGACAGCTCATTGGTAAGCTACCCTTTCAGCCGTTAGTTGTGGACATCGGAGAAAACGTAACTTGGAGAAATCTTCACCCAAAGTTAGGCTAAAATGAATGGTCCGTGCACTAGCCTGTCCAGAGTCCCGAATCAACTACTTGACAAGAACTGTCTGTCTTAAATCCTCCTCAACTCAACAATCATCTCGATTTCAACTTACCTCCACCCGTGAAGGACGTGACCTCCACGTAACCCATTCAAATTAGAGAATGGTGGTATCATACATGAATCCCTTTGTGATGGAAATTGTGGTATGTCCGGCAAACTCGTGCTCAACAGCTAACCTGTTGTATGCTCCGGAGCCGGTGAAAATGTTGGAGGAACAAGCTCTCCCGGATTAATTCACCAATCTTCATAGAAATCTTGATCACCTCCGATTCTCCAAATTCCGACGACTCGCTAGCTCGATCAGTTGCTATAAATCGACGATCCAGTAACGGACACAACATTTACAGTTTTCATCTCATTCCAAACACTACCTCTCGCTAATTACGTCCTTTAGCATTTCTGCTTCTATTCTCTTCTACACATCATTGTTCTCGTTGACTCATGGAACACTACATCATGATGATGAGCTGGTCTCACCAGAAGTTGGTTGACCAGGCCGAAGTCTCATGCTGCTTGAGATCACCCCAGTTCTCGTGCTCTCAGTGCAAACTGGAAGCTGCTTTTGGCAGCTTCACAATGGCTGATTTCGAAGCTTTGAAGTGTGAACCGGCAAAGCGCTTTCAGAGCCAGTCTCCTGCAGAGAATATAGCGTACATGGGAGATGGACATCGGTGCAAGAGGTTTCCTTGCCCAATTTGCAACCCAGGCCGTTCCCAGCGTCACAGAATGTGAAGCACATGCAGCAGTAGGGTGCTGAAACTGAAGAATGATCATGCATTCTAGCTCCTTGCTGGTGGAAAACACTGCCGATTCATACACAGAATTAATAAGGAGTGACGTTGTGAATGCCTTTTATGGTTTTCAGTATCATTCACTGAGACACTGAATAGTTTCTGGAGTAATTGCATTTATAACTATTAGTTGTGATTGTAAATCTTTGCAGCATTTTCATTCTGATGTGCAGCTAATTTACTTTCTATTTTGATTATTTTCTAGTATTTGTGCTCTATTTTGTAATGTTATCTGAAGTAATGTAGACTACGTTCTAATGGTTTCATGACAATAGTTTGTGTTGATATTGGAATCTTTATTCTTTTCATAAGCAGTGTACATACGCTTGTTCACGATGTAGTTCAAGAATTACCACTGAGCTGAGACATAGTCTCAATTGTATACTCTTTTTTACTTATTTAATATCAGAAGAGAACAAGGTTATGTTCAGCATATTTTCTTCTGTCTGCAAGATGGTCATTTTGGTCACTTATGGAGTTATGGTCATTTCGATTCTTATTTTTTGGATTCTTGATTTCTTGGGAAATTATAATATTTGAAGTTGGAATGGCATAGGCACGTTTTTGAAAGGTTCATTGTGACTTGTGAGTGCATTGAAGAACGTAATATTCTCTTAGAACTGTATAATTGAAAGATGCTTTTAGAATGGGTATACTTTTAGCACTTCCTGGACATCATATCTAAATAGATGTAAAGATGCCATGAACGAGTTTAAAAACAAATGAGTCAGATCAAGGCAACCACATCTAATTACAACATTGTTGTAAAATTGCATGCTATGTTTTTTTTGCCTAAAATATATACATCTTCTAAACATGAGAGCTTAGGTTTGATTTTGGATACACTGATACACCTATAATCACCAATTTTGAAATTCATAGTTTATTCATATGGTGTCCAAAAAAGACACGCTAGTTAATTAAAAAATGTATAATTGTTTGTCAATTGCCAACAAGATTCAACAAAAACTATGTCAAGTTGATTTGATGAACCATACGCAAATGCTCATTTGGACGCTCTTAGGTTTAGTTATCTTACCGCTGGTAAAAATGTTTAGCTTGAGCTGGAGCCAAAACCTTGCCAAATTATTTTTTCGAACCATAGCCATATAGTAGGTTTGTACAAAATTGATTCCAAATGTTTTTAAATAAATTGGAGAATCAATTGATTCTTTTAACAAATCTTGAATTTTTGTTTACAAAATTTGGCATTTGAAAGAATAAAATCTTTCAATTTTTTTGGTTATTTGCCATAGCATCATGTATGAACTAGCTATGTGAATACTGTATTCATTCATATTCTATGAAGCCATTTTTTTATACTATACATATACAGTATGTCTGAAAACCAAGTTTTAGGTTCTAATATTTACATTCAAATAGCCATGATGCCATAATTATGATCAAAACTGCAAAAGAAACATAAATTACAAACATAATGGAGTTATCCGTAAAGTGAGCCTGTCCTTTATTGAGAAATGGGTGCACTGTTCACCAAAATTTTGAGAAACGCAAAGTCCAGTCCATTTATTCCGGGGCTAAAGACACAAGCTCAATTTGTTATTTATGGGCAGAGTCATTATGGGCATGTTATTATGGGCAAGCTCAATTTGTCATTATGGGCATGTTAGCCGGCCCACTCCTGACCTCTTCACACGTAAATTCTATCTGTGAGTGAGTGAGCTGGCTGGGTCCTTTCAATTTGTGACTTCCTTTCTGGCTGGGTCCTTTCTTTGTTTTGATAACTCATATTTCATTTATTGTAAAAAGCCGAAAATGTCAGGCAAGAATGCTCATGCAACTGAAGATCTGGGGCGCGCTGGTAAAGGCGGGTGAGAAATATTTTCTCACCATTGTCGATGCTTGGAAACTTTGTTGCCTGTGTTTTTTTTTAGGTTCCAACACCTCTCCCACATTTAGGAGTTGATCCTCTCTTTTGTCAAACCCAGGCCGCAAACCCTCTCTTCACTTGACTTTACGGATAACTCAAATAGTCGAAATATGTATCATTTAAAATTAAAATTGCACGATAAATTGATTAAAAGACAACTATCATTCTCAACTCGGTATTGAGGACATTTATTTAGTCAAAATGCACTTTAAACTTATTGATAATTACAGTGCAATAAATTGTGACAAATGCACGTACAATCCAGGGCCTGTCAAAAATCGCCATGGGTGAGGGGTGGAAACAAAAGGAGCTTGATGGGAGTCATGGGACTGGGGGGAGGCTAAGACAGTCGGTGGGTGAAGGGCTCCTCAGGTGTGAGGTGTGTTAATGATTTTCTATAGAACTCTTGCCGCCAGAAAAATAACAATTATGCTTCCTGAAGGAATTCTTCTTTTGATTTAAAATACATAAATGAAGGATCTGTACAATTGAGACTAGGTCACTGCTCAATATTCTAGTACTTATATGTACAGCACAAAGACTACAACGTAGAGCACTGTACATTAATTAACTGAACTACAGGATTTGCGATTACAAAGTTCTGATAGTTATGGATGCAAACTACAAAGAAACTAATCAATGAATTGAACGATACTGAAAAACCATCCAAGGCCTTCACAACGTTACTCCTTATTAAATCTGTAAATGAATCGGTAGTATATAATTACTGTCTGCCAGCAAGGAGAATGATCTTCGTTTCGAAAGCTTGAAGATCGATCAGATGGATTCAGCACCCAACGTGCACTTCAAGAACGGCAGAACGTGACCGTCCGTTGTTGCAGATTGGACACGGGAACCTTCTGCAAGTGTGGCCACCATCTCCGAGCATGATCGCGGCAGCCTGCTCGCGGCCATGTCGTCGAAGCTGCTGCGGCACTACGCCTTGAGCAGACCAGTCCAGCATATATGCTGTCACAGTTACGCTTGACAGACCGTCACGTTGAGACCGGCCTGGGTTGCAAATTGGGCAAGGAAACCTCTTGCACCGATGTCCATCTCCCAAGTACGCTATATTCTCTGCAGAAGACTGGCTCAAGCGCTTTGCCGCTTCACACTTCAAGGCCTGGAAGTCAGCCATTGTGAAGCTGCCAAAAGCAGCTTCCAGATTGCACTGAGAGCACGAGCACTGGGGTGATCCCAAGCAGCGTGAGACTTCGGTCTGCAGGTCAGCCAACTTCTGGTGAGACCGGCTCATCATCACGGTGTTGTGTTCCATTAGTCAACGAGAAGACTGATGTGTAGAAGAGAACAGAAGCAGAATTGCAAAAGGACTCAATTAGCGAGAGCTAGTGTTTAGAATGAGCTGAATGCAAACTGTGAATGTTATGTCCGTTACTGGATCGTGGATTTATAGCAATTGAGCTAGTGAGTCGTCGGAATTTGGAGAAGGTGATCAAGAGCTCCAAGAAAGTTAGGTGGTGAATTAATTCCGGAGATCTTGTTTCTCTCCAACATTTTTACGGGCTCCGGAGCAAGCACGCAACATCCAAGATCTGAGCCTGTTGAGCACGAGACAGTTTGTCGGCATTCAGACAATCCATCAGGTACCACCAGTCTGCTGACTCTGATTATGAATGTCTGGGTTACGTGGAAGTCGCGTCCTTCATGGGTGGCGGTAATTGAAATCTGAGTGATTGTCAAATTGAGAATGATTTGAAACTAGGCAGTTCTTGATTCGGATTCTGGACAGGCTAGTACAAGGAGCATTCATTTTAGCCTAACTTTGGATAAAGTTGGCGCCTTTGTGTACTTAGTTAAGTTTTACAACTAGATGAAAATGAAGCTTACCATATTCATGTATTGCAGTGATTCCAGTGAACTCAGTCCTTCAAGTAGTAATGAATATCGTAGGTTGGTACGCTAAAATCACCTTATAGTGTGGGTGGGTGAATGGTATGGGTGAATAATTATCATGGCCTACAATAAATATTTTCAATACATGGACAGGTGTAAATTAGTATGGTAATGAAGACCCAATTTGCCCTACTAACAAAAATCCAAGTTGATGTAATTTGGTCACAAAGTGTTGATTGAGAATTTGATCAATTGATACAATTTTGCAATATTGATACAAGATATTGGCACAAGTTTTGTTTCACTTAAAATGTTAAGTGATGATTTCTAAAGTTTCTTTTGCCATAGTATTTACAGCAGGCCTTGTTCAAAAGTACAGTAGATTTGAACTTTGAAGAATGTAAAAAGACATAAATAGTGATGATACCTTAAAGAATTTTAAGTCACAATAATTTTGACAAATAAGAATTGGTAACTTAGCCTCTCGTAAATACTGTGGGCCATAGTATATAGTGATTTTAGTGTAGCACCTTGGGCAAAAATTAATTGCTAAAACTCATGCCCAAATTTTTAGGAAATTCTATCACATACTAGCCCAAATCATGAAAATTTATAAAAAGTTCCTACTTCCAGTTCGTACTCCATAAACCGCCTTCAAACTACACAACCTAGAGTTACCGTAAACGAATTAAACGAATTAAACAAATTAAACAAATTAAACATTCAAATATCACGAATTAAAGATTGAAAGAGGACAACCATTAAATGAAAATTTTCAAGTTATCATCATATTTAATATTTAATTACACAATAATATGAACGAAATGTTCTTGGCATTTAAATTGCCTGATCAGCATTCATTAAGAATCATGTTATAATTATTTAGTAGAAGTTCCTTTTCCAAAGAAATAAATAAAATACCACCAAAGAGCTCTCATCGTGGAATATTCGAATCGAATAGATCGACAGTTGGAGCAAATCCTGAGTCCCTGAATTCCTTCGCTCTGGCGGTGACTGGGTTCCAACTGCCAACCGTCAATCGCAATGTCGGCCGGAAGCCCAATTCCATCACCAGTGACGACTTTAGAGTCTGTCTGAGGAGGCAATCGACTGGAGTCGTTTAAAAAGTTCACGTGATGGATGATATCTCGTTGGGGGAATGTCGGCTCACAGAGACACGTCGACACAGCCGAAAATTACGTAATTTTGTACCGACACAGCTAACACGGACTAAATAACCGTCTCCTCCATAATAGCGTAATTTCAAGCCAATCTGTAAGTACTCATACTGCACTTCACTTGACTTTTTTCTTTTGTTAATTCGTGGTGAAATTCACTCGACAGCCTGAAATTATGACCTCTGGATCGAAGGCACCATGCGTGACTGCTCACCAACAACTGGCGGAGGAATTGGCCTGCGTTCCGGCGCCAGATACAAGACTGTTGATTAGGGTTGGCTATGGTGGGGCCCTAAAGTCGGTGCCTAATTCAGGGCTATCCATCGAGTCACCGGACTAAAAAAGTGTCGGTAGTAAAATGAGATGTGGAAATGTGGAAATGTGGAATGTCGATCATGCAGCAAGTCTTCAATCACGATAATCATTCTTGATTGCACTCACTGAAGCAAGACCCGTACGTACTCGGCTGTCTGGCTGGCTGCTGGATAATAACAACTTCTACTGCAGATTAGTTGAATTAATTTCGTGGAAGATAGACAAAATAGTACTTCTACTCAGACACATGCATTGTAACATCCTCATTGTGTCTGCGGGGACGTGCTCATCGTAGTCTTGTCTGTGATGACTCCAATTTGAACTCTGCTGCTACATCTGTGAATGAGTCGTGTGTGGTCTGCAGCTCAGACAATGACGTCTGACTCTTCTGTCGATCATAAATTTGGATGTGCCCACGCCAGACAGTGCACCGACAACGCGCAACATATCAATCACCTGTTCCAACACGATTCGATATCAAAAGTACTACTCTAGTTATGTAGAATGTATTCGGTCAACAAGCTGCGAATTACCCTGACTGTGGTCTTTCGGGGCCCTGAGGAATGTGGTCAGACACGCCAGCTGTGCTAGTTTCTTCAAACTTTTCACTCTGCATATATTTTCACTCCTGCATGCACCACTGCAAGAATTAACGAACTGGGTCCACGCTGATCGAACAGTTACAACTGTCGCCTGTCCGGGTGATGTGCAAGCTCAATCCTCGGAAGAACAAACTGAATTTGCTGAGCTTGCGAATTCAAGTCTGTGTCAAACTCTCAACGAGTTTGAGGAGTGGAAGGTGGAAGGCCATGATTCATGGACTTCAAATTGCCATATCTGGACAGGTGATGGCGTAGCGATCTCCTGTGATAATTATTCAGTATAAATGGACACAAGGTGATCGATGAATTCACATTCAACTTCTGCAAGCTTACGAAAAGCAATTGTCGATCAGTCTAAGCTTCATTCTTTGCACAGCGCCTCACATTCATCAGAAGTACTCAGACCGATCAGGAAAGCAGTGAAGATGGTGAGCACCAGCGCCATGGGCCCTTATGTGCAGCAGCTCAAGCGCTGCACGGGAAATGACTCGAAGGAGTCCACCAACTTTGTTGATGATGCTCCATCAACAGAAGCTGCGAGTTCTGCTCACGACGGAGATGGAGCACGGTTTGCGTGCTTCGGAGAGCCAACTTGTGGCTGCAAAAAGTGGACCTGCTCTGTGTGCAACGGCTAGTGATCGATCATACATTCTCAGTCTCTTTACTGATCGAACTTTGGATCGGAGGTCCTGATCATGCTCTCTGATTTTGGAAGCTTGAATTCCGATGGGGTCTTACTAAAGATAATTAATGTGGAACCTTACATATATAGTACTAGGGTGGTACGTGAGAGTGGAGTGTGACAAGTAGCATGAATTAATCACAGACCAGCTATTCTTGGTGATTCTTATCTTTGAATTGGCAAGTATTGCTTGAATAATGGAGTAGAAATCTTCTCAGCAGGTGACTGATAATTTATTAGATTAGTCCTCAGGTGCTACACTGCCTACACATTCGTAGGTAGGTGCGTATGATGTTTTAAGAACATATTCTGTGAGTGAGAAATGAGTTGATTTTGCATTTACAAACACTGCAATAATGGATTGGCTGAGTGATGTTCAATTCTGTGCCATCTCTAGATGGCATGACTCATTGTTTAAAAGTTCTGATTCAGTGGCCGTGTATGCTACTATGTACTTAAGGAGATTTCTTTTTCTTTTTCAGTGTTATTGAAACTATTGAAATGGATGCTGTTGAAATTTGAAAAGCGAACTCTCAGTAACGTACTACTGGTATTGAGAGGTATCTCAAGTTTGTGCCTTTTTGCTTTAACATTGCATGGCATGACTGATTAGTTGATGTACCATAATTGTGTCATCGCATATAACCACATGACTAGCACTGTTTATATTAAGCAGATGAATCTTGGATCATGGATTGATTTGTAAAACATATGTACATACCTGAAGGTATCATTGTCACAACAACTACTGCCGGTCAACCTAAAGTGTTGAAATTCTTTGTTTTTTTATTTTGGTAATTCCTATTTCTGATAATTCTTTATGAAAAAAATACTTGAAAATTTGATATAATTTCAACTAAGTATTCAATGATTTAGAAAATGTTTTTATAAAAGTTTCTTTTACGGTTTTGCAACACTTAAGAAAAAATTGTGTGATGGTGCTTCTCAAATACTTTTGCAACAAAATGGCAATTGATTTGCAATACAAGATTGGGACAAAGTAATTTCTATCACAAAGCAAGTCACAAAACTATACTTGCAAACTTAAGCTGGTATTGATGTATTAAAATCCCTGCTTCAGTATTCAATGAAATAGAGTTTAATGACTTAAAAGAATAAAGCATGACAGTTTAACCCCTAGAGGACCAAGCATCGATATTTTGGATGATAAATGATAAACGTAAGCAAGATTTTGTTCATCAAGCCACTTTTTGCTAACCAAAAAAACACTACATAATTCTATGGTAAGATTGCTTCATGCATGTGTGAACTTTGTGAAAACTAATGGGATGATTTGTGAGATTTTTATGCCTCATTTATGTTGAAGTGATTCATCAAAAAAATTTAAGATCTTAGTTCAAAAGTGATGTTGAAAAAATTAGCTCGTGAAATTAAGCAACAAAAAAATGTTCAAAATCATCACAATCATAGTATTACATTTTAACCTATTATAACAATTAACAAATTTCTTCTATAGATTGTCAATATCTTATTCATAATCAAATTACAAAAGAATTTTAAGTTTTAAGATTCAAATTTTATACAAGATTGTTGCTGATAGCAATCATAAATTCATCTATATGAATGGAATCTAAAATTCATAATGTAGAACCTTATTCATACATCAAGTTCAAAATATCCCTTGTAGTTGCATTTTATGATGCATCATTGCATTTCTCGAAAAAGAATCTGGAGAGGTATCTGGTCCTTTAGGGGTTAAATGTCTCTACCATTTACTGGCGGACTGAAGTAGTAAGACAGTATAGTTATAGATAGTGATGAGATAGTGATGAGATTGTAATGAGATTGTCGGGGTGAGGTATGTATTAATTAATTCAGTTGAGGGGTGTGCAGCTAGATCTATATTACGGGCCTTCAACATATCGATGCTATCATTCTCTCTCCTAAATCAGCTGTGAACACTTTGAGCACGCAACATGCTGCATGTTGTGCACGTCCGTGATTCGGATCGTGGGCACATAGAGGCTTGGCGTTTCGATCACTATAAAAAAGCTCATGATTTGTATGACGCATTTCAAGTGACGTCAAGATGTTTTCATATTAAGAATAACATCAAACGTAATGTCTTTCATGTCCACAAAACCTCTAATATCCACAAAATGTTTTGGAATCTTATTCATGTCTACAAAAAATGCATCTTAAAATGACAATCTCCAAAAAATTCTTGTGAGCTTGGTTGGCGAATTAAAACGGAGCATGTGGTGTGGTTAGAACATGCATTCAACGTGGTTTGCAAGCAGATTAAATGACATCAACGAGAATATTCCAAAAGATTTCAAAATAATATAAAATATTCCAAAAGATTTCAAAAGATTTCAAAATATTTCAAAAGATTTTTGACATAAAGTTAGCCACAATGTAAAGATATTCTAGGATTGTATGTATATCAATAATTTAATAAATAGTACAAAATAGAATTTGGACCAAACTCTAATACATTGCATTCAATGACATTGTAGTATAAATACTTTATTGCCTTAATTGGTACGTTTCATTGAAGATATAGTGATGGCAATAATTTTCCTCAATTCCTATAACATAAAGGTATTGTATATTCGTATTCAAAAAAGATTCCAAAAGATTTTGTGGATATTAGAGGTTTATGGCAACAATTTTTGTTTCTTTACATTAAATGCATCTTAAAATGACAAAATCTCCAAAAAAATCTTGTGAGCTTGGTTGGCTAATTAAAATGGAGCATGTGGTGTAGTTAGAATATGCATACGACGTGGTTTGCAAACAAATTAAATGACATCAATAGGAATATTCCAAAAGATTCCAAAATAATATAAAATATTTCAAAAGATTCCAAAAGATTCCATTTTAATTTTTTTTATTTCCCTATTTATTATATTATGTCATTAATGCAAATGCTTTACAACATTAAGAACTTTTTTTGTTGAGAACTATGATCATACCCTAGCCGGGAATGCTAGCATGTGAGCCTAGGAGCGTGAGCCTGAGAGCCCAAGAGCCTGAGAGCCTAGAAAATTTTCAAATTTTTTTTCAATTTTTCTGTAAGGGACCTATAACCGTGGAATCAGTATTAATGGGATTTGGAGTTGACTTGAACTCTTGAGTTGAAAATTTCAGGGGTTTAGTGTCAAGGGCTCTGAGATTGAACATAGAAAAGTTAAACATGAACAAAAGAGTTAACAATTCAATGACCTTGGAGAATAGAAGGGTTTACCGATGTGAAGTACAACACGGATGGAATTTGGAGAGTTTTTAAAATGTAATGTAAGATGTGTTTATGTCACAAACTACATCAATGCAAATTAATTAGGGAAATTTTAGGGTCTTGGTGTCAAGGGTTTACAGATTGAACATAATTCAATTTAAACATGAAGGAAAGTGTTAAGGGTTCAGTGAGGTTGGAGAATAGAAAAGTTTGGCGATCTGAAGTACTACACACATGTAAAAAATCCAAAGTAGTGGCCCTTTTAGTCTCACTACAAATACCATATAGAAAGTAGTACAAATATGTGGAGAGAACATCAATGTTCCTCTAAATCATCACTAGAATCCCTGGTATCAATGGACCTTGAGCAAGAGCTAGATGTAGAGCCGTTCGGCGAACTAATACAATCACAATCAGACTCCTCTGCCTCAACATCAAAGTATACAAGTGCGTCAGAATTCAACAGCTTTGGGTTTGGAATGTCATCCCTAACACCCTGACTTGCAAGAGCTTGAGCTATAGGCTCAATGTAGGAAGGCAAATGAAAAGGTTTCGGTGGGCTCTCTAGAAACTCCGGCCTTGCAAAAAAAGGCCTCTGCACGGTAGAAATCGTGGTCTTCATTTTTCTGCACAACAGAACAATATACACATGAGACCAAAGTGATCAATAATTCATCATACAAAGTATCAATTGGAATGATTAAATTCTAACTTACTTACTGAATCGAGATTTCTTCAACACTCGAACGACCGTTGATGGAACTGCGTCTGGATCCTCTGATGCAGATGATGATGCCACGACGGCCGCGGGTTCGGGTTTACGGACACGTCGCATAGACAAGAGCAGTCCATCGAATAGCTCTTGGTCCTCTTCGAGTGCCACAATGTGGCGTTGCACGCGGCGGCATGCCAACAATGACGCACCTAAACAAATGCATACAACAAAAAATCATAGAACAATTAGCACGAGAAAGTAAAGGAGAAATTAAAACAAATAGAAAGAATACAATGAAATGGAAGAAATAAAATCCAAGTAATATAGAGAGAGAAATATATGAAATATACACCTGTCATAGCGGTGCAATCCAAGACAACATCACTGGGGCGAGATGAAGCCTCAATCAACATCTGAATGAACTGACTATCCTTCTCACGAGGGCCTCGCCAAGGCTTTATTCCATTCATTTTTTGAGAGGCCTTGGTGGTGAAATTCTGTAACATGTCATCAAAACCCACATCTAATCCAAGAGCCTCGAGAGATGGAATAGATCGAAATGCAAACCGTGCAGGAGCACCCTGAGGTAACTGACGAACCAATAGATAAACACCAAAACGCTGAGTCTGCAACATATGGAACCAAAAGAGTTAGTTAATAGTAACAGCAAAACAATAATGAATATTTACGAACTAGTTAGTGAATGATGATTTACCATCTTGAGATGGTTGACTGGTGATGCCAAATGGAGCCTATTCATGCAAGTCCAATCCTTAAACAACGTAAAGCCTGTTGCTTTACCGTAACCAAGGATGTTAGCCTTAGTTGACTGCCTATACGGGTGGACAATGATAATGGGTGGTTGCAAGCTACGGTCACCCAAACTTTTTGTCGCGGCATGCAAATTTGTGCACTTACCCAATCTTTGGAAAATCATCAATAAATATTGGAATGAAATTTTGTGACAAAACAAATTGCATTGTTTCTAGAATTCTAAAGTTAAGATGTCTACCACAATAAAGTTTGCAAATTTTCAATCTTTCTATCCAAATTAAGCATTTCTACTTAGATTTGGTAGCGTGTCGCTTGTCAAAAGTGCACCTATTTTATGGGAAATGCTAGAAGGGGGTCAAAATTGAACTTCAAAAATTTATAGCAACATACCACAAGTGTGTACAAAGGTACCATATTTTATTTTTTTGGGTACTACGCTTACTTATTTTTTAATTAATTGTTTGGTGATGTTTTTGTTTTTTAAGATTTTCGTGCAGTTAAAACTTTTTTTGGATTTTTTTTTTTGGAAATGAAATAATGGTTCAATTTCAGAGGTGGGATATGAAATGCATTTTTCATAAAACCTCGCTAAGGATGTTATGTAAAAAAGGCTCTAATTACCCCTACTTGGTAAAAAACAGAAAAGGCTATTGAGTAATGCCCAAAGACTTGAAATTAACTTAACAATTGCTAAAGTGACAGTATTAGCATAAACCCTATTTGGGATGGTGAAATTTTTGATCTAATTGAAAGTTGAGAGGTGCGCATTACTACGCTAGTGCACGAGCTGCATGGCCTTTAGCTGCACAAGCTGCACTCCCCACTTGGTAGACCGTAGCTTGCAATCACCCTAATAGCGCCATCATCAACCAAGTGGTTGTCCGCAAAATCAAAAATTGGATCAAGCCAATCGTCTTCAACTGCATTCCATAGTGGAATCTGTCCTGGCGGATCCGAAATGGTGGGAACGGGTAGGTTCTCTGGCATGTCCACAAAAATCAAATCCATGCACGGATCCTTGCAAGACTCTCCTTTGAATACTCTTGGGCGGTCCGCTTTGTGCTACGAAATATAAAACTTACAAAAGTGAGTGAACTAAAAAACCCACCTAAAACCAAACAAAATAAATTGAAGTATGAAGAGTCTAAGAAGTATGCAAGCATCATACCCCATCCAAAAACTTCTGAATCTCCTCAAACATCTTTGGAAGAGGGTCATCTTCATTTTGTGGAAGAGCAGCTGCGAGTGAGGTGTTCAGGACCAACTCATCAATCTCGTGGTCCTCTCCTAAATCAACCACATCACGATTTTGGCCACAAAATGCCTTGTCTTGCGATAGCTCCAAATACCCAGAATCCCTCTTAGTACCTCGCTGCTCCTGACTGTGATGCTGAGATTCTGCATCAACAACACTGGAAGCTGATGGCTTTGGGACCTCTTGTGCCTTTGGATTCTTCTTATTCTCTTCCTTCTTGGCAATCTTCTCAGCTGCCTTGTCGATCTTTGCTTGCACACGAGCGGCTACCTTCTCTTGTTGTTGAGTAATCTTCATTGCCTTCTTCTTGTCTTCAGCTTCAACTTTGGCAATGAGTTTAAGCCGTGCTTCTTCGTCAAGGTTCTCCAACTCACCATCCAGCAAGGCAGGTTTATCAGCAGTCTTAGCCGAGGATCTGAGATCCTTTTCATTTGCATGAGCATACCCCAAGACACAGTCCAAATACCACCCAACACCCTTGATATGGGTGCTTGTCCAATTCTTCAGTTGTGGCAAAGAAAACATGCACAACTCGGAATTACGATCCATCCAACTTTCAAGAAACACAGGGAGGTCAGCCTTTGCGATAGCCTTCTTCACTAAAAGCTCATGCTTGAAATACCTGCAGACATACAACATAATTCAATACTCTTTCAATAATTTTCAAATACATGTAAAGAAGAATAGTTAAAAAGAGTTCAAAGCTATACCGAACGAAATATACCTATAGACCATGCGTTTGACCACAAGATCGCTACCCTTGAAGTCCTTGAAAGAATCTGATTTCTTGAAGTGATCGGTCCCCTTGAAGTTATTTAAGAATGCCTTGTCCCAAAGCTTGATTCGCCATGACTCGACGAACTCCGAAATAGTCCTTGGCTCTGTTGCAACATTCATTTTCACTGTAATGTTGTCTTTATGAATGATGATATCGTACAACTCCACCGCCAAATCCTCAATCTACAACACAACAGTTAATGCATGAAAACTCTGTCAATCAATAGTACAGAAATAAACTAAAATTAAGCTGGAACTCAATCATAACGAATGCAATTATAACAAGTGCATTCACTCACCCCTGCCCACCATGCCGCCCTTACAAGAAAGTAGTTGAGGCGGTCCTCATTCATTGGTTTCAATGGAAATCGCACCGCCTCCCTCGTGTGAACAGAAGAATTCCACCACTTTATCCATCGATGTTTATGATGTGGAGGAACAGAAGTCGTGGCAATAAGCTGAAGTTTTTCCAGAGTTAGCTCCAATTGCGAAGCATTCATACTCCAATGCCTTTCAATCTGCCAACATAACAAAATTTAGTGCATTTTGAAGTGAATATGAATTCATCAAAAGAGGCAAGAGAAATAATAAAAGGGAACATACCTCCTCCAGAAATTCGGGGCCATGTGCCGGATTTGCCATGGCAATCATCTTGCCCAGCTTAACCATCAACTTGGTAGTCTTGTCTTTGATGCCTTGCTTCATTGCAGCTGCTATTCCTTCTTTTGTGACATCTTCAGGACTAGTCTCCTCTCGATATACTAGTACAGCTGTATCACCTGCAGCGGCAATCTCTTGCTACATGCACATCAACAATTAGAGAGATAATATGAGTACTTACTGATTTCCTGGACTTCAATGAATCAAACATTGAGTAATCACTGAATAGTAGAGTGAGGGTGCAAATATTACCCAAAACATAAGAGATGTGAAGACATCTGATTGCAAACTGGACCATCCCCTCTTCACTGAATTCTGGCACCTATCCATTTCCTCACGACTCAAAAGCTCGGAGAAGTGATCCAATGGCATTGTGCCAAACTTGCGAACTTGGTAAAGTTGATGAACAAGATTGGTCTTGACATGAGAGAACTCAGTCTGCCTAAAAGACAATAGACAAGATCAAAGATTATTAGCATAAGAAAATAAGCATATTAGAATATATAATCAAAATCAGATACATCAAACATGGAAGAAATATTATCACTCACTTATTAATGTCATTCATGACGTTCAAAAGCATTCCAACTCGCCCTTTGGTCTCCAAAATGATAGTATTCACCGAATAATGCCATGATGGAACATTGTTGTAAAGCCTGGTAATATGATTCATCCAAGCAATTCGACGGTGGTTCCCATCGCAAATAAAGAACATCTTACCCTTCATAAACCGTGTCAAATCTTGGGAGTCAAGATACTCATCGAATTTGTCGCTTTCGGATTGCCATATCGGTCCCCAATCACTGCGATCCTTTGAAGAAACGTGCTCTCCAACACCTTGTTCGTTTGTAAGGGAAACGTAGAATACACAAGCGCCTTCACAATAGCCATGAACGAATTCCTGTTCAAGTTTCACAAGATCACACTGCAATGTGGGTCTCACCATGGGCATGACAACAAGGCGGCATAATGGGATGTTGTGACGTGAAATGTGAGCCGGCTGCAGACGAAGTGCAGCAAGTGTTGCCACTGTGTTAATCTTCTGGGACAGTCGTATATCATCTTCACTCAATCCGCCCACAGTTTGTATAACAGGAGTGTCCTCATCCTCATCATCGCCATCACCTCCAATCACAGGCTGAGGTGTATCATCCTCCTCATCAGAATCTTCTGAGATACTTAACGGAGTGTTTGGTACCTGCATAATTGAATTTCCAAATAGAGAGAAACGTACGTTAGAAAGATATGACATGTAGCTCAACGATGCACAACAAGATGCTCACCAAGCACCTGACAAGCAACTATAACCCGAGACCACGAAAAATATGTGCTCAAGAAATACTCGTGACGACAACATTGAGGACACGGCGTTCACGCTCATCACGCTCATCACACGATTCCGCTCGTCATGCACTGGCGCACGTCACGTTTTCGCGCTCGTCACGCATTTGCTCTCGTCACGCATTCGCTCTCGTCACGCAGCACTAGACTGGCCACACGCGGACCCCTTCTCTCCACATGCCACTATACCAAATGAGAGGAGGAATAGAATCAGAACACCGAAGACCCCAGGATGGAAGCCGCGGCCACACTCGAAACGCGATTTCACGCGTATTGCACATGCGTTCTCGCTCGTCACGTAGCACAACAAAGCCCTCAGCCGAACCCCTTGACAGTGCCATCGACACGAAGCCCACAATCCAAGCTCTACAATAATTTTGCACGACTCGCCACGACTCGTCACGCACGCGTTGCGCGCGCACTCACGACTCGCCACCCCAGGCCACGTCCAAATCAGGACTCGCCACGCACAAGTTGCACGCGGCCTCACGACCCCCCACCCCTTGCCACAACAAAACCAGGACTCGCCACGCACGAGTGGCACGCCAACTCACGACTCGCCACCCCTGCCACAACAAAACCAGGACTCGCCACGACACGAGTGGCACGCCATTGCACGACTCGCCACCCCTGCCACAACAAAACCAGGACTCGCCACGACACGAGTGGCACGCCATTGCACGACTCGAGCCCGCGCCACGAGCGTGACCGCCACGTGCGCGCCACTGGCTCGTCGTGGGCGGGCTTTATCAAACTATGTTTTTGGAGCCCCGAAGTGAGGCGTCGGCCCCGACGCCACCCCTCACTAGTACAAAACATAGTGTTTTGCAACCAAGTTTTGCACCAATAAATTGGTGCATTTTAAATGATGCACCAACTTTTGAATTGTAATTAATTGGTGTTTTTGAACACTCTGTCGTGAAACAGAAAAATAATCCACTTCATTACGTTGATATTACAAATCACGTAATCCTCTTCAATTTACAAATTTTTAAATATCATTTTTTTGTGAAATTTGAATGCTGTGAAATTTGAATGTTGTGAAATTTGAATGCTGTGAAAAAAAATCAGCGCTGCCCGAAAAGATTTTGACTGCCCGGAAAATTCTGGCTGCCCGAAGCTACCATTACACCTTTGACCCTGTCCTAGTCAACGCCTCGTCATCACGGTCAACTCACAACTCCACGTCACCACATGTCACCATGAGATTCGAACTCAAGACCTCATGGTTATGGGTGGATCGACTATCACCACTCTCCCAACCCTTTTCTCATGTACAAAATGCTTCAAAAATCGATAATATACAATTACCAAAATAAAATTCAGCAATTTACATTGTTTGGTAAACTTTTCAAACGGTCATAACTTTTGCAATACAATACATTTTTTATCGTTTTTTTTTTTCATGGGTAGGTGTTGTAATGAGGAATCTACTCCAATAAAAAAAAATTGCAAAAACTTTAAGAGTTTTTCTCTATTCAATTTAAAGTGACAGCAGTGTTAGAAAAACATGTAATAATGTTTAAACCTTTATAACTTTTGCAATACAATACATTTTTGATCATTTTTTTTTTCATGGGTAGGTATTGTAATGAGGAATGTACTCCAATAAAAAAAATTAGTAAAACATTTAGGAGTTTTTCTCTATTCAATTTAAAGTGACAGCAGAGTTAGAAAAACATGTAGTAATTTTAAACCTTTATAACTTTTGCAATACAATACATTTTTGATCGTTTTTTTTTTTCATGGGTAGATGTTGTAAAGTGATTGATGAGGAGCTCTTGTATTTTAATAATAAGAGGATGTTTTCTTGAAATTCACGTAAAACATAATTCACGTATTTTTCAAATTCACGCAGAATATAATTTGCGTATTTCTCAAATTTACTTAAGTCATAATTCATGAATTTCTTGAAATTTACGTAGGACATAATTCATCTATTTCTTGTGTTATGTGATATTTTTCACTAACTGAAAGATGACGTGAATATAAATTATCATACTTTGTTGAATCTTTATTATGTATGTTCTTGTAAATAAGAATGTTGTGATAAAAATATGCAACATATCCTAAACATAAATTTAATACATACATGAATAACGTAGTCTCGAATACATGATAAAAGTTTATTATTTCAACAAGTGCTTCAATTGGCTTTAAAATCCAACAATATACGAATAATAGACATCGAATTATTAAAACTATCAAATCCATGTAAATTTCACGTACAAACATGAATGGAGGTGAGAATTTATTTTTGTCACCAACATTGGTGCTACATAGCACCAACATATGAGTTTGGTGTTTTTTGCAAAATTTGATTGGTACCAAAATGCCATGGTTTGTACTAGTGCCTGGCCTCGCCAAGAACATGACTCGCCACGACGCGAGTGTCACGCCAACTCACGACTCGCAACCCCTCTTCACAACAAAACCAGGACTCGCCACGCACAAGTGGCACGCCAACTCACGACTCGCCACCCCTGCCACAACAAAACCAAGACTCGCCACGACACGAGTGGCACGCCATTGCACGACTCGCCACCCCTGCCACACCAAAACCAGGACTCGCCACGACACGAGTGGCACGCCATTGCACGACTCGAGCCCGCGCCACGAGCGTGACCGCCACGCGCGCGCCACTGGCTCGTCGTGGGCGGGCCTTATCACACTATGTTTTTGGAGCCCCGAAGTGAGGCGTCAGCCCCGACGCCACCCCTGGCCTCGCCAAAAACATGACTCGCCACGACACGAGTGGCACGCCAACTCACCACTCGCCACCCCTGCCACACCAAAACCAGGACTCGCCACGACACGAGTGGCACGCCATTGCACGACTCGAGCTCGCGCCACGAGCGTGACCGCCATGCGCGCGCTACTGGCTCGTCATGGGCGGGCTTTATCAAACTATGTTTTTGGAGCCCCGAAGTGAGGCGTCGGCCCCGACGCCACCCCTGGCCTCGCCAAGAACATGACTCGCCACGACGCGAGTGTCACGCCAACTCACGACTCGTCACCCCTGGCCACGTCCAAATCTCGAATCGCCACGACACGCATTGCACGCGCACTCACGACTCCCCACTTCTTGCCAGGACAAAATCACGACTCACCACGCACGCTTTGCACGCGGCCTCACAACTCGAGCCCGCGCCACGACAATATCACGACGCGTCACGCACGCGTTGCACGCGGTCTCACAACTCGAGCCCGCCACCACAATCCAGGCTCAATAACTCATGATCCAAGACTCGATGGGTGCAATGACGAGGTCAGATCGACATGGCACGTCATGCTCCTCTGACCCAGAGATTCCCAACAAAGAGTTCCCCAATTCCCAAGCAAGAACACGCATAGAACGAGCATGGATGACGAAGAAAATCCCAACCGTGTAAACACTCTAAATCGAGCCCCTGTGCAAATGGATCCCAGGGTGGACACGACCCCCACGCGCGGCACTCGCACGCGCTCGTCACCAAGCCAAATTCGAGAACCGCATACCCGTCATTGCCTCTCAACCAAAGTAATTTAAAAGCAAGTCCCGGACTCCTGGATTATGCCGTCGGCCCCGAGACCACAACCTCAGCTCCACAATACATATTAAAAATTTCCAAGGCCACAAGGATGAGGTCACAAGCATCGACAACACCATGATCCAAATATTGAGGCATGCGGCCTTCGTAACACTAGGATCAGGGTCCCATTGGGTCCAGTTACTCAGCCAAACAATATGACACGCAACATTAGTCCTCACGAGTCGTTGATTCACGAGCAGTCGATGGCCCTAAAGCCAAATAATGTGTACAATGAACACCAGGGTTGTCATTTTGGACGTCCTTGGACCAAAAAGCGTCCGATTTGACGTCTGGACGTCCGGACGGCAGCGTCCGAACGGCCGGACGTAGCGTCCGCTGGGTAAATCCCGATTTACTTTACCGCTGCCGTTTTTTACCCTGGCGGACGGCATAGGCGGACGGGCGGACGGGCGGACGGCTGCGCTGCGCTTGGCGGACGGCGTGGCGGACGGCGTAGCGGACGGCGAGGCGGACGGCCTTGCGGACGGCGGACGGCCAGCGATGGGTCTGGCGGACGGCGTGGCGGACGGCGCGAGCGGACGGCCGGTCGGCCGGACGGCCCGTAGAGAACTAGAGGACGGCCAGGCCGTTCTAGGGCAAGGCAGGCATGTAAACCCCTAAACCTTGAACTATGCAAGCCGTTTCAAACAACAAACAAATTGAAGTGGCGGAGAAAACATATTAGATTCTCAATAAGCCACTGTGACCCTCTTTGTATAAAAAATATAGCGAATTTGTTCAGCGGGATAAAGCTCCACTTGTTCCAATAACATAAAACATAAAAACAAATGAAATGTATTATACCATTCACATGACAATCATTAAGATTTGGAACGAACACTTGTATATTTTATATTTCGTAACTCAAAAACATTCCTAAAAGGAAACGTGAGTAGAATATTGCCATTCATTCACCATATAAATATATATTTATAAAATCCATCTACTATCCACTCAACTACAATTACTGAATATCAGAATATCTTATAAAATATACTCTAAGAAAATACACAAATGCTATTGAGTTTTCAATCTTCTTTGTAATCAGAATCTCCTTTCACCTCTGCTCCGCTACTGTCATCTGGATCACATGACTCGTCTTCACTAGAATAATACTCATTTCCCTTGGTCTCCTTGAATGCTCGTTGGATACTCTTCATTTTCTGCGTGGATCCACTCGCGTCAAGGGAGTTTTTGGCACGTACTCCCGGCTTTGGCGGAGAAACAGCAAATGGTTGCATGGGCCTTTTTCGTTTAAGGTTGCCATTTGCAGTTGGGCCAAATTTCTCTGCACTTGATGCTAGATGTTTTTGGCCCCCAAGTGTCTCCTTGTCCGTTCTTTTCTCCATTGGGCGGTGATTGTGCCTTGGGGGCACACCTGAATGGTTTCTTAGTATTGCCACTGCTAAAGGCAAATTTCCGTCACTTTCCGAATCTACGTCCGATTCTCTGATACGTCCATGCAGTGTTTTGGAAAGGGATACCAATCCCGTTGAAGAGGTCAGTGGAACTCTGTTTGTTGGTGTTTTTGAATTATCAAATAAGGATCTAGAGGCAAGAGTGGTGCTCTGAATTTGGTCTTCAAGACGAGAAGAATCTCTGTCTACAAACTTCAATGGACTCTTACTAATTGGACCAAATTGTTCCTCTATGGCTTTCCATTTAGGATGACCATTGTTCACCATTGTGGACTTTCGCCCATTTGAGAGCTCCAACTCAGAATCTTTGGGGTCCTTCGAAATACCTTCTTGCACTGTGTCAATCTTCGTACCACTATCTTCACCACGTTTGTGCCCTTCTTCTTCACCCCGTTCCGACGTAGAATTCTTCTCCTCCCTAACATGTACACCAGTATTGTTGGCATTTAATACTTGCACGTGATTGCCCTCCTCTCCATCCTCAGCAAAATCGTATACATTGTTGCTTGAATTACCATATCTTGGTTGAGAGGGTTCAGGCCTTTCTGGAGAGAGTTGGTCACTCCAATCGTCCATCGGATCATCACGAGGCACATCAGCCCACCAATCATCGTCAGATGCATGATTTACCATCCAATCGAGTCCATCATCTCCATCCTCTCCCTCTGAAGCGGAATCAGAATCTTCTGATGATACATTTTCGTTGTACCACTTCTTCTCATCCTTTCGCTTTGCCTTCGCGAGGAGCTTCGAATTTGTGTACACGTACACTAAATCTTCAGCCCTCTTTTTTTGGAGGCGATTCCAAGACCTGTTGTGCACGAAAGAATAACTACTCCAATTGCGTTCGCATGATGACGATGACACGGTTTGGGCTAGGATCCTCCGTGCTATTGGTGCAATGAGCTTTCCACATGCCCCTTCAAAATCCCACCATGCATGAGGCGAGCACTTCTGTTGTTTCGGATCCAACATATTGTGGAAGGGGGGTTCCTTGTGACGGAATGCCAAAAACTCTAGCACCACATCCGGATATGTTTCTGGAGAACATAATTTCCCAAGCACACGCTTGCATGCTGTAATGGCATCCAAATCATCCGCCAGTTCCTTATCGTGTAACAAATAAGGATTCAAAAGTGCACCCGCATCGTGTAAATCCGTTCTGACCAATGCCCATCGCTCGCGGAAGTGCTTCTCCACGTCAATGCTTTCTTCACCGTCAAAGGTAAAGAACTCATCTCGCACCCTTTCAATGTGTTTCTCCACATTACGAAAGATGTGTCGGATTTTGCCCATACCAGGTTCCCCACTGTCAAAGTCTCGCAAAGCATACATCAACGGTGCAACCACCTCTTGAAAGTTAGTACACCGTTGCCAGAAGTGATCGTCCAAAATGTTCTTTTTCACGTCTCGAGACATAGTGCGCGTTTTTTTCTTTTTGTCGTCTCTGAGAGTGGTGACATAAGACGTCCACTGTTCGTCCACCACAGACTGCTCTAAGGCTTGTCTGACTTCGATTAATCGATCCACCATCATAAAATTGGATCCAAATCTAGTTTTCCCTGCCAATACTAGGCTGTACTTCTTCTCGTGCTTTCGAAATACTGCAAGAGGCATGTGTCTCTTCTTTATGAACATCACGATCGTGCGAGCCTTCTTCAACACCTCAGTTATCCACTTTGCCTTTGCGATGTCCCCCAATAAGAGGTTCATTGCATGCACAGCACACCCTTGGAAATAGATGTGATCATATTTGTTGGTTATGATCTTCGCTGCTGCCTTCATGACAGATGCGTTGTCCGTTGCAATTTGCACCACGTTCTGCGAGTCAACGTCCTCGATGAACTTTTCTATAATTGACGCTTGGTACGCTGCAGTCTTTGTATGTCCCGAAGTGTCTACTGATCCAAGAAAATGCTCTCCTACTGGAGACACTATCATTGCATTGAATAAGGGTTGGTTTGTGCACGAGCTCTATCCATCAAATGTCAAAGTGGCTCCAAACTTGCGAACGCTATTAGCCATTTTACCTTCCAACACCTCCCCGAGTTCATTCTTGGCTTGCACCAAGAGTTTCTTCCGTAAATCATTGTAAGAGGGTGGTGCGTACGGTGCACGAAAATCAGAAGTTCTCCGTATCGCCTCCTTGAAAGTTGAATTTCGTGCAATCGAGAAAGGTATATTAGCTTCGTAAAAAAACTTTGCCCATATCTTGTCTAACTCCCTTCGTTTCTCTTCTTGGAAACCCTCTAATATGCCCGCTTGTCGCAATGGACGGCCAACCCTACCAATTGCACTGTCACGTTCCGTTGATGGTGGTCTGCTCGCAGTAGTTTCAGTTGTATTAGAAGCAGACCTGTGAATTGGAATCTCTAGTGGTCCTTCGCGTGATTCTCAATCTGTTGATTGTGGTGTGAAAATTTCCATCACTTCCATGATATCCGTATTTCCCGTTCTCGGAGTGCGACATTCATCAGAATGATCTCGATTTGGACGCTTTGGAGGATTTCCTTTACAATTCAGAAAAACCCCTCTGATTTGAGATGTCAATCTCTTGCATAGAGATACGCCCGTGTCACGATTTCCGGATTCGTTCCGGTATCCAAGATGACTCAACATCCTCGCCGCCTTCTTTGCAAAAAATGATCCACATGATAAACACTTCACTTTTCCAGGGACTATATCCACGTACCAGTCTTCCCAATCGCTAGGCATCTTGAAAGGTTGAGAAGGTTGACGTTCAGCTACCCAGCAGTTGTAAATGACAGCATGCAATACCACATAGTCGTGTGACGGAAAAAGGTTTGTCTGAATACAAGAGTTATCAAATTCCAATAAGAATTTGACAACCGCACATTCAAACTCGTTAATGGTCAAGCAAGGGATACAAAATGTTGCCCTAGCCCTTGACAATTGGTGAGTTTGAATGAACTCACCAAATGAAAACCTTCATGATTTATACTACCATTTGGTGAAATAGCCGTTGAACTAGCCATTTAGGAACAATAGATCGGGCGGGCTGGATCGGACGCGCTGGATCGGACGGGCTGGATCGGACGCGCTGGATCGGACGGGCTGGATCGAGCGCGCTGGATCGGACGGACTGGATCGGACGCGCTGGATCGGACGGGCTGGATTGGGCGCGCTGGATCGGACGGGCTGGATCGGACGCGCTGGATCGGACGGGCTGGATCGGGCGCGCTGGATCGGACGGGCTGCATCGGACGCGTTGGATCGGACAGGTTTAGGGTACGCGTTGGATCGGACGGGTTTAGGGTACGCGTTGGATCGGACGGGCTAGATCGGACGCGTTCGATCGGACGCGTTGGATCGGACGGGTTTAGGGTACGCGTTGGATCGGACGGGCTAGATCAGATGGCCGGATCGCACGGGCTGCATCGGACAGACCGGATAGGAGCGAACGGGTTAGGGTTCGGACAGTTTTAGGGCCGGCCACCGTAGCCCGATCGGACGCCCCAGATCGGACGGCACAGATCGGGCGGACAACACAGATCGGACGGTCGTCGCGAGCGGACGGGCCGGATCGGCCGTCCGATCAGATTTGGGCGGGCGGATGGAGGGGCGGACGCCACTATAGAAGGGACGTTTAGGCTCATTTGCTCTCACTTCTCACCCCAAAATCAGGCGGCAAGTAATTCCTTTTGAGGACTTCTTGGCCTTATTTTACTCGGACGTGAGAGGTCATATGCTTATTGTCACCAATCATTGGTTGGTCACAATAAGCATCTACTACCATTTGATTCACATTTTTGCGGCATTTTCACACGGACGGTTTATTCACGTTTTCGCGGCATTTCGTCACGGATTTTCTACGCTGTTGATTCACCTTTTCGCGGGATTTCGTCACAGTATTTCCACACGGTTGATTCGCTTATCGCAGAGTAATGGCAAGTGAAGGTGAAGTTCCCGAACAGCCACAGTCTCCGAATACTGATGCTGAACTTAGGAAGAACAAGCGCAAGGGGGCTCCTCATGCGCTCGATTTCGAGGCATTGGACGACCCAGATGTTGTCGCTAATTCAGGATGGGAAGTACATGATGAAGAATATTGGTCTTCCAAGACTGTCAAGCAATACGTCAAATTGTACCACATTGCTAAATTTTGGCCGAGGAATGAATTCCCGGTAATTACAAGGTCCTTTACGTGCAAGCCATGGCTGTGCAATGACGATCATTTCCTTCACCGAGCAGAAAAGGTATGAAGGGCAATGTTTGGGGCCCGTCTCAGGTCCAAGGGGGTATTCAACTATAACTTACTGGCAATGGTCTACGTGGAACTCAAATTGAAGCGCAAGGTGGATTGGAGTACTTACCCTACAATTATCACACATCCACTTCAGTTAGAAGATGGGCAGCGGGACATTCCTGATTTGTATGATCCATCAAGCACAAGCACAAGACAGATGTTGGTCTCTTTGAAGAAACCGTATAAGAAGTCTGCAAGCAGCTTAGGTCGGGTGGAAGTAAAACCAAAGAGAACCAAATTACGGAGACAACCTAAGGCCGTTTTGGAAAAGTTGAATGAAGGGGTGGAAAACAAAGTGAAAGTTGAACGGGTCGAAAACCAAGTCAAAGTTGAACAGGAGGAAAACTCGGTCCATGCTGAACGGGTGGAAAACAAAGTCGAAGTCAAAGTTGAACCAGAGGAAAACAAAGTCAAAACTACAACTCTTCAGTCAACTGCAACTAGCACAATTCCATCGATTCCGTGTAAGAAGGAGGTGGAACAATTGCCGCAAAATCCATCCACACCAATTGACGCAACTGCAGGTTCAAAAGGGAAACAGAAGTTGGAGCCGGATAACATTTCCGAAGAAGTCCGCGAAGAAAAGTATGCCATCGGACCAAATTGGACCATGACGGTTGCATTGGACCATGTTGGTCCAAGTAGTGCAACTGTAGTCTCTCCTCAGGCTCCCAACGAGAAAGATGCATTAGGTGACTCGGATCCTGAAATTCTAGTAGATGGTGTATGGGGAACATATAGGCTGTCTAAGACAAAGATAACGACTATAGGCAATATAGCGAATGCATTCGATGCGTTCGTGAAGGAAGTTCCAATGCCGGGCCCAAATGCAGAAAAAGAGCAATGGAGTCGGGCCGAACAGGTTCCACCGGACCTTGCACGTGATCTTGGTACGTTGAGAAATCTTTCGAAGGGATTGTATCAAAACTTGGTACGATCCATGGACGTAACACATTTCCTCCATAAGTTGGCACCACAGCTTATATGCTCCATCCAATCGATTGAAAAACAAATGGCCATTTACACGGGCGTTCAGCGTGTTCAAGAGATCACCAAGAAACAAGTAGCAGATGCAGAGGAACGTGCAAATAAATTTGAGCAGATGGCGTGGGATTTCCAGGACGAATTGCGTGCAACCCATGTACTCAACTATTTCAAGGAGTTGCATCTCACCACTATGATTGAAGAGTTGATGAAACACAAAGAATCATCAACTACAGCAATACTTGAAGAAACTCCTGCCCCATCGGAGCAGTTGTCTCTTCCCTTTGATGCCAAGACTTTGGACGAAGCAGTACTTGAAGAAACTCATGCCCCATCGGACAAGTTGTCTCTTCCATTTGTTGCCGAGACCTCGGACGAAGCAATAGTCGAAGATACTCTCGTCCCATCGGATCAGTTGTCTCTTCCCTTTGATGCCAAGACTTCGGACGAAGCAATGCTTGAAGAAACTCTTGCCCCATCGGACCAGTTGTCTCTTCTATTTGTTGCCAACACTTTGGACGAAGCAATAGTTGAAGAAACTCTCGCCCCATCGGATCAGTTCTTTCTTCCCTTTGATGCGAAGACTTCGGACGGTGACAACCATGAACAATCGGCGGATACTATGGTATATCGTCCACGTGTAGCCGAGGTAGTAGTTGTACAAAAAATGCTGGATAGTCAACCCTGGACCAGACCACCAACCGAGGAGGGTGAAGCCAGCAACCAAGAGATCGAGACGTTGAGAAAACAATTGCTCCAAGCAGAGATTGACAGGGATATAGCTGTGACTGAACTAGACTTCTGGAAAACTACCAGTGATATAAAGATACTGATACGGAAAGAGCATAGCCTGCCTTGGTTGAGTTATGTCCACCAATTAATGGATGTGGATGAATTGGTCGAGAGGCAATTGGGTTTTCTGTTCAAATATGGGAACGAGAAAAGTGGGAATCTCTATACTCACCTAAGGGCGTTGAGGAGGCTGAGAGACTTATTTGAGCGACAAGCCGCGGTGCCCGGAGCGCGTGCACTCACAGAGTTCACCGCGTGGGGTGATGTTGACTTGATGATGGGACGGACACATGGGTTCCAGGGTTCTATGTTCGACAACATTGACTGGGCTTCGGCGATTGAGGAAGGGTGGATGCCATATAACGTGTTTTCCTCGCATTTATTGGAGAAAGAGAAGACGGTGGTTCATACGTGTGATCCAGCTCCCGCCTTTCTGAAAGAAACATGTTGCTTGTGTCAATATGGTTTTGGTCCAGAAGGAGCAATCCAACTAGGACAATGTTCCCATACGTTTCACGTTAAGTGCATTGCGGAACATTGCTTACGGCGCTCCTATTGTCCCCAGTGCCGATCTCCTATACATGTCAGATTCTACGAAATGATGGGACTTCGCGCCGTTATGCCATCTGGTCATGAGTACAACCAGTGGAACCTTCCTCTGGATCAACTACCAAAGAAATTTCTGAATTACAAGAACTGGGGTCAACCATTGGTATGGGATGTTGACTTCAACTGCCACGGCTTGTACCATGTGGAAGTACTAAATAGTGAGGAACACATTGTTATGGATGTTGATCCTCTTTTTTGGATGACCCGAGGTTACGAAGTCAAAGTGTGAGCACGTGCAATTGATAACGAGGCGGACCGGGAGGTGTTTTGTCGCAACTTTGGAGGACATTCACTATAACAAAACATGGTAAAAAAAAACCGCACTCAAATTTGAGTGCGGTTTTTTTTGCCACGTTTTTGTGCGCATATTTTTCACTACAGTGTACACTTGATTTGGAATGGACTGAGCGACTACAGAACGATATTTTCACTCGTTCAATCATTTTAAGGTTTTCAGATTGAACATATGGAAATTTCCATACAAATTGAATTTATTTTGCCGGCTATCTACAATTACTTGTTTAATTATGTACACGCGCTTTTTAATTACTTCAATTTCATTAAAGCTTCCCACGCACATGCACTTCCACATGCATGCACTAATTAATCAATCAACTAATTGTACATAAATATGTGCGTTCTTTTAGACATTTAATTGTACGAGCATACTTACATCACTACGTTTTTGTACATGCGTGCGTAGTGGGCTGTTAACTTCTTTTGCAGTTTTTGGCTGCAATTTATAGAATTTTAGGGCGTGTAATATATTGTTGACAAGGTATATTCAATACCTTTCCAAGAGTATATTACACGCCCTAAAATTCTAAAAATTGCAGTCGGAAATTGCAAAAAACATTGGCTACGTTCGTAATGGGCCTACACAAAACGTTGTCAAAGTACATTGCATGCACACATCTTGCATTATTTGCGTAGGTTTGAACAAGCTAGTTGGGTTGTACGTACACGTATATACATAACTCAATCAATCTTGTAAAACGAACATACACAACTCAAATAATAAATTGCAGCTGATTTAATTCAATTCATGTACATGTTCGCTACACGCATGCAGGATGAGCGTGCACGTAAATGCATGAAAAACCGTTCTCACAATTAATAATTCAGAACCGCGGTCCATTTCTTTGTGCATCTTTTTCCTCCTATACATTACACTAGATTAATTATAGAGCCATTTCCTAGCTACAACGTTCAGTTCATTGTTACTATCTAATTACATACGTATATATGCTTCCTCGTTACGAGTCGGCCACTAGTGCATCTGCAACTGCTAACATGCATACGCAAACATGCATATACATACATATGTCATCAACAATTGTAGTGGCAAACATATATATACGTGCATTCATTCATATTAATGACAACTACCAATGCAAGCATGCATCTACATATATCCGTAGCTAGCTTTATACGTACAGTTCAAGATAATTCACATGCACACTACTTTAATTAGCTTCGGTCATCACACGCACACTCTGTCAAATATATACACAATGACAAATTGTTTTCATTACAAGATGCATGTGCACTGCATATTTACTCAAATGCATTTCTAAGTTTGCATGCGAGTGCACACTTGTACATAAATATGTAATTCTCATTTCTTAACTGCAAACTTGATTTACATTACTTATGTTGTGCGCGCGTGCTTGCGCACGCGAGTGCAAGTAGTCAACTGCGAGTGCAAGCTAGTGCACATACTCAACTGCGAATGCAAATGCAAGTGCCAGAGCACGTATTCAGCTGTGATTGCGAGTTCTAGTGCACGTAGTTGAGTGCGAGTGTGTGCACTCGAATGTGAGTGCATGTTGTCAAATGTATGTAAGTGCATGCATTTGAGGACCTTTTGTCAAGTAGGAGTGGCAAAATCCAACTTCAGTGCATGAAACCTTGCTGCTCATTACTAAACAACCGCTGCATATCATATATGATTACAAACAACAAGTTCTATCGGCTGTGCAAATGCTACGTGAAGATCGAACAATTCAGCTACACATAGCTACGTACGTACCCATGCATGAACATGTACATATAGTAAGAGCCCAAAAAGAAATATCCATTATTAACTTGTGATGGAAAATATATATTAATATAGGGCCCCTTCACGGCCTTTGTTGTTAAGGATTTGTAACTCCTGCCATATTACGTCAAGCACGCCACGACGTCCACTGCCATATATATAGAATCTTGAAAAGCATTTCATCCTGTCATCTGCAGTACAATTAGCAATAATTAGAAACCTACACACAACCTTCAAGAAAGGATCTCTACAAATTATTGGACAAGTTTCGACTATCTATGTGTTTCCGCATCCTCAATTCAAGAATTTTTGTTGAAAGGTGTAATAGAACTAAACAGATCTCAACAGATTTGGCTCTTGTACCCAAACGTCTCTCAAAAGCTCTATAGTGATCTCCCAAAAATCACACTGTTACATATGTTAAAGTGCTGCAAAGAGTATCCTTACTCCTTAACCCCTAAAGGACCAAAAAGTACATGTTTTTTAAAACAGTTCTGAGTAGGTCTTTTGTGGACTTTTTTTTGTTTGTTTTTTACTCACCACATGCAATGTTTCTCACTAATTCCGGTGATATAAAATTTGGTTCCATCTGAATTACATTTTTCACAATATGATTGATGGAATTTGTCATTTTAAAACCATGAATCCTTAGTCCTGTATATCGTGCAGCACTGCTTGAAATGGAAAACATTGCTTCCAAGTAACGTTGTTGGCTAGGCTAAACAGTAGCCCTAAAGGACCAAGGACTCAGGGTTTTAAAATGGCAGATTCAAACAATCATAAATATTGTGAAAAATGTAATTCAGATGGAACCAAATTTTATATCACTGGAATCAGTGAAGAACAGTGCATGTGTTGACTAAGAACAAATAAATTTGAACAAAAGGAAATCCACATGACTTGAGCTTCTAGTTAACAGTACACAAACAAGAACTTAGAAGTAATGAAACAAGAATTCACCTTTTCGCGAAGTAAAGCTCCACCCCTTCCCTTCACAAGGTTGAGGTCGAGATCAACTTCATCAGCTCCGTCGATGGCTAGATCAATCTGATGTTGACATCGCAAAAGCTAGTCAACTCTCAAGTGTAATTAACTCCTTCCAAACTTCGAGAATGGTTCATTCCAAACAGCAAAACTTGTGTCTACAAAAAGGTCATCCAGATACTTTCAGAACAAAGGCTTCAGCTTTCTTGTCCCATTTCAACCATTACCTTAGAGATGGTCGTCCAAAACAGAGAGAGGAATACCCAGAGCTGCAGCTTGTTCAGCGCCCAACCACATAGTTGCCTAGAGGAGACAGTTCCTTCACCCACTTCATCGTGATGGAGTTCTTTCAATTGCCATGGGCTTTTCCTGGTTCACTGGCTTGGCTCCAAAATAGCCTATTATGGAGTCCATTGCTTCTTCCTTTCAAAATGCAAGCTGAAAGGACCACAACTGTGCAATCGGAGATCGTGTCGAGATTAGCCTGGAACTACCATAAAATTAAGACTTGAAAGGAATGCAATATTTGAGTAACACATCAACAGGAATAGTTTTTCAATCCTCATATGTGTAATTACAGCTTCAGAACAGAGTCTTTCAAAAAAAACCCCGCCATTCAAAAATGGAATGTTTTCTAGTTACCATGTCCTCAAGCTTCCACACAAGCTCCACCAGAATTGAATTCAAAACAAACTTAAAAGAAAACCACGTATATTTCAGCAACAAAAGACATGAAAAAAATACCTCTTCGAATTTTCTTTCTCATTTCTCCGAGAATCCTCCGCTTCCTCTCGACCCTAATCAGAAAGCAAGCGAAAATTTAAATTTCTATGCATGAAAGAAAGACTACACTGCCATTTCTAAACCACACCAGCACAATCGTTTCACCTCCAAGCTTCCCAAGCCGAAAAAGAGAAACCTTAACTTCACCATACCAACATAATCTTATCACCTCCGAGCTTTCTATGAGCAGAAGAAGTGTATTCCATCACCAAGAAAGGATACTCTGATTTTCTTACACCACATCACCTCCGAGCTTCCCATGAGAAGAAGAAATGTATTCCATCACCAAAAACAGGTAAACCCTAGTTTTTTCCCACACCAGCACCCGATTTTTACCTTGTTCAAAGTGATCTCCAGCGCATCGTCGTCTGAAACGTCCGCCATGACTCCTCAAACTGAATCGATCAAATTTCCAAATCGTTGTTTGAAAACTTGCGGCACCTTCGATCTAATCAGAGAAATCAGAATCAGCTCATCTAGGGCTACTTGAGAAGTTTCATAAATTGTCCCCTGATTCGTAATGCACTCCTTAGCAATTGTCCAAACCCTAGAAATAGGTAACTCAAGTTCATCAATGTAGCACCACAATTCAATCGGACACACCATATAACACCTTTCCCTAGCTTAAGTTGTTCAATTGAAAATGTCCTTTGAGAACTTGCAGCATTTAGGCATGTTCAACTCAGTCTAATTAGAAAAAGCACAATCAGTACATCTAGCCGCGAAGGAAGATTACGCACTGACTACCAATTGTTGGCTACTTGAAACCCTAGAAACGAATGCAGCTCCGGATCACGTCATAGCCAAAGCCCCCTCGAATTGGGCCACGAAGCTTTCTTTGTAATTGATCTGCAAAGTTAGGTCACAGGAAATACCGACGTACAGCCAATTATTGGGTATGTCTCTTTCTACAGAGACTACCGTACCCGGCCAAAATTAAACAAGTAGCTACGCTACGAGGAGCTCTGACCGGAATGAAGGACGTGAATGCATTTAAGTGGAATCATGGACGGAATATATTTGCTACAGTGGAATTTAGTCCCAAAAAATGAGTGTTCCCGCAATGCCTCTTCCCTACGGTCAGAGCCAACAAAAACCGAAATGAAAGATAGCGCAGCAAAACATCTCCGAAATCTATGAAAGTCCCTTCTAAATTAGGTCAAATAAACACACTGACCTGTTAGTGAGGCGTTCGTATAGCACACCGTTGTCAGTTTGCAAGACCACAACAGCGTCAAACCAACGTTCCGGGAAAATATCGCAGCTAGGGTAGTCTACAAGATTGCCACCTTCTTTCACCATTTCCTCCATCTCATCGATAAGCTGCTTGTCAATCGTTCAATTTAAAAGTTACATCAAAATCCTCAAAAAAAGAAACACAAAATACTCCGAACAATATTACACCGAGCCCGAGATTATCACCAAATCATCGAAACAAAAAAAGCTCCGAATAATACACGAAGGATGCCACTTGTGGTAAAAGCGGTTTTTGTTTTTAATTCCTTTGTGACGAAATCCTGTTTCATTTGCTTCAAAAAAGAAAAAAAAAACTATACGGGAAGGCCAAGATTCTCACCAAATTATCGTTCAGGATGAAGCACTCGAGCTCATCGTCCCAACTGTCGTGAAGCAACTTTGACTTCACCAAATCCCCGACGTTGATGTGCTTGATCCCCGTCGCGTCCGCCAGCAACAAGTAGGTCGAGGTCTTCCCCATTCCTGGTGTGCCCGTGATCAAAATGTTGGGCTTCAATCGCCGCTCTCTCTGTGCCATCTCTACGCCGGAAAATTCCTCTTCTACAACCTCGATCATTCTTGCACATTTCAAATGCATGAATGCGCCATAGTCTCCACGAGAATCCAAACTCGCAACCCTGACCCTAATTCTACGGTCGTAGGATCTCTGAACCCATCTGTTTGGAAATCGATGAATGTCGTCCGTCATACCTACCAACTGAGTGTACCACATATTATTCATTCATCCAATTGGCAGTTGTCGTCTTCACCAACGCGTTCTCCTGAGTTAGGGTGCCGGGCTTTGACGTCCTCGACCCCCGCAGAGTTTCTTCCCGTTGTTGCCTAACTAGTTTGCATTCGTGGAAGCAAACCCTTTCGAGTTATCCCGCTTGGTTGCTGATTTTTCTTTTTCATTTTGGAGAATCATGGCGACGGAGGAGGACAGCACGGTGAAGGAGCCTCTGGACTTGATCCAGCTCAGCTTGGACAAGCACATCTACGTCAAGCTTTGCTCGGACCAGGAGCTCCGCGGAAAGCTGCATGTATGTCTAATCGCTCCTCTGGTTTCTTTTCTTTTTTTCTCCGTGTCTTTAGTGCTGTTCGTACTGCTAGGGTTTCGGAATTTTTTCATTAGTGTTCCCCGGATTTTGCGCATGTATTGTTTTGTGGAGAATTAATGAGCTGTGAATATTTGATATTTCTTCATGTTAAAGTCATTCACGCCATGTTGGAAAATTTTGAAAGTGTGATTAATTGGTGTGAAGATCATTGCAATTTCCGCTATCTTATATTTTTCGAAATTTTTGTGATGGTGCTTCCAAGGTTATTATTTCTGCTGCCAATCGCTGTTCTGGTGTTTCTTATGAGTGCTAGGGTTCTATAATTTTTTGACTGTGTAATGGGAGTCTTATCGGGGTTTTGCGCATATTGCATTGATTAGTTGTGAATAGTTGATGATTTCTTCGTGTTGAGAGTCATTCTCGCCATGTTGGAAAATATTGAAGTGTCTTGCAGTATGTCGTCAACCCTCACTTGCAAGGTGCTTTGAAAGATGTAACTTTCATTGTGCACTAGTCCTTTGCACCAATAACACTCAAGAGCTTTTCCTAAGTATGTTCCTGCCTCGGTCCTTGCATGTCGTTGGAAGTTTGATTTTTATGTCATTGTAATTAGATCTGAAAGACATGCATTTCTCTCATTCTTTTCTTGTTTTTAAAAACGATTATGCTGTCCCTAGGGCTCTCTCTGAGACGTGCTTACAAAATTCTATATATATATATATGCTGCAGAGCTGCACTTGATCGAACTGGCAAGGAGGTGCGGTGGCTAATTCCAAGCATTGAGGTACACAAATTGTGAATCCATTTTAGTATCCAAGATGTTATTGAAGTTCCTCCATGAAGTTGGCATTATTTTCATTTGTCTCTTTAAGTTGCGAGGATTTTGTAGGTTATTATTAAATTAATGTTTTCTAGTCCAATCGAGTAGTCTAATTTTACTGTTCACCACAACGTGTTAATAATCAAGCCGTGATTCAGGAGGATGTCGGAAGTTTTACCATGATTGTGTCCTTCGATTTTATATCTAATCTGTCGTAAGTTTTTGTTTATCAGGCAACCACTTCTCCTGACTGGCTACGAGCTCAAGTGCCAGTTGATGCCAAGGCCCGAACTCCCTTGTCTAATGGCAGTGACGAAAATGGACATAAGGCAAAACCTAAAATTCAAGTGCGAGTCCTCTTCTCGTGCTTTGGACCAACATTGTCAGGTTCAAATTTTGCTCCTATGAAAGAAGATTCCAAGGACTTCATCCTTGGTGAGCACAATTTCAAAACTGGCCAATTCTTGTGTTCATAGTCAGTCAGGTTTGATGTAGTATAGTTTCAGCTTTTATTAGGAGATTTTCAGGTTTTATTAGCACTTTTCAGGTTTGGTGCATTTTTATTCATACTTACTTGCGAGTCTAATGAGTGGAGCATCTCCAATGTTCCGGTAGTAATAATAATGAGGATACTTGGAAACATAGAATTGTAAAACTATGTCAGTGGTTATTTCCTTCTTTTCTTGAGTATTCGAGGCTTTATTTGTGTATGTTGTTGTTCTGTCTACATGCTTTTGTTTTCCACTGTAATTGGTGCACAAAGTGTGAAGATTATTGCAATTTCATCGTAGATATCATGGAAGACATGTGGCGGTGCTCATTCAATTTGCCTAACGTCCTTATGGAATACTTAAGTGGTGTAAGATAACACTGTGAGGTTCTGGTTCTAGGGTAAGGATTCCCGGGTTTTGTTTGGGCTTTCGTACTGCAGTTTAGAAATGGCAGTGTAGTCTTTCTTTCATGCATGGAAATTTAAATTTTCGCTTGCTTTCTGATGAGGGTCGAGAGGAAGCGGAGGATTCTCGGAGAAATGAGAGAAAATTCGAAGAGGTATTTTTTTCATGTCTTTTGTTGCTGAAATATACGTGGTTTTCTTTTAAGTTTGTTTTGAATTCAATTCTGGTGGAGCTTGTGTGGAAGCTTGAGGACATGGTAACTAGAAAACATTCCATTTTTGAATGGCGGGGTTTTTTTTGAAAGACTCTGTTCTGAAGCTGTAATTACACATATGAGGATTGAAAAACTATTCCTGTTGATGTGTTACTCAAATATTGCATTCCTTTCAAGTCTTAATTTTATGGTAGTTCCAGGCTAATCTCGACACGATCTCCGATTGCACAGTTGTGGTCCTTTCAGCTTGCATTTTGAAAGGAAGAAGCAATGGACTCCATAATAGGCTATTTTGGAGCCAAGCCAGTGAACCAGGAAAAGCCCATGGCAATTGAAAGAACTCCATCACGATGAAGTGGGTGAAGGAACTGTCTCCTCTAGGCAACTATGTGGTTGGGCGGTGTGCAAGGTGCTAATCTTTCTCACATTTTTCTCAATGCAATCAATGATATTTTGTAATGACGTTCCATGTTTTATTGTGAAGGATGGCATAGAGGAAGGTGATTACCTCCAAGTGCCCAAGCTAAAAATAACAAGTTCACTTTGGAAGCTAATAGTCAAATCTAATCACTTTCAAAATACATTTCTATCGTTAGGATACGATTTCTTCTTTTGATTGCTACATTTTTTTCACCTTCCTTGAAGCTTCCTAATTGGTTTTTCAACTCCCACAGATATGGAATTGGCTACTTTTGGCCATTTGGACACTTGGGGATTAAAGTTTGGTTATGGAAGACTAAAAAAATGGTATGCCTTGGATTGGGCAGAATACTGTTGGTACGGCTTGAAGATTTACAAGAGCAATTCGATGAAGAAACACCTGCATCGGCAAAGGGAACAGACAAATATGCCCGTAGTCTTCTAAAATATTGCTGTTTCAGGGCACTGTCTGTTTTTGCTCAAGTTGAAGATCATTTGAATGACAGAGACTTTCGACGCTTGTCTTATGACATAATGCTTGCTTAGGAAGCTCCTGGGTCAACAAACAAGAATGTCCCTAAGGTATAAATTAATCCACCATGTATTATGATATGTCGCTTTATCTGTTTGAGGCTAATTACATTGTGGAGAAAGACAGTTTACGTGATTAGGTTGTTGTTTTAAACAAGCTTGTTAGCATTTCAAGGGTTCTATTCCCAATCATGCATTCAAATGCGGAGGTGATAATTGCATGTGATAACTGAAAAGGGGAGGATTCGATTCTTGTCCACATTTCAGATAGAGGAAAAGGATGTTAAGCTCAAAGTAGCAGAAAAAGTTGCAGCAGCTTTGGGCGCTGAGGAGGATGAGGATGAGTCGGCACTCTTTTACAATGACTTCATACCTATGATGGTTAGTATGTGATGCGCGTTTCATGTAAATGTGTTGGTCAGTTGGTCAATTTAATGTGTTTGTGCTTCTTGGATATATTAAAAGGTCGGCTATTTCATCTCTTTTGATCTACCTAGTCCGGAGGTTAGATACTGTCAGTGAGCAAGCTTTTGATGACCATTTTACTAACCATTTTGCAGGCCGAAGTGGAAGAAACAGTTGGGTTGGAGGCATTTGCAAGGTTGGCTCCAGCAATTCCTGCCGTTGCAGACATTGTCACGGTACACCCTCAGTTGGAAGCTCTCACAGCTACCACTGGAGCACGGCTCCCATATCAACTTTATGATAGATACTTGACTGAACTTGACAAGTAAGTATGGCGACTCTCAGAGCTAACGTTGACTTGACGTATTGACGGTAATGTTCTTTCATTGTATGGATGAAGCACTGATCCAAGAAAAAATTGTGGACCAGGTCAATAAAGTCAGTGAAGTCTCAAGTTACACCAGCAATAGCAGAGAAACTCTGCCTGGGGCAGAGTGAGACAGTGATAGATTTGGACGGGACAATGTCTGGACAAACAGTTCTTTCGCACGAGGGTACTTCGACTTAGCCAGGTGAGGGGCTCCTTAGGCACTGTGTGTTAACGAGTTGTCACAGAACTACCGACTATGTTTCCATGTCCGCTTATTTTTGTGAACCAATTTTATATTGATACCTCATATTCAGTATCCTTACAAACAAACAGTAATGAATGATAAAGTCTTTAATAACGTCAGATTTCTACAGGTTACAGCCAACCACAGGATGACATGTGTCACTTTGTTTTAGCAAAATTATGTTTAGGAATGTAGTGGTTTTGTGTTGACCGGTGGGGATGCTTTTGTAGGGGAACATGTCAGTTAGTCTGGCGACCTAAAACCCTTTGCAAGGCAAAACCCTAGATTGTGTGTTTGTTCGGTGTTTAGAGACAGGGGAGGGAGGACGATCAGCGATGGTGGGTGCTGCTCTGCTTAGAGCCGGTAATTACTTTTAGCTTTTGATAGAATGGATCGCAATACTATTGGCCTTTTTTTTAGTGAATTAGGTTCCAGTGATGATGGGGGTCTTCCGATCGTCGCCTTGTTGTGTGGGTTGGCTTCTGTAGTGCGGGCCAATTGTTGAATTTTTACATTTTTGCATTATTACAATTTGTTGCATTATTTGAATTTTTACAGCGTTTTCTTTTGTCAAACTATTATCATGCGGTTGCTGCCTTCATGGAGCGGTTTCTTGTAGAACGATGGACTATGTTCAATCTTCACGTAGCATTTGCACAGTCGACAGAACTTGTTTGTAATCATGTATGTGATGCAGCAGTTGTTCAGTAATGAGCAGCAAGGTTTCGTGCAGTGAAGTCGGATTTTTGTCACTCCCACTTGACAGAAAGTCCTCAAATGCCTGCATTTTGATATATTTGACAACATGCACTCACATTCGAGTACGTGCACTCGCACTCCACTACGTGCACTCGCACTCAACTACGTGCACTCGCACTCCACTACGTGCACTCGCACTCCACTACGTGCACTCGCACTCCACTACGTGCACTCGCACTCCACTACGCGCACTAGAACTCGCGATCGCAACTGAATACGTGCTTTGGCACTCGCATTTGCATTCGTAGTCGAGTACGTGCGCTAGCTTGCACTTGCAATTGACTACGTGCACTCGCACTCGCACTCACACTCCACTACGCAGTCAACAACGTACATGCACTTGCACTCCACTACGTATGCAATCGACTGCACACACTCACTCCACTACGCAATCGACTATGTGCTCTCTCACTCCACTACGCACATTACTTCCACGGTTGCACCTGCAATGACAATATAATCAACCATGTGCATTTCCAGTTGCACACACATTTCACTACGTGTACTCGCACTTGCACTTGCACTCGCATTCGCTAAGCGACTGCAAAACAAGCTAGTCAAAAGAACCGCAGTCGATTTTGGCTGCGGTTTGTTTTTACCATGTTTGCTACTAGTACTACGTACAATAGCACTCGCACTCGTAGTCAGTGCGTGGAATCGAACAATAAACTGAAGTCCACTGCCGGCACTTGCATTGGCACTGACAATTGACTACGTGCACGCATGCAAGTGCATGCACTCGCGCTTGCATTGGCAATTGACTATGTGCGACCAATTACACGCAGTCGATGTGCGTACATGAATATATATATATATATATATATATATATATATATATATGAATTGGAATTTCGTATTACGTAGTTAATTAATTACACACTCACTTTTGAACTAGCACTAAAGTAGTAAACTTCATGAACTTGCACTTGACTTCGTGTATTCGCAGTTACTGTACACAGTTACATGCACTTGCACCCAAATTCGATACGTACGTGCTTGCAATATTGACATCGGTATGAAGAATACTAAAGTATGACTATGAATTGCAAACGTCCTTCAATGCGCAAGACTATGCATGTAGTTGCGATTGAAAACTACGAAATGAAGCCACTACCGATGATTTCAATTTTTTTTACAATGAATTCCATTGTCACAAAACCATGACCAAAAGAACCGTAATGACAAATTCACTACGGTCTTTTTTTACCATGTTTTGTTATAGTGATTGGAGCGTGCAACATAAAAGGTTCTTTCGGTTCCCAAAGAAGGAAGTAAAAAAGAGAAATGATAACACTTGGTACGAGGCAAACAGTGCGGTCTTAGGAAAACAATACTCAAGGTATGACCGTACATTGATTGGTAGAGCTCTGGTCCTTTCAAAGTTGGAGGAGGCGGCTAAGCTTCGTGCTACAACGATTGAGGACATGTTTGTTGATGAGGAAAATTCCTATGCGGATGTTGCTGGTGCATTTGATAGAAGGATCAATGACGTCATCGAAACTTGGCGACGTCATATGCTAGCTAATAACGCATCAACGTCCACGGCATTTCTAAAAAATGAGGAAGTTGTAGCGGACGTGGTCGGTCGTGTGGAGAAGTACATGGAGGTTTTTAAGGCAAAAGAGGTGGATATGGATCGTTCTCGCAAGGGGAAACGAAAGGCCGACGATGATGACAATTGGGAACCATCTCAAGACCACGTTGAAAAGAAGCTCGCGATAGATTCAGAGGTTGAGGCAGGCGGTAGAATTACTCATGATAGTCAGCGTAGACGTACTCGTTCGATGAATATTGATAACGCATGATTGTTTTTCAGCCATTTGGCTTTTATATTAATATATAATCTTCTATTGTCATTTCCATTATTGTTGACTTCAATGTAGAGTATATTTTCCACACTCAGCTTTCTTTCACTAATCTGTTTATATTTTTACTGTTTTTAGGAAATCATAATAATTGACAATTTGCATTACATATTTACAACCCATTCCAATTTCAGAAGCTCCCATAAATACAATTTATTGTGTTTCATGTAATAATTTTAAAAACAACATCAGAGAGCACTCTAGGCATATAGAAGTTTATCTGGTCAAAGTACCTGGTCCAAAAGCTGGTGAAGGAAGTTGATTTGCTCTTTAACCCCTAACTGCCCAAGCAGGCGTTTTTGGCCTGATGTACAGATTTCATCCGTATTTTCTCATCCGTCATGCACTTTTTGTGGTGTGATTTTTTTACTGAATTTTTTATGGGAAGTTAACTTCATGTATGTGTGATCCGATCGAAAAGGAAATAATTTAAAAAAAAATTATGCCTCATTTTGTGTTGTAGTGTTTCACCGAAAATCTTGAAGATTTTGGTCTAAAAGTGTTCATGAAAAAAAAAACTATTAAAATCAAGCATCCAAAAAATCTCCAAAAATCACTACACCTAAAGTACTACATTATAACCCATCACAACAAATTTCATCCACATATTGTCAATATCTTATTCGTAATTGAATTACAAAGTAATTTTTAATTTTATGTTTGAAAATTTATTAAAAAAGATTAGTGATAGTAGTCATAGATCTAACTATATAGATAGAATCTAAAATAAAAAATGTATAACTTTTATTCATACATCAAGTTCTAAATATTCATATTAATTGCATTTTATAATGCATCTTTGCAAAACTGCCTAAACTGGACATAGGTGAGGACGTTTAGGGGTTAAGCAAGGTTTTATTTCACCCCGATCTGCCGTCCGATTTTGGGTGTCCGATTTGCCGTCCGATTCACGGTGTCCAATCCTGCAATCTGCCGGCTGTCCGCCGTCCGATTCAGCCGTCCGATATATCCGTTCGGACCCTCCACCGTCAGATCACAAAAAATTCTCGAACTCAACAACCTCCCAAAACGAAATAAATGCCACAAAGAATCCGATGAAGGTAATTAACGCAGCCAAAGAATCATATTAAAATGTATCCAAATGTACATCCTATAAAATCTCCAACAAATATTGTTATGCATCCTAAACCCTAAACCCTAAACCCTAAACCCTAATCCCTAATTCGTAGGTGATGATCTATATTACTTAATAAAACAATCACAATTCAAAATTTTTATATTCCATCTTACATTCTTCATTTACCCTTTATACATTTGGGACTACTACGTCTTAAATAATGTATGGATTTATAATATGATGTTGTATTTAATAAGTTCACGTGGCTTAGTTATATAAAGATTTAATTTTTTCTATAATTGGATACAAGCAAGGCACCCTAAACAAAAAATAGCGGTTAGTATGGTGAAATCCATGTCTTTGGTCAAAACTCATAAATGAATACCGAAGCATTAACAACTCAATTGTTTCTTACCCCGAAAGGACTAATTAACCATATAATGATTTGATGAAATTGCCAATTTTGCGAAACGTTAAAAAGTTTGATTTCCTGAAACCATCATTGAAATTCACATTTGCATTACATATGTAATTTGTAAATGCCTATAGCCCATTACGTTTAGATCAACGGTTCCAAATACCAATAATTTTGTATAAATATTACATGACTTGAAATTCAAAATTATTTTGTAATTCAATTAGGAATAAGATATCATTGATCAACGGATGGAATGCATTGTGATTGGTTGAAATGATATATTGTAAATGAAGTGATTTTTAAAGATATTGCCACACAACAATATAATATGCATGACTATATAAAGAGATCTGATAAAAGGAAACGTGCCTTGCTATCGTTATCCCATACAGATGTTTTTCTACAATTTTTTTGAGTTGAGAGTATTTCAAACCCCTTAGTGGTTACATGATTTAAATATTATGATTATTTCAAAGTGTCATTGTATACTTGAGATTAATACAATTTAGCAATTTTTAACGTCAATGGGGGAACTCCAAAAATATAACCCCATTGCTTAAAAGTATTGTCAACAGAAACATCTTGATCTATTGAGTATGATATAATTCTGAAATGTTAAAAATATCTCCCTATATTATAAAACCAATTATGTATTACAACACCGAGGGCTACGACATCCTAACATATTATAAGGGCTATGACTACCAAGATTGTCCCTTCTAAGAAACTAGTTCAATATTGCTGATAACAAATAGGAGCCTATTTTGTTCAAAGAACATTATCCATCTTGCCATCCATCCTCACATGTGTACACAATATATTTATATTGTGAACATATAAATTTTTATATACATAGAAATACATGTGCATACATATATACATATACGTACATACATATATATATGTATGTATTTGTCCATGTATGTGTATGTGAATATGTGGATGTATGTATGTATGTATATATATATTCATATACATGCATGCACATATGTATACATATACATTTATGTATATGTATGTAAATATATACACACATACATATGCAAAGTTATGCAAATGTATACGTATGTACATTCAAACATATAGTCTATATACATACATAAACATTAACATAAGTATATATACATACATATGTATAAATTCGTGTATATATACCTACATACATATATATGTATATATACATGAAAGTATATACATGTAAGTACATGTATATACATACACACATATATGTCCATGCATGTATATATACTATTCATTTGAGCATGCATTGAATAGTTTCAACTTTAATTTAATTTCAAGTTTTCCCCTAAACTTAGGTTTTAAATAATTGTAACATATATTTCATGATAATTTGCTTTACGGATATGAAGTGGTCTTTCCTTTGTAAATTTGGGCGGTTGGGCCACGATTCCGTTCAGTGTTCTCAAAAGGAATGGGACGTTAAAGGGTCAAGAAAGATAGAAAATGAATACCATAAACGTGTTTGAAAGAAATTATTTCCAAATTTGTTGAAATACCCCAAAAAAATATCATTGAAAGGAACCATGGTGAATATTAGTTTTGTGAACCACAATATAATTATCTTATGAATATGATACAATATCAAAACATGCCAAAAACTTCGAATCATGTCGATACAACATTAAAACTTGCATAAAATATGGAAGTTGTGATGTGTAATATCTAAACCTCGTCTACATGGTTGAATATCATCAACACCATTTGGATTTTTTATAAATTAATTTTGAAAGAAATAGTTTGAATATCCACAGAAAATACTTTATTCAATATTTTATGTCGAATTAAATTGTTATCACTTAAAAGTAGAATTGTTCATGACTTGGATAGATAGAAAATGAATTTGTAGAGGTTACAATCTTTCTACCTCTATCTTAAAGCTTTAATGTGTGCATAAAAAATTGCTATCTCTTATGGAATTCAAATTGGAATCCATTCCTTGATTATTTTGCCTATGTAATCAATTGGTAAGTAAGTACAAACAATGGAGTGAATTCATGGAATTGGGCATAAGTTAGAGGGAGAATGAAGAAAGGAGGGAAGGGAGAAGGGTAAGGTAGGCGGAGGGAGTAGAAATAAGAGACAAGGTAGGCCGGTACGCTCTCCAAGAAGTAAAGCACTCCAAGAATTTAATGGGGAGCACATTTAATGTAGGAACATTCTCTATCCGTACTTAAAGGTCCTCGACATACGTGAAGATTCTCTAAATCGATGTTGACCCCCAAGGCGTTGACTGGAGCAAGAGCAAGAGTAAGCAATACAACACAAAACTCAATACTTTGAGCAAACACCCCATGCTCTGCCGTCCCCGGGCGGCCCGTCCGATCGTGCCGTCCGCTCGGCCGTCCGCTCCGCCCGTCCGATCTGCCGTCCGACCCGACGATCGCGGGCGAGTAATCTGGTCCGTCCGATCTGGCTGTCCGATCTGGCTCCGTTACATCGGGTCCGTCTGATCTCATCGTCCGATCTCAGCGTCCGATCTCGTCGTCCGATCTCATCGTCCGATCTCAGCGTCCGATTACCCCGTCCGATCTCGTCCGGTCCGATCAGCGCCGTCCGATCTTCGTCGTCCGACTGCACCGTCCGATCGACTCTGTTGATCCGTCTGATCCGATCTGGTCCGTCCGATCGAGTCCGTCAGTCCGTCCGATGCAATCTGGTCCGTCCGTCCGTCCGTCCGATCCGATCTGGTCCGTCCGATCGGGCTGGCGTCCGTCGTACGCTTCGTCCGCGTTGGGCGGACAGTATAAATAGCGGACCGCTTTCTTCGTCCGCTCAAATGAGGCGGTGGGCTAGTGCTGTCGGTCTGACATCACTTGCACCTCCTCATTGCAATGGGTTTCTGCGTAAGCTTTTACACAGTACTGACTCATTTCCGGGCCTTTTGCAGCACGTGGCGCTTTGCATTTGCACGTGGTTTACGTGGCACTGTTAACACGATGTTAAAAAGAAGCAAGAGCAGGAGATCTTCACAAGGGACTCCCCAAGAATTCAACTGGGATCAAGTCCTTGACCCCGATTGTGTTGCCGAGTCGGGATGGGACACCGAGCCTTCAGAGAACGTGGACTTGTACAACATGCAAGAAATATGTGAAGATGACGCACTTGGCAAAACTTTGGCCACGATCTCAAATGGAAATATCTGCCCCTCGTTGGGAAGGCCCGACTTCGAATTGTCAAAGCAACCATTTCTTGCGACGGTATTGGGAGGTGCATGATGCAGTTGGGTTACCCAACTCAAAACCAACCATGATGAATTATTCCTTAATGGCAATGGTTTGGGCTGAGATTGTATTGCACAAGGATGTGGATTGGCGTACGGTATACGGGCGCAACGTCAGTAATTTGGATCGGTCACATCACATGATTCCCACCACATGGATCGGACCAAGTGATTGTGTGCCACAATGGTCCAATCGTGGAGCCAATGTGGGAAACGTTGCTGTTGCTGATGATAACACTTCGCAGTGGGAAGTACGACCGCGCAATAGTTCTCGGCAACGCGACGTTGAGGACTATCCAATGACGTTTGGAACTCCTCATAGCTATGGCTATGAAACTTATCACGGAACTCCAAATCCAATAGGCAGGAGTGAACAAGGGAGATCTAGCCATGGCTACGATGATAATGCATATGCAGCAAACAATGATGAGCGGTCTTCGTATCCGGACAGATATAGTACCCCACGAGCTTCTTTTCCCCGATCGGCCAAGAGTGATTTTGGAACTCACGGGGTTCAAAGCTATACTCCCATTTATTCTGGACCCGGTCAAGGCTCATCAAGCAATGCACCCGTCAGTTTTGGTAGAGATATGTATAGCTCATCAAGCAATGCACCCGTCAGTTTTGGTAGAGATATGTATAGTGCTGCAGACGGACCCCCTGTTACATTTTCCGCTGGGCCATCCAGTCACAACAATGAGGACAATGAATATGAAAGAGATCTCCAAGAAGCCATTAGACGGAGCCAAGAGGAGGATAATGAAAGGCGGCAAATAGAACAACGTTTTTTTGACCAACAGTGGGACTCCGAACGCGGGACATTTCGAGGAGGTTGTCCATATTAGGCTGGTTTAACTAGACTCATCATGTTCTAGTGGAATTTGAAACAGAGCTTCAGAGTAGAATTCACTGTCTTCCATTTTGATTTGTATAGATGAAAGCATGTCCTTAGTTTGAATTTTGTTTGGATGCTACAAACTTTGGATATATCACAGGCTCCTAGTTGTATGCTTATAAAGCATGTACGTTCTTGTGTGTGAACATTACCGGCACATATATATATATATATATATATATATATATATATATATATATATATATATATATATATATATATATATATATATATATATATATATATATATATATATATATATATATATATATATATATATATACATATATAATCCATTCACAAAGAGTAAACTACAATGAGTACATAATCGATCGTTATTTCTAACAATAAGAGTTGGAGTTCCTAGCTCGCCGAGAGATCTATCAATTGTATCGATGTTGCCTAGTTTCTTATCGCAGATTTTACATACTCGGTTGAAAACGAAATGAGTTCAGTCCACATACAATTGAGAGGCTATAAGCTTATCTTAGAACTTGGTTGTGCACAACACAGTTGCCTTTCCGAGAAGGACTTCCATCACATTGTCATTTCCTACTCCTTTTATAATTACCTTGCGCAATGAGAATGTTCTTCACGAATAAGGTTATTCATGAAAAACTTCTTGTCTTGCTATATTGGGAAGTTCAAAATAGCGAATGAACCACCGAAGGCGCACTTTCCTCAAACCCTGTTTATTTTAAGACCATATGTCCACATACTCCCCACTTGAACCATGTGACTTCTCGTATATACTCTTGGTCGAGCTCTTTCTTCAAACCCTCTTCATCATCGAGCAACCTCATGAGCTGGTGTGCTCAAAGTGCAGTTCGGCAACACGAGAGCTCTGAAAAACATAATCGTGAAAATCGGGACGAACACCTTTGAAGTACATACTCTTGTAGCTTGAGACCGACCTTGCCACCTAATAACCTTAGTCCCCCATTGAAACGCATTTCTGGGTATTGTCCCTTGCTTTGCCGACGCATGCTTGTTCTTTAAGTTCAAAACAGTTTCTTGCTGTGTAAGTTTGTTTTGAGTTTAGAGATTGTCATTACCTATAGAGTTTTGCAATGTGGTTTAGTGGAGGCAAGAAGACTAGGTAGGTGGGGAGATACAATCAAAGTGTTTGAAAGGAGAAAATTCTTTTTGAGTGTAGCTTGGATGGTGCAGTTGTTGTAGGTCATAGCAATGTCTCTATTCCTTACACTTCAACACTTGTAGCATGAATGGTCGGTTTGATCCCGAAGTGAGTTTGGAAACAATGTTGTTCGTGGCATTACTTTGATTTGGATGGGGGGAATGCGATGTTGATATTTATCTTACCTATATATTATACCGAGATCTAAAAGCATACGAGAAGCAATACCTTTTCAAGCCTTTCAATGGGGGAACTAAAGTGGTTACTGGTTAGGTGGCAAGGTCGTTCTCAAGCTACGTGAGTATGTACGTCAAAGGTATTCGTTACGATCTTTACAATTGTGTTTTTGTGAGAACTGGTTTTGCCGAACTGCACTTTGAGCATAAAAGCTCATGAGGTTGTTTGATGATGAAGATGGTTTGAAAAAAGAGCTCGGCCAAGAGTAGATACGAGAAGCCACATGATTCAAGTAGAGAGTATGTAGTAAGGTCCTAAAATAAAGAGAGGTTGAAGAAAGTGCACTTTTGGCGGTTCATTTGTCCTTTTGAACTTCCTACTATAGCGAAACAAAATGTTTTTTTAGAAATAATCCTATACGTGATGGACGTTTTCATTGCGGAAGGCAGTTATAAAAGGGTATGAAATGAGAATGCGATGGGAGTCCTTTTCGGAAAGGCCTTTGTGCTATGCACAACCAAGTTCTAAAATAAGCCTAAACCTTCACAATTGCATTTGGATGAAGCTCGTTTCGTTGTCAACCAAGTATAGAATGTTTGCCAGAAGAATGTAGAGAAGATCGATGAAATCGATATATCTTTTAATGAGGCACGAACTGCAACAATTTATATTGGAAATTACGCTCGGTTATGTACTCGTTGAAGTTTAGAATTTGTGAGCCGGATTATTCAATTTTTGCCAAATTTTTGAATTTTTATCGTAGCCCGTTTTTATTAACGTAAAGTTCAAGTTATTGCACAGTATGAATCATGCATAATAAGATATTGTGATTTTTAGAAAAAAACAACAAAAATTGATGTAAGTTAATATTCTTCATAAGTCCAAGAAGTGAAACTGTATTGCTTTAAACGTGAAGTTCTAAAAACAATGTAAGCAAAATAGTGAATAACGGATACTCTTTACCCAAAAAAGAGTGCATGTGATGAAAGGGGACCCGATGTACAACTTTTATTCATGTGATGAAAAGGGATGATTTGCGAAATCTGTAGGCCTAATTTCATGTTGTAGTGATTCACCTAGAACTATGAAGATTTCTATGTAAAGGAGCTCTAGAAAAAGTGAAGTCATAAAATTAAGCGACCCAAAATCTCCAAAAATCACTACACTTAGAGTATTACATTTCAACCAATCACTATAGATTTCATCCATAGAATGCCAATATCTTATTAGTAATTTAAAAACAAAATAATTTTGATTTTTACGTTTCAAAATTTATACAAAATCACCGATAATAGCAATCATAGACCTGAACCATAAGGGTAGAATCTAAAATTCGCAACGTACAGCTTTTATCTATACATCAAGTTTAACCCCTGAACGTCAGAGCGTCCAGAAAGTGGACGACTAACAGATTCAAACCCTTCGCACGTTCTCATCAATTCTTGGATGAAAGTCATCCATTTTTTTGGAGATTCTTCATCAAGTTGTTGTCCTATCTAACGGTTGGATTTAGTCATAGTTGATTAGATAGTTTTCTAAAATTACAAATGTAGAAGTAGTTGAAGTCGTTGACCAAGCCAAAATTGCATTGACTGTAGTTCAAAAGTGGCCTTGCAAAAATGAGGTTATGGATTTAAGAAACACAAAAAATTTTAAAAATCACCATGTACAAAAGTATCTCATTTCAAATTCATTCCAACAAACTTTACTCAAAGAATATTAATATTTTGTTTGTAATCGATCTTAAAAGAAATTTCAAATTTTAGCTTTCAAATTTTATAATGAAATATTGGTGATAGTATTAGTGATTCGAACTGTATGGATAGAATCTGAAATTCAAAATCTAGAACTTTCATTTTTAATCTATTCCAAAATAATCTACAGTTTCATTTCGGACGGGCGGACGGGCGGACAGCGGACGGGCGATGGACGATCGTTCGATCGGGCGGACAGAGGACGGGCGAACGGGCGGACAGCGGACAGCCGTTCGATCGAGCGTCGAAAACCGGATGCCGTCCGATCCGGCGGCCGACCTAATCGGATAGCAGGTCCGCTTATAAAGCCGTCCGACCAGTTCGGACGGCTCACTTTTTTTCTCCCCACTTGCATTCGTGTAAGAGTAGTTAGGAGTGGCTGTGGCTAGTGAATACCATCTTCTGGCTCCTCACTCGGGGAGATTAAAAGTCAGCGTTGGGGGGGGGGGGGGGGGATCTCTTGGTTTTTTTTTTACGAAAAAAACTGAGAGTTTCGTCACCATGCCGAAAGGAAATAAACACAAGATAGGTAAGGGGCAAGATCAATCTCCATTTGGTCTGAATGACACGCCATCAGAGGACTGTAAGAAGTTCTTGGTGCAGTTTATGGTGAGATTTTACGAAGAAAACACGATTATGGCGTTGGAGAGTAAATACGTTCGATACAAAGAAGCAAGCGTCGAAAAATTTCAACGAGAGATGTCGAACGATATGTTGCACGCTCTTCATAATCCAAGATGGATTCGGGAGACCGAGAACCGTGGATTCATGAAGTTTTTGGACCAAAGGGTGCATGATTGTTTGTGGAATTCCAAAGACGTATTAACTAAATACGGGAAGGATCACGGACTACTTGACGACGATACATTTGTTGAGCAAGTGATCTTGAAAGCTGAGTTATTTGTTGGGTTGATGAAACCATTCGCCAAGAGCAAACAGCGCAAAGAGCAAAGAGTCCATCGATTGGTGGAATTCATGTGCCGGAAAATTCGAAGAGAAGTTAATGAGGCAACACTTGGTAGCATTGCCAGAGACGGCTACGGTCATTGAATTGGAGCGCCGAGCACTCAAGGGTGGATATGCAACCATCAAGAGGGTTCGGATAGAAGGAGCTCCAGGGCTTGAACTCCATTGGGAGTTTGCTGCCAAACTATCCAATCAGCAATGGACAAGACCGGATCTAGCGAAATTGGAGCATCAAAATGAATCAATGGCGGTGAGGATTCAACATCCAGGTGTTATACGATACACGGCTATTCATCCCCAAAAATACGAGGGTTATTCCTATTGGTGGAATGGTGGGACATTGCGACAAATGCTTAATTTGGACAGTGCGTATGGAGACGATATCTATGCCCGTACGTTGCATGCACCTTTAGCACCGGACGATGTGATCAAAGCAGACTGTCTTCACCGGTTCCGTAAGAAAAGAACGGAGTTGGCATGGGCATTTGTGATTATCATGTCTGAGGTACACATGACCAACAACCTCCACAATGATATATCTCCCGATAACATCCTTTTACATTTTCCTTTGGACGAGTCGCATATATACATTGGAGTATGTGATTGGGGCATGTTAACCTTCGCACATGAGCCAATGAAGTCACTTTACACGTTCACTAGTGCAGCGGAAATGAACAATACTCTTGCACAACGGTGGTGGGTGGACCCTACGGTTGCTTATTTATACAAGCGTGATGCGGATGTGGACATAATCCCACAATTGACGAAGACATCTGAAGCATATACTGTTGCAAAAATTGCTATGCGCATAAACAAACGCAACATGTCGGAGGATTACTGGAAGTTGCAAAAGCCTGGACAGAGTTCTTATCAACTGCAAGAACTGGGAGACGTGTTCCAGGGCTACTTGAATCGATTGTGCACTAGTGATCGAGACGGAGCTAGAGGTTTATCTCACATAGTGACGCGTTTCAGAGGCACATACAACTGGCCAGTACCATACGAGCATTTTAGATCTTCGTACTAGGCGAAATATAGGATTTTTTGGTTTAGAATAGTAGTAATAGTACTGTATTCTTCTATGACTTTTGGTACGGAGCAATGTATACGACACGTGAACTTGTGTTGAGTGTATGGGTTAAACATATTAACACATGTCATCGTGTACATATTAATATATTATACAATTGTCTTATGATCTTGAGTTTTGTTGACTTGGTTGATTTTTTGCTCATATGCTATATGCGGATATGGAGTAAATGGACTTAAAATTTATACAAAATGATAAGCTTTTGACATAAAGTTTGTATGACTAGAATTTGACAGTCCGTGATGCAAAATATGCTCATAAATCACGGTCAATTGTTTTTATAATTGCACTGCAGAAATCAACAATTCGTGCGAAATCACGAAAACAAAATGATGCACCTCGGTATGAATTTGGACTCCCGATCTTCACCACAACCAATGCAAGGGGACTCCACCGGGAGACCCCAGGCCACATGGTGTGTTCGCAAGGAGATCAAGAGTGAGAAATGGAATGGGCCGTCCCCATTATATAGGCCGTACCTAAACCAAGGTAGCGGAGGCCCTCCCAAGGGCGAGGCCTTCCGTGATATCGAGCGCCTGGCGGTTTACAACGTCAAATTGGCATTTGGCATCGATGTTGAGGCAAGCTGGATTGCAAGAGCTTTTTCAAAACATAGCTCTAGGAAGCAAGGTTACCGTGGGAAATCACCAATTCCTGCAACGGATTTAAAATTTTTGTGCTGATTTTGGATTTTAAATTGGATTGCAAGAGAAAATCTTGCAAAATTAATTAAAAAATAAAAATAAAAAATACGATGAATCGAACTATACAGTTGTTATCTTCACATTGACGTTTACAACTTTGCTTTGTACATCCACCCCATTCATGTTTTTTATCAACCATTTTATAACGAATCTTTGAAAACAGTGTTAAATCCGCACCTTCACCTCTAAGTGCCCAAGGGTTTTCTTGAAATGCTAGATGTGTCATAATGTCCATTTTACTCAACTTTTCTGAGCTTCAATTATTAAACATATGTAGAGCACAACAGTAAGACAACATCCATACGGTTAAATTTTGGAAAAATGCTACGAATTATTTAATAATGAATTTAAAAGAATTTTCTTTGAAAATTCATAAAAAATACATGTTTAGTCATTTTGACTTGGAATCAAGTATGATAGGTCAGAAACATTGGTTTTATATGGTGGTTACCTTGTTCATGTTAGAACTAATCTTATTTGGTAGAAAACTTAAAGATTCCAGTCCGGGCAGATTTTCAAAATTGTGACAATTTGAGATGCTGTCACTTTGAAGGCTTTAGAGGAAAATTGGTAGACGTTTTTTCAGAATTTCTTTTTGAAAAAGTTGCTCAGTTTCAATATCTACAAGGGAAAAAAAATGACATTCAAAAATTGTTATTTTTGCAAAAGTTATGAACGTTTTTAGTGGGCTGAACTTTTTTTAAACTCTGCAATTATGAATCGACCATATATGGTCGATTAGGCAGTTAGGGGTTAAAGGGTTAAACTTATTGAATTAGTCCTATTAAAATCACAATACAATTTAGAACTCTAACCCAACCCTAAACCACTGGACCATCCGATCGGGCACTCGCTCGCCCGTCCGACTCACACTAAACCAGTGTGACCTAGAAAAACGTGCTAGTACCCCGTAGATAGAACCACCAAATTGGTAGATTTCACTGATTTCAGTTCATTCAAATCAAACCGGAACGAAGATGGGACACCCGTTATCGTAGATGTCAACTTACGTGCGACATGGCCGTCCGACGTGGCCGTCCGCCCTGGCCGTGCGACGTGGCCGTCCGACCTGTCCGTGCAACAAGACCATCCGACCTATTCGTCCGTCCGATCGCGCCGTCCGCCTGCCGGTCGGGCCGTCCGCCTGTCCGATCACCGACTACCGTCCGATGTGGTAAAACCCGTCCGCTGGGGTAAAAAACATCATTTTTTCAAAGTCATCGGACGCTGGGACGGGCACGTCCGCGTCCGACGGACGTCCGCATCCCAGCGTCCGAACAACCCTGATGAACACTCCATAATGCCCCACCATCGACATGGTTCCGAGTGGTCAAACCAGGGACAAAATAACGTGAATCACAACGCTACCAACTCAGATAGAGGAACTCGCATTGACTTGGCTTGTTATAGGCGTGACATCGGTCGTTTTGCAAGGAACTCTTGAACTAGCTCCAACTGCACCCAAGCACTCGACCCAAATACATTACAAGAAATGTTGGACTTACGTTTGTTGACGGCTGCAGATCGGGTGGATCATGTTGCACGCTCGCTGGTTCAGGTTGCACTCTCGCTACTAGAACTTCGCATCTTGCGATAGGTACCTGTAGAAATTGAATTTAGGTCATGCAAATTTTGGGACAAGGCTTACTTGAATTCAGGAGCAACATTTCTACAACTACACGCCCTGAAAATGGAATGAGGATTCACCTCTGACTCGACACTGTCTTGAGGTGGATCTGGCATTTTGGCGGCCAGCTTCCCTCTTCTTCCCGTCATGGATACCTGCACATAAACCGCATTTTATGAATTAATGCCAACTACTTTGTGTAAATCTATGCAGCATCAACTTGAACTTGAACTTGAACTTGAACTTGAACTTGAACAGCATGAACTTGAATGGTGTGCCATTTTCCATTATCGAGCTCCGTATTCTACTCACTCTCGGAGCTCGCCACGCTTGCGTTCTTTCCCAACTCTGCAGCCCGCTGTCAAGAAAACCCGGTGTCACCCAGATCTACCCTAAATTTCTTACGACAGTGGCACTATGAAATACGATACAATGTTTGTTCAGTCTTGTTCAACAAGAGTATCAAGCTGACGGTGTACACAACCCCAATCACGCGCACTCACTAAGACAGATCACTAGCACAACCCTAGGGTTTCACACACTCGTTCACTAGCATTCCCAAGACGTGGCGATCTTGTTTAGCACGTTGGAAAGCATCGTCATAACATGGGAGAGCACACGACATAGAATTTGGACGATGCAAGCTTTCAATCACAATGGCAGCATTGGGTGGCATCTAGGCTGTGGCGGAGTGTGCGCGAGAGAAAGGCGGAGCAACGGAGCTGTGAGAAGGCGGAGCAGCGGAGCAGTGAAGAGAATGATCTCCCCGATGCTGCAGCTGATGCCAGAGCCATCGGGATCAGTGGGTCCCTCCCCCATTGTGGTCCCCTCTCTCAACGCCCTCTAATTTTGACTCTTTCCAACACCCTCATCCCAACAACAATACACATCTTCCACTCTATATAATACTTCTAATGTTTAGTATGACGAATTCAACACTAATAAAGAAAAATATTACTCTTACAGTCGGTCGTGCAGCCCTGCCCTCATACACTTCTTCACTAGAGGACTGGTCCCTTGCTTGTGCAACAACAGCTTCTTGCAGACTCGCCAAGTTCGTAACTTCCTCCTCCCCGAAATCAATCCTCAGTCCAGCGCTATTCTCAATTCCAGTCAATCGTGAGATATGCTTGGTCGATCTCATCCTTGAACGCTCTAATTCCTTTCTGCTCGAGAACCGTAGACCCCGTCTCCTTCTCCGCTTCTGCACACTCGCAATCTCCGAGTGACGTGAACTTCCATCCAGCATCTGCTCAGTCGTTAGTCTAGCATAGTAGAGCTTTCTTTGGATGCATTATCTAAATTTCTTGGCAAGTTGAGCACACGCAGAGCCGAACAAAAACCCAAATAATGTTCCCATTGACAATCCACAGCTTTATGAGTAGTATTTCTGTGTATCTCGCCCAACGATGCTATTTATAATTACTCGTGCCCACTACGCCATGCTCTGTCAAATCATGGAAAAGCCGTGTCCATCTCTTGCAATTACGGATGCTTGCTTTAGAGTGACCTTCTTGCCAACATGACAATATCTATTATGGTTTACCAATATCTGACTTCGATGTCTAAGTCCTTACTATATATATCGCTAACTACACTATATTCCAGTATTTTTTTACTAGACATACTTTTCATCAGTCAGTCGTGAGCAGCACAACCCATGTGAATTATTGTGCAAGTTGACGTCTAAAATTGACTAAAATGCTAGAATTTATACGAAGAGCTAGAGAACTAGAACATCACATTCTGATCTAACTCCATCTTTGACTATATCTTAGCGATGGATGCTTCGGGGCCTCGCTGCGCTGAAGAGGTGCTCAACTTGGAAACCAATGTGAGACTGGGGACACGAAGCAAAGAAGACTATTTCGTTGTGTCCAGGAATGGACGATTGGTGCAGATGTCGAATCCCATCAACAGCTTGGAAGGTGCACTGGAATTGTGGATGGACGAATTCCCAAACTGTCAAGACATCGACATCGACCTCGCAATCATCTTGCTAGACAAAGATCGACTTCAATTCTACCGAGTCCCGTGTGGAATTTGGGACTCCCTCCCTCGACCTCCTCTTGTCTGGAGGCTCATGTGGTCTCATTATGTCTGCCAATTGTTGGGACTCCCCGATCCTTGCAACCTCAAAAGCGAGGGTGTTCCAATCGTGCCAGAAGAGATTGCAACTGCCGTCCAAGAATTCTTTGACGATGAACCCAAGCCTCCGTTTTGGGGTTCCGTTCCAAACACCCTGCCCATCTAATCCACGGGTCATTGAGAATATTCTGGAGCTAAGTCACTAGAAGCTGCAGGTTAGAGTATTCTGATTAAAGTAGACATTCTTGTACCTAGCATGAAGTTTTTTAAGTAGCAATTAATTTACAATAGCATACGTTCTTTATTCTTTATTCAATTATCATTATGATAATGCGCGTCATAGAAGCTTTCTCTATAGTTCATATAGATTAGTCCTACAAAAAGCTGCACTTTCGAAAAGACTGTGTCTTCATAGTATAAATAAAACTCAACGACAACTTCTCCACTTGAATATTATATCACTTTATGTTGTGTGACCAAGGCAACTCTGAATTAGATTCTTTCCACTGTCATTACATCCACACATGAACTTTGAACTGCGAGCTGATGCATGTGACACAATACAATCTATTTCTATTTTAATTAGCCTGCGCCGTATAACATTCTGACATTGTTTACTTTAGCCATCTACTTAAAGTGAAATTGATGTCAGTTGCAAGGCGGCTCCAATCTTAGACCTATCTCACTGTCTACTTTTTAATTTTGACCATGACACTGAATATAGTTACTCCCCAGGAAACGACACCATGTTATATACTCAAACTTATTTCATTGTGCATCACAATCCATCTTCTACTGTCTTCTTTACCAATTTGTTTTTCTTTCTTCATCAACTAGTATCGCTCTCGCCCAATATTTCCTATGGCTAGCATTTCGGTTAGAGGTGACGAGGTCCCACTAGTTCTACCAGTAGGTGAAATTGGCTTCGTCAAAGTCACCTCTAACCTTCTCTACATTCGGTTCGGACTAGCAGAGAGCTCCATCATGGTCGAAGAAGAGGTCCTTGAGAAATATAGACTAGTCAAAGAGGGCATTTTACAGTCTAGATGTACTGAGGACGAGGGTTACTACTGGCTCCTGCATCCTGGTCAGTACAAAGCATATGGTCTTACCCCGCAGCAACTGGCTGCATCTACTGAAATTATTGCCCCTGCCTCAGATACTTCCACTGTAGAGTTGCCTCACGCACGTCGTGATAGGAGCCAATTTGCATATCCAACTCGTTCCGTTGCAGATATCATGGTCAATCTCCGTAATGTGAAGCGCGAGACTTTAGACCCCATCATTGAGTTGTCCAGTGAATCTGAAGGGGAAACCCCATCACTGCCTTCCCAACTTCCAAACTTGAATGAACCAGCTCCTTTTGTTGCGACTCAACCTATTGTCCGCACCCCCGCTAATAGTCCATCTTCCTCCTCATTCTCCCTCCCTCCTCTGTATCCTAGTAGTTCACAAGATTGTCCTAGTGTTATGCAATGTCTGCGGAAGCTGTCCAGTGTTCCTGGCTCTCGGAATGAACTTGCTCACATAGACTTTGAGTGAATAGAATATCACAAGGTGCAGTTCCTTCCCTCGCAGTTTGACGGGGATGTGGTCTTTGAGTTGCCACCGATTTGTGGACGTGTGCACTCTTCTGGAGCCCGGAGCATGGAGGGAATGGACAAGCGATATGACGGCCACACGTGGTGCCGCACGACAACGTCCAACATCCACAACCCCTTCGATTTGAAGTTCAGGAGGTCGACGTGCGTTGGCCACTTGCGTTGCGACAACAAAGACTGTGAGTATCTTGCTAGAGCGTATAAGAAGAATCAGACAGAGTGGACAAGTACAACTAACTTCCCGTTCGATGTTCGTCAAAGCCCTCCTCCGGATTCTTCCATTGTATGTAAAATCTGCAAAAAACCCCCATCTTGTCGTGACTCTTGCACGGCGCGGGTATATTACGTGCTCAACGTCAACGACAGGTCTCGTGCATGTATCCATTTGGGCTATCACCGACATTCCATCGCCGAAGGACAATGCAGGGAATCTATGGAGACCATCACCGGCTTGATCGCATCGGAGGTGGCGAAGACTCCCTCCGCCAAGAACTCGGCCATCGCTCTTGCAGCTAGCAAGGAGTTCCTCGAGACGTTTCTTGTCCACAGTGGGCCTGGCCCAAAAGAGATGCTGCGAGGACAAGAATTGGACAAGGTGATGGACAAGTTTCGCATGCTCAGTTCTCCTAACGTTCGGAACATGATCGCCACCTTCCGCGCTCAGGGCAAAGGCAAAGGCGAGATTGATCAAATTCTAGAAATGAAGCGGCATGCGAAAATCGAGTTCATACACGACAGTGTATTCCCGGGCCAAGGCCAGGAAAAGGTATATCTCTTCAAAATGCTCGTGCATGGCCCCGAGAGTGGCGTCGACCTCGTGAGAAGGATGCAACCTGGAGGTGACCTCCAAAATTGCTTCGTGATGTTCGATCATGTGAAGAGAGTGAAGCCATGGACCACCATTGCCTGCCATGTTTATGACTCCACCTACTGCAAGGTGATGACCATCGCTGTCTGCGATATGGAAACGGAAGGCACTGAGGGACAGCTTATATTTTGGTGTTGTCTGAACAAAGTAATGGACAACAATGGCGTACCAAATCCAAACTTCAAAGGTTTCATGTGCGACAGCGCACAAGCAAACTTCAATGTAGTTTGCATTGTCTATGGCTCGGGCAATCCTGCCGTGCCTATGGTAGACCGTGAAAGGACATGTCTATTCCACTGGGCAACGAGCTTGCACAAGCACACTGAGAAGCTGATCGCCAAGCACTTCCAGAATCAACACATCAAGCTTTGCAAACAATATAAAGATGCCCGAACATTGGACGAAGCTGACAGGATGTACCTTGAGTAGAGAGCATGGTGGTACTCTTCCGGTGCTGCTTCAGAAGATGCGATTCGAGAGCTTGAAGACTGGCTGGCCTTTTGGCATTTTCGCTACCGTCAATGGGGTGGTTTTATGGAAACGGTAAAACATCAAATGCACTCTTTCACTTCACGTGGATGTTTAGAATATGTTGTAGTCCCTCGATGTCGATGGTCCTTCCCCCGTAATTGCCTGTATGTTGACGGGGTCAAGTATTGATCCCTCATGCCCGACGGTTGCTTGGACACCTACCACTATATATGAATCTAGATGAACAAAGAGCACTTAGAAAATAGCCGTCGGCCCCGACGGCTATTTTTCTTATAATTTCCTTTTTTGATTTTTCGCAAATCATAGTAAAAAAATCAAAAATTCAAATTTTTTTTTTTCTTTCCTTCGAACGTGATTATATATACATCTATCACCCCAACGTAATTAGTATTAGAGGTTTAGGTAATCGTGAAATTAAAATTGTTTATTGCAATATGATAAATTGGGTGATGCAATTTCTGCAGAATCTGACCGCAGATGAACTAGCAGACATCCCAACATGCAACCTTGCAGAGACCGTTCACAACAAGTGGATGCAAGCCTCTGGGAAGCGAGGCTCGGACCTCTTTGTTGCCACCACCGATGATTGGGCCCGTGCTTTCATGCAAATGACCAACTATAGAACATTTCTATGTGGAGGTCCGTCTGGAACTGGTCCGTCCAAGCACGATCTAAAACTGAAGAGGGCTATGACATCCCATGACAGCAAGAAGATCGCCGAAGCAATTAACAACATGCATGGGGCTGCGGAGGTTTCTACACGAGTTCCACACTTGGAAGGGGAAGAGGTGTTTGGCTCGGCCAAGAGAAAGCTCGACATGCCAGTGGGTTGCGAGGGAGATTCTCATCGCCCTGACAAAGTGAACTTCTCGCATCCACTTGTCCAAACACGATCTGCCTCTACTCGAATGAACTCGGAGCAATCACCAAGATCTACTTCTCCGGTTCCATTCACAACTAGGGTGTTGGAGACTGACTGTGACACCTCGAAATGGCACATTGCAAGGATATCACACAAGTCCAGAAAGCAGTGTCACGCAGTACAAGCGGGGAATGGCAACAAGTGCAAGATGTTGATTGTGAAGGGCGGTAAGGCCACAGCTGCCCCAACCTACCGAGGCACTAGGACGGAGTACAAAGGGACTAAACCTCAGACGGCTGATTTCTGGTTCTGTCCTGACCAAATCGCACGATGCATCATGGGACCAAAGCGCTTTTTTGTCATAGACCGTTCGGAAATCCCTGACGTTTGGCCCGTCTTCTCTGGTACAAACCTCACGCGTTCGGAGATACTAGAGCTCCAGGAGGCCGGGTTTCGTCTGCAGTCCACTACAGCACTTTCGCCTCGACGCCTCTTCACGACCTCCAAGGTGTTTGAGCCGGTGCTTTGGACTCACCCGAGGCCATTGCATGCTGACAGAGTCCCATCCTCTCGAAACGGCAAAAACGTGCGTAGGAACACCAAGGCGCCCACGGAGGCTCACCGGAATCAATGGGAGAGTGCACGAAACGTTAAGGCGAATATTACGCGCGTCAACCTACTCCCCTATCCCGGGCTTGGTGCCATCATCGTGCTCCAATCCGGAGTGGAGCCTGATGATAATTTGTACAATATCACATTGTGCAATTTTCCGTTATGTACGTGCCCACATTACGCGAGCATGAACTCTGCAGCTGTGGGGAGGCGTGGCCAATACGTCAACTGCAAACACCTCTACTATGTCTTTCGATACTTTTGCAAGCTGGACTATAAAGTTCACACATACATCCATGCTCCTACTCTCAGCTTGGATGAGGTCAAAAATATTCTTCTGGCTGCTGGGATCATCAAGACCGAGGATTGAAGAACGAGGACCAATCAGTGTTTAGACAGGGAGACTATCACTAGAAGCAATAGCTTACTACTTTGAATAGTTGATGCCATATTTCAAATTGGTTGAAGTTTGACCATTATAACTATGTATTAGAACAAAATCAAAAAATAAAATACTACATATAGATCCACAAGCTCTCTTTCCATTCTTTGTCTATTTTAAAGAAGCTCACCGGATGAGGTTGAATTTCACCCATGTACTCTATAATTTCCATTTATTTTCCCTAATCTTTTAACATTGAACTACACTAAGTACTAACCCACGGTTATAGGTCCAACGGTCATAGGGTACCAAAATTTACTATTATTAGTAATTATTCTAAAAATAGAACCAGATTTCCTAAAATTAGAGTCATTTTCTAAATTCAGATGGATCCTAGGCTCTAAGCTCTCCAAATCCCCGCTCTCCGCTCTTGGGCTCTCCTCTCTAGGCTCGCACGCTAGCGTCGTTGTACCCTAGCGTAAAAACACCTACATGCTTTTATTTGGACAATCAGGAGCCGGAGGCAATGACCAAATGTCCCTAAACTTACTCTGCAAAACAGACAAGTCGATCAGTGTTGTCTTTGAGCCCGTGGATGGAACCATAAGCATTTAAACACACTCAGGGGACATGTTAATGAACACTTGCTCCATGTCCACATCCTGCATGTGGAAGAGCACTCACTGGTTGAAAACGTGTCGTTTTTCCCTTACATAATTGAAAAAAGAATGAAACCATGCCAGACAGGTTGTGTAAGTGTTGTTGACTGGTTTTGGTTTCAAGATGACAAAAATATTAGCATAATATTCAGCCATAGTTCACTGTTTCAACGAAAGGGGGAATGAAAAACGACATGTCTGCTACTAGTGTATGCTCCTGCACTCGAGTCCAGTGATATACCCCACATGCTTGATCTCACCCTAGGTAACGCGCAAGCAAGTGCAGCAAGCCCAAAAGAATCACCACTATATATCACCACCACACCTACATTAACCCCTAAACGTACCGATCCTTTGAACACAAGTAGATGCTAGCCTCATAAATAGATATTAGCATGACTTAGATGAACAATAGGTGTACATGAAAGGACCATTGCCCTGGGTACCCAACTCCCGCATTATATGCTCCTGATTATAATCACTTATATTGCATTTTAGTTCAATCTCAAGTGGTATAACTTGTTTTAATGTAAGAAACTCTTGTAGCCCTTCTAGCAAGGAATCTAAAAATGTAATTATATTCAGGAACTAAATATTCTTTGAAGACAATTTTAGCATTTAAAACCTAATTATATGAGTTTTTTTAATACATGTAGCAACTTTTTGGGCTTTTTAATAAAAATTTAAGATTTTTTTATTATAAATAAATTACTGCAAATGACTTTTAATTTTAATTGGAGGCAACTTCTCATATGGATTTTTAATAATTATACATAAGTGTTTCAATTCTTTATATACAATGTGGAGCTTTTTTTAATAAGTATGAAACCCAACATTTTCTACGTCTTATATTATTTAATTTGGTCTTCACCTAACTTTTTGATCTGTTTTATTTTTATATAATTTGATATAATTTTTACAAAAGCCAACCTCTAAGCCGTTTTAACGCCGATGCCCCCTGCGTATAATATAGGAGTTGCGTACCCGGGACCATTGCATGCATGAAATCTACCCAACAAATTTGACATACTTGCATTTGGAGACCTCTCCAATATTATCAACATCTTCCCATCACAAGAGATTTATTCTAATTGGTAGAGAATTTAATAGGCTTGCAAAGGTGACTTGGATGAAAGTCATCCGAGATTGTATGAGAAAGTTACAAAGCTTTGAATCCATTCGTGATCTAGTTTCTGGACGCTCGGACGTTTAGGGGTTAATGTGCGCACCATGAGCTTGGGCCTTGGGCTTGTGGCCGGAAGCTCTGAGTTAGATGACTAAACTAGAGCAAACGAGGAAGGCAAAGTAAACACAAATGAACAAACACTACTAGCAAAGATGTCGCTTCTTACTCGTAAGAATCCGGAATAGTATCGCTTTAATTTCACTGTACAGTACCCACCAATAAGTTTATGTTCATTCAGCTTTTCAAAGAATTGAATCAAATAATTAAATTTATAAAAAATATTGATTAAAATATTAAAATATGTTAAACCATTTGAAGGATGAAAAATTACGTCTTTGGACAATTTTTGGATCAGATGTTAAAAAAGTACAAAATTTATATTCAAATTAAACATTTCTGAACCGAAAACTTCAAACCTTGATATTTTAGTAAATATGACCCCAAATCTCATGATTTTATTTTTTCACATCATTCTACAAAGGATTTGCATTCTTTCCATTGAAAGTTTTATAAACCATAAGTAACAAAATTTGTATTCATAGTTGTTTGAATTAAGGGTAAAAAATGAAGGTTTGAATTTCAAATAAAAATAGATTTAAAAAAAATTATTATCAAAACTCAATTGTATGTGTGGTTCATCTTGTGCACTACAACTTGTTCAAATTAGGCTCAAAGCTTATAATTTTTGTAATTTTTATAGGCAATTCTCTAAAAAGTTGAATGAACGTAAACTTGTTGGTGGGTACTGTACATGCTTGTCCTACGTGACGAATCACACCGACTAAGTCCAACCAAAAAATTGGTGAGTGCGAAGTAGCGCCATTTGCCTCACCGAATGAGTAAAAAGCGACACCTTCTGTTTCTAGTAAAGGAACAAAAACAATGACATTTGTCCAATTTTTGGTCTACTTGATGCACCGATTTGAAAAATGGGTTATAAAATGTTTGATGGATAACAAAAATGGAGTTGCTGTACAAAGCAAAGCTGTAAATGTCAATAAGTAAATCACGTTTGTACGGTTGGATTAATCATATTTTTTATTAATATATTTTTTAATTAAATTTTCAAGGTTTTCTTTTGGAATTGAATTTAAAATCCCAAATTAACCAAAAATATTAATTAATTAATTAATTAAATTTTTTTTTGGAATAATATGCACTATGACATGGTATGATTTCCATCATTTGATTCTACTTATTTTGGAAAATCATTTTTAATAGCTCACTGTTTGAACTAAGAATGAAATTTGACATAAACCAATTATATTGTTTTAAAACAATCACAAGATCTTATTTTGAAGACCCACATTGTACAAATGGTAGTCAACTAGCACAAGAACCAAGAGAAATTTGGATGGATGAAATATGTGATTGTTTATCATTTAGAAGGGTGAAAGCACGAAAAAGTGTACCACCTCTAAAGATAGATAGATATGAACTCCGGTCTTCTTTCGAGGCCGGCGTGAATAAAGTGTCTGTTCGTCTTGACAATGAGCCAGTGCCCACCGGACAAAGGGCCATTGGTGCAAGACTACTCTCCCCTTTCGGGAATAGACACTTTAGTGACCATAAATAAGTACTAGTAACACTAGTAACATTGATTAGTTAAATCCCGTGTGGGTATAAATTGGTGTTTGTATTGTTGGTGGTCGCCAAGTCATGGTTCCAAGGTTGGTTGGAGAGGGACATTTGTGTTACAATTATACGGTCCGGGTTCGATACCGTTGAGTCCGTCTGAGCGTTATTGTGATATACATGACTTGGTACTGCTAGTGAATTTATCATAGGTAGGAAAGTTTGTACCAACCAACCGGCCCCGTCCCATCTTCCTGAGACAAGTGTTTACTTTGAGCTAGTCAAAAATACAAAAAGAAATAAGGTCTTCACCATTACCCTCCTTTTCTTGTTAGTTTTGTTTTATTTAGTAATCTAGAGGTAATGGTTGGTTATTTTCTATTTTTCTTTTATGTAGAATAATTGATCCGGCATGTTGTATAGCGATGGTATTTATTTCCTTGAATGTGTGTTTAATGGTAGTTTCTGGTAGCTTGAATTTTGTTTCGAGGAGTTTCATTGAGGGAGCATGCGTTGTACCTCTAGCTCCTGCTGTGATGACTATGAGTGGATCAACTTTCCACCCTAAATTAATTATGTTATTCAAAAGTGGTTGGTATTTCTGGTTTTTATTTTCAATTATAACACGCAATTCGCTATTTATGCACTTGGCCAAGTGCGCTCATTTCATAAACATACTTGACTTTAAAAAAAATTGGTTAAAAAGTTCTCTAAAAACATCAATGTTGTCATTCTACAATCACTTAAATTGTAAATAAATAATTATTTTAATTATTTTTTATTCTTATCTTTATCTTTTCTTTTATCTTTTCTTTTGTCTTTTCTTTTTTATCTTGATTTCTTTCTTGTCTTCTTTCTTGTCTCCCTCTTGTCTTTCTTTTGTCTTTTTTCTTGTCTTCCTTTTTGTCATCCTTGTCTTTTTTTTCTTCTACTTTTTCTTCAGTTGTGGCTGCTGAATCCTAAACAATGGGAGCAAACCAAAAAAAAAAAAAAAAAAAAAAAAAACTTTTTTCTTAGGTTGACCATGGGGTGCTGCTGAACCCGAAATGGCAGCCGCCAAAAAAAATATCTTCTTTTGGTTGGCCGTGCTGCTGAACCCTAAATGACAACCGCCCACAAATTAAAAAAATTAAAAAAAATTAAAAAAAAAAATTTGGGGATTATTTTTTTAATTTGCTATTTTTAGCCTCGGGTGCACGGCCGCGCACCCTAAGACCCTCCTATCTCTCTTCTCCCTCTTCCCTCTCATATATATAGGGAAGAGGAGAGGGGAGGGAGAGGGAGTGGGAGAGTGAATGGGAGAGACCCTCTCCTCTTCCCTATATATATGAGGAGAGGGGAGGGAGATGGAGAGGAGATGAACATAGAGAGGGAGATGAAGATGGAAATGAGGGAGATGGGAGGGTCTTAGGGTGCGCAGCCGCGCACCCCAACGGCTAAAAATTAAAAAAAATTAAAAAAAACCTTTTTTTTTTTTTTTTTTTTTGGGCGGCCGCCATTTAGGGTTCAGCAGCACCCCACGGCCAACCAAAAGAAGATTTTTTTTTGGCGGCTGCAATTTCGGGTTCAGCAGCACCCCATGGTCAATCCAAATTTATTTATTATTTTTTATTTATTTTTTGGGTTTGCTCCCATTGTTTAGGGTTCAGCAGCCACAACTGAAGAAAAAGTAGAAGAAAAAAAAGACAAGGAAGACAAAAAGGAAGACAAGAAGAAAGACAAAAGAAAGACAAGAGGAAGACAAGAAAGAAGACAAGAAAGAAATCAAGATAAAAAAGAAAAGATAAAAGAAAAGATAAAGATAAGAATAAAAAATAATTAAAATAATTATTTGTTTACAATGTAAGGGATTGAAGAAAGAGAATAATCTTCGTGTTTTAAAAAAAAAAGTTTAACAAAAAAAATTATGCGCTTGGGGACCAAGTGCATGATTATATGGCCAAGTGCGTAAATAGCGAATAGTGTGTTTTATTTCTTGTGGGAACATGTCGTTACAATATGTAAATTCAATAAATTGAATTGTAAGGTTGTCTGATGGGTTTGATGGTGGGTCATTTTTGTACGGGAGTCCTTTTACGCAGAGAATGTCTGGTTTGAATCTAGCGTTGCAATGACATCTTTGTTGTTCACATGAGCATGGTAGCAGCCATGGGGGTACTGTGTTTTCTTGGGGGTTGTTAAATGTTCCTGCGTTCATGAGAGTGTAGCATCTAGATTTTTGTGATGACAAGATTAGTTTTCTTAATTCCCATACTGCTTTATTATGTCTTTTGACTCTAATGGCGTGTATATGATGATGGTTGCATTTTAGAAGTACGTGTAGCCATGTGTCTGCATCTGCAGAGTTACAGATAGAGCATGTGATTGAGGGGAATCTTTCTCTACCAAAGAATAGTTGTTTTCTTGCATTACCCATGTATTGACCAGTACGGAATTTTAATATATTTTTTTTTTGTGCATCTGTAATTGTAGGATTGGACCAAAATGCATTGGATAGTTCATTATCGATATTTGGGTTCATAGTCCATTTGCTGATGTTGGGAAATTGGATTGCCATTATTTCAAGGTTATTTTCTTGGTTGTATTTGGTTATATATGTTTGGAGACATCTGACATGACCTTTGTCTGGCTGTTTTATAGGTCCTGGCCATATATCTTTTTGGAAGTAGAATGGTGTGGTATGTACAAATTCATATGATTTTGTAGCAACGGAGTAGTTTTTTCTGGCTCCCATTTTTGCAAGTTTATCCGCTTGTTCATTGCCTTCAATGTTGATATGTGCTTTGACTTTGTAGAATGTGGTGGGTTGAGTACGGGTTTTTAGCATTTCTACCATGTCTGTTAGTATGGTTTTGTCCGCGTGATTGTTATGCATGGTTGGATGTTTAATGTGTGTGTTTAGATTATATAGGCAATTGAGGCAATCTGTAAATATATGTGCGGGTTCGTCTGGATATTTAGTAGAGATTAGTTTAAGTGTTTTATGGATAGCCATTAGTTCTGCTCGGAAGCTTGTCTGTAGACCTGGTAGTCTTTTTGAAATTTGCATGTCTGCCTTAGTTGAGTTGTATATTCCATAACCGGCTTTTTCTTTTTTCCAGTATCCATCAGCAGCTTGAACGGGAGGTATGAAGGATCCATCGGTATAGTAGCTATGTTGCGGTTAAAATTTTAGTGTAGTGTTTGTCACAAAGTTTGGTAGTGGTGGTGTGTTTGATGTGGCCGGGTAGACGAAGGGAGGGTATATGAGTTTGGTCCATTTTTGTTTTTATTGACCGGTGTGTTGTGGGGGGTGAATGGGGCATTTTGTATATGATATTGTGGAATTTGTAGGTTTTCAATTGTTGCTTTAATTGTGTTTATTTGATATGGTGTGCCAATGTTGTGGTTTTGATGATGGATACATAGGATTTGTATTGCAATTGGTTCTGTCTTTGGTTTGTGTAGTTCTTAGGGGATTGTTGGTTCGTCATATGTGATTGTATCTGCAGTGAAGTGGGTGATGACATGTGTGTCTGGAAATGGCCCGGTATGTGGAGAGAAGTTTTGGTACCAGTTTATGTCTGGTATTACTAAAATAGTGATAGTATTTGGGTCTTTTTTGGCTGCCAATCTCGCCCAGTGAATTGCTTGTTGGGCTGCTTCTTCGTTATATGGGTGAGCATATTCTATGCCTTTCCATTTGTATTGGAAGGTGGTACCAAGTGATCCAAAGTCTTTGTCTCTTGCAAAAGGAGAGTAAAATTCTGAAATTTGTGTGGAGCATGTTATTGGTGAGGAGAAGTATGAGTGGGAAATATTAAAGGTGGTGGTAATGGAGTCAAGTATGCTTGTGGGTAGAGTATGTTGTGCTGCTTTTAGTGGGCCTTTTCTGGGGATTTTATGTTTGTATCTTTGATAGAGCCATACTACTTCCTTTTCAAATGATTGTATTTGTGGTACTAAACCATGTGAGCTATAAATTGCTTTATTATATTGTTGCCATAGTCATTTTAGTCTGGTGGTTGATATAGTGATGTACCACCTCTAACTATTATGACCATTCAACAATGCAGGGTTCAAAAATACATTATAAATTTGAATTTCGTAAAAAATTAAATAACAATAAAATAAAACACCTATTTTTTTATAAATTCTACCAAAAAAAAATTGAGAAAATGATCTTCAATAAATAGTTATAAATTTTTTATTGACGTAGAAGTGGCCAAAATTGAAAAAGTAGTTACGTACAATCAACAAAGTTGATATAAAACAAGCAAAATGTATATCAAAACAAATTTTTTTCTACTTTCTTTTTGGACAAGGACCCCAATTCTATCATTATCTCAAAGGTCATAAAAATTATATTTATGTTGAGTGCATTTAATGCCATCAATTTTGCAACCGAGATTGGATTTAGGTATTCATTTTCAAACACTACTTTTTATAAACATTTTTGAAGATTTTGTTCTGAAAATTTGGATTCAAGTACCTATAAGAACTCTAGAGGGCTTCATGAAATTAAAACCAAAATACAATATATTTTGATATAAATTTATAGCCTTTGACCAAAACAATTATGATTTTAGTATAGTAGACTAACTTTTTGGTACAGTTTTTTGTGCTTTCACTCAGAAATGATTCACAGTGACACGCCTGCATCCCTATAATGGACGATGAACAGATTGTAAGCTTTCTATTGACTACATTCCGTACGTTTTTTCATCCATCCAAATTTTCCTTGGTTCTTGTGCTAGTCGACTACCATTTGTATAGTATGGATCTTCAAAACAAGATATTGTGATTTTTGTTAAATAATGACAAATTTGGTTTATGTCAAGTTTCATTCTTAGTTCAAAAAGTGAGGCTTTAACAATGATTTTCCAAAACAAGTAGAATTAAATAATGGAAATTATACCATCTTATAGTGCATATTATTCTAAAGTCTTTATAAAATGTTTTGATAAAAATTTGTTAATTTGGGATTTCTAAGTGAATTTCAAAAGAAAACCTTGCAAAATTAATTAAAAAATATTAATAAAGAATATGATAAATCCAACCGTACAGATGTGATCTACACATTGAGATTTAAAACTTTTCTAAATATATCAACTCCATTTTTGTGATTCATTAAACATTTTATAACACATCTTTGAAATCAATGGTAGATCTGGATGTTAAAGGATTAAGGATTAAAGATGTTTTGTATCAAGTGGGCATAGATTTTGAAAAGTATGGAAATATAAATCCAAAATACCAAGCTTACCATAAAGTTCACCAAAATTCACCAAGTTCTTTATTTTTTAATTTTTTTTGACACAAGTGATCACTTTATTAACCCCTAAACGTACCATGGTATCCCTAGAATTGGCGGTTTGAGAAAATTCATCATAAAGTACTATTTAGAAGAATGTTTTGGAATTTATCTACAAATGAAAGTTCTAGATTTGGAATTTTGATTCCATCCGTACAATTTTTTTCACCAATATTATCATTAATATTTTATTATAAATTTAGAAAGTTAAAATTAAAAATTCCTTCTAAATTTGATTACAAACAAAACATTAACATTTTTGAGCAAAATTAGTTGGAATGGATTTGAAATGAAATACTCTTAACATGGTGATTCTTTGAAATTTTTGTGCTAATTAAATCTATGACCTCATTTTTGCAAATCCACTTTTGAACTACAATCAATGCAATTTTGGCTTGGTCAACAACTTGACATACTTCTACATTTGTAATTTTAGAATAGTATGTACCCTAGTATCAAATCCAACCATTTGATAGGACAACAACTTGATGAAGTCTCTCCAAGAAAATTGGATGACTTTCATCGAATCATTGATAAGAACATAGGGTGAGTCTAAATCTGTTAGTTGTACAGAAACTGGACACTATGACGTTTAGGGGTTAACCAATGCACCTCTAGTAATTTATTTGGGAAAAAAAAGGCTCACATGGAACCTTTCCTACTTTCTAGAAACAAGTTATTTTTTGTGAGTAGTACAATGGTACTCCCTCTGTCCAAAAATAAATGTCTCATCATCTTGGTATTTTTAGTCCCGAAATAATTTTCCTATGTTTTAGGGACGCTTCACATGATGTTTTTAATTTTAAATTTTTTTTGACACGAATGAAACTTGTTTCATTGCAAAGGTAAAAACAATACAAAGCACTTAGCCGAGAACAGCTTGCACGGAAGCACCATCAGTGATTAGCTAAGTTAACTTTTTGATTTGAAAGCTAGTTTGAATCAAATATTGTAAGGGATGAAGAAGGGAGAAAATTTTGACACGGCTCGAGGAAGGAGAGTTAGGTTTCCATTTTGGTCCAACCCAATTTTTGAAGCATGAGCTATGCCAGAGTTTTTCTTTAGTGTATTAGAATATAATTTCAACCCATGAAATATAAATTTTAGGGAATGGCTTTGACTCCATTATATAAACTGAGGTCTAGGAATTGATTTCGTGAATTTAACCAATGAGCTACAAGGATTCAAGCTTGTGAGACCGCAAAAGTGACCATCACCCTTCATGTAAAGGAGACCTTATACTTCAAATGTGAGCCATGTTTGCTTCAAACAAGAGCCATGACTACTTCAAACGAGAGCAATGTCCACTTCAAACGGGGCGGACCATTTTGCAACTTGTAAGATTTTAAATTGGGGTTTATCACAAATTTCCAAAATTCTAAATAATACTCACAAGATTTTCAAAATTCAAATGAATTCAAATCATATGAGTTGCAATTTAGAAATTATGGGTTTTCAAAATTCAAATGGGTTTTAATATCATGAATTTTTTCCACAAAGAGTCTCTCCTTCAAGAGGTTACGTTATCAACACCGTGTCCTTTTTTTTGAAAAAAAAAACATTAAATTAACCCCTTTTAAAATAAAAAGATAGGACAGTTATTTCCAAACAACTGACCTCACACAAGACTTCATGATCATAGTCTCATTTACTTGTATGGTTTCTACTAGTAATGGGTGGGCATTGACTAAAGATTTTTAGAACATAATACCGCTAGATTGCTAATTATTGGATTTGAAGTTTTACCTTAAGTTACCTAATTTTACTTGTAGGTGACTCAAATCTAACATGAAGTTACATTTAAGAATCCTTTGACCAATACCTATTCATCATTCATTTGGTTTCTACCTCTGTTCTTGTTAGTGACTAAATGTCAAAAAACAAACTTTAGTCAATCTTTCGTGGATCAACAGATATCAAGAGTTTGTCAAGTGAGTAAACCAAGGAGAAAACAAAGAGGAAATGAGGAAGTGTTCTCTTGTCTTCTTTTATTTTTTCACTTCGATTTGGGGAGGTACTATGGCCGGGGTTAACAAAGCCACCTCGTCAGTACGCAAGTTTATGTGGTCAGGAGCTCTTCATCGCGCCCGGACGAAGGTAGCTTGGGCCCAGTGCTGCATGTCCAAGGATAAAGGGGGGATCAACATGGTTAATCCAGAAGATGCCCTCGTAGCCCTTATGTCCAAATGGATTATAAAAGCATGCGAGCCGGGTGGCTCTAATCTTCACAAGCTCCTCAGGTTCCGATTCACCCACTTTCAGCTGTACCCGAAGGGGAGATGGGCCCCTAGCCTGGAATGTTTTACGCTGGCTAAATTCCAAGCTAATCAGGGTTCCAAAGTTTGGATGAGAGTGGGCAAAGCGTGGAGAAAGCTCTGCCCGGAGGTCCGTCACGTCACTCCCCGGAACATTGAGGAAGTAGGCTGTGAACCGTTCTGGTAGTCCTCTTTCACGCCCTTAGTGGGGGCTGGCTTCTCCAAGCTTCGTGCCTCGCATCTGCATCGTAACGGACTGAGACTTATCCGGGACGCGCTGTCCCAGGGCCAGCTCCTTTCTTTTGATGACGCGAAGACCCGCCATGGTCTCAACGCCAATGAGCGTGGCGCCTGGGAAGCCGCCACCCGTGCCTTGCATGCGTCGTGGGGTACGATCCTTGCAAGTGGCACGACCAGCCCGGACCCGGGCGAATGGGTGGGATGTTTTGCCACGCAGGTAGCACCCCTGTCGTGTACTGTGACCCAAGTAATACCTGGCCAGAACCTTGTGATGGGAGGACGCGTTCAAGCGTGAAATTCTCTATTCCCTCAACCAGTCTTTGAGGTCTAGCCCATCACCCGGAGCCTCAGACAGGTGATTGTACCTCCTACTCCAGTGGCCGACCGTATGAACGGGTTCCTGGCCCAGGGCGTCTTGCACAGGGTCCGGGTCACGAGCACCTTCCGAGGACCCAAGCAGGCCCTGACCCTCCTATTCCATGGGAGAGTAGACCAACTTGTCTGGGACCCGGAACGTTTCGAGTGGCATAGCACTCACAGCGTCTCGAAACGTATCCCCTTCATGGAATACTCGTTGCAACTCAGGAGAGAATTGCTAAAGAAGAACCTAGTCGTTTAGAATCCGATCATGAGAAAATGGCAAGGAGTACTTCCCAATGATTTCCGCCTTAAGTGGCGCACAGTCTGGGTGAAAGAAAGGGCCAACAAAGAAGCTGGACTCCTCTGACTTATTTGACATAGGGCCGTGGCAGTAAACCATTGGAGGAGGAGAGTGGACGGCACTGTTGACATTTGGTGCCGAGTTTGCCCGTGCCGCTCAGAGGAATCAGTGATGCATCGGTTCTGGGATTGCATTTCTGCCCAGAGGGCCTAACAATGGGCCATTTACATTATGAACACCCTCATCCGTGGTAGAGAGGTACAAGGACCATGGCGACCGCTTACTTGGAAACAAGGTATTTTTTCGGAAACCATTCCTCATAAGTTCGATGAACTCAAATGCATTTGGATGGAGATCCGCTCGGTGGTAATATGGGCTTTGTGGATCGAGAGAAATGACAAGGTCTTCAATGCAAGTGTGTGGACCCCGGAGAAGATGGAGCACACAATCTAGGCTGGTATGATCGACTATGGGAGGGTAGAGTGGGACGTTGTGAAGAAACAGCGCAAGACATGCCCGGCCAGGTTCTCAGCCCTGCTCAAGCGTTTCAAAGACAAGCGTGCGCGGCACGAGATTTTTGCCACCATTGTGAATGGTAAACCGGTGTGGAGACCCCATGGGCCCACTGAAGGTTTCATCTTCGAGCCGCCCTAAAGAGTTGGGCGCGGCCCTGCTGCTGTCCAGGTGTTAGCTGCGTGTGGGCCTTGCGCGCTGTGAGTGAGGGTGGCCCGGGCTCGCCCGCTGTGCCGCCCCACTCCTTTTTGGTCTTTAAGTCTAGTATGGTATGTCTGTCCTTCCACCCAAGCCACTTGTGGCTAGGGGCGTGTAGCCATGTACTGTGTTCTTTCTGCAATGAAATTTCCTTTTCATTTGTGCCAAAAAAAAAAAAGAAAAAAAAAGAAGGAAATGAGGAACATTGACTTAGGACAATGTAAATGCTCCATTGTGGTCAATGTCCTAAATACTGGCAAAAAGCATTAAACAAGTGTGGTGCCTATGACATTAACCCCTAACTGCCTAAGCGTCCATTTTTTGGACGATGTACATATTTCATCCAAAATTTCTCATCCGTCATGCATTTTTTGCAGTGTGGAATTTTTACAGTAGATTCTATGGGAAGTTAGCTTCACACATATGTGATCCGATTAGAAAGGGGATGATTTGTGAATTTTTATGCCTCATTTCATGTTGTAGTGATTCACTCAAAATTTTGAAGATTTCAGTGTAAAAGTGCTCTAAAAAAAGTCAACTCATAAAATTAAGCAACCAAAAAATCTCCAAAAATCACTACACTTAGAGTATTACATTTCAACCAATCACAACAAATTTCATCTGTAGATTGTCAATATCTTATTCGTAATTGAATTATAAAATAATTTTGAATTTCACGTTTCAAATTTTATACAAAATTATTGGTAATAGCAATCATAGATCTAATCGTATGGATAGAATCTAAAATTCATAATGTACAACTTTTATTCATATATCAAGTTCAAAATATCCCTCTAGGTTGCATTTTCTAATGCATCTTTGCAAAACTGCCAATTTTGGAGAGGGCTCTAGGCATTTAGGGGTTAACTACAAGAGGACACTTGCATTGTGTTCCACTGTGGGAGAGATCATTTTTTATGTTGTATGTTTGTCCAAGGTTCCACATCATAACGTTCAATACTTAACCCTTTAGTGTCTAGGGTACTGTAGTTGCGTGCACTGGATTTTAGTATTTTTTTCCACTATGATTGATACTATCAAAAATATAATGGATTAAATTAGAAAGTAATTGTACAATTGTATTCTCAACTGGAGTGGAGACAATTTGCCAAAATTAGAAAATCATCCAATACTAGAATTGCAAGATTATAAATATGTTTTTGAACCGTATAATGCACACTCAAAAATGAGATTTTGGAGGGTGTGTGACTTCAAAGTTAAATAGAATTTGGGTTAAATTTTCTAAAATGAAAGTGACGCGGTTCAACAATGCCCTATGTCAACACCTCTCCATTGCAATCTTTCATATCAATCACGGACTCACACATAATTATTGTGAATTTTACAAGTGAGAATGACTTATCCGTATACGGTTTAGGACAAAAATTTATACTTTAAAAATTGAAAGGAGTTGGTACATTGATCAAGATCGGAATACATACACTACCATTAGGAAAGAATTGGGCCCTCAAGAAGGCCTCAACTTTCATTCCTTGCCTGAACCCAAATTGATGAAGCGGGCATGGAAAAATTTGTAGTCCTATGTGGAAAATCATTTTCCATGTCATCTTTGGTGGACCACATTCTCCTTTCCATGCGCTTTTCAACGCACTTTAAAACTCCAAAATCCGAGTTAATATGCAAAAGATACACATGTTTAAAGTTTGGCAATTGGGGACCACTGAGCAGCCACTCAGCACGAAGTGGTCCCCAATGCACAAACTTTAAACATGTGTAGCTTTTTCATATAAACTTAGATTTTGGAGTTTTGAAGTGTGTTGGAAAGCGCATAAAAAGGATACTATATCTTCAAATCTAATTCACAATCCAATTCAAAATCCAATTCTTCACGGATTTTCTCTTATTTTCATTTCCGAAACTCCAGTGACTAGGTTGTGGTCAGCAAGGCACTAAAGGGCTAACCATCATTGGGATTGCTTTTTGGCTCCATTCAATTTGAAAAAGCGTTATCCAAGTTATAGATGAATAGGAAACCATGGTAAACAAGAGAGGTTTGCAAGGGGGCAATTGAGAATGGCAAAAGTATTAAGCCGTGGAAAAATAAAGTTGGCACAACCTTCCATGTGGCTAATTTCAAACATGCACAACCTTCCATGTGGCTAATCTAAAACATACACAACCTTCTATGTGACAAATTTCAAACATGCACAACTTTCCATGTGGCAGGGTCACCTATATGTGCAAGTAATTATACCGTAACACCATAGCAGGTTTGCCACCTGGCGAACGAATATTTTTTTTTTTTTGAAAAAATAAGGTTTGCCTCTCAAAAATTGAATTTCTCAATTTTTATTTTTTAGCAAAAAATCAGTAAAAATGACCTTAAATAGCTTAGAAATAACAAAATATTGCGAAAACTAATTTATTCTATTTTCATTTTTCTGTCTTCAGAATTTTCTAATTTTTACGTTTTTTATTTTTAGAATTATTTTTGGACGGACCTGCTATGGTACTACGGTATACTTATATTTGTTAGTAAAAGATAGTAAGATGATGATGGTAGAAGATAATTATGTTTGACATTTCAGGACGGACGGGCCCCGTGTTGGCTGGTGAATGTTATTGACATTAAAAAGGCCACAAGAATTTAACATGAGAGCGACACGAAAACCACATACCGCTTTGACTAAATGCCATTGCCATTGCAAACATTGACTTGTGAGGCATGGACATGTGGCTGTAATTTGAGAGGTAGGCCACTTGTGTGATGATGTATGCAAGTTAGGTGTAGGCTGAACGTCACATTCACTGTGAAAGTTGCCTTTGTACCTGAGTCTGTTGTGAGCTGCTCAATCACCTTTTCATTCACACACACAATGGCTGAATGTCAACTGAAGGAATGGCTGAAGATTCACATTGCACAAGTTCATTGCTCAACTCCAAATCCAGCCCAACCACTCTTACCAACTCCAATTATTTATTACCCATTGTGTGGTCCGTAAACAGTAACTACGGTACTGCCTTCCTCAGTTCCCGTCTGGACTCCGATGACCTAGTTGACAATCCCCAACCGCCTCATAACATTCCGTAGTCTTCATGCCCACTGCTTTTCCTTCATGCACTCTGCTCATCATTTTGATGGCCCATTCACATACACCAGTGCTACCGCATGCATGTGTCAGGTAATTTTGAGGGAATCTATTGTCAAGTGAACCAAGAAATATAATATGGGCAATCAGAAATTACTCTGACGCATGACAGAAAGGAACACAATGCAAAAAGAAGTATGGCTCTACTTGCAACACTGTAATGCATGCTTGAATAGTAGTTGCAGCAAGAAAAGACAAGGCTTTGAATATTTTTTGTTTCTTGGTTTTACCTTCCTCCATTTCAGGAACGCGGATGCAAGTGCAACAAGGACTTGGTGTGAATGGGCATGAGCCTCTACCTGTCCATTTAGCTATTGATGAAGTACTGTTGGGTGTGGAATATTTCACACCACCTACTGTAGAGCGAAGGAAGGGATAGAGAATGCTACTAAATGTTATGGTGAAGGGATCATTTACACATCGTAAGCGGAAGCAAAGTGATTTATTGTTTTGCTTCCATTCACACTTGCATACTCTTTTTCGTTTACACTAGACAATCCTTTCCGCTCACACCTTGGTAATTTTGAAGGTATCTTATGAAGTTGTACAATAACTTAATTTATTTTTTACTATAATTGAAAATGATTAAGTAAGTACACAATTATGAATTTACCGAAAGGTTTGACTATACTAATGATGAAACAAAAATAATTAGAGGTTTGTTGTAAAATTTACAATGCTTTCTAAGCTTCATCCTAATAAGAAATTTAATAAAAATTTGAAAATCTTTTTCATTATAAATTTTGAAAATGAATTTCAATGTAATGATATTTTTCATTAATCTTTAAAGACTCAAGCATCTACATAGAAGAGCCAAGGTTGTCTGACGTGACTACTAGACATAATCATAGAGTGTTGAATACAACGGTGAAGTCGTCTAGTAAACCTCATCATCAGACAAACATATTCCTAGAATATATGGAATAGCCTAGAATACTCTAGAATATTTCATCCAAGTTGTTTAACATATTTAACACTCATTTGATTAGAAAATCGATGTCAGACATGTAATACGATGTCAAGTTGGAAAAATGTTAAACATGTCAACACCGGTAAATTGGTAGAGGTCTTGATGGTCAACCTATCAAATCCAATTTTGAGCTTAAATATAATGATCTCCAACTCTTAAAGTTATTGATAATTTAATTGGTTTTGTAAGCTGTACAATTAGTGATCAAATTAGATAGATAGATAGATAGAAACACCGACCCTATTGCAAGGCTGGCGTGAATTAAGTGTCCGTTCGTAATGTCAATGTCCCGATGCCCACCGGACAAAGGGACCTTGGAACAATACTACTCTCCCCTTTCGAGGATGGACACTATAGTAACCAAAACAAAGTAACAGTAACAGTAACAAAGGATAAAAGCGAAGTAATGATGGTTGAGGGCTAGTTTATATAAAGGTATGTCTAGAGCTAAGTATTATCACCAAGTCATGAGTTCTTTGTTTGGTTGGTGAAGGGCGTTGTATCACATTTATGTGGTCCGGGTTCGAAACCAATTGGGCTTGTTGAGCAGTGGTGTGATGCACATGGCTTGGTGCTGCTAGTGAGTTATCATGGCAGGAAAGTTGTACCAACCAACCGGCCCGTCTTATCCCCTGAGACAAGTTGAGCTAGTTGTTTGAAAAGAGTGGCTAGCAGTGGTTTTCACCACTACCCTCCCTCTTTTATTCTACTATTCTGTTGGTATTGGTTGATTATTCTCTATACGTCTTTTATGTAAAAGGATAGATCCGGCAAATGATCAAATTACAATACCGTAGTACACTATTGGATTCATATCATCATATGTTGGGTGCCAAATGTTTAATCAATTTTCTAAAAATATATTTGGCACTTCTACTTTTTGAAATTCTTTTTCTTTAAATTTGAAAAAGAAGTGAAAAAAATTTGCTAAAATTTTGGCCCTTATTATAATAATATAATTAGCGGCAAAAATAATCATGTACTACCTTACAGAGTACATTCATCTACCAAAAAAATTAAATATAAACCTCAATTTTGTGAAAAAATTTACATCACATTTTGTTTTCATTGCAATATTCATCTCTTTCAGAACAAATTATAATTTTTTTTTAGAGATTTTATACATTGATATATACTACTGTAATAGTATTTGATCTAAAGTACTATAAAATATTCATACTGTATAAAAAAAAGGTTGAGAATCTCAAGTCTAAAAGAAGTATAGAACATATAGAATTCTAGACATGAAAATTATTCCAAGTGTTTTTTTACAAATCAGGATGGCCAAATTGTCGTGATGTGCATGGCACTTGATTGTCGTATTTTGGCATGCTGAAATCTGCCAAAATATTGAACATAAGGTGTATTCACCTTGCTAGTTGGAAAATATGTGGTCAACAGATATTAGGTCATGGTCAATGGGTGAAAATTTATCTGAAATAATTGATGAAAGTGTTGGAGCCACTAGAGTTCTCCATAAAGCCACCTTGAGTTTGAAGAATCTACTATGAATTTTGCTTTAATATATTCTTATTTGTTCACTCTAAATAATTAAAAGGTATGGAAGATCTTGGTGGTCTATCCTTATTAGGAATGTCAGAGCTTGGTGGTCCTCAAACTCATGGAAAATTGATTTGAGTCTCGAGGGTCAGTGTGTTAAAAAGTTAAGGATGTAGGTGCAAACAACCACTATTTTATAGGGGGTTATTACTTTCTTTTCTTTCTTTTTTTCACATGCTATCATTATGTAATTTTCTACTTTTGGTTAATAGAAAAGGGGCTTGCATTACTTATAATTCCAAATTGATATGAATAAATGATATGGTAATTTAGATTTAAAAAAAATTCTACTACAGTTTTTGTCCTACATGAGATTATGAACACATACATGAAATCAAGCAATGTAGGTTAAAGTGTAAATGATATAAAAGAGAAATTTGTATAGATCACGTAAAAACGATACAAACCTTTTGTATGAAATCAGTCATATTATGAAACACAATGTACAGTACAAAGTATTTGTGCGCAATCATAGTAGTATGAAATAGAATGTTCTCATTGTGTTTACGAACACAATGAGTAAAACTAAATTTTCATATCATGGAGACGCTGAAAAATAAAGATAAAACCGCGGCTACTTGAATACCTGCAACTCTCTTTTATGGTTTGCAGAGTGTCTACTACTATTTCTATCAGATCTTCAAAAGTGAAGCAAAGACTCGAGCTAAGAGGTTTAATTTTAAAGTACAAAGCGAAGCCAGAGAGGGCCTGGATTCAAGAACCCCAGTAAATTAACGCCAAGGAATATCAATGATATTTCAATAGAAAGAGAGTGGCAATGCATGAATGGATCATACTGTCGACTGTTGGCTGGCGTGTGGAGGAGTTTCCAGGCAGTGTAGGACATTGGAGAGTCACCGTTCCACCTTAGTTCTACGATCAGTGTCGCACTTGTGTTTCTCCGAAGCTTTCTTCCTCCACAAGGCACCTTGACACATTTACCAGGTTGTTTATGTTTATGTCTATGATCCAGAGATGGACGACTCCATGGAGAGGAAAAAGGGGGAAAAAAAAAACCCTAAAACATGGAGGAAAAACATGCAGAGCAGGGAGTCGGAGAGCACCTAGGAAAGGAGACAGGCCGGCACCACAACACAACAACAAGTGCACCGAGGGTGTTTACGAGCAGGACTCACTGCGCATCCAGGAAGCAAGCGCACGGACAAAATAAGCAAAAGCATCTCACATCCTAAACCTCCGAGAGCAACAACACAATCAAAGATCGATCAGCGGCAACACATGTACTGATGCAGGAACATCAACGGCAACTCAACATACATAGAGATACACCAAAGGAGAGGAGATCAGATCGGCAAATACTTCAGTTTGAGGAACCACCCCGAAGCACAGGCGCAACCAAACTTGGCTAGAAAGAGAAAGAGCAGCATCCACGATCACGAAACAACATCAAGAGTAGCAACACAGCCAACGCAGCCAACACAACGACCAATGCAGCCAGGCAAGAACAGTAGGAACGCAGTCAGGAAAGAGCAGCGGCAACGTTCCCCAAGCCAAGAGCAACAACGGAAACCTAGCAAAAACGACAAAAACACCAAACACGGAGGGACGAACCTCAAAGACAAAGACTACGTGGACTTAGGGTTAACATAGGGTTACTGTTCAATAGAAGGCCCGGCCTTTGGCCACTCTCTGCCACTGGCCCACACCCACGAGTAATTTGCATGTAACATAGTAATAAAAGTTTCTATTCTTTTACCTTGACCAATATGCCACTCACAATGTAGCATTTTCAGACTTTTAGCCAAAAATAATATTATAAAGGGGGGTATTTTAGGACTACTTCATTTTCTAATGGGACCTATTATTCCATACCCTACAGTACTTTAAAGACGTCCAGTGCCATTTTTGATACCCTATATTACTCTAAGTCCATTTATAATTTTTTACCCCCATGTTTTTAAAATACCCTATCATTTGTTCGTACGTATATTGCTACTCCAACCGCTCACTACCCCCCCCCCCCCCTTGAGATTTGAGCATCAGAAAAGGAGCCCAAATTATTTTTTCCATGAGTTTGAAGAACCACCAAGCTTTTATACACTTAATAATGATAAACCACCAAGATCTTCCATACCTTTTAACTATTTGGAGTGAACAAATAAGAATATATAAAAAAAACATCCATAGTAGATTCTTCAAACTTAGAGTGACTTTACGGATAACTCTATTATAGGAGAAAATAGGGAGGGACATTGACATAGAATATTGTAAAATATCTTGTTATAGTTAACCCTTGAATGTCTGAGGCCTCAAAATAGCAACTTAGCCGCTATGATCTATGTAATCTCAGGGGGTTCACTCAATGTATTTACTACAACCACGTGCAAACAATTCTTTGACCCCCTATATTACATTGTAAAAAAATATTTTTAAAAATATTTAAAAATTTCAAATAAATAAAGGCTCATATATAGTTTATGTATACCAAAGTTGGATGCTATAGTCATCCAAATGCATTCTTGTTAAATGTTTGAAGTGAAAGTACAACCATTTCAGTTCAATCTTCAATTGTGTTTTTAGAGGTGTTGTTGAGTATAATTGTGTAGAAGATCGATAGATTGATCAAACCTTGATAAGCAAGATAAATTAACTGGGGCCAGATTTGGCCATATATACAAGTAAAAGGGTGTAACCCACTATTGGTCATAATTAACCTCTGTTGTAACTGAATGGTTAGTGGGGATAAGTGCCACTAACCATACTTAACTGTTCTGTAACTAAAATGAGTACGTACTACGTTACATGCTCTGGTAAGGCTCTGGTAGTCCAGTACTGTACAATCAGCTGAGCTGGCTGAAGTTAGACTAGGGTTGATTGACTCACCAACACCCTCCCTCGCTTAGGATGCGGTAATTCTGAGCGCTTTGTCAATCACAATGTCTCTCACTCGTCGGGAGTTGCTTGGGATTTTCCGGTCTATGGTTTCCGATGAGTTATCAGTGTGGCAGACGTTCGTTCTTTGTCTTTGGATTTTCGGTCTCCTTGTCCAGAAATTTGCCGGGGTTGCTTTAGAAACATTGGAACGCCGCTTTCTTGACTCGGAGGTTGAGGACGAGTCTTCTGTGTCGAAAAAATCTTCGGGCGATGGGGTGCCGGCTGACGCTCCGGTTGATGTCGGCTTGGGTGAGAGTTCTTCGGGGACCCTTGGCGAGGCATCTGCACTTGGTGGTCGTCTCATACCGCTACTCCCAGATGCAGTGGTCAGGGAGAGGATATATCCGCTCTTGGTGAGTGATCCTTCACATTCTCTGTTGCTTCAGCTTTGTCATATTAGCTCACCCTGGAGCCGTTTCGTGGGAACTACGCTGGAGTGGAATGCGTTAATATTTACTTGGCTTGACTCACCAGGATACAGTGGCTTCGTACTACAACACCGACTGATCAGATGCTCAACTGCTCAACGTTTAGGGGTTGAGCTCACTCACTATAGATTGTTAGTATCAGAGAACATGGAACTCATAGAAAGGAGATTGAGGCAGGGCAGATTGCAGTCTAGGCGCCTGCCGTTCTATGTTTCTGAAGAAGGATGTCCTCCTAGTTTTGAAGAGTGTCCTGAATACTATGGACTCTGACTATTGAAATGAAAAATTACTATATTTTTATTTCTGAGTTCTTGAGGCTTCTATTTTCACTAGACCTAATTGTTGTCTCAGTCTTTCAAAAGCAGTTTTGCCTAAGGCCTTTGTCAGTATGTCAGCAAGATGTTCAGTGGTTGGTACATAATCTAAGTTTATTTCTCCTGACAGTATTTTTTCCCTAATAAAATGGTGACGTACCTCTATATGCTTTGTTCTTCCGTGATAAATGGGATTATGGGCTAGATTCAAACCTCCTTGGTTATCTCCAAAGATAGTGGTCGGAACTTGGAGATCCTGTACATTGATTTCTCCTAGTAGTCGCCGCTGCCAGATAGCTTCTTTGGCACCTTCGGTGACTGCCATATACTCTGATTCAGTGGACGACAACGCCACGGTGGGTTGTTTGCGACTGTTCCATGTGATCGGAGTTTTACCCAAGAGAAATACGAAACCGGTAGTCGACTTTCTGTCGTGTGTGTCTGCAGCCCAGTCTGCATTGGTAAATCCACACATTTCGTTTTTCTCTCCCTGCCTGTACAGCAGTGCCAAGTCGGAGGTACCCTGCAAGTATCTGTATATGTGCTTGACCGCCTGATAGTGAGGCTCCTGGGGGCAGTGCATGAATCTACTTACTACACTTACAGCAAACTCTATGTCAATACGAGTGTGTGTGAGGAATATCAGTTTTCCTACCATCCCCTGGTACTTGGTCGAATCTACCAGTGGAGCTTGCATATCTGGTACCAACTTAAGCTTTTCTATCATGGGTGTTGACACAGGTTTGCACTTGTCAAGACCGAACTCAGCTAATGTTTCTCTAATGTACTTACGTTGTGTAACTAGTATCCCTTCAGATTGAAACAAGAATTCTAATCCTAGGGAGTATGATAAGAGCCCTAGATCTGACATTTTGAAAGCCTGTTGGATTTCGGCTCTAATAAAGGCTATGTGTTCGTCATTGTTCCCAGTCAAATAGACGTCGTCTACATATAGTATGAGTAGTGTGATCTTCCCTTGGGATTCGTGGAAGTATAAGTTATAATCTGCCTGTGACTTGCGAAGTCCTTGGCTTAGCAGATAACTGTCCACTTTTGTGTACCATGCTCTCGGTGCCTGCTTAAGGCCATAAAGTGCCTTTTTTAACTTGCATGCGTAGTTTGGGTTGACTGAGGAATCAAAACCTGGGGGTGGACAAACATAGATCTATGTCTTCTTCTATTACCCCGTTAAGAAAAGCTGTTTTTACGTCTAGATGAAAAATCTTCCACCCATGGTGTCCTGCCAATGCCACCACACTCCTGAGAGTGTTCCATTTTACCACTGGGGCAAATGTCTTGGTATAGTCCTGTCCTGGTTTCTGCTGGAAGCCTTTGGCAACTAATCTTGCCTTTAATTTGGCAGTAGATCCGTCAGCATTCGTTTTGACACGAAAGACCCATTTCGTGGTGATTGCTTTTCTGTCATGTGGGAGTGGGACTAAATCCCATGTGCCATTCTTGTAGATCGAAGCTAGTTCATCATCCATGGCACGTTTCCAACCTGGGTGCATCAATGCAGCTTCTATACTGGTGGAGAGACTGACCTGGGGAAATGTCTCCGCAACATGTAAGTAGAAGTCTTCAAGCTTGGATGGTATTCTGCTCACCCGACCGCTTCGAGTGGTGGGCACCAGTGGCTGCATGATCTGCTCAGGTGAAGCTTGACTGCTAGGAGCTGCTTTTCTTCTCTGGTATATATGCAGTGGGAGCGTTGCTTGGTGTGAGGTGTCTTGGCCCAGGGGAATGGTGACTGAGAAATCTTCAATCGGCACTTGAAGATGTTGCTGCTGATCTTTCTGAGTGCTCCCTGGTTCAGCTATCGACTCGATGACTTCGGAGGTGCTTCGATTTTTCAGCAGGCTTGCAGGTGGTGTTCGATGCTCTGGACCTGTGCTCCTTGTGTGTAGTGTGCTTGGGCTTGAAACCTACAAATTTGGCTGCACGAGGACACTGCTGGAATTCAGAGGTGTTAAGATCTTGGTTACCTCAATGATGGGCCACTCAACTGATGCTGGGTCCTTGGCCCTAGCATTACTATCCTGTGTAGTGAGAACGGGAAGAAGTTCTCGTCGAATTGCACGTCCTTGGACACAACGATTTTTCTAGTGGAGCGACAGTAGTTTCTGAATCCTCTGGATGAAGTGTCATAGCCCATAAAAATGCACTCATGTGCGCGAGGGGCCCATTTTTTTCTTGATGGGAATGTGTCTAATAAGTAGCTGCGGCAACCAAAGGTTCTAAGATGACTCACCGATGGAATCTGACCTGTCAGTTTTTCAAACGGTGTAGTACCGATATTTGCCCTAGTAGATGTTCTATTTATGACGTAGTTAGCGGTTGCTACGGCCTCTGTCCAAAGATGAGGTGGAGTGCTACTGGCAAATGCCATACTTCTTGCCTTTTCTAATAGACTCCTGTTTTTTCTTTCAGCTATTCCATTTTGGTGAGGTGTATGGGCTTGCGTAAGCTGCCTGACTATTCCTGAGTTGTCACAAAAATTTATGAAATCCTTTGAGACATATTCTCCTCCTCTATCTGACCTGATAATTTTTATTCTGTAATTTCCTTGACATTCTACAGTGGCCTTGAATTTTCTAAACTTTTCCAAGGTTTCGGATTTTTTCTTCAAGAAAAATAACCATGTGAAACGACTGTAGTCGTCGGTAATGGTGAGTATGTACCTCGAGCCTGCCAGCGACGTCGTGGATAAAGGGCCGCAAATATTTGTATGCAGCATCTCCAGTGGACTGGTCGTTCGGTTAGTATTCTGCCTCAAGTGGACTGGAACTTTGGTGACGTTCTGCTTCGAGTGAACTGTCCGTTCGGTGGTCCCCTGCTTCACTTGGACCGTTGATTCTGCTGCCATGCTTGGTTGGTTCTCGTTTGTTCTTTGGCTCACGACACTGCTTCCCTAATCGACATGCGGTGCAGAATATCGTTGATGGCACGATCGGTGGCAATCCACGTACTTTTGAGTGGAGAATCATGAAGGCAATGACCTTGAGACTGGCGTGTCCCAGTCTGTTATGCCAAAGAGTAACAAGCTTCTCATTCGCAGTGGTGACTTCGACACTATTAATTGATGGATTCGGTGGTCTGAACTTGTAAAGGCCATTCTTCCTGTCTCTTCTTCCTAAGGTGACAATATTGTGTGGTTTTGGCGTAGGAAAGTTCCTTAAGATCCAGAATCTATCTGAGTCAAAGAGTACCTTCAGCTTCTCTTTTCCATCTGTTATGGAACCTACTGATAACAAGTTCTTAGTGATGCCTGGGACGTATAGAACGTTGTCAAACTTTATTGATCCAGAGCTAGTGGGAACTTCAACTTTTCCCTTTGCTTCCACAATCATAGACTGTCCTCCTGCTGTGCTAATTTTGGAGCGACAGCCTTCTTCCAACTCACTCAACAGGTTTTTTAGTCCTGTTACGTGTTTGGAGGCACCGCTATCAATGAACCAATCGCTACTCTGACTACTTCCATATTCGCTAGTTAGATTGAGTTCAGTATGATTAACTGCTAGATTAGGTTCGTCCTCACCCGTTTCTTCTTCGTCATCGCTGCTTGCAAAATTGTCGACCAGCGTGTGATCAGCCAGGTTGATCGACGGTTTCTCCAGTCGGCGCACTCTGCAACTCTTGAGTTCGGCGGCCAGCTGGGGGCAATTTCTCATCCAATGTTCTCTTGAGCCGCAGTAGTGGCACTCGCCGTTCTTCTTGGACTTCTGGCGCACGTCCTCTCCTCCGGCACTTGGTCTGCGGCTGCCTGCCTGGTTTTTCTTGTAACTGCTCTTGGCCAGCAGAGCTTCGCTTGTTCTTCCGCCCTTAAGCTCCCGGCGGATGTCATCTTGCATCAGAATGACTGTCAGCTCAGATACGTTCGGCAAGGCTGGGCGGTACATTAAAGTGTTCACAAGACCTTCGTAAGACTTGGGAAGCGCCATGAGAACATGCTCTACGACCTCAACGTCTGTGACTGTCTGGCCGATGCAGGCAAACTCGTTCATCAATTCCTTCAAATGCTGCAAAAATTCTGTCATGGAGCTACCTTCCTCCATTTTCAAGTTCGTCAATTTTCTTCGCAGCAGTAACTTGCGAGAGTTGGTGCTGTTAGCGTAGAGATCCTTCAGCACATTCCAACACTGGTCCAGCTCAGTAATGTTTGAAATATAAGGAATGACGTTGTCTCTCACAGAGAGAGCAATCATCGTCAGGGCCTTGTTTTTCTGTAGCTGCAGCGCTGCTATCTTCGCGGGGTCAGTTGGCACTACAGTACCTGCAGGTGGGTCCACAAGCTTCCACACGTCTTCTCTACCCATCATGTTCCTCAACTTGAAGGACCAAACACTGTAGTTTGGGTTCCCTTCCAACTTGGAGGAATCTCCCATGAAAGCGTCTCTAGAAGCCATTCTGCCTTGTGGGACACGTTCACACCTTTAAGATCTGCTTCTATCGCTTGATCACTAGCTCGTTTCCCTCCTAGAGTATTGATAACACTTTCAAAGCTCTGGAAAGGGACTAACATCTAGCTTCTAAACCGGCTCTGATACCATGTAGAAGATCGACAGATTGATCAAACCTTGATAAGCAAGATAAATTAACTGGGGCCAGATTTGGCCATATATACAAGTAAAAAGGTGTAACCCACTATTGGTCATAATTAACCTCTGTTGTAACTGAATGGTTAGTGGGGATAAGTGCCACTAACCATACTTAACTGATCTGTAACTAAAATGAGTACGTACTACGTTACATGCTCTGGTAAGGCTTTGGTAGTCCAGTACTGTACAATCAGCTGAGCTGGCTGAAGTTAGACTAGGGTTGATTGACTCACCAACAAATTGAATCAAGAGTCTTTTTCAAATGAAAGACATAATGATTAGAGTTTTCCGTAAAGTCGAGCAAAAAATTTCCACAAAAGGAAAGACAAGGCAAAACTAGTTTTTTACACTATAAGAAACCAACGTTTTTTGTGATGTCTGCTGGCATCACGCAGATGTCCGTGGGATGTCCCCCCTGTCACGATTGATGTCGAAGAGATGTCCGAAAATGTCTGCACTTTGTGAGAGACATCCCCGTTATCAGAGAAAATCATGGAGATGTCTGCCATTTGACATGGGGATGTCAACGGTTTAACGTGGAGATGTCTGAGACGTCGTACAGGGTGAGTGGGATGTCACAGAAGACATCCCAGGAGACGTCTCACTGCCACGTCGGCAAGAGAATTTGGTATGACTGTGAGTAACTATGTGAAAGTTTCTGGGATTTTAGGTAAATTGCAGCCCGGCAGTAAAAAAATCAGCAAAAAGGGCAGGGCATACAAGTGCAAAAGAAAAAACACTCCAACCTATTTTATCATCATTTCATTCTTGACGTAATACTTCCATTTTGTATATATTAAAATACTGTAATAATATTAGAAAACTTATTAATTTTGATATTTGAAATATTTCCAGTGGCCGACATTTTATGAAATTGTATACATAGTAGTCTTGTAATATTTTAATAATAAATTATATATGTTTCAGATTATTTTAATATTTTAATACTATAATAATCAATATCTTAATATTTTAATATTTTAATACTATAATAATCAATATCTTAATATTTTAATATTTTAATAATCAATATTTTAATATTTTTAAATAAATATGTATTATTTCCGAATATTCTAATATTTTAATATAAATATTATAATAATTTGATAATATTATATTTGAAATGTACTCAAAACTGAAGATTTAAAATGTAGGATAGTTCTCAGAATTTCTTGGAACCACAAATACGTGGATCTTGTATAAATTTTATAATTTAGGACGCACCATCCACGTGGTATGAGAATTTCCACGTCAGCATAGATGACCACTGAGAGGATGTCTGCAGAACGTCTCTGACATCCAAACGTGAAGTCCACCGTGACATCCAACAGGACATCTCTGGAAATGTCTGTTCAGATGACCACGTGAATGCCTTTGATGTCAACAATGACATCTACCAAAACATCCGCGCCGACAACGGGAATGTTCTCTGTGACGTGCCCAATGACTTTGTACATGTTATCCTCGACGTCCACATAGACATCCAGTGTGATGTCTCCTCAAATGTCTGCTCGGATGTCCACGGGAATGCCACTGATGTCCAAGCTGACATCCACCTGAACATCCGCGCCGACAACGGGAACGTTCTCTATGACGTCCACCGTGACATCCAGGATGATGTCTCCGCAGATGTCTGCTCGGATGTCCACGGGAATGCCACTGATGTCGAAGCTGACATCCACCAGAACATCCTCGCCGACAACGGGAACATTCTCTATGACGTCCACCGTGACATCCAGGATGATGTCTCCGCAGATGTCTGCTCGGATGTCCACGGGAATGCCACTGCTGTCGAAGCTGACATCTAGCAGGACATCCTGGCTGACAACGGGAACGCTCTGTATGACGTCCACCGTGACATCCAGGATGATGTCTCCGCAGATGTCTGCTCGGATGTCCACGGGAATGCCAGTGATGTCCAAGCTGACATCTACCAGAACATCCGCGCCGACAACTGGAACGTTCTCTATGACATCCTCGCAAACGTACAAAATGTCTATGCTGATAAGAAACGAACATTTCGCTGATTCCTTCGGCGGTTCAGTGCGACGTCCTTACTCCCGCCCTGGCATCGTGGACAACGGTCTCGCTGATCCTGTGTATGTCAATGTCATGTACAATCTCTGGACAATGCGATGAGGCAGGGCTGCCTTCTACAAATACTTGAATTACGTTGCTCATTTGTACATATATTTACGTAGCACGTACGCTGATTACTGTACGTTATGGACACTGTAGTACTGCAACAGAGATGTGGAACACGAAAAACTATACATGTTAGTGTCATTCCTCCTCCTCAATCTGGGATGCCCTTGTATTTGTTGGTGCTGTCACATAGCTGCCGCCAACAGGAGCAGGTTCTCTCATCGCTTCCGTTTCCAACATCTGCGGTTGCAAGCCTACAAAGTCATCGTCGTTACCCACGGCGACCACGGTGGGTCCGGGTTCTGCACGTTGCACTGCCCGACGTCTGCCTCTAACGTCAGTGCGGCACACAATCTTCCATCTTGTTCTCGTCGGATCATCGGAGAAGAATACTTGTTGGCAATGCAAGGGAAATGCAAATGAATCGGGATGCACCCTGTTGTCCATGTGCTCGAAGTTCGCCACACTAAAACCGTACCTATCACGTTCAATGTTGGGGAATCGTGCATCACGTGCGGCTCTAACCCATTCGCACAGCAGCACCGTTGTGCAGTGATTACAGTAATCCAGCTCCAATATTTCTTCTATGTATCCTACATGTTCCGCGGTGTGTTCAATCGGCCGCCCATTGCGAATCCCCCATCAAAGCTGTTGTGTGAAGGCGGCTACCACACAACTGTCACGTGTAACAAGTCCGCCTTCGGAACTGCGCACACGCAAGTGCATCCCGAATGCATGTATTTGCCGGTGTGACGTTGCGTACCGCTCCGGCGGACATGAGTATTGTAGCACGTCGTCGTGCACGACCTCACCGGCACGCTGCGCATATTGCACACGAGCCTTGAGCCAATCTGTAAAAGGGGGTAGGTCGCTTAGTTCGGGTGGGTATGGTACTGGTCGACCAGGGCGCTGACGCCTTCTTTGGCTCCGAAATGCCTCGCGCTCTTCCCACCTGCGACCCCTTGCTACGACGTATTCCCTGTACAGTGCTCCACACATCTCTTGTTAGTATTCTGGTCGGTGATTCTACTGCAACACAAACAGAGCAATGCCCACCGGATTTGGAACGACCAGCCCACTGTTCTAACCCTGCACTGTGACTGTGGACGTCTACTGCGACATCTGCAGTGACATGTCGTGATGTTTACGAGACGTCCACCCGTGCTGCGAGATGTCACTGACTACATGTCGGACATTTTGACAGCACTGCTGACAGGACTGCAGTACTGATCTGAACTAGACTGGCACAACATACACATTTCTGTCGTGGGCGCTGCTCATGTTCGTAGTTCTATAGGTGAAGTGCTCACTCTCGCCACGGTTCCAAGCATGGTGCGTTGTCGATGACGAATGCATGTGCGTGTCCGCGCACCTCGTCCGACATTCTGCGCCTCCTCTGTTCATTTTGCCGCAACACCTCGTCATTCATAGTTGCATCTTCATTCGGGTCCCATACACGGTGTGTTGTTGCCCTATGCCGTTTCATGTACTCCGTGCAGAACCCCAATGTGTCCTCCAGACGGTACCCTTCTGCTATACTGCCCTCTGGATGTGCGTAGGTCCGGACGTAGTCTTTCAGCGTCTTCATGTATCTCTCGATCGGATACATCCATCTACAGTGGACAGGTCCGCATATGAACAATTGCTCCACAAGATGCACGGGAAGATGTGCCATTACGTTCAAAAACGTGGGTGGGAACTCCTTCTCCATGACGCATGTCGCCATTATCACGTCTCGCATGAGAGCCTGCTCGCCGTCTTCTCGTACCTCTTTCTCACAAATTCTCTGGAACACTCTACACATCTTGATGATTGCCAAGCGCACCTCTTCGTCCAGCACGCTTCGAACGGCCACCGGTAGTATCTACAGCAGCCACAAATGCGCACATTGTTTACATGTTAACATACAAATACAGTGATCCCCATACCAGGTATGCTTGGAATACCGGCTCTGTAGTTTCATGTCCCTGTATTCTTGATAGCAGGAGCACGGACGATGTCTATCGTAACATCCCCAACGTTGTGGCGGATGTCAGTGGTAACGTGCAGATGTCCCCGTGTGACGGCGGATGTATGTGCTAACGTCCCAAGAGAGGCGTAGGACGTCCACAAACGTCCGTTATACAAAACAGTGGTTCCTTCTATTCTGCAACTTCTTATTGTTGTGCGCCGCGCGACTATTATTACAGCACTAACCATGTGTATAATCCGGAATACGGTCAATGCAGTACCTACTGCATGAGAACATGATAGTCGTGGGTCTTCATGTATTGAAGTTTTCCGTCCACGAGCCGCTTGTGAATGGCGCCCACGTACTTCGTTGGTGTGCGGATATTTGACACTATCTGCACAAACTGCTTCCTCTCCTCCGGCTTCAATATGTACGGGGCACGCGGCATGTAGAATTCATCACCGTGTCGTCGTGGAGGCTGCAGCCAAAGCTCTTCGCGGATGTTCAAGTCCTCCACATCTTGGCGACTGCCTGGGCTGTCGTTCATACCAAACAAAGTCTTCAATATGTTCTCGCACAGATTCTTCTCACAATGCATGACGTCCAAGACGTGCCGAACCTTCAAATGCTGTACAAAATAAGTATTGTTTCTCATTAGAACCGTCTCCCTACTGCTTTCACTGTGCACATCTGTGGTGCAGCATTCCCTGATGTCAGAGATGTCCACGCACACGCCTTCTGTGACATCCGCTTGTCGGATAGGACATCCAACTAGACGCACGTAACGTCTCGGATGTCTGCGATCACGGTACAGCAGCATGGCATTCCCTGTGAACGGCAAGGTCAGAATCACTGTACCTGCCAGTATGGGAGCTCGAAGAAAGCGCTCAGTCGCTTCACGCCGGTGCTGTGCACAGGGTCACCCTTGCCACCTTCCGTGCCCCCGAGATCCAAGTACGATTGCCGCCATGCAGCATACCTGATAACGTCCAACCCTGAAACTGTTGCAGGCCTCGTGCCGGTCTCACGGTTGCCATTAAACCTTGTGTTTTGCAGGTACGGATGGTGACGAGCGAGATACCTCCGTATGCCGCCAAATACAATCTTGGAACCTCTCGTGGTACGATCCGGACGCACAGCACCTGTTTTTGCTGACCGAGCATCTGTGTCGGGGCCACAACAAGGACAACCTTTATATCCCTTACAGCAGAGCCCGGAGATGAGTCCGTACGCAAGAAAATCAGAGATAGTCCACATCAGCAACCCCCGTAGCTTGAAACCACGAGACCCTTCCGGTTGGGAGTAATCGAGTGTTGTAACGCCTTGCCACAGTTGCTTCAACTCGTTCAGCAGTGGCCGCACAAACACGTCAATATTCGAGGCCATTGGTGATCGCTTCCCCGAGATCAAAATGCATAGTGAAATAAAAAACTTCTTTGTGACAAACCACGGCTCCAAATTGTATATCAGGATCAACACGGGCCACGTGGACCAGTTTTTGTTGCTCAACTTGAAAGGATTCACGCCGTCCAACGCTAAAGCCAGCCGCATGTTCCTGCTCTCCGTGCCAAAGTTGTCGAATGCGACGTCGGTGTCAATGTGCTTCCAAGCAGGGCTGTCAACCACCGATCGCATTATGCCGTCGTCACTGACATGCTTTGTGTAGCCCATCAACATGGTGGCAAGCTCCGGTGACCGCCACATCCGTTTCAGTTTCGGTATGAGAGGAAAATGTCGAATCACCTTCGCCGGTATAGAGTTGCTGTCCTCCACCCAACGTGACTTCGAGCACTCTGGACATGTATCCAACAGTGCGTGGTCACCCTCGTAAAGCACACATCCATCTGGACAGGCATGGATGATGTTGTAGTCCAAGCCCAATTTGCGGATGGTCTTCGCCGCTGCATGATGACTACGTGGTAGCTTGTTCCCTTCGGGTAGCAAGTCTTCCGACAAATAGCGCAACAATTCCGAGGTAAAATTGTTGCTTACGCGAAACCCAACACACATGTTCAGGATGACAATCGTGGCGGACACAACGCTAGTCTTCGAGCCCCTGTACACCGGAGTACTGGCTTGCTGGTACAAGTCCTCAAGGCCCTGTAGTGTGTCATTGTCCATGTCGTCCTGCGCTGGCATGTTCGATTCGGCCACAACCTCCCTGTGCAATACATCTGCTCGGTCGAGGGCCTCCATAACCTGCCTCTGCACATCATGATACTCATCCAGGGGCGTCTCGGCACCGCCCACAGGCTCATCACCTTCCACATGAGCAACAAAATCGGGGACGCCGTCATTGCTGACATCGCCCGGGTCGACATCGACAACATCATCGTTGTCGTATGGGATATCCTCAACCCAAATACCGTGAGGTGGATAACCGTCCGGTGGGTCCCCACCGATGATGGACGTCCTCAGAAACGGGTCCCTACCCACGGACTGCAGGTGGGCTCTAATGATGTCGATCGATTTCCGGACGCCCCCATGACAGTCCTTGCACGGGCATCTGAACGCTCCTATATTTTGCTCCGTTGCGACCCGCAACTCCGTCTGCAGGATCAGGTCAGCCACTGGAATATGACGTAGTGCACGTCTGTCATCTGCAAATTGGATTCGCGCCCCGCGCCGACGAAAATCCGGATGCATGTCTCCGCACTTTGCTGGAACATAGATATGTACCGTCCTATGGATGACAACAACACTGTTGGAAATGATGTGCATGAAGGATAGAACATTGACAACAGCAGCAGACCGTGTTACGCTTTACCCAATGCTGCGATGTATGCAATGGGGATACCCCTGTTACAACAGGTACTACTGAAGTTGTAGTCACCATGTTCACGTCCACTAAAACATCCAAGGCAACATGTAGACGTCCAGCTGGACATGACGGGTGACATGTGCAGCGCTGCGTCACTGACAACATCACAATTACAGCAGACATCACAAACATTTTTGACGACATGTAAAACATCCGAAACATCCCACACAGTCATCACGAGAACACGCGATGACACACATTCCACAAAAATCACAACCGCTGCATAAGACATGGATGGTTTACACTGTGTCTATGAACATAGAAAACCGGCATGCCCAAAAAATTTGCCCCGAAGGTCCTCTGATCCTGTGTAAGGGTGCATGACCTATAGCTCTGTACTAGCCTCACTGTTATGGGCCTTTCACAGGGCGTCACGGTGTCCCGGTATGCTCTGCCGCAAGCATTGCTAAGTAAACTTCATCGTATAGCCAGTTTTCATAGTTCTCCTCCCAACTATCAAATGGAAAACAACCATGATAGAACCATGACATGCTGTATACATTATTGTTGTACACGTCCTCTGCGGACTCCGGCATGAAGTCCTCCGTGTCAAAGAAACCATGGTCATACAAATACATGTGCTCCATATGGAGAACGGCTAAGCGCTGCAGGTACTCGGCATGCTCTACATCGTATTCTTCAAAGGGATATGGTTCATATGGATGATCGCACTCTCCGACGGATACCGCGTCTAGAAAGGCCTCCCCATCTGACGCCATACTCCGCAGTGGCCCTGGCACCGCGCCAAATTGCAGAGGATATTCATGACGTCATGAGACGGACATCTGTGACGTTGACATTGACATCCACCCTGACATCCTACACGTTCAAACTGACATCCATACGGACATCCATACGGACATCTGTGACGTTAACATTGACATCGACGTGGACGTCTGTTACGTTCACGGAGACACCCAAACATCTTGCCCGACGTCTCCGCTGACATGGACATGTCTGCATTGCAGTGTCCAAGCTTCGTTTTCATTATATCCGAAACATGTATCTTCATGGTTTGTCCTTCTTCAAATAATGTATTCGTTTATCAATACATGTTGCATATGATTGCATTGGGCTCACATTTCATATTAGTCGAGGTTATGACGAATATGACATGTGTTGCACGTACAGCATAACTTGCGAGATATAGACATGCCTAAACCACCGGGTGCAACAGCAGTAACGATGACAAACAGGGCAGCTGGGTAAAAGTACACTACCGCCTACCTCTGTTGATGTCACAAAGTCACACTTGACAAACTTATTTATTTTAAGTGTACATAAATGAAGAAAATTACATGCATGAATCTGGTGTAATGATTGACATTATAAATGCATCCTAAGATCCAATGGCAATTTGCCATATCTAATCAATATTTAATTTTATTCACTAAAATTCACTAAATATAATGAATTTAATAAAAATTTATAAATAAGGTTTTTAACACTTTGGTTGGTTCATGGAAGAAGTGAACAAGATTCTAGAGGTGGGCCTAATTTTTTTACTTTTTAATTTTTCTTTGGAATAATTCTAAACTGAAGTTTAGAAAAAAAATTAGAGTCACATTGTACCCCCTTCTAAGTTTAGTGTTCCTAAAAATCCCTTGTAGAAGGAATTAAACAATAGAAAATTAGGCCCACTTGTAGAATCTTCCTAGCTTCCTCCACCAACCAACCAAAAGGTTAAAAACTTTATTCTAATTTGTTTATTGAATTCCTTGTTTTTGCCCAAAAAGGGTGACCGTAGTGTACTTTCACCCAGCTCTGCGGTTTTCACGGTTAGTATTTTTTTCCCTCGCACATGTCAGAGCACTTCATTGTGCACAGACATGGCAGGATTCCACAACCGTGGCAAACTAGAATTCCAATTACGGCACCACTGAAGTGCTGTAGTTCGCAAGTCCTGTTCACAACCAAACATCACCTTTCTCTGAATGGACATCCACCGTGACAAGTAGTGCTGTCACCGGATATGGCATTTCACATGATAGCACACATGTCATTTCGAGTGTCAACAGAGATGTCATTTGAGATGTCACGTTAGATGTCAGTACAGATATCTCCGCTGACATCCGAGATGTCCGCAGTGAAAAGTAGGCATCTACAGTCCACGTGTCGCCTGGCGTCTCCAGTTGTATAATACCGACGCTGCCAGAACACCGACCGGCCGGGGTGAACTACAATATAATGGGTTTAGGGTTCTCTAAAACCCTCCTTTCCAGCGTTTCATCTAAGATACACAATTCAAACATGGCAGTGCATGCAAAACTAGTGAAGCCACCTAGGGTTTTAGTAGGGAGACAGAAGGTACCAGAACACCACAGGGTAGAGTTGGACGTCACAGCCGCAGCCCTGAACGATTTCAACAATTTTGTAGAACAGATTGCAGCAAACGCTACCCCTGGAGCAGTAATGACGCAGACACCTGACACCTCCAAAACCCAATTGCGGAGGAGCACAAGATTGACAAGTTTGGTGGAACCTGATGTCTCAAAAACAATGCATGTGCTTGCACCAGAAGTTTGCAAGGTAAGTGCAATGACCGGAACCCCACTCTCTTCTGATGTAGGCGTCGTGGATGCTGTGCATGACATCGCGCGGCCATAGGTCCCGCCCACCCACGGTCATAGGGCCCCGCCGCCTCTGCATAAGTGGATGTCCGCGGAGCATTCCTGCATGTTGTTGCCGATGTCTCTGGAGGGGAGGGACGTGTACCGGAGTGGCGTTTGAGGGTTTGCGGTCTCTCCTGCGATCACGCTCGAGGCAGCAGCGGCAGGGTTCGTGGCTCCCGTTCTTCTACTGGCACTTCTGTTTCTGGTTGTTGATGTCGTGGACGTTGCGACGTTGGTCTTGTATGTTGCGATTCAAGGTTTCGCTGCTCACGGCCATGGCTGGAAGCTCGTCCATGCAGCGTAAACGAACTGTTGTATGCGGAAATCGTACTTGCGTAGCGCTGCTGTGAGTGAGAGGTTCTCAAATTTGCATGCTCCATCTTCCTGACTCCATGCTTGGGGATGCTGGTGGGACATCCGCTCCGTGCACTGTTCGGATGTCGGTGTGATGTCTGTGACGTCCACTACACCGATGTCGTTGTGATGTCTCAGACGTCCAGTCCACTGAAGCAAAGTTAGGGCTATGACCTCTTTTGTACGGTCCATGGTGGCAAGTGTTTGGTCTAAAAATTGACAACGATTTCTATACTCTCCAGATGCTGCAATTCAGTGTGTTGAAGAGGTAAGTAGGTTTTCCCCACTTTCTCTGTACTCAATGTTTGTACTGCAGTGCACCGATGTTGCTGTGATGTCTGTGACGTCCATTCCACTGATGTCGATGAAATGTCTCTGACGTCCGTTCTAGTGAAGCAATGTCACGGCTATGTCGCAGTTTGTAGTGCCAGTGATGTCCAAGTGTTTATTCGAACATTTGACCACGTTATGTATGCTCTCCAGAATCCCAATTTCTGGGCGTTGAAGACGGAAATAGGTTTTCCCCACTGTGTGGACTGCAGTGCACTGATGTTGCTGTGATGTCTGTGACGTCCATGCCACTGATGTCGTTGAGATGTCTGTGACGTCCGTTCTAGTGAAGCAAAGTGACGGCTATGTCGCAGTTTGTACTGCCAGTGATGTGCAAGTGTTTATTCTAACAAGTGACCATGTTATGTATGCTCTCCAGAATCCCAATTTGTGGGCGTTCAAGAGGGAACTAGGATTTTCGCACTGTCTCCACTGCAGTGCACCAATGGACTGCTGATGTCTGTGACGTCCATTCAAATGATGTCCCTGAGATGTCTGTGACGTCCGTTCTAGTAAAGCAAAGTGACGGCTATGTCGCAGTTTGTACTGCCAGTGATGTCCAAATGTTTATTCTAACAATTGACCATGTTTTCTATGGTCTCCAGATGTTGGAGTTCTGGGTGTTAAAGAGGGAACTAAGTTGTCCGCACTATCTGTCTACTCAATGTCTCCACTGCAGTGCAGCAATGTTCTGGTGATGTCTGTGACGTCCATTCCACTGATGTCGCTGTGATGTCTATGACGTCCCTTGCAGTGAAGCAAACTGACGGCTATGTCAAAGTTCCTAGTGTCCATGGGGCCAAGTGTTTATTCTAACAATTGACCATGTTTTCTATGGTCTCCACATGCTGGAGTTCTGGGTGTTGAAGAGGGAACTATGTTTTGCCCACTGTGTGTGTACAAAATGTCTCCACTGCACTGCACTGATGTTGCTGTGATGTCTGTGACGTCCATTCCACGGATGTCGCTGTGATGTCTAGGACGTCCGTTCCACTGAAGCAAAGTGAGGGCTATGTCGAAGTATCTACTGTCGATGGGGCCAACTGATTGTTCTAAGAAGTGCCCACATTTTCTATACTCTGTAAATGCTGCACTTCTGTGTGCGGAAGAGGGAACGAGGTTTTCCCCAATTTCTCCGTACTCAATGTGTCTAATGTTACAGAGTTTGGTTTCATGTAGAATAAACCATGACAATCATAGTAGAAGAGTGTGTGTACACTTTGTGGGTGGTGATGGGCGCAGCAGAAAGGCGAGGCGTTTGTGGAGTGGCCTGCCCGGCGCGTGAGGATGCCGAAGCGTAAGGGAAACTTGCAGAAGCGGCCGTTGTCGCCAGCTCAACAAAGGGACGAGGACGAGGGTCAAAGCGAGGAGGACGTAGTTGAGCGGCGGACCAAATATGTGAATGACAAGCGCGTTGGCGCAAGCGCTGGAGGCAAGGGCCCAGCGAAGGTGAACACTCCCGTCAGCAAGAAGCGCAAGACAGTAGCCATGTCGTCGGACGAGGATGACCAGCACCGTCCAGTGACAGAGCTCGACATGCAGCAGGATTTCAGGTGTGTAATTTGCAAACATATATGTCTGCAAACATGTGGGTGTGTTTGTTCGTTGTGCAACGTCTGATTATTGCGCCTGACATGGAGGACATCAGTACAATATCCAGGTCTATGTCTGCCTGGATGTCCACTCGGAACCCTCACTGTGCATTTCATGTGATCAGCATGTCTTCATATATTTCCATAGGTTACTTCATGCAAGATTGAGCAATCATGGTTCCCTCACTTGGAATGTCAAGAGTTCCAACCCATTGTTTATGAATACAGAATCAGTGAGATGCTCAGTAGCAGGGTTAGGTATCATGGGACATGAAATGTCATGTGATACTTGGGACGTGATGAGCAGCACAGGTACGTGTGTACAGATGTCTGCAACGACGTCCACGACGACAGTTTGATGTCTCCGCAGACGTTCAGCGGGCATGTACCATCATAGGCGTATGACATGTAATTCAGCATCGTCATCATTTCATTTCAATTTTCATTAGAAGGATTACTTGCAATGTGCTGACGGGATGTCTTGTTCTCCGATGTGCTAAACTGGAAGAACGGAATTGAAGTACTAGGTACGCTGTGTAATTCTCAAGTGTAATTCTCAATTGCTTTCGTCACTGACAGTAGCACTTATGTAGGCACGGGTTTTTGATGTACAGCCGCGGATATCAATCTTATTCGGACGACGAGGCTGAGGATGAGGAACCGGACGACGAAGAGGTCGACACGAGCTACGACGATACACCACCTCCGAATGCGAAACGAACGACGGGCAAGGTCGCGGCCACGGATGACATGAAGAAGCCGGTGTTCGTGGATGCAAAGGGCATCCCGTATGGGTCAATGCAAAAGGTCTTGCACAGGGATGTGCAGCTAATGGCCAAGGACTTTGATCCCTGACACAACTGGGAAGGGCAGTCACGGCAAGCAAAGGAGCGATTTTTCCAACGGGTGTATGCAGGTATGGCCTCCATGATCGTGGCAACCACCATATATGAACATCCGAGATGTCAGCACTGATGTCATCAGAGATGTCACGAGAAATGTGAACAACGATGTCACCACAGATATCACCAGAAATGTGAACAACGATGTCACCACAGATGTCACCACAGATGTCACCATATGCTATGTATATATGACTTTGGCAGTACTGATGGAATTGGCAACGTTGTGTTTGCAGATTGGGAGTTGAAGGGGAAGGGCCTTGCGAGGCGTATAGACGAAATGTGGTTCCAAAAGATCGTCACGAAGACCCTAATCAATATCCGATTTTGATTGAATAAATTGGTGGACAGCAAGGCACCGAAACCCCCCGAACTCACGTTTGAGCAATGGAACGACCTGATTGCCATGCGGGCGACGGACCTGGCACAGAAGAAGTCGGCTAAGATGCGTGGAATCTCGAATCGGAAATTGGGCAAGGCGTCTCAAATGCACAGTCTCCGAGAGGAGGCGCTCGTGAGGCTGGTCAGGCAGTCGTCATGCATGTTGTTCCACTGTTCATGGCACTGTTGTCTGTTGGACGTGTCCTTGCAATGTAGTGGCACCATGCTGTGATGTCTGTGACGTCCATTCCAGTGATGTCGCTGAGATGTCTCTGATGTCCACGTCGATAGTGACAGGGTCCACAGCAGCACGGGCGCTGCTGCTTCCTACATTTTCTCTGTTGCCCGTCAATTCCTTTGAAGTACGTCTGAATATAATTTTTGGGCACGTCATTGTGGCAGAGTATACGACTTCAACGAGAACCGTACGAGACGGAGATCAATGAAGAGGTAGCGAAGGAATACAAACGGCTCGAAGAACTGGATGGGGACAATACCAAGGCGGATATCGACGAAGACATTGCAGATATGAGCACGAGGATGGATGACATGGAGGCGAAGATGGATGCATCCCAGCAGCGGCTAGAGGCGAAGATTGATGCTGCAAACATACGCTTGGAGGCAATGTTCAAGGAACTTTTAAGCGCGAGGGCTTCGAATTTGTCAGCACCGACGTTGGTGGATGCGGAAGTGAATCCGGAGGTCACGAACACACCGCCCGTCGTGTCCAACTTGCACCAACCACCTTCTCCCAACCACGGTGCAGCCGGGGTGTCCAATGAAAGCGGCGACGACGATGCAAAGAAGGGAGCTGCAGAGGAGCACGTAGGGAGAGGAGGGCGTCTTGAAGAAGATGTCCACGCTGGCCAGGAGGAGGACGCCGACGCAGGGGCCGCAGAGGAGGGGCCGACATATGCAGGCACGGAAGTCGAAATGCAGAACGCGGAGAACGAGGACGATCTGTCCCTGGACATGGACAATGCACAGTCTGCGCATGGGACCAAAGATACAGTGGACGACGACCAGCCGCAGCAGGTACAATCAGCATAGAGAGTTTGCAACTGTAAGACACTCTGTACGTGTGGTATGACATTTTCATAAACATAAATGACATCTACTGCATGTCATTGGAAACACAGTGGAACATCCATGGAGACGTCACCACGTTTTTGCAGACATCGACGCAGACATCCTGCAGACATCGATGCAGACATCCACGCAGACATCCTGCACTGGCGCCACTATGACAATGACAATGTTAAGAATTCTCTAGAAGCATGTATATTGTGTGCAATGTATTGTGTTGTGAACTTGTTCTATAGTATGTACAATGTCATCCTTCAATCCATAGACTATAGAGAGCCATTCTGCAATGTGCATAAATAAATGTGATTGCAAGTTCCGTACCCAATGCTGCAATGCATGTCCAGGCTGCGATGGAAACAATGCCCGAGTCCGCGGTACGGGCGAGGCGCGTGGGTCAGCCCGTAAAAAATGCAGTAGCAACCAAGGCGGCGAGCGTCTCAATACCGGCAAAGCCCAATGCACCGAAGGTAGCAGGACAGTCCAAGTCGGCGAAGTCTGATACACCAAAGGCAGCGGGCCTCTCTAAACCCGGGAAGCCCGTTGCGAAGGTCGGCCCGTCAACGAGAGCGGACGCAACGAAGAAGAGATGACATGAGACGCATGTGTACGCAATTTTGTGAGTGCTAACACTTGTAAGAGGCTTTATTACATGTTCAGAGGTTTGTGGATCTTCAGGCAGCCCGCGTAGGCCTGCTGCAAGGCAACTGAAAACGCGATCGCGATGCCATGGACGTTTCAGCAGTCCTCTCCGTCTAGATGTCCGTTGCGTTTGATTTGACATCCCCAATGTTGTATGAAATGTCCAAGGAGACGCCACAGATGTTTACTGTACAACCTGAGAAGAGACATTCCGGCGTTGATGGAGTAGGAGTCCTAGTACTGGAGTAGGAGCACTTTCTTTGTTGAAGGATCAGGGCTTTGCAAATACACTAGTCAGTCGAACCGGGTGTAGGAATAGGACATGGGCGGCCCAACGACACTGTAGCAGTGATATATAGTAGGGGACAATGTAATTCTCAATTGAAGTGGTCATGAAAATCGTTTGAATCGCATATTTTGGGTGTTGTCCATGTGCAGACTACGAGGATGGCCGGTGATATTTGACAGGCACGCAAATGCACGGATAGCGAGTGGACGGCATTGGAGCGAGGGCACTGCAGTTGCCGGTATGCAATGTCTCTAAGTGCGGTGCGCAAAGACGTCAGGACTGTGTCAGGGAACGGTAATGTATTGCAGCGATTTTATCATGTAGGTCATTCATGCACTTTGTGGATCTGCAATAGACGCGTGTGTTACCGTCGTCTGCGTATGTGTAGGGTTTGTGCACATTGAGCACGATGTTTTATTCACTATCAATGGAGATAAACTTTGAACTCGAATGTTGCGGTGTATTCTGTATATCCAATGGGAATACGTTGTCGTGATGGAAATGCTTCCATCGTGTACATTTATGCTCTAAGCTTTGTATTTTCAATGAATGGAGTAGCGGAATGAAAATAGTACATATAGTTTGTCTTTCGTTTTAATTAAATCATCAAAGGATTAGGTGGTTTGAAAGGTGTAAATAGGAAGGGGGGAAAAAGTACCTTCTTTGAAGCTTCAAAGGGGAGCATGGGCATATGTGCCCCATCGCCACCTTTGATTGGATGAGATTTAGTGAGGTCTTGGGGTTTTGAAGATTGTCGAGAGTCTTTTTGTGTGTGTGAATAGTGAGAGCTTTGGAGGCAGAATTTCGACTTGATGTAGCTCATTGAGCAAGACTTTGTTTAAATTGAAATTTTGAGAGATTGTTCCTTGTAATGAGACCTTTCCGAATTGATCTTATAAGTTGAATTTGGAATTGTATTGCAAAAGTTGTGAAGGTTGGAAGTTTGTGGAAACCCTTGGCCGTCCATTGAGAGTGCAGAGGTTTCGACGAGCTACAACTTTTGTGTATGTATCATTGTAATAGCTTTCCAAAAAGTTATTACTTTTATGATTTGGAGTTCCGAGGAGGAAGTTATGAAAGTGTGAAGGCTTGGAGGTTGACTGCCTTTGGAAAGAAGGAAGCTAAGACTTCGAGGACCATAACTTTTGGTCACTGTGATAATTTCTTTTGAAATCTACAGGACTGATAGCCTATGAGATTTGCTCTCCAGATTGCTATCACTCAATCTATTTGGAGTTTTATTGAAGGAGTTGTTGTGTGTTGAAGTTGAGAGGTTGAAACTCTCTAAAAATAAAGAGACCGAAACTTTGATTAGCCATAACTTATGGACAGAGTTTAGGGTTTCTATAAAAATTATACATATTGTAGTAGTTTGCATTAGCTTTCCAAAATGCTATTGCACTTGTATGTAAGAGCTTTAGATCAAAAGTTATGAAGATATAAAGAGGCGGAGGTTGGTTGTCAAAAGAAAAATAAAGCTTCCACTTTGCTCTCTTATAACTTTTGGACAGTAACTTAGATTCAATTGAAATTTTGAGGAGTGTTAGTTTGTTGTTTTAGCTTTTCAAAAAGCTATTATACTTAGCTTTTGGAGACTTGAGCCATCTGTAGCATCAATTAGAAGCTCGCAGCCACAATGGAAGATTGCCTTGAAGGTTTCTTTGTGTTTTTAAACACTTTGAGACTTTAAAGGAAGAAGATTTGAAGACTTCAAGACAAGAAGACGAGAACATTTGTGTGTTGTGGCTTGTGGCTCGTTGTCTTTTATTGTTGTTCCTAGCCGGTTTTGGAGGCTCGTTGTTTTTTATTGTTGTTCCTAGCCGGTTTTGGAGGCTCGTTGTTTTTTATTGTTATTCCCAGCCGGTTTTGGAGGCTAGTTGTTTTCAATTTTGTTTTGTAAACTTTGTTGCGGCGAAGTGGGATTGATCACCCACACGGTCGTGTTTATGTTGTTCCCACCGGTGAGGCACGTTTGCTGGTCATCGTGGGTTTGAAATTTAGGAGCCATCTTTCGGACGGTTTCAGCTCGTGGTCTGGCCGTCCCGTTTTACCCGTCCGAGGCCCGTGGTTTCTTATTACCCCACCCTTACCCTTAAACCTTTTAGAGCCATTGCAGGATAGGACTGGGAAGAGATTTGAAGATTTGAAGAGTACAAGAATTGAAGACAAGACCGATCTCCCAAGCTATCTGGTCATCGTGTCGCAGTCAGATTCCCCGCGAATTCTCAGAGCGCGCTCCTCTCTACCCGACAACGTCTGTGTCACTGTGAACCCTCACCCCATTGTACATGTGGTATCTTCTACACTGTTACCAATGCATGCCCATTACGATGTCTCGTACAACATGTAGAACATCATTCTGGATGTTCAGCGAGACATCCGACAGAACACTGTGGACGTTCGCATAGGGGCGTCTACACGCTGAGGTAGATGCCACTGATGTCTAGGATGATGTCTTCTATAACGTGTACAACATCATATTGGACGTTGGGAGAGACGTCCCACATAACAACCTCGACGTTTGCATACTGACATCTGCATGTCCGCGGTGACATTAGTGGATGTCCAAGACGATGTCTACTATGACTTGTACAACATCTTCTCCAACGCGGTTGATGTCAACACGTAACATCAACCATGTCTCAAGAGATGTCACTATGAACGCCACTGATATTTGTCACTAACATCTCCCATGTCTTCTGCAACGGCAGCAACGACGCCACGGACATCCACACGCTGACATACTCGACGTCCACCATGACATCTAAACTGACATCACCCTATCAAACACGCTGACATCTGTGACATCAGGTCCGTCCCCCAAAACGTCGAAATGGACATCGCCCGCGTCAGTATAGACATCTCGGGAAACACCAAGTCTCATCACAGATGTCTGCAGAAACATAACGGATGTCACAGGGGACGTCCCCATGATGTCGCTGACGTCCAAAGGAACATTGAAAATTCCACCCACACTCTCATGACGTGGCACGCCACGTCATATTTTGGCAGGTCCACGTCAAATTTTCCCGCCGCCACGTCAGATTTTGGCGGCACCACGTCATCCTCCACATCACGAAGCCGGCGCCAGCCTTCCATTCCCACGTGGCACTGCCCGTGAAATTACCGCTGATGTGGCGACAACGTGGCATCCACATGGCACACCTGACGTCACCACAAAGGAACGTCAAAAACGGATGTCTCCTACAGACATCTTCGATGTTATTCTCCGATTTTTTGGATGTCAGAGATGTTTTTTTTTGACAGATTTTAGATGACATCGCTATAGACATCTTGCCTGTCAACATAGACATCTTCTGACGTTTTTTTGGACATCACAAAAAACGCTGGTTTCTTATAGTGTTAGCTTGAAAGGCGGAAAAAATGAGTTTTGGCCGATTTTTTTTCGACCAATCACAACACACTGCGTTGTCAGAGAGATTCGAACCTTGAACCTCCCCAATGCAAGAGTAGCTTGAGTTTCCACGGAGGAATCTCCATGTACCCCACACCAACCTCATGCTCCTCTAAGGTGGTTATCCCATTACCAACTGGCTCCTTTCACCAACAGCTAGTGGCATTATCCACAATCAATGCTGCAATGATGTTGGTTGTAGCTTGAGTTACAGTTGGTAATAGGTTTTGTCTTGTTGGTTTTAGTATATGTAAGTGTGGTTATAGATTCGTTGTTGTTGGTTTAAGCATCTTCTCTAGACAGAAAGAGGTGTACCTATATGACGTGAATGGGATGCGTCGTACTTCAACTTTGAAAATTTATAACTAATTCATTCTTCATCCAAAAATTATGTTTCAACTTGTGTTGGAATCTATTTCTTCTTGCCTACCTCTAAAAAATAATAATACTAAATAATATCAATGCCTCATATCCGTATTTCTTATTCAGTTGGAAATGGGGTAACCACCTTAAAGAAAGGAGCTTGGTGGCTTGTGTGAGTGGGTGTCAGAAAATTCTATATCAAGATTGAAAACACTCTATGGTTCTCAAAGTGAGTGTTTTCACCTTTCTTCTCACTTTACGGATAACTCTATTATGTGACAACACTCAAAATCTTGGCCCCGACCCTAAATCCCCCCTCGACGTAAATGCAAGCACTATCCACCCATGGGTCCCATTTTCTGAAATTTCCATTTTAGGCACCCTAGGGTCTTTTTTTGGCAATTGTTTTTGCAAACTTGGGGCTTATGGCCTCAAATTAGTTTAGGAGGGGCTCCTCAGGAATTTTAAATATTTTAGGTGCTGTTATCACCCAACAACCTATATTCAAGTGCGTCATTAGAGCATTGCCACCAATAGTGCTAACAGTTGCACCACCGTTTGTGACGCGATGGCCATTCCTCAACACTCCCCTGGGGTGGGCACTGGGAAAAAAATTTGAAATAGCATGCAGGAAAAATATAGGGTATTTTTTATGTGTTCAAGTAATTTTTTTGAAAAACAGAAAATTTTCAATATTTTTTCCCTATGATAGTTATGATATATTCTTTTTTGTTTAATTTTGTTTATAGGGTGTGTTAAATATCATTACTCTGTGGGTTTTGGATGAAAAACTATTTGTTTATCGTTGTATCTTGTTGATGAGGTGGGATTTGTATTATCATTGTATTTTGTTGAAAGGTGGGATTTCTCCTCGATGAGGTGGATTTGCATTGTTTTGAAATCCCATCATGCCGTTTTCTGGTTGGCGTGCTTGCTCTTCCTCCAATTTTCAGATGTTTCTCTCCGTTTCAAGGTTAAAATTCTCTTTCTGTTTTTTTGGAGTGCGCGGCAATGCGGATTTGCATTTGCAATCCATAATTTTTTTTAACTAGGTCGGTGTCTTCAAAAATCAATCCGACCTTGGCCTGGAGGATACAGTGAGCTCCGCGTCCCTCCAAACGCCATCAGATTTTGCGATTGACTGAATCTTCTTATACTTGGACTGGTGCAGCAGGAGATTGAAGGATGGCAGGAGCAAGAGATCGGAGGCGCCCAACTCTGAGGGTTACAAAGGAAGGAGGGTCCGAATAAAAAGTAGATATAATATCTTTGACGCAGCTCCTCACTGAGTCCCGGTGGGGCATGTGAGTTGGTGACACCAAACTTTTGAGAAAATTTCTCACCACTTGAGATGAGTGCGGTGAGATTTTGAATGCCAATTCGACCCCAGCCTGGAAAAAAAATTAAAAATGAAAATATTGTCAACCCAAGGGCAGATGGTATTCGACTGGTTGGTGGGTGAGTTTGGATACCTTTTCCAGCAGCGGTTCACTCGCCCCCACTAGCGCCTCAAAAGCTGCTTAAAATTCCTTCTTCTGCAATGGAATAAAGCTTGTTCCATTTGTACCCAAAAAAAAAAAAAGCTGCTTAAAATTATGAGTTGCAGTACAGGATCAGTCAATTTAAAATTGAGAAAAGTTTCTATTTGCAATTAAAAAACAAATGGAACAGGGTGGAAGTACCGGTACACTACATTAGGTACACTACATTAGGTAGACTTTTGGATCCATCCATATATATATATTTTGTGTGTAAGGTGGATGATCCAATAACCGACGTGTGTTATAAACCAACAATGTCTCCAACATGTGTTCATTGAAAGTTTCAAATTCTATACCAGTACTATGCTTGCGTGAAAAGCTTAAAGTGTTGGTTTATGGGACATTCACTATACATTCATTCCTTCAAGTACTGGAAGTATTTTAGGTGGTTAGTTGCAACTGTTCACCCATTAGTAGGAATTTGGTCCTTTGTGATTTGTCTTTTGTGACTCAAGACTGAGTCTCTTAACCCTTAAGTGTCGACACTACAATTACCCGATCAAACCTCATCAATTTCTCAGATTTTAAAATATATTATATATATTTTTGGATTTTTTCTCATAAAAGGTATTGTTAAACCAATTTACTCTGATTTTCCATAATTATGTATCTAAAAAAAAATTATAAAAATTTTCAAAGCTTTTTTCTTGTAAAAATCATAGTAATTAACTAATTACCAAAAAGCTTAGAATAATATGAATTTTTTAGGGAAAATGTAAATAATAGTGATGAACAACAAGGTGTAGGTGGCATGCTTCTTGAGCTTACACAAAAGAAATTCGATAGAAAAACATTTTCTGCAGTGTGTATTGGAATTTTAGGGTTTGGAGCTTTAAAGTGCTATAAAAAACGCCATTTGAAGAACGGTAAATTGAACTAGAAAGTAGAAGGTAGCCCCCCCACACTTTCTTAATTGGAACCATTTTCATTTGAAATTAGGAATTAGGTGAAAATCAGTGTTTGATTGAACAACGATCAAATATGGCTCCACGGGGCTCCTTGCACGCTTAAGGGTTAAGACTGATTTTTTTGAAATTGAGTAAATAAAGAACCATTTCAGTCACAAAAGACCACTCACAAACACAAATACAAACACAAACGACACAAAGGACCAAATTTCTACTAGTGATTAGGGAATGGTGCGTTTTGTCCGTCCATGATCCATATGCACCAATGAGATCTCAAGCAACTAGCAGTCATACGTGCAGACTTGATTCAATTTGTGCTTGAAAACAGACGGTGGAGATAATCTTGACACAAGTACTTACTGTACCTCAAGTACTTTTCCTCTACATCAGGAAGTATTATTTGTCACCGATGACGGCTAAACTAGTTTGATGTCAGTAACAAATAATACTTCCTAGTCTTTTTTGACGGTTAAATTAGTTTTCCATGAGTTTGAAGATCACCAAGCTCTTATACACGTAATAATGAGAGCCTCCAAAGCTCTTTCAGATCATCAGGAAATTAAGACCTCACTGATTTTTAACTATTTTCGTGCGATATCTGATATTTCATAGGTGCGTGCAATTTTCGCACGGATTCCGTAAAGATTTCACGCTAATTCTGTACTAAATCTGCACAAATTCTATATACACTCTTTTTGTTATCTAATAAAGTGCAGAATCCGGATGGAATTAGCTCAAAATCCATGTAGAATCCGTACGAAAAATGTACAAACCTATGAAATATTGGATGTCGCACGAAAATCGTTTAAAGGGTCATAAATTCCTGATGCATCTTATAACTATTTAGAGTGAACAAATAAGAGTATATTGAAGTAAAACACATGGTATCCCTTTAGCGCGCCAGCGTCCATATATTGGACGACGAACAGATTGAAGTTGTTTGATTTCCATCCAAAGTGGACAGTTTTCATCCACCAATTTTTTTTTTGGGTTCTTGTGTAAGTTGACTATCCTTTGTACGGTGTGGATCTTCAAAATAGGTTATCATGATTTTTGGAAAAATTACACAATTGGTTTATGTCAAGTTTCATTCTTAGTTCAAAAAGTGAGACCTTAGACATGATTTTCCAAAATAAGTAGAATCAAATAATGGAAACCATACCATCGCATAGTGCATGTTATTCTAATTTCATTCCAATATTTTTCAAATTTTTTGTGTTAATTCGGGATTTTTAATTGAATTTCAAGAGAAAACCTTGCAAAATTATTTTAAAATTATTAATAAAAAATATGATACATCTAACCGTACAGATTGGCATTTACAAATTTTCTTTGTACATCAACTCCATTTTCGGTTTCCATCAAACATTTTATAACACTTCTTTAAAAACAGTGTTGACTTGGGACGTTAAAGGGGTATTTTATTGAAACACAACTTTGTTTTAGGATAATTCTAAATTGACATTTACAACTTTCCTTTTGTATATCAACACCATTTCTATTATTCATCAAACATTTTATAACACATCATTAAATTTCTTTTTTGAAACAAATGGTACCAGGATTCCATTGTTATGACACATCTTTGAAATTGGCGCATCTTATGGACCTCAAAGGGTTGAAATTTTTCCATAAAGAAATTAATAATTCAAACATAACATTCAGTAGCCTTCATGCCCGCTGCCTTCCTTTCATGCACTCTGCTCATTACTTTGAGCCTCCACCTGTCCACTTAGCTACTGATGAAGTACTATTGGATGTGGGATATTCCACACCATCTACTGTAGAGCCAAGGCAGGGACTACTGAATGTTATGAAGTGTTCCATTTCAACAGTACATGCTGATTATTTTCAATGTCGGTTCTTCATTCTAGTTGTAACACTGGGAACTTTGACTGGTTTAGCCGGGGCTAAACTGGGGTGGTTTAGCCCCCTCTTTAGCCCCCCTTAGCACTATGTGAAAAATGGGGGGGGGGCTAAATTTTTGTACCATTAGCCCCCATTTTAGCCCCCTTTTTGTACAATTAGCCAGGGCTAAAACACAAATTAGCCGGGGCTAAAATGGAAGATTCGGGTTTAGCCGGGGCTAAACTGGGGTGGTTTAGCCCCCCCAAGCCAGTTTAGCCCCGGGGGCTAAACTCTCCAAAGCTTCCAGTGTAAGAGAAGAGTCCGTACAGGGACGTCACTTCCAATGTCAAAAAGCTATGAAATAGCCTTAGTTAGTATATTTCAAAATTTTCTTTCCAAAAAAACAAACATTGAAGTTGCGTGGACCCAGAATGATTCATTGATGCCACGCTTGCGCAGCCGTATATTACAAGCTTGTAGTTTCAGAGACAAAATGAATGCAAGCAGTTGCACTAGCAGATTGAAGCTTGTCACAGTCCTTGAGCATTACACTAGCTGTTTGGCAAGGAGGACTCCTCTTCGTCCATCCTTGAGCACTCGGTGACAGAATCTAAGTTCTTGAACAAAACTGTGCACAAGTGCTGCAACAGTGTTGAGAAATCACTCCACCACTGACTGTCGTAGAACAATCATATAATTTCGCTTGATCAATGGCCATGGGAGCATGGCGATCAGAGATTGTGGAGACGATGACCAGTTGGACAGTGCTTTCCGGGGTTTTAAGCACCGTCCTTGCTTACCTTCTTTGGGCACTGGCAGATCGGTGCGTTCTGCACAGAGGACGGAAAGGCCCATTTCAGTGGCCCATATTAGGTAATATACATATATAAATTGCTTGATTTTAATGCTTGATTTTGATTTCTGTATATTTTTTCTTCTCTTCATCTTTGTGATGTGGTGGCTTAACAAATACTCCCTCCGTCCCATACTAACTTAGATGATGCTTTTGAAATAAATGATTTCATCAAATCTCTAAATCTCTAAATACAGTAAACTGTTTCTGTTTTGGAATAGTTGTCTGTCCAAGCAGTATAACACTGCAAATGGTCTGTGTGGCATGTGGCAGCATGGTGATGTTCGTTACAATGTGTTCTCTGACGCAACAACATATGCTACCAATGATTTAGCTAGCTCATATGTTGTTTGTGATCCATACATGTATGAGCAAACTAAGATAAACTTCATAGACAGAGAACATTACCTGTGCACTTGTCTTGTAATTCTGCTTTGTTAGAATCTGTATAACAACAATCTCAAATTGAATAGATGATTTGCATCAAGTATTTTGGGACTGTAATTTTGTTTCTCAAAAGCTCATCTATTATGGGACGGAGGGAGTTTATGTATATTGCGTTGGGACATTGAAATCGTGCTTAAATTTGTTTAGTTTTTGTTCTGTTGTATAGTCGTTCAGAAATAGGCTTTGATCATATCATTTCATTGTTGTTTGAACGGACAAAATTGTAGTCGGTGTTTCAATCAGAATTGTAGGCTGATGAATAGTCGGTACATTTTTCTCACTGATCAGGGTCGACGGTGGAAGTTCTACGAAATTTCGACCACTTGAACGACTGGACGGTGTTATATTACCTCAGAGATGGGCTCACTTTTGGCTGCAAAATGGCAAATATAAACTATACCTTCACGGCTGACCCTGCTAATGTGGAACATATCCTCAAGACCAACTTTGCTAATTACCCCAAGGTGCGGCCTTCAGTATACTGTAGATTCACGTGACATGTCTGATATATCAATTCCGTTTAATCTCATGCAGACAATTGACAACGTTGGTTGGTTATCAATTGATTTAAATCAGTAAGTTTTTTTGGTTACAAACGATATATGTTGATAGCCTGGAATTGTTGGTGCTTCAGGGGAGCTGGTTCCACGATAATTTTGATATATTTCTAGGAGATGGCATATTCAACGTGGATGGGGAGAGCTGGAAAAGGCAACGCAAGACGGCGAGCTTTGAATTTGCTTCCCGAAAGTTGCGAGATTTCAGTACTGTGGTCTTCCGCGATTACTCTGTGAAACTAGCATTTATCCTCGACAACGCTGCCATCACGCAACGGCCGCTAGATATGCAGGTCAGCTCAGCTAATCTCATTGAGTGAAGTGTGGAATTGATTCATGCTGATCATTATTTCAAAGTCGATTTCAGATTGCAATAATTTGTCCTTTTTGAGCTCATATCAAGTTTTATGGCTTTCTGGTCAAATTCGGTAAAATGGCGTGTTTCAGAGCACCAAAATTGTAAAATTTAAGTGCACAGACAGTCTCTAAAAACTTGGATTCTTCGAATAGACCTGAGCTTCCAGGCATGCGTCTGGGAATGTTCCATGTTCTTAAAATTTTGCCGTTATAACAGAACTATTGATTGATCTAACAGAATCAAAGGCTTGTGTAACAGACTTTTGGGGCCGCTTCACACTCTAGCTGACCAAGTTGAGAGGCCGTGGGATTGAGTAGCCAAACTTTGTTGAGAGTCCAAAGAAATGGGCTGAAAATAGGCAATAAAATAAAGTTTTGATTTTTTATGAAAAAAAATCGACAGCCTCTCGACCATAGTTTGGGTTTTCATTCCTGTTCGACCTAAACTTTCTTCGAGAGTCCCTCACCTTAGTCAAAAAGTGCTGTCATGTAGGCATTTTGGAGGGCAACGGCCTTTGGACTTTGGCCTTTAATGTGAAGGGTCAAGAGGCCGAATTCTTGATTCCTTGCAATCTGATTGGTGGAAATTGACGGCCTCTCAACCTTTGGTCATAGTGTGAAGTAGCTCTGAGATATCTGGTTAATATATCTAATAGTCTAATTCTACCTACCTAGATAACAAATTTTTGTTTATATTTGTTAGACTGTTAGATATGTATATATAACAGACTCCAAAACTTAATTCAGTTCACTGCTTTCTGTTTAAAAAGAACCATAATTATGTTCTTCCAAACTAAGAGACTAATTAATCATACAGTTAAATTTAATCTTTTGGAAGAGAAGCTTGACCAGTTGTTGCGAGCGCAAGAGAGCCAACCACTACATGATGGTGGAGCAAAATGATGGTGACAGGACTTGTTTATGAGGTTCACTATGGACTCTATCTTCAAAGTCGCTTTCGGTTGCGAGATTGGAACGATGCAGCCGGGGCTCCCTGACATCCCTTTTGCTAAGGCCTTTGATACCACGAATGAGGTCACATCCCGAAGGTTTATGAATCCCTTTTGGAAACTGCAGCAAGCTCTCCACGTTGGCCTGGAGGCCAATCTAGTTGCCAGTGCCAAGCAAGTGGATGATTTTACTTACAGCGTGATTAAGGCCAGAAAAGCAGAGTTGACGATAAGCACCAAAGGTCTTGGAAGAGATGAACTTTATACTTCCGTAAGTGCATTTCTTTCTTCCCGTTCTTCCCGAACTAGTGAGATTATTTTTTGTTGATTCTAAGATTTACAAGGACGTCGAGAAGATACAGGATTGCAATCAATAATTATGGACTAGGTAATGGCAATCAAAGACATGGCTATCAAAAATTATTGGCATGTAAGAATTTACGTTCTCAACCTAGGGACCTTGATAGAAATCAACAGCTTTGTTGTCAAATCTTATTGAATGACAAGTGCCTATGTTGTCACCTTGATTGCCATTATCAGATCATGTTAGACAATTAAACCAACAATTAATTAATGGCATTAATTTTTTTATCTTTCTTCCAAAACTTAATCCTTTCAAAATATAGTTTTGGTACCTAGTTTACAAAATCCAAGTATTGGATTTTAAAGCCATCATATTGTATGTTTCATACCTTTAGGCTTTAAAAATTTAGCAATGCACTTTAAGCTTGAAGTCACCTTTAAATCTCATTGGTTGCATATCTTCTAAATCAAATTCTTCACTAAGTTGTAAGTACAAAATTTAAGAAGAGTCAACAATATGGGTGCTAATCCTAATTGAGACTCTACCACATCAGCTTCAAAATCTTGCACTAGCATGATGATTGTGCACTACTAGCAAAGGCATTGCTTCTCACTCAAAAAATGTGTCAAAGTTCACTGTACACACTTGTCCTACGTGACAAATCGCACTCACCAAGTCTTGAGCACCTGGGGTGTGAGAGTGCGAGCTGGCGCCGTTTGACTCACCTACCGAGAGAAAAGTGACACCTTCTCCTTGTAGTGGTGCAATCTTGTATTGCAGGCATCATGTCGACAAGAGGGATGATTGCTTAGTCCTTTGCAGCTTGACTAGCTTTGGGATTTTTTCTTGCTCAAAATAACATTCATATAAATAAATATTTATGCAGGGTAAAAGCGATCTGTTCACCAGGTTCATGCTCTTGAATGAGGAAGGAGGAGAGCAGTTCACAGACAAGAATTTTCGTGATACTTTACTGAATTTTATAATCGCTGGGAGAGACACGACTGCCGTCACTTTATCATGGTTTGTGTATATGATGACATTGCACCCTCAAGTAGCTGACAAGATCCTCCAGGAACTGCTTTCTCTTGACACCGAATCAAATGCTGTGAACCATATTAACAGCAAATCTGAGCCCAGGGAAGATGACTTCAACCAACGAATTTTGAGGTTCTCGGAGTTACTCACTTTTGAATCCCTTCTCAAGTTGCACTATCTTCATGCCTGCATCTTGGAGACCATGCGCCTTTACCCTGCTGTACCAATGGTAATTACCAATGCCTCTTAATTTCTTTCTCATCATCTGATCTTACCGTCTAATCACTAGTAGGAAATGTGTCGTTTTTCACTTACTGTAAATGAAAAAGGAATGAAACCGCACCAAGCACATGGGTTGTGTCAATGTTGATAAGCCGTTTTGGTCACAAGAAGGCAGAAACATAAGCATAATATTCAGCCACTGTTCACTATTCCCATCAAATGGGGAATGAAAAACGACATGTCTTCTACTAATGAATAATTATGTGTTGCCTTGTTAAATTAGTCGAATATCACCTACCTATCTTCAGTGGAATGTTAGCACACTATGTGTGACTTATGGGTCAAATATTATTGTAGTACCATAGCAGGGTCGCTACCAACAAATATTTAATATCTTTTGAAAAATAAGGTTCGTTCCTCAAAAAATGAATTTCTTGATTTTTGTATTAGAGCAAAAAATGATTAAAAATAGCCCAAATGGTCCAAAATAGTAAAATATAGCTTAAAATAATTTATTCTGTTTTTGTCTTTTTCTCTTCATAATTTCCATTTTTTAACCTTTTTTTTCATTTTAATTATTTTTTGGCAACCCACTATGCGGTACATTGACTTGCTCAGAATAATTAAAATGAACTTTCTAGGTAGCATACTTTCAAGTTGTTGGGACTAGATCTTACAGTTTTTGGGGTTTTGCATTAATGAACCGTGCAGAACTTGAAAAGTGTAGCGGCTGATGACATACTTCCCGATGGGACAGCTGTAAAGAAAGGTAGCATGATTTGGTACACAGCCTACTCAATGGGCCGAATGCCATCTTTATGGGGCCCTGATGCAACACAGTTCAAGCCAGAGAGATGGATTGTAAATGGGGTTGTTCAGCCTGAATCTCCCTTCAAATTCTCTGCTTTCCAAGTAAGCCTACCAGTCTGCCACTTCATTCATTTCTGCAAAACTTGGATCTGAATGTTGTTACAATGTAAGACAATTAGTGCATCTCGGACTAAATACTATTATGGATGTAGTAGTCAATAGTCAATACCTACCTGAGCATATGTCAAACATGGATTTCTATGGTTGATTGGGAAAATGTTCTACATTAAGAACACCTCCCGGGGAGGTCACTGTCAAAATTTTATTAAACCACGTGAGAAAAAATATAGGGTACATTTAATTCATTGGAGCAAAAATTTATACAAATTTTAGAAATACCATAGCCTGGATGAAATGGCCTATAACGGTATTATATCTAAAGTAGGGTAGGTGAAAAGTATAGGTAGTATTCTATTTTTATTAATAAAGTAGGGTCTCAAATATTTAGAGGAAGGAAGAATTTATGTGAGTTCTAATGAAAATCCTTGGATTGAATGAGAATCGCCTCAATTGACTAAAAATCGTCGAAGTTAGCCAATGGCTAGGAATGAACCACAAATGAAGGTTGAATTATTTGGCTTCATGGGAAAGTCTCCTCATGATGAATTTGAGCATTAGGTGACCAATGAGATTCACGAGGCTAGGACGGGGTGGTAGTGCCCCATGCTTCCTCTGACAACATGCGTTTCTCACTTAAACCTACCATCGAACATTTTAGGCACTAAGCACGGTCGTTATTCTTTGAAAGTTACGTTCATGTATTGTTGTCGTTTTGTTATGTCCGATTAAGTTCAATTTATGCTGAAATTCCAGGATTTTGATAAATGGTCCAGTTTATAAATAAAATAGGGTCTATAAAATAACTTAATGGTGGAAATTATATTTACCTATAGGGTCTTGAAAAATACCTCAAAGTACCATTTTATCTACTAATAGGGTGCAAATTATTTAAGAAATTTAGATAAATAGCCCACCTATAATTAACCCCCGACCGCACGTGGTTTACAAAAGTATGTAGTATGTAACCTCCCCGTGGAACACCTTTGGAAACCAATGTATATGAGTTCTTGAAACTTGCTAATTACATGGAATTAAAGTGTTCAAGCACATTTAAACACAATAGCAAATATTGGAATGTGATATTGGAAAATGTAATATATAATAATGAGTTTAGAATGTAACCCATAATGTTGTGTTCAATGTGAACCTTCTAATGTTCCCGGGAATGTTCCAAAATGTATAGTCTTGGACATTGATTTCTTGATTCAAGAGTACCACCCTAGTAACAAATGTTCTATAACCTTTTCAAGGATATCTCATCCATATTGATCTCAATATAGTCTTATAATCTAATTATCATTCAAGACATTAAGCTAGAATCAACCCCTCGGACCCCTCTTTCCGATTTCTAATTCCAACACTCAATTTCTCAAAATCTATTTTTTTACAACATCGGATCACTCAAGATTGTAGCAGATGTCTTCATTGAAGTTGTGCTAGGTGAATCAAATGAATTCGGAATGTGATTACAATAGAAAAAGTACAGTAAATCTTTGTAGATGTGCAACTCAACATATACTCCTTTCCAGATTTATCAACTACATTATTGCAAAATAGGACTGTGCTACTATGTTTTAATTCCCTATTAGTCTAGTTAAATGACCATCTTGTTCTCGACATGAAAATGCAGGCTGGACCTCGGATTTGTATTGGAAAAGACTCTGCCATGTTGCAACTGCGAATGAGCCTAGCTATTTTGTGCAGGTTCTTCAAGTTCCAAATGGTGTCAGGCTTTGTTGTAAAATACCGTCAGATGTCTATCTTGTTACTAGCTAATGGTTTAAATGTCAAGATAACCAAGCGTTTAGATTAATAGATTGGCTAGGCTTATATTTGTGAAATAGTGTAGATTAGACAATTTTCACAACATAACCAAAGTCACAGTTTTAAAGTACCAATACTAGGTTGACTCATGCCAGACATTAGCACATAGTATTTTAAAAGGTTCCTTTGCATAGAATACAAAATTTTACACTTAAAGGTAAAAGCTTTGAGTTATCTTCATTAGAATGTCTTATTTAAATAACGCCTTTGTATATTCATGATGGGAACTTAAATTTCAACATTTACATATTTCGGTACATGTTTCGGTACCTTATAATCAATTCTAGGGAAGTAATTATGTATGAAAAAAAAAGATTGAGAAAATAGTATGGGGAAGCAAACCTTCAAGAAGAGAAGTTGGCTTTCCAAGAAGTTCACTACTAAGATTTGGGGGGTTTTGCAACATCACAAAGGTTGCTATTAACACTAGAACGCAGTGATGAGAAGTCCTCCTAAACGTTGTTAAAAACGTTGTTGTGATTAAACAACGTTTAGGTTCATAATTATACAATGTTTTTGCACATGCCTATGCAACGTTTTTGTCATCTTTGAGAATGATTGTTCCCAGTGGCATCTCTATTTTGGGAGGTACATGTTGTATTTGTTTTGTTCTAGTTTTCAAAATATCCATTTATTATTTAATTTCAATTGTACAATACATCATATATAGTAATGGCCGTACAATATATTGTATAGCAATATACCATACAATATACGGCATAGTAATAGATTGTACTTTCAATATACCGTACTATAGCTATGGTTGGCTTCACAGTAAGTATCCTCAACCTCACTCACCCCTTGACAAAACTTATGGGATAAATAGCTTGACTTGTGAACATTGTGAGAACGTCATTGGGAACACAAAACATTGCTTTCATCTCCAAAATGTTGCCCAAAGACAAACGTTGCTCTCTAACCTTGCTTATTTCCTCAAACATTGCTAAGTTATATAAACGTTGCTTACAAACGTTGCAAAGCCCCCAACATTCTAGCAGTGTTTTACGGTCTGTGAATCCTCACTCGATCTTCCTCTGCCTATAGGTTGTGGTCTGAATCTTGTAATGTAGATATTTGCATATGGATTACAACACATGCAAAGATGATGAGCTCAGGCATATTTTTACGTACAGTAAAATGACTGAAAATCTGTCGGTAGACAAGTTGTGAGTCAGACGGCGCTAGCTCACTACAGACAGAATTCTCACAAGTGGTTTTCTTCAAACTTTGGAATTCTCTCAAGTCTGTACTAGTCATGGCCGCCATGGCTACCATGTACGTGTTTCAATAAAATGAATTTCAAAATAAATGAGGTGAAACAAAACCGTGATATTGGTCGGTCTTTTAGTCGGTGATTTATAGTCAGTCGATCTGTGTTTGACCGCCCAGCTGCGCAACAAATGAAAGAGTTTCGTTTTCATAAAACAAGGATTGCACAGCCTTAAATTCGATTAACTTGAAGCGTTAAAGCGTGTTCAAGTCAAGTACTCCGTCGATGGCTGACGGAGCTTTATTAATTTAATGTAATGATCGATCCAGCTTGTTCTAACATAACTAGGACTCCGTCGCCAAGCTAGGAATTAACCAAACCTGACTGTGGTCTTTGGGAGAGCTGGAGAATGTGGTCAGGCACGCAAGCTCTTCCAGGAATTGATTTCCAGAAGTTTCATTTTGCACATATGCTCACTCCTGCACCACGTATCAAGAATTAACGAAATTTATTAAACGAACCGGGTCCACCCTGATCGAACAGTTACAACTGTCGCATGTCCGGGTGGTACGGTGTGCAAGCTCGATCCATGCTCGGAAGCCAAAACTGAATTTGCTGAACTTGTGATTGAATTCAAGTCTGTGTCGAACTCTCATCCGAGGTTGAGGAGTGGAAGCTGGGAGGCCATGATTCATGGACTTTGGACTTGTACGCGCAATTAATCTCCTGTACGTCTGCAAAGCTAGCTCATGCTCAGTATAAAAGGACACAGGAAGAACGATGAATTCACAACTTTCTTCACCTCCTGAAAAGCAATTGATTGCCTTGCTGGTGAACATTTGAATCTCTTCAGTGGAATCAATTCGATCCAAAGCCTGAGCCATGGGTCCTGCAGCAGCCACTGCCTCTGGACATGAGCATGAGCATGACCCGAAATGCAACATGGAGTCCACCATCGTTGCAATTGTTGGTGATTCCGATTACAACGAAAAAGATCGACCGTGTACCTGCAAGAAGTGGTATTGCACAAAGTGCAACAGCTGAGCCGTTTAATTTCCCACTTGGAAGCGCTAGCTGGATTGTTAGTCTTTTCATTCTAGTACTTCCAAGTTCTAAGCTTCAAGCTCTTATATGTCTTAAGTACATTAGTACGGGCTTGTGCTGGAACACAAGTTTATATTGAGTTCAGTGTTTGCTATTGGTAGAGCTAGAGATTAATTATCCGATTGGCATTACGATCAGTTACTATCGGTCAAATTCGAAGCTTTTAGTATTAATAGTAGACTATTTAATTTTATTCCTTGAGTTGGCATCTAGACCAATTCAGCTATTTGTATTTGGAATTTAACGGAGTGGAGATACCTCAGCGTGACTGATATGTAACGTCTATGATCGATGCTATCTATTCTTGAATAAAAGTTCTAGGATCAATTTGATCTGAACTGATAGTTCATCAAAAACTAACTTGGGTAAATGTTTTCACTATATGGCAATTATATATGGTCGCAGGTGCAATCTCTTATGAAGATTGGTTTGGAAGTACTTACATGGCTTATATATTCCAATTCATCTTCTGAAACGTTTTGAACCATGCATGTACGTCGTTAACCGAAAATGGTACCCTGCCGCTAGCTAGCTGTCCAGTGAATTGCACCTCTGAAGAAATTATGATTGATCACTGAGTTGGTGCTTTAATTTGGTGAAGTGGTAAAGTACACTCTCAAAAACGCAACTTAATTACCTGTTTACTTAGAGCTCTACTCACTGTAGTACCATGCCATAGCCCAGAGTTTTTTTGTGCTAAATTGCCAATTGGCCAGTCACTCTTACGAAGTTAAGCAGGTTGTAAGGATGTGCAAAATACATTTCTAGAGTAATTTAAATGTTGTCGATGTGAGTAAGTGCTGGAATACCCTGTCCTTGCAGCGGGCTAGCGGAACAGTACCGACAATTTAGGACTGAATTCTGACACTAGTCTATAATGAAAACTTATTGGTAAACATGCTGAGAGGAAGAACTCTACTATAATTGAGGACATGGTAAAATTGCGAAATTGTGTAATTTCTTTTGAATTAATTGTGTACCGACTCCGGGACCCCACTATAGCCACGCAGAAGCTGCGCCAATGCATAAATTTTGCCTTCGAAAAGATTTTGGCTAAAAATCTTTAAAAGTAGTGATGTGACTCTTTTCACCGACTTCGGCCTGGTCGTTGTACCTTTTGTTTGCAGTGATTTAATCAAATGGATCACGTGTATCAAAAAAAATAAAAAAATAAAAAATAAAAAATAAAAAAATGAAAAAATTGGCTGTGAAATGTGGAAGAGACTAACGCGGCCCCTCCATGTGTCGGTATACACGTCGCCTGATGATAGGAATCGAGCTGTGCAGTGTCTGCGTGTCGGTGAGCTGACTTTCATCTTCTCCCACCAATTCTTGATATGAAATTAATTTACCAGAAACACTAATTAACCAACCACACAGTTAGGGGGTGTCAGAGTGCCAAGTGAGTAGAGCAATTTTAGAACAGACGACATTCAGAATGACATTGGAACAACATTTTAATGTCATTGGGTGATGGCCTGAGGCGGGTACCCTCCAAAAATAGTGTGATTTTTGAGAAATATCTTTTTGGTAAGAAAAAATCATTGAAAAATTACAAAAATTAGAGGGTGTTATAGACACCATGGCTGCAACTATATACATGGTGTTAAAGATGGAATTTCTAGCACACATAAAATAAGTTAGACATAAGTCGCACTATGTGAGACACGTAAAAGTGATATCCGTATCTGACCACTCTCCCATTCCAACAACTGTAACAACATTTCAATGTTGTTCTAGATAGCATGTTGGAGCTGGAACCACTCACCACCCAGGGAAGGGAAGGAATATGTTTATAACTTTTCATTTCCATGCACCGCTACAATTATTCTTTAATTTCTTTTATAACATGTTTGGGAAGCCCTACTGTAAAGGTGACAGGCATAGGTTAGTCAAAGAAATGACTTGTCACATGTGTTTTGTTTGAAACAATAATATTGTCGTATTATGGAGGATAGACTGTAACAATAAGGGCAAGCTTCCATGTAAGCATTGGGTGGGTAGAAGGCACTATAAGACAAGAAGTGAGGTCCCAAGAAGCACCGATTGTCCACCCGTTTTGGTAAATAGGAAAAACATACTTCTGGGTTCACCCATTTCGGTCATGGATCGGTAGCTTCCACCTTTTCATGAACCAATGCTGATACATGGAAGCACATGTGGCATAAGAGACTTGACAGAAGTGATTGGTGGTTTTTAAGGTACTGTAGCTGTCAACATATATGATTCTTCCTACCAATCATGAAAGTGGATCAAGAAATTGCTTTGAACAATCATTCTCCATTAATTATGGCACTGAGCTTTACGCAGTACGTCGATCAGCTACCAAATATGCACTACAACTAATCCTTGCACTACACCGATTATTGCCATTACTATGAGTCACAGAATTGGTGTGAGATTTCCCACCAATCCTCAATTAGTGTGAGACTTTACACACAATCCTCATTACTCACTGTGAGAATTCTCAATTTTTGTGAGTCACACTTTGTTCTAATACCACAATTACTGTGAGAATACTGAATTACTGTAACTCACAGATAGCTCTTCAGAGTCCGATTTGTACGTTGAGCACAAGAATTGTCTGAGCAAACTTCAAGGTAAATATATGGATGTGCAATCCTTGCTCCATGAAAATGAAATTCTTTCCTTCGTCACACGGCTGGGTAGTCAAAAACAGACCATAACTTACCAACTAAAATACCGACCAATGATTACGGTCTCATTGAATTGGAATTCATTTCGTTGAACCACGTACAGCTCAAGATCTGGTAGCCATGGCGCCCATGATTTGCCCCTACATGCCTGAGCCTGTAATCGTGGAATCATGCTTTACATGTCACACTCAATTTTGTCACTATAAATAAGATAAGAAGTCAACTTTATGTTTTTAGTAGATGAAGTCGTGTGTACTACAATTCATGATTTTTTCAGAAATTTTCGTGAAAATTTGAAATTATTATCTAGAGTTATTCTTAACCTTTGAAGGTTTAGAAAGCATGTTCCGGCCAGTCTTATACATTGGTATTTTGTTGTAATTAGAATGGTTCTTCACCTACAATGGTCTAAAATCAAAAGTGAAGTTGAGATTCATGCCGCCATGGTTCTAATGAGTTACTCGGGTCCCAATTCGCAACTTCGTACTTACATCAAATGCCAAATATATGCCAACGCATCTACTATCCTCAAAGGACCTTTAAGGATTAAAATCACCTTAAGGTTGAATAAGATACCATGAATTATGCTTTAATTTACTCTTATTTGTGCACTCCAAATAGTTCTAAGTATGGAAGAGCTTAGTGGTCTCTCAATAGAACCTATATTGTCTATGCCCACCTAGGGGAGAGCCCACGAAAACGCTTCGTTTTCAAGGAGTTACAAGGCAAAACAATATAAACAAGCTGAAAAAGTAAAACTAGGATGATACTAAGACAAAGACTACACAATTAGCCGATTGTTAACCCTTTAACCTCTCAACGTCCAAGGGGGGTCTTCCACCTAAAATTGCCTTACTTTAGACACTTTCGTTGATGATCTCAAAATCCTTTTCAAAACCTTTTTTTACATTCCAACCATAAGATCTTGTACTCCAAGGCCTTATAAACCATCCCTCAAAATTTCAAAACATATGACCATATGGATATCAAGATAAAAAGAAATGAAGTTAAGATTTTGAAATTTCAGGCCCTGAAAAATTGGGGCAGCTTTGCTTTGATGGGCTCTCAAACCAAAAATAATAATTGAAATGATGTGCCATTTTTTACCATCCTCAAGAGGAGGTAGTTAAAAAGATGCATGACTGAATTTGACAAGATGTTCAATTCATTAGCATTTTTTCAGAGACCTTGTAATGGGTGGGAGTATGAAGTGAAGCAAGAGATTTTGGCTAAATTAGATTATCCCTTCAACTCTCCTCCAATTGAAAGAGCCCACAACTCATAGCATGCAACCTATGTGAGCTGGACAAAAGCTCCTTTGAGGTGCCCAATGAATCTCATCGGCTTAGATTTTTGACAAGCCTACTCGAAGTGTTGAAGCTGATTTCAACATTGAGATGTTTTCACTTCTAAAAATTCCCCTAAATGGAGTTTTGATTGGATGGACATAATTCCAATTGCATTGGAAAAAAGACTTGTTTACCTATGACAATATATTTTTTATTTTGAAATATTTAGAATCCACAGTTGATATTACAATATCAAGCTCAGAGGAAGGAACGCAAAAAAATCTTAGCAACATTGGATGAAGATCGCGGTAGATTATATTGTTTTAGGAGTGCACAATTGTTGCTTAAAAGGATAAAATTGAAGGACCACTGAGTATGGGGTGCAAAAGCGACCACATGCCATAACATTCAGTACCCTTCCAAGAATGTGCCTTTTGGTTTCGTCCGCCTTTATATATGGAGTGACCAGTGATTTGTAATTGAATGGACTATTGAATCAAATAAACAATTACAAAACATTGTTGAATTGTGATTGAGTGAGTGCTTTTGATTACTATTCACCATGGTTGATTGTTCTTGCTTAATGCCACGTGCCCCCATAGCTACTAATGTGATTTGGAATATCTCACATCATTTCATTGGGAGGATGAAATGATGTGGGATATTCCACATCATTCTGTTGGGGGAAGGCAGCAGTCACAAAGGCTACTAAATGTTATGGCAGTGGCTAAAATAAAGTTAGGAAAATATGTTGACCAAGACAATGTCTTATCTTGGAATATGCTAATCATGAAAACAGAAAAACTATGTTGATTTTCTAATCGAGCTTGTACTAGAAGCTTGTATCAGAGTTAATAATGCGGCGTTTAACCCCTAAATGTCAGAGCGTCTAGAAAGTGGACAACTAACAGATTCAAACCCTTCTCACGTTCTCATCAATGCTTGGATGAAAGTCATTCAATTTTTTGGAGATTCTTCATCAAGTTGTTGTCCTATCTAACGGTTGCATTTTGTCATACTTGATTACAAATTTTTCTAAAATTACAAATGTAGAAGTATGTCAAGTTGTTGACCAAGCCAAAATTGCATTGACTGTAGTTCAAAAGTGGCCATGCAAAAATGAGGTCATAGATTTAAGAAACACAAAAATTTCAAAGAATCACCACGTTTAAGAGTATCTCATTTCAAATTCATTCCAAAAAAATTTACTGAAAAAATATTAAAATTTTGTTTGTAATTGAATTTAGAAGGAATTTTTAATTTTAACTTTCAGATTTTATAATTAGATATTGGTGATAGTATCTGTGAATCGAACGGTATGGATGAATTCTAAAATTCAAAATCTAGAACTTTCATTTGTATATCAATTCCAAAATATTCTTCTAAATAGTAGTTTATGATGATTTTTCTCAAATTGTCAATTCCAGGGACACTTTGGTACGTTTAGGGATTAATCAGGAGAGATGGAGCAGTGATAGGATCCGTGGCAATATTTGGAGAGGTATTAGTGATTACGGTCACAATGCTTGGAACATCACTAAGGCCAAGGTTAGGAAGTCCCCCCAGTTTATGACGGATGAGTACGCTAAGTTTGATCGCCTCTGGGGCAAACAACAACTCTTTTGCACTAGACAGGGTAGTCATGTTTCATGGGTGGCTAATGCCCCCAATACTCTTTTAGTTTAAGTTTGTTGCCCCTTGGCGGTTCTGCTGTGGTGGCTCTATATTTTGCAATTGATTCTTTCAATTTGTGCCACGAAAAAGGGGTTTTATCGATACTTCTTTGATAGCAATCAAAGTAGATTCTAAATCCCTCTCATTATCCATCTCATGAATAACAAAGAGAAAAACAACTTAGAGTTGGCTATCTTTCAAGAACTTGTTCAGAGAACAGAATGGAAAGCAAAGCTAACACTCCTAATAGTAGTAGCAAAAAAAAACCTGAGGAAGAATCAAGATTATTTAAATAGACAAAGTAGATTGAGTCTACCAAACATTCAAATTTAAGAGAACCAAAACCAAGGATTGCAATGACTGCAATTTCAAGATACAATAGCAAGGAATTATATCCAAGGAAATAAAAACCAGCATTGTGCAAAGGCAGAGTGGTAGTACCAAAAGTCATGTTAACTTAAGAGAATCAACAAAAGAAAAATTGACACACTACCAACCCTTATCAAGGAGACAAAGGGTGACCAACATCAAGAAAGAACTAACAAAGCTTAAGGCAAAGAATCACGAAAGGACAATAGTTCCAAGAACTAAGAAAATTCGTAGAAGACAGACGGTACTCCTGATATCAATAGCATAAAGTGGATTTGTGAAGAAATCCGGGAGGTGGTACTCTTCACATGTACCTATGCCAACCAACAAATCGTTAGTGTGCTAGAAGACGTATACAAGGTGTCTACAGAGTACCACTACTTGTTATCGTAAAACCACCAGAGAAGTAGTTCAACAAACGCAAATTAGAAAGCAAATTGGACATCAAGCAAATAGAGTGACACAAAACTTGTGTAGTTGGTCATTGTTCTAGGACCCGAGAACCATCTTAGCGCAGTGTGATCATCCAAAATTCTGACAACGAGAAAGAGCTCTTGCAGCTTACGGCCAAGCAATTCAGAAACATACTTAGGGTTTGCCAAAGTGTTTGTCTGAATTTTAAGCCCACCACTTGGAGAAGCAATTGCAAGGAAGTTCCTCCCTAAGACTGTATAAATGAACCATTACTCTTTGTCGCCAACTACGCGGCCAACCGACCATGCATTAGGGCACGAGTAACGAGGCAATGATGAAGAGCTGCAAGAGATTGAAACTCAAGAACACAGAAGCGTAACCATGAGTGTCAGTGTGGAACCTACTTTGTCAGGAGTAGTAATGAAAACCCTAGCCATCCTGGTTTGGTACCAAAGTTGATCCTTCTGAAAGAATTTAGGTATACCAGGCGTCCTAGGACAAGAAGCAGCAGTAAACTAAAAGGAGTCCAGGTATGAACCTTGATTTAAAAATAAATAAATAAATAACTCGTGTCAGAGTTTCTTCGAGATTTGGGCAGAGTCAGGATGAAATGATGTGCATCACAGAGGCCGCAGTCATTCAGAAATAGGATGCGCTGTTGTTGCAGCTTGACAAATATGATGCAGTCATGGGTTCTTCATCCTCAAAACCGATGACATTTGACTTGAGTAGTAATGAAACTAGAAGATGAGCAAATGGAACATGGATTTGTTAGAACAGAAAAGTGTGGGATGAGTCTAGAGCCACATTTTCCACGGCCAGAGCCACGTATTCCACAGCCCCATCCACATCATTATGTAGCTGGAGGAGATACTACAGCAGTTGGAAGTTCATTGAAACTCCTACTAAGGTAACTATATCAAAAGCGATCATTTCCTTAAAGCGTGCATAGCTCAATCTTCCATAATAAGTAGATTCTGACACCCTACTGTTGATGAGAATGTGCACAATCTGAACATCAGAGTTTAGGGTCGCTTTAAGGTCAACCTATAGTTAGCACTTTGGAAATTCATAACTTATTCATACGGTGTCCAAATAATGCATGCTAAAGTGCGTTGGAATCCTCTTGAACTTGCTAATAAGACCCACTCAAAATATTTTCTGTGTTATGTGTGTAAAATAGGCTCAGTTGGTAAGGTGAACGCTTTAAGGTATAGTTACCTTAGAAGAAAAGGTGGCGTTCCCCAGGGAGATGTCCAGGCAAAATCACTATGCATGCGTGGAATTAGGCACCACATGCCTAGGCAACTCCCTCGGCAATGCCACCTTTTCTACTAGTGTCCCGCCACGTGAGCGGCTTCAGGGTTACTCCTCGGCGAGGGCACTTAGAGCATCCCCTCCCATTCTTCTCTATCCCTATCTCTATTTGAATGCATCTCATTAGATTTTAGGAATAGCGAAGAGGGCTTCCCACCCATTCCACCTCTTAAAAGTAAATTTTGGTGCCTAAGAATTACCCTCCCCGTAGAGCAAGTGTATGGAAATCATTCCGGAAGTGGGTAAAATGAAGATCAAAGATAGAAACGAAGGTGAAAAAAAAAACGGATAGGAAAAGGAAGTTTGAATTCCCTAAACTAAGCCTCATTTGAAGAACTCATGACACCATCTCTATAATAATTGGGGATAGAAAACACTAGTGGAGAGGTTTCCCACAAATTTGGATGAAAACCATCCGGAATAGGGATACAAAACCTCCGGGCGGAGATGCTCTAAGTGGAAAAATGTGTAAGCATTTGAGTTAACGGGGTATTTGATGTGGGGGTATTATGTTTAAATTTAGGAATTTTTAAGACCCTTATATAATATAAAATCCTACTTGGTTGAATTTCATTCATCGAACCAATACTTATAAATCCAAAATGCACTCATTTTGCACAATGCTATATTACATATAATGTGTAGCATTTTTTACACAGTACCATATTACTCATATAATGACACATAGCATTTTTCTTGCATAATGCTATATTACAAGGCATGATTGTCCTACCAAAAAAATAAAATTGTATATCTCTATCGTTATAGCCTAGGGGTGGCCAAGGGGTGGCCAAGGGGTGGCATTGGGGTGGTGTTGGAGTGGCCGAGGGGTGACGTTGGGGTGGTGTTGGGGTGGCCAAGGGGTGGCCAAGGGGTGCATTGGGGTAGCCTTGGAGTAGCATTGGAGTGGCGTTGGGATGGCCAAGGGGTGGCCGAGGCCCGAGGGATGGTTGTGGGATGGCCGAGGGTGGCGTTGGGAAGGCGTTGAGGTGGCCTAGGGATATATCCCATACTATATTACATATAATTTAAATTCAATATGGGCGATTATAAGAACATCTATTTTATTTATACAATCATGTGTATTTATGATTGCCTAAACACTTACATATATCTACTAAATGTTTTTTTTCCTGAAAAAAATAAAAGACCTCCTATATTTTAACTCACGTGTTTTATTAATATTGACAGTACCTTCTTGGAGGATCACTCCAAAAATTATAGTAGAATAGTAGATCAAAACTTTCACTACATTGTGTATCCATTATAATCAACCTTCTAGAAAATTACAAATGATGTTCAAATGTGCGTAGTCAGCTGCTATAGACTAGTCAAAAAGATAGTAGTTACATGTTTAGGAACACAAAGTCGATTAAAAGAAAAATACTCCAACTTTCTATGACAAAACACCTAATAAACTACGGTCCAAACTGAATAGCCAAAATCCGGAATCAGTTTTTTGGAATACCAAGGTGATGATGAATGTTGCTATTACCAATAATGAGGCAACAACATTTGTTGCAATTATCACTGCACGAGCACTTTTACTACCAACTTGGATACTTTTACTACCAACTTGGATAATTTTTGGAACAATCCACATATAGTTTTTGGTTTGAAATTTGAGGTTACATCAAAGTTAACCCTTAAACGTCAAGGTAAGCCCCATGGGCTTATTCAAAAGAGAATAATGAAGAAAAAAGTGGATTTTCTCAACCAAATCAAGCGAGGATTGGTGCATTGGAAAGCTACTGAAAAAGCGATCTAGATTCCAAATTTGCGCCTCATTTGAGAGATTGTGGAATCGTTGGTAAGCAATCAAAGTTATCAAATTGAACAGGTTTTGAGGTTGGGGCAGCTGAGGTTCAGCAGTGCTACAGTGCTGGCTAGCAGTGTCCAGCAGAGCCGTTTCTACATTTTTTTCGTTTTTTTTTTTTTTTTTTTTTTTTCCTCCAAAAATTTAGATGCCTTCCGGGCTGCCCGCCCAGGCCCTCTTGACGTTTAAGGGTTAAATAAGATGTTGCATAGTACCTAGAAATGTTAGTTTGTGACCAATTAGTTTTAACCACACCTCCATTGAATTTCAATTCAATCTTTTTACTAGTAGAGAAGGTGGCGCTCTCCAGGGACATGCCCAAGCAAAATCACTATGCATGTGTGGAATTGGGCACTACTTGCCTGGGCATCTCCCTCAGCAGTGCCACCTTTTCCACTAGTGTTTGTAAACTAAATTTAATACTAAAACCAACCTCTTTACCAACTAGATTATATGTTTTGTCCCATTTTTCATTATATTAAAAAAGCTAGTAGCCTTTTTAACCCCTAAACGTCCCAGGGTATCCACAGAATTGACAATTTGAGAAAAATCATTATAAAATGCTATTTAGAAGAATATTTTGGAATTGTTATACAAATGAAAGTTGTAGATGCTGAATTTTAGGTTCCATCCGTATAGTTAGATTCACCAATGCCATCACTGATATTTTATTATAAAATTTGAAAGTTAAAATTAAAAATTCCTTCTAAATTTGATTACAAACAAAATATTGATATTTTGAGTAAAAGTCGTTGAAATGGATTTGGAATGAGATACTCTTGAAATGGTGATTTTTTGAAAATTTTGTGTTACTTCAATTTATGACCTCATTTTAGCAAGCCCACTTTTGAACTAAAGTCAATGCAATTTTGGCTTAGTCAACTGCTTGACATACTTCTATATTTGTAACCTAAAAAAATATGTACCCTAGTAACACCAAATCCAACCGTTAGATAGGACAACAACTTTATAAAGTATTTTCAAAAAATTGAATGAGTTTCATCCATGAAGTAATGTGAGTGTAGTGTAAGTTGGAATCTGTTCGTCGTCCAGAAACTGGACAATGGAACGTTTAGGGGTTAAATGTGATCATGCAGTTTAATTTGGTCTATACATTTTATTTTAAAGTCTTTTACCTATTTTATTTTTTTTATAGTTCATGCAAATCTAAAAGTTCATCTTTCCAAAACATACCAAAATCAACGTATGTGATAATTATTAAATTGAAATTTATATCTATTAAAAAAAAAAAATACATCTTTCTGCTTTTTCTAGCAAGTTTTTTGGTTGACAAGAATCTTGAGAAAATTAGTAGTACCGATCTAAATCTTTAATTTAATTTTGTGACAAAAGAAGAATGAACTGCACCTCTTTAAGAAAAATAAAGCTAATCAATACAGAAAAAATAAAACCAACTATCTACATAGAAATTTCACTTGTTTATTTATTTGGCTTGTAATAGTAATTTTACCTGGATTGATGCAATTTTGTTTACACACACATTGTTTCAACTAGTCTTGTGGTAAAACTTGACTACAATATGGATTTCCTTGTAAACTCGTACAAATTACAAGTAGTGTCAATAATTATTTTAATTAATAATTATTTTACTTGTAGGCTACAAAGGCATCTGAATTCGTCATACGAGAAATTAATTTTATTTAATGAAACAACAGTATTACCAAAATATTTTTTAACTGTACGTTTATAAATTTATATTTTAAAATAAATATTTTTATGGAGAAAAAACACGCAAAATTTATAAAACAATGTGTGTAGAGTCTATTAAAACTACCAAAATTCAATGATCAAAGTTGCACTTAAGATTTGTACTTGACGGCAAATTCCCAATGCTTTTGAAATATGAGTCATTGTAAAGAAAGTTTGTTATATTATTATTCTTGATGCTTAGAAATTCAAGCATTTGAAGTCCAAGAACATCTCTAATGTCAATTGCCCCATTGATATGATTGTCATCTAAGACTCAGTAAAGAATATTTTAAATAAATTTTCAATGAACTTTTGCCAATTTTTGCAACTTGTTAACTTGTTATTATGCAAATATGGTATTTAAAAAACTACCTTATAATGGTTTAATGATGTATGCATCATAACTTATTTAATTTGATGCTTTTTTGGTGATTACAAAGATGGAAAAAAAATCTAAATTAACATATAGGAATATTGTCAGTCGTCAACTAACGACTTTCTATATTAAAATTTAAATATTTAAATAGTTGGTTTAAAGTTGCTAATCTAACTATAGAAATATAGCATCAAAAAGATGTTATCATTCGAAATATGAACAGTGATCTCTAATTGGAAGATTTGGATTTCTTTCAAATGACTAAGAATTTGAATGTAAAAACAATTGTTGAATTCAATGACATGGACAATGGGTGTACAATGTTACTTACAATATCTTTAGCTGCTTGAATTCCCCCCAAAAAAAGTTTGGGATTTGACCAAGTAAGATTATTTCCCTTAACCCTTTACCGCCCAGGGCTGTTTTGCTCGCCATGCCTTTTTCTGGGTATTTTTTTTTCTGATTGTAATCTGCTTCTTGTTCAGAGTTCAGTGCTCAATTCAACCGTATGATTTTGAAAAGCACACATCAAAGAAGACGATGTGTAAATTTTGGAATCATCGGACCGTTGGTTTTGGAGATTATAACACCAGATGCAACCGTATATTGTGGACCGGGAGGAGACAATTTCAAGGGTGGTGAATTTGGTCCTTTTGAACGTAGGGTTACCATTTTTTACATTCTTGAAACTTCGGTTCAGCCTTTGAGCATCTCGTCCTCTTTGATTCAGTTCATCACATGCATCAAATGGACACACACATAAGTATTGCTGAATTTTTTTCTTCGGCCCAGGCAAACGTATACGGTTCTTGCAGATTCTTTATACCATAAAACATGATCGTGGAATCCAAACCACCTTGATCAAGTAATCCAAACCACCTTGATCAAGTTACAGTTTCTGCTCAAGGTGCATATAAGGTTTGCAAACTGTATGATAATCCTAGAAAATAACCCAAAGAAATAGCTGAATACCATCAACTACGCCATAATGCTACAGTTTCATATATAATACTCCAACTTTCTTTATGTTTCTCTCTTTCTCTCCCACATGCTAACACCTAGCTTTTCTTTCCGTAGAACTTCCAAACTAGTGCACAAAATATCCGAAGGGTAGTGTCCTTTACACTCACACCCGACTTTCTTTCTGCGAGTTTACACGTATGTGCCGTATTTACACTTTCATACATGCGTATTTAGATAGTTGGAGAGTGCAAAATCAAAAAATGAAAATTCAAGAAGGTGGTCCTTAAAAAGCTACACATCTGAACTTCGCACATCAGAGTGCAGTTCATCACGGATTTTCCATTATTAAGGTTTTAGATGACCCAACGACTATCTAGTGGTTAGCTGGGCACTAAAGGGTTAGGCCTTCTGCAAGGACAAACAACTTTCATTTTACTTAGTTTAAAACAAGATGAGACTATTGAGGGGATTACAATTGCAAAATTATTAATCTTTATAGTTTCAATTTTGTATCATGTGTAAACTACATTGGCCTTGATGTGTAAAAAACAATTGTTGCTACGCAAAGTTCAAAGTCTTGAAATAAACCTTATTGTCGGCAAAGAGGAAGTGTTAGCAAAACCACCCCCCACCCCCTTTGGTAGTCTAAGTGCCATGTCTTTTCTCTTTGTCAAGTTTCATAAGCAAATATATTTTGTCCATTTATTTTGTATTTCAAAGATAGACATGAGAATCTATACCCATTATTCACTTAGACATGAAAACATTTTTCTATCTACATTGAATAGGGGTATTAACGGGATCTATACTAATTTATTGACATTTCACACTATATAAATATTTACCAATATTGAAAAAACACATTAATTTAAAAAAATAAAAAATTACACAAATATTCAAAAATGCTCAATTCTTTAATTGTTTTTTCCACACAATAATTTTCTTATTACAAGGTAATTCTTACAAGGTAAGTCCCTCTAATTCTTTGGTCCCCTTAATACCCCTATTCAATGAAGAAGAGAGATATATCAAAACATTATCCACTTTGAAGAGGGACATGAGTTAACTTAGTGCTCCTAAAACTATGATTATATCCAATGTGATTGAACTATGGAATTTGAAGTAGGATTATCCAAAAATAGTTCCATTGCTAAGCAGCTTAACTATTGGTGGCAAAATATTGATGACACTTTTTGCAATGATTTTGTAATGGAAAAAAGTTTATAGATTTTTGCCTGGAAGGTGCACTATACTAAACACATACAAGTATATGTAAGTCAATGAATGCATATGAGGGGTATTAATTTGAACATTGTTGTATTACATATACATACAATAAACATATTTAGAGCTGAAAATATTGACATATACTTACATTAAACATATATTTAGGGCAGAATAGATCTTTATACAAAGGATTTTAAACATATAACCCCTTGTACACAAGGTGTTTTTAGAGGGGGTCATAAACGCACGTGATTCTCAACATAATGTACTGTACAATGTACCCCCAGTGATTCTTACAACAAAGCGTAAAAAATGCAACAAAAATTTTATGTTATCATCTCGGTTACCATAATTCAAATTTTTTAAATATTAAATATTAAAAACATGCTAACACATGGATTGTAAATAAAATGACCAATTATTTCAACACTTTTGCACCAATCCTTACAAATGTGTTTATAATTTATTACAACTTTTCCATTTAAGATTAAAAGAAATAGGTTAAAATTTTGGTACAGATTGTATTGTATGATTCTTTTTCAATTGCTACAGACTTTTTGTAATAACATTTTAAAATCAATTCATTTGAGTTATACAAAATAATACTATACAAATAACAACGTAACAATCGTAAACATGTTTCAAAATCATTTCTGAATTGCAACTTTTTTTTTTGGCAAAAATACTTTTAAATAAATTCAAAGCTATATTACATAATACTGTAAGAGTATTTGCATATCAATTGCAAACACACTGCAAACTAATTTCAAAATTCTTGCATGGTTTAAATGAAAAAGTATTTTTAATTCAATTCAAATCTATATGATATATTATTATATGATATATTATTATAAGTGTTGTGGCTTTTTATGTTTATGGAGCATAACTATCCCTTCAAGTTAAACATTGTGTGAAAAGAATAGATATTCTCACAAATCTCATTCATTCATTCTACCAATTCATTTACAAAAACAGTTTCAAAAATTATACTGGGAATTAAGCTTATTGATACCTACCCAATCTCTCAGTTGTTCCCAAAATGCACGATTTTTCTTTAAGATTAGTGCTTTAATAGATCATGGTTCAAAAAGCTAAGTTTTCTTTACTAACTCTAATATTGACTTAAGGATTTATTTTCAACTTCTTTAATGATTTAAGAGTAACTGATATAGTCTATGTAGAGCTTTATACATATAGCTAACTTTACAGGTTTTATTACAAATTCAAATATTTTTAAATACTCATCATAATAAACATTTTGGATTTCACAAATTTGAAAATTTATGCAAATTAGAATTTATTATAGATTTAGAATTCTTTGTTAAAATTGAAGTTATAATAGTTTTAATAAAGATTTTAGAATTTTTTGAATGTGCAATTTCATAATTTTCATTTACAATAATAAAAATGTTGATACATTTTATAATCTCTAACATTGTCAAAATCTTTTAAAAATTTAGATTTCAAAAAATCTGGATAATTTTACATTTCAATTCTTTTCTTAAATGTAAATTCCATTTTTTTTGTTTAATTGTACATTTCCAACATCTCCTAAAAATTAATACAAATTTCAATTTTTGATTAATTGTAAATCTTCATATTTCATAAAAATTATAGATTTCAATTTTTAAGGCTCATCGTACATTTCAGAATCTTCATTGTAGATTTACATTGCATTTGTAAATCTTCAAATTAATAATGATCTTCTTAAAAAAACATATTCCATTGCCAATATAACATCTATGTAGAATTGAATAAAATGACATGGTATAAATGAAATTTTAAATGGCACACATCAAATGAACAAAAATGTGTCAATTATGTACAAATTAACTAATCTAAAGCACTACACCAAATTAGTATAACTATGTCAAATTCAATCTAATTGGAGAGCTTCACCTAGCACTGTAATTGTAAGTTTTCATCGCAACCATACTAGTAAAGGATGAAGAACTAGTTGTCTCAGAATGAAACAATGATGTATCATCTACCTTTCGTAAAGGATATTCTTCAAGATTTGCCCATGTTAAAGGGGCCTTTTCTCTAAACAAGTTTTGCATGCTTTCAGCTTCCAAATTTAAACTCCCTTCTAAAGTTGCCACAATAGCGCCCATTGTAGGTCTTTCCTCTGGTTCCATTTGAATACATAGCAAAGCTATGCTTATGATACGACGGACTTCCACTTCTTCATCTTTATTTAAAGATAAGACATGATCAAGAAGTTCCATCACGTTGGAATTGTTGTATAGCTCTTTTGTCTGTGTATAAATTTAAGAGACCACCAAACAAAAAAAAGAATTATATGATATTGTTCCAAACATCAGCTGCTCAAATATAAAGGAAATAGACATATCATGAAATTCATTTTACTAAAATATAGAATAATTTAACTTGAATGAAGTTGATTGAAATTCAAAAGTATTGTTGTGATGTAGTTCCAATCACATACCCAATGGCAGAGATATACTTGGTGCTCTAGCATGTTGTGATCGATGTTCTTTCTTCCACTAACCAATTCCAAAAGAAGAACTCCAAAGCTATAAATGTCAACTTTCTCGCTTAATTGGCCCCTAGTCACATACTCGGGTGCCCAATAACCTCTGTAAATGTGCAAAATATTAGTTTCCTTGTTTGATGCATTTCTTGCAATATAAAAAGATACTTAATAGAAACCACCCTTTGCACAAAGTTCCAGCTCACCTTGTACCAGCAATGTCACTTGTTATAATATGAGTTTGTTCATCTGGAAAAAGTAAAGCCAATCCAAAATCTGCAATTTTGGGTTGTAAATCTTGGTCCAATAGAACGTTACTTGCTTTGATATCTCGATGAATAATCCTTGGTTGAGCTGATGTATGTAGGTAATGTAAGCCCCTTGCTACGCCTAGACATATGTTAAATCGTGATGGCCAAGTCAAGAACTGGTTTCCTCTTTGATCTACATCAAATGTTATGACAAAGTCTTAGATCCATTTTCCTTTAGTCAAAAGTGTCACAAAGTGCCAATTTAACATCAAATAGTTCTACCACAGTGATGGCATATTAAATAAACTATATAGAATATAAACACTAAAAGAATGAAATATGCTAAAAGCATAAATTTCAAACACATGATATTAATTTTCTATGCACATAAATAACTTAAAGAGAGTACATGATTGTATGTAAGCATGTAGGTAGTCAACTTACGAAATAGATGGTGTGCTAAATCGTTGTTGTCTAAATACTCATAAACCAAAAGCCTTTGGTCTTCACGAACGCAACAACCTTTGAGATTTACCAAATTGCGATGTTTAATAGCTGTCACCAAAACCACTTCGTTCAAGAACTCAGTGATGCTTTGTTGGTTCTTGATGAATAATTGCTTCACAGCCACTGGATTAGCATTTCCGTGAAGAATACCCTACAAGCCAAATTATTTACTTTAATAGGAGTAGATTATGTTGTCATCAAGATGATTGCAAATAAAGGATAGAATTGAGCATTCCACCTATGAAGTAATAGCATGCTTAATGGCAACATTTTTGAAAATAAAAACATTTGATAGTAACAACCTTGTATACAGCACCAAAGCTGCCTTGTCCAATTTTGGTTCTTTCAGAAAAGTCCTCAGTGGCATTCCGAAGTTCATTGAAAGTGAATATTGTAGGCTTGATGTCTTTTTCAGCAAAATCTGCAAAATATATTTAAAATTCAGTGCCTTGCAAAATTTTGGGCTTTTTATATCTACTTTTTAAAAAATTGACAAGGGATTCCTTTTTCATTATGATGAATAAGTATATGTACAAGTTGTTTGCATGGATGTTTAAACTTACGTTGTTGAACTTGAAGCCGCAATGCTTGTTTTTCTTTTTTGGTTTTCAAGAATATCATGGTGATGATGAATATAGCAATTGCCAAGAATGAAGCTGCAACACTTATTGCAATTGCCACTGCACGAATACTTTTATTGCCACCTTGAGTAGTTTCTGGAACAATGCACATCCATTCACATTATGAAATTTGAAATTACATCAAAGTTAAATTAAATATCTCATACTTCCTAAGAAGGACAATGTACTCCTGTGTGTGATAAATCGCAATTCCATTGAGTTTCAATTCAAATTTTTGTAAACTTATTTCAATGTAAGAACATCTACAATTTCCTAGTTCTATGTCTACAAATCGATGAGACAATTTTTTTTACTTTTCATAATTTAGAATGTGCTTGATTGGGAATAAAAATTATTCAAGTGTAATTATGTATGATATATTTTATCTATAAATTTGATATAAATCTCTTATACTTAACTTTCCTAATATTTCACTTAAGTCTACAAAATTCATCTTTTTTTCAAAAATCACAAAAAAAAACATAAATCACAACAAAATGAAGATTTTGGCTGTAAAAACTTAGTAAAAAATAAATTCTTTTGGAGTTTTTTTCATGTTTCCCTTACATAAACTATTGATATCAATCAAATCCTTAAATGTAATTATGCAAAAGAAAAAGAAAAAGAATTATTCCAACTCCATTTTGAGGCATCAGGCATGTACTAATCAACACAAAGAACTTTTAATCATGTTATTATGTAAAACTTTTAGGTCCTTGTTTAATATTGGCTTGAATGTGATAGTAGTTTTACCTGCATTGATGCAATTTTGTAAACAAACACATTGTTTCAAAAAGTCTGCTGCTGAAACTTGATTGCAATACGGATTTCCTTGTAGACTGATAAAAATTACACATTGTGTCAATAGGCAATTTAATTAATTTTTTTCATATCTAGACTAAAAATACATCAAGTAATTCAAATTAATACAAAAAAATCCAACAAAATTTGAATACTTTTGAGTATTCTATAAAATTTCTTCTATAAAAATTTCTACAACAAATTCAGATTTCCAGTTCTTATTCCAATTCAAATCTTGATAAATTTTCAAAATCGGATTTCAAAAAATATTATAACAATAAAATATGATAGCATACAATTCAAAAAGTAATGTACATAAACACTTCTACGTAGATGTAATGGTGAAAGTTGAGTTTAGGTATCTTACTTGATGCCAAATTTCCCAATGTTTTTGAAAGATGAGCCATTGTAGAGAACGTTTGTAATACTATTATTCTTGATACTTAGCAATTCAAGCTTTTGAAGTCCAACAACATCTCCAATGTCAAGTGTTCCATTTATACGGTTGTCGTCCAATACTCTGTAAGTACAATAAAATGCTAGAATCATTAAAATATTCTATAATGCATACATCGTTAGATCCTCATAAACTAGTTTTCTTAATGCTGTATGTACCTACTAACAAGTTGGTAAGTTGCGATTACACTAGTACACAAAAACAATTCAAGTATTTTAAATTTAAAAAAAAGTATATTTTCATTAGATGAAAAGATTATCTAAACAATATATAGAAATTATATTGGCAATTGTCAACAATTAGGGATCTTCTAATTTTGAATTTAAATGTTCAAGAAGTTATTTTGAAGTGTTGAATATAGTTATATTAATATGATATACCTAAATGGTTTATCATCTTAGGGATCAATTGTATTTAAGACATTGGCATCTTGTCAATGCAGAAAAAGGGTATTAATTAAAACATCAATTTGAAACCTATACATAAATTCAGCGTAATGAATTTCATAGAATGTGCATTTTATATACATTGAGTGTATTAAATTTAATAGAAAATATGTTGTACACATATTAGGCGTATTATGTTTTATTTAAAAAAATAAGAATAAAATTGTACATAGAGATATTTGAGAAGGAAACATGAACATACATAGTATTTAAAGTATTTATACATTAAGTTCACCTTTGAGTTACCTATAATAATATACAACAACAAACCAATGGTCAAATTTAAATTTCTTATGTGATTTAGAATTTGAATCCATAAAGAAAACAATCATTTAAAGACATAGAAAATGGGTGCATAGTATCATTTACAATATCCTTAAATGTATGAAGTCTTGCACGAAATGGTCTGGGATTTGACTGATAAGGTTGTTTCCTTGTAGCCTTCTGCAAGCACAAACAAATTTATAAATTTTTCAGCTCAAGTAAGATGGGATTACAATTGTAAACATCTTGATTAGATATGGGTGAATGCATGAAACATTTGTACTCTATTGAAGTCACATATTGCGTGTACTATGTGTCTCCTATCATAACTTTTGAAGAAATGAGTGGATGGAGCTTAAATTAAGAGGGAAGGTGAATTTTTTCCTTTTAATTATAGTTTCCGTTTATTTTCTAAATGAATTTTTTCACTATTTAAAATGCAATTTTGCTCATTTGTAATGCTTTTAGTTGAAATCATTGTTTTAAAGATTTTGAGTACTAAAAATAACAAATTTAGATGTCAATTTTTGAATGTATATTTCCATATTAGACCTACATATGTTGTGCATCCAAAAATAAAACTTTCATGCTCTAAATATGGCTGCCAAAAAGGCTCTTTTGCACACACATTTCTAGTTCAATTTCTAGACATTTAGAAGGATCCTTTGATTTTTTTGGTAGAATCTCATCTCCATCAAATTATCTAATTTTTTTTTTTTTATTATTATTATTTTTCAATATTTTCTAACAATTTATTCACTATTTTCTAAAAATTTATTCATCAAAGTATCTAGTTTTCAAATTTTTCCATTAACTTGTTCCATGTATAAATTTTGGAGAAAATATCTATTAGGCCTAGATTTTTAAGATTATAATACTTATAATGTTCTACTCATTTTCCATGTTTTAGTCTATTTTTAGAAACTTTCCAAAAGCTATGAATAGTACTCCTTAACTCAATAACTCCTAATACTACCCCAAATGCAACAATAGTAAAAATTGTATTTCATGCTTTCACCCAATATTTCAAAAAATAAAATAAAATAAAAATAAATATATAACTTACAAAATTTGTAGACTGCTAAGATTCTTGAGCCAGACCGGAAAGTCAGTACTTTGAAATTGGTTGTCGCTTAAATCTCTGAAAAGATGAAATACATATCACACATAATACATTAATACTCCAATTGAAGATGTACTAACCTAAATGACAATGTTAGAAGTTGGAAAATATATAAGATCAATTTCCAAAAAAGGAATAAAATTTAATAATTGAACAATACATTATTTTATACATGTTTTAACACTAGTAGAAAAGGTGGCGCTTCCTAAAGACATGCCCAAGCAAAATCACTGTGCATGCGTGGAATTAGGCACTACTTGCCTGAGCATCTCTCTTGGTAATACCACCTTTTCTACTAGTGTAATTTTGATAAACGTTGATAATTTCTATTGACATAATTTCTATATATTCAATCTCTAAAGGACCAAGGTTTCATGATTTTAAAATGAAAAATCTCGGAGTGCACTCTTTTATGTGTGTGAAGAATCACGTGAGTGCACAAGAGGGGGATTAATTTGAACACTATCGTACTATGTATACATACAAAAAGCATATTTTATTAGGGCTGAAAATAGCGTTGTATATTTACATTATACATATATACATGAACAAATATAAGAATATTGTAATTGTACAATGGATATTTTAAAGGGGGGTCATGAACGCACGTGATTCCAAGGTTTAATAAAGAGTGCACCCCCCGAGTGAAAAATTCAATTGATCATATTGTGAATAATATAATTCAAACGGGACCAAATTTTATATCATCAAAATTAGTGAAGGATATTGCATGTATTGGTTAAAAAATATATAAATTTAAAGTAAAGAAAGTTCATGTAGGACCCAATACTCAAAAAAGGTAAAAATCGTGAGGCCCAATTTGGGATACTTGGTTCTTTAGGGGTTAATAATATAGTTTTTAATATAGATTTAATTTTTTTGGAAAATATAATATTTTTAAGAATTAAACTTGTATTAGAATAAATTCCAAAAGACTAGATGCTTTCAAATGACAAATGCATTAGTACTCAAAATTAAAAAAAAACCACTTTTTGAAACAAACTAATTGGGATCAAATCCTTGCTCAAATAATTACCCTCAAGGTAGGAACTTTATATTTTTAAAACCAAAATGTATATTTGTTGGAGAGGTTTAATAGAGCAATAGTAATGGATGAAAATTGTTTTATTGTGAAGTTTTCTTGTAGGTCTTAATAACAAGGTTTTCATAAATAATAGATGGACAATTAAATGTCATTTTCATCGTAGAAGTCGCATAGAGCTTTCGTCCCACATTTATTGAAAATATTGGAGTTATAAAATATTCTAGAATATTTCATGGAATATGAGAAACATTTCCAACATATTTCCAAGGTTTTTTATGTAGCAGTTTTGTCTTGTCTGACAATTTTTCCTAACTTGACGTCATATTAGATGTTCATCATAGAAATGGTAGAATGTCTTATTTAATAAATTTTAAATATATTAAACAACACTCATAGATTATACTCAATATTCTAAAATATCCTAAGAATATTATAAAATATTGGAGCATATTGCATATATATTTTGAGAATATGCTTTTATCACAAACATAGGAATTTGCTAGACGTCTTCAGTGTCGTGTTCGACAATCGATACTTTGAATGTCATTTAAGAGGTCAAGCAAAATAAACCCTGTCATAAAAGACGAGTCCTACATGAACGACATGTCTTATCACTAAATGAAAAAATGATAAGAATTCACCTAGATGTCCTTCATATTTGATAATCCAGCTTGGTTAGGGGAATTCAAAAATATAATTTAAAATTCAATTGAAACATGTTTATATGCTTTAAAACTTTTGATTTATAAAAATGAAATTACAGGGATCCTAAGTTTGATTCCTCCAAAAATTTGTAATTTTATACTTTTATTAAAGTTATAAATTTTTTTGTATACAAAAAGAGGATTATTAAAAATAACTAAAATAGGTCTACTAATTATTTTCATGTACTTTTTCACTACTTAGTAGCAAGACAAGACAGTTAGTCATGTAGACATATATGTCCCACTCGGGGTCCTACTGACACAACAAAATCCTAGTTAGTAACATGTTAAATATATTCCTAATATTCCGTAGATATTCTAAAATACTTTCAAACTTTCTTCAATGAATAATCTCTATAAGTGATGAACAAGAGCTTTATGTGGCGTTTGTGACAAACATGACATTCATGTGTCCATTTTTCTTGATAATGCATGATTGTAATAGAGGACTATAAACTTTTCCAAATGTTTAAGTTATATGAAATTAAATATATCAGCCTTGAAAAGAAAGGTTAGCTGCCACTTACAACTCTGTTAGGTTTGCCCATGGACTGAAATTTGGGAAGGGACCTGTAAATGCGTTGTTGGAAAGGTCTACTACTTTTAAGTTGGGGCTGTAGCTCATGTTGAAAATATTTGATAGACTTAAATCTCCACTGAAACTGTTGCGGCTCAAATTCCTGGTTTACAAAATTAATAAATCACCAAACATCAGCCAGTTATTTTACAGTTTCTTCTTCTGAATCACATACATGATCATGGTTTTCAAAGTCACTATATCTGATAGAGTTAGTCCATTGATAATTATTTGTATGCAAATGAACTGGAGTGACGACAATTCTTGTACTGGTACTTACAAGGTGTTCAAAGAAGGGCTCTTTGCCAAGCTGAAAATGGGGCCAATAAAATTGTTGGTAGACAAATCCCTGCATGCATTCCAAGTTATATGAAAGATGTTAATATAATTATCAACAAAATTAGGTGAAGAGTTGTGAACATTTTTGATGATCTGTTATGTCCAAGTCGATCACGAATCTGAAAAGTCTAACTCGCAAGATAAATTTATTTGGTGCTCAAATTTAAGTAACTGCAACAAAGAGTTTTGGTCTCAAGAAAGAATTGAAGAGTTGCACGCTTACACAGTAATCAGTAGTTCCAGACCTTGAAAATATTCTTGCTGTATATTTCCAGACAGTGAGTTTCGAGAGAGATTCAGAGTCCTTAGCCATGTTAAGTTTCTGAAATCAACTTGCAGATCCCCATCAAATTGGTTTCCACTCAAATCACTGGCAGAACAAGGTGCATGGATCATTAGACAATAGGAAAATTAGGCCCACTGACAGAAATAAGTTGTATATATTAGTACTAGATCACCTTTAGTTAGTAGTCACTTTAGCGTTGACTACACTTGACTTACCGTGGAAATGGCCGAAATGCAGCAGATTGAGATCAAATTAACTTGAGCGTGCAGTTGATATTAATACCAGCAATAACTATTAATTAATATTTATGAGTTCATATTAATACCAGCAATTATAACTATTTAATCTAAAATTATACAACATATCCAGTTCTGAATCAGTTGGTATGGTAACCACATGAGCAGCTGTGATTGTAATTAACTCCTGGTCCGATCTTATCCATGATCCAAAGGACCAACTTACTGTAATACTTACAGCTCCTGAAGTTCAAGCAGGGAAGTGAGTGTTGTTGGTATAGATCCGTTGAAAGCGTTCCCCTGGAGGTTCCTGATAACAAAATCATCGGCGAACTCTGTTAATAATTATTGTTGAGGTCGTGGTGGCGAGGTATTTGTATCCGTAGAGAATGATCAATTCATCACGCGATATCTACTACAACAGTTATGACAGAACTTACTATAGAATTAAATACTAACTTTTATCTAATGTTTTAAACTACTTTCAATTGCATCAGAGGATTCCACCTTGAGGTCTACGGTTGCCTGACAACCTACTAGTAAGGTTCCTGGTATACAGTTATAGCCTCACGGCGGGCGAGATTCTTAGTTACGAGAGTTCAGGAGTATACTCACGTACAAGATGTTCAGATTATAGCTAAGATAGTCCAGTTCCGAAGGTAATGGACCTGTCAAATCTTGGTTCCCTGTTATAGTCCTGCATTAAGCCCAGAGATCCACAAGATGAGACCAAACAAGGCTGAACTCCCAAATGAAACTGCACATGTAAAGAGTAATTTCTCTGACTGCAATGTACACATTATATTGGCCATATATGGGACGTCATGAGTGCAATATTTTATCATAGACTGATCGAGGAAGTCCCACGAATGATCTCTAAATTCAATGGATGTCACTTACAAAGAGACTAGGCTGCTGAGGTTGCCGATTGCTGGTGGGAGCGTGCCTGTGAGGGATGCATCCGTAAGTGCCCTGAACACAAATAATATTCCACAAATCAAATACATCATTCACGGTTTTCAATCACTCAATGATCAGTATGAAAACTAATAGATGATCTCGGATATACATACACCTGCACATTATGATAATCAACATCGTCATCCTCGAAACGACAGGCAATGAAACCAGCTTGGATCATCACCAATTTCCACAATTTATGCATGAAAAGCAGTCACCATTTGAATGAACACCAGTGAGTTTTGTAAGTTGAACTTACAAGCCGACGATACTGACGTTGTATAGTTGGTAGTGAAATCCACTAGGAGTACTGGGCAGAAGTTGACGGAGACAGAGCACTCCCTGCCACGACCGACTATAGCATGGGCAATTATCTGGAGTGTTAGCCACAAGACTGGGAATGAATCTCCATCCTGCCAAGTTCTTGCCCAGATCGGGAGTGCTTTCGTTCCAATTCGAGTACAGCTGCCGCAGTCCATACACTGGAACGCCAGCCACGATATTAGTCGGAGCAACCGATATGATTAATTGGCAACCGATATGATTAATTGACAGCAGAATAATCAATAAAATTGTGTTACATACACTAACTAGTACTCTTTTCAATTCTATTTAGTGGACATCATAGACTCACTAAATTATACTGTGTTCTTTTTTTGTTAAATTATGTACTTTGGAACCCCTTCAAGAAGCATTTGAATGAATTATAGTCACTAACTAGAGCAACAAGTGGTTAGTTTTAACAAGTGAATAACATGAGATTCAAAGCTTCATAAATGATGTATCCTAATTCAATCAGTGCAATCTTCCCAGTTTTGAGTTTTTTCAAGATTTACTCCACTTATGCGTTAGATCGAAATTCAGTTGTTTTAGCAGGGCATATATAATTGAGAACCAGGTGCAAGCTAAGATCTAGCTATTAATGACTAAATTTAGGATCACTACACAAGCCTCCTACTGTAGTTGAACTGCAATTACAACACTGATCGACAAACACGAGGAGATCGATAACCCAAATATTGGCACCTATGATGATCCAGAACTACAATTGTAAAAGTGAGTTGGAGTTACGTTGGACTGCTCACAATCAGTGCTCTTGAAGATGTAAACCTGTTGAAAGGTCGGGTCCTGGCCTTGAGTGTGCTTGCCGAGTTGCAAGAGCAACATGGCGTATGCCAAGAGTCGCACTAGATGCACAGGACCCATCGCAACGTACGCCTGATTGAAGATGATTGATCACGAAGTTACTAGCGTGCTGGTTCCGGCCTAACTTTTGGAACTTGCATCAATTAATCGATCTGCACTGCACCACCATATGCCTGCAGCCTGATACAATTTTACAGGCAGGCACAACTTACATATAATTCAAACTGTAAGTACTGCAAGACCGTTCCATTTCATCCCCTGCCACTCACTGTTTACCTGCATGCTGTAGGCTTCGATCAAAGGTCCGTTTGGGAATCGTTCAGCAGAGAAACCCGGAAACTGCAAGCTTGACCAGGTGAGGAATAAATCCACAATTATTTCATAGGAGACAGTGACAGCTCAATTTCCTCCCTAGCTAGCCCAAACAGTATAGGGAACTAGTAGTTGATATTTTACCCAGTCTATCATTTTATTCGTTTTCAACATGCATATGACTTTTCGATACAAAGTTTGTTGACTGTACATTAGACAGTGTGTAACATTGATAATAATATTAGAACCGCAAGCTGGTAGCGGTGAATATTCTCAAGAGCAACGCACGTATCTCTATCGAAGGATGTTATCGAAGTGGGCCTGACGATAGTAAAGCGATTTATTTTTTTGCGGCAGCCAGGTATGATGTGAGGGAGGTGCTTGCGAAACCGCCCCTGAATTCCGCAGATGCCTGGCTGGACAGACACTACTGGAATGGGAAATCAATAGGTTTGCTAGAGATTGTGGGACATCTGGTCTTTGGTCTTGGTGCATGTGCACCTGGCAATAGTCGTACGCTCCTAGCCTGCGATTCTCCCCGTATGTAATAATTTCTTGCATACCTATTCCAGTGGTGAGGGGGCATCGATGACTTTGTTCAAGTGTCTTGAATATAGTGCCATATATATAGTCAAGAGTATCATATTATTAAGGTTAGACTGTAAGTCTTATTGTATAATATTCTGTAACTTAATAGTCTAGTCAAGAAATGGCAAGAAATGACAAGAAGCCAGGACTGCAGGTCCTGCTTACAAGGAAGAGCATGGCCATCCATGCGCTCCCAGAGTCTCTCAAGAACTAAATGAAAAGTGTCAAGGGCCCTTCATAAATGCCTCTTGACTCTCAATCCTAGCGTGTTAAAAAATGGTCCTTCAAATCACTGTTTAGTTGACTATATCCCACATTCTACTTGTGATTGGTCCATTGACTATTTGATGTGCACTTTTGATGTGTGAGGAGCGTGCAAGGCTGGGGGAGTGTAAGTGCAAAGGCTCTTCAAATGTAGATGAATAATTTCAGCGAGTCAGCTATAGCGTGCATAGGTGTGAATGCTCTAACGCCCAGTGATAGACGCAGAATGGCAAAATGTGCAGTTAATATGTCAAGTATGGTCAGGGACTCTGAAAGTCTGTCATGCCCTTGGGGTTCATTTTTTCTGTTCCGGGCTGAATTTGTACCAGTTCTTCGGCTTTTTTTGCAATGCATTTTTTATTTTTTTATTCTTATTCCACAATTGTAACTTACTAAAGTCTTTATTTCGTTGCAAATGATTGGGATCGAACTGAACTGAATTAAAGTCACCTCTGTGAGTGACCAGAGAATGATCAATACTTTTCATTTTCAATCTACTACAGTACATAAAAGCTTCCCTCGCCAGCTTGCAGCCGTTCCATTCATGAATGACATCTTCATGACAATGAAGTTTCTTTCATTTGCAAAGGAAAAGAAATTAACATGTGCAATTTATATATATGCAATATTCACAGTACATTCACGCAGCAGATCACTGAAAATCAATACTTTTATTGAATGCTTCACAAGATGAAAAGTTCATCACTAGAAATGCAGTACACCACTGTGCATGCATATAATTGGGATCACCTATTTATACAGACAAAGGAGGTGTGGAAGTTCCACTGGCCGGGAGAGAGTACCATAACTGATTAATATGAAAACTCAATCATGTTTCTTATTTTTCTTTCTAAACATAACAAAATCAGTCTGATGCAGATACAGTGGTAGCTCCACTTATTACTGATGTCTTTCAAACTAATCCTGCAACAGTAATGGCGTCTAAGGCTGGCTCAGTTTCATTTTAGGCCCCTCGTTCAATTCTGATGATCGTGCTTCCAGATCATACTCCGGTGCCGTGCCGTTTTAATTGTAATACCCCGTGTGCTCTTACTATACACTGTCTAGCAAGGGTTACCACCGTATGATCCACAGCAAAGCAAATTGACACAGCTCGTGCAGCAATCGGCTGCACTGGTGCAAGGCATGCCATCGTAACAAGACTGACCGGAAGCGCAACCGTTAGGAAATTTTGAATTTGCGCATACAACAAATGATGCTTGTGATAGACGCCTGTGAAATCCTGGCGCCTCCGCTGCAGCCACGTCTACCGATTCAAACGCCGTGAGGCAGAGCAGCAACACCACTGTTACTGCCAGAGTTTGTTTCGTCGTAGCCATCGCTCGTCTCCTAATAGACCAAAGATGCACGGTAAGTTGTAGAATGATTGTGAAACATCAGCAGAATCAGCAAGAAAAGAAAATTGTACAAATGAAAGTCCCCATGTGACCTACGCGATCAAAACTGCCGCAAAAACCTTGAATTGCTTGGGAGCGTTTAGAGGTCAATGCGCAGACTTGCAAGTTGGGAAGGGTCGTGACTTCAAGCACTCTAGTCTGTAGCCTGCGACATCAATGAACTTCCACAAGAATATTTGGAAGAAAGAAGTTGCATGAACTAAGATCGATATTTGGAATCAGCTGCAACTGGGTATATATTTTCAATTGCGTTGTCTTCCCTGTTTGCCGCTGTCCAGGCTGGTGGTACTACAGCTGTATCTGTCATGATAAACAAATATATTAACCCCTAAAGGTTGGGCCTGTGACCATGGAATCATGTTTTATCTGTCACACTCAATTTTGCTACTAAAAATAATACAAGAATTAAAATTTATATTTTTAGTAGATGAAGTCACATGTCTACTACAAATCATGAATTTTTCATAAATTTTAGTGAAAATTTGAAATTACTATGGTTTTATGAAGTGAATGTAAAGAAAATCTATATCAATTACAAAATGTACTAGAAAATTCCGATTTTTTTACCTAAGATGTAAATTACAATGAAAAAAAGTTTAGTTGATGAAAATCATCCGTGTATCTAAATTTAGAATTTTTTCTACACCTTGGTGATACCTACCGAACTTGAAACTACAATAAAACACTCAACCGTAGTAATCTTGGTGGGAAAATATCAAACTCCACGCCATAAGACTATAAGAGGTACTTTATCATCCATAAATAGTGTTGGTGAGTGGAAAATGGATGTTGTTGGGCCTGCTCTAAGAGCATGCCCAGCAATAGGTGCTTTTAAGGGACCAACACCAAGATTTGATGTAGCCAACTCCCCTTGGTCTGGAGTTGCTGAGCATGTCCAAAAGTAGGTGCTTATGAAGAACTAATGTCAAGATTTATTGTAGTCAGCTCCACTTGCTCTGAAGTCCGGCCAAGCAACTACCAAGTAACGCCAAAAGATAGTATTTGAGGTCAAAGTTTGAGTTTTCCCCGCTATCTACAAAAGCTTTTGTGCAAGCGAGTTACTCTCATTCACTAAGCAAGCCATCTTTGCTCAATCAATAATTAGATAATGAGCTTGAAGACTATTCACCGGCCCATGCTTCAAGGTCATCAAATTCTTTTCACAAAACCTTCTTTTAATAAGTTCCCTTGGTGTTCGCACAAGAAGTGTTGTTGGGATTCATACTTCAAGTTTAACATTTCTTTATGTTAAAAATGACCCTCAAATTAATGCTTAGTGGACATATTTGGTCACTCTGGAGATGTTAGGCTTGCTCTTAGAACATCCGCACCCTTGCACACTAAAACTCACATGTTGATTCTCTTGTGATAGAAAGATGTTGATAATATTGGAGAGGCCTCCAAATGCAAGTGGGTACATTCACAATATAACGAGCCAAGGAAACTGTAACCAATGATTAATTTAACGGATTATTAAGCAATAATCTTATCATTTGAATTTATAATGCAATATAAATTAGTAACTACATATATTATATGTCATCCTACACTATACTAAAGTTTGACGATGTTTGAGAAAATAATTATTGGTACTCCAAAACGACTAAAATATGGTCGTATCCCGTCGTTAATAACGACTAAATGTGCTTATTAAGCACTATAAATGTTCATAACATGTCGCCAAATGTCCTTAAATTTTTCTAATATTTACATAAATTGAATATATGATTTTCTAAGCACTCATCCAGAGTCGTTAGATTTGGGCGGGGTTGGCTTGTTTTATTGTGAATGCATCCAAGTATGTCAAATTTCTTGAATAGATTTTATGCTTGTAATGACCAGTCCTCCTATATACACCTCATGTACATCTGAGCGATGCTAATATTTATTTTTGAGGCTAACATCTACTTAACTTGTATTCAAAAGATCAGTATGTTTAGGGATTAAGGGTTAAATTTCTCCATCCTCACGTACACTCTAAATGTGTGTACCAAATAGTCACTGAACCAATCACTAACAAATTGTAGGATATATTCAACTAAACTTAGTTTTGAAGGGCCATGGTTTCACATTTTAAGATTGAAGCTAACTAACTAGCCTGATTGCATCCATTAATTCAACGAACTTTATGCCCGCCCGACTAGGAAATATTCGAGCATATTCGAGCATATTCAAAGAATATCCATGCTTTTTTAAATATTCAAAGATTATATTCTCTGTGTTCTATCGTTGGACATGAACATTTGACCCCCCATGCCTGTCTAGTTAGACAACCTTGATTGAAACCCCGGAGGCTGTTTGGAAGGGACTCATCATTTTTCATCCAATTTGGCCATGTGTTAGACCCTCCAAGTGCATAGGTGTGGGTGATCATAGAGACTTGTGATAGAGCACTCTCTGATTTTGAAAACCACTGTTATATAAATACGAGGTGGGTACATTCACAGTAACACGACCCAACCCCGCCCAGTTATAACGACTCTTGATGAGTGCTTAGAAAATAATATCTTCAATTTATGTAGATATTAGAAAAATTTAAGGACATTTTGCGACATATTTTGAACATTTTAGCACATTTTAGTCGTTATTAACGACTGGTTACGACCATATTTTAGTCGTTTTGGAGTACCAATAACTTCCCAAACATTGCCAAACTTTAGTATATTGTAAAATGACATATATTATATGTAGTTACTAATTTATATTGCATTATCAATTCATATGATAAAATTATTGCTTAACAATCCGTTAAACTAATCACTGGTTACAGTTTCCTTGGGTCGTGTAACTGTGAATGTACCCAGGTGCCTAATTCGAGCAATCAACTTAATAGTTAATAATATTGTCTCTATGTACAATTTCAAATTTACTAATTTTGACTATCATGTTGCAAAACCTATCAATTGCATTTACATATATAACATTCATTAGTACCAACTCACAACACTTGAGTAGCAAAATTTGACTCTGCTTTGAGCTCCAAACAAATATCATGAATTCTTCATCATATATGGACATAGCCATTAGTAGCTACCCGGGTGGCCGGGTTTACACAAAGCTACAGGTTTAGGGAACCTATAGACTTTATAGGTCAGCAAGACATGTAGTCTCATATCTCAAACTGACTAATGGACTAATCATGCCGGCCATTGGGCTTGCCGCTTGCAAGTCGACCCTTCTATCTTAATTATCCATGTCATCATGTGCTTCAAGACCTACCTAGTGCAGCATGCACTATTAATATAATTACTATGTGCGCTTTCATTATGCGCCGTATCACATGTCCTCCCTCCCCATTGTCAACGGTGCTCTATTCATCCACTTTGCTCAGCCTGCTTGATGAAGTTGAAAGGCAGACTGAGCATGCTTGGGCTACTGAATGTTATGCTTGGCCTACTATAGTTGGAGTCCCTCTGAGTACTACGCGGATCCGACAAAAAAGCTAGATCAATCACGTTATTGTCAAAGTTCAAGAAAATACTAGGTGCTTCAAAATCAACTATTTGATCATTAGCTATGATATATTTGACTTTCATGACCATGGACATGGCCTGTAGCCCTGTACCAATTAGAGACTGAGCAAAATTGACTATTTGATTATTAGCTATCATATGTTTGACTTTCATGACCATGGACATGGCCTGCAGCCCTGTACCAATTCGAGACTGACACAGGGAGATAAATACAGGGAGATAAATACAAGATTCCCATATGGGAAATGTGGACAAATTTCCCACAATTGTAACTTTCCCAAATCAAAATACACTACAATCATCCCACGAAAGTTACAATTGTGGGAATTTTGTCCCACTTCCCATATGAAATCCCATGTAGGAATGTCTTTTATCTCTCCCTGTGTGAACGAGCAGGCCCACTAGTCTAGTCACACAAACTTGATTATGTAGGGTTCATGCCATCTCTATGGAGGCATGCATACTATCTAGCAGGGTTGTTTAACTAGGCGGACATGGGGTTGGATGTCCTAATCAATCGCGAATGGACAAATCGATTATCGATGTGGGGTCCATTCAAGCTAATATGAGGCAAGGGTGCTTAATTTTCAGTGCTTTGGAGAGCCCTTTTGAGAGTCTTTTGGAGAGTCCTTTTGAGAGTCTTTTGGAGATAAAAAAGTCATGATTTTTATTCAAATCTTGAATTTTCTTTTAATGTATTTATTTCAATTTTCATTCACATAATCATCATTCTCAATTGATTATCCCAAAAAATTACCAAAAAAGTGTTATTTATCATTTAGAAAAGTCTTTAGTGAGTCATGAAAACCACTGATGACAAAGCTATTTTAATGCTTTTAATACCCAAATTTTTATAATTATATTGCTTCCATCCTGTACTATGTGTTTTATATACATGTTGCAAACATTGAAATATCACTTTCCTTTCTAACAATTTAAATCAAACATCACATTGAAAATTCCTCCAAAAAGGCACTAGCCGGTTCATATTAGCTTGAATGGACCTTGTGGACAAATCAACATGTCTGGCAACGGTTGAACATGACGGACATATTCTTTGAATGTTATTAGCTATAGTAAAAAACAACATAGCTTCAGAATATATGCTCAAATATTTCCTTATTGGATGGACATGAGGTTCGTCAGACGGACATGTTGGGCAGCCTAATTGGGCGGACGGACACATTAACAACCCTGCTATCTAGTTAGTGATTGATAATTGCAAAATGTTTGTCATTCCTCCAAGTGGATAATGATGCAACGATTACCACAAAAATCCAGTTAGTATGTCAATAACGAAGTATGTTGCTACTAACTGACGATGTTACCAACACTAATTATTGTCATACTCACGGAATTGTCCCATATGGGAAATTGGGAATTGATGACCATTAAACCTACCAATCAACTTACATACACTAACATCGTAGAAATAGTCTTACTTATAAGAGAAATTCTCCTGCTTATTATATGAAAATTGAGAATCAATAATTAATACTGAGCTGTGATTTCGAGGAAGCTCTCACTGCAGTGTTCGAGTTGGTGAGTCAAAAAGGAATTATAATTCTCATAGCCCTAGGAACCGTTGAATGGAAGCGTTCAAATCAACCAAAAGAACGTATATCAACTGGAAGTTTCTGATTGACTGGAAGCCACCCAGCTGTCGAAGGTTGTCAAGTCGATTCCCGTTTCATGAGTCAGAAGTTCCTTGTGATAACTTACCTCCTCTAGGTCTCCTCTATGTACATCAAAAAGGAATTATTCTCATAGCCCTACTGTTGAATGGAAGCGTTCAAATCAACCAAAAATACGTATATCAACGGGAAGTTTCTGATCGAGTGGAAAATCTTTCTCCAGCCACCCAGCTGTCGATCGAAGGTTGTCAAGTCGATTCCCGTTTCATGAGTACAGACTAAGGGCGGACTTCCATGTGAGTGGGTGGTGGGTGGAAGGCACTAGAAGACAAGAATTGAGGTCTCAAGAACCACCGATGCTCCACCCATTTCGGTACAAAGGAAATTTATACTCTAGAATCCTCCTGTTTCCACCCATATCGGTGGAGCTTTCTCCTTTGGAGGACCGACCACCCACTGCCCCCCTTGCATAGAAGTCGGCCCTAAGGGCAGGCTTCCATGTGGGGATCGGTGTGGGTGGCCGGTCCTCAAAAGGAGAAAGCTCTACCGAAATGGGTGAAAACAGGAGAATACAAGAGTATATATTTCATTTGTACCGAAATGGGTGGAGCATGGGTGGTTCTTGAGACCTCAATTCTTGTCTTCTAGTGCCTTCCACCCAACCGATCCCCACATGGAAGGAGGCCCTAAGAGCATGCCCAGCAGCAGGTGTTTTGGAGGGACTAACGTCAAGATTTGGTGTAGTCATCTTCACTTGCTTCGAAGTTTGGCCCAGCAACTACTCACTAACGCTAAAAGATAGTTTTTGGACTCAAAGTTTGAGGTTTCCCCGCCATCTACAGAAGCTTTGGCGCAAGCAAATTTCTCACACCAAGCAAGCAAAGATGTTCAATCAACAATTAAATAACGAGCTTGACGACTATTCACCGGCCCATGCTTCAAGGTCATCAAGTTACTTTCATAAAATCTTCTTTTGATAAGTTGCCTTGGTGTTCGCACGAGGAGCGTTGTTGGGCTACTTCTTGCTTAACATTCCTCTAAGTTAAAAATGGCCCTCAATTTAATGCTTGGCGGACATATTTGGTCTAGAGCTGTTGGGCATGCTCTAAGAGCAAGCCCAACAGTTCCAGAACAAATATGTCCACCAAACATGAATTTGAGGACCATTTTTAATTTAGAGGAATGTTATACAAGAAGTAGCCCAGCAACATTCCTTGAGCGAACACAAAGGCAACTTATAAAACAAAGATTTTATGAAAGTAACTTGATGACCTTGAAGCACGGGCCGGTGAATAGTCTTCAAGCTCGTTATTTAATTGTTGATTGAGCATCTTTGCTCGCTTGGTGTGAGAAATTTGCTTGTGCCAAAGCTTCTGTGGATGGCGGGGAAACTTCAAACTTTGGCTCCAAAAACTATTATTTAGCGTTAGTGGGTAGTTGCTGGGCCAAACTTCGAAGCAAGTGGAGATGACTACACCAAATCTTGGCGTTGGTCCCTCCAAAACACCTATTGTTGGGCATGCTCTAAGTGCATGCACAGCAGTGAGAGGGAAAACCCTCACCCCAACGTCATCTGATTTGGGATTCAATGAGAATTGGAAGGAGCGGCCAGCATGCTGCCCCAACAACAAGCTTATTTTTTCAAACCAAAGATATTGGCAAATATTGGAAAACCCCAAAAAAATAGCGCATGTGTAAGATTCAGTGCATGAGGGAGTATAATAACAAGTTACTGTAGTTAGCTAATTATTGCAACACCACGTGTCACATGCTCATTCTGTGCTAGTCCCTCCCCATGCTGTGATTGTCCCCTTGCTTCGTTGGTTCCCATGCTTAGCGTCAGATAATCAAAGCTGCCAAGAGAGGAGTATATGGTGTCCTGAGAGCATGCCCAGCAGTAGAGAAAAGTACCAGTCAAATGCCAATTTAATAGAGGTTTGGGGTAAACATGACTCCAGCAGCAGTAGGAAAGCATCCGCCAAACACTAAGATAGCTTGGTAGTGGCTTTTATTTGAGTTCAGGACGCCATATACTCCTCTCTTGGCGGCTTTGATTATCTGACGCTAAGCATGGGAACCAACGAAGTAAGGGGACAATCACAGCATGGGGAGGGACTAGCACAGAATGAGCATGTGACACATGGTGTTGCAATAATTAGCTAACTACAGTAACTTGTTATTATACTCCCTCATGTAATGTATCTTACACATGCGCTCTTTTTTGGGGTTTTCCAATATTTGCCAATATCTTTGGTTTGAGAAAATAAGCTTGCTGTTGGGGCAGCATGCTGGCCGCTCCTTCCAATTCTCATTGAATCCCAAATCAGATGACGTTGGGGTGAGGGTTTTCCCTCTCACTGCTGTGCATGCTCTGAACTCAAATAAAAGCCACCACCAAGCTATCTTAGTGTTTGGCGGATGCTTTCCTACTGCTGCTGGGGTCATGTTTACCCCAAACCTCTATTAAATTGGCGTTTGACTGGTACTTTTCTCTGCTGTTGGGCATGCTCTAACACGACTTACATGTGACGCAAGAATACAAGCAAAATTTCTCTTCCATTGCCAAGCGCAGCCTTGCGACCATGTCAACCAGCTGAAGCGGAGCTGGAAGTTGCATCCACACGTCTTACTTCCCTGACTCTTGTAATATTTATCTCAAATGAATTTTCCAAACATATTTTAGTGCAATAGAATCCTCTCAAAAATCGATCCTTTCAAATAGTTTAGAAGCCCAGTCACTCAAAACAGCAGAAAGTCATGCATGGGAGTGGGTTCCATACCACAACTTACGTCATCCTGTTGAGAATTTCGGCCTTGATTGCCTCAGAAATGAATTTTAAATAATACTACTTGTTCAGAGTTCCAAGAAGCTATTTAATTAACCCTTTAGTGCCCAGGAGACCATATTAATGTGGTAACTCGGTCATCGGAAAAGGGAATTCCGGAAAATCCGTAGAGATTCAATGTCATCTTAATGTGGTCACTCGGTCATCGGAAAAGGAAATTCCGGAAAATCCGTAAAGATTCAATGTCATCTTCTGGGAAAAAAAAATTCAATTTGGAGCTGTGCAACTATCAAAATACCTATGAACAAAACATGAAAATAGTGCAAATACTTGAAAATACAGTAAATACTTACGAATACAACACATGTAAAATGCGGTATTTCTTGTGTTTGGAAGTTTGTTATCTTGTTTTAAATTTTTGGATTGTGTTCTCTTGTTCATGTTCCATTAGTGTATTTACTCCGATCTTGATCAATGTACGAACTCCTTTCATATTTTAACGTATAATTTTTGTCCTAAACCGTATATGGATAAGTCACTATCACTTGTAAAATTCACAATAATTATGTGTGAGTCAGTTCTTGACATGAAAGATTGCAATGGAGAGGTATTGACATAGGTCATTGCTGAACCTCTTCACTTTTATTTTTGAAAATTTAACCCAAATTCTATTTAACTTTGAAGTCGCACATCCTCCAAAATCTCATTTTTGAGTGTGCATTATACGGTTCAAAGACATACTATAATCTTCCAATCCAACGGTCGGATCTTACCAAGGTTTAACCGGCACTTGTTTGATTAAGCTACACTTACATTTATACGGTTAAATACTATTAATAGGTTCCATAGTTTGAATAAAGAGAGTTTTTAAAAAAAAAACCACCAAAAAAACTTTGGTTTCTCCAGAACCACCCTGGGCACTAAAGGGTTAAGTCCGAAAGCGGTGAATGACTAAAGTTGTCCAGGTCTTTGTGATTGTGTAAGTTCTTGTGGACCCAATCTGTGCTCTGGCCGTCTGGCTCTCTTGTCACTTACAGTAAGTTATTTGATCATGGCATCTCCGCAGTTTCGGCCTTCCATTGAGAAATTCCTCAGTCCAAGTCCAGATGCACTTTTGTTATTCAATCTTTTAAAACTTTTACATTGTCGTTTCAAAATGTTGTGTACGTGTCGCTGAATTTGTGTCAATACAGCAAGCACCGCAGCAGCTCCTGTGTCCACGCCATTTGACGTAAGCCAGTAGAGCTAAGTCTACGTAGGAACAAATTCTTTATTCAGGATGGTCTTAGGGTCAAATAATAATCATAACATTCTTCAGCCCTCGCTGGACCTCATCCTTTCTCTACAGTGCTGTTCAGTGATCTCAGAACCATTTTATGACATTTAGCATAGGGTGCTACCTCACACATAAATGGTAGATACTTTTGCTACCTTGTGAATGTACTACTCACGATACCGCTATAATATCCGGCAATACCCTTGATATATTAAGGTGATACCATGATGATATCTGCAGATATCACCTCATGAAGTTGCTAAATATTTATAACATGATGAGCATTCTCGCTACATTTTAAATTTTCTTTCATTTTCTTTCTTTGTATATTTAGCAGCCCCATTTTTTGGGTAGAAATTTAGCTAATTTTAGCCAGTTTTGAGATCACTGGTGCTGTTATACTGTAAAGTACTAATAAATAATTCAACTCTCCAACCCTCGTTGCTTGGTCTAGCTATTTGAAGTTATTGATCCATTCAAGCTAATACAAGTCAAGGGTACCTCGTTTTGCGTGCTTTGGAGAGTCCTTTTGAGAGTCCTTTAGAGAGTCGTTAGAGACAAAAAAAAGTCATGATTTTCATTCAAAGAACAAATTTTTAATGTATTGATTTCAATTTTCATTCACACAATCATTATTCTCATTCGATTATCCTAACATTTCTACCAAAAAAGTGTTATTTATCATTTAAAAAAGTCCTTAGTGAGTCATTATAACCACTAATGATAGAGTTATTTTAGTCCTTCTAATACCCAATGTTTTTCAATATTGCTTTCATCTTGTACTATGTGTTACATATACATGTTGCAAACATTGACATTTGACTTTCTTTTCTAATAACAATTTAAATCAAACATCGTGTTGAAAATGCCTCCAAAAAAGCATTGCTGACAACTTAGCATGTTCGTATTAGCTTGAATGAATCCTATTGTAAATCCTCCAAGATGCTTGTGATTCCAAGGCAATGTAGATGCAAATTCTTTAGATGCCACATGTGTGACAATGACCTACTTAAGAACATAGACCTATTCTGTTTCAAAAACAATTGGACATAGGTAGCAAGGTTTACTCTTGGTGCCTCCTGAAAATAATTAGATTCTAAGCTAGAGGGACCTTCTTGCTGATCTATATGTGAAAGGGCTTTTGGTAAAAATCTATGACACATTTAATCACCACACCTATTCATACATATACCATTTCCCGTTAAGGCATTCCTAACTACGCTGGGGTAAAGTTGTCCTAAGAAATGTAGAGTCTAACATCCACAAAATTCTCTATTTCATCAAAAGTTAACGCATTTCCATTCCAAATATTCAAAATTATTTGAATAAAAAGAGGTGAAAATATTTCCAAATATTCAAAATTACCAATTCAATACATTGGAATGACATTGAAGACTTCCATACTAACAATTTATCAATAGAGTTAATGAAGGCCTCAAAGTGGAGAGTCGTAACCCTAACCTAAATGTAAAAGTTTCTACAGGCACTCTAATAAATTTCACCAAAAATGTTAATTGTTGTGAATCATTACAATTTCTCTCCCACTCTCTTCAAGAATTTGTCCCATTGACATACCTGTAACGCCAATTTTGTTATATTGGTGCAATTCAGAGGTACAAAGTTGTGACATTCAACTGAAGTTCACAAAGCTCTAAAAACTAGGGCTCAAGTATCCATCGATGGCCATCTAGAAAAGTGCCATATGTTCCGCATGAATGTCCACCGATGCAACAAAATTATTGACATTCATAACATTATTTAGCAGCCCCACTATTTATCCTTCGAGATCGGCATCACAAGCTAGAATCGTTGCAAGAATTGTAATCTTTTAGAGAATCCAAGCCATCTTTAGTTAAGGATGGCTTGGCAGCTCAACAAACTTCTATTTTTTTAATAGTTTCTACATGTTTCACATCATCAATTCCCTATTCATTTCATGTTGCAGTGATTCACCAAAAAATTCTAAGATCTTAGTTCAAAAGTGCTCTTGAAAAAATCAACTCATAAAATTAAGCAACCAAAAAGTCTCCAAAAATTACTACACTTAGTGTATTACATTTCAACCTACCACAACAAATTTATTCATAGATTGTCAATAATTATCTTATTTGTAATCAAATTACAAAAGAATTTTGGATTTGTTTTAGTTTCAAATTTTATAGATGATTCAATCATTAATGCTCCGTTTCATTAAATCTTCTTCTTTTGGTCAGAAGATGGATTAGGAAAAACTCCAATACCTTAGGAGGGGTTTGGAATGGAATGTACATTTGGATTTGCAAGGTTGCATGTACCTTAATGGAATATATTTCACTATGTTTGATTCTCATGCTGAGTTTATAGTTGAATAAACTAGGTATCAACTTCCAATCTCAATAAATATCTATTATTCTCCCAGAGGGTGCATTGTACTAAACACATACAAGTATACGTGAGTGAACAGAACCAGGATATGAATTTGAAAATTTTCATATGGCGTATACATACAATAAACATATTTAGAGCTAAAAATATTGACATATACTTACATTATACATATGTTCATCACAAACTTAGGAAGTCATGTTTTTGCAATGTTTTACGTATGTTGTTGAGATGAATAGGGGTGATTACGTTCGCCATACATACAATAAACACATTTAGAACTAAAAATATTCACGTATATTCACATTAAACATATATTTAAAACGGAATACCTTTGTATACAAAGGTATTTAGACATCATTATAACCTCTCGTATACAAGGGGGTTTTTAGAAGGGGTCATGATCCTAGTACGTATAATTCAAGCATGCATAAATATGAACGCCAAAGTTGGATTCTATCTCGGAAGTGCCACGTTAGATGGAATGTTGGTGGCTGAAGATGACCCAGTTGAATTAGAAGATGAACTTGGCAATTCTGTAGGACTCCGGCGATGTTTGTGATTGCTAGGACCCGATCTTGGCCGTCCAAGTTCAACAACAGGTGGCCTTGTTGCTGTTGGTGTCTTGGAAATCTCTGCAACCACCTCGCCGGTTAGAATTGAATCTTGGGTGTCGAATATCCCTGCCAAAAAAACAGCCAGCCAGGGATGATTTTATACAATGTTTTCCCCATCACACGTCCAAAACTCTCAAATGAAAAGTAAATTCTTTTTAATACATCAAAGACTAGTACACCAAACACTGTAATTATTAAACTTACCTTTTAGTTTAAAAAAATTTCAACACTGTCTTGGTTTGATACCAATTGAACATCATAATTATTAAAGTTATCCTTCAGTTTTCAAACTAGGTTTGACACGTTGTGTTCAAGATGCATACACAAGTTTTGGTAGATGTTGAATGAATTTTTTTGAGTTAAAGAATAGTTTCAATGTGGATTTAAAACTATTGGGCTACAAACTGAATCCTTGAATTGCAAAATTTTCAAATATTTCAAATTGATAAATTTTCAAATTTTCCTTAAATTGCTCAAAAAGTTTTCAACACTAGGTTTGACATGTAATACTCAAGATGCACACCCAAGTTTTGGTAGATCTATGTTGAATTTTAGCTTGAGTTAGAGAATAGTTTTAATGTGGGTTCAAAATTACTGCCTGGGCTACAAATATACATACTATGAATTCCAAAATTTTCAAATTATAGAGATTTTTCCCAAAAACTATATAGATATTTTGTAATAAAAAATACCTAACCTTCTTTATAACAAGGAGTACTACCTACAATAATTACCATATATATTTGGCGCATTTTAAAAACCGTTATTGTACATAAAAAAGTGATATGTATATGTTAAAAAGAATGATACATCACATGGCATGTATATTTTGGAGACCAAGGCATGTCATAAAAAAACTAGACAGTTGAGGTAGGTGTGAAAAAGGAATTGTACCATGATCGGTCGCAGGATTATCCCCTAATTCCATCAGTTTCATGGCACTCCGAATTTCACCCACCACATCGCTCATGGTGGGCCGGTTTGCTCCTTGCAAGGCTACACTTCGCAATGCCACGTGAACTATTGTTTTCATGCTGCGCAAGCTGAAGATTCCTTTCAAGTTTGGGTCGGCGATGGTCGCTAAGTTATGTGGGTAATGGCTTTGCACCTGCACACCGAAATCAATTGCAACAACCCCCATTCCAAACAATGAGCCTCGTACAGTGAGTGCTTTAGTCAAATGAATGCCTTGATAATTATGTGATACCGAAAACTTAAGGTCTACAGCTCCAAAGGAAATAGTATTGGGGATTATGTATGAAGCTGAAATTACATAGAATGAGCTCCAATATCCTCATTCTTACTTTTTACCATTAAAAGTAGGCTTCGTTAGCAACTGTTACTTCCATTGATTATTTTGCTTAATCGCTCAGTTGAAGAAATAAAATTGCAGACAGTTAGTTACTAACATAGTTTTCGATGCACCGAAGCTGAGGATCCTGTTGGGAATAGTCGATGGGAAGGCGCCCTGTGACCAACTCAAGCAGCACAATCCCAAAACTGTACACATCGCTTTTAGTTGTCAATTTGGCTGTCCGGAAGTACCTGTAACAATTCTCGACACCATGCTACAGTTAGCCACTTTACCTTTGATAATTTGAAAGTCTGCCACACTGACACACATAAAAAAGAAGTAAATGCAATCCAGGCCATGGTCATGCTATAATCAGGGGGCCATTATCATGAAACAACAGAAAAATAAATTGCAAATCAGGTCGTAACATTTGAGGAGAAGCCTCAACACTTTACAAAAACGAATCCTGATTACAGTGTACAATATAATTGGGCCCATCACAGGTGGAAGGCACAGGAAGAACACGAGAAAAAGTACTTGTCGATCTCAAGAACTAGCTAATTCAGTTTTTTTTTGCAAGCATCCGGGACATCAACCAGACAAGGGATACCTGTGCCGTGTCTCAAGTCAACACAGTCCCTCTCTACAGGTTTTGTTTTCTCCTATGAAAGACATGCATTATATTGGCCACTTATTGAGAATCATATTCTGTGGCTACAGTGAATGTTATACTTTTGAATCTTAGTGTTACGATTTGGTTCCCATCTACAAGTGAGTGAAGAAGGATGATTGAGTTTTGAGCACACATAATAAAGGTTCTTTAGCCCTTGTGGTACTCACCTCCCAATCTGGCCATATCCTGTCAGGGAATAGCATACAAGATTCCGGAATACAAGATTTTGTTAGATTAGTAAAGCAGCTCAACTAAGGTTGAGTTGGTTGCTTCTCGCCAATGATAGTTCATTGAGTCCATGCTCCCTGACACTTTCTGAAATTTTTATAAAAGAATATTGTAGAGCCTTGATGATTTCCGGATTCTCTATAAAAAAACTACTATAGATCCACAAATCAAGAAGGGTGTGATCTCCCAACTGCTAAAGAAACTTACGAATTGCCAAATCATGGTATTAATGTTCATGGCTCCACGTAAACATGTGTAATTATTATAGAAGTTTGTGTTGAAGGAAGTCTGACTTACTCGGGGTCGAGATATCCAGGAGTGCCTTTCACCAAGGTGGTCATGTGGGTTCTCTCTTGATCTTGATCCAGAACGCCAGTTTTGGAGAGCCCAAAATCGGCTACTCGCCCTTCCCAGTCCTTGGTGATCAGAATGTTGCTGCTTTTCACATCCCGATGTATAATATTGGGTCTCGCTCCCACATGCAAATACTCCAACCCTAACACGTCCATTTTTCATCACACCAAATTATATAATTATACTCCTCATTAATTTTTCCATCTCTGAAACCAAATAACCGGCATGCATCATTTCAACGTCAACAATTATAAATTTGCGAATTTTGTTATTTTGACCGTGGCTCACCTAAAGCTGCGTGGAGGGCTATAAGCAAACGGTAGTACCAATTGAAGTCTGGATGGCCTTGACTTGCACCATGGAGCCAGTCTGCCAGGGAGCCCTCTTGAACATATTCGTAAATGAGCACTTGGTTGTTGATTTCGTCACAGAATCCCACCAATGACACCAAATACCAGTAGTGGATTCTCGAAAGTAAACGGACCTGATTAATTAATTTGTTGTACATGTCAATGTCAAACTCAGTCTTTTTTTTCCCTTGAGAACTACTTATGCAATTATACAAGGTATGAAAATCATGCACTAGTAGAAATCATGTCCTGTTCCACCCAGGAATTGGTCATTACTTACCAGTTCTAGTAAAGTTAGATTGACTCCCCTGCTAAAACAGACACGATTCCCACTAAACAAATATTTGGATTTAATAATGGCCATATTCTATTAAAATGGCTATTTTTCATTTTTAAGGAGAAATCGAGGTGCATACCCTTATGGAAAAACAAGTCAAAACATACTAAATTGAATGACTCAAAACTACCCAAAAATACTCAAGGATGATCCTAAAACACTTTTAAAATGAACCGTTAAGCACTGCCACAGATTTTTCTTAAGACTATAATTCAAATTATAGGGCGGAAATGTACAGGTACAACTTATAGAGCTTAACTGTACTTTGCACAGTTAAGGTAGTGCTTAACGCCGGGTTAAGCACTCAAAACCTTGGGCTTCTCTCTGTATTAGGGTACTAGACCTCGGGCTATTGCCCTCGAACTAGCCCAGGCTTACACAAGCGATTTAGATATTCTTCAAAACTAACTAGAAGGACCCAAAATAACTTAAAAGATCAAGACACGTGCCTAGATTTTTCACTTAAATCAAGCGCCCTAAATGTTTGGCCTTGGAAGGCAATAGGACCATAATTATTTCCGATAGATACTACACTAAATAGTATATTTAGTGTGAGGTGATGAATAATGTGCTTACCCCTACTCCTTGTCTAACACTAATTGTCAATTTGTGGGTAATTAGTGTTGGATGATAATCATACTTATCATCCAATTTCAGTTATCATCCAATTCGATTCATTCCATTTCTAAAATTTCAGTTTTTCCATCTAAACTTTCATCTCAAGTTTCATTCCTTACTCACACTAAATATCCATATCTCAAAAGATCACAATGTCAAAATGTTACTATTCTTCATAAATAGTGTGAGAATTCACAATTAGTGTTTTTACAAAAGTAGGTTTTTTGATATTTAGAGTGATGTTCGCAATTAATGTGCCTCACACTAAATATACTATTTAGTGTAGTGATGAGCTGCACCGGAATCATGTCAGTTTTTCAAATCCAAATTCATGAAACTAAGTGATGAATGGCCAACGAAGGAAGAAACTCATATTTTTAGGATTCATGATAGTTACCTCATTGAGAAACTCATTCTTGCCTTGTTGAGAAGTAGAACTCAAGCGTTTCAACGCCACTGGTTGAGGGCCGGCGGCCTTGGCTGATTCTCCAGGTGCTGGATCAGGAAAAATTTCGCCATAATACACAGAACCAAAACCACCTTCGCCAAGTTTGTACGTCCAGTTGCTACTGATGGCCTCCACCTCCTCGAAGCTGTACCTCCGCACCTCCATCATAATATTATATGCCACATGATGATCTTGCTGCTGCTGAGGTGCTACCTCAAGCCTCACCTTATTATTATTCACCATCATAGGAGTTGCCCGGGGTGCTTTTTGGGCTTTTTGGTCCTTTAGGGGTTAAGCTTCATCACGAAGTGGATGAACAGGGGATGGGAAGGAAATGAGATACTAGTAGGAAATGTGTCGTTTTTCACTAACTATAAATGAAACCGCGCCAGGCACGCGGGTTGTATCAGTGCTGGTGAGTGGTTTTGATCACAAGAAAACATAAATATAAGCTTAATATTCAGCCATTGTTCACTGTTTCCACGAATTGGGGAATGAAAAACGACAAGTCAGCTACTAATGAGAGGGTGGACACATGACATGCATATGGTACATTAGTATTAACAAAATCAAAACCCATATACACTAATCATATGCATGCTAATCAGAGGACCGTGGACACATGTGACGTTCACTTGCAAGTGCAGGTTCCTGTAAATAGATGTAGCTACTGATGATTCTGTTGACCAAAATGATGTTACTTTTAAGTTTGAATGATGACAGATGCCAATGAGATAAGCTCTAAATATACTTGGATGTCACGTTCATTATTGGATATTCGATGTATACATGTGTCAGTTACCCCCTTTGATTATGTTTATATAGATTTGGATATTAAATTATTATTACAATTGGTTCTATTTCCATTCAATTTTGATGATTATAATTTAAATTGGTAGCACTTTACAAACTAAAATGCCAAGGAAATGTAATGTTTTGGTTAGTGAACTAGAAGAGGGTTATTTCTCATAGTCCTCTTGGGCGTTTGTATGGTACAATCCACTAACTCCTCTTGGTGAACTAACTACACTTTGGTGCACATTTGTGCACTTTGAACATTTTGCCTAAAAAGCTAACTTTCAAACCAATTTGAAAATTATGTAGCAATGATTCAATGAAAAGTGAGTGAACCAAATTCTAGATTTGTGTACATATTATTCAAAAAATCAAATTTTAGAATGTTAAAATGATTTTATGTTGAAGATTTGAGTATCAAAACTCCCATTTTAATAACAGTTTTATTAATTATTTATGATCAAACTTTGAATGCAAATATAGCTCACGTTTGATTCTATATTTAAAAATCTAAAAATAAGCCAACTTGCAAAATTTCATTCTTAAGTACATTAGAAAAAGAAATCCATCAAAAAAGTGTTTTAAAATAGAGAAACAATCAATCCCTCCCACAAATAACACATTTTACAATTTGAAACTTTAATCAATTCAAAAAAAATTGAAAGATATTTTTCTTCACATATTGAACATTGGAAAAATTTATAGCTCAAAAGTCCATCCATAATCCTATGTTCTCCTTCTCTTTTAAAATTTAAAGTGCATATTATACACTGTGACAATGCACTAGTTTACCTTTTGTTTCATCCTCCATTAAAACATAATGCCTGGTGCAGGTGATCAGATTAATAGGAGCAGATTCTCACACTCGTTAGAAACTTGTCGGTACGAACCTGGTGTGCGGTGAGGCGTGGGCCGTGGAGGCACGTAAGGAGCCTGAGCATGTGTCGGTGGGGGAGCAGGGTCTGCTGTCGGTAGAGAAGATTTATCTCCAAGTGCAAGAGCTTGTTGCTTGGCCCTGTGGAGAACGTACCACAACATCCCCGCCATCACCAACGCGGCAAACAAAACGCCCGCGATGACGCCCCCGACGATCGCTCCCGCGTTAGACTTACGGCCACCGTCAGCTCCCGATACTGCAGCCCCACTCGGCCCCGGCGACTCCGACGGCGCTGGCACCATGGCTGCTGGCAGCTGCGCCATCACCAATGCCACTCTAATGGCTACCGACACTATTACTACTACTGCTACTCTGACAAATCCCCACCCCGCCATCGCTCTCATTCTTCTCTAAACTCGAACCTCTTTCTTATGACCGTCTCTTAAAATACCTTGCCGACTTGCCACACGTTCAAACTGATAACTTGTTCGAACCCCATTTATCAACGACTGGGTCCACGTTTCATGTTTGGTACCCGTGTCGGTGTTTTCTCATCTCCATTGACCTTCTGGTATATATGTTAGAAAAGCTACCTGTAGATCTAGAGTGTAAAGAATGTTGCAGAAAGTTGATATGTGATTCAGGTCAAGGTCGTTTTCAGAACAAAACATCACGACACGGTGACTGCAACCCGATCAGAGCATTTCATGTGATCAGGTTTGTTTCTACGACATTCTGAGAGTCAGAGAGTCGACAGCTAGCCATATAATGTATCCTGTTGCACTGATGGCCCATTCACATACACCAATGCTGCCGCATGCATGCGTCAGGTAACTTTGAGGGAATCTGTTGTCAACCAAGAAATATAAAATACGCTATTAGAAATTACTCTAACTCATGACAAAAAGGAACGCAAAGCAAAAAAGAGCATGGGCTCTACTTGCGGCATTGTAATGCAGTTGCACAGTGTTTGAACAGTAGTTGCAGCAAGAAAAGACAAAGCTTTTAATATTATTCTTTTCTTGAGTTTACCTTCTTCCGTTTCGGGAACGCAAATGCAAGTGCGACAGGGGCTTGGTGTGAATGCAATTGGACATGAGCAGGCAGAGCAGCGCTTCTCCCTTCGATAGATCCGGATTCCATACTAAAGTAGGCATAGAAAACAATGTTTCTCCCGGAATTTCTTTACCGATATCTTATATTTAGGCCCAAATTAACTGGTTCTATGCGTGTCCTCCACAACCACTTGTCATGAATGCTGAAAAAAAAATCATATAAATCAGAAAACTGGCGGTTTCATACTAAGTTTATACGCTGAGTGGGTTACTTGCTGGTCGACAGATGCAGAATGTCGAATGATACTGTCACTGTACTGAAGCCTGGATGAATGGTTAATTTGATTGTCTCTACCCCACCAGGGGAGAGACTACGGAAACGCTTCGTTTTCAAGGAGTTACATGGCTGAACAGTACAAACAAGGTGTAACAGTAAATTTAGTGTAATACTAGGGCAGAGACTACGCAATTAGCCGCTTGTTACTAATAGCATATGCGTAGGAGCAATTATCAGGTTTGCTCAAAATAGACTTTCCTACACCATTTCGTCACTCTGGTTGTGTCCGAATAATTCTTTTAATTTTTATATAGTAGAGTTATTTGTAAAGTCTAGCAAAACATCATTAGAAGAGGAATAACAAGGCAGAACTGATGTTATAGCTTCAAAGGCGGCAAAAATGAGTTTTGCCTTCGTTTTTCAAACCAATCACAACGCTTTGGGGTGTTTTCACAGTAGGACAATCAAAAAATGTAATTATAGATTGGGTGTGTCGTTTTTTTTTCATTTCATAAATTTTGATGGTCATCAAAATGCAAATAAAAATAATCCTCAAAATATGAATTATAGGAATATGGAAAAAATTTGACAGAAATTATTTTGAAACAATTATTAATTGCATTTGGATCCAAATGTGTAACGAGATGTGTAAAAAAGGTGCGTTGTTACGCCTTAGATGTGAAAAGGGGTTCAAAAAGATTCTAGAAATATTCCAAATATTCCGAAAGGATTCCATTTTAAATATATTTTAAAAATTTCCGTAATTATTGGATATAAATAATGATGCACTAGTGATGCAGTAATGGAAAATGCTTTACATCTGGTACATTTGCTTTTCGTGCAAAATCGTCGCCCTACCGTGAAAGCACCCTTTGCATGCATTGTCAGAGATATTCAAACCCCACACCTTCCCAATGCTAGATAAGCTCCCCTAAAGTACACTTGAGTTTCCATGATGGAATCTCCATGGGCCTCTATATCGGTCACCAAGGCAAGCCGTTTTGCTGCTGATGACTAATAAACTCTGAGAAGTCTATTTCAAGCGCTCAAACTCTATGTAGCAGACATGCTATCCTAGAATTACTTTACGGATAACTCAATTGTAATTGAATTATAATACCATATCTTCTATTTTCTCAACAAATAAATCCAATCATGGGCACTGTGATTACTGTGTCTACAATTCGGGGAGAAATTTTAACTTAATCAACTAAGATCTTACATTTTCTTGTGGAGCATTATCTTGGCTAGGCCTTAAGAAAATAGGGAATAGTTTTTTATCTCTCCCTCGAATGATCAGTTTTTATCCTAAGATTTTGAACTCAATTAGGCAATTATGAATTTCAACTGATTAATCTGTAACTAAATGTCGATTCTCCCCAGACATTGATTGTGCTTATTACTACTTCTTCGTTTTTTAATTGAAATCCGTGGTCATTAAATTCATGTGAATCTCTTTTATGTCAATTTCTAACAAAGATCATGGCCATTATATGATTGTAATGCAAATTGAGCTCTACTTTTTTTACTAGAGTATGTCTTTTAAATCTACTTTACATAAGAATGAGAAGGCACAAGAATCCAAAAGGATTTAACCCCTAAGCGTCCCGGCGTCCATATTTTGGACGTTTTTGAGGGACATTCACCTTCGAAGAGCTGTAACTTTTGCAAAACGTGTCCAAAAATAATGAAGTTTTGAAAAAAACTCCCCGCATGATGTATGGAATGTGCGTTAAAAATTTCAGATCAATCCAAGATGAATTGAATTTTTGGTGATCATTTGAAAGTAGGTATCTTTTTTTTGGACAGTTCTGTGAATTTTGATGGCAGCAACTTTGGGGGCTTGTATCTCCTACATCCCATGTCCGTTTTCAATACAACTTGTTGGGTTGAATTCCCCTTGAAGTCTAGTTATCATGGTAAAATTTTCAGGTCAATCCATGTTGTTATGAATGTTTGGGAGTCATTTTAGTGCACGGGTCTAGTTTGAACACTTTTTGCTTTTTGGTTCAAATGGGTCACTTTTCGGGCTACTTTTTGACATTGCAAGGCCATTTTAGGGCACATTAAATTTTTTCATGAGGCTTTTTTGGTACCAATGTGTTTATATGATGATTTTGAACTACTTTATAGTTGAAAGTTTTTTCATTTGAGTAATTTTGAAAACGAATTTCACCTCTAACTTTGTTGCTAGGAAAATTTCAGCATTCTTTTTTAGCACTAAAACACTCTGATCTTGCAATCTACATGGCCAAATGACCCCAAAATTGATCCACATGATCTACAACATGTATGTTACAAGATTGTACAGTTGAGATTTCTATACCTCATTTACATTTAGACCTATAACACATCAAAAGCGATGATGATTTTAAGCTCAAAAAAGCTAAGGACCCTAAGGGGTTAAAGAACACACTTAGTCAATGAGTGAAATTTCCTTGCACAAATTTGGCTAGAGGTATTAAAATTCTTGGCTAATTTCATTGATCCATAAGAACTCAATCAACCATTTTGCCTAGTTTGGACAGACTTTCTTAAAGATAAAAAAATTAAAAAACAAAATAGGAAATCAAGTCTACTTTCCAACTCAATGTGAACCATGTAAATCAGAGTAAAACTCTATACACATGAATGAGGATTTTTCAAAGTAATACACCTCAACATTGTTGTGGTGTTAAAAAATTACTATTTTAGAAACATAATGATGTTTTTGCCATTGATATTTTGACTTTTTTCTTTTTGTGATATAATATATATTATATGTATTTTTAGTTAATCATATCAAGTTTCTAATGCTTAAAAAAAGGTTTTAATTTTGGAGAATTTTTAAACTAAGTTAAAAAATAAAATTAATGTTACTTTTTAAATATATATATATATATATATATTTATATATATTTATAAGTCTAATTGCATCAATAGTTTCTAAACATCAAACTTTTCATGTTTTTCTTCTAAAAAAAATCATCAAAGTCAGTACAAAATGACCTTAGAGGCTTAAACTACCTTTGGAAACTACCCAAATGATGATCTCACTCGTTGACTTTGTTGATCTCATTTGGGCGTATGAGGTAGGCAAATCAATTCCTACTACCATCCGTAGTCTAGTCTTTTCACCCAGATTCTTCTTAAAATCTTCCCTAAAAAGTACTCTTGAGACAAATGCAAGTTGTGTTGTTCATTTTGAACACAAGATTTCTTCTAAGAGTAAATGATTCATACTGTCTTGATTAATTTACACGAACTATTTTAATGCTAAGGTAAGGAATCAAAACCTAAAGTGGTCAAAATGGCAAATGACCAAGTAGGAAGAAATATAATTGAAATAGAGTAAAGTATAAGTACGACAAAAAGTTTCTAAAGAACTTTAGTAAAGAAATTGTACTATAGGGTCCAATATAGTTTCAAAAAAAATTCCTTCTCTTTTTTGTTGTTCAAAAAACCATGTGACTACAATTGAATACCGCAATTTCACTCTAAAATAATTTCATGCCTTTGAAATATGATGGTGGAATTAGTTTTTCAAAATCCAATTACAATTTAGAAATATCTATAAGTTTACAAAATTTGGGTAGGAGCTACCTTTGTTTATAGTGTAAAAGTTTGCAACTTTTTTGGGTCATTGGACTATCAACTAAGCATAGAGGTGAGCCTGGATGTGAATACTGATATTTCCTACATGTTCACGGAATTCAATTAAAAATTTATCAACTGTCACATAAAACAACGATAAATTAAGAAGAAATTCATTGTAAATAGATTTATGTTTTCTGTAAGCCAAATTTGACTGGATTGGTTGTCCATCTGACAAAAAAAAAGTATTTTGAAAGGACACAAACAAATTTCTTTGAATTGACACACAAGGAAATTTGTAACTTTATTGGATCCTAGGACTAAAATTTTATAGAAGATTAAGTTATTGAATTTAATACAATAGGAACTAGGTTGACACAAATGAAATGTATAGAGTTGTTTTTCTTGCATCCAAAATCATCCATGATAGCCAAAAATAAGCCATTAAATCACATGCTTGACTAAGCAATTGGTTTTGTAACAATGGCCCTTTATTAGGTGGGCACTTGGTCATTGTCATTACAAACAGGCACTTTATTCACGCAAGCTTAGAGAAAAGGTCCACTCAGAGTTTCTATCTAAGGTGTTTCAGAGAAGGATTTTATTTATTTTTCAAAAAATATGGTTTTTGTGGTGTTGCACTTGTTGCAAGCTCAATATTTTGGACGTTGTGAATGCAAAAGAGTTATGGCCAGAACATTTATGCAGTGCCAATGCATGCAAGCCGAAATATCACGGACTACTAATGGATAAGAATAATTATCCTGCTCTCCCTTTCATTTGTCAACTCCGATTCTCTACCTAGTAAATACATCGCACTCACTTTGGCTTTCATCAGCAATTCAAGCCACGCCATAGCCATCTATCCACTTGGATACATTCCTCTCCCTTGTGCTCAGTACTGGCAGTGCAATCAAGATCTTATACTGTAAACCCAAGCCCTTGTAAAGTTAAGCTAGCACCATGAAATTCCTGTCTACTTACAGTGCTGGATTGAATCGATACGGACGTCGTAACTGAATGAATTTGTAGGTTAGTAATCATTCTTGGTAGTACGTCTAACTTCTAGAGTAACTGAAATTCAAGCTTGAAAACAAGCATCATGAGATGACGCTCGTTCTCGCACACACAGTTCGTCTCCTCTCAACCGGGCATTCCTCGCTTGTACCCCGCCTGCAATTGCAACGCATCCCCACCTCAAAGTCACCAACGATCTTGAAACGGGTACATCACAACGGCGTGTTCCGGTGCAGCTGTGCACTTCCTGTGGACAACAATGGAGGACCATTGGAAGCTGAATCAGGTGATGGTGCTGCCAGGAGATCGAGTCTCACGTTTGTTTGTTCTTCTATCAGTTTTGAGTTAGTACTAGGTTTTAAAGGGACTCGGTTTTGTTCAATTTGGCCCCACGGACCTGAATGATCTATCAAATTGGTCGTGGTATCTGCGGTCCTTGACGTCGAAGAATTCAGGTACTGCAGGTTCTGCAGTAGTAGCGAATAATTCTAGCTAGGAGAAAGGTGAAGAGCCTGGAGGAGCTCAAACAGCTGCTGCCGCAGGAGAGGAGCCCTGGATCGCCCTCACCGAGAGTAGGATCGAGAAGGTATGGTCGGCGTTGAAGCATTTTAATTAGAGTCTCTGGCTGGCGAGTGCTAGAGCCTGGAGCTTTTGAATTCAGTACTTTTGAGATTGTGGCTTTAAACGCCGTATTGGTTATTTTGGCCAATCCCTACAGGTTATTTTCTGTAACCTGTTATATTGGATTGGCCAATATAACCAATATTAATGGCGATTTTACCTTAAATTTGATGAAATGATGGTGATATTGATTACAGTGACATGCGTGCCTGCCTGCGTGCAGGCCATCTTTGATTTCCGGTTCCTCACCCTGATGGCGATTGGCGGCTCTCTTGGGGGATCGTTACTTTGCTTCCTCAAGGTCTCAGTCTTTGAATTCAACCTTTTCTGTGCTCTGCTCTGCTCCTCTCTCCCCTTACGAATATGGTTGCCGTTGACATCATTTAGGTCTCATCATTAATAATCACGGGTATTAGGTGATTCAAAACTGCAGCCTTATTGTGGAAAATAGTTCATGCTAAGCTTAGGCTGTTTAGCCATGCAGTGAATGAACACTACAAGCAGAGGCGTCGTTTCTCACTCTGGAGGATTCACTATAACAAAACATGGTAAAAAAACCGCACAAAATTGACTGCGGTTCTTTTTGCCATTTTTTTGTGCATGCGGACGTAGTGGGCTGTTAACTTCTTTTGCGATTTGTAACTACAATTTTTAGAATTTTGGGGCGTGTAATATACTACTCGAAAGGTATTGAAAATACCTTTTCGATGGTATATTACACGCCAAAAAGTTCCAAGAATTGCAATCGAAAATTGCAAAAAACAGTGGCTGCGCGCGTAGTGGGCCTTCACAAAAACGTGGCAAAAAGAACTGCAGTCAATTTTGAGTGCGGTTTTTTTTTACCCTGTTTTGTTATAGTGATCTTGTTCATTGTCGCTTTTCACTATATGTCCTCCGTGACAAATCGCCCTCACTAAATCCACCCAAAAAATTGGTGAGTGCGAAGTGGTGCCATTTGACTCACAGAAGGAGTAAAAAGCGACACCTTCTCCTTGTAGTGGAATGTAGTACTTTTTTCACAAGGCCCAGGATTTGAGTCACACAATCAGAATATTGATGAGGGTATTATGATGTAATGGACCTAATGGTGAAGGAAGTAGGTAGGTCGATCTTGGGAAATTGATTGTCATTCTGAATAGAAATCAAAAGGATCAAGAGGAATGGTGATGCAATAGGTAATGTGAAGTAGAGGAAGTTTTGATTTTTGAGCCTTCCAAGGGAGTGACCGGGAGGGATGTTCTTTCCATATGAAGGTTCTTCTTTTGTGTTACTAGACATAATGTCAATATTAGTTTAATATTGTTCAATCATGCTCAATCAGAGGTTTAAATAAAAGGACACCATAATTATGTCAAAGAAGAACGTTCACGATTATGAGATATAATGGTGCTCACCATAATTATCCAATATTTGGTTGCCACCTCTACTGAAATGGGCTCCATTGATGATAACCATTTGTTGTCTCTGCCCCACCAGGGGAGAGACTATGAAAACGCTTTGTTTTCAAAGAGTTACATGGATGAACAATATAAACAAGCTATAAAAATAAATCTAGGGTAAATACTAAGGCAGACTACATGACTAGCCGCTTGTTCTAGAGACTGAAGTGCAAATTTGTGGATGTCAATCAATTGGTGTGAAGCCAACATAATTAGAGTATCATTCTGTAGCCATTGAAGATCCAGTAAACTGAGAAATGATCTTGGACTATTAAATACTTGAAAATAATAACCATATTAGGTTGGTCAAAATTTTAGGGCACCTAATATATCAAGTGAGAAATCAAGGCGTGTGTTCTAACCTTTTAAGTTGGTTTGGGCCATTGAATGAGATGTTTTAAGATCATTTCAAAGCGTTTTTCTGAAGGTCATTTAGAAACATTTTTGGATTGTTTCAGGTCAGTTTTTGTTATGTTTTGGTTCATTTCTGTTCAGATTCATTTCAGAGTATGATTGTCGTCATTTCTCCAGAAAACAAGAAATGACCATTTTAACGGAATATAACCATTTTTTCCAAATATGTATTAATTGAAAAATGAAAAATTTAATACTGACGTGCTCAGTTAAGTAATGTTGGTCTGAATATTGCCAGGGATGCGGATTCGTATACGACTCTTACATTGCATACATTGCGATATTTTTAAATGGTGTGCACACTGGGAAGGTGATCCTTCGCCTTTTTGAGGCCGTCGGTAAGCTACTATAGCTCAAATTCACTGCCACATATATCATTCAGCTTCATAAAATTGAAATCATTTGGTGCTTTAACCCCTAAAAGACCAAGAAGTCCAAATTGGGCCTCGTATTGTTTTAGCAGTTTTGAGTAGGTTCTATGTGGACTTTCTATGTGGACTTCAAATATCATTCTTTGTTTGTTTCTTGACCATCATATGCGTTATTCTTCATTGATTCTAGTGATATAAAATTTAGTCTCATCTTAATTATATATTTCACAATATGATTAATTGAATTTAATATGATTAATCCTCGGTCCTTTAGGTGTTAATAGAGGCCATTTTGCAACTTACTCATTCTTATGGTGGAGGATTAATTCAACACGTTCTTTCAATATAACTAGTGATATTAATATCACAATACTGACGGAGTGCCTTTGATGTTATGTGGAGGGACAAGCAGAAATCTACCTTGTAGGAACTGTGATGCTGATATTTGCAATGGGCCTCTTTGGACTTTTCATCAGCAATGAGTCACAGAATAGAACCGATAGTGATCGTGCATTGGAGAACACAACGCTTTTCGGCATGTTTGCACTCACCGTAAGCATATTATCCCCAAAAGGCTCTCACCTGTTTTTGTAAAAGTCAAAGCACTACAATTTGCATACTTGATATATCACATTGTATGATTTATGATTTTTCATAGATAGTCATTAACATTATGGAGGTATGACAAAAATTACAACATGATTGGAAGATATTTTAAATATTTACAAATTTTATCATGTAAACGAGATAAAAATTCAAAATAAATATATTTTTGACAAATTTAATAAATGTATTTTTGTTTAATTTTTTTATTATTAGGTCTACTCTAATGGAACAACTTGCCTGTTCTAACTTCTAACCTTATCACAAACCCTACTTGCTTCATTTTGAAGAGTTTGTTATGCCGACTTTGTTAATTTGTCCTATTAGTGCTTGTAAGATTAATTTCATGATTGTCTAATTGGATGGATTTAGGTTGTTGAACAACGTCCTAAATTGAGCACAAACAGATAGATGTCTACATTCAACTATCTTGTTGGAGTCAGCATGGTCTTTGAATATTTTTTTGAAATACATGAATATTCTTCAAATATTCAAATATTTTCTTATCGGATAGACATGAAGCTACTTGGATAGATGTGGACTAGTGATGGGTGGATATTGGTCAAATGATCTTTAAATGTAGATTCCTAATGGATTTGAGATATCCACGGGTAAAGGCATAAATTCAACATTTTAACCTACATTCTAAAATTTCAATGGTCAATATCCACCCATCACTAGAGACAAATAGATAGGTTGAACATCTTGCTTCACTCCTTGACAATCATGACTAATTTACCAAAGTCACACAGTTTGTAACATATTTAAATTAGTGCAGGCAAAATCAGAGTAATATGTACATTTTGATTAATTTTGAAGCTACACTAATTTTGCACCCTTACTAATATGATAAATTAGTGTAACTAATTTTGGTGTGTGTAATGTATAGAAGTTAATATGAAAACCTTCAATCTATACATTAAAGAAGGCAGTAGTTGGTTTGTTTTGTTTTGTTTTGTTTTTTTATATTACATTGACATTTCTTGGACCGTGGAGCCATTGGTTGCATTCTTGGTCTTGTCGAAAAGCTCTTAAAGAGAAAGGGTGCATTCTTGGGAGGTGCACTCTTTTATGTATATGAGGAATCACGAGATGTACAGTGGGGTGACACCGAAATTGGCACCTTGTGCAATTCCAGGGATAGTTCCCACACTGCTGCCAACTTTGATACCCTCCCGAGGGTTGGATAATTGTTATTTTAACATGAAATTTTAGAAACACAATCATTATTATGTTGAAAACATGTGTACCAAATTTCAAGGCCAGAAGATTGATACAGAAAAAGATATTCAAGATTTACTAACAAGGGGTAGCTGTAAGAAATGCTTCACAACTGCCAACTTTGACACCCTCCCAAGGATTGAAGAAATTTTTTTCCCATGAAATTTTTGGAGTAGGAATATCTTTATGTTGTTTACACATATGAAAAGATTCAAGTCCAAAAGACCCACAAAAAAAATGATATTCCAAATCTACCAACAGGTGTAGTTGTGAGAAATAAAGAGGAAAATTGTCTCACAACTTTGACTGCCTCTCTAGGGTTGGGAATTTGTTATTTTAAAATGGAATTTTTGGCACAAAATCACTTTTTAGTTGATAACACGTGCAAAAACTTTCATGTTGAAATAACAAATACTCAACTCTAGGGAGGCTATCAAAGTTGTGAGACAATTTTCCTCTTTGTTTCTGACAACTACACCTGTTGGTAGATTTGGAATATCATTTTTTTTGTGGGTCTTTTGGACTTGAATCTTTTCATATGTGTAAACAACATAAAGATATTTCTACTCCAAAAATTCCATGGGAAAAAAAAATTTCTTCAATCCTTGGGAGGGTGTCAAAGTTGGCAGTTGTGAAACATTTCTTACAGCTACCCCTTGTTAGTAAATCTTGAATATCTTTTTTTGTATCAATCTTCTGGCCTTGAAATTTGGTACACATGTTTTCAACATAATAATGATTTTGTTTCTAAAATTTCATGTTAAAATAACAATTTTCCAGCCCTCGGGAGGGTGTCAAAGTTGGCAGCAGTGTGGGCACTATCCCTGGAATTGCACAAGGTGCCAATTTCGGTGTCACCCCACTGTACAAGAGAAGGATTAATTTGAACACTACCGTACTATGTATACCGAGATGTATACATACAAGAAGCATATATAGGGCCAAAAATAGGGTTGTATATTTACATTATACGTATATACATGAACAAATATAAGAATATTCTAACTGTACAAGGGAAATTTTAAAGGGGGTCATGAACGCATGTGATTCCAAGGTTTAATAAAGAGTGCACCCCCGAAGGTGCATCGAATTTGTTTTGTAACTTTTGAACCTACAATGTAGAAATTATGGATTTTTTTTTATTGAATTTTTTCACCATAAATTGAATTAAATTATAAATAAATCATTCTAAAAATAATTTTTAAATTTTTTAAATTTTAAATCTTATGATTTTACAAGTCTTAGTCTCGTGATATATAGTCCTTCAACAACCAACCGCAGAACTCATGACTTGGCGATCTCACACCACACCAAAACTCAAATTATACCCAAAATTTCCCGATTTATACCCATCTAATAAGTTTATGGTTACTTTTATTGTTTACTGTACTAAAAGTAATAGATAATAAACTAATTATGGACAACAACGAATTCTGCACAAAATGACAAATTCTAAACAATTTGCGAAAAATTGTAGAAAATGCTCAATTCTTTCTAAATTCGATTACAAACAAAATTTTAATATTTTTTGAATAAAATTTGTTGAATTGAATTTGAAATGATATACTCTTTAAACATGGTGATTCTTTGAAATTTTTGTGTTTCTTAAATCTATGACCTCATTTTTGCAAGGCCACTTTTGAACTATAGTCAATGCAATTTTGGCTTGGTCAACGACTTGACATACTTCTACATTTGTAATTTTAGAAAAATATATAATCAAGTATGACTAAATCCAACCGTTAGATAGGACAACAACTTGGTGAAGAATCTCCAAAAAATTAGATGACTTTCATCCAAGCATTGATGAGAACGTGAGAAGGGTTTGAATCTGTTAGTTGTCCAGTTTCTGGACGCTGTGATGTTTAGGGGTTAAGTGTCTATCCTCGCAAGGGAAGAGTAGTTTTGCAACAAAGGCCCTTCGTTTGATGGGCTCTGGGTCCTTGTCATTACGAACAGACACTTTATTCACGCTAGCCTCGAAAGAGGACCGGAGTTTCTATTTTTTAGATGATCACAAAATAAAAAAATAAAACGTATTCAATTTTAAAATAAATAAATTATGAATAAATTATTATAAAAATAATATTTAAAATAAAAATATGACTAAATCACAGAGAACACACGACCCTAAACAGTATAGGGCCATTCTAGTCATTTGTTAAATTGAAAAAAAAAAAATTAATTTTGATTTGAAATGTTTTACTTTTTTTTTAAATTTAAAATTTTTACTTTAATTTACTTTTACTTTTTGAGATTATGTATTACATTGAAGTTGCTATTGAGATATACTATGAAAGAAATTCATTAGTTACTAAAAGAAATATGGGATTATACGACTACAAATATACGATTTCAATAGTAAAAAAAGGTAGTCCGTAATGATTGTCACTAGTCATTACGGAGTAGTTAGAGTCATATACTTGTAGTCGTAAAATCCCACATTTCTTTTAGCGAGTATAATATCAATTAGTTCAATTTAATTATTATACTATAAGTACAAAGCCACAAGGTCATTTGAATTCAGCCTTATGAAAACAGGATTTTTGGTAATAAAATGACACAAAGATGGAAGACAATGAATCAACCAATCATAATTATCATTCAAATATTGTTTTTGAGGAATATAAAGCACAGGTTCTTGTTAAAGAAGAATATAAGGATTTTCAAAAATATAGGGTAACATCACACTTCAATATTTTCATAGAAAAGGTCGAATGTTGATGGTTTGTATTTATGAAAAAGTTTCTTTTTCATATGAAGTAGAATGAGTTACTATAAAACGTCCAATTAAAAACCAACATCACACATAATGGATTGGTAAAAGAAATTGGAGGTTAAAGTTTGATGACAATAATCAACGGGAGGTCTTTCAAAAATTGCACAAAGAATGTTATAAGAAAAAAGTTGAAACATTTATACACCATACATCCACACAACAAAAAATGAAGAAAAAAGGACATACAAAAGAATTGTATATGATATAGACTTAGTAGATAAAAAATGGCTAGCTCAAATTAATAAGCAAGTACAGACAAAAGACAAAACGATTTTTCAAGAATGAGTGAAGAGATATTTGAGAAGATTCTATATAAACTAAGAAAAGAGGCATACTTACATCAACAACAATACGAAAACATGGACTTAAATTTTGATGCTATTGCATCATATTTATGTCACGGTATAATCAAAGAGGAGGTAGTGAAGGTCATTTATGATTATTGGATGGATAAGAGAAAGAGTAAAAACATGTCTTTAGTCCGACTGTTTCAACCTCCATCATGGACTCCATTGATGTACTATAAAAAAATTGTGCAATCAAAAAGCAAGTCAAAGAGACAAGAAGTTGTATTAAATAAAGGTCAATCATGGCGAGTGAAAATGCGCAACAACATAAGTCATTGAAATGAAAATTATATAAAAGAAGACATTGAAAAAAACTATTCTTCAATAATTTGTTGTAGAAAGTTTAAATATAATTGTTATTCATGTGTTTGCCACAAATTTTAATTGTTGAGTTCATTCTACTTTTAGAGTTGAGCATCTTTGACACAATGTAATATTCGAAATAAGATAAAGTACCATGTACAATAACTAAAGGTAAACATGTAATCCAATTCCACCAAATGAAAACTTAACTTTGGCCCTAAACCACTTCAATTCCACCTTCATAGTTACTCTTTACTATAAATTTGTAGATAGAATGTATAATTATGGATTAAGTGAAATGTGCAATTAGATAAAAATTGGAGAACGTTTAGTGCTTTTGATGGATGGTTATAGGCTCGCTTAATCCTGCTTAAGCAATTGATATATGATGATATGAGATTGGCATTTCCATACATAATTAGGGATAATTATGCTTCTAAGGCTCGTTCTAGGGGCTTTTTCAAGGGTATATTTTTGGGTGGTTCAAGGAAACTTGTAGACGTAATATTAAGTGGTGTCCAATTCTATGTGAAACAGAAACGTCCAGCATGGATGCAGATCACTTCTCTGGACACACTGAAGACAAAGCTGGGGCATTGCATCGTGATGATCCTCGTTGTGAAATTGTTTGAAAAGAGCAAGACAGTCTGCATCGCCAGCTCCATGGACTTACTCATGTATTCCGTTGCCATTTTCTTTGCATCTGGCTCGCTCTATGTGCTACATCAATTGCATCATGCACATTTGAGCTAGGACTACTAGCAGACCTGTCGTTTTTCATTCCCCACTTCGTGGAAACAGTGAATAGTGGCTGAATATTATGTTTATAATTTTGTCTTCTTGTGATCAAAACCACGACACAGCCCATGTGCCTGGTGCAGTTTCATTCCTTTTTCATTTATAGTAAGTGAAAAACAACACATTTCCTACTAGTGTAGGTTCACTAGCACCTACAAAGGTTACTTAATCATGTAAGTTCAACCTAATCTATACTATAATTGCCTAGGTCCTCATCAACTCCTGAAGACAATTACATGAGTATGAGAAATGACAGCCTTCAAACATATCGTTCTTGAGCCTCCCTACCGTTCACCTTCAAATCTCAAGCATCTGTCAAAGGATCGGAGAAATCACAGAGAACTTTCTCTAACTTCAACTAGTCCAAGCAAGAGGGTTGGAGAGTTGGATTATTTTAGTAGCAGTTTCTCTACAGTGTTGCTACAGTGTAAAGGGTGTCGTCCAACAAGGTATTAAGAACCTTATGAAACTGTTTTCAATCTTTGTCCTTCAATTCAATAATATTTTGAGAAGGTTTACACCATTGATCATGTGACTGATGGGAAAACTGTGCTGGCTGCCGGTTATTCCAGGAAATAGGATGAGAAAATGATGAATGCAATGCTCAACCAATCATTAACTTTGGCTTGATTTTTCCATCCGGAGCTTGTACGGTAATTGCAACATGCTGCAGATCATCACAGATAATTTGTTAGAACTGAGGTCATTGTTCAAGTACATTATCTCTCTGGAATCATTGAAGTGCAGAGTATGATATTACAGTCTGTAAATTGTATAATTGTGAAATTTGTAAAATCTATCACACATACAGTCTAATTGTGCATTGGAATCACGTACAGTCTAATTGTGCATTATGAGTTTATAACAGAATCACGCACATGGAACTTGAATCCAGGTGATTTTATTCTTCACACGATCAAAAGTGACACTTTGATTCACCATGAAGTTGTCTGCAATGGCATCAATCAAAAATCCACAGTTGGAACGACATTGTAAAAATGGCATTATCATTGTAGTAAAACCACATTGATAATTTAGAATGTAGTTTTGACGCGTTGCAAGAACATTAGAATTATGTCATTAGAGTTAACTGAAAATAGACCCTCTTTTCTGTGACTTCTAAGGTGAGTTTGCATCCCAATATTAACATATTTTGGTTATGATTTCCATACCCCTTGGCGATGCAGGGCCTTGCTTTAAATTATTCTCCAACTCACCATAGACTAATTTTGCAGTCTTTTTGAACTCAAAACGAGTTTAAGGTGAGTTTCCACTTTGAGACACTCTTTTCGGTTATTTAACTCTATTGTAACGCATTATTTTGAATCGGATGTGGTTAGAACGACATCCCAATGTTGTGACTTGGCTCAAGTAGATAGAGACCAATCATATTGAAAGGCTTTTGGGAAAAATGATTTCAGATCAACTTTGATGCAACCAAACCCAAATATAACATTATAATTAACCAATTCAAATCAACTCAACCAAAACATAACATTATTAATTAGTTCTAGCGGGGTCCCATAAAAATAGGGAGCTCGCTAGTGAGATGTCTTGGCCATTTTAATTAAAATCCCCGCTCAAGAGAGGGATCCTCCATCCTCTGATAAGGCATCACAAAATTATGCCTGGGAAAGAAAATATATATCATTCTCTGAGTTATAGAATGTGTGGAAAAGAGATGAGGATAAGTCCAAAGAGAACATACGCCCAACAATGCTGTATTCGCTCTTGCTGTCCATCAACGTCAAGCAAACTGTAAATGAATTATCCTGCAGGCACAACCAAATTTTATCACGGCCATGCATGAATTTCTTATGCAATTTGAAAGTGGGACGTTGTAGCCCACTATGAGTGATGGCAGACAGTCGGGGAATGGCCTGATATGGGTATCACTTTTACGCGTCTCACATAGTGTGACTTATGTCTAACTCATGTGCTAGAAATTCTGTTTTTAACACCATGTATATAGTTGCAGCCATGGTGCCTATAACACCCTCTAATTTTTGTAATTTTCCAATGTTTTTTTCTTACCAAAAAGATATTTCTCAAAAATCATACTATTTTTGGAGGGGGTACCTATATCAGGCCATCACCCAGCCTCATTTTAGTTCAAAAATCAATGGCCATAGACATTTAGCCAAGTTATGCTTACACCACTTGTGTGTGAATATGCCTGTGAGCTGTTGAATACAGGGGGTCAGTATACGCGATGGAATCAGTAACTTATTGGGTTTAAGAAAAAGAAAAGAGATTGAGATAAATTACTCCACCTGCATAGGAATAATCACATAGGGCCTAAGAACTTCGAGCTTTGCCCCACCAGAAAATTTCAAAGTGATAGTCGGTAATTCTACAGAATCTACATTGTTTCTGCAGTTGGAAAATCAACAGAACACAAAAAAATTACTCATTTATATGACCACAAATAAGGGAAGCGTTCAGTTGTAGACAGGTAAATAATTGGCACAAATTAAGTAAGAGCTGCCAGCTGGCATTGCAAGTCTGGTTTCAGATTACTTACGGTAGTGAATAACAGTGCTGAAAGGCGTCCACAGGGCTTGTCACACTTCTGTAAGGGACTGCTTTGTCAGCCTGTACAAGAAAAAGGCTAGACAAATAAATATTAACAGCCACTTATCATGATCAATGAGAGGTTAACTTTCTTCAAAAGCAACCCTCTGCGACCACAGTAAAATGGTTCTAGATTGGGGGGTTGCGCTGTACTAAACACGTACACGTATACGTGAGTGGTATTAATTTGAACGTATACATACAATAAACATATTTAGAGCTGAAAATATTGAAGTACACTTTCATCAAACATATATTTAAGACGGAATAGATCTAATATATACAAAGGTTTTTAGACATATAACCCCTCGTATACAGGGGTTTTTAGAGGGGTCATGAACGCACGTGATTCTCAAATATAATGTAGAGTGCACCCCGGGTTCTAAATTAATAAGCAGCTATGCTACAAGAGGCTCTGTTCCTTTTATAGTGCAGTTACGAGAGACAATATTAATAGGCTATTTCATTGTGTAGCTGCACTGTAGATGTAGCTTATGTGCATGTTAGGGACATGGGCTCAGTGTTCAAGTAGCAACAAACACTACACATTGTACATACTGATGTGATTGGCTTCCCGCTCTTCTTGGATTCAGAGCCAATAAATATTGATGATTAAAGAAACATGATATTACTCATTGAAGCATAATTATTTTAATTTAATCAATGGATGATTACATAAACTGAGCAAGCCTTACAGCAGCCGTGACAAGGTTGTACGACGCGGTAGCCAGGTATGAGTATGTGGTTCCCGAGTCAAAAATGGCCACTGTCGTGGTCTTCACAGACACATCGCCCACAAGGACGTAGGTCAAGCTCACCCAATAACCAATACTGTTCATCAAAGGAAGCACACTCAGCCAATACTGTTCATCAACGAATCACACGAGTCTACGCAAAAGCAACCAGTCCTCTCGTAAACAAGACTCCCAGCCACTCAACGACAGTACTATGCCTTTAATTTCAGTACATGGTGTTTTTAAATTGATGCACAAAGTGCAAGCATGTAAGTGCATTCACATGCACATGACTGCAGTTTTTGTGCACTGTAGCCAAAACAAACCTTGGAATCCAATTTGTAACTACAAGTTTCAGTCTAAAATCATGTTGCCATCAACAAAGATTATGACTGTTGCTATTGGTAGAGATGACCTTGCCATGAGAAATGATCATGATATTAAAATGATGCCATGGATTGAAGACCAACATGCAATTAGCGATGAGCAATTGTCCATTGGATCTATACCATGAGTAGATTTCAAAGAGTCACAATATGGTGGAAAGTCCCAATTAAATGAATATCGCGTTCAAAGGAAATCACTCACAGACAAAGAGGGGTTGGTCATCATCTTACGGGTTAGTTTTCAGGATAGCTGTACTGTGCGCCTTGGAGGAGCCCCTGTCTCCAAACACAAGCCTTCCGGTGCTATATCCATCGTCAAAGCACAATGAGAAGGAATTGGCTATCAAATTGGATTGTGCCAGAACGCTGGGAACTGAAATAGTGCGCATGCCTAGCCCTAGAAGACCATCAGGTACACTAGTGCCATTGACAAACGCCCCTGTCTGATTTGTTCCACACCTGCAACAAAAGACAGGGCAAAGCCACCATAACATTCTTTAGAGGCCCAGTGTCGCACCTCTAAATCTGAAGCATCATTTTGTTAGGGGATCAATAAGATTCACAGAGAAATTTCTCTAACTTTGGCTCGTTCAAGCAAGAGGGTTGGAGAGTTGGACTATTTTATTAGTAGTTTCTTTACAGTGTAAAGGGTGACTATGGTCCAGGGAGGGCTAAAGAACTTTATGACTGAGAGACTTAAGTGAAAGAAAGTCGTCTACTTATCATAAACAAGTAGGTATGCCACAAGATGCTTTGTCCTTGTAACATTGCCTCAATTTGAAATGCTTTGGCTTGGTCCCTTTTCTACAGTGAGTGCTATTGTAGTCAGAGGCATCATTCCTCAACAGTAAGAATGATGTCTCTACATAAAGCCCTCCCATAATTTGGCGGACAGATTATATTCCATAATCTCGGCGCAGGGCAACAAGATGTAATGGGTCTGCTCTCTCATCAAGAATAAAACCCAAAACCTACTTCATGCTATCTAGATCCAAACACCCAACTCAAGTCCCTAACAAACAAGGGCTCGTGCTTTACTTGGGCTTTACGATGGGTATTTAATTTATGCAATCGATCTCGGGGATAATCTCCTCGAGCAAAACCCTTGGAGATTATCTCAGAAATCCCTCACAGAAGTTAATTTTCCTCTACAATAGCACTGCAGATTTCCAATTCAAGATTTTTCCTTGAATTCAAAAAGACTGCAAAACTAGTCTATGGTGAGTTGGAGAATAATGTAAAGTAAGGCCTTGCACCACCGTGAGGTGTGAAACTCGTGACCTCCCCAACGCTGGAAGGGAGTTCCGACAAGTTACCCCAAACCAAAAGACCCGACCATGGGAACTATTCATGAACAATGCATTTCAAAAATTGTAATCATAGGAAGAGAACTCCACTTGAACTCCGCTCATGAACCAGTTCTGTTTTCGGATAACTCTATTGTGACAATATGCCATACAGAAACTTCCAATTTACTGAAGCCCCTGTTAATAGTAAGGGTTGAAAGCCCTAATCAAGAGGAGTTGAGCACTTGGTGGTGCCATTACATTACATACCCAAGCACTACACCGGTAGCAGTCTTGTTTCCACCTTTTTGTGGGACAAGGTACATCACATCCTCAACCAGGTACCCATCCGTGGAAACAGGAGAAAGGTATTGCAAATGGTAAGGACATTGCGCTGCGATTGTTGAACATGAACTGGCCAGGTCGCAGTATGCGCTCGCACATGTTACTTGCACAGATGATGTCGAACTCGAGGGATTGTATACATTGAATGTGGTGTTCTGCAGACAATCATCAACAACCAGTATCACCATCGGTTTACACAAGAAAGAACGTTAGCATGCATGCAGTGGGGTAACTAAAAACACTCCTGCTGAAAAGGTGGCACTGTCAAGGGAGATGCCCAGGCAAGTAGTGCCCAATTCCACGCATGCACAGTGATTTTGCATGGTCATATCCCTGGGAGCACCACCTTTTCTACTAGTGACCTAATTCCAATCCATACTCCAATGCAACCCCATTAATTAGTTTCTTGCTTACATGAAATGTACGTGGTCTGAACATGAGAACCTAGGGCCACGTTTTAGGTACATTTATAATTAGACCTTTGAAAATTCATTGTTTTGTTTCAGTGTTTAAAAGATACGTACCAATTAAGATGCGTCGGAATTGTCTTTCACTTGCATAATTATAGGCATAAGACTAAACAGATAATTATAGGCAGTTTAGTAAAAAGAACTGCACTCAAGTACTTATTTCAACACATCTAGATGACAGTGTTTTAGAACTTGGGCAACTCACATAAATGGACGAGACAGAAGGGGCACATGCAAGGCAATGTGCACAGGGCACCCATAGTAAGTCACTCCCGGTGTCCAATGTCACAAAGTAGCTCTGGCTGGGCATTCCAATCTCAACGTACGTATAGTGCAACCTGATGAGAAATTCAGTCATTCAAGCACGGTTATGCTTAACATTCTTTATCTCTTAAACATTGTTCGTATCCTTTTTAGACAAAACGTTAATTTTTTCATAAATTGGCAGATATCTTTACAAAATTGAAACCTAACTTTATCCTACTTGTAATTGTTAACCCCTAAACGTCACAGCGTCCAGTTTCTGGACGACTAACAGATTCAAACCCACCCTACGTTCTCATCAATGCTTGGATGAAAGTCATCCAATTTTTTGGAGATACTTCACCAAGTTGTTGTTCTATCTAATTGTTGGATCTAGTCATACTTGAGTACATATTTTTCTAAAATTACAAATGTAGAAGTACGTTAAGTCGTTGACCAAGCCAAAATTGCATTGACTGTAGTTCAAAAGTGGCCTTGCAAAAATGAGGTCATAGATTTAAGAAACACAAAAATTTCAAAGAATCACCACGTTTAAGAGTATCTAAATTCATTACAAACTCATTCCAACAAATTTTACTCAAAAAATATTAAAATTTTGTTTGTAATCGAATTTAGAAAGAATTTTTAATTTTAGCTTTCAAATTTTATAATTAAATATTGGTGATAGTATTTGTGAATCGAACCCTACGGATAGAATCTAAAATTAAAAATCTAGAACTTTCATTTGTATATCAATTCCAAAATATTCTTCTAAATAGTACTTTATGATGATTTTTCTCAAATTTTCAATTCCAAGGACACCCTGATACGTTTAGGGGTTAAAGCTTTGTGCAGTTGAGTGTTACAGTTTTCTTTTGCTCTGAATCGTGCCATTATAACCTTAAACGTTATAATGACGTTAAACCTTTGGTTCTCCATGATGCAACTATGTGCATCTATGTTGACATTCTATTTACCTCCCACAACGTACTTTTTTTTATGTAAAGAGAGAAAATGAGCATCATGGACATCCAATTGGCATATGGTGTCACGTACAGGGCCTCCCTGAAGAACGATGTGATTTCATGATCTTGCATTTGAAGGGTGTAATTATTAAGAAACAAAAATGATTCGGCGTTCTTAAAGAATTGATGATTTCGACGACATCCTCACCCATCGTGTTTGTTGTAATAGGTTGCATTTCCAATGGAGTTCGCCATGAGCGGTAGTGAAATTTGGGATGCTTCCGCAGCGTCATGGCCATGGATGTGGCTATGGTGCCGAAATAAGTCGAAGTGGAAGAGCATGCTGTAAAATGCAGCTGTTCCTTGTTGAGGCCAATCCTTAAAATCATTTCCATGGCGTACCTAGAGAAATAAATAAATTGCACAAAGTTTAGCCAAATGATTGGAAGCCTGGAAGATAAAAATCTTGGCAAAGAAACTTTCAGCCAAAAGCGTAGAATTTATTATCCACAAAAGAATATCAAAGTGAACCAAAAGAAAATGCATCTAATATCTTAACCCTAAAGGACCAAGGATTCATAGTTTTAAAATGACATATTCAATTGATCATAATTATTGTGAAAAAATAAAAATCCAGATAGGACCAAATTTAATATCACCAGAACCAGTGAAGATCATTGCATGTGTTGGTAAAAAATCAAATAAATTTGAACAAGAGGAAGTCCAAATAGGACCTACTCAAAACTATTAAAAGGAACAACGAGGCCAATTTGGGTTTCTTGGTCCTAAAGTTGCTACAAAACTATTGAGAAGTTAGAAGGTGTACTAATTTTGAGAAAATATGTTAAGTTCAATATCATGGCACCTGAAGCTCCCTTCTCGCCTTGTTGGAGAATCTGTGCGTGACTTCGAAGCTGTACAAGTTGCCTGTGACACCAACAAAGCCCTCAGCACACACCAGGAAAACCACACACCATACTTGCAGCGACAACAACAACAAAACAGATGGAATTCTTCTTCTTCTTCTTCTACAGCTCCTTGGCAGAGGCATGAAGGAAATTATCAATGCATATGGTCTCTCCAATTGTTGCACACATCAAGGCTGTAATGGATGGATCCCAGCTGATTTGGGTACCATTTGACCGTCACTCTGGGTTTACCCAATTGATGCCATTTGAGATGGAGAGTGTCCACAATATGAAGCGGTGCTATGGATTCCAAAAGGAAACTTATACATTCAATTGTTTGCAAACGATTGTCAACAGTCAAATTTGATACTTCTAATGTAACTTGTCACTAGGATCTTAACCGTCACTTTAGAAGATTGGTGTGTAACGTACATGTGCAATTACTCGGACCTTTGTCCGGAAATAATTGTCTTAGTTTTTGGCATTTTTTTCTGACGTAGTTGTCTTATGTTTTATACTTCAAACGGGGCCCTACTCACGTCAAACAAAGCGGACAATGAGAATGACACAAAAACTACATACTATTGTTAAATATAGACCGTTTTTCTTATAAGGAAAGAGCTTTTATAAAAAAAAAAATGTTAAGTTGAAAAATGCTAAAAACTAAGACAGTTATTTCTAGACATCTGGAGAGAGTATTTAATTAGAACCATTTTGTAAAAGCATCTTCACATGTTGCGAATGAAGAAATTTCCTTGATTGTCACAAGCAAGAAGGTTTCATCTAGGAATTAGTAACAATGAGTAATCACAACTTTTGAGGTTTGGCTTTGGTTTAGGTCACGATGAAGTTGAATGTTGGTCTACTTGGCAAGAATTAGGAAGCGTAGGCATTATCCCTAGTAATGCAAAATTACTAGGAGAATCTCTTTTTTCTGGGCAAGTTAGGGGAGTTTCTCTTACTCTTATTCCTCTTCTGTAAAGTCACTCTAAGTGAACTAAGGTAGGACGCTCTCAATTTGAAACTTTTTTTTTTTTTTTTTTTGGCAGAAAGACAAAAAGTAAAAGAAAAAAATTTACATGAAAAATAGAATACTAGTACAATTAATTATGATTTATCAAAATTGAAAGTCATAGTGTTCAAAAAGCGTCCCCATCCTTAAATGCACAACTAGTACACATTTGAAAATTTAATATCATTAGCTTTTTACATTAGCTTTAAGTAGTAGGTTGCCCGGGTAGGCAACTTCCATATTATACGCACGGGGCATCAGCATTAAAACGGCTTAGAGGACGGCTTTTGTAAAAAATTATATCAAATTATATAAAAATAAAAGGATCAAAAAGTTAGGTGAAGACCAAATAAAATAAAATAAGATGTAGAAAATGTTGAGTTGCATATTTATTAAAAAGAAGGTCCACAACGCATATAAAGAATTGAAACACCTATGCATAATTTTTAAAAATCCATACTCGGAGAAGTTGCCTCCAATTTAAAAATTACATTTTTCAAGGATTCTTTGTTAAAAGGGCTACAAGGGTTTCCTACATCAAAATAAATTACATCACTTCAGATTGAATTAAAATGCAATATAAGTGATTATAATCAGGGCATATAATACGGAAATTGCGTACCCGAGATAGATTGTTGTCCCTTTCATTTCCCAAAAACACATTTCCACATGTACATGTAACTAAAGAATGATGGGGCATTTGCATTTTTGAGCACATTGGCAGCAAGTGAATATGAATGTACCATACCTTAATATCAGGTTTGGCAAAATTATTTCTAAAAATAGATGCCAGAATTTTTGAGAAATTACTTTTCAAAAAAAATTGTAAGGGAAAAAACGGATTTCGGGTATATTTGTTTTGCCGAAATCTATTTTTAGAAAATATTAATTATTCGACGGAGGGTCAATGAAGCTGCCCCTAAAATACGGTATTTACAATGCAACTTGAGACATCAATGTATCAAGTGTCAAAAACCATGATTTTTTAGTTCCTGTCAATAGTTTCACAATTCGGTGGCATTGTGCCACACATAATTTTCTTACAGCTCTCAATGGGAGTCTCTTCCATTCTGAAATACACATGTGCCAGCCATTTCTTTCTTATACACCCATAATTGTGTTATCTACCTCTGTTCCGATTTTCAGAACAGCAAGTCCCCAAAAATTGGTTGGAATGGTTTGTAGAATACTTTGTACAAGTGTGAATGATCGGAGCCCTCAAATTCTACAAGGATGAATTCCCCTCAAATTCTTTGAATGGGAGGGGGACTGTCTTCACAGCTCTGAATTTGCCTACGTTGTTGAGATGCTCGTTCTCCAATCTGTGTGTGCACATACATCACCAACAAGCGACTGAGTCAAACATGTGTTTTGATTATCTTAACACATTGCAAGAAAATAAATACTCCCTCCGTTTCATAATAAGAGTGGACCCACTTTTTTGGCGTGTTTTAACTTAACGCTTTTATTGCCAAAAAAGTCGTCTAAATACTCAATAAATGATCTATCTTCAATAGTAGTATGTATTTTTTGTCACTCACATTGTCTGCCCTATTTGAATTGGATAGTGCTCTCGTTTAAAGTATAAAACATAGGAAAAAACTAAGAAAAAAAATGCCAAAAAAGTGCAAGTCCTCATATTATGAAACAAAGGAAGTAAAAATAATAACAATATTAATAATATTAATAATATTAATATATTGTTATTATAATATATATATATATATATATGTATATATATATATATATGTATAAAGAAAATGCTCTGTTCCATACCTGTAGAAGTTCCAATGACCGCGGCGGATAACCTCCAAGGATGCAAAGATGGTGTCCCAGCCTGGTTGACTGAATCCAGGGAAAGTGTTCACATGTTGAATGGATGAAACCCAAGCAAGTCGTAACACAACATTCACACCCTGTAAATCACAATGCCACAGATATTTGAGACTTTTGATATTAACAAAACAAGACTTCAGGGGAATTGATGACTCCAACATCACCTCAATGGACTAGGTAACGTGACAGTACAGTACAGCCTTATTGAGTGTGAGAAATGAGAGTGTGAGAAATGAGATGGTTAGTCATGAGATTTGCAATAGAGGAATGTTACTTCTATAACGTAAAGCACGGGGCAAGAAAATCCTTCACAAAATCGTGCCAGTCATATGGAGGAACGGCACTGCTGAGAAGTTATGGGTGCCCGGCACCATAACCAGTGCCAGGAATCATAACCAAGGAACCTTGCCCCTGTGCTTTACGACGGGGGAGGGCTTGAATCACGGGCTGCCCTCGATGGGCAGGCTCTCAGCGCCTCGGCCTGCCGGCCTCGACGCCTCGGGCCTTCCCATCGAGGGAAGCCCTTGATTCAAGGCCTCCCCCCTTACAAGAATGTACTTTCATGTTACTATCACGTAACTTCAATGGTTGAATCATTAAATTTAAAGAAAAGAACACCATAACATTCCATGAAGAACAAGATTATGAGATCTTAATCAAGCATGGTCTATAAACATGGTTGTCACCTGAGTCTACAAAAATGGGCTCTATTGAGGTTGTGGAACCCAGTTTTGTAGAGATGAAACCAGGCATTGTATGTTTATATATGAAGAGTATGATTATATATAATAATCTTATATGTTTAAAAGATTCTGTTGTCTTCCTTTTGAGACCATCCAACCATTTAGCTACTTTCATATTACGTTTACATCCTACTTAAGTTTCATGTTATTTAGTCCTACTTTCACATCACGTAATCCTACTTTCATTTTACGTAGTTCTGTTTTTCATGTTACATAGTCCTAATTTCTTGTTATGTACGGAGTAGTCCATTTCTTTTTAACAGAGAAAATTAAATGTTTTTTTCCTGAGTATGAGTGTGAAGACATGAACGATGACAAGGATCACACTGCTTGCATGTGAGGCAAATAATCAGTCTGTGGTGAATCGAATGTACTACTTACCATAGAAACAAAATAAACATATTTCTTCTTGAGAATGAGGTTGTCACGGAGCCACGGGTTCCTGGAGCTCCGCTGAAGCAGGCCCCAATCAACGACAAGATCCCAGTAGAGCTGGTAAAGTGTGGCGAAACAAGAGAAGAGGATGAACAGGACAAGCCAGGTGGTGTCGCCCCGGTAACTGTAGGTGAGTTTGATCACCATCGCCAACATGGCAGATGCATACTTCCCCGCATTATAAAGCTGCATCTTGTCTCCTTCGTCTCGCCATCTCCTCATGCACTGCAGCAATTCAAAATAAATTAAAAATAAATAAATAAAACCATTTTGAACAATTGACAATTACTCACCAGAGCCGCATGAAATGTATTAAATGCAGCGATGAACGCCATGTTTCTTATTTTTTAGCACTTTTGAGTGGACAATTTTTTGGTTCAATTTTATTGATTTTTGACCAAAACATGCAATGTTCTTGTGGTATTAAATTTAGCCTCATCTGCATAATTGATGATGTTCAATCAAAATAGTCATTTTAAAACCATGAATTTTAACTGTGAATCTGTACTTGATATACAGTACATAAATTTGACCAAAGAAAGGTAATAACTTATAATTTACCTGTAAGAACCGGAACCAATACGGCAGCGTAGAGAAGACATACATCATCGCCTTGAAGGTCTTGTTATGAGTGCAAGCGTCCTCCCGTCGGTCTTGGAAGTACCCACCGGAATAATAGCATAAAATGAATTCGATATTTCGGAACGAAGCAACTTGGCTTGTTAGTTGATCGCCAAGGAAAAAATCGGCAAGCACAACCTGCCAATCACAAACAATTATCATAAGAAAATGGCCAACAACATCAATTGCCAGGCTCACTCCTGCCAGTCTAGTTCTTGTTTAAGCAGTTGATTTTAAAGGCTCACAAGTTTCTATAATACATATTGTGAGATAAATTAAATATGATTGTGTGGCATGAGTTAAAAACCATTGATCTACATTCCAGATGATATACATATACATATACATATGTATTTTTTAATGCAGCTTAGTTGCAAAGGGTAGTAGTAGTACCCACCTTGAAAAAAGGAGCACAAATAACACGTTGAAAGCACCGAAGAAAACACATCCGTGTGGATCTGTAAAGTATGTTCATTGGTGTGCAAAGCCCAACAAGAAATACCTGCACATATGAAGCAATTGAAAGTAAGTTACCTCCCAGGTAAGAACGTTGTGATCATATTGTAAACAACCATCACTAGTAGAAACGTTGGCTGTGTAAACTAGAGAAGCCTGCCCAAAAAGACCCACAACTGGTCTAGTTCGTCATGTGGGGTCTTCTCAACAGTCTTTTCTCTAGTCTAAGCACGTCAGGATTTCTACTACCGGTAGACAAGTGCATTCATAAGAGAGTCAGTCTTCTCCACAAATCATGGGAGGTCTCTCTCTATGGTCACATATGATACATGTGAAGGGCAAGGATGTGGACCAAGGACTCCATATGATCATACAGAGACCTCCTATTTATATGATGCCTAAAAGTGAATGAAACAGTCTGATTTTACTGAAAAATCATAGTTTCAGAATGGAAATTTAAATGAAAATATAAGCATGAATTCAAATTTTTAAAAAATTATATACCAGGGTGATTCCCATAGGAGCCCACTCGGAGGTGTAGTAATGATGGGCTTCGCGGGTGCTGGCAATGATGTGCGCAATCATGGTGCCCAGCAACAAGCTGGTGAAGGCAGTGCAGACGAGAAAAACCTCACGGTATCGAAGCTCGGTGCCGGGCGAGAATTCGAAGATGAAAGGGTAGTTGATGCGCACTCGCTGCCACGCCAACACATTCAACCCATACATGTACATGTGCAGCAGCACCAATGCCAAAGTGCTGAACACATGGAACACCGTGTCCATGTAGTTGTGGCCTCCTAACTCTCTGTACTCCCACGTGGATGACAACAACCCTAGGAACCCTCCCATCAGTGCCAATGAAGCACCGGAAAAAATGCCTGCAGCCACACCCAAACACATCTCCAGAGTACTAATCAACCGTCTTTCATAACAACATTAAGTAGACAAAGGTTTCATAGCAACGGATGTTTCCAAAAACTGGTTGGGGGAATGGCCTGATACGGGTACCACTTTTACGTGTATCACATAGTGTGACTTATGTCTAACTCATTTTATGTGTGCTAGAAATTCCGTCTTTAACACCATGTATATAGTTGCAGCCATGGTTTCCAGATATTTCTCGAAAATCACACTATCTTTGGAGGGGGTACCCATATCAAGCCACCATATCAGGGCTAAGTATCAAGATAGCATCTGGCAAGGATTGTTGCATAATGACATCTAGCACATCACAAAGCCTGCCATGTTCAGATATAATTGTTCCATCACAAAACTCTAAAACTTTTGACCAACATAATATAGTCTACCCTCCATACAATGACATTCTGTAATATGAGGATATTATTGTTTCAAGCAATACACATGTGACAAGTCATTTCTGTGACTAATCATGTCTGCCACTTTGAAAGTAGGGCTTCCCAAACATGTCATGATAGAGAGGGACAACTGTATGGCCATTTTTCCCAAAAATAGTTGATTTATTGGAAAAAAAAACTATTCAATTAATGAACGCAAGGGCTCCATTTATTCAAGAAGGGTGAGTCTGCATATATGTTTGTTGAGAGACCGATGGATTGGATTAAAATGAAGGTCTTGATTATGTGCATCTAGAAGGTGGTGAGTACCTAACAAGAACGTGATGTCATGTCCTCCATGTTGCTGCATGGGTCGCAGCTGTGCCATAGCTTTCCGTCGATCATGGTCAGCAAAATGCTTGGTAAAAATCTCCTCCACTTTGGTCATTAACTTAGTCACCTTCAGGATGAATTTAGAACCACAGAATCAGAACAACAGAATGACGTAATTATTCCAACTTGGCTCACTTACAGACATGCCAAGCCTTCAGGCACCAGATAATTGTATTCTATCAATAAAGCTCCTGAAGGAGAGGACAGCCTGAGCATTTATAATTCAAGAATCTCCAAGACAGTGCAGTACCTTATCTGAAGTTGCGAAGTAGGAGTGCTCCACTTCTCTGATGTACAAGGGCCCAAATCTGTGCCTTCCTACCTTATCATACTTTTTCATAATCTTCGCAAAAGCCACCATATTCAACGAGCTGTACATGTTTAGAACGGCACAGCTCAGAAAATTAGTAAGCAACGCACCCTGAAATTCAAGATGCAGCTATAGCCTACTCCAGGAAATCAGGACCAGCTGGGGCAGCTTCAGATTGGTTCTAAACAGTACAATTACAACCCGTAATGTATTTTCCTATGCACACAATTTTCGTAGTGTATTCTAAATCCTTGTAGAGAACTCCTCCTCATCTCTTTCTATTCTCAACTCTATATAGTGTACTCCTCAAAATAAGACTCTACTAATGTATGACATGTATTGTAGGCTATGCTAGATAGAGTACTCCATGGGCTTACGCATGTTAACACCTCGTCCCTTCGCAACTCAGAGATAGCATGCACCCACTACATACTGTAGCAGAGCCCATGGAGTACTCTATCTAGTACATTACCTTGAATTTTCGGACCAAAACTCTGATTAAGTTTAAACTAAGAGCCAGACCTCGTGATCGTTAAAATGGCAGATTGCAGTGAAATTGTTGCAGTTTCAGTCACCCGACTAAAACCTCAGATCTATACCAGTCACAGTTTTCAGGACAGTTGTGCGGGGTGCTAGTTAGTGAGTGAGTGAGTGAGTGAGTACCTGTAGCTTTTGAGCAAGCCGAGGCCACGATAGAATTCAACGAACGCAGTCCGGAGCATTTTCTGGGAGCTTTGCACCTTCTTCTTGCCCAGGCTCATGTCGATCATGTCCTGGATGATGCTCTTCTGGCGACTGTGCCTGCCCTTGCGAGTTACCCCCTGATGCTCTACCGTCTCTCTGGTGTGCCGCAACCGAGCATGGAACTCACCCTTCTTCTGCACGATCTGCAGAGGACTCGCCTGATCCGACGACAATGGCGTGTCGATGTCGCCCTGTTGCGCATCTCGTGACGAGTCCATGGAGCAGCTTCGTGTGGACGACCAGCCTGACCGTTCAGAGTTTTCATCGTCCATGGAACTATTGCGTTCCACTTTCACGTCCACGTTCTCGATGAAGTTGGCGATGATCTCCATCTCCTCATCCGAAGAGCAGCTCGTGCTCCCCGAGCTCTTGGTACTTGTACAAGATCTCAATTCGGGTTTCCACTGCTCAGGGTCGTCATGTCGTACTGTGATGACTTCCAGCAGTGGACTCTCAACTGTACTCACAAAACTCATGCCTGGTTAGATTCAACTGAATCTGTTAACAAAACAAACTAGAAACATTCTTGGAAAACTCTGACAGTCAAGATTTTGCTACACTCTGAAATGTTGTATAGAGAGAGACTTGCATACAGAGAAATTGGTGTTAGTACAGAATGAAAACTCAGTTGAATTTTTTTCTGCAATACGGGCTATGAAATAAAAAAGAGCTCCACTACAAAGTTGTCGAACATGAATGAGGAAAACTATTGGAAAACGTACTCCAGCCTCAAGTTTTTGGTACCCGCTGGCACGAGGGAGGTTCTGTGTTGTATAGAGAGAGACTTGCATAGAGAGAGAGAGAATAGGTGTACAGTGCATCTGGAATCAAAACTCAGTTACAGTGTTATTTTTAATATAATACGGGCTATGGAATAAAGTGAGAACATTCAATGATGTCGGCGAGTAATTGGCAAATAGATTCTGACAGTGCGAGATCAGACAGCCAAGTTTTTGGTACCCACTAGAATGAGGTTGTTGACCGTTGAACTGGTCACGGCTTTTGTTGAAGGAGGAGGTGCGCATCTTGAGGTTTTGGCGGGCGAGAGCTTCCTGAACTTGAAACAGCGCCAAGAGCTGCTTCTCCAGGCGAATGGCGCGTGATACGTACTCCGCTTCTTTGGCTTTGTAGAACCGGTTGATCTTCTCCAGCTCCCCGTCCAAGTGGTTGAAAAAAATCCGGTCCTGCTCACCATGGCCGGTCGGGTCCATCAATCCACTCTCCGAGTACAGTACGCACATGTCAGTCCCATCCTCATCGTTCCAATCGATCGAATTCTTGTGTCCCTGCTCACACATACAAAACCAAACCATTACGTACTACAGGAGTATCCAAACTAAGGGCCAATTTCCAAGGGTATATTATCTCACTAAAAGACAAGATTTTAGGGACTTCCAGGACCAAGTTCCACATTTCAAGTGAGCTTCTAAGAAAAAGTGTCGGAGAAGTTGTCATGAAGTATGGAGGGTTTCAAGCCCAAAACTTCATGGAAACTTCTTCCTAACCAATCAAATTTGTTCATGTTTCACCTCAAGCAAGTCCATTGAAAGTGCACAACTTCATGACCGGGTATGAGACAAATCTAAGTTTCACTTTTCCCCTCCTCTTGCTTATTCCATGGACAACTTCTCAAACTCATGGAACTCGGCTCTAATTTTTTTTGATAAAATTGAAGAATGACGCGAGCTGGTCATATTTGTTAAGATGGCGATTTTCATAGCGCCACAACTGTGAAGTTCAAGTGCTAAAAACCTTCAAAAACTAAGACTGGACATCAGAGATGTTCACTGAATTCCGCCATTTTGACGATTATGAGGTAGGAGCTAGTTGTACCTGATCATGATCACGGTTCAAGGGGTTGAGTCCATGCGCGGTGCGCTTCAGATGAGAGCCCAAACTGTGCAACTGCAACATGGATCCGCGGCGCGGGAGGACGATGCCGACGCCATGCATCTGCAGCGACCGATCCTCCTTGATGCGTTTCACATCGCGCTTCAGCTCCTTGTAGTTGCAGTAGGCGTCTTTCCATTCCGGCACCAGGGACCCTTCCAACTGCTTCGCAAACTTCACCATTCTAGCTCTGAGCCAACACGACTAGAACAAATCTAGACACTCGTCGGTCCAAACATTCCGCCCATCGATGTGAACCTCTGTCTCACGGTCGATAGATCAGTCCTAGCAGCGGACTGTAACACGACTAGAACAATCTACACAAAACATTCCGCCCATCGATGCAACCTGTCTCACGGTTGATCAGTCCTAGCAGCGGACTGCAACATGACTAGAACAAATCTAGACATTCATCGATCCAAACATTATATTCCGCCCATCGATGGAACCTCTGTCTCAGATCGATCACGGTCGACCAGCCCTATGAACGAGTTACTGATTGCAGGACGTAGTGCCCATGGACGTACAAAAATATTATAATTCAAATGCTTCCGACAGATAGAGCGAGGTGAAGCGAAGATTATCGGCGTGCGTAGGAGCGATCGAGTGCTTTCACGTTCGGTCGTTTAACGAACCCTCCGTGTTGATTGAATCATTCGGTACGTACGTTTCCAAATTTATAGGGGTGCTGCAGTGGGCATGACAGGGATGGCATGCGCGAGCGGAAGCATCACGTCGAGGACGTGCATGCGGCGCAGCCATTTCATCGATCGATTTGCTAGACGAGGTCCGTGGCTGTGAATCTAGCAACGCCTTTTCGTCACGACGATCACGGCCGCGCTCTCAAACTCGTGCCAGAACCATTCTGTGGGTCCAGGTAGCTAGCAATCGTTCCAAACACTCTTCCCTCATTAATTTCCCGTTGGATCTATCTTATGAGGAAGTGCCTCAGCTTTCTGTAAAGTCAGGCAGGCGATCCATTCATCCCACAGTCACCGGGATCCACACCCCTTGCATGTATACATGAATATATAAATATAGCAAACTTTGAACAATCCCATGCATGGCATGTGATGGAGCTTGACGTCTTCGTGAAAAGGAATATTTATAAATTAAAACCGGAGACGACACCGAGAGAAAAAAAACTCTCCCAATTTTTAGGACGTGAAGAATTCCAAACTTGCCGCGTGTCATTGTATGATTAGACGGGACCTTACTGAAACTGACGTGGGAATTCAATTTCGACAGTGGTGGTTTTGAAACTGGTACGTGTAGAGTGTGAAGAGGTAACACTAAATTGTTAATAACTCAAGTTACGTAAACTTGAAAAAATGTCAATCCCAACCAATTGTGAAAATGTTCTAAGTTTACAGGAGGCAAATGAATGCATATCTCAAGCTTTTTTTTCCTAAAAAAATTCAAAATCTCATCTGAACAAAAAAGAAATATTTTTGTGAAGAGATGTTATAAATGTCCACAAAATAAAATTCTTCATTACTTTCATTTCATGAGTCATATTGGAATGATTCAAAAGCTTCGCACGTACATGTAAATTTGTTCAACTAAATCCAAATGAAATTTTTTTCATATTGTTTTGTAAAGACAAACAAAAAATTTGTGCTTGCTTGGAGTGCCTGCATTTCAATATTTTTTATTTTATTTTTATTTTTATTTATTTTTATTTTTTATTTATCTATGTATGTACGTATGTACGTATGTACGTATGTATTTATTCATTTATTTACTTATTTATTTACTTATTTATTTATTTCGTGCCCCAAACTGCAGAATGCTCAATATGAGCTTCAAAGAACTTTAGTTAGGGGTTAAATGACCAATCAATTTTTTTCCAATTTTGAATTTTCCCTCTCATAAGAAGACCTTAAATTTGACTGATCTTTAGAACTAAAATTGATTTCCTATTAACATCTCCTCTTTATTTACTAAAATTTATCATTCAAGTTAAACAAGCACAAGTCAGGTGAGAAATGGGCACTTTAAAAATGGTGGTTTCAACAACCCAACAAACTTTGCCACCATGTATAAATCCAATAAGTTTTGTTCAATGTTTTTTTCTCAAAGTACAGAAGGACATTGTCTTACAACTTAGAAAAAATATATAATTTATTATTAATCCCACAGTTAAAAAAAACAATTTAAACCTATTAAAAAGTAAAGATCAACCCTTAAAGGTCTAGAGAGCCCTCTCCGACCAGTATTATACACCAATATTCCATTGTATTTGGCATGGTTCCACACCTCCTATGGGTTTAAGATTAAAAGTGAAGTTAAAATTCACGTCAACATGATTTTAATGAGTTGTTGGGGTCTCAATTTGGAACTTTCTATTTATAACAAATGTCAAATATATGCCAATGTATCTACTAACCCCATCAGCCCTGTAAGGGTTAAAAAGTAATAAATAGAAGCCGTTTTAGAAAATTCACTTCTACTTTAATTTCCTTTCTTTTTTTAATTTTACCAAAGCAAGGTGATTACCCCCAAATGAATGAATGGCTCCAAATGAAAGAGTTGAAAATGACACTCCAAAAAAATGAGGAAAATGGCCCTGAGAAAAAGTGGAATCTGGGGGTCACGAGCATTGAATCTTGAGCTTGCTGGCTTGCTTGCGTCAGTCAGCCAGGACCAGCTGACGTGGCTCCCTGGCTCAAAATTCCACACTCGTGAGTTCACTCACTGGGATTCTGTATTGATACATAAAAAGCAACTTAGTATTGAAAATATTATCCTTCGGTTGATTCATGGTTTCCTTGAATCCATCTTCATTTCCTCATCACCCACGTGGCTCCTCTCTCTCTCCTTCTTTAACCCTTTAGTGCCTAGGGTGGTTCTGGAGAAACCACAGTTTTTTGGGTGATATTTTTTTAAAACTTTCTCTCTTTGAAATTAGGAATGCTATCAATAGTATTCAACCGTATCAATATAACCATAGCTTAATGAAACAAGTTTTGGTTAAATCTTGGTCAGATCAGACCGTTGGATTGGAAGATTATAGTATGTCTTTGAACCGTATAATGCACACTCCAAAATGAGATTTTGAGGGTGTGTGACTTCAAAGTTAAATAGAATTTTGGTTAAATTTTCAAAAATGAAAGTGAAGCAGTTCAGCAATGACCTATGTCAACACCTCTCCATTGCAATCTTTCATGTCAAGGACTGACTCACACATAATTATTGTGAATTTTATAAGCGAGAGTGACTTATCTATGTACGGTTTAAGACAAAATTTATACGTTAAAATAAGAAAGGATTTGGTACATTGATCAAGATCGGAATACATACATTGATGGAACATGAACAAGAGAACACAATCCAAAAATAAATACAAGATAACAAACTTTCAAATACAAGAAATACCGCATAGTACATGTGTTGTATTTGTAAGTATTTGCTGTATTTTGAGGTATTTGCAGTATTTTGGTGTTTTGAACATAGGTATTTGGATATCTAAAAAAGTCAGATTTCAAAATTTCTTTTTGCAACATCTGCATAATCAAAAGTTACACTTCTGAACTTCAAACACCGAACTAAGATAGTGCACAGATTTTCCAGCATTTCATTTTTCGGTGATCTAGTGACCACTTACTGGTTACCTAGGCACTAAAGGGTTAACCCCTAAACGTCAGAGCGTCCACAAACTGGACGACTAACAGATTCAAACCCTTCTCACGTTCTCATCAATGCTTGGATGAAAGTCATCCAATTTTTTGGAGATTCTTCACCAAGTTGTTGTCCTATCTAATTGTTGGATTTAGTCATACTTGATTACATATTTTTCTAAAATTACAAATGCAGAAGTATGTCAAGTCGTTGACCAAGCCAAAATTGCATTGACTGTAGTTCAAAAGTGGCCTTGCAAAAATGAGGTCATAGATTTAAGAAACACAAAAATTTCAAACAATCACCACGTTTAAGAGTATCCCATTTCAAACTCATTCCAACAAATTTTACTCAAAAAATATTAAAATTTTGTTTGTAATCAAATTTAGAAGAAATTTTTAATTTTAACTTTCAAATTTTATAATTAAATATTGGTAATAGTATTAGTGAATCGAACCGTACGGATGGAATCTAAAATTAAAAATCTAGAACTTTCATTTGTATATCAATTCCAGTATATTCTTCTAAATAGTACTTTATGATGATTCTCTCAAATTGTCAATTCTAGGGACACCCTGGTACGTTTAGGGATTAAACACTAGTAGAAAAGGTGGCATTGCCGAGGGTGTGGTGCTCACTTCCACGTATGCACAGTGATTTTGCTTGGGCATCTCCCTGGGAGCGCCTCCTTTTTTATTATTCAAATAAGACTTAATTTTTACCGAGGACATTAACCCTTAAAGGACTAAGTGTCCTAACTAGGACATTTCAATGTTCGGGTAGGTTTTCACAGTGACAATTTTTATCCTGATTTTTTTGTTAAAAATTTATGTGAATTCGGATGTCAATATAAAAATGGGATCCAATTTTATTTTATTTAATTTTGACTTCGTAAGTAGATGTCATGGAGAGAAAGAGGTTTTTTGGGGGAGAATAGGCAGTGCAGGTAAAGCCTAAAATAAACCTTAGAATTTATTATTTTTACATCTTCAACCGTAAGATCTTGCTTTAGACTACCAAAAGAATGCATGGTAAAACTTTCATAGAATTTGACCGTACAGATTGCAAGTTTATAGCGTTTGAAGTGAAAAAATGAAATGACAATCATTTCTAACCATCTTTGGAGACATGAGAAAATTTGTTGAATTGGTCAAAAGAGATTCTTTAATTTTCTTTAAATGTTCAAATTGGTATTAGCAGTCAAGAGCACAAAAAAGATTTACAAGAAAATGAATAGAAAGAGGTGAAAATGGTGCTCAAAACAAGAATAATCCATGGTCTTTTAGGGCTTAATTCGTCGCAACGTGGAATTCACTGTCCGGAGAGAAATTTTAGCTTAACCATTAAAGGACCAAGAAGTGAAATGGAGGCAGTCCGAAGGAATCTGAGTAAAAAGTTCTTCTATCCCTAATCAATTGCTCAATTAAGTATTGTGTTTTATGCCCAAAACGTGATCATTAGTCTTAATAGGTGCTACTAATCATGTGTCTCATATATTATCTAAACTACCTATGAAAACATCAAAAATCTATATCTTAGAGTCCTTCGAGGTTCAGCTAGAAGAACTAAGACAAATGATTGCTACGGGACCCCAAAATTTTTAACAGTAGTTCAATTTACATAGAATTATCACGTATTATTACTAAATAAAGAGATATTGTATTGATTGCATGAGGTATTATAAAATTTGGTATTATTACTAAATAAAGAGATATTGTATTACCAAATTTTATAATACCAAGAATATTGAGAAATTTCACATTTGTTGGTCAAAAAATAAATGAATTTGAACCAAATAAAATAAAATTAATTCATATAGGACCTACTCAAAACGTCTTAAAAAATAATAATGAGACCCACTTCAGGCTTCTTCGTCCTCTAAGCACTAAACAGGGAGTTTTCCAAGGGAACCACCTAAAATCCAATATTTTACAAAAGCAACCGGTTTTAGACAAGAACCCATCCGGTTATTACCTATGTGTCACCTAGGTAGCACCCGAGTATCACAAAATTTATCCGAAATTTAACCTTAAACTATGAGTTTCAACCGATAATTTGGCAATTTCATTCCGCTTATTTTACACTAATTGTTGGTTCTTCCCTTACATTGCCTCTAAGTTATAAACTTGAAAATGGAATTATTTAATAAATTTATGAGGTCCCCTGAGTGAGTGTGGTCATCTCTCACAGATTTGGTTAAGTTATGAACTTCACGGAATTATTTAAATTTTAAAGATCCTTGAGCAAGTGAGTGGATGGAATGTCGGAGGGGCTTGGGCGTGTGTGAAGAAAACGGCTCAAGTGGGTTGGAAACAGTGGATTTTATTTTCAGATTTAGCAACTTTGGTAGCATGATTGACCATTGGAGTGATGAAGGGTCATTTACATCCGTGAATTAGTACATTATGGATGAAAAATATTTTATTCATCCAAATATATTTACATTCATTCAAATTGATGATTTAATCCTACTCTTAAATGAAGTGAAAATTTTGGTGAATAGTCTACACATTTGAAAACAATAATAATAACATTATTATTATTATTATTATTTTTAGAAATCAGAATTAATTCAACCTATATATTTATTTATTTATTATGATGACATGGGATACATTCTACCCTCCATACAATGACACTTCATGATATGACAATATTATTGTTTCAAGCGATACACATGTGACAAGTCATTTATGTGACTAATCCATGCCTACCACCTTGAAGTTAGGGCTTCCCAAACATGTCATAATAGAGAGGGACGATTGTATTAACCTATGACTAAAAAGACTAAGAGTTCATGTTGGATTTGTAACAATTTATGGACAAACAATTGCAATGCCAAATTTTGGATCTTATGGTTGAAATTTTTTATGTTCACGTGCACAAATAATACCTTGCATGCAAATCAAATTTCATAATATTTTGGATTAGCGGTTATGAATTTAGATTTATTTTTATATTTATTTTCAATGTAAGCAATTTGAGTGGAAAGAAAAGAAAGAAAAACAATTAATTTTTTTTGTCTTTTTTTGTCTTTTTATTTTTTCATGAATTCTTAATTAAAATTCAAAAAATATTATCAACTTGGACAAGTTATAAGACACACACATATTCCTAAATAAAAATGGATTAGGAAATTTTAATTTTTACTTTATTTCATTTTTTAAAATATAGATATCTAATGCAAATATTAGTTCTAAAATGGAAAATTGTTAACCCCTTAGGACTATTGTAAAGAGCCATTTTCATTTTCAAGCAAGCCATTGCAAATCCAAAATTCAATATATTTAAATTTTTTTATTTATGAATTATAACACACATAACAAGCAGCTACGCTACAAGGAGCTATGACCGGAATAGAACGTGTGAAGGACGAGAATATATTTCAGTGGAATCATGGACGAAATATATTTGCTACAGTGGTATTTAGCCCAAAAAAATGGAGAGGAAATGGATTAGGAAAGTTGCTATCTTGAAAATGGAGAGGCAAGTTGGTGATGGTGAGCCCTTCCAATCTTGAATTACTTCCACACTATTCAAGAGAAAATGGGAATTCAAGTCTTTGAATTCCATGGATTTCTAAGATACCAATAAGTAACACATATGCAAATACATCGTACAAGAAACAAGTTTGATTTAAATTAAGTTGGGTAAATCAAAACCAAAACTACAATCTTGAATATTTTGTTTGGATCTTCTGAACACAAATTTTTGTTGAGATTTTGCACATGTTATAATTTCCATATTACTATAGTTGGAGGGGTAGGGTCGACAAAAATGTTTCTAAAATAAATTTCAATTTTTTTTTGAGAAATCATATTTTCAGAAAGAAAAATAAATAAAATTGTAATTTAAAAAACTTGAAAATCGTTAAGAAACATTTGTGACTTTTAGATATGTTGAACATTAATTTTTCAAAATTATTAAATATTCAGCACATATGTACCGATCCTACCCTCCTTGGTCTGTGATAATTCTGTTATGTTGATATTTGATTTGTTGGGTGCCAGGCAGCCAAAAACTTTCGCCATAAATTTACCTGGTTTTGGGAGTGGCTACTTTACACTAGGAAAATGGGCAAAATAAAAATAGATGATATCTATATACTTCCTCCGTTTCATGATAAGAGTCCAAAATAACATATTTTCTTGCATCAATTTAAGAGTCCACATTCATTGTGTTGCTTTCTTATGTTGACTTCTACTCGTTCATTGTGTTGCCTTCCTACATTAACTTCCTAAGTTTTTCATCCCTTTCTATCAATTCCAAAAGTTGCCATTGCGTTTCATCCCTTTCAACATGGGCTCTATTTCCATCTTAAATCTCAATTTTTCCTGCAAAGTGAACTTTTATTATAAAATGGAGGGAGTATGTATTTGTGTGTGTAGATGATTCTATCCATTTTCCCCTACCTGACTGCATTCCAAGGTGTATGTCGCTCTATCAATGAAAAATAAAATAAAAAATTGGTTGGTGCTAGGTTTGTTTTTAACCCCTAATGGACCAAAGAATTTATTGTTTTAAAATGACACATTCAATCAATCATGCTGTGAAAAGTAGAATTCAGATGGAACCAAATTTTATATCACTAAAATCTTATGAAGAACATTTCATGTGTTAATTATAAAATCAAATAAATTTAAACAAAAGAAGTGCACAGATAACCTACTCAAAACTACTACTAAAGAAATGAGCTTCTCGATTCTTAACCCCTAAAGGACCACAACTATTTTTCTCTCCAAACAGTCCAAAGTTGTCTAAAAGTACCTTTTTCATAAAAAGGCAAATAGTTTTCAATCTAAAACCTTTTTGACCGATCCAACTATAGGATATTTTAACCAACTTGAATTTATTAGCACCTACATATTTTCAATCGTTCACAGTTCCTCAATAGTAAAATTATAAGCTATAATGCTGGTTGGACTCTTTTTTTTGGACCCGCTGCCCGAATATGGAACTCTATGAAAATGCCCAAAATGCAAAGTTTAGTCTCAGATTTGGTAAAAATGAATTTGGCAGTTGCGTACAAGGGGGTGTTAGCTCATTGTGTACAAAAAATCAAATGCATAGCTCATTGTATGAAAATTTTCAAGAGCTGCCCGCAATTAGGTTTTTCACCTTTGCATGATTGTATCTTTTGATCTATACATCACCTACGTACACAAATTACCATTTCATCTTTGTTACAAAGAGTAGAATCATCACGAAAAATCCCAAAAATTGAGGATCAATGCTCATTCAACACTGAGTTGACCGAATTTGAAAAGTAAGCCTTGGTCTTTTAGGGGTTAACCCCTAAAAGCCCGAGGGGTATTGGACAAAACATAGATGTGTTATAATATGTGCCTTTCATATGTTTGATGAATTTTGGTTCAATAGACAAAATGTAGGACATCATCTCTACAAATTATTCATACGGTCAAACTTCCCAAAAAAACTTTAGATATTTTTTTAATGAATTTAAAAGCATTAACCTTTGAAAAAATGTAAAAATTACAATTTTCACTTTTAGAGTTTAAAATTAGCATGATTAGTTGAAATCGGTTTATCAATTGTAAACTTCAAAAAAGAAAAAGAAATGATGAAGGGAACGTCATTACTTTCTCCAAATAGCAAATTTTATAACACTAAGACAATGTTGAGGTGGTACACTTTGAAAAATTCTCCCCGGTGGAGTTTAACTAAGATTGACATAATTCAAATTGTGTTGGAAAGTAGACTTGATCTAGTATTTTAAAATATTTTTTATTTTTGAAAAAAACATTTTTTCTTCTGGACAGTCCGTTAAAAAGGGGCAGCAACCAAAAAGTGGTCTCTGTAGGCTCACACCAGTGAATGGGTGCATCACATTACATCCAGTGCTTGATTGCATTTTTTTTCCCCAAAAATAATAGGAATGCGCTATCTCTTACACATGATTGATGAATCAATGGCATGCTTAAAACAGGCATCCCAAGTGTAGAATGTTCTTGTGTCAAGACACTGATTCTACAGATGCAAGCAATGCCAGTATTGCATGCCAAAGTGTAATCAGTATCAAGATCCATGTCACTTTGCGTATGCAATTCAAACCGTTGGTGCCTCTTCCTCTTCCCTAGAGCCAACTTCAAATGTCTCATATCCAACGTTGTTGTGAGGTGGTTTTTAACCCCATAGTGACTGATAGACCATTTTCTGATCGCAGCTCAAACAATAGTGACAATCCATGGGCAGAAAATGACACTTTTCAAGTTTTGATTTTTTGTTTAAATTGGGGGTTGAGATCATGTTCTAATGCTTTTTGATACATTTCATTTGCAACATCAAGATTCATTAAGGAATTTTTCAAAGACAAAGACCTCAATATTGTCCTAGTGTTATTAAACTTACTATATCGGGAAACTAATGATGTTCGCTCATTTGAAAAAAATTCCTTTTTAAGTTTTAGAACAAAATGTCTAGTTTTAACCAATCATACCAAATTTCAAATTCTAAGAATAAAATTTGTAATTTTGGTGAATTTTAAATGGTAAATGCTCTTAAATTCATTAAATGAGTATCTAAAACTATTTTTGGAACTTTGACCGTACGGATAATTACTTAACATCACGCTTCTCATTTTCTCTTTTGGACCAAACTTCATCAAAGTTGCAGAAGTAACATTTTATAACATATCTACGTTTTGCCCTTACCCCCTCTGTCATTTAGGGGTTAAGACAACCAAGTTCCGTGAAATACTGTATTAGAAAAGAAAATGTTTTATATGTGTCATTAAGTCAAACAATTTATGAATATGTACACTGAGCTTCGCCATCAAGATGTCATTTGTCATGAAACGCGATGTGTCACCATGACAAACAAGCTTTTTTTAACAAGGATTGTACAAATTACAAATAAGAAAATGTGTGTTTGGAAAGCCATGTGAGACTGACTTTTTCTAATTTTTTTACTACATAATGGTCATTTTCTCAACATTGCAAAATCACATGATTTTTTCACTAATGAAAACTTTTTTTTTTTGCAAATATGATATCCCAAAAAAAATTGGCATTTATGTTTAGAATTATTTTTTGTAACCTTACCCTCCACCAGTATTTGGTGCAAGGCAAAGCAAACTCTTCAAAAAGATTCTTGTGGCAAGGTGGAAACACCTAATTCCGTCCTTGCACCCATTTAACTTGCTCTGAAACTGTCCCACAAAGTGCTTTTGGAACCAAACCCTTTCTTCAATCTCATTGGTAGAATTTGAATTGTATAGGGATTGATTTTCTAACGGTTTCAGTGGCCAACTTCCACTTTGAAAATTCATAAAAATTACATGACTTGTCGAAAATAATATTTTGTTTCTTCTTTAATCTTCATTTTTAATTGCTAACTGAGTTAACCGAAAAGAGTGTCTCAAAGTCGAAAGAAACCTTAAACTCACCTTAGACTGGTTTTGGGTTCAAAAAGACTGCAAAACTAGTCTATGGTTAGGTGGAGAATAATCTAAAGCAATGCCTTGCACCACATTGGAACTCATGACCTCCCCAATGCTAGAGGAGAGTTCCCACACGTTCTCCCAAGCCAAGAGCCCCGACCATGGAAACTATTCATGAACAATGCATATTAGAAATTATAATTATAGGAAGAAAACTCCACTTGAACTCTCATAAAGTGTGGAACTCGTGACCTCCCCAATGCTAGAGGAGAGTTCCCACACGTTCCCCCAAGCCAAGAGCCCCGACTATGGAAACTATTCCTGAACAATGCATGTTAGAAATTATAATTATAGGAAGAAAACTCCACTTGAACTTCCATAACATTCAATAGCCTTCAGTGGCTTTGCCTTGCTCTTGAGGAGAATGTGTAGCATATTTTGCATTATCATCTAAGAACAATCACTAGCTACCCATGCTTTCTCATAGATGGAGGTTTTGGAAAACTAGAAGGGATGGTAACCATGCATTGTCTTTGCTGACACATCCCCACATGTCCCTCACTTTTAAAGAGAGCAACATAAATAAGTAATAATACTTTAATCCAAGAATGTTATGATGCGTGGCTAACCAATAGAAAATGGGCAACCTGAATAAAAATTTCTTTGAACTCTGCGCCACTTCTTTAGTCCCTTCATGGATAATGGTTTATGACCTTCCTACTTCCTTCCCCACCCTCCCCACTCTCTACAAAATGAAAAATAAGAGGTTCGACTTAATGTACTACATGGATGGAAATCACATGATGCACTACAAATCACTAGATGGATGAAAACTAAGGCAGAGTGGTTGAATGGTATTGAATGTTATGCCGCTTGAAAACCACTTTTGTTTTTGGATAACTCTAATACTGCAAAAATATTCTACCATGGGAAGAATTTGTCGGAGAATTGCTTAAAAGTGCAATTAACTTTTAGGAAGCAGTCAACTGATAATTTTATTTATTTAATTGTTGGGGTCACAAAATGAAAATTTATTTCAATGCGAAAGAAACCAGCCAGTAAAACAAGTGAAGCGGTCAACTGATAACTTAGAACTACGGGCTGTGCTGAACCTGGGGCTGTGCTGCTGCATTGTTGAAGTGTCCAGGACGGCACAAATCCATTTTCTAGCTTGACATCAACAGCAGGAGCAACTGAATGAATCCAAATTAATGGCAGTTGTTGGGCTTTCACAAGTAGAAAAAGTGGCAGTCCCAGGGACATGCCCATGCAAAAATCACTATGCATGTGTGGAATTGGGCACAACTTACCTGGGCATCTCCCTCGACAGTGCCACCTTTTTTACTAGTGTTTGAATTCTTTCAAAACTTACTCTGGTTGTGTTTCAGTACCCTACGTCACAGTCAGTTTCGACGTAAATTGATTGGTGTTTGTCAAAAGTGCCACATGTCATCTTCTAATTAGTTTAGGATGATGTGGACATCTCAAAATCTGACGTGAAAATTCAATTTCAATTTCAGTTTCAACACCAGACTGTGTGAATCTGACCCTCACAGTACGGTAATGCAGGTTCCACATGCTGGTGGCCTTTTACTTGAAGTTGAGTTGCTTTCAAGGGCTTTCTGGCAATCACAGATAAGGCATTTCAACGGGAATCATGACATTGGTGCTTAGGGGACAAAATTAATGCAGCTAAAGCTATCAGAATGCCTCCTAGGCAAATATTGTGAGCACTACTTGGTTCCCAAGTTAAGTGGATCTCATTGTCTTGTGGGCTATGATGTGGAACGTTGAACAAACAGACTCTTTATGTATATCAATTTCATTCCAGAATTGTAGTTGTTTTTCTCTCTATATATTCACCATAACATTCAGTAGCTTGTAGTAGCTTTGTCTTGCTTCACAGTAGATGGTGCAACATATTCCACACCCAACAAGACTAAATCAGTAGCTAAGTGAATAGGTGAAGCCCCAAGATGATGCATGCACACTACAAGGAGAAGGCATCGCTTTTCACTCCTTCTGTGAGTCAAATGGCGCCACTTAGCACTCACCAATTTTTTTGGTTGGATTTGGTGAGTGCAATTCGTCACGTAGGACAAGTGCATACAGTAAAAAGCGACAATGAAAAGGATCCTCCAGAGTGAGAAACGACACCTCTCCTTGTAGTGGCAAAAAAGGCAAAGAGCATGATGGCTACTAAATGTTCTGACAACTCTGAATTTAGATTTGGACGATAGAAAGAAAGTAGTTGTTGTCTCCTTAGGCCTTGTTAGTGGCCAAGTTGGTAGCACTTCCCCCAACTCAAACTCTCCATTCACGTTGGATCTTCAAGCCAGAGTTTCTCTCTTGACATTGTTGCTTTTAGTGACCTTTGTTGCTTTTTTTTCAATGGACATGTAACTACCTATTTATTTTTGAGTGGAACCAAATATTAGGATAACTACCTTTGTTTTAGTGAACATATTTGATTAACTGGGTGGGCCTTTGATATGGTATGGTTTATTCAATTGAGATTGGATTTGTTGCCAAATTGAATGACATTGTAACCCTTTAGAATCTTCTAATTTTAACATTCGTATTGCTCTAAACAATTTACACAATGTTGGGTTTCAAGTGGATTGCGAAAAAGGGATAAATTTGAATTCACTCCATAGATAAACCTACAATTGTAAAAAAGGAAGTATAAAAAAGGATCAAGCCAAGACCAACAGCTCAAGAATGTTATGAACAAAAAACATTGTATTCAGTAGCTCTGCCTTTTCATCCATCATGTTGTGCATCATGTGATTTCTATCCATGTAGTGCATTAAGTGCAGCCCTTTATTTTTCATTTTTCAGAGAGTGGGGAGGGTGGGGAAGGAAGCAAGGTCATAAACCATTATCAATGGAGGGACAAAAGAAGTGGCACAGTGTTCAAAGAATTTTTTTATTCTGGTTGTCCATTTTCTACTCGTTAGCAATGCACCATAATATTTTTAGGTTAAAAACATTATTCTGGTTGTCCATTTTCTACTCGTTAGCAATGCACCATAACAATTTGGGAAGCTGTTAACAATTTGTTAAGCTTTTTGACTTAAGAAAAAAAGTTGGAAAGGTGAGATAGTGGAGGGTGCACATGTTATGTGTGCTCTAGTGTTGGGCATAGATATCAATGCAACTGAAGCTGGTTATGGGCAATGTGAGGAACACCGATTTCACATATCAATAACAAGCTCTTATGTGTTCCTCAAATATTGTGCTCAATTTGATCATGTATATCCTATGTATACCAGTTCAATACCATATATCATTGGCTTCAATGAGACAACCCGACAGCCAGACAGCCAGATTGATTGTCTTTTTTGGTAGTACTAAAAACTTTGTTCTTCTTTCGAGGCCAGCGTGAATAAAGTGTCTATTTGACCCATCCATGATTTGATGTCTATTACTGTAGTACCATAGCTGGGTCGCCACCCTACGAATGAATATTTAATATTTTTTGAAAAATAAGGTTAGTTCCTCAAAAAATGGATTTCTTGGTTTTTGTTTTTGAGCAAAAAATGATTAAAAATGGTTCAAAATGGCCCAAACTAGCTTAGAAATAGCAAAATGTAGCTTAAAATAGTTTATTCTAATTTCTTTTTTAGTCCTCATAATCTCCAATTTTTTACGTTTTTTATTTTTTGAATTATTTTTTGGCGACCCAACTATGGTACTATGGTAGTGTCTAATATTTCTATCAGACTCGTAAATATCATAACGATGTATGTCATAAGTTGCGAACTTCAATTTTATTTCTTATTTGACCAACACATGCAATGTTCTTCACTAATTTTGGTGATATAGAATTTTGTTCCAAGTGAATTGTGTTTTCACATTTATAAGGATCGGTTGAATTTGTCATTTAAAAACTACAAATCCCTGCTCTTTTAGGGGTTAATGTGGTTTTTTTAATTGAATTGGCCCACATTAACAAAAATGTAAATTGTATCTAATAATGTGGCCTTCACTATGTAGAATGAACAACATTGTCACATTGATGATACCATACGTTACATGTATAGTGGATTCAGCAATAAATATTTCAAAAAGACTACATGCCGATTTATCTTGGAAATCATAAATAGTTTTTAAATAATTTATTCGTTTTTTTAATTTTATTTTAGATATCAAATTTCACATAAATTATTTTTTGAAATTGTCATAATTGTTGATTTAAAAAAATAATCTAGCATGGCTTACACGTGGAAGTCACCATGGCTTCTCATTTATGAAGCATGCCATATTGACACATTTTTTGTCAGATTTCTATTAAAAAGTAGCCAAATCAGGTGGTCCGACATGACCGAGATATTGACAGAAAATTGTCCAAATTATGTCATCCGGGACACGGTTTATCTTACAGTGATTGCAATTTAGGAATACATGTAGCCATATGTCTAGTTCCAATGTATATAAACGGATTGGAGCATTTGATTGATGGAAATGCTTCTCTGCCAAAGAATAATTGGTTTCTAGCATTGAGTGCCTATGTATTGACCACTGCAAAATTTTAATAGATAAGTTTTTTGAGAGTTTGTAATTGCAGGGTTGGACCAAAATTCATTGGATATTTTGTTGTCTATATTTACATTTCCAATCCATTTGTCAACGTTGGAAATAGTTGTGCAATTATAGCTATGTTTGTTTCAGGATCATATTTAATTATCTAATGGGCCCTTTATCAGGTGTTGTGTTCATAGAAAGCCACCATTCATTTTCTCTTATCCAATGTCCTTCATTATTATGTTTTGGTTGAAGCAACGGATGGTTCCTTATGTATGGTGAATAGTTCAATACGTAGTTTCTATAATTATGGGGGAATGGCAGGTTCTTCATATGTAATGGTATATACAACAAAGTATGCAATAACATGTGAATCTAGAAAAGGACCAACAAGCAAGGAAAAGATTTGGTTCTAGTTTTTGTCTGATATAGTTAATATTGTGATAGCGGTAGGGTCATTTTTGGCTGCTAGTCGTGCCTATTGGATTGCTTGTTGGAGACATTGCATGTTACATTATGTGGGTGTGCATAGCCAATGCCTTTCCATTTGTATTGGAAGGTGCATCACAAAGTTGGTAAGACACGTTTTTGCAATGTTTTATGAACACATGTATACACACATATGATAATATGTTAAACATATGATAAACATACGTCAAACATTCGTAAACAATACGTTCAGCATACGATGAACGCACATCCTACGTTCATGTATGTTGAACGTAATCACCCCTGTTCAACTCCTAATCAAAAGGGTGATTACGTCCAACATACGTAAAACAAAGGATGTGCATTTATTGTATATTGAATGTATTGTTTATGTGTGTTTGACATATGTTTATCATGTATTAAACGTATTGTTATTGTATCTGTGTACGCAAAACATCGAAAAAACGTGACTTGCCAACTTTGTGATGGGGCACCGCGAGGAAGTCACTGTTAAAATTTAGATAACAATGAGAGAACAAATACAGGGTGTTTTTTTATTCATTTGAGATAATTTTTAAAATTTTTAAGAAGTAATATAGGGTGTTTTAAAACCAATTTGAGAATATTTTATGAATATTTCTAGAATATACCATGAATATATCCTAAATATATTATAAATAGTAGAATGTTCCAATTAATTCATAGCCTCCTATTGAATACCCTATGTTTGTTTGTGTATTCCAAAATTCACACTAAGTGACTTCCCTGAGTGCGGTGCCGAGAGATCCAAATATTTTGTGTCTTCTTAGATATAGGTTGTTAACCGTAAATTAGGAGTTATCGGTAGGTCTACCGATCTGAGTTTTACCTAGGTAATTTTCCAAGTTACCCCAGTAGGTAGATCTAGGAAACACTTTTTTACCGATCTGACCTAACTGTCAGATCTGGTTGTACTATGGTATAAAAGCAATAGAGCCAACCTCATTGGCATGCCACATTTTCCTAGATAACTGATTTCTTGCTAGAACTATTCTCTTCTGATTTTTTGTGCCTACCGAGCAGTTTTCTATGTGTCATTGTATGCTCTGATCAGTTTATCTTCCCTCGGTTTTGTGATAACCGACCTAGTTTTGAGTGTTTTATTTCCCATTCTGTTGAACTCCTTTTCCTCGGTAGTTATCAAGCCTCCCGGTACTGATTACCGAATAGGTCCCTTACCAAGAGGAGTTACCATAGGTCAATTCATTTTGTGTTTGTATGGTATGTTTGTTGGTGTGGACATCCAATTTTGGGTTGCATTTCATATATATATATATATATACGTAAATATATATATTAATAAATATTAATATTAATATAAATGTGAGAGGATTGTGGGGGCGGCATGAATCTCATGTCTTTGGATTGGTTTGGATTGAAGAAGGCTTGTATGAGGTTGGTATAATACTTGTGTGTTGCTTTTGTGTAATAGTTGATGAGCAAGATGATGTTGTGTGTAATGTCTGGGATGGGTGCGTTGTAGCATCCACCTATTGTATGTTATGTTGTTTTGTAGGATCCATTGACATAAATATGTGATACTGTAGCTTCCAAGCAGTTTAGGCAACTTTTTGCCTAAGAATAAGTACGACACAAAAACAATATGCCCCTATTAGAGGTAGACTCTACACTACCTAAAATAAGTATTGCAAACACACTAAATACTTGATTGTGTACCAAATCAACCAAACTACTGCAACATTGCTATTCATCTGTAACAGACAATACTATGACTGTGCAACATCTTGTACATATCCCAAAGATACATCAACACAAGAGTTTTTAATACTTGGATTTCATCAACAAATCTCAACTAAAGATGCTAAGATGGCGAGTTGTAGAAACATTCAAACTACTAAGGCACAAGTTATAAAATGGATAGGTGTTGTAAAATGGAGAAGTGAGAAACATGACAGTGCTCTAGAATTGAACACTAATCATGACCATCATTCTAGAACATAGCTTTAACCCCTAAAGGACCAAAGATTCATAGTTTCAAAATGACAAATTCAATGAATCATATTTTGAAAATTATAATTTAGATGGGACCAAATTTTATATCACTTGAATCAGTGAAGAACATTGCATGTGTTGGTCAAAAAACATATAAATTTGGACAACAGGAAGTCCACACAGCACCTACTCAAAACTGTAAAAAATCATGAGGCCCAATTTGGGATTCTTGGTCCTTTAGGGGTTAAACAGATCCGTTATGTCTTGAGTAAATAATTAATAACAAATGTAAGTTCCTAGATTAATGTTCTACAGTAATATAACATTCTTTAGCAATTGTGAGAACTCACCTTTCTCTAGTATAGATGGCAACCCAATAAAAGTTCAAAATTTTAATAGTCATTATAGAGAGCATACATGGTGCTCAATGAGTGGCCAACACTTGTCTTCTTTATGTAGCTTTTGGTACCTCCCACTTTAGATGAACTCAATAAAAAGAATCTAAATTCCTACTTCAAGGGTGTTGAGGAAGCTCCTCAAAATGTTAGAGATCACCTTGAATGGGTTTTGCTCAATTTCAAACACTTGTCCAAATTACATACCTCTACTTATATTGCAATATACCAAATTCATACAAAAGTCAAACATGATCAATTACAATTTGACAATATTACCTTTTCAATAAATACCAAGTTCAACATTTGAGGCAGTTGTGACACTCTCATTGGCTCATCAAGAGAGTTCCAACCCATAACCCTTCCATTCATTATAAAAATCTATTCAATCAAACAACTTGACATCCTATCCAATAACCATCTCAAGCCTCTCAACTCTCAAAGGTTATCTAGTCCATCCTTGGCTTGCAATTTACAAAGTTCTGAAAGGTGATACACAAAGCCACGAAGAATGGCTACAATTTACAAAGTTCTGAAAGGTGACACAAAGCCATGAAGAATGGCTACAATTTACAAAGTTCTGAAAGGTGATACACAAAGCCATGAAGAATGTGAGCCTGAGAGTCTCCATTCTTGCTGCTCAATTTCTAGCAATCAATGCTACAAAAGTAGCAATCCTTGGACATATTATAGCCTGTACTGATATTGTTGTGGAGATTAAATTATTAATCACTTTTTAGAGCCTGGCGTAATGGCTGTCCATACCTCGCTGGCTATGGCTTGCACTTCCTCAGCTGCTCGTTGTATCACTCCCGGAGCTTTCACCTCCGTGTCTTCTGTCAAATCCTCCCTCCTGCCGTGAGATTCCGGCTGCTCATCTCCACTCTGTCTCCATAAAAACATAAACAACACATGTGAATTAATTCTCTTGGAATGGTTTTTAGTACTTGATTATTTTGGTATGATAAAGAGGCATAAAAAACCTCATCTCATGCCCACTTTCTTTCATCGTTAGAGGTTGTCATTGTTGGATTGAACTTCGCCTCTTCAATGACTCTTCCAATGTTGAAAGTTGTAATGGTTTCCACCGTTAAAAAACAAATGTCAAGTTCATTAATATGGCAAACCTTTCTAAAACCTCAAATCTATTTCAATCCTAGTTTCTAAAACTCGAAGCAGAGGTGTCACAGCGCTTTCTTCCCATTTTCAATCTTCAGAGAATGAGTACATGGCACTTTCTCCTTGAATTGAGGGGACCTATTCTCTGAAGATTGAGAAGCTTCAATCTTCTCCTCTTAAGGTGAAGAATGGGAGTGATTTTGATTCCCCGTGCCGCAGGTAAAGTCCCCCAGTTCGCTAATGTTCTCATTCTTCACATGCATTCAAGGAGTGTCACAGCATTCTTCACATGCATTCAAGGGGTGTCACGGCTTAGCTCCTGAATTGTCTCCCCATGTTCTCAATCTTCAGAGAATCAACTTCTCGAAGCTTGAAAGCGCTGCAACTCCCCCTAATTTTGGCTGACATCTATGAAACAAATTTGACCATAAACTCATCTTTATGATTGGAGACTCATCTTCATGCTTCCAAAAAAAACTTATCTTCTTCTAATTGAGAGAAGATGGGGTTTCAAAGGAGCCACCACTTTTGTCTCTCCCATTCCAGCACTCAACGTGGAGCATGATTTGGCTGCTAAACTGTTCGAAAACCCACAAATGAAACGAACGCAAGAATTGCAGTAAAACCCTAAGGCAAGCTACGGTTTAGAGTTTATATGTGAACAATCACCACACATGTAATTCTGTTTTGAATGAGAGTCACCGAGAGTGAAAGAGGAGAATAGTAGAAGCTGTGCACAACAATGTGGAGCTGAAAGGAATGAACGCACCTGAGGAGATTTTGCAACGGGTTTGAAGACATCTTCCTTGGTGGCGCTCGCCATTGCTACTAATAAATCCTCTTTTTTGCAGCCACCTCTGGAGAGTTCAATCGCCTCGCACTAAGAAACTTACTGCCCAATCTCAGCTTCGACAAACAAAGACAATTGCTACAACTGACTGTGCCAATCTCTTCTCACGAAATTATAAGTCTCAATGCTCTGGCCAAACTGAAGGGGGTTTGAGTTCTTCCAGTGCTCTAAAGGTTTCTTCTATGTCCACAGAAATTAACCAACCCCTCTTTACTATCACCTTCTCTAATGTCATATCCTCTGTTCTCTCACCAAACATTAGGGAACAGACGTACTCTGTATTCTCACTATCACTATTGCACGAAGTTACACACTGTAAAAATGTGTAGGTTAAGTCACCCCATCGTAAGTATGACTTAGCTTACCTAAAATCACTAAGAGAATTGTAAGACAAGGAATTTTTTATAATGTCAGTTTCTTTTTTATTTTATTTATTTTTACAAATATAATGTCAGTTTCAATTCCATTCTTAAAAGTTGTCGTTTGTCAAATTGAGATTGACATTTACTAAAATACCAGTGAGATATTTGGAGTGGTTTACAAAGTTAGTATAAAAAGAATACAAACATACCTTCCTAACCTACAATTCCAAGAACTTCTTCAATATCACTTTTAATTACATGCAATTTATACTATTGATTGTCACAATTTCACAATGCTACATAATATTTAATTATTTTTCAAAAAACGACTTTTGCAATCAACAAAATCTCAATTTTTTTGGTTTAATATAGCAGAGTTATTTGTAAAGTCCCTCAAAACCTTTCTTTTTGACCTGTAATTTGAAAAGGACAGGATCGGCATGATCTCACTGTAGACCCAGAATAGAACACTAGATAGATTGAAATTTTTATTCATAAAAATTTGGAGGGAGGAAGAAGAATTGGATAGTGGGGTGGGACCGTGAGGAGGAGTGGTGTCAGATTGATGACAACCAGCTCTGGTACCAGCTCTGGTCCATGAAAAAAGGAGGACAAAAGACCGGATGCCTTTACAAATAACTCTAGCATTTCATAGCAATTCTGTTATATAATTCTTCACAGCAATGATAAGAAAACCTCCTATCACCCATGACCCCATGTATAAAACTTCCCATGTTCCAAATAATAAAGTAGGGAAATCTGTGGCGAATCTGTACACAGGAAAGGTGACATTACATAGGGTGACATTAAAGAGGTGAGGGGTGCAAGCCCGTCCACATGGCATGCTCTCGGCGAGCGTGGCCCTTGCCAAGTGTTCTCTCGAGGGCAGCCCACCTGGCGATTCCTCAACCGAGTTTTTAGTATTAAGATTAGTATTAGGATTAAGATTAGTCGTTTACGTCATCAGTTTAGCAGATGCTTTGCAAGAACAAGCTCAAATTATTGCCTGTGAAACGAAATATCTGAGTGAACCAAAGTCAGTCTCAGCTCCATCATTTGCTGTTCATTTCAATTTTGCTTTTGCGTGATTTATTGCATCGTACACGTTGTTGGTTTTGACAACTTTGAATCTGTGCGAAAGGTAGACCGACATGGCTGCTCTTGATTCAAGAGACGGGAGAGCGGATTTGGGGTCCGGGAAAGATCAAGGTCAGGATGATGCTCCAGCCTCGCATGTCACGTATCGAACTGAAGGTCTGTTCAGCGATTCTTCCTCGTTCTTCCTTAATGTTTGCTTTTAGGGTTTGTAGTAATTTATCTAGGGTTGTAGATCAATTGCGCTCCTTACCTTGATATATTGTTGACATGCCATTGAATGCACAATGTTTTTGGTTTCCTTCTTGTGGACTGTATTCACACAGTCATTGGTTGTAGAATTGCAAGGAGCTTTCTTTCTTGTTGACCCACTTTTAAGTGAGAATAACTATGTGTGGTGAAGGGGAAGCATTTCGGACTTTCATCAATAGAATGTATCGTAAAGCACAGAATACTTGAACTGTATGAAAGGCTTAAATTTCAAATCATTTAACACAATTTTGAATTTGCTAACTCGTTTAAAACTGGGGTTGTGAACGAATTTCGAACCCTGGTTAGGTCAGATCCTTGCCAACAGAATCAGTTTGAATGTCTATGGCAACTGAGCTTTGAATGGAGAATGGGTGCCATTTATAGTGGTCTACAACCACTCTGCTTTGAAATTGCCTAAGAAATTCATACTCTGATAAGAATTTGAATACAAATACAACCACTCAGTGATCTCTCCACATCTATTCACAACTCCCAAAAATCACACTCCTACGTGTTAAAATGCTTGTAAATAGTATTCTCTACCTTAGATTTCAGGACAGAGATTAATCACCTGTGTAGATTCATGAATGGAGCATTGGAAGGGGTTTGGTTGAGTGGTGGTTGAGTTGGGCAGATATCTTATTAGCTTGTTTAATTGTTTCTCTGAAATCAATATGGACAAGTTTTGTACTGAGACTTGTAGGTTGGATACTCTGCTGCAGATGACGAGACACGGTCCGGTCCTACCATGATGCAGAAACTGAAGGAAAGAGTGAGTGATTACGGAAATCACCTCAAGGGGAAGGAGAGCTCCGAGAAAGAGGATCCTCATCCCGAATTGGCGTATATTCCGCCAGGCGATGCAAAGGGAGAGCCAGCTGAAGAAGGAAAGCAACATGGGGGAGTGCCAACTGCTGCACTCGGAAACCCTAAACCTGCTGAAGTAACCACAAATAATAATGTGAACAACGACAAGGATGGAGGTACTGTCACCCTTCCTCCTCTGATCTTCCTCTCTGGTTTACATTCAACCCTCTCTAGTTGCACTCTGTAATTGCTCATAATTGCACATGCCCTATATATCCTGAGAATCTGGCATGTTGTGTACACATTTGGTTGAACAACTTCCTCATGTCAAGTTGTGAACATGTGACAGGAATCTATAGGTTTTGATTGGACAACTTTCACATGTCAAGTTGTGAACGTGGTTTCATTTGTTCCTCCAGAGCAGTGCAATCAGATAGGTTTAAGTGTAAACCCTAAGTGCCCAAGCTAAAAATTGAAAATCCACTTTGGAAATGAATATTCCTTCTGTCCGGAAATAACTGTCCTAGTTTTTGGTGTGTTTCAACTTAACGCTTCTTTCGTTGAAAAAGCCGTCTCAGTACTCGAAAAACGGTCTATCTTTAATGGTAGTATGTAGTTTTTGTGTCACTCATTGTCTGCCCCGTTTGAAGTGGACAAGGCTCACGTTTGAAGTATAAAACATAGGACAAATATTGCAACAGAAAAAACGCCAAATACTAGGACAATTATTTCCAGACAGAGGGAGTAGGTGATTACAGTAACTCTCATAACGTATTTTTGTTGTTCAAAAATGTAGGATGTAATTTCTTCTTTCTAGGGGTACATTTTGTTACCCTCCTCAATGAGTTTGTCAACTCCTATGAATATGGCTGCAGCCACTTTTGGTCTCTGAAAGTAAATTGTGTTAGAACAACAGAGGTGTCAGCTAATTGTGGTAGTTGCTGACTTGGTTGCTGTGCACAACATTCAGGACTCCAAAAAGATTACTCAGGTGACGGTGCTGATGCACCAACGACAGTGGAGAAAATCAAAGCGAAGTTTTGGGAGGCCGAGAATCACATGAAGGGCAAGGAGACTTCAGCAGTTGAGGATCCTCACCCGGAGTTATCCTACATCACTCCCATGCCACAAGAGGAGAAGCCGGGTTTTTTCTCTAAAATGGGACAGAAATTCGGAGGGCAAGAAAAAAGGGCTGCAGCAGTTCCTAAAGGTACTGGAAGCAGTGAATTAGGTACTGGCTATGAAGAGGATGGCGAAGAAACTATAAATCCTGACGTCGTTCCGAAGGTAAGCACGAAGAATTTTGGAACACTGTCTAACTGCTGCTCTGTCCGACCTTCAGGAACCTATTCGTTAATTTTTTTGAGTTGTATAATGAATTGGTTGCTCACCTGGCATGCAGTATGATGATGGAGTTAGGACACAACCCTGAAATGAAAGAATTGATACAGCCATCTGAAGTTTCAAGGTGAGCATTTCTGCACCTTCAATTCGTTTCTGCATGAATGAATGGGTTTTGTCTCAGCTCTTTTGTGTATTCAACTTGCGATACAAAACTGTAATGTATTCAAATTGCGAATTACAATTTAATGGCTCATTACCGTGGTTGTCATGTTTAGCTAGCGAGGAGGAGATGCTACGGAGTATGTGAACGGATTTGTAAGCGGACCAAAGGCCTGTATTTGGTTACAGAAAGTTGAAGAAAAGGGCAAAATTCCTAGAAGATTTACAAAGATATGGAGCGCTATACTTGTAGCATGGAGGTAGCGTAAATATACACTTGCGCTTTTTAGAGTAATGGGAAGAGAGTAATAAGTTCCTGCTTGTTTAGCAATTAGGATTTAGGAATAGAGCTCCTTCTACGCGTTGGGGCTAAACTAGGGTTTGCATGAATGGAATAATAATGCTCTGACAGTGACTACAAGCTTTTCGTTGCATGAACCTATTAGAATCTCCACCTTACATGGAGATAAAGACTGTTGCTTATGCATAGTGACTGTTACAGTCGTTGAGATTCAAAATCCTGTGTTGTAATGGAGGCCCACGAAGGCCATATTCACCTGTACAGTACAATCGCTGAGTCCTTTGCATCCAGGATTCCAGTGTGATATTACACAGTAAATGGGCACAGGAGAAAGTATACACGTAGATAACCATTATCTACTGTATACAATCGATGAGAGCTTTGTTAATGCTGGTATACTGTAGCTCTTCCTAAGAAAACCATGAAAATAAATGGTTAAAAAATAAAACCCTAAATTCTGCTCTGTTTTTGTGACCATCAATTCGAGTCTGGATTTGGAAGTAATATCTCGCACCCCACCACCAAATTGAGGCCCATAGTTCTTTCTTTACCCTCAGTCACGGTCACCACAGAATATGGGAACCCTAGAAACGGTGCAGCACTCGTTATCACGAGTCCCTGCATGACTGGCCCCACCCAAACTGTTCAAAAGGATGAGCATCGAGGATCACAGATGCAGAATATTAGAAAATTTAATTTTTTTATAAAATTACTTAATCTTTTTTCAACTTTATCTTTTTCGAAACTAATTTCTACTCTAGTTCCCTTCTTCTTTTTGCAGGGTGGAATCATCGTCATCATCTTCCTGAGTCGTCATCTCCCTTCCTGACTCCTCATCTCCATTTTCTAGTAGACTCCCTAAGGACAGCATTCAGTCATTCACGCTTATATTGGGATATTTGCTACATTGGTCTTCTGTCTACTGTACTTTGTAATTGCAAACATGATAAGGCTCGAAGAACTTTGCATGTTTACTCATCAAAGGCTTCAGTAGCTGCTCGCTGGGGCCTGTCAGCTCAGTTGCATAATTGAGGCAGCGCAACGTACAAATTGGGTACACAACTTAGGGTTCTTGATCGATCTGAGCTTCGATTGTGAGTTTCTAATTTTAACCAAATGGGTAGCTTGTCTTAGTTTTTCGTTTCCGACACGTTTGTAACTTATTAATGAGTGGCCATGGAGGACTGAACTTTCGGTATCAATTGATTGAAGCTTTTTTTTTAAAATTTGGTAGATTGGCATGGTTTTCGTTTTCGACACGTCTGTGAGTCATCAGGAGCTTGGCCATGGGTTGAAAGAGAAGAGTTTTGTCCACTGAAAGGTTGGAGTTTTGTGTGGTTTCTTTGGACAGAGGTGGGGAGCAGGCAGCACTCGAAGGAACCATAACTTTTTCAGGTGCCATAACTGCGTGATTTTGATTCATAGGCGCTTGAATGCACTGGGAGCCGAATTAATCCAAGCATGAAGACGCCGGGGGATTTGAAGTTGGGAGGCTCTAAAGCTCTTTTGGTGAACGGAACGTGTGAGGGCAAAGTTGCAAATGGAACAACTGTTGCAACAGCAGCACCTGCTCACGTAGTGACATTGAAAGGGCCAACACCGCATCGGAGCTTGACCTGCCAGCGGAGCTTGCCGAGCTCCGGTCTCTATGGCGACGCTTTTCGGGTGGGCTGTGAAGTTCGCCGCGCTGACCCCCAACGCCGCCCAAGTGGCTTCACAATTCGAGCCCAAAGCTTGGCATCCCCTCCCACTCAAACCAAGCAGGTCTGTCTTTTCCCATCCCCCCTTCACCGTTTGCTTCAATCGCACTTTATCATCCCACCCTTCATCGCTTGCTTCTATTGTCACTTTCTCATTGATAAACAAAAAAAAAAAAAAAAACAGTGTAGAACTCAGAATGTCCGTAACATTCTTGAACACCCTTGCAACAAGAATCTAAACATTCCATGCACCCACTAAGAACCATGCATGATGTTTACTGTGACTGTCAGACTATTTGAGCCTTTTTTTCGGTGAGTTTTGACAAATGATATGTCCGAATTTCTGATCACTCAAGTTACAACTCAGAATGTCCATACCATCTGCTTTTAACACCCTTGCAACAAGAATCTAAACATCAACACCTTTGGAAAAAGTACACATTCCACCCACTAAGAACCATGCATGCTTTTTGAGCCTTTTTTCGGTTTTCAGAAGGGTGAGTTTTGACCAATGATATGTCCGAATGTCTGATCACTCAAGTTATATGGTGATGTGCAATGATATACACCAACTCCGTGGTGTGATTGTGCAGAGAGTCTTCACTTTTGGGAAGGGACGAAGCCAAGGAAACATGGGTATGAAGAGCTTGGTGAGCACCTGGTGCCTGAATTTTCATGAAATTCCAAAAAAATAGTTCAATCAATAAAGATTGGATGAAAATTTAATAAAATTTAATTCAATCAATCAATAATAATTACGTTTGTGTATTAACTGATTGCATTTGGATGGCAGCTTGGTGGCAAGGGGGCTAACCTAGCTGAAATGTCAAGCATCGGGCTTTCAGTGCCGCCGGGCCTCACTATCACCACCGACACGTGCCAGGAGTACAACTTGAATGGCAATAAGCTCCCGGACGGACTTTGGGATGAAGTAATTGAAGGCCTGCGCACTGTTGAAGAGGACATGGGAGTTGCTCTGGGTGATCCTGCCAAGCCCCTCCTTGTTTCGGTTCGTTCAGGGGCAGCTGTAAGTAACCCAGCCTCCCTTAGAACTCCAAGTCATATCTACAGCAACTTCACTATTAACCCCTAAAGGACCATAAGGGCTTCATGGTTTTTTAAGCAGTTTTGAGTAGGTTTTATGTAGACTTCATTTTGATCAAATTTGTTTGTTTTTTGACCAAAACATGCAATGTTCTTCACTGATTCCGGAGATATAAAATTTGGTCCAAGCCGAATTATATTTTTCACAATATGATCATTTAAATTTGTCATTTTAAAACCATGAATCCTTGGTCCTTTCGGGGTTAATAAAGAATCCTTTCTTTTCTACAAAAGAACCATTTGCAATTGCAATCATACATGTCCTGATGAGTCCTGATGCCCCTGAAGGACCTAGGTTTCATGGTTTGGAAATGACCAGTTTGATTGTGAAAATCGTATTTCAGATGGGGCTCAATTATAAATCACTGAAGAGCATTGCATGTGTTACGTTGGCCAAATATTATATAAAAAATGATGAAACTAATGTCCCCATATGACCCACTCGAAAGTGCTAAAAAGCATGAGGCTCAATTTGAGCCTCTTAGTCCTTTTTGGGCTAGCCTGTGTTTCGAAGGTTTAGATTGTACAGTCACTGGCAGGGTGGAGTATTTACTTGTGATGTTTTGCAGATCTCCATGCCTGGAATGATGGACACTGTTTTGAACTTGGGATTAAACGACGAGGTGGTTCGTGGTCTTGCTGCTCGCAGTGGAGAACGATTTGCCTATGATTCATACCGACGCTTCATCGATATGTTTGGAGGTGTGGTGAGTGTAGTTGCGAGAGAATCTGGAATATGTAATTATTGAATCAAGTCAATTTGGTTGTGAATTTTCTGAGCTTTTATTGGCGTGGACTGTGTTTAAAAAGTAAACCTTTTTGTGGGCCTTGAAAAAGGTGATGGGTGTCTCACATTCCCTTTACGAGCACGAGCTGGAAAGCATGAAAGATGCGCGTAAAGTGCATCAAGATACTGATCTCACAACTGAGGATCTTAAGGAGCTTGTACAGAAGTACAAAGGCGTCTACCAGAAAGCTATTGGCAAACCTTTCCCTACTGGTATTGGTGCCTTCCCTATTGCACATGTCGGTTTTTTTAACTTTGTGAGTTCAAGGATAAAGACATGATTGTTCTAATGATGAGGTGCAAGTTATTTTTTTGTAAGCTAATCTTAAGTAATTGAAATTCTGGCAGATCCTGTGGAGCAGTTGCGGCTGGCTGTGATTGCCGTGTTTGAATCATGGAATAGTTCTCGAGCTGTGAAATACCGCAGCATAAACCAAATCTCTGGCCTGAACGGCACCGCCGTAAACATCCAAGCCATGGTGTTTGGAAACATGGGAGCTGACTCTGGCACTGGTGTGCTGTTTACGCGCAATCCCAGCACGGGGGAGAAGAAACTGTATGGAGAATATCTCATCAATGCACAGGTGGGTGCACGTTTGCTAATTATGTTGCAATTCCTCTTTCATGCAAAGAGCTATGGAACTCCATTGCATGCACAAATTTTCAGAATGTTTCAGCCCTGCATGCTTGCTGAAATAGCCAAAAGTGGCTACAACCATATCTTTAGGAGTTGACATGAATACCAATAGAAAGAAGAAACCATTCCCTACCTTTTTGAAATGTTTTGGAAGTTACTATAATTCGGTATGAGCTTCCAAAGTGAACTTTCTATTTTTAGTTGAGGCTCAAAGCGGTTATTCTGCACATGCAGGGAGAAGATGTTGTAGCAGGCATTCGAACTCCTGAAGATATTGACACAATGAGAAAAGCACTTCCAGATGCCTACAAGGAGCTGCTTGAGAATTGTGATATACTGGAATCTCACTACAAGGAGATGATGGTACGTTCACTACACTAAAATTGTGATTTAGTGTCCAGCGAGAATTGATGTCTTTTACCACAGTTCGTTCAAATGTGAGGAGAAAGTGTCCCTACAGTACATAGGAGTTTGCCACTTGTCATTCCCACTTCCATTGAGAGTGCCATGTTCCTTCCAAGTGATGAGAGGGACATGAGCTGGCATGCCATGTTTATTATAAAGTTTCCATTCGTCATTGGATTACAATATCTTCAAAAAGTCAAATGTCCTTGTTGACAATTTTAGTCTTGGACACTAAATCACAATTTTAGTGTACCACAGATTTCATTTTAAAATGGAGTGCACCTCGGTCAGGTGTTGTAGCTTTAAGAGTGCAGTAATAAGACTGAACGTGAACCTTTCCATTTGTGAATCGTGTGTTCTGTTACTAAGCTGTCCATGTAATGCTGGTTCTAGGATATTGAGTTTACGGTGCAAGAGAGCAGACTTTGGATGCTACAATGCCGTTCGGGGAAACGCACGGGAGCCGGAGCTGTGAAGATTGCTGTGGACATGGTGAATGAAGGGTTGATTGATAAAACGCTTGCGGTCAATAGAGTTGAACCACAACATCTGGATCAGCTCCTTCATCCGCAGGTTTGAGATCTTTGACTTGCCTTACGCATTCAATAAACATCACTAATCTCTAATTTACAAGGCTCACAGGTTCATGCAAATACAACACGATTTATGTTATTTCATGGGTTCGTGTTATATTCGCACGTATCACCACACGTTTTGATGCACAAAAACAGTGTCGTTACCATGTTTACTAAAAACGAATGGATTATATACGAATATGATATCCAAAATGCACGACAACCACATTGGTAACGTTACAGAAATCTGATACGTATTGTTTTCGCACTGATTCAGTACGTAAAATGCACGTAACATGCGCAAATATGGCACGACGAAAACAATGAGATAATTAATTAATGTTTTTACGTGGCGAGCCACATTTGAGATGAGTGAGTGATGTTTGAATTGCCTTACGCAAAGCTCTGTTTCTTACATTTCACTTTCCGGATGTGCTTCACATTTTTAGAGGAGAATGCTAATTTGGATCTGTGTTATGGTGGTAGTAGTTTGACAACCCAGCGCTTTACAAGGATAAAGTGATTGCAACGGGGTTACCTGCGTCTCCGGGGGCTGCTGTGGGCCAAGTTGTCTTCACTGCGGAGGATGCAGAGGCTTGGCATGCACAGGGAAAACCGACTATCCTGGTAACTACAAATTGCAAGCGTTTTTGGACTTGTGAATTGATTGGCATCGTGCTTTCAGCCATTTCTGAGACAGTTGTTGTTGATTGAATGAACAAGCCATTTCTTTCTTTCTGTGCATTGCAGGTACGCAATGAAACGAGTCCAGAAGATGTGGGCGGTATGCATGCAGCTGAGGGAATATTGACAGCCCGTGGTGGTATGACCTCTCATGCTGCTGTTGTTGCTCGCGGGTGGGGCAAGTGTTGCGTCTCTGGCTGCTCCGAAATCCGTGTCCATGAGGCAAACAGGGTGAGTTACTCCAATCTTATATTTCTCCATATTTTTGCATGTATTTTTGCATATAAGCATGCGATTGCTGCCGTATTTCACTAATCATACTATTCATCTATATAGTATGGTTTTACTATTCTTTTGGGACGGTGCATGTGCTGGGAAAGTAATATGCTTCTTTTATTAGATCATAAGTTTGTTTGTATTGTTGCATTTTCTGCCCAGACATTACAAGCGAGCGGCCAAATTTTGTACGAGGGTGACTGGATATCGCTCAACGGATCTACTGGGGAGGTCGTCATGGGCAAGCAGCCACTGGCTCCTCCAGCAATCAGTGGGGACCTGGGAGTCTTCATGAGTTGGGTGGATGATTGTCGAAAATTGAAGGTATCATCAGATTGTATATGTTGTGAATTGTTTACACTTTTCAATGCCCACATCATAAAGGATGTCATTAAATTCGGTCCTACCCAAACCTGTCGGTGACTTTGAAGAGGCAACTGATACATGATTTTACAGGTGATGGCAAATGCCGATACACCCGAGGATGCTTTGGCTGCTCGGAAAAATGGAGCAGAGGGCATTGGACTTTGCAGGACAGAGCACATGGTAATTTTTGCCTCCTAGATTCGAACTTAAATTTTTATGTTTTGTGTTGATTGTCCTTTCGACAGGAATATGGACTTTTGAAATTTTCGAAATTCTAAGTAGTCAAGCCATATCGTTTTTTTGCTGTTAATTTACCTTGTGAGCTCTAATTACATGCAGCAGCCCCTGGAACATTACCAAATAATTAAGACGAGTGCCTGTTTTGATTTGCGTTTTTTTTTTTTTGTTTCCAGTTCTTTGCTTCTGACGAGCGGATCAAAGCAGTTCGGCAGATGATTATGGCTTCAACCACTGCAGAGCGTCAAGTTGCCCTTGATAAATTACTTCCCTACCAGCGGTCTGATTTTGAGGGCATATTTCGTGTGATGGATGGCAAGTTGCAGTGCTCTGACTATCATATTTCATTGCAAAGATCAAATTTCATACTAAGAATTTTATATCTCAAAGATGAAATGATTTTATGGTATCAATCAAGGTTCCAATTTGTGTTGTTGGGATCTTCCCATTGATGTAGCTTTCCTTTCTGTGAGCAGGACTTCCGGTGACAATTCGTTTGCTAGATCCCCCTCTCCACGAGTTTCTACCTGAGGGCGATGTAGACGAGATTGTTGAAGAGCTTGCAGCTGCGACAGGAATTAAAGAGGAGGAGGTTCTTAGTCGAATTGAAAAATTATCAGAAGTCAATCCCATGCTTGGCTTCCGTGGATGTCGGTAAGGAAGAAGAAAAACTCTTTTTTCGATTCTAAACTGGGTTATCTTCATGCACAAGAGTTTAAGGTGGTCTTGTAGGCTCGATCACAATTCGAGCTGACCAAATGTAAAAAAAATCTCCTTTCCTGTATTCGGTGAGTTTGCACTAATCTATCTCATTTGCATTGTGTTTTCTAGGTTGGGGATATCGTATCCAGAGCTGTCACAGATGCAAGCTAGAGCCATTTTTGAGGCGGCCACTGCAATGGCAAACCAGGGCATTAAAGTCTTCCCCGAAATCATGGTTCCTCTTGTTGGAACGCCGCAGGTAATAATATTACTTCGTTCGAGCAAACATTCACCACCTGTTGTTGTATGTTGCGATGGAAATTGGTTTGGTATTTATCAAACTAGGGCGTTTTATGTTTGCAGGAGCTGAAACATCAGGTGGATTTGATTCACAAAGTTGCGGAGGAGGTGTTTACAGAGACTGGATTGACTCTAGGGTACAAAGTTGGAACTATGATCGAAATTCCCAGGGCAGCACTTGTAGCAGATGAGGTACATTTTCTTACATTTTCCTGCGAGTTTTAGTTCGTAACAACTCCTTACCTGCACATTGATTGATCTATCTAGATGGTTCAACTATCAGAATGTAAGTGAAAAGTTTCTGAAACCAAATGTTATGAAAAATCTTTGCACACCAAATGATGTTCACGTTCTAAAAGCCACTACCATGTACTGCGCTTTGGTACAGATTGCAGTCCATGCCGACTTCTTTTCCTTTGGTACAAATGACTTGACACAGATGACCTTTGGCTATAGCCGAGATGATGTGAGCAAGTTTCTACCTTCCTACTTGGCGAGTGGCATTCTCCAGCACGACCCATTTGAGGTATAACTGCTCTTCCTGTACATTCCTGCTCCGGTTCTTTTTGTTCATGTTTCTTAACCAACATATGCAATGTTCTTCACTGATTTTGGTGATATGAAATTTGGTCCCATCTTAATTATATCTTCCACAATATGATCAATTAAACTTGTCATTTTAAAACCATGAATCCTTGGTCCTTTCGGGGTTAAAGCCAATTGGTTAGTACAGTAGTGAATTCTTCATTTTTTGGTCACAGCTGTGCTTTTTGCACCGATTGTTTTCAGCTGTTTTGCAAATCTGAAAAATCTCAAGTATTAATCCCATAATTCTTCTATTACTCTTAAAGGTACTGGATCAACGAGGTGTTGGACAACTGATCATTATTGCCAAGGATCGGGGTCGTAAATCACGACCAGACCTCAAGGTACATCCTTCACTTTACATTTCAAATCTTCATGTGAAAATCACTACTGGTCAATTCATAATCTCGTTTAGAAGGAATTGTAATCTTTGATTTCACTTTTTAGTGCAATAGTAGGTTCAATAATACAGATATGATCTATGGGTCATAGTCAAGAAATTTTATTTTATTTTATTTGAATTATCGTCATCAAATCATCGTTTTACCATTGCCCATGTAGGTTGGAGTTTGTGGCGAGCATGGAGGTGAACCATCATCTGTGGCATTTTTTGCGATGATTGGTCTGGACTATGTGTCATGCTCGCCATTCAGGTACCTACTGTTTTCCATCAGGGCTATTTTCATTATCATTATCATTATTATTATTGTTATTCCCTTCTTTACGTTGATATGTATAATATTGAGTTGCATTTGTAGCCACCAATGCAGAGTAAAGCAAGTATTGGTGGTATTGAGTCCAGGCTATTTTTACTAAGAAAGCAGGGAATGGTGATATGTGCAGGGTGCCCATAGCCCGGTTGGCAGCTGCTCAAGCAGCTACAAAGTGACATGGCAGGATGTGGAAAGCTTGAACAGTATTTGGCAACATGAATGTGCATTGAAAGTGTAAGTGTGGAGATGAAATTGTGTAGAGTATCGTATATAGGCTACATAAAGTCAGGGTGTAAGATGGGTATCTGCCCAGCATGTGAACTGTAGACAATCACAGTCTCCTTGCTTGTTTATTTATTTTTGTATGTACTCAAGTACATGGGTGTAAATACGACTTTTGTACCTCATCACTCTATTATGTGGGTATCCCTAAACCTGAACGTTTTCTCTGGCTTACTGTGTAGAGTGAATTTCTCAATGATTCCCTCTCATGTTGGATACTAAGGCCCAATTCTCACAACTCTAAGGTGGATGACCCAATAACTGACGTGTACTATAAACCAACAATATCTCCAACAGGTGTTCATTGAAAGCTTCTAATTCTACACTAGTACTAGATTTGCGTGAAAAGTTTAAAACTTTATGGGCCATCCACTATAATCCAAAGAAATGGCTGCATCCCATTACACTGGCATATTTAGTGTCCCGGAACACAATTTCTCAACCCGAACACTATAGTTTTAGGACACTACACTATATATTCTCACTTTTGTGATCCAAAATATTCTCTTTGTGTATATGTGAAGAGCTTCCTCTTCCAGTTGTATATTTGAAGCCTGAGTTATGCATTTGTGGCATAGAATGGATTAGTCAAAGAAATCATTTGTCACGTGTATTGCTTGAAACAATAATATCGTCATATTATTATGATGTCATATAAGGAAGGTTGAATGTATAGCAATGGAATGGGCATGACCATTAAAAGAAAAACATGTATGTCTCTATCTTATTCTTTACTATATATAAAAAAAATTATGATTTGAAACACATTAATAAAAAAAATTGGCATACTAATTGTACTATACTGTTGCACTCAAAATTTCAACTTATCATATCAAACTCATAGATTTATAAATTGAAAATAGAAAAATCTATTTTTTGTAAAATCTCATAAGGTAAATTTTTCTCTATCAAATTGACACAGATCTATGGTGTTTTTTTTTTTAATTCAATTGTACAAATACTTTCCAATCATCACTTTTCAAATATCAAAGTGCAAAAAATTGTAGACATTTTATGTTATCATACATCTAAGTTTTGTCCAAAAATTAGGGGCTAAAAATAGAGTACAAATATTCCCTAATCTCTAAGTCTGTTCCTAATCTCTCACTGTCTTGTGTCTTTACAGAAGACCCACAGAAAATCAATATAGTCAGGCAAGCCAGGTGTCTTTCCATTCATAAAAGATGATATTGTGCCTGGGGAAATCAATACATTACAATAGAAAGCTCTACATACGATTTGATAACCATCTCAAAGCCTCCTAAATTCTTACTCTACAGATTCTAGCCAGCTAGGTATGAATCCTTACACGACATAAATATAAACTGTATATTACACTTCATTAATTCAAGCCAAGCTCAAAGTCACTCCCATGTGAAGAAGGCAATTAAAAAACAAGAAATACTCTCAACACATGGGAGTCTCAATTCGCCAAACTCAACTTGAAATTGGTTGATGATATATCAACCGAATGAAAGATGAAAAGCGAGTATGAAGAGATCAAGCTTGACTGGAAAGCAAAACCGGAAACCCTGAACTCTACAAGATGGATCATTGTGGAGGCCCAACAGGCAATTGGGCTGCTGCTGCAGCAGCTGCAACCTCCAACCGGTGTTTTTGCCTTAAATATATAACAACAAAGAGGCTCATAAGCAGAGTAACTAGCAACGCATCCAGTTCATCCACCGTCCTATTGTTGAACCAATCCTCGATATTTGCCTGTGCATCTGGCAAAGAATCAATAGCTCTCACCTGCAATATCAAACAATCCGCCATTGAGAATTGAGTATATCAAAAACGAGACTCTAGAAACTAACTCATTCCAGTAGCAAATCGAACCAATAAAGCTATTCTTGGTCAAACAGTGTACCAGAAAACTCCCGCTGTAATGTTGCCGTAACCAGAGACTGGCGAGAGCAAGTGTAACAGGTATAAATGCGGAGGGCTCCTCCAGCAGTGCTTCATCATAGTACCGCTTTGCAAGATGAAGATCCAATGGCAACCCTAACCCTCGTTCGTGCATGTAGCCCAGATTAAACATGGCCTGTGAACTATGCTTCTCCTTTGCCCTGATGTAAGCCTCTCCTGCTCTCTCCAAATCTTTCGCTGCTCCCTGATACCCCAAAAAGCAAGATGCTAGAGTGAGATTTCACGTCAGAAGAATCCTTCGCATAAAGCTCCTGACATACGTCATGTGACCAGCTCTAATTCTTTTGACAATTATTCAGGTACCTAATGTAATAATCTCACTCTTAAGTAAAATAGAAATCCACTTTGGAAGCTAATAGTCAATTATAGAAACTTCCAAAACATATTTCTATAGTTTAAAATTGTAAGGTATGATTTATTCTTTCTATTGGTACATATTACTATCTTCCTGAATGCTGAATGATTTATTTATTGTTACATATAGAAGTGGCATCTTTTAGCCATTTCAGCACGTAGGGGCTAAATTACAACAAGGTATATCCTCTCGAACTTGTAAATTTGTTTCTTGGGTGACCTCAGTGAGAATCGTGTCAAGGAACTGATCGAGAAGACCTATATTCACCAAGACTCGATCTAAGAATACATAAACAAAATTGAGAAACAATCAAAAAACAAGATGATAACACGTACTCGACCATAATAGTAAGCATCTCCCAACAGCAACGATGCATGCTCGTTGCCCTGCTCGGAAGCGTGCCGCCACAGGTTGTGAGATCGCTGATGACGCTCTTCTGTTGTACAAATGCCAGAGCTTCCAAGGCAAACCCCACGGAACTTTTCAAGTATCCAGGCTGCATTGCTTTGGCCCACTTCATATCCAAGCTCCGCTGAGCGAGAGTAAAGTAGAAGGGCTTTGCCAACATGACCCTTAGTATAAAACTCCAACGCTTGACGCATCAACCTTCCCCAGGGCCCCCTCTCTGCGACAAGCTTGTATAATGCAGCAGCCTGTACAAATGCAACACTTACGAGGTAAAATCCATCACTAGGACATCTTGATAAATTATGACAAGGTGAATGTACTGATCATATTGCAACTATGTACTTTAACCCCTAAGCGTCCACTGTGTATTTTCTGTAGTGTAGGAAAATTGGACCCCCTGCTGCAAATCATCTGTTTGTGTGAAAATGACTTCAGTTTGACACGATCGACACTGTTGATCTTGTCGTATAGAACAAGAGCTGTAAAATGATTAGTATTGCAATCAGAAAACCGAGGTAAAATGAGAAAATGCCACCGTTGCAAAGTTCAGTGATGCAGATGGCCATATTGGAAGTTTTAGACGCTTAGGGGTTAAAGTGGTGTAAAGAGAAACGAGCACTTACATGAGCAAGATCCTTTTTCATGCCTGCCAAACCTTTATGTAACATATTTGCAAGATAGTATCGTGCTTTAGGATGACCCCTGTTGGCAGCGTCCACCAGAAGATCCCTGGCACGAGCATAGTCCTTCTCAACTCCCAGGCCCTTCAAGTAGAGAATGCCGAGATTGTAAAACCCATCAACATTGTTGGCTTCTGCAGCACGTTGGAAGAGCTCCCTCGCCTGCCACCCATTACCACACTCCCATGTTATAAGCCACCAGTGATTTCATTTTTCATTTTTTCAAGGGGGCGATTTGAAAATTGAAACTTGAAAAATAGACAGCATTTCTTTGGTGATTTACGATTTTTTTTATTACAAATACATAGCTTTCTATAGAATTGCTGGCTATACATACCAATGATAAGGGAAGATTATGGCAATATACTCTATTTTTTTTAACCGAATTTTTCTTATAGCAACATAGCAAGCCCATTTTTCAAATAGCAAGTTGGCGATATATAGCCAAAAACAAAAACAGTGTAAGCCACTCAGTCAACAGAGCAAAAGTTACATTTGTTTCTAGAATCGTTTCTAGTTCAAAGGTGTTACAGTCGGACCATTCACCTTGGTATAATTCTTGGCGTCCACGCCATGTCCTGTTATGTAAAGAAAGCCTATTCCGTTCAGGGCAGAGTATTGTTTCCGTTTCGCAGCCGCCTCAAACCACTTCAACGCTTCAGTGAAATTCCTCTCTACCCCATATCCACGTGCATAAATCTCCGCAATCAATTCAAAAGGCCGTGTTTCACCCTTTTCCACTGCCATCAAAAACCAGTAGAGGGCTTTGCTGTGATCACGGCGAACTCCTCGCAAACCATAGTAGTAAAACGCTCCAAGTTGAAACATGAAATCTGGATGTCCCTTGCGAGCCTGAAGTTGAAAAACACCCAACAAATAGTATTATTATTAGTATAATAGACAGTGCAATGCAAAAATTTAACAGTTGGTTTTGCATGCAGCATAATGACAAAGACGTCGCAAGAATAAATAGAATCTTAAACCAGAAACGATGGGTATACAAGGCCCATAGTAACCAGAGATGACATAATCAATGGTTGCACTAGAAATTTCAAACTAAGACTTCGTGCTCAATCCTAATCCAAATGTTTTGAGTGATATATCTTGTTGGAAAGCCACTGAAAATGTGCTTCTAATGAGATATAATAATAGTCCTAATTCTAAGTATTGAGATCGCAACAAGCAAGGTGCACAGCGAATATGACAGCAGACTACACAGAGAGCAAACAAACTCAGATTTCTTGCTCAATATCATGCAAGTAATAAAAACTATGAACAACAACCCATTACCCCTGCTCTGATTCTCAGTATTCAGATTGCAGCAACCGATTGACTAGGGTTTCAAATGACATCAGCAAGGATTTTATACAGAGTTCTGATAACATGGTGATTTCTGACAATGGAAAAATCCAGCACCACGTATAATATCCTGGCATACCTGATACTCCAAAAACTGGAAGTCATCGTCCTCTTCTCCCCGGAACCTTTTCAGCACATCCTTGCTCTCCTCAAGTCCATAGTTCAATCGCACGTACTCCAAAAGAGGACCCTCCATGGAACTTACAAAACTGGCCATGGTTATGGCAGCAAGCTCGGAGTACAGCTTCACAGCTTTTTCATATTCCTACACAACAATACAGTTAGTAAAAGTAGTAAAAAGAACAAGCATAACCCGGTTCAGTCCATCATACCCGACCACACACTTGGACAATTCACATCTCTAATTTACAAGGTTCATAGGTTCGTGCGAATACAACACAATTTATGTTATTTCATAGGTCCATGTTATATTTGCACGTATTACCACACATTTGATGCACAAAAACAATGTCGTTACAATGTTTACTAAAAAAAGTACGGTTTATGTACTTTAATCGTATGAATATGATATCCAAAATGCACGACAACTACATTGGTAGCATTACATAAATCGTACGTTATTGATAGATATTGTTTTCGCACTGATTTAGTACGTAGAATGCACGTAACATGTGTGAATACACAACCTCCTTACACACGAAAACAATGCGATAACTAGTGTTTTTACGTGGCAAGCCACATTTGAGACGCGGCAGACACCGTGGAGTTGCAAGGAACGCTACCTGATTGCGGAAGTAGCGGTAGGCAAGGGCCATTTTGGATTGAGAATTTCCACCCTCTTTCGCAAAATCGTGGTAGAGAAACGCTTTTGCATCCCCATACGCTACACCACATCCCATCCAATGCAAAAACCCCAGAGCTGACTGAGCATTTGCGTTCCCGACATCTGCTTCCACTTGCAAGCCTTCAATTGCTTCCTTCAACATGGCGGGGTCTTCATCATTGACTGCCTCGGCCATCTTCCGAATCCCCAAAGCAAACTAGGCCAGAGCACAACAAACACAAAGCTTAGAGAAACAGAATCAATGTTAATGACATGATCTAGCAACAAGGAAATCACACATACTCCCTCCGTCTGTCCCAAAAAAGATGATGACTTTCGCACAGAAGCTCATCAATCATTTCCTCAAGCATACGCTGTTGTTTTGCATATACTACCACAACAGAATTTCAGGAAGTGCCCCTTACTCATGTGGGAACTCTGTATTTGTTGTAGCCGATGACTTTCATGGTTTCTATTATGCAATATTGCAAACTAATGAAAACCTTGTTCAAAAATTTAGGCTGGCATGTCATTGCTCAACCCGACAATTACTCTTGAATACCGACAGTACTCTTGATTCTACTAACAAGGCAACTTAACCCCTAAAGGACCAAAAAGCCCAAATTGGGACTCATGTTTTTTATAGCAGTTTTGAATTGGTCCTATGTAGACTTCCTTTATTCAAATTTATTTGTCTTTTGATCAACACATGCAATGTTTTTCACTGATTCCAGGGATACAAAACCTGGATTCTATCCGAATTATATTTTTCACAATATGATCGATTGAATTTGTCATTTTAAAACTATGAATCCTTGGTCCTTTAAGGGTTAAGTTTTGCATTTTCCTTACAAACTGCATCTTTAGGGAGTAATTCAAATTATCACATGATCATCCAGCAGGAAACCTAAACCCTAAATTACCTTCAACTCCACAAAGGCACCGAAATCAAAACCAAAAGATCCTGTCTACAAGAATCACATTGTCTTCGTACAGGGCAATCAACAAGCAACATGAAATATTGATTATGGAAAGTGATACCTGCTGATTGCGAGTATCCCAAATCAATGGTTGTGACATGATCCAGCAACAGGGAAAGCAAACTAACCATCAAGCAGGGAACCTAAACCACTAAAACCAAAAGACCCAGTCATATTCTTCAACAATCAACATGGAATGTGGAGTTGATTGCTTGAGTATTATTCCAATACCTGTTGATTGCGAGTATCCCAAATGGAGGGGTGCTCCAGGACGTGAATCCACGATCCAGGGTCCAAATCTTCATCGCTGAACGGCACCTCTGGCGTGTCACGGAACTCGTCCCATTCGGGCGACGCGTCTTCCACCTCCGTCTCGACCTCCTCTAAAGGCTCGTAATCCGAGACCCCGCCGCTTGCATCCTCTCTGTCTTCGTCTGTGCCTAAGAACAACAGAATGGTGTTGCCACTCTTTTTTTGCGGACTCGAAGAAGCTGCTGCTGCTGCTAAGACACAAACCCTAAACCCTAACACCACCAAAAGAATTGCCAAGGCCAGGCGTCCTCTTCGCACTGATCCCATAACGAATACCCTTCCAAACCCACACCGGCACATACACTCACTCACACACACACCATCACCGCAATATTGCACTCTGTAAACCCTAAACCTAAACTCCCAAATGCTCAGTCAGAGCCAGAAGAGCCAAAAGAGCCAAGTACTCTGAGGAAAGAAGAACCTCAATTTGGTACCAAACGTGGAAAGCAATTGCGAGGTCTGACCAAAAAATGATTAATCGACATTCGATTCAACGTGACCCAATTACCCAAATTGTCTGACACGCGAATAATAACCTGGATAACAAGATTTCAGTAGAAAGGATTGCTCGAAGTAGTACCGACTCGCAATCAAGGAAGACCGAGTCCGAGAGAGAAGACGAAGACGACGACAGTTTCATGTGTAATTTTGAACTCCATGACAGAAGCACAACTGGGTATCAACCGGAGAGGAATATTCCCTTTTTCCGTAAGTAATTTTATGGCTTAGAATCTGGTTACAACTCCTTAGTTTCTTTGGCGAATTTTAGGGTTTTTTGGTCAAAATTAGCCAAATATTTCATCTTACTCAGTACTATATTTTTAGGTCGAAATTTGGCGATTTTTCGCCAAAAAAACTCACTGCTCCATGAATCCCGGAATGATCGCCACATGTTTGGCACGTCGAATGCATGAATGGATGAAACCCTAATGCGGGTGGGGTGTCTCTTGTTGATCACGCAACGTGATGAATTCATTAAGAGATCGTCTTGTAAGTTAAGAGGTGCTGCATTGACGTTGTGTGTTGTGATTCTTTGGAAAAAAACTCGCTGTGATTGATTCAACTGGCGGGTGACAGTGTTAGGGTTTGGAGCAAACAATGGCTGTGTTTAAGGTGATCTTGAGCTTGTTGCTATGTTTGTCACTCGTTTGCATGGTCTCCAGCGGCAGAGTGATCAATCCTGGGTACCCAACAGGCGGTCGTTTCCCGCAAGGCCAAGCTGAGCGGCTCATCAAGGCGCTGGATCTGCTTCCGGGTGTGTCAGATGATGGCTCTGATGGTGCCGGTTTGCCCCGTGGGCCCAGACTGCTGGAGAAACAGATCAAGCTTGACGTGCAAGGGGATGCCGGGATCAGTACCGAGACGCTTGGACAGTATGCCGGGTACTTCAAGCTGGCAAGGACCCATGATGCCAAGTAAGAAATATTCATTAGTGGCAACAATACTCTTTTCTTTGATGCTTTGATTCTCTCTTTAGCTGCTCAGAACGTCGGTTCAGGTTTTTTGGACAAGGTATAGTTCTCATTTGATGTGATGTGTTCTTTTAACCCCTAAAGGACCAAGAAACCTGAATTGGGTCTCATGTTGTTTTTAGCATTCCTTCTGATCAATGTTCTTCACTGGTTCCGATGATATGAAATTTAGTCTCATTTGAATTATAATATTCGCAATATGATCGATTGAATTTGTCATTGAATCCTTGGTCCTTTCGGGGTTAAGCAATACTGGTTTCTCGCCTTTCAGTGAAGGCTGTGATGGAAAATTTTAAGCTGTGTGTAAAACGCCATGCGAATGGGGTTGTGATGATTTCCACAGCATGTTTTACTTCTTCTTTGAATCACGAGGGAACAAGACGGACGACCCTGTGGTGCTGTGGATGACGGGCGGTCCGGGCTGTGCAAGCGAACTTGCATTGTTTTACGAAAATGGACCATTCAAGATCACGGAAGATCTCGGCCTCGTCTGGAATGATTATGGATGGGACAAGGTATAGAAATCAAGCAAGGATTTCTAGGATTCATAGTTTGAAAATAACTGAAAAAACAATAATTTATATGGGGCCAGGTTTTAGAACATTGCATGTAATAAAATCGAACAATAGAAAGTCCTTGCTTTAAAAGACTGAATGGACCTCTTGCCTTTCGGGGTTGAGTTTTTCATTTTAAGAGCATACATAACCTTCTATAGAAGGCTTGTTGAGCACCCTCTGAATTGGCATGAAAAAAGAATCTCTGGCGTCTTGTTTTAGAAGCTCCTCAAGCCATTGTCTTATCATGTGAGAGTATGTCAGTGCTCTTATTTGGCATGACTTGCTCTTAGGTGCCATGCCACTGCTACTCAAGAATGTTATGTACGTTCTTTTGAATGAGTGATGGCAACATGATTCTTACTAAGCAGGTGTGATTGCACAGGTTTCTAGTATTATCTTCGTGGATCAACCAGTTGGAACGGGTTTTAGTTACAGCACTGATGTACGCGACATTCGTCACGATGAGGAGGGAGTGAGTGAAGACATGTACGACTTCTTTCAGGTTGGAAACTCCACCCGGGGGTGCACTGTGTTAAATTTGTGAAAGTGTATGTGAGTGCACGAAAGGGGTATTAATTTGAACATTGCCGTACAAAGTATACATACAATAGACATATTTAGAGCTGAAAATATTGACGTATACTTACGTTAAACATGTATTTTGGATGGAATAGATCTTTTTAGACATATAAATCCTTGTATACAGGGGGTTTTTAGAGGGGTTCATGAATGCAAATGATTTTCAAACATAATGTAAAGTACACCCCCCGGGAAACTCCCTCGTTTTTTGGTTTGCATGATGAATTGGTGTGTTTCTGTGTGCATGAGGAGGTTTAGCTATGCTAGTATGTTTTTGAGGTTGTAGTACTCTACTGTGAATTCTAATGGACATAACATGTATGTTTGGTTACAGGCATTCTTCGAGGCGCATCCTGAGTATCTGAAGAATAAGTTTTATGTTACTGGCGAGTCTTATGCCGGCCACTACGTTCCTGCCGTTACTGGACGCCTCCATAAGGCGATGAAGAACAACGAGGGTGTCCCCATCAACTTGAAGGTGCTATTATTAACTTGTTGAAATCAAACCGACATTGTCATTTGCAAAAACATTGTTTTCAATGTGACCATGAATCATGAGGACGATTCTCTTTCCCATGTTCCTGAATTAGTTTAATTTGTGTTCTATGTTTTTTTACGTACTTGTTTCACTTCAGCATTTTTTCTTCTGTAACTTGCTTTCTACGTTGTTCGATGTATTATCTGTCGACATCTATTAGTCTTATGCAACCAATTCTCTATCCTGTGTGGAGCCGTAACGTTTTAGTTGCTGTTTGTCGTACAGGGCTTTGCAATTGGAAATGGTCTTACCCAACCTGATATTCAGTATGAAGCATACGCTGACTACGCCCTTGATATGAATCTGATTACGGAAACAGACCATAAAAGATTAAGCAAATTGTATCCAGCTTGTGCTACATCCATTAAACTTTGTGGTAAGGTCCTCTAGACCGTCATTCTTTTGCTATAGAAATATGTGGCTCATAATCAGTTCTCTCAAGGAGCTCGGTGCGGTGAAAAATCTGACGTTGACATTGATACAAAAACGCTTTATGATGTATAGGTCCCAAGGGAACTGTCACTTGCCTTGCAGCTTACCTAGTCTGCCAGAGCATCTTCAACTCTATCTTGGCAATTGCTGGAAATGTAAACGTAAGTTTCTAACCATTTTTCCAAGTTACCAGGATAGAGTCACCTAGAGCTAGGATGGAATCCCCTGTAGCCCATTTGGATCTGTGGTAGAGGATATTTAGTGTGGCTATGTGATTTGGAGTATTGGTGCTTCCATGAAGAATTTCATAAAGTACCCTCGGGTCATCTTAAACTCATCTGGTCGTGCAACATGCAAATTTGGATCAAAGATTGTTCTTCTTTAGAGAAGCCTTTTTGGGAAGTCTCATGGTCATGTGTGTGTGGTTGCAGTACTATGATGTGAGGAAGGAGTGCTCAGGTGGTCTTTGCTACGACTTCTCAAGACTAGACAACTTCTTGAACAATGAAACCACACGAGAAGCCTTAGGTGTTGGCGACCGGAAATTTGTGTCATGCAGTCCTTTGGTGTATGAAGCCATGATCGTTGATTGGATGAAGAACTTGGAGAAGGGGATTCCGGAGCTCTTGGAGGATGGAATGGAGCTTCTTGTCTATGCTGGAGAATTTGACCTCATCTGCAATTGGTTGGGTTAGTACTATGAAATCTTTGACGACACTGCAACTGTTTTGGACGTTTTGCTCATGGTGTCTTATGCTCACTTTAGCCAATAACGGAACAACTTGAGAATGACTACTCATATGCACTGAATGAACACTATTAAACTCAAAGTGTCCAAGCTAAAAAATAAAATAGAAAGCGCATCTTAGAGCTAATAGTAGATTATAGTAACTGTCAAAACATATTATTATTGTTCGAAGATGTAGTGTATGATTTTCTTTTTATTGGTACGATTTGTTACCTCCCTGAAGTAATTGATTTATGTTGAACTGACCACAACGTTGGGTACAGTAGTGAATGTCACCTGGTACTTAGCGTGTTTGTATTTTGCTGAGTGCAGGTAATTCGAGGTGGGTAACTGCAATGGACTGGTCAGGCCAGATTGAGTATGCTAAAGCTGACTGGAAAAAGTTTGAAGTTGACGGTGAAGAAGCTGGACTTACAACAGGCTATGGACCTCTGCAATTCCTTAAGGTATTCTTTTTGTCTTAACCCCCAAAAGACCAAGGATTCGTGGTTTCAAAATGACAAATGCAAGTGATCATATTGTGAAAATTATAATTCGAATTTTATATCACCAGAATCAGTGAAGAACATTGCATGTACTGACCAAAAGATAAATAGAAATAAACAAAAGGAAGCCTACTTACTCAAAACTCCTAAAAACACATGAGACGCAATTCAGGCTTCTTTGACCTTTAGGGGTTAACGCTCAAGATTTGTTTGGTATGCTGATTTAGTTCATTAAAATATGTATTGTATTATGTGTCATAAAGTTCATGGATATTAACTGGTCTGCATCAACAGGTACATGGTGCTGGTCATATGGTGCCAATGGATCAACCCAAGAACTCGCTTGAAATGCTGTACCGCTGGACAAGAGGAAAATCACTTGGTGACACAACTTCAAATGTAACCATCATCAAGGAGATCCCGAGCAAAGGAGGCTCCTACACAGAATTTGTTTGATATGTAGTGTGTTTCTCTTTGCACATTCAAGGTGAAGATGTAGGATTCATGTACAGTTTGATATCCTGCACCTTCCCAAATATTTGTTATTGAAGTTTGTTATTGTACAGAGCTGGATTTCGCTTTGGTTGATTTGGGTTGTCAAATGCATTAGTGGAAACCTGATTCAACCCAAGCGATTACCATTGTTCTTCATCACTAATTCCTTCATGCGTTTATTGCATGTCACATGATGTACCAAATGTTTTTGGCAAGTGTTACTTTGCATGTATGAGTTGTTTATTTTGTACATATCAATAATATAATATTTATTCGGTACAAAATTTATTGGCTCTACCAAAAAAATCATTGCTAAACCCTAGCAGGGGAATGGCTTGAAATGGGTACCACTTTTACGCATCTCACATAGTGTGACTTATGTCTAACTCATTTTATGTGTGCTAGAAATTCCGTCTTTAACACCATGTATATAGTTGTAGCTATGGTGTCTATAACACCCACTAGTTTTTGTAATTTTCCAATGTTATTTTCTTACCAAGAAGATATTTTTCGAAAATCACACTATGGAGGGGGTACCCATATCAGGCCATCACGCAGCACATAGGCAAAATGAAGCACATGAGCCATCCTCAAGGAGCCATCATACTTGTTTGAGACTGACCCGATATTGTGGTGTCAGATTCACATGCATTTGTGATACCCTTGACAGAAAAGAATCAATTTGGACTATATTGGTGTCAATAGGATCTTGTTGCAGAAAGTGTGCGCAAAAGCTGGGGTAAGGCTCACACTGACACCCCCCGAATGACCAAATCTCTCAGGAATGGGCTCCTCAGATATGATTTTGTAAAGTCTGAAGGCTCTAAAAGCTTCCCCAGCCTCTTTAAAAGTACAATGCATGGATATTACCCCATGTGTTATAATTTCAATAGAGCAGGCTTTAAGAACAGACATATCCCATGAGATTGAAGCTCATAAGTGAAGAAACATTGGAAACTAATTGAAATGACTTCGAACGATACAGATGACTACAAGTGAGGGTAGGATGTGCACACATGCATTTGAAACTTGCAATAAATTGGATAGTTCGCTTGAAAGCAGGAGCCAGGGAGGTATAATTACAACAGGTTCAGTTCTTCTTGGTTTGAGTGGAGCTATGGTACTACGATTGGAAGTGTATGCTTGCTAGCTTCTCAAGTTCATCCTCGAATGCAAATCCTACAACAACAAACGATGAAATATCTCTCTGTACAGGTCTGTGTCTCTGATCCTCGCACCTGCCACTTTAATTCTGCTGCTCTAGGTGTCCTGGAGCAATCGAGCAGGATGATCTTCCTTTGAAAACTTGCGAGTTTGAATGCCGCTGTGTGGATCGATCATAGAGTCTCTTTGTGAGCTCTAGTACGTTTTGCTACAACGGCTCTACTAGCTAGCTAGCTAGCTAACCTGTCTTCAATTCTACTTTCGGCAGGTAGCCAGAACGTTCTAGCAGGCAGTGTCCTAGGTAAGCTTTCAAAGCCTTGCATGACTCCTGCCAATTGCTGCAAAATTGAGGCACTCACTGACTGTAGGGTGTTAGTTGTTGTCACGGCTACAATTTTCTGGAGATGACCTCCTTGAATTGGTACAGGAGAGTGTCTTCGGAGGAGCTGTTGCTGAGGGAAATGGCTTCGGTGTGCTTGGAGCTGTACATGTCGATGTAGCGCCGCTGGTTGGCGGCCAGGGAGCCCTTGGTGCCAGTCAGGCCATCTCCTTCGGATTGCATGGGAAGCAGCGAATTCAGAACCTGCGATACATCGTACATTGATGGACGATGCGACGGGTTCAGCTTCGAGCACAGCAGAGCCAGCTTCAGCGTCTTCTCCAGAGCGTCTAGATCGTGACACGTCGCTCGAACGTGTGGATCGATCACATCTTGGATCGTCTTGCCTTCCAGTTTCGACATCACCTGCAAAATTTATGACCGGACCGTACAGACAAAATAAATCTCTGTTATATACCAAATTGGAAGAAAACGTACTCCAGCGAGACTACAGGACCAAGGATTCTTGGTTTTAAAATGAGAAATTCAATTCATCATATTGTGAAAAATCAATAATTCAGGCTAGGAGTCGTGCAATGCTTTGAGAATCGGAATCAATGAAGAACATTGCATGCACGTCAATTGGTAAAACAACAAAGAGAAGTCCACATAGGACCTACTCAAAACTGCTAAAAAGAAAAACATGAGACCCAATATCGGCTTCTTGGTTCTTTAGGGGTTAAGAGTTAATCCCCTAAGGCGTCTAAAACGCCCAATATGGCCATCTACATCACTGAACTTTGCTACAGTGTCATTTTCTCATTTACCCTCAGGTTTTTGATTGCAATACATTATCTTTAAAGATCTTGTTCTATACAACAAGATCAACAGTGTCGATCGTGTCAAACTGAAGTCATTTCCACACAAACAGATGATTTGCAGCATGGGATCCAAATTTTCATACACTGCAGAAAATACAGTGGACGCTTAGGGGTTAATTAAACTCGTTCAAACAAGGAGTGAATGTAATGAATATCAATGGCATGAAGAATGGCAAGAAATTTTAAGGGTTGTGATTCATGGTGTGTGTACATACCCAATCAAGGAGGTTGACTTCGTCATCGACGGCCATTTTGTTGGTGAGAAGCTCCAGGAGAACAATGCCGAAGCTGTACACATCCGACTTTTCATTCAAGCGGGACGTTTGGGCGTACTCGGGATCGATGTAGCCAATGGTGCCCAGGACGTGCGTGGACGTGTGCGTTCTGGCAGGCTGAATGTTTTTGGCAATGCCGAAATCCGCCACATGGGCTTCCATGTCTGCATCCAGGAGAATGTTGCATGATTTCACATCTCGGTGGACAACTTGCGGTTTGCAATCTCTGTGCAGATACGCCAGTCCTTGTGCTGCTCCCGCTGCAATCTTGAGCCTTATATTCCAGTCCAGCTTGTTCTTACTCACATGCCCTGCATGCATATATGCATACACGGTCAGAAACGTCAATGCCAGAACAAAATCTCTTGCAGATCGAACAGGCAGCCCGGGGGGTGCACTATGTTAAATTTGTGAAAGTATACGTGAGTGCACAAAAGGGGTATTAATTTGAACATTGTTGTACAAAGTATTCATACAAGACATATTTAGAGCTGAAAATATTGACGTATACTTACATTAAACATAGATTTAGGACGGAATAGATCTATATACAAAGGTTTTTAGACAGATAAACCCTTGTATACAACCTAGGGTTTTTAGAGGGGTCGTGAACGCACGTAGTGTAGAGTGCACCCCGGGTCAGGCAGGTTTTTCAATAGTACGTTACCATGAAGATGATCATACAGGCTTCCGTTTTCCATGTAATCGTAGAAGAGGAAGTTGCCAATGGAGGACATGGAATAGCCGCGGAGAGTGACGAGGTTTCGGTGCTTGATATTCCCCAACGTCTTCAACTCTGTCTCAAATTCATGAACGTTTTGTGCAAATTGGTTGTACAGCTTCTTGATGGCAATGGGATGGCCATTCTTCAGGGAGCATCTGTAGACCGTGCTTGAGCCTCCTCGCCCGATCACATACTTCTCACTGAGGTTCTCAGTGACGCGCATCATCTCGTCGTATGATTGCGGAGCCATGCCCAGGTGAAAGATCACAAAACTTGGTGGACCTGCTTGAGAATCAGCACCAGTACTCTTTTTAAGTTCTGACCATGCATTGAAGGAGCGTTCATTTGCTAGAACTATATATGTGTAAGATCATCTCTTTGAAGGCTTCGCTGCATTCATGTGCTTCAAGAAACCAACAGCTAATTAAGAACAATATTACAGTACATTATGAGTGCTTCGATCTGTACCTTGAGATGTTTTGTTGGAGGATTTCAAGAAAACTCGTGGTTGTGCGTATCGAATGGCCACAACGGTGAGGAGAGCGAGCAAGCAAAGTGCTGAGATGGTAATTCCCCACGTTGCTGATACCCCAAGTGTGCCTGCAGGCGCACCGACATGTCCATGTTAATTAGTATATTAATTAATAATTGTGAAGGAGGCATTGCATCAACGGTTTGGAATGCAAAAATCGTTCGAATGTACATTCAGACAAACCTGGAGGTTGATTTGTAATTTCTCGAGGCTGCAGAGGGATCAGTCCACATGATGAACTGCTATTCATGCAAAGCAGCGGGTTCCCAGTGTAACTGCCAATTTCACAAGACGATTCAACACGATTAAAACGGGAACAAAAGACGACTAGATTGATGAACTGTTCCAATATGCCTCACGGTTGCATTTCCATTGCCCAATTACCGTCACAACAAAAGATAATCCTCAACCCTAAACCCTAAACCCTAAACCCTGAACTTACCTGCTGGACGGAAACTTTGCAAAGACCTGATCTCGAGGAATGGTACCCGAGAGATGATTGTAAGACAAGTTCCTGCACAATTACGTACATGATTTGAGAATTAAATTGCACTTGGAAGCACTTGAGATAGAATCATATTGAATGTTGCCTTCAAGACTTCTTGATACAGAAGTGCATGCAGGCAATGAAAACAGGATTCAAAACTCACAAGTGTTTTAAGCTGAAACATTCTTTGAGAGGCAGCGGTATGGGGCCTGAAAGATTGTTGTAGCTCATGTCCCTGCTCATCATAAGAAATCAAGCAACAATTAGCAATCTGGTGAGAGCAACTAGAAGCAGAGTGGAAGATTAAGGTGTGTAAAGTACTCACAGGTACAAGAGCTCTAACAGTTGACCCAGCTCTGGTGGAATAGGTCCTTGGATATGGTTGTGCGACAAGTCACTGCAAGTACCACAAATCAGAAACAGGAAGACTATTTGCTCGGAGCTCAAATTGCAATTAATCAATGTTCAAATTAAATCACAATGGTTACAAAATCATCAGCACACGTAAAGATTTCAATCCAACAAGTTTAGAAGTTTCTAACATACAGAAAGTTGAGACTCTTCAAGTTGCCCAACACAACTGGGATTGTGCCATTGAATTTGTTGCCGTGAAGATCTCTGCCATCACAAATAAATTAAGCAGGTTACTACCAAAAAGGTTACACTAACAATTAGCAAATTATACTGTTTAGTTCGTTTGCAATGCTTTCAAATTGAATAGTCTTACATTGTGAGCAGATGCTCTAGGGTCGAGATTGAAGAAGGCACTTGCCCACTAAGATTGTTGTGTGACAAATCCCTGCACAAGAAATAGTAGAACTTTAGGAGGGACTTGTACTCATTGCGGAATTGATTCTCACAAAATGTATCTTATAATTTTGAGTCCAATTTGGAGGAGAGCCTTGACTTACAGTATGTCAAGGTTTACAATCATTCCTATCTCCTCTGGCACACTTCCGGTGAAGTGGTTGGATGACAAATTTCTGGCCAAAAACAACTGGTCACTGGTTAGTACACAAACGCGGTAACAAACAGAAATTTGAACCTAAAGAAATAATAAGATTCATAACTCACAGGAGGGTGAGGTTGGTCAGCTGCTGAAGTTCTGGAGAGATACTTCCACTCAAGTTGTTTCCATGCACATTCCTGATCATACACCACAAAACACTTCTTAGAACTTGTTTATGCATGCTGGGGATATATAAGACTCTCAGAAATGAAAAAATCAAACAGCAACGTTTGCAATAAAAACAAATCTCTTTTTAGGAACTTTTCTAAGACAAACATCATAAAGAGAATCTTCTCCATGATTTATGGGAGGCCTCCTTTTAGTTACAAGGCCTCCCTCCGTATAATCACTGTTACCATAGCTGTAGAGAGACCTTCCTATGAATCCTGGGGAAGATTCTCATGGGAAACCCCTAATCTTGATACAAGAATTGAATTGTGACATATGAGAGTAAGTGTACTAAGATAGCATCTATCAGAAAATTAAAGTAGTCCTACATGTATATGAATTAAGCAAGGGGAGGAATGTGCTCTTACAGAATGTTTAGAGCAGTCAGTGAGCTGATATTTTCTGGAATTGACCCCGAGAGCTGATTGCCAGACAAATCCCTGCAAGATGGAGGCACTTTTGCTCATCTTTTGGGTTTCATAAATTTTAAAAAAAGCAGGAGCTTAACCAAATTGAAAAAATGGTAGTCAGCCTCTTAAATCCAGATTTTGACTTACAATTCGAATAGACCTGTGAGGTAGCTTAATTCGGACGGTATCTCCCCTGTCAAGCGGTTCCCGCTCAGTTCGCTGCATGGAATGACAAAAGATTCAGTAGAAAATCTTCAAGAGGAACATATGTTTGTTTTAGCACTTTTGAGTGTGTCATGTGGGGATCTTTAAATCTTCAATTATATTCATTTTCTGACCAATACGTGAAACGTTTTTCACTGACCCTGGTAATGTAAAATTTCGTGTTTTTGGATTCTGAATTTTCACGATATGATGAATCAAATTGGTCCATTTAAAACCATGAAATCGAACCAAACAAGGCATGTGAGACGAGAAGTTGCTTACAGGTAGTTCAGTCGAGACATGTTTCCAAATTCCATCGGTATAGTTCCTGTGATGTTGTTATTGTAGAGATATCTGCAAGATTAGAATCTTGGTATTATTTGTCAGCCCATCGCAGTTGGTAACTTTTGTGAATGTTCCCATGCAACAATTGAATAAGCCCTGGTAATTCAAATCTTCGACAGTAAAATGGCTTTGATATTCAACTTACAGTTTAGTGAGCGAAGTAAGATTCCCAAGAATTGGAGGAATCTCCCCTTGTAGCTGGTTGTTACTCAGATCACTGCACCAAACAAAAAGCTACATCAATGGGACTTCCCCAAAATATGAAAAATAAATAAAAATTCCTGACTTGCAAAGATGGCCATATATGTAGGAAGAAATAACTCAAAAAAATCCTACTTAAACTATTATAAAAAGTTTACGCATTCTTTCTGTACATCACATTAGCAGCATATATATAATTATTATTGTGCGGTCCTGTGAAGGTGAAGAAAATCGAGATATTTGGTTTGTTGTGTAGCATGTAAGACATCAATTAAAACAAGGCAACTTACAGAATCACAAGGGCTTGCATTAGCCCTAGAACGTCAGGAATCCCACCAGTAAGACTATTCGACTCCAACGACCTGCAATTGGGTTTGTTAAAAAAACAGACAGTTCGTAAGCACTGAAAATGGAAAGGGTCTGCATTGACAGTAAGTGTATCAATTCCAAAAATGAGAAGAAGGTTGGACTTACAATGTGCTAACTTGTAAGTAGCCAATGTTATATGGAATCTCCCCGGAAAAGTTGTTATAGCTCAAGTCCCTGCAGAAAAGTATTCAGAGTCAGACTTTAACCATTGAAGCATCTCGGTGAGTAATGCGAATATATGATAAGTAGGATTTAAACTCTAATGGAAAAACTTACAATATCTGAAACGATGTGCAGTTTCCAATACCGGCCGGAAGTGGCCCTGAAAGTTTGTTCTCTCGAACATTGCTGTGATCCAAAAAGGAAAACGGAATTTTTGTCAAAGGCTTCTGTGACCCATGTGTAAAAGCAGGCAATTTCAGATTCTATGAACTTGTTAAAGTGACACTTTGTTGCATAAAAGTAGAAGATGGCTTGAATTTTGTGAATTAAAAACCTTTTTTTTTTCCTATGAAATAGTAGCACTGAAATAGTTGTGAGCAATAATAATAGGAACGGCTACTCTACATCCTTGTCGGAAAGAAGCTGCCTCCAATAAGTTGGTTTCTTCTTTGAAAACACATCTTGTTGAGTGATTATTTTGAATGTGACAACCATGTGTAATAAGTAGCATTGATTCACAAATACGTACAGTTTCAATGGAGGACTTTGACACTCACAAATAGGCAAGCTGGGTTAATTTGCACATGTCATCAGACAAACCTCCCGTGAGCTGATTGGACTTCAACATCCTGCGAGTCAAACATTTATAACAGACGTACTGTCTATGAGGAAGTCTCAAAGGAATAGAAACAATCATCAACACAGACACGTCAGTTCAAAAAACTGTTAGATTAATAATATAATTTAAAGCAACAATTCATGCAGCTTGAGTACGTTTCTAGTTATGCGAAAGATCTAATAGGAAAAAAAAAATTACTAGGGACTGCAGGAGATCATTGTTGCGAGCCAGTAAACCTGATCATATATTTAATCGAATTCTTAAGTCAACAAATAGACAGACACCCGGCCATGAATTAGAACTCACAAGTACTGCAGCGTTTCACTCCAGTAGAGTAACGGAGGTATGGGACCCGACAAGTTGTTGATCTGTATATCCCTGTTAATTAAAAAGGTCTTTTGTTGTTAGTAGCATATATGCAGCCAAATGCGGTATGTACCCAACCAGAAAAACACGGTGTTTATGAAAGAACTGGTGAATTGTAGAAGCTTACAAGTGTCGCAGATTTGAAAGGCTTGCAAATGAAGCTGGAATAGGCCCGGAGAGCTTGTTGTTCCTCAGACTCCTACACGAACCCAATTTTGACACAGACTTCAGAAGCTAATGCATGTTGTACAGTCTTCATTAACAAAATTAAGCGAAGGCTGGAGCATGGAATGAATATATGTCCGCATGCAGCTCGCTCATAAACCATGTTTTAGGAGGTAAGAACAAACGTACAAGTATTCAAGCTGCTGCAACTGTGACAGGAGATATGGTATCTCGCCATTGAGAATATTTGCAGACAAATCTCTGCAGCCAAGGGGAGCTAGCACCACTTAACCATCGGTCACCAAAACTCTCAAATTTTCATAGAACTCGAATACTCTTCAATGTGACTAGCTTACAACTTACCACCCTCAAGAAAATTTATCAATGCTAATTAATTCGGTCACCAATTTAACCTAAACGTACTGCTGTTAACTGTAGCATTGATACCAGTAGGGCATGACATTGATATAGAACACCAAAGCTATCAAATGACGTAGTTTCTTAAGTGAACCCAATGGCAGTTGGTACTTACAGCCATTTCAGGCTCGTGCAATCGCATATCTCAACCGGAAGCTGGCCAGATATGTTGTTCTGGCTGAGATCCCTGTAACGAAACAGATCATAGAGAACCAATCAATTTGACTATTAGATAAACTTCCTTTTTTCTCGAGAGGCAAGCCTAGCTCATTACTCAATACGAAAACCCGATTGGTTTCAAAGAAGCGATGGTCCTCAAAAGAAAGGGACTGTATGCATGCAAATATTTGACACTCAGCAGTCGATTAACCCGGGCTACGCGTCTAAAACGCCCAATATGGCCATCTGCATCACTGAACTTTGCAACGGTGGTATTTTCTCATTTTACCTCGGTTTTCTGATTTCAATACTAATCATTTTAAAGCTCTTGTTCTATACTACAAGATCAACAGTGTCGATCGTGTCAAACTGAAGTCATTTTCACACAAACAGATGATTTGCAGCAGGGGTTCCAATTTTCCTACACTACAGAAAATATACAGTGGACGCTTAGGGGTTAACTTCCAAAATGGGACGTACAGGTTCCGTTAACTTTCTAGGTCATGCAAAGTTAGTATGAGTCTTACAAAGTTTCCAGGCTCGGTAAGAGTCCTATCGACGGAGAGATTTCTCCTCCAAGAGCAAGGTCCGACAAATTCCTGAGAGAGAGAAGCGAGCTTAGAAACCGTACAAGAAAAGCTTACACGTACGAAGCTAGAGGAGAACTATGCACACGAAAATTAAAAATGCAGTTACAAGTTCCAATCTTGAGCTGCAATAGTAAGCCACTATTTAAACCCTGTTGAAAGGCCGACCATAATCACCCAACCTCAGTCTCCACATGAAGAACCGGGTAATTACTGTAAGTTGTCACTTACAATGCAGTCACTTCGAAAGTGAGATTGTTGCAGGTCACTCCCATCCAGCCACAAGGCGATTGACTGCCGCTGTCCCAGTCCGGCAACTCGTGCTCCCCATTCAAGAATGCCGCTTTCAGGTTCACAAGAGCACGCACTGCATGCATATGTGTGAGCACCAACGTCGTCAATACAACGTCGTCTCGCCATGACTGGAATTAATTTTCTCAAACTACGTATTCAGCTAGTACTCTCTTGACAGGACACATGAGCACTTCATTACTCTTGCAAAACCCCGGTGGTAGCCCATGTACGGTTTTCATGTGTGTCAGCTATAGTTGTGTAGAGTGTTAGCAAGACCTCGGACAATAACACTTGACTGTTCCAGCATCTGCTACATTGCTTGGAGCATGAGTCCATGGTTTACTCGAAGTGGAAAATAGTATCACTGACTACAGAAACTTCAATGATCGAGAACGCAATGGATTGTGTTGTTTCAGCATCTTGACCACTCAACAAAAACTTTCAATGAAAGGCCATGGACATGACACGAGCTGTTCCGGTGCGACAACTTCTGAAAATTATTATTCACTCACCCTCCTCAGGTAAGGATATTGCCATCGCCATTGAGCTCCATGAGCTGAGAATCATCAGACCCAAGACAAGCCATTGCAAAGCTCCTGTCATATCTTTCAGCTGCAACCGGCTAAGTAGAAAAATAGTGCACTTGGAATGCCTTCTCTCTCTCTCTCTTGGCTCTTGAATGAATGTCTACTCAAAAACCACACACAACGAAGAACAGTAAGGTTGATCGATCACCTCGCAGGACACAGCAAACAGCGAAAAGAAGCGACAGACAGACAGGCAGGCGAGATAGAATCTGAGCTAAGGAAGACAATGCCGTCACAAGGCAACACCTTGAGCTGCAGACGACTGAGGCCTCGGTCACTGGGAGCTCTTCAGGAGCTACTAACTTAATTTTTTTTGCTCTCGAAAACTGGCCCTCACTCCTGAAGGGTCTACTACTAACCTGACAACTCAAGTTAAAGGCGGCAATGAGTATCACGGGTCAGAAGAAGTGGGCACCTCAGACAGCAAGTGAAAACTCACTTGAACAGTTTGTAGCAGCTAAAGCTAAGCTAGCTAGCTAGCGATCGATCAAGCTCCTGCTGCCTGAGATCATCTCACAATGAGTACCTAGAGTGGCAGACCAGCAGCTTGTAAGTAAAGAGCAGAGACACCTCCACAACAAGCCGCAGTCAAAGCTCGAGAAAAAGTCATCTCAGATGATAACACCATCAATTCATGAAAATTGAATGATTCTTTGATTGACTAAAACCCCTCCTCACTGTGGAAATCACCTGCAAGTGCACTCATCAAAGCTTAGATCTAGATGTATTATGATAGTGAGTAGTGAGCACTCACAAGTGACGACTGAGCAGTACCACTCTTTCTACAACATAGTAACTTAGTACCGTGATAATTACAATCAACAAAAAAAAATTAAAACAAGTTTTAACTTTGGTATATTAGTACTCCGTATGCTAGTACTTACGCCCTTGACAGTGTCGTCCAGTACTAGTTACTACAGTGTACAGGTGAAACGGAATGCACAGTGAAACCTCCAAACAGGAGGAACGAAGGGCTTTGAACAGAAATGAAAAAAGGACAGGAGGAAGGGGATAGAAGTAGAGCCAGGGTCTGTCTGACACAGCCATGTAGACATAAAGAGAAAAGCTCAACTGCACCAGGGGTGTCACCTGGTACATAGATTACAATATTGAAAAGGACTGAGACAATAATAAAGGCTGGGGAATGGTATTAAACTGAGTGAGGGAGTGTTCAGGAGATTGGTATTGGGAGCTCACTAGCAAATGATTTGGCTCTGAGAGTTGATGAAAAGAAAAAAGGACGCGATAGACTGAAGGGGAGGAAGTGAGTGAGAGCTCACTGGAGGTGTTTCCCTCTGCGGCAATCTCTTTGCAGTTACAGTACTTGATGGGCCTCGCCTGCCATAACTTATATGGTGCCTGTGTGTGCACAGACAACAGAATCGAATATTTGAATGAGAGGGGAGAATGAACGGCTGAATGATTCTTTCTCAATGTGTACTCATGATAAACTCTGCCGGTCCGTCTTGAGAAAATACTTTTGAGCCTTCAGGATTGTTTTTCGGAAATTGCAAGGATTGCAACATCATACTCCCAACTGAACCAGTGATTTTTTTCGTTGCTAGTTTTAGCCAAATTGATACATAAAATTTGGATTGGCTAATTGATACAAAGAATTTTTGAAATATTAAAGAGGAATAATAGCCATATTTCCTACATGGAGTCAAGATGTGTAGCCTCTTCAAACCTAGCTAGTGCCTAGGTAGCACATGTGTATTACCTTGATACCACCTAATTATATTAACCCCTAAGCTCCCAAGAGACCATTTTGTGGTCGCTACCCATTCTCCTGAGCTCACCAGGCCCAAAAATTTAATTTTTTTCAAAACAAAAAATACAATGTCATAGGTAAACAAGTATTCTTTTTAACCCAATTGGAATTATGTTCATCCGATCAAAACTTCACTTAAGGAAATTCTTCAAAGTAAAACACCTCAACGTTGAAAGGCAGTTTCAACACTTTGCAATGGGTAGGCTAGCCATTGGGTGCAAGTGTGGATGCGCCAGTGCACGTGTGGGTGCAAATGGAAAACATTTTTTATTTCTAAGAACTTTTGTTAACCCCTAAATGCCTAGAGCCCTCTCCAAATTCGGCAGTTTTGCAAAGATGCATTATAAAATGCAACCTATAGGGATGTTTTGAACTTGATATATGAATAAAAGTTGTACATTATGAATTTTAGATTCTAACCATACGGTTAGATCTATCATTGCTATTACCAATAATTTCGTATAAAATTTGAAACGTGAAATTCAAAATTATTTTGTAATTCAATTACGAATAAGATATTGACAATCTACGGATGAAATTCATTGTGATTGGTTGAAATGTAACACTCTAAGTGTAGTGATTTTTGGAGATTTTTTGGTTGCTTAATTTTATGAGTTGACTTTTTTTAGAGCACTTTTACACTAAAATCTTCAAAATTTTGGGTGAATCACTACAACATGAAACGAGGTATAAAAAATTTGCAAATCATCCCCTTTCTAATCGGATCACATGTGCATGAAGCTAACTTCCCATAGAATCTACAGTAAAAATTCCACACTACAAAAAGTGCATGACGGATGAGAAATTTTGGATGAAATCTGTACATCGTCCAAAAAATGGACGCTTAGGCAGTTAGGGGTTAACCAAAATGAATTTTGCATTATTGGGGTGCCTATTGGAAATACAATTCTGGCACAGATTTTGCCAAAAGAAATTGTGGCACAAACCAATATCTTGTAATTTTTTAACAATCCAATTTGTGTGAATACAAGTTAATGGTGAAAAAGTTATTACATTGTTTTCAATTTTGGAAATTCTCAAGTAGCTAAAAATAGTAATTTATTTAGTTGAAAAAATATTTGTTTTACATAATATATCTATATCTGTAAAGGAAGCTTTTATATATTCCATTCTCGTAAGTGAAGTGAACAATATGAAGAGGTTTTTAGGCAACTAAAAATCTCATAAAAAATAAACATACTAGGTGTGAGTTTTTTATCTCAATTTTTACATTTGTAGGAAAAATAAAAATAAAACTAAAAATACATATGGTATAAATTTTTACCATCAGAATAGGCATGTTTCAATTCCATATTAAATTTATTAACTATATATATATATATATATATATATATATATATATATATATATATATATATATATATATATATATATTCTACAAGTTGCAAGATGCACAGTTTTTTTTCTAAATAGTTTCAAAGTTGAAACTTCACCATTAAACATCATTTATCAAAAAATAACTTGTTGCCCCACTTTGAACAATACAATTCAAAAGATGTTATAGATCTTAGATGTTATAGATGTTATAGATTATGCAATTAGAAGTTGAAATAATGGTCTCAAATTTGTATAGTCCACATTGTTTCCAACTTGTGCTATTTCTTGACAATTTTTCTCTAAAACGATGTAAGAACTTCAGGAGATCCTTAAATTATTCTTATGTTTTGGAATTTTTCCAATTTTTCCCAAAGTACTCTTTTATGAAGCAATGCTAAAATATTCACTTTTGTACCTTTTGATGAATACAATTGTAAGATCTTTCACTTAACTTGTTTAGCTATGTCTTTTTAAAATTTTAGAGTAAAAAATCCCCAATTATTGCAAGAATAAATGCTTAAACTTCAAAAATAAGTATTTTTCAACTCTTCTAAAAGGTGAAGTTTCATATATCCAACTTTTCGGTAAGGAAAATATTTGTCTTTAGAAAATTGTGTTTATTAAAAAAATAAAGTAGAAATCAGTTGAAAACACATGATAAAAAATTCATATATTCATTTTCTGAAAAAGTATGAAACGAAAGGTGCACGATGAAAGGAAAATATAAACTTCTTGTAATTTTGACATAGGATTGAAAAACACATCATACATAAATTTTATTTTTATTTGGATAATTTGAAAATTGAGTTAACAACAAGCCCCCATATATTGTTTCAACCTATAGGTTTTATAAATATCAACCAAAGAAATTCCTTATAACTTTCATCTCATTGATTAAAATAGAATGATTCAAAACTTTTGATGTAGATATGGATCTATTCATCGTATCACTATATTTAAATAAATCAAAATGAGAAAAAAATTAAGTTGCAGATATTAGTTCAATAACAAATATATAAACTTTGTAATTTTTGCGATTATTATTTAAAGCATATTGATAAAACAAATATTGGCATGTAGAGCGTGATAATTAAAAACTACTTTAATAAAATCATTCAATTATACAAAGTCTAGTTTTATATTATTTAGACAAAATCACAAAAAATCCATTTTGGTTCAAATTGAGTTCTAGTGGTTAAACCTACAACGCTAGAACGCTAGGTCCTTTTCAGTTTCAAAAAGTTAAAATTGAAATTAAAATTAAAATGAAGCATTACTTTATAAAACATGAAAGGAGAATATATATAAACTTGAATTCAATAGTGTATGGTCGTATCCTAGAATATTTTTTTAATTTATAGTACCACTATATAAGGAAACTAAACTATAGATGCAGGAATCTTGGGTGTGGATGCATGGTGCCATCACTACCATGGTACAAACTATTTAACCCTTGAACGTCGGGCCTATGATCATAGAATCTTGTTTTACCTGTTACATTCAATTTTGGCACTATAAATAACATAAAAATTCACCCTTATATTTTGAGTAGATGAAGCCATGTTTCTACTACAAATCATGAACTTTTCATAAATTTCGGTGAAAATTTGAAATTACTATGATTTTTTGAAGTGATTCTAAAGAAAATTCATATCAATTACAAAATGTACTCAAAACTTTTGATTATTTTACCAAAGGTGTAAATTACCATGAAGAATAATATAGTAAATGAAAATCATCTATGTATCAAAATTTAGAATAATTACCTATACCATGGTAATACCCACCGAACTTGTAACTCCAATAAACCACTCAATTTTCATATTTTTCCAAAATTCAAAATGGAGAAGAAACTAGACTTGATAAGCTTTATTTTTTTAGTTCACATCAAATGCAATAGAACTCATTTTCATGACCTATATTTAGTTTAAGCAAGAAAACACAAAAAGAAATTCAAAATACACTACATGGTGAACCGTTTTCACTACTCTTTACGTAGTTAGGACTCCATGTAAATTCCAAAAATAGCTTAAATGAACTTAATTTAATGTCAAGAGGTGGCATGACCAACGAAGAGCCTTTACAAAAAGAATTGGATGAAAAATCCTTCATTTATTATGTGATACTTCAATTCACTTTGAATAAGTTACATCCATTTGCCAATATACTACTACATCGACATTTAAGGGTTAATGATAAGTTTTGAGAATCTACTAAAACATTATCGGAATCAAATATTGTTGTGATCAACAATGATGATTTCATCAATTGTGATTGATAAAATATTCCCTCTCATCCTTGCTAGTGGTGATGAGTTGTCAAGTTACCACCACCATGTATCAACAAATTTATGGTTTTAGGATCTTCCTTCAAATGATGAAAATAAATTACCTCCACCAAATGAAATAGAGATATTCAAGAGAAATTAACTAGGCTAGGTTTCAAAATTACTAAACCAATAAGTACACTATATAGAACATGAAAGAATTATCAAATGTATCTTGTATATGTATAAAAGTATTTATGACTATAATTTTGAATTGTTGATATATTTTTGGAATTACAATTTTTTTATAAATTAGAATCTAAAGAAATTTAATTATTTAATAATTCCAAGTTTAAGAATCAAGCCAATTGTATCACTCTTTAATTGGTTAGTTAGAAGTAAAATACAGTCCATGCCTTTTGGCTTCATCATTGATGTGTTAAAATTTATTTGGCTAGACATTCACTACCGTACTCGTGCATTAGGGTTGGCAAAAAATACATATAAAAAGAGAAGCCCAAAATTTTAGGAAAATGTTTGTTTTAAAACAAATTCAATTTTCTATGGTGAAATGGAGAATCTTAGATTATACCCACTAATATTCTTAGAGGATATTCGCATTATTTTTGCAAATATTTATTAAATAGTAGGCATGAGTTTTTTGAGCGTAGCATCCATGCACAACAGTTATTTTGTATAATTTATTGCCTTCCTACCGAAATTTAGTTCGCTACAAGCAAATTTTTGGAGTACAAGATTATTTGCTATTTGTGTTCAAAGAAATAAGTGTACTTAGAAAATTTATATTACACAACCAACTAAAAATTCACAACCCTCACTAATTATATAGTCTATAATCCGTTGTGTTCAATTTGAATCCTTTAATAATTAAAGACTGTGGAATTGAACATTCAAAATTTATTGAGACAATTTGGTATTACGTCTAATTATACTACACTAAATAGTATATTTAGTGTGAGATAATTATAAGATTTGAAAATGTTATAGATTTTTACTCTCGACAAAAAAATTTACCAAAGACATTGATTCCAATACTATTGAAAGATCCCCATCTTGACCAATATAGAGGGTAAAAAAATTGGTCAACAGTAAAAACTTACAACATGTTTATGTAAATTAGTGTATCTCACACTAAATATACTATTTAGTGTAGTCTACCAATATGTGAGTTTAAACATGCATTAAATGGCTCAACAATGAATAAAATCATTATCTACATATATTAGTATTTTTATTATAAATACATATACATATACATATACATATATATTATTATTATTATTATTAATTTTGAAATTTGAATTTTTTTTTTTGCTAACTTGCAAGTTGTAGTTTTTTTTAAAAGGTCAAATGATGATATTCAATGTTCGAGGAGTGCAACATTTAAAAATAAGCACAATATCGCTTTTGTTTCCTACATCGAATGAGCAAGCCTAGAAGTACAACTATTGGGCATAAATCTAGCTACATTGGCACTTAGTGAAGGTTGAATTTTGTGAGAATATAGGTTACAATTTCTAATCCCTTTGTTCACTTCAGGAATGTTATGCAAAATCTGACTTGATGAAAGTTGACTGCAAAGCTAATGTGGCAAATACATTTGACTCAATGGCGTTCAATATCAATTTTTGAATTGAGGCATTTTAAAAGCGAATGTTTTTTTTGGTTCCTACTATGTTATACATATTGGTGTAGGGTATTAACCCCCAAACGTCCTCACTCCTCTCCAGATTTTGAGAATTTCAAAGATGTCTTATGTAATTAAAAGGGATATTTTGAACTTGATATATGAATAAAAGTTGTACGTTATGAATTTTTAATTCTATCCGTACGGTTAGATCTATGATTGTTGTGACCAATGTTTTTGTATAAAATTTGAAACTTAAAATTGAAAATTCTTTTGTAATTTAATTACAAATATGAAGATATTGATAATTTGTACATGAAATTTGTTGTGATTGGTTGAAATGTAATACTCTAAGTGTAGTGATTTTTGGAGAATTTTTGGTTGCTTGATTTTATGAGTTGAATTTTTTAAGAGCACTTCTACACTAAAATCTTCAAAATTTTGGGTGAATCACTACAACATGAAATGAGGCATAAAAATTTCACACTGCAAAAAGTCAATGACGGATGAAAATCTGTGTTTGATTTTGTGCATTGTCCATTTTCTGGGCAGTTGGATGTTTAGGGATTAAACAAATGAACTCTTGATTCACTCCGAGTACCTTTATATTCAAAGAATTTGAGTTATTTCTCTGTCGAAGGTGATTTCTCCATAAATGTGACTCTTTTGTAGACTTAATAAATGTGAATGTAATTCACAAGTACATATAACATTTGATGATTATGATAATATTTAGTACATTTGAAGAACTGAGAATTATCAATAGATGAGTAAAACTTCCAAAAGTCACAACTTATTCATACGAAATTGAAACAATACATTTTTTAATACCATGGAATCTTGTGCAAATTACGGACATAATTCATAAAAGCTTATTCGTTCTAATGGTAGAAGAAAGTACACTTAGTAGTTGAAAGTCACGACACTGATGGAGTTTATACATATCTTACTGGAAGGATGTTGTATGTACCCACATACCAACCGGGAGTGCACTCTACATTATGTTTGAGAATCATGTGCGTTCATGACTCCCTCTAAAACCTCCTTGTATACAAGGGGTTACATGTCTAAAAACCTTTGTATACAGATTAAATTCGTTCCAAATACATGTTTAATTCAAGTATACTTCAATATTTTTAACTCTAAATATGTTTATCATATGTATACGTAACACAACAATGTTCAAATTAATACCCCTTCTGTGCACTCACATATATTTGTACGTATTTAGTAGAGATGATGAATTGATGAGGTGTTTGGCTCAGATTAAGGTAACTTAGTACTGTACTAAGTTTTTCTAAGGTACTGCTGGTGCAGGTTTGGTGTTTATTCCACAACCATGGAGTGGTGGTCATCGTCTACATAACGTTTTCTTGTTCAAATTTGTACGCACATCACGAACTTGTCAAGTAGCGTTTTCACAATACAGTTTGTATGCTGAACACATTCAGTACCCGGTCGTGGGAATCGGCAAAAAAAATCAATAAAACAAGAACAAAGAAACCCAAATCATCATGATTTTTATATTAAAAAAACTCACGTAGTTTCTATGCTGAAAAAATGAATCTTAGAGAATATCCACATAATTTGGGATATGTTGAAAAGCAAATTTTCAAAATAAAAATTGGGATGGCCTGTCAACCCTGATGATTGGATATGGTACAAAAAAAACATGTGAAAAGTTTAAAATAAATTAATATATTTATGCTTCTTTTGTAAACTCAACATGATTCTCCTTTTTATCAAGGGGATTTTGGGGAGATTACATTCAACTCACAAAACACATGTGAAAATACTTTTGCACATCTTTTATATGATTTTCCCACTTTTTTTTTGCATGTTTTTCACATCTTCAAAAAACATTTCAAAAAATGTGTCTTAGAAATTTGTGATGGACACAAATTTGCTTTCTATGAAACTAGTCTTCTATGCAATTATTGTAGAATGTGCTAATACTAAAGAGAATACTTTTTACAAGCTCAAAATCTTCATCTTGTGAAGATATCTTTAACTTTTGAAGATGTTTCAATTTACAATATAATTGGAATCACTAATTCATCCCCAACAAGAATTGCATAGAAAGGTGTAATTTATTGAAACTTCTAGTTGCATTGCAGCTATATTCTATGTTCTATTCAGTGTTACTCATGATTTAGCATATCACCAAAATAATGTAATATAGAGTAGATGAATTCTTTCGTTAAATTATCAATGTACCTTGAGACCATTATATAGAAGCTTTTTAATGAATAAAGTAAACAGTCGAATTAAACAATTTTGGTTGTAGAATGAGGGTTTCTCCACAAAAAACTATTTTTGTTGTATTAGCATTTGATTATGCTAGTTTTACAATCAAAAGTTGTGATTCTTTTGTCTAACTAGGTAGATACTATCAGTTTTTATTGTAATTTTTTATGAACCGCTAATAACATCTCCACTAGTGAAATTGTCGAGCACTATTTCCAAGACCATGCCCAATGGTAGTAAAATTTGGAGATGGTGTCAATGTAGTTTATTGTCAAATTCGCATGCAAAGTATGGGTTTGCCAATGGATGTAGGTATCTTAAACTTAGAGGAGTAAAAAGTAATCGTTTTACATTAACTTTACATGATAGAAGGATTCGTACTTTTTTACAAGAGAACTGCATTGGTACAATAATAATTAGGCATTTAAAACATGCGGTAAATATTGAGTGTTAATGTTTTTTATTTTCAAATCCAGATTGAAATGAACTTTTTGAGTGCAACCGCACACTCAAAAAGATCACTTCAATCTAGACTATTGTAGCCCTGTGCTATTGGCCCATATGTTCTCCGTGTTTCACATGTCCTCCGTGGTCCTCGTATCCCCGTGTACTTGTGCGTTCATGTGTTCTCCGTATTTTTCTTTTTCTTTTTTCTTTTCAGAATAATTTATCTATAATTTAATTCAATTTACAATAACAAAACTCGATTGAAAATCCATAACTTTCACACTGTAGGCCCAAATGCAATGAAAAAACCTTTGTGCACCCCTCCTCATTGAGAGCTTTCCAATGGTACCAAGATCGATATCCAAAAAATCTCACGTTCCAGTTTCCATATTTTAATTCAATTTATAATGAGGAAATTTGATTACAAATGCATAACTTTCACAAACGTAGGTTCAAACACAACAAAACAAACTCTGTGCACCCCTCCTCGTCAAGAGCTTTTCAACAGTACCAAGAACGCGACCAAGGGCGCACGATTGGAGAGATCTCAATGTAACAAAACATACAAAACAAACAAAACAAACAAAACAAAACATACAAACAACCTTCCTTATGTATTGATTTGAAAAATAATAATAACCAGTGCTTAACCCCTAAACGTCATAGCATCCAGTTCCTAGACAACTACCAAATTTCAACTCATCCTACGTTCTCATCACTTCTTGGATGATCATCCCTTTTCTAATCGGATCACACGTGCATGAAGCTAACTTCCCATAAAACATTTAGTAAAAAACATTTAGTAAAAATAAAATATATAAAATATATAAAATATATAGTAAAAAATCCACACTAAAGTACTATTGGGTGTGGAATATTCCACACCATCTACTGTAGAGCTCAGGCAGAGATAGTGCATGCTACTGAATGTTATGACGAGGAGCCTTTGTTTCACGTTGACAAATGTTATTAGGTCATTCCTGTAGACTTATTATATTTTCTGGTAGTATTTCAGGGCTATAATTTTTAGCATCTTGTGATTCTTTTTGGGAGAAAAATCTACACATTATTTTTAATGTACAGTACATTTATAGAAATGTTGGTTGCGTAACAAGAGAAGCGTGTCCAAAATGACCCGTAACTAATCTAGTTCGTTATGTGGGGTTTTCTCATGGGTTCAATTTTTCTCTGGTCTATGTAGTTATGATTTCTATTACACAAAAATTGTGATTCGGTGTCCGAGACGCTATTTTCTCAACACAGACACTATTTGACTTTTTGGATAAATAGTATTCATGTTAAAAAATATATATTGTAAAATTTAAAATGATAAAAATTTCCAGTAAACCTTTTGAATGTAATGTTCCAATCAAACTTTATATTAAACATGGCATACTAGCTCGTGTCACTCTCATGACTTAGAAGGAACGTGGCACTCTCAATGAAAGTCGGAGTGACAAGTGGCAAACTCATATGTATTGTAGGAACACTACCGTTGTACCATAGTAGGACTGCCACCCCACATGCAAATATTTATTATTTTTTGAAAAATAAAGTTCGTTCTCTAAAAATAGAGTTTCTTGATTTTCCTCTTTGAGCAAAAAATGATTTTAAAAAATGGTCCAAAATGACCATAAATGGCATAGAAATAGCAAAATATAGCTTAAAATAATTTATTCTATTTTTGTTTTTTTCGGTTTTTTATGTTTTCTTCTCTTTAATTATTTTTTGGAGACCCTACTATGAAACTACATTATTTCTCCTCTGTCACCTTTGAACGAACTTTGTAAAAGACATCAATTCTCACTGGACACTAAGTTAAATCAGAATTATAGTGTAGTGATATGATGATTTTTGCTAACAAAGGGTTGGTTAAAATCAATAAAGTGGAAAGATCCAGTGAGCGGTGACAGAGACTGTAGGCCGGATACGCCGGGTTGCCGTTCATCCTGCTGATGAGCAGAGTTTCATGTGGATGAGGTTCCGGCGGGTTGGATCGTCAGAGCCGGGTCATCAAGAGGTTACATCCTTGGCTCCGCTCTGGGCGGATGGAGCAGGAGCCATGTGGGCCAGTGTAAGTATTGGCAGAGCTTCAAAAGCATGTATATACATCTGATTAGCAGTCCCACTGTGGCATGACACACATCCAGAAACTTATTAACCCTTACGCGTGCAAGGAGCCCCGCCCAGCAATGTTTGATCATTTTCAAGTCAAACGCTGATTTTCACCTATTTTCAAATGAAAATGGTCCCAACTAAGAAAGTGTGGTGGCTATCTTCTACTTTCTAGTCCAATTTATCGTCCTTCAAAATTGTTAAAACTGCGTTTTTTATAGCACTTTAAAGCTCAAAACCCTAAAATTCCAATATACATTGTAGAAAATGTTTTTCTATCGAATTTCTTTTTTATGTAAGCTCAAGAAGCATGCCACTTACACCTTGTTGTTCATCACTAAAATTTACATTTTCCCTAAAATTTCATATTGTTCTAAGCTTTTTTGTAATTACTATGATATTTACAAAGAAAAAACTCTGAAAAATCTTATAATTTTTTTTTTTAGTTAAATAATTATGAAAATATCAGGGTAAAACGCTTTAACAATACCTTATATGAGAAAAATTTAAGGAAAGTATAATATATTTTAAAATGTGAGGAATTGATGAGGTTAGACTAGGTAATCGTAGTGGGAACACTTAAGGGCTAATAAATCCAGAAATGACAGACCCCTGAGCTCAGCCCAAATTTTGCAAAAATTGGCAGTAGGCCCGCACCATGTTCGATCGGATGAATCCATCCATCCTGTAGGTTACCAGATGAATTCCATCCGTCCGTCCGTCCGTCCGTCCATCCATCCGTCCATCCATCCATCCATCACATTGATGCTGCCACATTCACCGCCCAAACACCATGTCGTATGTCAATGGAATTGCTGCCTGCCTGGCCAGTTCAGTTGGGTAGCCTACTATAGCTTCCCATTAAATCTGCCATGAACTGAAAGTTTCTGAGACGACAGCTCATTTACTTAAAGTAACCCTGACACTCAGAAACAAGGTCCAGTGTAATGTGGATTTCCCGTTCAGTTCCGTCCGCATGTGTACTTTTTATGTGAACTCCCTCTCCATGATGTAATAAAACCAGTCTCCTGATTTTTGTGGTTGCATAGTTAGTAGCTCTCCTACTCTCAATTCACAATAACTCGCTCAAAAAAAATACTCATGCAGGTAACTCTGAATTACACTACATCCAAAAAACTACAGGCCATACCATGTAGTTCCCCATCAACACCACTCAACATTTGTAGAAAAGGTGGCGCTCCCCAGGGAGATGCCCAGGCAAAATCACTGTGCATGCGTGGAACTGGGCAACACATGTCTGGGCAACTCCCTAGGCAATGTCACCTTTTCTACTAGTGCAATCAAATTCTGAAAATAGTAACTAAACGATTCCATAACATTCTTTAACTAGTACAAAAGCACACCCTTTTGCTTGTGTAGAGAATTAGCATTTGAACAGGGAATTGATGGTGTGGAACATGCACAAACTATTAAAAAACAAAAAAAATGTTGAGTTACCGAGTCATCTTTAGCTAAAGATGGCTTTGATTCTCTAAAGGATTACGATTCCTGCAACTATTATGGCTTGGGATGCTAATTCCCAGGGTGAACAATGGGGCTACTAAAGAGTGTTATGTCACAAGTTAGCATGCATGGATTGTGCAATTATGTTGTGCTGTGAATTTAATGGACATGTTCTGAATTTAGAAAGAGAGGAGTATTTTTGAGTTTTACCCTCCAAAAATAGAAGTATTTTACATTCTAAAATTGTAGGTACATACTATTCTTGTCACAAATGTTGCTTGGAAAAAACAATCCATAAAAACAATTCTCCATGATTAGCACTTAATGGTCAAAGTGATTTGAAAACTGAGAAAACTAAGTCCGAGGGGATTGGTATGTCCTTTAACCCCTAAATGACAAAGGGGGTAAGGGCAAAACCTAGATGTGTTATAAAATGTTACTTCTGCAACTTTGATGAAGTTTGGTCCAAAAGAGAAAATGAGAAGTAGGATGTTTAGTAATTATCCGTACAGTCAAAGTTCCAAAAAAAGTTTTAGATACTCATTTAATGAATTTAAGAGCATTCACCATTTAAAATTCACCAAAATTACAAATTTTATTTTTAGAATTTGAAATTTGGTGTAATTAGTTAAAACTAGACATTCTATTCTCAAATTTAAAAAGACAAAATTTTTGAATGAGTGAACGTCATTAGTTTCCCAAAATAGTAAGTTTTATAACACTAGGACAATATTGAGGTCTTTGTCTTTGAAAAATTCCTTAGTGAACCTCAATATAGAAAATGAAATGAATCAAAAAGCACTAAAACATGATCTCAACCCCCAATTTAAACAAAAAATCAAAACTTGAAAAATGTCATTTTCTGTCCATGGGCTGTTTAGGTTGCGACCAGAAAATGGTCGATCGGTCACTTAGGGGTTAAGAGTTAAGAAGAAAAGATATACTAACTTGAATCGTTTTGAGGGCTTGGAACTTGGTTACACGATTCAATGTCTTCCTCCAAATAATCGTTCTTCAAATTAATTGTTGACCAACCCATGCTGACATCCGTTTTTGTAGAGCTAGAGAGCTATCCCGTGTGCTAGTGGAGATGCTCTTAGAACTAGCATAAATCAAGAGTCCATTTGTTTGAGGCCTCACAACATATTTCATAGATCAGTACGTGGTTGTATCCAATAATTTATTTATTTTTATGTGTGAAGCTCATTCTTTCCAAGAAGAATAACAACTATGGTTTAATTATTATTTAGAATCAACATGAATCAAGAATACATTTGTTTAAGATCCCACACCAAAGTCTACTTAATAGTGGTAGCATTAGTATAAAGGTCTATGGGCACCAAGGAATAGTGTCACAACGTGATGCTGAAGGCTCATATTGGACTAGGTAATTCAAAAGCAAGCAAGACTATGGGGTATAACTGTAGGTCGCGACCTACTGAACCACGGCAGTGGCGAGGGAGGTATTGGCATGCGATTGTCTCCTATAGTCTTTCTTGCTTATGAATTACCAGACATAATCTCAATGCAAGCTACTTCGAACCATTGGATCTCAAAATCAATGTGCTTGTTGAACAAAAAAGCAAAGAAAAAGTGAAGTTGAGCATGCATGTAGAGTTCAAACAATGAGTCAAGTTTGCTTCTTGGTGAAGAGTTAATGCTACACATTAAGAAGTTGATGCTCTTTAGCATTATGAGTTCTAGTCCTTCTCTTCGAGTCCTATGGTATCTTGACACAATGGCAAGAAGAGGCTGCATTTAGAATATGGCACTAGCTTGGTGCCAATATGGGGTACTCTCGTTGACCGACCATTTCTTAGTGCTCAAAGACCACCCTTTCTAATGGTGTAGGAAAAAGTGGGAAGTTACATTTCTCCTCTACCCTACACTAACTATAGTTGTAAGTAAGTGACCGTTACGTGCGGCCAATATTGTCCGCAATGCAAGAACGCGTGATGGAATGGAGGATCGTATTGATGTCTATCTTCCTAGGGACTGCAGGCCGGATACCCAAGTCAATGGAGTCCCCAGGCTGAACTTACACATGGGTACCACGACTGCAATGTTTGAGCTCCGGAAACCATTCCACCTCAAGCAATGAAGCAACAACTGAGCACAGATGCAACTACAATATGAATTGATGGAAGAATTCAGGGTTTGAATTAACCCTTGAAGGTCCAGAGAGCCCGTTCCGACCCGCAGTCAATATTTTGTTGTATTTAGAATGGTTCCTCACCTCCAATGGTCTAAAATCAAAAATAAAATTGAAATTCATGCAGCCATGGTTCTAATGAGCTACTTATTAGGGTCCCAATTTGGAGTTTCATACTTACAACAAATGTCAAATATACACTAATTAACGTAACTACTATCCCAAAGGGACCTTTAAGGGTTAACACATGCATTGATAACAAACAAGTTAACCCCTAAAAGGACAAAGTATTCATGGTTTTAAAATGGTGAATTCAATCCATCATATTCTCGAAAAATAGAACTCATATGGGATCAAATGTTATATCACAGGAATCAATGAAGAATGTTGCATATGTTGGTCAATAAAATAAAATAAAAAATTGAACAGAACTGAAAGTCTACATAGGTCCAATTGAGGCTTCTATGTCCTTTACAGTTTAATTACTCTTTGAATATCCTTAATTTCCTTCTTTCCAAATTGTACTCTTGTACATACAGGCAGGCACCATTAAGTACTGTAATCCGTAAGTAATAAGGTCCAGTAATATTGAACCTCAGTTTGTAAGTAGAACTAGAACTGATTAACCCTTGAAAGGCCCTTGGGGTCCCTTTCTACAACCCATCTTTACCCTTATAGTTTTTTTAGTTATGGTTTAATATATGATTTGTGATATATTATTATATGCACATATTATCTTGGTTACTAATTTTACTTTGTACTAAAGAGTGTTTGGTCATTGTTATTTTAATCAAACACCACCTAATACATAATATACTATACAGTCGCAAAGGGCTTTTGGGTTGTTTAAGTGTTACGAGCTATGTACTTAAATCTAATTCATATTGCTTTACAATTTTCAATTTGAGGGGCTAGCATAATCCCGTGCACTAATCCTCCAGCTGCAAATTAAAGCATAGGACAAATCAGTCAATAAAAATGTTGATGTGGTGATTTGAAGTAAAATAACACTTTGTTGTTTTTACCTTTGTACAAGTTTTAGAAATCATGTTTGACAGCATTGGTACATGATGGAAGTGATAAAAATGTTGCTGCCTTGGTTTGAAGTAAAATAATGCCTTGTTTTTTTTTACCCTTGTACAAGTTTTACAAGTGTTTGACAGCTTACGTTGGTACATGGATTGACAAAAATGTTGCTGTCTTGATTGGAAGTAAAATAATGCCTTGTTGATTTTACCCATGTACAAGTTTTACAAATGTTTGACAGCATTGGTACATTGAAGTGATAATGCCTTACATTTTGTAAGGCTTAACCCCTAATCACCCGTAGTGGACCGTAGCTGGTGGAGCTTATCTGTTACATATGGTGTGAGAGGAAATTGAATTAACCCCTAAACGACCTGAAGTTTCATCGCAGCCATGTATTTTTGCATATAAGCTTGAAGTACCTAAAAGCAATAACTTAAGCTACCTAGACTATTTCTAGTCCATCCATTAATAGGGAGATAATTCTCTTATGTTGAAAGTTAGTTTTCGCGAGAAATGCAATTGTTTTCTTAATTTTTTTCCCTAAATTGAAATTAGTACAATTTTTGAAAGTGGAAAGTACTTTATGACCCACTTTGATCAATAGGCTCCTCCATGTTCAACATATATCGTATTGATTTTCACTCATGACAATACCCAAAACCGATCACTAATATCCTCTCAAGGATTCTCAATACTTGAATACCATTGGTAGGTTGCTTCCTTATGAATAGTGCAATTTATCAGGTTTAGGTCAATTTATCAGGTTTAGCCATGTATCACTAATATCACTAATATCCTCTCAAGGATTCTCAATACTTGAATACCATTGGTAGGTTGCTTCCTTATGAATAGTGCAATTTATCAGGTTTAGGTCAATTTATCAGGTTTAGCCATGTATTTTTGCATATAAGCTTGAAGTACCTAAAAGCAATAACTTAAGCTACCTAGACTATTTCTAGTCCATCCATTAATAGGGAGATAATTCTCTTATGTTGAAAGTTAGTTTTCGCGAGAAATGCAATTGTTTTCTTAATTTTTTTCCCTAAATTGAAATTAGTACAATTTTTGAAAGTGGAAAGTACTTTATGACCCACTTTGATCAATAGGCTCCTCCATGTTCAACATATATCGTATTGATTTTCACTCATGACAATACCCAAAACCGATCACTAATATCCTCTCAAGGATTCTCAATACTTGAATACCATTGGTAGGTTGCTTCCTTATGAATAGTGCAATTTATCAGGTTTAGGTCAAGTGTTGGGTGGTTGTATCAGAAGTCTAACGATCGGTTTTGGGGCATTGATGACCTTGAGGTTCTTCTACCTTAACCCCTAAGCGTCCCGGCGTCCATATTTTGGACGTTTTTGAGGGACATTCACCTTCGAAGAGCTGTAACTTTTGCAAAACGTGTCTGATTTTGCTGAAATTTTGAAAAAATCCCCGCATGATGTATGGAATGTGTGGTAAAAATTTCAGATCAATCCAAGATGAATTGAATTTTTGGTGATCATTTGAAAGTAGGTATCTTTTTTTTGGACAGTTCTGTGAATTTTGATGGCAGCAACTTTGGGGGCCTGTATCTCCTTCATCCCAAGTCCGTTTTAAATAAAACTTGTTGAGTTGAATTCCCCTTGAAGTCTAGTTATCATGGTAGTTTTTTTAGGTCAATCCATGTTGTTATGAATGTTTGGGAGTCATTTTAGTGCATGGGTCTAGTTTGAACACTTTTTGCTTTTTGATTCAAATGGGTCACTTTTTGGGCTACTTTTTGACATTGCAAGGCCATTTTAGGGCACATTAAATTCTTTCATGAGGCTTTTTTGGTACCAATGTGTTTATATGATGATTTTGAACTACTTTATAGTTGAAAGTTTTTTCATTTGAGTAATTTTGAAAACGAATTTCACCTCTAACTGTGTTGCTTGGAAAATTTCAGCATCCTTTTCTAGCACTAAAACACTATGATCTTGCAATCTATATGGCCAAATGACCCCAAAATTGATCCACATGATCTACAACATGTATGTTACAAGATTGTACGGTTGAGATTTCTATACCTCACTTACATTTAGACCTATAACACATCAAAAGCGATGATGATTTTAAGCCCAAAAAAGCTAGGAACCCTGAGGGGTTAAGCATGTGATTGCTAGTGTATTGTAGTACACTAAGGGATACAAAAGATGGATGATACAAGCAAATATTGTGATCCACCCCATGATAGGCAAAAAGTAGTTATTTTATCCCATATTTTATCAAGATCACACATTATAGGAGGTTTGTGCTTAGAATCTCATAAATTCAAGAACTACAGTGCCTAAAATCTTAGAAATTACACCATGAATGTGACAAAGTAAGGACAACTAGGGTGTTAACCCCTAAAGGACCACAACTATGTTTCTCTCCAAACACTCCAAAGTATCCCTTCTCATAAAAAGACAAATAGTTTTTGATCTAAAACCTTTTTGACCGATCCAACCGTAGGATATTTCAACCAACTTGAGTTTATTACAACCTAAAAATTTCAACCGTTCAGGGTTCTTCAATAGTAAGATTATAAGCTTCAAAGTTGGTTGCGTTTTTTTTTTGGCTTGTTGCCCAAGTTTGAAACTTTCTGAAAATGCCCAAAATGCAAAGTTTAGTCCCAAATTTGGTAAAATGAATTTGGCAGTTGTGTATATGGGGGCGTTAGCTCATTGTGTACAAAAATTCAGATGCATAGCTCATTGTATGAAAATTTTCAAGAGTTGCCCTCAATTAGGTTTTTCACCTTTGCATGATTGTATCTTTTGATCAATACATCATCTGCGTATGAAAATTACCATCCCATCTTCGTTACAAAGAGTAGAATCACCTCAAAAAATCTCAATAATTGAGGATCAATACTCATTCCATACTGAGCTGACCAAACTTGGAAAATCAGCCTTGGTCCTTTAGGGGTTAAGTAAGATTTTCCCTAAACCGTTGATAAACTACAACGGATGAATGATTTGCAATAGTTTTTCTGTAGCAATGCTTGAAAGTTTCAAAATTATTCATAAAGAATGCCAACTTTTTTCAAAATTTCTATGAATCTACTTAAAATTGCAGACACATTAAAATAACCATTAGATACTTTTTGCCCGTCCCCGGGTAGACTACGGTATATGGTGGTTGTATATATGGAGTCCAAGGAACATTCAAGGGTTAAGAATCTTCCGATACATTTGGGTGAATCCAATTGCATCAATGAAGAAATTTCTAATGTGCATGCACGTGGAGAATTTCTTGTGAGTATTAGAGGAGTTCTAGTGACAAAGATTTTGAGTGTGTAGTGTCATTTCTTTCTTTTGACAATGAACACATTTTTCTTTGGAAATTCTACATAATTTTTTCCAACAAAAATAGCATGTAATTAGAGCATTGGATGAGTATCGCCCTTCGGCATGAATGCTAAGACTTTCTTTGCACGTTGAAATTTTGTTGCACTCACTAACTATGTCTCTATTAGACTTGTAAAGGTATCAATTTTCTCTAGGAATCGATACCATCTGCTCTTAGTACCTTTTTTAAAATAGAATATACTATGGAATGTGGAAGCACCTCACTAGTATCTTCCAAATATATAGACAACCGGTAGTGTCAATATGAATATTACTAGATTCTTCAGCCAAGACGTACCAGGTTGGTCTAATCTTGAATACATTTTTACACACATATATTTTTGCCATGGCAACTTAGTAATACCGATATAATACCGGAATGCCCGTCATTCTCAGTTTTAACCTCTGAAGCACCAACTGTCGTAAATGGGACATTTCAATGTTCAAGTAGGTTCAGAGGGTGTTAACTTTTATCCTGGTTTTTGAAAAACGTTGTGTGAATTCGAATTGTTGATACAAAAATGGGGATTCAATTTTTTTTAATTCCAACTTCATAAGTGGAAGTTATGGAAAGAAAAAGGTTTTTTTGGCAAGAATTGGTTTAAAATAAACCTCTGAAATATATTTTTTGCATTTCTAACTATAGGATCTTACTTTAGACTACCAAAAGAATGCATGGTAAATTTTTCATAGAAGTTGACTATATAGATTGCAAGTTAATAGCGTTTGAAGTGAAAAGATGAAATAAAAACCTTTTCTGACTTTTCAGACCGTCTCTAGAGACATGGGAAAAATTGTTAAATTGGACAAAAAATTCTTTGATATATTTAACACCTTCAGATTGGTATTAGCTATCAAGAGAAAAAAACAAATTCACAAGAAAATGAATAGAAAGAAGTGAAATTGATGCTCAAAAACAGGATAGACCCACAGTCCTTTAGGGGTTAATGAATAGTGCATGTTCCAAAGACTATGTATGACAAGGAGAACACGATAACTTGGGCATAAGGTGGTTACCCCATTACCAACTGGCTCCTTTCACCAACAGCTAGTGGCATTATCCACAATAAATGCTGCAATGATGTTGGTTGTAGCTTGAGTTACAGTTGGTAATGGGTTCTCTCTTGTTGGTTTTAGTATATGTAAGTGTGGTTATGGATTCGTTGTTGTTGGTTTAAGCATCTTTAGTGTGTGCAATACAAATCTTCTCTAGACAGAAAGAGGTGTACCTATATGACGTAAATGGGATGCGTCATACTTCAACTTTGAAAATTTATAACTAATTCATTCTTCATCCAAAAATTATGTTTCAACTTGTGTTGGAATCTATTTCTTCTTGCCTACCTCTAAAAAAAATTAATACTAAATAATACCAATGCCTCATATCCGTATTTCTTATTCAGTTGGGAATGGGGTAACCACCTTACATGTTGTGTTGGGTAACGTAATGGAATGCAGGGCAATAGAGGGCATAACTTACATGTCACGGCGGCTTGAAATTTGCAAGATTCTCCATGTTAGAATGAAGATTTGCAGAGGTGTAAACAAAGGTGAAGAGGTAGACAATGCCACATAGATAAAGTCTTGAACTAGGTGGGAATTCCTAAAAAGTGTTTCTATATTGCGTCTACACAAAAATAAAAAATAAAAAAATAAAATTATAAGGACTCTCACTACCGTAACTAGGTAGCAGTTCGGGCACAAAAATGATTCTCAAAATAGGCACCAGAAATTTAGGAATAATTTTTATAGGGAAAAGAGAATCTTCAAGAATGTCCTTAATTTTTAGCAAAGTGCCGAATTTCTTTTCATGGTTTTAATAATTATTCGGCAGACAAGTGCCATAACTGCTACCTGGTTAGCGGTAGTACCCTATAGATAGTGATGTGGGACCGTAAATCAAGAGACTCTTAATGTAATTTGATTCCTAAAATAGAGGCAAAGTTATGGTATGTTCACACTTGGTGTTAGAACTGGTTTTATTAAATTGAATTTAGTCCAAAAGTGTCTCTAAATGCATTATTAAAATCTTTGTTAACACGGCTCTTAATACAATATGAAGCAAATCTCTCAAATGGATTCATTCAAGAAGCTTAACCCCTAAGCATGCAAGGAGCCCCATAGGACCATGTTTGGTTGTTTTCTAGTCAAACGTTGATTTTCTTGAAGTTACTAATTTCAAATGAAAATGATCCCTATTAAGAAAGTGTCGGGAACTATCTTCTACTTTCTAGTCCAACTTATCATTCTTCAAAATTGTTAAAATTTCTTTTTTTTGCAGCTCTTTAAAGCTCAAATCCCTAAAATTCCAATATACATTGCCCAAAAAGTTTTTCTATCGAATTTCTATTTATGTAAGCTCAAGAACAATTCCACCTACACTTTGGTGTTCATCACTATTATTTACATTTTCCTAAAAAAAATCATACTATTCTAAGCATTTTTGTAATTACTATTACTTTTACAAGAATAAAACTTTGAAAAATCTTATATAATTTATTTTTGGTTAAATAATTGTGAAAAAATTAGGGTAAATCGGTTTAACAATACCTTGCATGAAAATAATACCAAGAAATATATATTCTATTTTAACCCTTAAACGTCAAGGTAAGCCCTATGGGCTTAGTAAAAAGAGAATAATGAAGAAAAAAGTGAATTTTCTCAACCAAATCAAACGAGGATTGGTGCGTTGGAAAGTTACTGAAAAAGCGATCTAGATTCCAAATTTGTGCCTCGTTTGAAAGATTGTGGAATCGTTGGTAAGCAAAGCTATTTTTGCATTTTTTTCATTTTTTTTTTTTTTTTCCTTCGAAAATTTAGATGCCTTGCGGGCTGCCCCGCCCTGGCCCTCTTCATGTTTAAGGGTTAAAGTATGAAGAATTGATGAGGTTTGACCAAGTAATTGTAGCATAGACGCTTAACAGTTAAGTGTTTTTCGGAATGAATCAACCACTGCGGGGTGCGGGGTACAGGGGAGAGAAAGCGGGGATGTTTGCAAGGTGCGGGTGCGTTATATTTCCAGAACATTCCCTGACGTTAGCAAAAATGACGTCGTCCTAAACCCTAAACCCCAAACTGCCACGCGGTAGTGTTGACGGAGATAGAATATTCCAATAATATTTTGCACCTGTACCCAGCACCCTCTATACACCGAACTCCAATCCCACACCACGCCTATACGTCGACCCTTTTCTAAAACAAAGCCAAAAGTAGAAGAAAAGCAACAAGATTGAGCAGATAGTGAGCTGGCAACAAAATTAAGGTGAGTGTGTCATAAATTCACGCTGACTATAAAGAGACTCCTATAATTACTTCATCAATGACACTTCATCGTGCCAAAAGTCAACAATCATTCAAGTAGTTATGACTTTGAAGCACTACTTGGACTAATGTCATTTGGGTAAATCCTCCATCCAAAATATTCACTTAGCATTCTTTTTAAACATGTTGGAATCCAATTATAAAGAGTTTAGGTAATGACATTTGCACAATGAAATTTGCAAGGAGAATGCACTAGTGTATAGCTTTCCACATAACCTTCCATTTTATCTTTCTAAAGTGATTGGAAAATGTGCTACATAATAGGGATGCAAGTCAATGAATTAGGTAAAAAAAACATTGATCCTACGGTGACTCCCACTAACAAGGTATTTTTTGGTTTTTGGAGAAGTGCTAAAGAGGTGGCATAAAATAAAATGGTGTAGCAAAATGTTTTAATATTCATATGTATTTTGGATAGAACTATATCTACATCCACATATTTAGATGGGTTTCACTTAAAATAAAGAGTTTCATCTATTATTTTCAAAATTTGGGATGATGTAGTGTCTTCATCCATTTTTTTCTTCAATTTTTTCTTTAACCCCTAACTGCCTGAGCGTCCATTTTTTGGACGATGTACAAATTTCATCCATAATTTCTCATCCGTCATGCATTTTTTCCAGTGTGGAATTTTTACTTTAGATTCTATAGGAAGTTAGCTTCATGAATATGTGATCCGACTAGAAAGTGGATGATTTGTGAAAATTTAATGCCTCATTTCATGTTGTAGTGATTCACCCAAAATTTTGAAGATTTTAGTGTAAAAGTGCTCTAAAAAAAGTCAACTCATAAATTTAAGCAACCAAAAAATCTCCAAAAATCACTACACTTAGAGTATTACATTTCAACCAATCACAACAAGTTTCATCCGTAGATTGTCAATACCTTATTCGAAATTGAATTACAAAATAATTTTGAATTTCAAGTTTCAAATTTTATACAAAATTATTGGTAATAGCAATCATAGATCTAACCGTATGGATAAAATCTAAAATTCATAACATACAACTTTTATTCATATATCAAGTTCAAAATATCCCTCTAGGTTGCATTTTATAATGCATCTTTGCAAAACTGCCGAACTTGGAGAGGGCTTTAGGCATTTAGGGGTTAAAGCATGGTGCATGCCAAATTTTCTTTTTGTGCTTTGTGGCTTTTAACCCCTAAACGTACCAGGGTGTCCCTGGAATTGACAATTTGAGAAAAAGCATCATAAACTACTATTTAGAAGAATATTTTGGAATTGATATACAGATGAAAGTTCTAGATTTTGAATTTTAGAATCCATCCGTACGGTTCGATTTACTAATACTATCACCAGTATTTAATTATAAAATTTGAAAGTTAAAATTAAAAATTCATTCTAAATTTGATTACAAACAAAATTCTAATATTTTTTGAGTAAAATTTGTTGGAATGAATTTGAAATGAGATACTCTTAAACATGGTGATTGTTTGAAAATTTTGTATTTCTTAAATCTATGACCTCATTTTTGCAAGGCCACTTTTGAACTACAGTCAATGCAATTTTGGCTTGATCAACGACTTGACATACTTCTACATTTGTAATTTTAGAAACATATGTAATCAAGTATGACTAAATACAACCGTTAGATAGGACAACAACTTGGTGAAGAATCTCCAAAAAATTGGATGACTTTCATCCAAGCTTTGATGAGAAGGTGAGAAGGGTTTTAATCTGTTAGTCGTCCAGTTTCCGGAGGCTTTGACGTTTAGGGGTTAAATGCCTAAAAAAATCACTGCAGAGCACTAATGATTGTTTGAGGACCTTATAATTGCATTACCACCACTTATCGCCAGCCACCTATTATGTTGTGAAGTCCGCATCTCCGCGGAATTTCCAATCTGCCTCAGAGTTGTGGATGGTATATCAATCCAAGAGTAAACTCTTTGTAACCCATACACTCCTACTTAAATTTTCAAAGGATTATTGTTTGAGACATTCATGTACAGTCAGGTCTAATATGCTTACGAATTCGCCTCTGCAAGGAAAAAAATTCAGAAACTTTGAACAATGCGTCTGTACTAAAAAATGATCCGATTTGGAAACCGTAAAGTGCGTTGCAATCACATTGGAGTCTACTACAATATCATTACAAATTTACACATGCATTAGTGAAAATCATACAACAAGTTAAAATTTTTATATACACTATCTACCATTGAGTGCTATCACTCTTTGCTTCAATTATAGTGTCCATTTTCGCAAGCATATTTGAAATGAGCGTTTGAAATTGTTTTTGAGATACTTGAGCCCATACTTATTGAATGATTTGTATCATTTCATCGTTGTCCTTCATAATCTTTTTGATTCCATGGGCTTGTCTCCAATCATCAGGGTATCTACTACGGTGTATTGGAGCACCATCCTCCATCAATGTGAGTTGAATAGGTCTATCATGCATAAAATAGAAGCCAATCAATGTATTTTCATAAATAAGTTCAACAAAATCAACTATTGATTGTTCAGTTGGAGGAATGATGACAAGTGGACTTTTGTCAAAACCCATGAAAGTCCCTACACCATTACAAAAGAAGAAAGTTCAAAGGAGACAAATGAAATGATACAAACCATCCAACAAATATAGGCTCAAGTATCTCAAAAACAATTTCAAACACTCGTTTCAAATATGCTTGCTAAAATGGACACTATAATTGACGCAAAGGGTGAGAGCACTCAATGGTAGATAGTGTATATAATATTTTTAACTTGTTGTATTATTTTCATTAATGGATGTGTAAATTTGTAATGATATTGTAGTACACTCCAATGTGATTGCAACGCACTTTACGGTTTCCAAATCGGATCATTTTTGAGTACACATGCATTGTTCAAAGTTTCTGAAGTATTTTCCTACAGAGGGGAATTCGTAAGCATATTGGACCTGACTGTACATCATACACATATGGTAGAGATTTTTTTTACAGTATACCCTATATGAATTTAGCTATACAAAGATCATATATAGGGATTTTTTCATAGTCACACATTTAAATAGACATTCAGGTAGCTAAATAAGTAGCTAGATAGGTAGCTAGCCAGATAGGTAGGTAGATAGATAGAGAGGAACTCCGGTCCTCTTTCAAGGTTGGCGTGAATAAAGTGTTTGTTCAACCCGACCATGAAACAATGCCCACCATAAAAAGAACCATTGGTGTAGGACTATTGCCCTCTTCTAAGGGTAGACACTCTAGTGACTAGTAACCAATAACCAGTGTCACACATTTACATTGGCTGATTTTCCAGTTTGATCAACTCAATGTGGAACGAGTTTTGATCTTGTATTTTTGCGCTTTATTGTGGTGATTCTACTCTTTGTATTGTAACAAAGATGGGTTGGTAATTTGTGTAGTCGTTAGGAGAGAATTCAGGCCTTCAAAAGGCCCCTTCCCTTTATCAAACTGCTGATCAACAGTAAACCAACACCAACCAATCAAAAACTAAATTTAAAAAATAAATAAATAATAATAATAATAAATTCGCAGTCTGACGTCGCAAACGGTTGTCCACGTCAGACTGTGATTTTTTTAATCTTTTAATCTTTATTTTTTAATATTTTAATATTTTAATATTTAATTTTTTTGTTAAAAATTATTGTTATTTTAATCTGGCTAAGTGAACTTTAGCTGATCCAAAGTGGGGGCCTTCTTGAGGTCCCATATCTCTCCTAATGAGGGGATGTATAGAACAAAAGATACAATCATGCAAAAGTGAAAAACCTAAATGCAGGCAGCTCCTGAAAATTTGCATACAATGAGCTATGCATTTGAATTTTTGCACACAATGATCTAATACCCCCATACACATGGATGTCAAATCCATTTTATCAAATTTGAGACTGAACTTTGCATTTTGGGCCCTTTTGGAAAGTTTCAAACTTGGGCAATGGGCCCAAAAGAAAAATGTGCAAGCAACTTTGTAGCTTATAATCTTACTAGGGAGGAACCCTGAACGGTTGAAAATTTGTAAGTGCTAATAAAGTCAAGTTCGTTGAAATATCCTACGATTGAATCAGTCAAAAAGCTTTTAGATAAAAAACTATTTGCCTTTTTCTAAAATGGGATACTTTTAGGGAGCTTTGGATAGATAGATAGATAGAAACTCCGGCCTCTTTCGAGGTCAGCGTGAATAAAGTGTCCGTTCGTAATGTCAATGATCCTGTGTCCACCGGACAAAGGGTCATTGGGACAAAACTACTCTACCTTGCCGAGAATAGACACTATAATAGCAAGGGGAGCTTTGGAGTGTTTAGAGAGAAACATAATTGTGGTTCTCTAGGGGTTAACCCTTTACGGCCAGTCCAAATCTCAGATATCTGTATGATGTTTTTTTCTTTTAAAACTCTCTCTATTGAAATTAGGGATATTATTAATAGTATTCAACAGTATAAATAAAAGCATAGCTTAAGCAAACAAATGTTGGTTCAACCTTGGAAAGTTCGGACCGTTGAATTGGAAGATCGTAGTATGTCTTTGAACCGTATATTACACACTCAAAAACGAGATTTTGGAAGGTGTGTGACTTCAAAGTTAAATAGGATTTGGGTTAAATATTTAAAAATGAAAGTGAAGCAATTCAACAATAACCTATGTCAACGCCTCTCCGTTGCAATCTTTCATGTCAAGAACAGACTCATAATTATTGTGGATTTTATAAGTGAGAGTGACTTATCCATATACGGTTTAGGACAAACTTTATACGTATAAATATGAAAGGAGTTGGTACATTGATCAAGATCAAAATACATACACTAATGGAACATGAACAAGAGAGCATGATCCAAAAAATAAAATCAAATAAATTCTAAACACAAAAAATACCGCACACTACATGTGTTGTATTTGTAAGTATTTGTTGTATTTTGAGGTATTTGTAGTATTTTGGTGTTTTGTGAATAGGTGTTTTGATAACTTCACAACTCCAAATTATAATTTATTTTTGAAGTGTGTGCCTGGGATGAAGCTCCACATCTGAACTTCAAACATTGCTGCTTGGTTTGGACTAGATGTTATGGTAGGTTGCAAAAACATGTCTCAGTGACTACAATGTGGTTGTGTGGGTTGTAAAGGGCTAAGATGCATTACAAAAAAAAATTTAAGCCTCTAAAAGGCCGTTAACCCTTTAGTGCCCAGCAAACCACATTATGGTCACTACAACGTCCGAAATGCAAATAGTAGAGAATCCGTGAAGAATTGGAACTTCAGTTTTGAAGTTCAGATTTGCGCACATACATTACGCACCTTCCAGAAAAAGAAATTTTCAATTTGGAATTGTACAACTAGCAAAATACCTATTAACAGAACGCAAAAATACTGCAAATACTTGAAAATACAGTAAATACTTACAAATACAACATATGTATTGTGTAGTATTTCTTGTGTTTGGAAGTTTGTTATCTTGTTTTATTTTTTTGGATTGTGTTCTCTTCTTCATCTTCCATTAGTGTGTGTAATCCGATCTTGACTAATGTACCCACTCGTGTCAATTTTCAACGTATAAAATTTTGTCCTAAACCGTACATGGACAAGTCACTTTCACTTATAAATCTCACAATAATTATGTGTGAGTCTATTTTTGATATGAAAGATTGCAACGGAGAGGTGTTGACATAGGGCATAGCTGAACTTCTTTGCTTTTATTTTTGAAAATTTACCTCAAATTCTATTTAACTTTGAAGTCACACACTCCCCAAAATCTCGTTTTTGAGCGTGCATTATATAGTTCAAATACATACTATAATCTTCCGATCCCACCATCGGATGATTCTCAAATTTTAATAAAATGTGTGCTCTCGAGTTGAGAATAGAATTGTACGGTTACTTTCTAATTTAACCCATTCTATTTTTGGTAGTCTCAACCACAGTGGAATAACCCACTGAAATCCAGAGCTGTCTACTACAGTACCCTGGACACTAAAGGGTTAACTCAACCAAATTGCCATGCAAAACAATAATATAAAAATTAAAAAATTAAAAAAACTAAAAAATTAAAAAATTAAAATCTGACATGGCACCATTTCGACCACGTCAGATTGGATTTTGTTTTTAAATTGTGAATTTTTAATATTATTATATTATTATTTTTGCATGGCAGTTTGGTTGAGTTAATGGCCTTTTGGATGCCTGAAATTTTTTGTAATGACTAGAATTGGTTTTGTCATTGTCGTATAGACCTTCAGTTGGTGTCGGATAAAAAAGAAGTGGATTTCTTCCATCCACTTTTGGATAGAATTGAGTGGAAATTACACTACATCATGATGGACCAGTTTCAATATAAATTGATTTTTGTCAATAAGTGCCACATGCCATCTGGTGATTGGTTTAGGAAACATGGACCTCTCAAAATCTGGCATGTAAATTCCATATCACCTCTAACTTAGGCTGTCAAAATCTGACCCTCACAGAAGCTAGTTTGAGAGGTTGAGGTACATGAACAAGGAAGGGAATGACGTGATGAATGAGAGTCCCCAAATTCCCCATGCTCACTTGAGAATCTTACCTGATTTTGGAAATGGCTGCTTATACACTTTGAAAAATGGGCAAAAGTGGATGAAATCATCAAAGTCGTCTCAAATTTGCAAGTATTTGGATGGAAGTACCTTAGATAACACTAGTGGAAAAGGTGACACTGTCGGGGGAGATGCCCAGGCAAGTGGTGCCCAATTCCACACATGCACAATAATTTTGCCTGGGCATTACTTGGGTAACGCCACCTTTTCTACTAGTGTAGTTTTATGGATATATATATATATATATATATATATATATATATATATATAGATGATTCTATCCATTTTTTCCCCTACCTGGCTATATTCTAGGGGGTGTGTGTCTCTACTAGTGGTTTTATCAGCTAAAAATAGTCAAATTGCTACACTTGAAATATATTGGCTAATTTTAGTGAATGATCTTCGAAAATATGAGAGGAAAAATAACCAAATATTATAATTTTTTTAGGTGAGTAGCCAAATTTTGCCTAGGTATTACCCAAGTATCATCCTCGTAACACCAAGTATCACTATAGTATCGTGAAAAAAGCTGGGTACTTTGGAAAATTGAAAAAAAATTAAAATCACTGCTCTCTACCTGCGGTAAAAACCAAAAAAATTGGATGCTGAGAAGAGTGGCAAATGGCAAGTTTGACCACTATCCTGTGAGAGACTCGGCTCCGATTTCAAAAGTCCCAAAGTCTGTCCGTCAGATTTTACCTGGGGGAGAATCCATACTTGGGATTCCCATGACTGATGGAGGCGGGGGGTTAGGGTACTGAAACCAGGCCGATTGCAGCATGCAGGTCATGGATTAGATTGACAACATTCCCCCCATTTCGATCCAGTACCGTACACCCCCTAGATTCACCCTAAACTGCCAGCACACTTAACCACAATATCAAATCTGTGCAACGAAATAATTTCTTCCTTTTGCGTTCCATGTAAGCAGTGCCATCCAAAATTGTCCTTCTAAGTGCTCATGGCCCATTCACAGCAGTCACCCAATGTGAGTGCGGGAGAGAATTTGCATTCATAAGTAAGTTTTTGGTAGCTACAATGTGCTCCTGTAAAATATTTTTAAAAATTAACTTGACGCATGTTCCAACACATTTTGGGTGCCGCAAGAAATTTGCGCTCCACCAACGCACTTGCATTGGCCAAAAGCAAGAAGAAACAAGCCGGCTCTAACACCGCAAGAAATTTTATATTATTTTCAAATTTTACCTTGCAGCATTTCAGGAACGCAATGCAAGTGCTAGAGCTCCTTGGTGTGAATGGGCCATCATCCTGCTTTGGAAGGAAGCGGGTGAGCCAACCCCCACACTCGTACCAATCATTTATCTTGTTTACTCATTTTGGAGGGCTGAGGTGCTTTTCTTGGAAATTTTAATTCTATAATTGGGATCTACAAATCCAAATTAGTCCAGGACAACCCAAAGATAGGGACAAGCTTTTGTTTTTGTTTTTAACCTCTGGTAGGAGTGTGGGGGTTGGTTTGCCCTACCCCTTTGAAAGGGTAGGACTACGGATTTTTGTGCAATTTTTCACTTTCTAGACAAGTGGCACCAACGAAACAAACAATGTAGCACTTTTGTCTAGATTTTAGATGAAGTTCTCATAATTGAATGAAAATTTGCTCAAATGGATGAAAATATGTTAGTCTGGATGAATATTTTGGCAATAAAGGAATGAGTATTGGGTCCAAATTTAGCTCTCTCTAAAAATACTTTTGCTTTCTGGCTATATTTTGCCCACTAAAAATAAGGCTGGGTTTGACCAATTCTTTCTTTTTTCATTAAATTAATTTTCTATATATGACAATTTAGTAAATCAGAGAAGTGTGTCCAAAAAAACCCACAACTGGTCTAGTTTGTCATGTGTGGTCTTCTCGTAGGTCTTTTCTCTGGTCTATGTGGTCATGATTTCTATTCGTGCAAACTAAAATCGCATTTAACCCACTTTCGTTCAAGATTTTGGAGTCTTAGAAAATTAATTATGTATTTTTAAATTTTATTTTGTTTGGGGGTTTATGAAGGTGTTCTAGAAGCATCCTTACCTTAAATTGTTCATCTTCAATATCTTGCTATTGGATTAGTCCCTTACGTACAATAGATGGAGAGTAGAAGCACTATAAAATATTTCTAAAAATAAGCCAACTAATTTGAATTTAATTTGAATTATATATATATGTGTATGTGTGTATATATATATATATATATATATATATATATATATATATATATATATATATATACGGTGAAAAAGAGAATATTAAAAGATATTTGTGAACATTTTATTTGTCAAACCTTATTTTTGAAAAAAATAAAATATTAGTACAATTATAGTGATTCTATCCTCTACGTTTGGTACAAGTAAAAAAGGTGGCGTTTCCCAGAGAGATGCCCAGGAAAAATCACTGTGTATGTGTGGAATTGGGCACCACATGCCTGGACAACTCCCTCGGCAATGCCACCTTTTCTACTAGTGTTGTACTACGGTATATGAACATATTGAGGCATAAGCAAAGTTTAGCGAGTGTTTGACTGGTCCAAGTATTCCCAAGTGCAAATGATGATTGTGCGTAGATAGTGTATATTTTCATTGAGGTACAGTGGGGATCAACAAGTCTTGCAACCCCACTATGAAGTCCTTCAAGATTTTCCTTTTTAATATCTTTTTAAGAAAATTCTATCAAAACTATCCTATTAAATCTATTGCTTTATGGAATCTTAACCAACATATAATTATTATTTTTTTGAAACTAACATATAAAATTTTCAATATCCAAAAATAGGAACTCCATTTTTGACGAATTATTTTATTTGTTTTTCACGGCTATACATATTAATTAATTGAAAAATAAATGTGATGATTTAAAAAAAATTTATTGCACATGTATTTTGGAAACATCATAATTGTCCACATCTTTCGTGTTACAAAAACTCACAATGTGTAGGTAAATTTTTCCTCTATGTGACTTTAATGAGTTTAGTAATTTTCTTTCAAACACATTCAAGGCAAAGGAAAAGAAGTTCATGTATTACACAAAGATTTGAACAAAAGTAGTCATATAAGGTACCATTAGAGAGCTATAGTATTGTAGAAGCCTACTATAACACAAATTTTACATTATGTCTTATTCACTAGAAACTATGTTCAAACAAAGAGGTACATCGACTACCATCGAGTGCTTCCACCTTTAGCTGCTATCACAGCTTCCATTCGATTTGGCATAGTAGAAATGAACTTTTGAATGCTTTCTTGAGGTATATCCTCCCATGCCAAGTTCATTGCTGTCCACATTTCATCTATGTTTTGGGGTCTACGTCTTTTTTGCACTTGATCTTTGACTTGCTTCCACACGTTCTCGATAGGATTGAGGTCAAGAGAATTTGATGGCCATTCAAGCTTTGTCAATCCAAGTTGTTCCCTCCAAAACTTTTGTGCATTGCTGCGATGTACTGGTGCACCATCTTCTATCAAAATGAGGTGCTCATGGTGGTCATGGTGCCAATAATAATTCTCTAATGCTCCCTCACACACTATCTCTACAAAGTCCACAGCAGTGCGTTTGTTAGGAGGGAATAACACCAAATAAGACTTAGTAGAGCCAGTGAAAGCACCCCATACCATAATTGAAGTCCTTCCGGATTTGAATGTAGGTGCTAAGCAATCCCAATTGTAGCATTCGTAAACTGTCTGCCACACTCAAATTTGACGTGATTGTTTTCTGACTTCAAATGATGACTCGTCTGTCCAAACCACATTGTTCCAATCATGAACCATCCAGAGCACGTGTTGTTTTACAAAGGCCAACCTCTTAGCCCTATGTATATTATTCAAGAACGGTTTCTTGACCGCAATGCAACTATTAACACCGAGCTCATGAATCTCTTTACATAAAGTCCCCATGCCCACATGAGGTGTAATATTCTCACAAAGTTCCGCAAGAGGAGCACACCGGTTACTACTAAGATCTCTCATGAGCCTTCTCCTACCTTGATCACTCAACTTATGTGGCCGACCAGGCTTATTTGTTGGCTTTACAGAGCCACATTCATTGTATCTCTTCAAGACCCTTGAAATTGTTGATTTGGGTCTTCCTACAATGTCTCTGATTTTGTTCAATGTCAAGCCAGCTTCTCTCATGCCAAATATCATATTTCTCACATCATCTGGCACATAACTTCCTGTCATGATGCAAAGTTCATTGACACTACTTAAAACTCCACAAAGCCTGCTTCTAGAACTCTTAGCAATGTCACATACTCAATATCCTTCACAAACATCATTGTTTTCTCACAAAACTTCTAGGCTATGTATGCAAACAAAAATCACTACAAGTATGCACACTCTCATGTCTATCCTGTCAACCCCAAAGCTTGTCAAAATCCACTATTTCTAATCTGCTGCAATGAAATTTTCAAGTACAGCATTCAATCTTTAAACTGAGCTTATTGTTTTCTAAGTGATCCACTTGTCAGAAAGAAGGATATTTTTGAAAAGTGTCACGAGTCACATCAAGCTACATAACTCAGCTTGATACATGTCAAAAATCTCAATCAAATATCCCAGGTAACATGCCAGCATTGTGTTCTGGAAGGAGAGTAAATGCCTTTGAATTTCTAATGGGGTTGCAAGACTTATTGAAGGCCACTGTACAGTAGTACAATACATGTGTTCATTGTGTTGGTGCTGCTTACGGAGTTACAGATGGACAGGAAGATCGGGGACTTGTGGGAGTACTAGGTGTGTACAAGAGTTGAGTGGGTAGTAAGAGCTGGTTTACATGATCGTCTGCCTAGGCAAATGAGCAGCAAATATTTTCTAAAAACAACTGTATATCAGGCTGGAGCGATGGGGCCTGTCAGTTTGTCACGACTGCATGCAGCTTGTTTGTAGAAGTCTATGGAAACCGGCTCTAACATGGTCTTACTAAAACTTAATCTCTAAAGGAGGTTTGCATTTGTTCATAGGATGACCATACAAATAAGACCTTCGCATACAAGTCGCGTTTACTGTAGCAGAGCATGTCGTGTGGGGCCAATTATTTTTGCAACCTAATAAGAACTATAGGGGATCATATTGTAAAGTTTGCATAATTTTTGAGGAGGCGGAAAATCGTGAAAGAAATTATTGTACATATGTCTTGCAATGAAGGAATACAAAAACAATGACCACATTAAGGTTCCTACTTGCATTAGGGGTTAAGGAAGTGGTTCATTTTACAACTTTGTGGTTTTCAGCTGGATATTTAACCCTTTGACGCGCCAACGTACAATTGTTGGACGATGAACATATTCTCAACCTTCTCATGACTACATACACTAACATTTTTCATTCATCCAATTTTTTCTTGGTTCTTGTGCTAATTGACTTCCTTTTGTTCAGTATGGATCTTCAAAATAAAATATTGTGATTTATAATTATTATTTTTAAACAATAAACAATAAATAGTTTTATATCAAGTCTCATTCTTAATTCAAAAAGTGAGCTCTTAAAAATGAGTTTCCAAAATAAGTAGAATCAAATAATGGAAATTATACCATCTCTTAGTGCATATGATTCCAAATTCATTACAATTTTTTTTATCAATAATCTTTAATTTGGGATTTTTAATTGAATTGCAAAAGAAAACCTTGAAATTTTCATGAAAAAATATTAATAAAAATAAATGATTAATCCAACTATAGAGATGTGATCTACACATTGAGATAGATAGATATGAACTCCGGTCCTCTTTTGAGGCTGGCGTGAATAAAGTGTCTGTTCGTCTTGACAATGAGCCAGTGCCCACCGGACAAAGGGCCATTGGTGCAAGACTCTACACATTGACATTTACAACTTTGCTTTGTATAACAACTCCATTCATCAAACATTTTACAACTCATCTTTTAAATTGGTGCATCACCTGGACCTCAATGGGTTAAAATGCACATAAGGTCCTTCACTGTTTGTTTTCTTATTACTAACCCAACATTCGTGTGTATGTGTGAAGTCTATCCTCGTAAGGGTAGAGTAGTTTTGTAACAATGGCCTTTTGTTCGGTGGGCACTTGATCGTTGTCATTACGAATAAACACTTTATTCACGCCAGCCTCGGAGGAAGTTCGGAGTTTCTATCTATCTATCTATGTCTGTGTGAATTCAACTTACAGTGGGAAAAAATGTTGAAATCACTATATAGTGTTTTCTATCACATTTTCTATTAGAATTCATTTCATATTTATGTTCGTAATGACTATTGGGTGAAGAAGGGAGTGTCTTCTTCGCTTTTAGTTCATCAATTAATTAAAATTTTATTATTATTCTACTAGAAAAATAAGATACCGTAGTACCATAGCAAGGTCGCTACCCCACAAACGAACATTTAATATTTTATGAAAGAAAATGTTTGTTCCTCAAAAAAATGATTTTTTTAATTTTCATTCTTTGAGCAAAAAATGATTGAAAATGGCCCAAAATGGCCCAAAATGTTCCAAAATAGCTTAGAAATATCAAATATAGCTAAAATTTATTTATTCTATTTTCGTTTTTTTTTATTCTCATAATTTCCAATTTTTTTCGTTTTTCTTTTCAGGAATTATTTTGTGGACTTTGCTATGGTACTACAGTATAAATGAATCATGGGTGTCTCATACTGAAACTAACCCTGTAGACTTGTTTGATTTATGAATTCTTTTTTGAAAACGTAAAATAAACTTCTTTTTTATCCTATAAGTCATCTTCATTTAAATTCTTTATCCAACATTCATTTGAATTCTAATTCAAATGCAATCTTGAAAAAGTAAATCAAAAGAGGGGCCATAAGAAGGGTACCATTTCATGACTTATACGACGATTCTATTTTCTTCCATGTTTTACAACCTAGTATTATACATTTTGGCACGCTAAGCAAGCCAAAGTTTAGTGTACAATCTCCTTTAGAAGCTAGAAGCTAATCACAATTAGTCCAAGGGGTCATTTTCACAATTAAGCGCCAATTTTTGTACAATTCTTCATTTTAAATGCAATTAAATCCAACTGAGAATACGCAGTTTCAATACTCTACTTTTTATTTCATTTTGAATTTGTAGATAATTAAATTACAAATTACAAAATTTATGGCACCTCTAATCCCAAAACCCTAAAATTTCAAAATACATTACAAATAAAGTTTTTTAAAAGAAAACAATCTCTTTGTATATGCTTAAAAAGTAAGCAAACTACACTAAGATATTCATTACTATTATTCAAGGTATTTTAGTCATTTTAATTATATACTTTAAACACTTTTTAAAGGATTATATTTAGAAATATCATACGAAGTAGAAATTTTATGTTTATGTCATTCATTTTGAAAAAATCATATTAATACAAAATTTGACTTATTCCAGTGATGACTGTAGGTCGGACTTGGTTTAGAAAAATGATATTGACAACTACAAGTTCCACTTGTGGCTTTCCAATGGTTGCAGGGTTTATAAGTGAGTCGGCGAGCATAGAGCCAGCAATTGATAGTTTAGGGCATGGTTTTTTATTGTGTAATCTTTTTATGATGTAACCTAGCCTTTCACATCCTTGGATGGTCTTCCCATCATTGTTTCATTCCACCCTCAAAGACAATTATGTAAAGTAACACAGCCTTTCACGTCTTATTCAATTCATCGCCTTTTCCTTTGTTACTAGTAGTGCGGAGAGAAGCGGAGCCCTAGCATATGTGTGTGTATATATATATATATATATATATATATATATATATATATATATATATATATATATATATATATATATATTATTGCGCATGTGTATATTTGTGTATATGTGTAAGAAGAAACGTGAAAATAATATGAAGTATAAGTGTGTTAAAATTGGTTTGACATTGCAAGATTAACCCCTAAACGTCAAAGCGTCCAGAAAGTGGACGATTGATAGATTCAAACCCTTCTCACGTTCTCATCAATGCTTGGATGAAAGTCATCCAATTTTTTGGAGATTCTTCATCAAGTTGTTGTCCTATCTAACGATTGGATTTAGTCATACTTGATTACATATTTTTCTAAAATTACAAATGTAGAAGTATGTCAAGTCGTTGACCAAGCCAAAATTGCATTGATTGTAGTTCAAAAGTGGCCTTGCAAAAATGAGGTCATAGATTTAAGAAACACAAAAATTTCAAAAAATCACCATGTTTAAGAGTATCTCATTTCAAATTCATTCCAACAAATTTTACTCAAAAAGCATTAAAATTTTGTTTGTAATCGAATTTAGAAGGAATTTTTAATTTTAACTTTCAAAATTTATAATTAAATATTGGTGATAGTATTAGTAAATCGAACCGTACGGATGGAATCTAAAATTCAAAATCTAGAACTTTCATTTGTATATCAATTTCAAAATATTCTTCTAAATGGTAGTTTATGATGATTTTTCTCAAATTGTCAATTCCATGGACACCCTGGTCCGTTTAGGGGTTAAAAGTAGTAGTCAATATATAAGCTTGTACAATCTAATTGCCATACATGGCTGTCAGGGTCAGCATTGGCATGTCATGCCAATTTTTATTTTTATTTCCCAAATGCTTTTCAACAAATGCCAAATTTTGTGGATATTCTCTATGATTCTCTTTTTCATCATAAAATAAATAGATTTTTTTGAAAAAAATATATTCTCAAAGATTTGGGCTTCTCTTTTTGTAATATTTTTCTGATCTTGACCGGTGATTAATGTCGTAGAATTTCTCCCAAAAAAACTTTATTAATAATCACACAAACTTCATGCCTTAGTTTTTCTTTTTCTTCTAGATCTTCAACATCTTTTAAGATTTTTGTTCCTGATTTAGAAGAAACTGGAGTCGTAAAGAGGGTTGCCTCCATAGTTCACTAGAGCAGTTAGAGGGCATATTCTTTTGAATGCGGTCCTCATTTCACTTCAAAATAGAAATGAAGAATGTATGGCATTTCCTCATAAATCCCGCAACACATGGCATTCTCTTGTGAGTTAGAAAAGAGGATTCAACTCAAAATTCCCTTGCGATGCTCTTTGGTAAAGGGTACTCCCTCTCTCTGCTCTAGTATGCTATGTCCCTTCATCCTTCACGTTCTTCATATTTTGCCATTGTCTCAAAATCATGAATTCCAATGCAACGTGTACTTTGTTTGTTTGTATGTACACATTTTTTCAAATTAAAAGGCATATTTTATACCATTAGAAGCACATTTTCAAGATCTTGTTAATGATAGATAGATAGAAACCCCGGACCCTTTTGGAGGCCAGCGTGAATAAAGTGTCTGTTCATAATGACAATGATTCAAAGCCCACCAGACAAAGGGCCACTGTTACAAAACTACTCTCCCTTAAGAGGATAGACCAATAACCAATAGAAAGACACTAGACCACTTACTAGTAAAAGGTAACCATAAACTAGTAGTTGGGTATATATCGGGTATAATTTGAATTTTTGTGTGGTGTAAGATCACCAAGTCATGAGTTCTGCGGTTGGTTGGTGAAGGGCTATTTATCACAATTATGTGGTCTGGGTTCAATTCCCGTTGAATCCATTTGAACAGTAATGTGGTATACATGACTTGGTATTGCTAGTGAGTTATCATAGGCAGGAAAGTTGTAACAACCAACTGGCCCCATCCCACCTTTCTGAGACAAGAGTTTACATTGAGCAAACAGAAGAACGACAAAAATAAATAAATAAATAGTGGTGTTCACCACTACCCCCCTTTTTGTATTCTATTTCATTTATTCTGTTGGTAGTGGTTGCTTATTTTCTATTCGTCTTTTATGTAGCAGGATTGACCCGGCATGGTGTTTGGCAATGGTACTTATTGCTATGAATGTGTGCTCAATGGAGGTTTCAGATAGTTTGAATTTTGTTACAAGGTGATTCATTGAGGTAGTGTGTGTTGTTCCTCTAGCTCCGGCCATGATGACTATGAGAGGGTCTACTTTCTAACGTGAACTTGTTAACAATATATTGAAGACCTAATTTGGTATTAAAAAATGATATGGAAACCATTGTTTGAAATTTTGTTACCCTTGGTTCGCCGAACAATTATTGATCACTTGGTCGTTCCTATGATCCCTCCTCCCAATCTCTTAACACCCATTTTACATGTAGTGCCATACATCATCCACATGTATAGTTGGTCTCGAATTCAAGTTTGATACTCTATTGGAAATCACAAATCCTCATGAGGGAAAGTGTACAGTCAGGTCTAATATGCTTACGAATTCCCCTCTGTAGGAATTTTTTTTAGAAACTTTGAACAATGCGTGTGTACTCAAAATTGATCCGATTTGGAAACCATAAAGTGCGTTGCAATCATATTGGAGTGTACTACAATATCAATACAAATTTACACATGTATTAGTGAAAAATCATACAACAAGTTAAAAATATTATATACCTATCTACCATTGAGTGCTCTCACCCTTTGCTTCAATTACAGTGTCCATTCTAGCAAGCATATTTAAAATGAGCATTTGAAATTGTTTTTGAGATACTTGAACCTATACTTGTTGAATGATTTGTATCACTTCATCTTTGTCTTTCATAATCTTTTTGATTCCATGGGCTTGTCTCCAATCATCAAGGTACCTACTATGGTGTATTGGAGCACCATATATCCTCCATCAATGTGAGTTGAATAGGTCTATCATGCATAAAATAGAAGCCGATCAATGTATTTTCATGAATGAGTTCCACAAAATCAACTAGTGATTGTTTAGTTGGAGGAATGATGACAACTGAACTTTTGTCAAAACTCGTGAAAGCCCCTACACCATTACAAAAGAAGAAATTACAAAGGAGACAGATGAAATGATACAAATCATCCAACAAGTATAGGCTCAAATATCTCAAAAACAATTTCAAACGCTCATTTCAAATATGCTTGCTAGAATGGACATTGTAATTGAAGAAGAGCGAGAGCACTCAATGGTAGATAGGTATATAATATTTTTAACTTATTGTATGATTTTTCACTAATACATGTGTAAATTTGTATTGATATTGTAGTGCACTCCAATGTGATTGCAACGCACTTTACGGTTTCCAAATCGGATCATTTTTGAGTACACACGCATTGTTCAAAGTTTCTGAACTTTTTTCTACAAAGGGGAATTCGTAAGCATATTAGACCTGATTGTACAGTAGGTTCCACAAATATTTCAAATTTTTGATGTGCTCCCAGTTCTGTGCTTCAAAAACAGTTGCATTCAATTGCATGTTTTTCTTTTGTAATGCAAATTTTTCATATTGTCAAAGTAGACTCTATTATTTTTCCAACACAATTTACGGTTTGTGAATTGATAAATTTTTAAGCCTACAAGAGGTTTTCAAAGTTTATAGTTTTCATTCTCATTCAACTCCAAGCCAAAAATTTGAAATATTTTTGGACCCTACTGTACTGTGCATAGGAGGAAAAAGGCCGGGGTTGATGGACTCCCTTTGGTTGTACTCCCCTAGACACATGATCTCGACTACTACACTATCTTGTATCTTGGATGGGTGAAATTTAAATTGCTGTCTGACTTTTATTGGTAGTCTTTGGGGTCAGAGGGAGCATTTGTTGTGAGCACATGAAAATGCAGGCAGGGGAGCAAGGCTGTAATCTCACAGCAAAATCCAATAGAAACTTACAATGCTGGGCTGTTGTTATTAGCCAGGTAGACTACCCGTAGCAGGCGAATCCTGATTGAGCAGAAAATGTGATTTAATTTGTCCTCAAATTTGTCACTATGATTAACACTCTGCCATTAACTACACTGACTTGTGAAACAATTTGATTATTCTATTCTATCTGGATCATCGCTAGCTCACCAACAATTTACATAAGGGGTCAACTAGTTTGTGGTGCGGATTTGGGGGTGTGGGGTGCACTGGGTGCAAGTTCTGGGGTACGGGTGCGGTATATTCACAGAATATTTCTATAATATTTGTTGACGTCAACAAAAATATTTCTTAAACTCCAAATTTTAAACCCTAAATCCCAAGTTCTAATCCCTAAACTTCAACTTCTAAACCCTAAAATTCTAATTCTAAACCCTAAACCCCAAAATCCTAAACTCTAATCCTAAATTGTCACGTTACAGTGCTGATGGGGCAAAATATTTCAAGAATATTCTACACCGGCACCCCGCGCACCTTGCATCTCCAATTCCGCACCTTGCATCTCCAATTCCGCACCATGCAGTAGTTGGCCCCCTTATATAAAGTAACCTGCATAAACTTATGTGAACATTAACTGACGTAGAAACACCTAAAATCGTACTTTTAAGCAATTTGACATAGTCAGAGGCACCTTTTTTCAAGGTATCTAGAAAAATTTGTAATGTAAAGCTGGAGGGCTCTTGCAAAAAAGAGAGGCATTGTTTTCATTGAAAATTAGATAAACTTAGACTTAACCCTTAAATGTCTAGAGCCCTCTCCAAATTCGGCAGTTTTGCAAAGATGCATTATAAAATGCAACTAAGAGGGAAACTTTGAACTTGAAGTATGAATAAAAAATTTATATTATGAATTTTAGATTCTATTAATACGGTTAGATTTATGATTACAGTCATTGATATTTTGGTTTAAAATTTGAAACTCAAAACTCAAAATTCTTTTGTAATTCGATTATAAAAAAGATATTGACAATCTGAGGATGAATTTTGTTGTGATTGGTTAAAATGTAATACTCTAAGTGTAGTGATTTTTGGAGATTTTTTGGTTGGTTAATTTTATGAGTTGACTTTTTCAAGAGCACTTTTGATTCGTTTTGAACTAAGATCTGAGAAATTTTTGGTGAATCACTGCAACATAAAATGAAACATAAAAGTTTCACAAACCATCCCCTTTTTAATCGGTTCACACTTGCATAAAACTAACTTCCGCCATAAAATCTACAATAAAAAATTCAGGTAAGAGTTAACCCCCTCATGTAGGTCTTGGTGTTGTGCTTTGTCAGTTGTTAAGAAAGTGAATGATGTACAGAATCAAACACGGTTTTCTCATCCATCATTGGCTTTTTGCAGTGTGGGTTATTTACTATATAATTTTACGGGAATTTAGCTTCATGCATCTGTGATCCGATTAGAAAGGGGATGATTTGTGAAAAATTTATGCCTCATTTCATGTTGTAGTGATTCACTCAAAATTTTGAAGATTTCAGTTTAAAAGTGCTCTTAAAAAAGTCAACTCATCAAATTCAACAACCAAAAAATCTCCAAAAATCACTACACTTAGAGTATTACATTTCAACCAATCAAAACAAATTTAATGCTCAAATTATCAATATCTTATTCATAATCAAATGACAAAAGAATTTTGAATTTGAAGTTTCAAATTTTATACAAAAAAATTGTTGATAGCAATTGTAAATCTAACCGTATGGATAGAATCTGAAATTATGATGTACAACTTTTATTCATACATGAAATTCAATATATGCCTCTGGGTTGTACTTTATGATGCATCTTTGCAAAATTACCGAATTTGGAAAGGGGTGAGGACGTTTAGGGGTTAAGTTACGTTAAGTTACCACTGTCGTTGTTGTTGTTTTTTTTTCTTTTTTTTTCTTTTTACCATTGACGAGGATGCTGAGTGGCTATGAGTAGACAGATACATTTCACACCATGATTCTGCATATCTATTCCACATGCTTTTGGCACTCGCGCCTTGATATCTGAACACTTTCACACAGTTCAAGTGTGCAGCACTGTGTAGCATGGACATGACTTATAGACAGCTTTATAAGATTGCTTACAAGTTACAATTACCATTCACAAATCAAATCACAACCTCATGTCCGTCCTTGAATCTCCAACCTATTTTACTACCACTACCGTAGTACCATAGCTGGATCGCCAAAAAATAATTAAAAAATAAAAGACATAAAAAATCAGAAATTATGAGGACCAAAAATCGAAGATAGAATATATTATTTTAAGCTATATTTTGCTATTTCTAAGCAATTTTGGACCATTTTGGGCCATTTTATATCTTTTTTTGGCTAGAATCGAAAATCAAGAAATTCCTTTTTTGAGGAGCGATCTTTATTTTTCAAAAGATACTAAATATTTGTTAGAGGGGTGGCGACCCAGCTATGGTACTATGGTAGTCTCCAAATCATTTTACTACCACTACATTGAATGGCGTATTTAGTGTTTGAGGAGAATTGATGTCTTTTACTACAATCTGTTCAAAGGTGAAGAGAAAGTGTCCCTTGACACTACATAGGAGTTTGCCACTTGTCATTCTCACTTTCATTGAGAGTGCTATGTTCTTTCCAAGTAATGAGAGTGGCATGAGGTAGCATGCCATATTTATTATGAAGTTGCCATATGTCATTGGAACACTACATTCATTGTTTTCTTACGAGGACACTATATCTTCCTAAAATTAAATAGTATCCGGGTTTAGAAATAATGTCATGGGTATAAATATCAACTGATTTACGGGTAGTTTGTCGTGTGGGTATTAGGATCTTTTTGTGGGTCATTTCTCTGCTATGTGCGGTTAGGATTTCTACTAGTACTATATACTATACCAAATGTTCAATAATTCCTTTTGACACAATTCTTCCCATGAGTAAGGGTGGGCTCTTTGTTGCACTTACTTAACCCCTAAATGTCCAAGCATCCATTTTTTTGAATGATGTACAGAATCAAACTACGTTTTCTCATCCGTCATGCACATTTTGCAGTGTGAGTTTTTTACTATAGATTTTATAGGAAGTTAGCTTCATGCATGTGTGAACCGATTTGAAAGGGGATGATCTGTGAAATTTTATGCCTCATTTCATGTTGCAGTTATTCACCAAAAATTTCTAAGATCTTAGTTCAAAAGTGCTCTTGAAAAAATCAACTCATAAAATTAAGCAACCAAAAAATCTCCAAAAATCACTACACTTAAAGTATTACATTTCAACTCATCACAACATATTTCATCCACAAATTGTCAATATCTTATTCGTAATCAAATTACAAAAGAATTTTGAATTTTAAGTTTCAAACTTTAAACAAAAATATCAGTGACGGCAACCATAGATCTAACCATAAGAATAGAATCTAAAATTCATAATGTGTAAGTTTTATTCATACATCAAGTTCAAAATATCCCTCTTAGTTGCATTATGTAATGCATCACTTTGCAAAACTGCCGAATTTGGAGAGGAGTGCGGACATTTAGGAGTTAAACCTATTTTTTTTTAAATAGTTTGTATGATTGTTGAAATGTGCGTTAAAACGGGTTCAGAGAAAGGCTGGGGGAAAAGTGCTGGTACTGGTCAAAATGATGGAAGGGCCGGGGGAGGCCTTGCCAATTGCCGTTGATGCATGTGTGACAGGGCGATTTATGGGGAAGAGCTGGGGTAAGATTTCGGGGCTCAGGCAATTTATGGCCCCAAGATTGAGTACTACCTTGGGCTCTGATGCATCCTAACATAATGGGGCCTCCCTCTGGTCAACAACAGTTGACCAGAATTTGTATTAGATAACCGAGGAGCCGCGGAAGGGCGAGTAGTTATCATACATAACTGGTTGTTCACTTTTCAATCATAACCCATGATCCAAGGGTGTAGGATGCAAGTTGAAAGAAGAGAAGGTTATGAGTGATGGCAATGGTGATGGGTTGCCAATGGGATGCTGCCATGTTGCCATTGAAAAGTCAACAATCGGTTATGAAGATCTTTCTCATGAATCCTACACATATTAGAAAAAATTAGAAAAAATAAAAAAAAATTGAAAGTAAAAAAAACAAACAAACAAACAAAGCAAAAGGACAACTGTGCGCAAAACTAATAAAACTCTGATTACGGTATGTACACCTAATTGCACTCTTGATGAATCTATACATATCACAGGGTGTCGTTGGGCGTTTTCAAGAAAGGGTATGGTGGAAAATGTTGTCACAAGCATCGGGTTTTGATATTTTGTGGACTTTAGGTTTTTGTAGAAAGAAAAATATGTACTATGGGGATGTGAAATTTTAGAGTTGTGTATTTCTAGGTTGAATACATTTGTTTATTTTTTCAGCCTCTAATTTTAGAATAAATGGGTTGAATTGGAGGATTTTGCATGAAATACAGTGTGGTGTTTTTCGAATATGTGGTGTTTTTTCATTGATGAAAACACTATTTTCACGGAGTAATTTTTTTCTCGTATCCTTGTATCTAAGCCATGATGTTTTTGGAGTCATGTTTCTAAAAATGTTATTTTATATTCTTGAAAAAAATAAAATAGACTAAAATACAGGAAGGGCGAATTGAGTGAAAATTCGTGTGACATGACAAATTAAAACTTGAAATCCCTTATCTAATTTTATCTTAATATATAAATGTTAATGGATTTTTAAAATTAGCCCTCTTTTCACCAAAATGTAAAAAAGACTCACTTTTACCACATACAATTTTTTTACTATGATATTGTAATTGATTGTAAAGCTTCAAAGATGAACCTTGTTTGAAAAAATGTTTTCAAATAATGCCATAGCTATATAAGAAGTAAGGTCTAATTGGGGATCCATGTCGAATTGAAGACTTTTCAAAACTCGCTTTTTACCACATTTATGGTACGGGTGTGGTCATTGAATTTCAAGACAACAACCATACCCTACTGTGAAAACACCCCCTTAGAATTGACAATTTGAAAAAAATCATTGTTAAGTACTATTTGGAAGAATATTTTGGAATTGATATACAAATGAAAGTGTTGTAGATTTTGAATTTTGGATTCCATCTGTACTATTAGATTCAACAATGCTATCACCAATATTTTATTACAAAATTTGAAAGTTAAAATTAAAAATTCCTTCTAAATTTGATTACAAACAAAATATTAACATTTTTTTAGTATAATTTGTAAGAATGGATTTGAAATGAGATACTTTTAACTTGGTGATTCTTTGAAATTTTTGTGCTAATTAAATCTATGATCTCCTTTTTGCAAGGCTACTTTTGAACTATAGTCAATGCAATTTTGGCTTGGTCAACAACTTGACATACTTCCACATTTCTGATTTTAGAAAAAATATGTACTCTAGTAATACCAAATCCAACCATTGGATAGGACAACATTTAGATGAAGTATCTCGAAAAAATTGAATGAATTTCATCCAAGAAGTGATGAGAACGTAGGGTGAGTTGAAATCTGGTAGTCGTTCAAAAACTGAACATTGTGACATTTAGGAGGCAACACCAACAAAAGCTTTCAATGGACATTATCAATGTTGGACTGGTATAGCATCAAATTATAGTGAACTCCTAGACAAAAGCACATTTTATACAGTGACGGACAAAACTATTGAGGTAATTGATGCAACGTAGTATTGCTAGAAGCCAAAGACGTACGGGTGCTAAATAATGGTGTGTGGGAGGAGGGGTTAGGCATGGGCTGATCTCTAGAGTGTCCTTGTGATGAGTTATCCCATATGGTTTGTCCATGGTGACCTCCTAGTGTACACTACTTAAGGTGGAAGGCCTTTGAGTAAAGATCATCTCTTTCTACGCATTCCTTGTGTTTGTGTGTGTGCCTTGTGCAATCTTCTCTACCTTCAATAGGTTATGGGCCCACTCATGTGTGTTTCATGAGTATTAGATTGCATTTGTGCAAGTATTTTGAGGTCGGTGCGCAACGGGCGGTTTTGGAGCATTGTTGGAGGTTTTGGAGCTTGTTGAAGCGTTGGTGTTTCTTGGAGGTGTGCATGGGCTGAAGTTACATGTTGGAGCACTCTCTTTGGTTAATTTCTTCCCTTGATCTCCTTCTTTTCTTTCTTCTATCTCTTCGTTGCGAGTGGAACTTCGTTTGGTTCAATTGTGAGCATTTGAGTAAATGCAAGTGATTTGTGAGGTGTGAAGGCTCTCGTGGAGGGTCTATCATCTGATCCTAGTGATTAGGCACTTGCTTTGAGGTGTTGCATGTGTTTCATGCTCTTGGGGTGCTCAAATTTTCATTTGGAGCTAGTTTGTGCACAAAGGTGCGGTTTTGAGCAATTTCAATGCGATTGGGGTTTTGAGGGACTTGTGTGAGTTCATGTGCATTGAGTGAGTGCTCTTGAAGGACACAAAGGTGTCATTGACGTGCATTGAGTGTTTGGGGACACTAAGGCGTCGTATTGAAGCATTTGGAGTTGTTTTGAGCTCCATTGAGTGATTTGAGGGGTTTTGGTGAGCCTCTTTGCATTTTTGGGTGAGGGTTCTCACATTTGAGTGTTGGGAGGCGTATGTGGAGCACAAAAGTGCTGATCTAGTGTTTGGGGTTGTTTTAAACCCATTGAGTGCACAAAGGTGCAATATCAAAGCAAAAAATCACAAAAACAAAGTTGTGTGTTTGAGTTTGAGGCTTCATTTGTGTGGGGAGGCATACGTAAGTGAGGATCATGGCATCTTTTGAGGGTGAGGGTCCCAAGGTCGTGGACAAGTTCGATGGGGTGAATTTCCACTTGTGAAAGTTCAAAATGGAGATGGTGATGGCCGAGAAGGAGTTGTGGGAGATTGTCGAGGGTAGTGAGGAACCTCCTTTCTCTTCTACGGATCCTAGGATCATGCAAGCGTACACGAGGAGGAAGAAGAAGGCATTTGCCATTTTGGCACTCAACCTCGCGGATTCGCAACTTGCGCACATTCGTTCGTGCAAGACACCCGCGGAAGCATGGTCCAAACTTTGCAACATTCACGAAGCGAAAACATTAGCCGACATTTTGTTTTTGAGGCGCAAGTTCTTCACCATCAAGATGGGCGAAGAAGATGACATGTTGGCGCACATCAACAAGGTCAAAGCTCTCGCGGATCAACTCAACGGTTGCGACGTGTCGGTTACGGATGGTGACATCGTGATGACACTTTTGGAGAGCCTTCCATCATCATACGAGTACCTCATCGTGGCGATGGAGTCAAGACCCATTACGGAGCTCACATTGGACTATGTGACCTCACGGTTGTTGCACGAGCTTTCGCGGCGAAAGGAGAACGAGTCTCGAGAAGATGGAGCGGAACTCGTGGCGAAGCAATCCAAGAATGGAGGCGGTGGGAGCTCAAGCGACAAGGTGTGCTTCTATTGTGGTAAGAAGGGCCACATTGCCAAATTTTGCTTCAAACGCAAGAGGGATGAGAAAGGGAAGAGTGCAAACAACACTAAAACTCGTGACGATGATGAGTACGCATTTACGGCTAGATATGAGGCAAGCATGAGCGATGGCATCGAGGATGATGCAAGCATGAGTGATGGTATCGAGGGTGATGCAAGCATGAGTGATTGGATTGAGGTTGGTGATGAGTATGCAAACATGGCAAGCAATGTATCGTGCAATGGTAGTACGAGTGATTGGATTGTTGATTCGGGGGCTACAAGCCACATGTCACCTAATAAAACATGTTTCCATTCGTATCGTGTGATTAACCCAAAGAGAGTGATTTTGGGAGATGATACGGTGCTTGAGGCCGTTGGCAAGGGCCAAATTGTTGTAGACACCGAGGTGAGGGGTCGTGTGAAGACAATCACTATCAAAGATGTCCTCCACGTTCCCAAACTAACGGCAAATTTACTATCGGTGAGGCAACTAGTGGCAAAGCACTTGAGAGTAGAGTTTAGTGATAAGGGGTGTTATGTGTTGTCACCGAGTCGAGATGAGGTGGCCATCATTGAAGAACACGAGGGCTTGTACCACATCAAGTTCTCTAAGATGCATTCGAAGGAATCGGCGGCGTTGGCGCATTCAAACTTGAAGGACGACAAGTTGGCGTTGTGGCATCGTCGACTTGGCCATTTGAACATCAAGAGTGTGAAGACACTACGCGGCATGGTAAGCGGTATGGATCTTCATCAATTGAAAGTGGATGCTTCTACATTCACGTGTGAAAGTTGCATTGAAGGCAAGCAACAACGGTTGCCATTTGCGGGTGAAGGGGCGACACGGGCCACAAAAGTTTTGGAGATCGTGCATTCGGATGTGTGTGGCCCCATGAAGACCACATCGATGGAGGTTGCAAGTACTTTGTGATCTTCATCGATGATTTTTCAAGGAAGATATGGCTCTACCCTATCAAAGCCAAGAGTGAGTGCTTTGGGAAGTTCAAGGAGTTCAAGACATTGGTGGAGAACCAATCCGAGTTCAAGATCAAGGTGTTTCGGTCGGACAATGGCGGCGAGTAGATGTCCAAGAAATTTGACGAGCTTTTGAAGAATGAAGGCATCGCACGCCAAACTTCAGCCCCGTACACGCCTCAACAAAATGGAGTTGCGGAGCGCGCAAATCGCACCATTGTAGAGATGGCGAGGAGCATGTTGCACGCTCAAAACTTGAAGTTGGACCTTTGGGCGGAAGCGGTGGTGAATGCGGTATACACACGCAATCGGTGTCCAACAAGCGCGGTTGAAGGCATGACGCCGGAGCAAGCGTGGAGTGGGAGGCAACCATGTGTTGCACACATGCGCATCTTCGGATGCATTGCATATGCGAAGGTTCCCGACGAACGGAGGACGAAACTCGAGGCTAAGGCCTTGAAATGTGTGTTTCTTGGGTATTGTGAAGGTACCAAGGCGTATAGACTCATGTCGGTGGACACGAGGAAGATCATTCGGTCACGTGATGTGACATTTTGTGAGGAGTCTACGATGGAGGCTCCTTTGGAGGTTGGTCCAAGTGGGAGTAGTGGAGACGTTTTGGTGGACACACCCTCCAAGTCTCCTAGTGTTGTTGATGTAGGTGATGATGACGGTGATGACGAAGCTGGCGACACGGAGGTTGTTGAAGCGCCATCGAGCTCAAAGGCCAAGAATGGCGCAAAGGGCACGCAAGAGGAGCAAGTTTCTTCAAGCGAGCGGCGGTACCCCGAGAGATCGCGCAAGCCACCTGGAGAATGGTGGAAGAACCACATCTTCCCTCAAGTGGAGGACGAGCATGCGAATGTGGCATTATCGGATGGTCCATTGACCATTCGAGAAGCCATGCAAGGTGAGGATGCGGTCAAGTGGGAGCGCGCCATGCAAGAGGAGTACGACTCTCTAATTGCTAACGGTACGTGGCAATTAACTCCCATTCCAAAGGATCGCAACCCCATTGGTTGCAAATGGGTGTTTCGGACAAAGAGGGATGTTTCGGGTATTGTTGTGCGTCACAAGGCAAGATTAGTAGCCAAGGGGTTCGCGCAAGTGCATGGGGTGGACTTTCACGAGACATTTGTTCCCGTGGCCAAGTTCACCACCATTCGATGCATTCTTGCCATTGGAGCGGCCTTGGACTTGGAGATGCATCAAATGGATGTGAAGACCGCATTTTTGAATGGCGATTTGGAGGAGGATATCTACATGGTGCAACCTGAGGGGTTTGTGCAACAAGGTAATGAGCACCTTGTTTGTAAGTTGCAAAAATCATTGTATGGGTTGAAACAATCTCCAAGAGCGTGGTACCAAAAGATTGACACGTTCTTGGTTGCACACGGGTTTACTAGGAGCATTGCGGATCATAGTCTCTACTTCATGCAAGAGGGGCAACATGTGGTGATTGTGATCATATATGTTGATGATTTGATCATTCTTGCAAGCCTCATGAGTTTAATGAATGCATTAAAAGGCATGCTTGAGAGAGAGTACGAGATGAGTGATCTTGGAGAATTGCACTTTTGTCTTGGTGTTGAGTTTGTGCGAGACAGGGCTACACGCACTATCACCATGAGTCAAGGCAAGTATGTGATGGACGTGCTCAAGAGATTCGGGATGGAGGATTGTAAGCCCGTGGCAACACCATTGGATGCAAACTCCAAGCTCGTCAAGCTTTCGGAGGAGGAGTATGCGATGGAGGCTAAATCGATGGCGGAGGTGCCATACAAGCAAGCGGTGGGGTCGTTGATGTATGCGATGATTGCGACACGGCCCGACCTTGCGTATCCAATTAGCGTGGTGAGTCAACACATGGCGAGACCGGGCTCGATGCATTGGATGACGGTCAAGAGGATCATGCGTTATTTGAGGGGCACAAGCGATGTGAAGTTGTGTCTTGGAGGCAAAGACATTGTGTTGAGCGGCTATTGTGACGCGGACTACGCGGGAGACACGAGCGATCGAAGATCGACAACGGGCTACATGTTCAAGGTCGGATCGGGAGCGGTGTCGTGGAATAGCAAGCGGCAACAAACCACGGCGACATCAACGGTGGAGGCCGAGTACATGGCTACGAGCCATGCCACGAAGGAGGCCATTTGGTTGAGGCAACTAATGGTGGATGTGGGTTGCACACAAGGTGAGGCTACAACGATTATGTGTGACAACCAAGGGTGCATTTCACTTGCAAAGAACCCTACACATCATTCACGCACGAAGCACATTGATGTGCAATACCACTTCATTCGGGAGAAGTTGGAATTGGGAGTTATACATTTGGAGTATTGCCCAACGGAGCACATGGTGGCGGATGTGCTCACAAAGGGTCTTTGTAGAGACCGACACCAACGATTAGTAATAGCATTTGGACTTAGAGGCTTTGGCTCTACGCAAAGTGGGAGTATTGAGGTAATTGATGCAACGTAGTATTGCTAGAAGCCAAAGACGTACGGGTGCTAAATAATGGTGTGTGGGAGGAGGGGTTAGGCATGGGCTGATCTCTAGAGTGTCCTTGTGATGAGTTATCCCATATGGTTTGTCCATGGTGACTTCCTAGTGTACACTACTTAAGGTGGAAGGCCTTTGAGTAAAGATCATCTCTTTCTACGCATTCCTTGTGTTTGTGTGTGTGCCTTGTGCAATCTTCTCTACCTTCAATAAAAACTGAGTATTGATTTGAAACTTTTCCATTCAAACAACCATACCATGAGCATCAATGGGCAAAGTTCAAAAGTGAATATACAAAAGTTGTAGTGTGCGACATATAACACATTACTACAGAAGTTTGAAGGAAAACTCAATTGTGATTTGAAAGAAAATGGATTTCAAAGTTAGCCATGTCTAAAACTCGGTTTTGTGCGATATAATTCGGAACTACTTTAAATTTTGTCAATTTTTTCTTAGAGCTTCAAAAAAACTTTTTGTGCCTTGGCATGTTGGTATACATCATTTAAGATTGTTGTACACAAAAATTGAAGGAAGTTGATATTTATAGAATTTAAAATATTCACAATTTGACAAACATGCAAATGATGTTGGTTCTCACGATATTTGAATTATTTTTTGGAATTGAGAGCATGGGACTGCATTGGCCATTGTATAGAGAGCATAAGTTGCAACATGAACCATTGTTACATCTTAATGCCCTTGCATTTGAAATAGTTGTTGAATAGGCCAATGCATTCAATTTATATATTAGAGTTGTATGATGCAGTTTTTTGATATAACTTTTTTGTACAAAGTCTAGAGTTCATGACGCACATACTCAATCAACCAATTGAACAACTTGTTTTTTTCGTGTTCAGTATCATCAAAAAATTGTCAATTTTATGAAAGTCAGTGTAATTTCTGGCAGTTTTGAACTTTTTGACGATATTGAAAATGATATGTTTTTTTATTTATTTGTAGGATTGAGTATGTGCGTCATGAACTCTAGACTTTGTACAAAAAAGTTATACCAAAAAACTGCATCATACAACTCTAATATATAAATTGAATGCATTGGCCTATTCAACAACTATTTCAAATGCAAGGGCATTAAGATGTAACAATGGTTCATGTTGCAACCTATGCTCTCTATACAATGGCCAATGCAGTCCCATGCTCTCAATTCCAAAAAATAATTCAAATATCGTGAGAACCAACATCATTTGCATGTTTGTCAAATTGTGAATATTTTAAATTCTATAAATATCAACTTCCTTCAATTTTTGTGTACAACAATCTTAAATGATGTATACCAACATGCCAAGGCACAGAAAGTTTTTTTGAAGCTCTAAGAAAAAATTGACAAAATTTAAAGTAGTTCCGAATTATATCGCACAAAACCGAGTTTTAGACATGGCTAACTTTGAAATCCATTTTCTTTCAAATCACAATTGAGTTTTTCTTCAAACTTCTGTAGTAATGTGTTATATGTCGCACACTACAACTTTTGTATATTCACTTTTGGACTTTGCCCATTGATGCTCATGGTATGGTTGTTTGAATGGAAAAGTTTCAAATCAATACTCAGTTTTGTCCGTCACTGTTTATCCGTTTGAGGTCCTTGAGATGAACAAATGTACTCAAAACGTGGGTTTTTTTGAGACCCTTGTGATACCAGACCAACGTTGAACATCAGCAACAAAAGCTTTTGGACATCAATTGATGTTAGGATAAAGTTCTTTTGGCCATCTTCTTCATCACTAAACTTAATAAAGGTCATCTTGATGTCAAAATGACATATGCCACAGTGATGTAGGGATTAGTGTCAATTTGATGTCAATTTGATGTAAGCTTCACATCCATGTGATATAGGTCATGCTAATGTAAGGTTAACATGTATCATTTTCATGTTAAGTTTACATCATTTTGACTTGGGGCATGTTAAGTTTGCATCATGTTGACATCAAAATGGCACTAATCCCTACATCACTGTGACCTATGTCATTTTGATATCAAAATGACCCTTCCTAAGTTTATTGATGTTATAAGTATTACATGCATACCATTAAATCAATATTCATATAAATGTTGACCCTTAGTTAATTTGAACTAAAAGTCTTTAATGTGTTGTTTCAAACTACCATATATAGGGTAAAACTGCTTCTTATGTGTTGCTTTGGAATGTGTTGTTTCAAACTACCATATATAGGGTAAAACTGCTTCTTATGTGTTGCTTTTGAATATATGGCTAAAATTCCTCCTTTATTAAGAATGACATATTTTATTTTTATTTGTTTTTTTCTTGGCATATTACATTAAAATTGTGATTTAGTGTCCAACGAGAATTGATGTCTTTTACCATACTTCGATCAAAGGTGAGGAAAAATAGTGTGCCTACAGTACATAGGAGTTTGTCACTTGTCATTTTCAGTGGACGTTCCTTCCCTTTGTCTTTGTTTCGAAAGTGAATATGTCTATTTTAAAATTAAAAAAATATGTTTGTTATAAAGTTTCCATTCGTCATTCCTGTCGTCATTTGAGTACTACTTCCAAAAGGTTTACTTGAAGTTTTTATCATTTAAATTTTACATCAATTTCTTTTTTACATGGACATTATATCTCCAAAATGTCAGATAGTGTCCTTGTTGAGAAATAGTGTCCCAAACACTAAATCACAATTTTAGTGTAGTGAATAATGTTAACCCTTAAAGAACATACTAAGCCCCGCGGGTTACTTTTTTGGAGGGAGATATTATTTCTTAGTAGATGCTTCTCAAAAACAAAATTTCCCCCATATTAAATCTGTTAGAGCATCTCTTGCGGCTCCTATGTAAGAATGGTTGCCAACACTGTGGAGTTGAGGGGGGCGATCATTGCAATCCAACAGTCATTGCATGAGAAAAATGGTCCAATGGGGGCGGCTACAAAATGGCCAAGCCTTTTAGATTTAGAACTTCCTTTTAACCCCTTAAGGCCCATCCCCTTCTCAATGTAGTCAAATTTTGACATGGAACTCAATTTCTTGTTTTAAATTTGAGAAAAATATTTTGAAAATATTTTTCAAAGATGAACCTATATGTTTACTATAAATCTTGAATTTTTCATAATTTTCTCTTTAGAATTGAAATTATTATGATTTGTTTAAGCCATATGTCTTCAAAAAAATCATATTAATTACAATAAGTATTCAAACTTGAAAAAAAAATTTAGCCTCAAGTGTAAATCACATTTAAAAACACTTTACTATATTTAAAAGTCACATAAACTCTTTAATTTGAAAAATTCAATAGGAAAACTATGTTGATGAACAAATTAGCTCTTAACCCATTAAATTCATAATTGCTATAAATTATTCAATAATTGGAATTCTGATGAATCGTAAAGTGAAATAAAAATTAGACTTGATTATTTTTCCTTTGTTTGTCCAACTCAAATGAAAGAAAAGATTGTTTTCAAGATGAAAACTAAGCTTAATAAAAGAAGAGCCACTTTTAGGCCTCTTGGGCCTAGAGGGGTTAAACTTTACAACTCATTGCATATACATAAGGGCAAAGAAGAAGACTTTGAAGGAGACTTGTGGGAAGGGGCCATGTGGCACAAATGGAGTGAGAGGGGGGCAAGATGCAAGGCCAACATACAGCTCTATTCGCTGCATACAAACTCATATAAAATACAACGCGTCGCGCCTTCTTGAATAGCACCGGTGCAAGGGGACCGCATCAAACGCTCTTAGGGCCGCTTTATATTTAGGAGTCGGGCATGTTATTCTTGGGCCCAATTCAACAAAAAGAATCAACACATATTAGCCTTAAGCCTAGCCTCTAGCACTCAATAAATAGAGTCTTTAACCCCTAACTGCCTGAGCGTCCATTTTTTGGACGATGTACAGATTTCATCCACAATTTATCATCCGTCATGCACTTTTTGTAGTGTGGAAATTTTACTGTAGATTCTATGGGAAGTTAGCTTCATGCATATGTGATCCGATTAGAAAGTGGATGATTTGTGAAAATTTTATGCCTCATTTCATGTTGTAGTGATTCACCCAAAAATTTGAAGATTTCAATGTAAAAGTGCTCTGAAAAAAGTCAACTCATAAAATTAAGCAACCAAAAAATCTCCAAAAATCACTACACTTAGAGTATTACATTTCAACCAATCACAATGAATTTCATCCGTAGATTGTCAATATCTTATTCGAAATTGAATTACAAAATAATTTTGAATTTCACATTTCAAATTTTATACAAAATTATTGGTAATAGCGATCATAGATCTAACTGTATGGATAGAATCTAAAATTCATAATGTACAACTTTTATTCATATATCAAGTTCAAAATATCCCTCTAGGTTGCATTTTATAATGCATCTTTGCAAAACTGCCGAATTTGGAGAGGGCTCTAGGCATTTAGGGGTTAATGATATGTGCACTCGGGCCCCAACCCAAAGTTTGGGCCTCTATATTTGGTGGACCCAATGAATGGAGTTAGGCCCATGTAAAAGCTTGTTGGTTTTAATGTAAAAATTCTTTTGGTTGCATTGGGCTGGACTCCTAGTGTAAAGGGGTAGGGGCCCAATTACGGACTTTCAACTAATGAGAAGCGAGGATTTCAACCCTTTTACACATCAACACGGTTTGACTCCTAATGTAAAATAACCTTTGCTCCGCAATGGGAAATTGGGGATGCTCTTATGAACACCAAAGCTTCCTTATTATTCAATCAACCTACTGGGATAGAGATGCCCATAGTCAGGGCCGCTTTACATGACCGGCCAAGGCCAATTTGGAGCACGAATCCTTGTATGTGATTGGTCCAATGCACGAAATCAACCTCTAGGCCTTTGCATGGTAGAGTCAAGGCCATTCCCTGAAATTCATATTTTAATGGATTAAAATTACATTCTAATGCACTAAAGACAAAATATGGCACGGCCCCAAGGAAGAGAATTGGGTTGACAAAAACGGAATCCCAATTCACTGCCCTTGGGGCCATGTGAGAGCTCCCTCCCTTCTTGCCTTGAGCCACTATTTCCTCTGAATTTTTATTTTTTTGGAAACAAATGAAACATAATATCATTGCAAAGGGTTTCCTTTGAATTGGCTTTGGCCCGTCATGTAATGCGGCCCTGAGAACCCTCAAATTGCTGCTGGATCCTCCGCTGGGGCCTGTCCCTTGGTTCGATGTATGTTTTGTTTTGCAGTGCAATAAAATGTCCATTTGTTTCAAAATAAATTGCTGCTGGTTTCAAAAAAGGACACAGATTCTGATGAGAATTGTGGTTATTAGCGAAAGCAGAACCAAAGATGCCAACATAAGTGTGTATAATTGCATCACACAGGCATTTGATTGCAGCTAAGAAATAAATTAAGTTATTCCATGGTCAATGAAAGTCGCCTGTAAGTAACTACAGTAAGCAGAAAGGCTGCCTTCTGGCAGAGTCTAAACACTAAATTCTCCAGGTAAGCTGCAGTGGAAATTGTTAGATAATTCTAAGCTTAAGTGGGTCAGAGGTCATAAGCACTTTAAGAAGATACAATTAGTTTCTATTTTATCTTTTATTTATTTCCATTCTGGGAAGCAAATTAAAGAAGATTCCGTCCAAAAAGAACTGAATGTAGAAGAGGATACAGTTAGCTATTTCATTCAAAAATGAAATTTTATTGCAAGACTGACATAAGGTTCTTTAGCCCTTCCAAGGCGCTCACACAGCATGAAAGATAACAAATTCAAAAGATGTGATTCTTGAGGCGGGGTTACTGTGGACTTCCAACTCTCCGCCATCATTCTTATGGTAAAGAATGACGTGGCATATTCAATATTCTAGAAATGTAAACTCGTGTCTGGAGAGTTCCAATGTTCTAAATGCCACTCTCCAGGTCTGGAAGACAGCAATACAACAAAGGTCGACATCACACATCATTAGTTTGACCTGTGCTAAGTCTTCACCAGTAATGCGGCATCAATTCTGCTGTGAGCTTAATCATGATTCAGTGGCTACAACTTAATGTTGCTACTCTGACAATCTGATAACTTACTTGCATGAGTATATGATTGCTTCAGTTTCTTTCAGTCATCTTTCCAACTTAAAGAGCCCATTTAGATACTACCCTGCATCAAGTAATCAATGCACTGCACGTCTTCATTTCAAAACCTTCTTCAATGGTATAGGATTATTTTATAATTAATAGGGGAAGATAATTAGAAATAGCGCGTGAGCATACAGAAGTGGAAGACGACATTGCAAGCATCACGGAATGTGTAATTCAGAACCTCCATCACCATGTCCTGTACAAGCTTCTCCAGAAACACAAAGAGAAACCATTTACATAGAGCAAAAATTGTATCAATTACATGCCTGTCAGCCTGGCAAAGAGATATTATTTAGCAACTCGTCTCATGCCAGTACAGAATCAGCCTCATTTTGCTGGAGCTGCTGGTGAAATAATGAGGCGATCAATATCTGTAGTTGGGCTCTTTATACCCCACAAAATAGCAGCAATCAAACAAGCAGAGATTAATATGAGGATGTAAGCAATTACAATAAAGCTCAATTATGAACAGGTGTAGACAGGACTCTAAATCCTCAGACTCGATGTAGAGGTATTTTGTTCATCAGACAGCAAATATTACTATACTAAATCGAATCATAAGCTACATTTCTGCATGAAATCTGCATCTCATCAGACAGAGAACTAACAACAAAAGCAAGAGGGGTTAAAAGCCAAGTCCCTGGCACACTTGCATATAACAGGGATACATACCTGATTAACAATTGTGAGTACAGCAGCTGCCACATCATCCGGAGTGAGAGCATTCTTCGGCAAAGCATTTCCCTGGCCAGCTGGACCTGCCCACCTGTTCACAAACCACCCAGACAGTCGCTCACTGAAAATCTCAGCCTATAATGGATGAGAAGAGTGGAGGATTCTCAACAGACATCGCAGTTACTAAGGTAGAAGATACTAGAACCTGATCCCGCCTGCTATATTGACCCCTGTTACCAATAGCAACTCACCTCTTCCATTACAGTACACTCGGTTGAACTTCATTTAGCATGTTGAGTGTAAGCGTGACTTGGCTAAATGCCTATGGCCACTCATCTTTGAATGGAAATCAGGGATTGCCTACTGTCCCTTCAATAGTGGTCTACAACCTCTCACTATGAGTGATTGCATACTAAATTCATACATAGTGTTAAGAAAGTTTGGCTCTTGTAGTACCCCAATGAGAGCACACTCCAACATATTGGTTAAGTGATTTAAGTGACGGAAAGAGTATCCTCCACCTTAAAGCCACTAACCTATACTGAGCCTGCAACAAACAAACCCTCTAGATTGATTCCTTCCTTCCATTAATGGCAATATCTTCACAAATACATCATCACCGTGGATTCCAGAAACTCACCATTCTGTTGCAATCGCCCCTGGAAGTATTGTGGCAGCCTTGACACCAGTCCCTCGTAGCTCACCGCGAAGACCTTCAATCATCCCCTGCACTGCGTGTTTCGTTGCACTATAGATAGACTTCCCTGCTGCGGCTCTTTCTCCAACCACACTGCTCGTCACAATTATCTGGCCAAACTTCCTCCCCTGCCACCATAGCCACAACTCTTACTTCAGAACTTATCATCATGCTTGTTCAATTGAAAGGAGCTAATTACAAATAGCAAGCATAACATTCAGTAGCCTTCATGCGCTCTGCCTTTCCTGCATGCACTCTGCTCATCATCTTGGGACTCCACCTGTCCAATTAGTTACTGATGAAGGAACTGTTGGGTGTGGAATATGCTGTACATACTCCTGTAGGGCCAGGCAGAGCCACTGCAAGCTACTGAATGTTATGAGGAAGTCACATAGAAGATTTTCAGTAAATTGAAATGTTTCAAGATAACATCACAAAGAGATTCTTCTCCATGATTCATGAGGAGGTTTCCTTGTGATCACACAAAAGCCTTCCTATGTAGGAGACCTCCATACAATCACTGCGACATTGGAGAGACCTCTTTCTAAAAGTTCCTGAAACAATTGAATAACCACTACACAATCAACAATCAGGGTTAAAGAATATAATCCTGAGGTCTACCTTCATATGGGGTAAGATGTGCTTGAGCCAAAGAAACACGCCTCGCACATTCGTGTTGAACTGCAAGTCGAAATCCTCCACTGAAATATCTTCGACATTCCCATGCCGACCCACGCCCGCATTCAGCACGGCCACGTCAATACCGCCAAGCGTTTCCACCGCCTCGGAATACAATCGCGCAACATCAGCCTCCGCTGCCACATCTCCCAAGCCCTTGAAAACCTCCTTGGCCCCTGCAATATAATGAATCCATTAATTTTTTCACTCTCTAGGGTTTGCAAAATGATTCTTGAATCCACATTAATTCTACTGAATTGATCTCACGAGAATAAGAAATTATAACCAATGGCATTTGTTAGTGCATGCAGGAAAAAAAAACAGTTGAGCATACATTTTGGATCTCTAGGGCTTGCGACCATCAATTAGGGTTGCCACTTATTCTTGAATCCACATACTACTGAATTGAGAGAACAGGTTCCACTGTCACAACTCCCAAACCCTTGAAAACATCCTTGGCGCCTGCAATGGATCCATTTGTTCACTCTCTAGGGTTTGCAATAGGGTTCAAAACGACTGATTCTTGAATCTACATACTACTGAATTGATCTCGGGGACACATGTAGTATCGGGAACCTCACCTCGGCAAATGTACCCCTGGCTACATTCTACAGGGGATAATACACGGGAGGTTCCCGATACTACATTCTAGCCCAGGTAGGTGTGGTTTGATTGTGACCTTTGCAAATTTCGGAAGCTTCCCCGAGGCGCTGCGAGTCGCGGCCCGTGAGGAACAGAGAATGGCCTTCGCGTGCGAGCTGCACGGCCACCGCTTTGCCCAACCCGCTCGATGCGCCCGTCACCAACACCCGCAGCGGCGAATTCATCCTATCCTGCTCAATTGGATTCTATTCCAACTACAGCAATATATATATATATATATATATATATATATATATATATATATATATATATATATATATATATATATATATATATAAAATTCAGCACATGCTAGCTCAGGAAACTGTTCGAGGATCCACGAGCTCGATCTCGTGAGCTCTCAAAACACGACATGCGCCCGTGAAAAGTGAAGCAGCAGCTCGATCAGAAGTGACACGCAATTCGTGAAGAGAGGATTGACAGAAACTTGTCTCGCAGGAATTAAGCAGTGTGGCTTTTGTTTGTCCCTCCCGATTGATTAGTAATGTTTGTTGGAACAGTAACTAAGCTTCGCATGCATGCAAAGATCATGCAGTGCAACTTTGGCAATGAACTTTGAGCGTGGGAATCATCCTGTTTGCCATCCGACGGAGGCTGATGATGGCCCCATTCACATGCACCAATGCTGCCGCATGCATGCCTCAGGTAACTTTGAGGGAATCTGTTGTCAAGAAATATAAAATACGCAATTAGAAATTACTCTAACGCATGACAGAAAGGAACGCAACGCAAAAAAGGAGCATGGCTCTACTTGTGGCATTGTAACGCACTTGCGTAGTGCGTGAACAGTAGTTGCAGCAAGAAAAGACAAGGCTTTGAATTTTTTTATTTCTCGATTTTACCTTCCTTCATTTCGGGAACGCAGATGCAAGTGCGGCAAGGGCTTGGTGTGAATGGGTGCAGTTGAGAGCATTGCGAAACGTAGTGAAAGCACAGCACGTAAAACCAACACTATACCTAATTGTGACAAAATCTAAACCGTGCAATCATTTTAGAACGCAAATCTAGGCAAATCATAGAGTCCTTATTGTATGTCGACCAAAATGATAAGTTATTTATGATCTACCTAGATTTACGTTCTAGAATGACCATCTTGTCTAGATTTTGCCGCATTTAGGTTCACTGTTGCTTTTAGGTACACCTACCTTACCAAAAAATTCACACTTTTTTCCAAACCTTTTTTGACACTTTATGGTAGGAGCATCCAATTCCGACAGTGTTCCCAATTTTTGACAAAATCAAGGCACGGTAGTTATTCTAGAACGTAAATTTAGATAGAATAGTGTTTTTTTTTGGCAATTTTAAACTTTTGGCAACTGCTTAAAAGTAGCTGCTAGTAGCTAAAAATCGTTAGAAAAAAAAAACACTGAGGTAGACCATAGATAGTTATCATTTTGGTCAACATACAATAAAGGCTCTATGATATGCCTAAATTTGCATTATAAAATGATTGCATGCCTATTGTTGTCAAACCCTGGTTGACTATTTGGAAGCGCTACCAGGCCAAATTCAAGCCCCTATGCATTCGATCATCTGCTTGAGAACAATCAGTCTTATGGTAGTGTGTCCCAGGTGTTACCCAAACCTCCTTTCTCCCATCTCAATCACTCGATCGTATCTTGATGAAGGCACAATTTGCTAAAACAGACGTAAATGGGAATCAAAACCTCGCATTCCTAGCCCCTTCCAAAGCATGAATTCAGAACTTTTTTTTCTTCTTTTTTGAAAGTTTTTCCCAAATGTTATTCTCTCAAAACTAAACCCATGGAGCTTGGTCGGTCCTTTTAAGGGTTAATGAACATGCATCATGAAAATTCTTGTGATGGAGTACGAGATAGAAATTGTATAGTAACCTTATCGCACTTTTTGCTATGGTAGGCTTTGTCAGTCCTGTATAGATTCAATATAAAAGATTGCATTGATCTTGTATAGTACCCATATGACTTTGTCAATATATTGAATTTTGTATAAACATAGAATCTATATTAGATTCAATACTTCTAGCTAAAATGTTCTTGTAACACCCAATTCCCTAATTTTGCACTTGGCCAAGTGCACTCATTTCATGAGCAAACTTGGCTTTAAAAAAATTTGTTTGAAAAAATCTGTAAAATACAGGGATTTTTGTCTTTCTACAATCTCTTCATTGTAAAGAAACAATTATTTATTTTATTTTCTATCCGTATCTTTATCTTTTATCTTTTATCTTTATCTTATCTTTTTCTTTTATCTTGTTTTTTTCCTTGTCTTCTTTCTTGTCTTCCTCTTGTCTTCCTTCTTCTTTTTTCTTCTAGTCTTCCACTTGTCTTCCTTTTTCTTCTTTACGTTGCCATTTTTGGAGTTTAAATGATAGTTTTTAAAAATAAAATAAAAATCAGGGAGCAGGTGAATCCATTACAGGCCTGGAAGGAAAAAAAAAAAAAAAAAAAAAAAGTATTTTTTATTTTATTTTATTTTATTTTATTTTATTTATTCCGATTTTTCCGGGCAGGGAGGGTCCGCGCGCGCGGACCCTACTCTTATTTTGACCCTCCCTCCCTCACTCCCCCCTCTCCCCTATATAAAGCCTCTCTCACTCTTCCTCCCTCACACTCTCCTTCCTCCCCTTTTCCTCTCTTGTTCTTCTCCCTCTCTTCCTTCTCCCTTCTCCTCGATATAAAGGAAGAAGAGAGAGGAGGAAAGAAGAGTGAGGGAGGGAGAATGAGGGAGGGTTTATAAAGGGGAGAGGGGAAAAGAAAAAAAAGGAGAGGAGGGAAGGAGAGTGGATCAAAAAAAGAGTAGGGTCCGCGCGCGCGGACCCTTCCAACCCGGAAAAATCGGAATAAAAAAAATAAAAATAAAAATCGTTTTTTTTTTTTCTTCCGGGCCTGTACTGGATTTAGCCTGCTCCCTGATTTTTATTTTAATTTTAAAAATTATCGTTTAAACTCCAAAAATGGCAAGGTGAAGAAAGAAAAAGGAAGACTAGTGGAAGACTAGAAGGAAAAGAAGAAAGAAGACAAAAAAAAAAGACAAAAAAAAAGACAAGAAAAAAAAACAAGATAAAAGAAAAAAAAAAAAAGATAAAGATAAAGATAAAATAAAAGATAAAGATAAGGATGAGAAATAAATTAAATAATTGTTTCTTTAGAGCGTAAGGGATTGTAAAAAGACAAAAATCCCTGTTCTTAAGAGATTTTTTCAAACAATTTTTTTAATGCGCTTGGGGGCCAAGTGCATGATTATATGGCCAAGTGCAAAATTAGCGAATTGGGTGTTTTGTATTGATTCATTTGTTTGTAATTCATATGGTCTTTGTATGACAAATATACAATCACAGTATAGTTTCAATCAAGGTTGCCATAGTAAATGATTTTGTGCTCACTTTTAATTTCTTGATGATGGAATTTCTAGTGCAGCCCAAAAGAATTAAAAAATTCCTTCCCCAGGCAACACTTAATTCCCTACCCCTTGTTCTATGTGGTGTAGATCCGGAAGAGACAACTCTTTAAAGTTTCAACCTCCTCCCCTCTTTGCACCTCGTCTATCCCAGTCCTCAAAATTTTGAACCCTCTCAAATCCTCCAGCGAACAAAGAGTTTGAGATTCTCTTTGCAGAATTTGTTCCTCCCACAAGTGCGCTTTTCTTGAATTTGTGCAACGATTGAGCCCACGGCTTCAACACTCCTCGCAGCTATAGTTTGATCCCCTCCGAGTCAAACCTGGTTGACCAAAGCAAAAACTATGCTCAAGATTCTCTCGCAAAGAAGCCCTAGGGGCTCTCTGTGTCCATTAAGGGTTAAAGGTTATCACACTAAATATGTCCCAAAGAGTGTCGCACATGAGAGTATGGCCACTCATTTTTTCAAAATAGACGACGACATTTTTTGGATGAAAAACAAGTAATAAATTCTTGAATCCACCAAAATATTCTCTTTGCCCCAACAAATAGCCAATTTTTGTCGCAGTTGTGCAACTCTGGCAGATACTACTTTTTTATGATTCTTTATGTAGGTTGGATAATAAATGATGAAGATTCTTTTTGCTTTTGTACACTAGAAACAAGTGATATGTTGGAAGTGAATAAAGCGAGTTGTATGGGTGGAGTAATCAAGTAATTTATCCTCTAAATAAGTGTCTCCCATTAGTGATGAAGTTCTAATGTGATGAAATTTTCCCGTACGAGTGGAGATGCTTTGATATGTCTGAAAGGAGCGTTGAACTTGATAAGTTTCAAAGAGTGTAACATGTGGGAAATAGTGTCTAATACTCTATTTGATACTTCGCAGAGAGCGTAGACCTAGGCAACGGGCAACCCATGCACCCACCACAAAGTTTGAACCCCAAACCTCGTCATTGTATGTGGAAGTTTTTACCTTGTCGTAATATTAAATTTTGTACGTAGATAACTCAAGTTTTGTACTATATATAAGGTGGGATGTTCATAAAACTTCTTTCTTAGCATTGATCCTTTTTGGAGTTATTATACCCCTCAAAATATTTTTTGAATGCATTTTCTAGAGAGACAGATCTAGTTCAAGTTGTTTCAACGTTTTGGACCATTATATAATTAGTTATGAAATTTTCAAAGTTGGCTACAAGTTTTTGATACTTTTTTCAAAAAAATCACTTAGATTTTCAATTATTTTACTTTTAATCAAAAATCAATTATTTTACTTTTTGACACTAAAAAAATTTAACTTTTTTTTTTACACTACAATGTTAAAAAAAAGGTTTCAATATTGTTTTTAACACTTTAGTGTCAAAAATAGTATAAAATAGTGTCATAACCGTCACTTTGAGTTTTGACACAAAAATATTAAAAACAACACTTTAGTGTAAGTATGCCACACCAAACTTCTATTTACTTTTAACAAGCCAAATATAACGAAGAGACAAGAAGAGAAAATTGTTTGAAGATGGGATCCCCTTTTAGGCTTGTTCTTTCCTCAATCCATGTTTAATTAAAAATAAGAAGCAAAAATTGTTTGAAAATAGGAGCTTATCCTCGGCTTATCCTATTTTAAACTTGACTTCAAGTTGCTAACAAATGTTTTTGGCGTTGAAAATATTGATTGACAATTTGAACATGGGTTGAAGATAGAATCAGCACAAAAAAGCTTTTACTTTCGTTGTAAAATACAAACTAGATCTAACTCGTTCCCGGACAAATTCTTTTTCCAGCTGCCCGTGCCCGAGCCAAGAAGCTTCGTGCAACCATTCTCCCCGACCGCAGGGTACCCTTGGATCACCTTCCCTGTAGATCTACGGCTGAGCTCAATTTCCGGATCCTTTCCTGGAAGCTTCCTGCGGATCGGTAGCTGAGCCCCGCAGCGCACCTCGTACATCGCAACGCACGCCGTCAGCGTGTCAAGGAAAAGAAGAAAACAACCCACGAATCCCAAATCGGTAAGTCCATGAATCCCAAATCGGTAAGTACACGAATCAAGCAACTTATTCGATCACCGGCATTTCTACGCATCTGTACTTCTGTAGGAGAGAGGTTCTGGAAAAGTGCTGGATGATCTGTTTGCTGCTGACACAACGATCATTCAACAAGGGCCATGGACGATCCGAGACGTCAGATAGTGCGACAGGCTTATGAAATAATAATGTTACAATGCGGTATATGAGACAGCATGACAGAATGTCAATGCTATTATGCAATCTAAATTCGTCTAGCCCAATGAATAAATTAATCGCCATAATTCCCAACCATTCTCCGACACTGTACGCAAACAAGGCGCGTTTTCTCCATGGCTAGCTGATCATGCTTGATCGATCAATCGATGAGACTGGTTTTCATTTTCTTCAATGCGCCATTCGTCCGTCACTGTGGCTGAATCGCTTGATATGGGATTGTACCCAGGATTGTACAAGGGCCATGGAATCGCTAATTAGTCACTCCAGATCTGAGCCGCAAATTGCATTCACAAGCATGGCCTTCACACTGTCGGCTTCTTCTTCATCGCCCTCTTCTTGGCTCTGCCATTTTCGTCACCATTTGATTACATTAGGAAGCCGAAATATTTTCGAGATCATGCATGAAGTTATATAATAACCTCGTATCCCGGGGGTGCATTCTACATTACGTGCGTTCATGACCCCCTCTAAAACTAAGAAAAGGTCTCACTTTTTGAACTAAGAATGAAAATTGACATACATCAATTGTGTTGTTTTTCAAAAAATCAAAATATCTTATTTTGAAGATCCATAACATACAAATGATAGTCAACTAGCACAAGAACCAAAAGAAATTTGGATGGAAGAAAAACTGTATAGGATGTAGTCAAGAGAAAGGTTGCAATCTATTCGTTATACGGACGCAGGTGCGTCAAGGGGTTAATAATGGAAGTATACGTCAATATTTTCAGCTCTAAATATGTTTATTGTATGTATACTTTGTGTACAGCAATGTTAAAATTAATACCCCTTTTGTGCACTCACGTATACTTTCACAAATTCAATATAGTGCACCCCCGGGCCTCATATTCATTAAAAAGGTGAAAGTGGCACGGTTTCAGTAAATCTCAGATCTATACTATTCAGAGCTTTGGGGACAATTCTGGCACTCGAAAATACGCCATGGTAAGAAATATGACCATGCAATAATTGACTGATCTTACCTCCAGGCTCAGGTGTTCGAAGACAGTGTCGCTATGGCACGAGATCTTCGCGTGCGTGACGGTGAGACCTCTGGATTCCACGGCTTCCATAACGTCAACCAGAAGTCCAGGTCGATTAGCGCACACTATGTGTACTTCCAGAGCCCCATCTCTTCTCATCACTTCCACCTGATCATCTCACAAGCGTAACTTCGGATTTTAGAAATCAATGGCTGCAACTACTAACACACGTCAATCCTTCTATCATTGCAACAGTACCGTTCAGGAAGTGCTTGGTCGAATGCTTCGAGAGTGTGGCAGAAACTCATCTCGTCATGCAAAGAAATCAATGTTCAAAAGCTGGGTGTACGTAGAAAACTAAGCCAACCTTACCATCGGCAAGGCTCCCGCTGAATCCAGTTCTTCATCACGCGTAACTTGCGCAAGAGAATCATCTTCCAGTGGCTCGCTGCTGAGATCTTCCACTTGCTTTTGTAACGTCGCAATGTAATAGTACGCATCCAAGACAATAGAATCGTTTCTATCTCTTCTCTGTTACAGAAAACATACACAGGTAAGGGCATGCCCATTACAACAGAACCAGGCGTGGTATTACAACATGATCTTCAAACACGAGCAACAAGTCACATCATTCACCAGAGCCCACCAGAAGTTGATTGTTACAATGACATCAATTTCAAGCTACTTACCCTTGTGGAATGTGGAACAACCGCTCTGAGCCCATCGAGCTGCTGATCAAGCTTTGGCTCAAAACGCGAATGATCATATGACCCGTAGGTTCGTTTCTGGAAACCCGGAGCGTCCACTCTTTGCAGTGCTGTCGGCATAGCCACGAACTCATCATCTTCCATGTCAGAATCGGACTCCAGAAAATGATCTCTCTCAGTGCTTTCTCCTAACGAAACGCCCATCGTGATATGAGAGATCCTTGCTGCCTTTGCACATATATACAACGAAGCCACCAAACAGGCTGCAAGTCAGTTATACCGAACTGGGCAGGCGAATTCCATAAATAGCAGGAGGATATGTTACTGTACGGCTGTACCTAGGCGATAGAAGTTAAAATGCCCATGAATGCTTCGGAGGTGTACTAGAGAATTCCGTCCACTCGCACCGTTTCCTTCCGCACATTAATGTGAGGACGTCAACGAGAATCACGACAGCTACCAACGGTTTGCCTGTGGACCACTCACAAGCCCCGCAACATTCCTTTTTTGCAGCATTAAATTACCAAGCTTGCAGCAACATTCCACCCATCTGATCCCTGAATGACATGCAAGGCGTGATGAACAGCTGGATGATCGATGTGAGGCACGGATCATGCAATCTGTGGCGTGCTGGGCGTATGGAGGACCACGGCAATGAATGGCTCTTTCGATAAGGCTCCAGACGTCGCGTGGTTCTCTTCACTTTCTACGTACTTCAGTCGATACCCGTGTGATATCGTGGTAATACTCGTGTCAGGTACCTAGGTGATACTCAGGCAATGACTACTTTAGAAACTCCCTGTGATGCAGATAGGCGACAGATGTTTTGGTTGATACCCTTGTGATATTAAGGCCATACACGTGAGAGATGCTTATGTGATACTCAGGCAGTAAGCAGTAAAAGCCTTCCTGATGGCGTCCAGAAGTGAATTGCTTGATGGATTCATTCTTTACTAGGTACTTTGGCTGATACCCTTGTGATATTGGGGTCATACACGTGTGAGATACCTAGGTGATACTCGGGCAGTAAAAGTCTCTGTGCCAGCTGTTGGGCTTCAGTTGCCTCCAGAGTGAAAGCATGAGAATTACTTGATGGCTTCCTTTCTTTACTGGGTACTGCGGTGGATACCTGTGTGATATTGAGGTCATACTCATGTGAGGTACCTAGGTGATACCCAGGTAGTTACTATATAGTAAACGCCTCCAGACAACAGTACTCGCTGTGATGAGCAGGCAGGCGATGGGCTCCAGTGAAGTGAAAGCATGGGAATTACATTCTGCCCCTTTTGATCATCATGCCGTGGCGTGTAGATGATGCTGCCGTTCTTTCACTTATTACTGGGGGGCCATTTGCAAGGCAAATATCTTCTTGCCTGGTGCTGCAATATTTAAGAAATTTATGGGCACAGTAAATTATTTTGTAGTACACTGAGAGCATGCCCAGCAACAGGTGTTTTGGAGGGACCAACGCCAAGATTTGGTGTAGTCATCTTCACTTGCTTCGAAGTTTGGCCCAACAACTATCCACTAACGTTAAAAAATAGTATTTGGAGCCAAAGTTTGAGGTTTCCTTGCCATTTACGGAAGCTTTGGCGCAAGCAAATTTCTCACACCAAGCAAGCATTATTGCTCAATCAACAATTAAATAACGAGCTTGAAGACTATTCACCGGCCTGTGCTTCAAGGTCATCAAGTTACTTTCATAAAATATTTTTTTTATAATTTGCCTTGGTGTCGCACAAGGAGTGTTGTTGGGCTACTTTTTGTTTAACATTCGTCTAAGTTAAAAATGGCCCTCAAATTAATGCTTGGCGAACATATTTGGTCTGGAGCTGCTGGGCTTGCTATGAATCAATAGGGGTGTCATGGCACTTTTGAGAAGTTCATTATAAGTGGATGGCCCATAAACCAATACTTTAAGCTTTTCACGCAAATCTAGTACTATATAGAATTTGAAGCTTTCAATGAACACCTGTTGGAGATATTTTTGGTTTATAGTAAATGTTCGTTATTGGGTCATCCACCTTATGCGAAGATTGAGAACATGAAGATAGAATTCATAAGACAGTTGTCGCCATTCTCCACGAACCAAGCTGTGACATCCCTTCGAGCATCCCTTGAATGAGCGTGAAGAATGAGAGCAATAGCAAACCAGGGGAATTTACCTACGAAGGAGAGGACATGAAGCTGCTCAATCTTCACACTCATTCTTCACCACATGAGGAGAAGAATAAAGTTTTTCAATCTTCAGAGAATGAGTCCTTCACAATTCAAGAAGAAAGTGCCATGTACTCATTATTTGAAGATTGAGAATGGAAAGAAAGTGCCGCACGTGACCCCCCAATTTTTTTGTTTTCTATTTTTAAAATTGTTTAAAAGCAAAGCTGCTATGAAGGTACAGTAGTGCACAAATTGCTTGGAGTTGGAAAATGAGTTAAGATTTATTGAAATCCTCTGGCAAGATGAACTATAAGGTGGAATGTTTTATTTTTATTTTTTGTTTATTTGTTGAAAAAATGTGAAAAGCTCTAGTAGCTTCATTTTCTTGAATTATTTTTTTGAGACAATTTTATAGGAAGCGAAAAAAGTTTAATTTTTTTTTTAAAAAAAAGTTAATAGGTTTCTCTTGTGTAGAATATGTCTATATATATTATTTTAACAATGAATAGTTTGATTCAATCCACAAGTATTAGTAAAGTGAAAAATATGAAGAGTTTTGTTTTACTAATAGTTATTGAATCTTTTAGAATGATTAACACATTGAACTCGACATCAGCTTTGAGAGTTTTCAAAAAAGAAAAGAAAAAAGTGCATAGAGTGTAGATGGCTTGTTACAACGTCTTTATCACTAAAATTGGCAATGTCTCAATTCCATATTAAATTTATTAACAACTTGGTTTTTTTTCCTTAGTATTGTATCTCTTTTTAAATTGTGTTTTTTTAAAGAATGAGAATCAATTTATTTTTCTTGAATATTTATTCATAGATTTTCAACTCAAGTTTTTTACATGATAGAGTTTTCCGCAAACTCAATACCACTTACAGCCTCAATTTTATTAAAAAAAATTGAAATGTAAATTGAGTGAGGTTCATTAATTAGCAAAAAAACAAAGCATACGCTAGATGAGCTGGTGGTAGAGATAGAAGCATTGATTTGGATTTGTCAAAAGCGAAAAGCTAATTCAGGGACATCATAAGCAGAGTCAAAGCTTGGGGCTCCTTGAATTAACTAAAATTGGTTTGATTAAGAAAACTGAGGGTTTAAAGTTTTTGGGCACCGTTTTTGGAGCCTTGAAACTTCACACCTCCAGTTTTTTAAAAGCAACTGACATGTCTACTTTTATTGAGTTCTCAACCATAGTTTTCACAAACTTTGGTCTAGTCACCCCTCTTTTACAGACTTTGCGGATAACTCTGATATAAAGAGGCTTTAATTTTGAAATTCCATACCTAATTGTTTCTTAAAAGTAATTGCAAGATGAAATTTCACTTGTGTAAAGGATTAGAAAAGAAAAATATGTTTTTAAAGTTCCAACATCATGATCTTGCAATTGGTGAAACTTTTCAATCTAAAATTTTAGGAAGACATGCTTCAGGTGCTAGTGCGGTTGAACGGGCTTGGCACTTTCTCAAACCAAGACCGCTGTCTTTCAGAGACCCGCTCTCACTTTTATTGGAATAGAATCAGAGGGGATTGAACAATTAACCGGTTGTCTATTTCCTGGGGTGCTTCATGGGGAGCGCCTGCAAGAGTGGATTGATTTTGATATATCAGCCCCGTGAAATAAAATAAGGTGAGGCGTCAGTCAGTGCGACGCTCATGTGTGGGGATGGTCTCAATGAAGGTATGATTGGGCAGTTGCGCAACACCATCACAGTTGGAGCCTGCCCCTGATGGTCACCAAAAAGGGAGAACTGCAAGAGACCCATGCCGGCCAGAATCGATGCGCATCTTAATTTTAGCGAGTCTATCTTTGAGTCCTGCAATCAGTTAGCTTATTCTGTATTTTACTCTTTGCAATTGATTTCCTTCAATTTGTGCCAAATAAATAAATAAATTCAGTTAGCTTATTTGTGATCAAATGGAACAGAATTGCTTTGCAAAAGAGGATAATATATTTGTTTTTGAACGCGAGAGAGAGGCGGGGAATCCATGGCCAAGCCTCCTTTATCAATGATGCAAGAAGGGCAACGGCGAATCTGGAAGAATTCCGGATGCAGGTGAGATTGGTGGGGATGTGTCGACTTTCCCATTATGGCAAAGCGGAGTAGAAAAAGGTGGCCGCTGCGCTCTGCTTTTGGAAACGCGAGGCGTGCACGAGAGAATTGCGTTGGGAAGTCAACTCTGTGAATGCGCCCAGGCTCTATCATTCTCACTTTTGGGGCCTGCCCATGGCCCATTCACTCGTATATTATTTTTGAATTTACCTTGCAACATTCCAGGAACGCTATGTAAGTGCTGGAGCTTCTTGGTGTGGGGTGAAAGCACGAAAAACTGTACCAAAAAGTTAGTCTACTATACTAAAATCATAATTGTTTCGGTCAAAGGCCATAAATTTATATCAAAATATATTGTATTTTGGTTTTAATTTCATGAAGCCCTCTAGAGTTCTTATAGGTACTTGAACCCAAATTTTCAAAACAAAATCTTCAAAAAAGTTTACAAAAAGTAATGTTTGAAAATGAATGCCTAAATCCAATCTCGGTTGCAAAATTGATGGCCTTAAATACACTCAACATAAATATAATTTTTATGACTTTTGAGATAATGATAGAATTGAGGTCCTTGTCCAAAAAGAAAGTAGAAAAAAATATGTTTTGATATACATTTTGCTTGTTTTATATCAACTTTGTTAATTGTGCGTAACTACTTTTTCAATTTTGGCCACTTCTACGTCAATAAAAAATTTATAACTACTTATTGAAGATCATTTTCTCAAATTTTTTTGGTAGACTTTATAAAACAATAGGTGTTTTATTTTATTGTTATTTAATTTTTTACAAAATTCAAATTTATAATGTATTTTTGAACCCTGCATTGTTGAATGGTCATAATAGTTAGAGGTGGTACACTTTTTCGTGCTTTCACCCTGTGAATGGCCCATTCACACCAGTGAGGCTACAACACTTGCAGTACAGATAACTTCCCACAATTGTAGGAGGAAATTTTCATAAAAAATAAAGAACTCACAACGTTTGTTAGAGTTTGTCTTCTCTGATATTTAGCAAATGCAAGTGCTTTCCCCCAATGCAAAAAAATAGTGCTCATCTTATTTGCGTCTACAACAAGAACTTACATGCGTTGCTATCATTGTATATTGTATAAAAAACTAATTTTCTTTCACTCCCAAGTTTGTGGGAAGTTATCTACTGCATTGCAAGTGCGGTAGCCTCGATGGTGTGAATGGGCCATCACAACTTGTGCGTGATGGCCGGTTCATACCAGCCACATGCGGTAGGATGTACGTGCGTTAAGGTAAGTAGCCTGGCAAAATAAATTTTATTTAAATCTCTACAGTGCATATAAGAAAGTGAAGCAATGTAAAAAAAAGAACAGTTGAAAATTTGCGGCAAGGAAGTGCATGCATTCAGTGGTCAACAATGCTTGCATTCAGAGAAGACAAGCTTCAACAATGCGCAAATTATATTTTAGTGTAACTATATGATTTTACCTGCATGAAGAACGCAAGGGTGTGACAACAAGGGCTAGTGTGAATGGGCAATGAGTAGTGCTTGCTTCACTAGGTGGACGGGCAATTTATTCCATAAGGTTCTTTAGTCCTTGCAAGGGTTCACCCTTTTGCAAGAAAACTAAAATATTCAAAACATGTCATTCTTGAGGCGCGGCTACTGTGGAATTCCAACTCTCCACCATCATTCTTTACGTAAAGAATTACGTGACATGTCTAATATTCCAAAATCCACTTTAGCAATTCTCGTGCAATGATTCTTATTCCTATTCCTAGGTACAGTTTACAAGGGCTAAAAACCTTAGAGCATGGTCACCCTTGCCCTCAACAAGTGGCCTTTTGGCACTGTAGAGGGCCCGCACAGTTTTTTCTCTCCCACCCTTGGGTTTGCCAGTGGCCTCTCTTGCAAGGCCTCTGTAGAAATGAGCTTTGACATGCCAGGCTGTGGAGTCTCCTATTTTCTTCTTGAGCTTGAAATCCGGGCTATTTGTGGGATAATCATCTTCATTAATGGCCTGGACATGCTTTTGCATTGGGAAATGCTACTTCAAATCATGGCCGGCCTGTGACATGGCTTGTACATGTTCAAATTTCAATGAGATCAACCTTGGCCCACTCAATTGCATGTGGGGACTCAAATACATGTGGTGGCTTAAATGCATTTTGCCAGTTTTGAATCTCCACGGTGGGTCTGCAGAATTGTGAAGGCCACTTTCACTGCTACAGGGCCCTCTCAAATCAGTTTCCAAGGCCACCTGTTGAGGCCATGGGTGGCCATGCTCTTAGAGCATGGCCACCCTTGCCCTCAACAAGTGGCCTTTTGGCACTGTAGAGTGGCCTCACACTTTTTTCTCTCCCACCCTTGGGTTTGCCAGTGGCCTCTCTTGCAAGGCCTCTGTAGATATCAGCTTTGCCACGCTAGGTTGTGGAGTCTCCTATTTTCTTCTTGAGCATGAAATCCGGGCTATTTGTGGGATAATCATCTTCATTAATGGCCTGGACATGCTTTTGCATTGGGAAATGCTACTTCAAATCATGGCCGGCCTGTGACATGGCTTGTACATGTTCAAATTTCAATGAGATCAACCCTGGCCCACTCAATTGCATGTGGGGACTCAAATACATGTGGTGGCTTAAATGCATTTTGCCAGTTTTGAATCTCCACGGTGGGTCTACAGAATTGTGAAGGCCACTCTCACTGCTACAGGGCCCTCTCAAATCAGTTTCCAAGGCCACCTGTTGAGGCCATGGGTGGCCATGCTTATTGAGGTAATTGATGCAACGTAGTATTGCTAGAAGCCAAAGACGTACGGGTGCTAAATAATGGTGTGTGGGAGGAGGGGTTAGGCATGGGCTGATCTCTAGAGTGTCCTTGTGATGAGTTATCCCATATGGTTTGTCCATGGTGACCTCCTAGTGTACACTACTTAAGGTGGAAGGCCTTTGAGTAAAGATTATCTCTTTCTACGCATTCCTTGTGTTTGTGTGTGTGCCTTGTGCAATCTTCTCTACCTTCAATAGGTTATGGGCCCACTCATGTGTGTTTCATGAGTATTAGATTGCATTTGTGCAAGTATTTTGAGGTCGGTGCGCAACGGGCGGTTTTGGAGCATTGTTGGAGGTTTTGGAGCTTGTTGAAGCGTTGGTGTTTCTTGGAGGTGTGCATGGGCTGAAGTTACATGTTGGAGCACTCTCTTTGGTCAATTTCTTCCCTTGATCTCCTTCTTTTCTTTCTTCTATCTCTTCGTTGCGAGTGGAACTTCGTTTGGTTCAATTGTGAGCATTTGAGTAAATGCAAGTGATTTGTGAGGTGTGAAGACTCTCGTGGAGGGTCTACCATCTGATCCTAGTGATTAGGCACTTGCTTTGAGGTGTTGCATGTGTTTCATGCTCTTGGGGTGCTCAAATTTTCATTTGGAGCTAGTTTGTGCACAAAGGTGCGGTTTTGAGCAATTTCAATGCGATTGGGGTTTTGAGGGACTTGTGTGAGTTCATGTGCATTGAGTGAGTGCTCTTGAAGGACACAAAGGTGTCATTGACGTGCATTGAGTGTTTGGGGACACTAAGGCGTCGTATTGAAGCATTTGGAGTTGTTTTGAGCTCCATTGAGTGATTTGAGGGGTTTTGGTGAGCCTCTTTGTATTTTTGGGTGAGGGTTCTCACATTTGAGTGTTGGGAGGCGTGTGTAGAGCACAAAAGTGCTGATCTAGTGTTTGGGGTTGTTTTAAACCCATTGGGTGCACAAAGGTGCAATATCAAAGCAAAAAAATCACAAAAACAAAGTTGTGTGTTTGAGTTTGAGGTTTCATTTGTGTGGGGAGGCATACGTAAGTGAGGATCATGGCATCTTTTGAGGGTGAGGGTCCCAAGGTCGTGGACAAGTTCGATGGGGTGAATTTCCACTTGTGGAAATTCAAAATGGAGATGGTGATGGCCGAGAAGGAGTTGTGGGAGATTGTCGAGGGTAGTGAGGAACCTCCTTTCTCTTCTACGGATCCTAGGATCATGCAAGCGTACACGAGGAGGAAGAAGAAGGCATTTGCCATTTTGGCACTCAACCTCGCGGATTCGCAACTTGCGCACATTCGTTCGTGCAAGACACCCGCGGAAGCATGGTCCAAGCTTTGCAACATTTACGAAGCGAAAACATTGGCCAACATTTTGTTTTTGAGGCGCAAGTTCTTCACCATCAAGATGGGCGAAGAAGATGACATGTTGGCGCACATCAACAAGGTCAAAGCTCTCGCGGATCAACTCAACGGTTGCGACGTGTCGGTTACGGATGGTGACATCGTGATGACACTTTTGGAGAGCCTTCCATCATCATACGAGTACCTCATCGTGGCGATGGAGTCAAGACCCATTACGGAGCTCACATTGGACTATGTGACCTCACGGTTGTTGCACGAGCTTTCGCGGCGAAAGGAGAACGAGTCTCGAGAAGATGGAGCGGCACTCGTGGCGAAGCAATTCAAGAATGGAGGCGGTGGGAGCTCAAGCGACAAGGTGTGCTTCTATTGTGGTAAGAAGGGCCACATTGCCAAATTTTGCTTCAAACGCAAGAGGGATGAGAAAGGGGAGAGTGCAAACAACACTAAAACTCGTGACGATGATGAGTACGCATTTACGGCTAGATATGAGGCAAGCATGAGCGATGGCATCGAGGATGATGCAAGCATGAGTGATGGTATCGAGGGTGATGCAAGCATGAGTGATTGGATTGAGGTTGGTGATGAGTATGCAAACATGGCAAACAATGTATCGTGCAATGGTAGTACGAATGATTGGATTGTTGATTCGGGGGCTACAAGCCACATGTCACCACATAAAACTTGTTTTCATTCGTATGCTCTCATTAATCCAAGGAGAGTGATTTTGGGAGATGATACGGTGCTTGAGGCCGTTGGCAAGGGCCAAATTGTTGTAGACACCGAGGTGAGGGGTCGTGTGAAGACAATCACTATCAAAGATGTCCTCCACGTTCCCAAATTAACGGCAAATTTACTATCGGTGAGGCAATTAGTGGCAAAGCACTTGAGAGTAGAGTTTAGTGATAAGGGGTGTTATGTGTTGTCACCGAGTCGAGATGAGGTGGCCATCATTGAAGAACACGAGGGCTTGTACCACATCAAGTTCTCCAAGGTGCATTCGAAGGAATCGGCGGCGTTGGCGCATTCAAACTTGAAGGACGACAAGTTGGCGTTGTGGCATCGTCGACTTGGCCATTTGAACATCAAGAGTGTGAAGACACTACGCGGCATGGTAAGCGGTATGGATCTTCATCAATTGAAAGTGGATGCTTCTACATTCACGTGTGAAGGTTGCATTGAAGGCAAGCAACAACGGTTGCCATTTGCGGGTGAAGGGGCGACACGGGCCACAAAAGTTTTGGAGATCGTGCATTCGGATGTGTGTGGTCCAATGAAGACCACATCGATGAGAGGTTGCAAGTACTTTGTGACCTTCATCGATGATTTTTCAAGGAAGATATGGCTCTACCCTATCAAAGCCAAGAGTGAGTGCTTTGAGAAGTTCAAGGAGTTCAAGACATTGGTGGAGAACCAATCCAAATTGAAGATCAAGATGTTTCGGTCGGACAATGGCGGCGAGTACATGTCCAAGAAATTTGACGAGCTTTTGAAGAATGAAGGCATCGCACGCCAAACTTCGGCCCCGTACACGCCTCAACAAAATGGAGTTGCGGAGCGCGCAAATCGCACCATTGTAGAGATGGCGAGGAGCATGTTGCACGCTCAAAACTTGAAGTTGGACCTTTGGGCGGAAGCGGTGGTGAATGCGGTATACACACGCAATCGGTGTCCAACAAGCGCGGTTGAAGGCATGACGCCGGAGCAAGCGTGGAGTGGGAGGCAACCATGTGTTGCACACATGCGCATCTTCGGATGCATTGCATATGCGAAGGTTCCTGACGAACGGAGGACGAAACTCGAGGCTAAGGCCTTGAAATGTGTGTTTCTTGGGTATTGTGAAGGTACCAAGGCGTATAGACTCATGTCGGTGGACACGAGGAAGATCATTCGGTCACGTGATGTGACATTTTGTGAGGAGTCTACGATGGAGGCTCCTTTGGAGGTTGGTCCAAGTGGGAGTAGTGGAGACGTTTTGGTGGACACACCCTCCAAGTCTCCTAGTGTTGTTGATGTAGGTGATGATGACGGTGATGACGAAGCTGGCGACACGGAGGTTGTTGAAGCGCCATCGAGCTCAAAGGCCAAGAATGGCGCAAAGGGCACGCAAGAGGAGCAAGTTTCTTCAAGCGAGCGGCGGTACCCCGAGAGATCGCGCAAGCCACCTGGAGAATGGTGGAAGAACCACATCTTCCCTCAAGTGGAGGACGAGCATGCGAATGTGGCATTATCGGATGGTCCATTGACCATTCGAGAAGCCATGCAAGGTGAGGATGCGGTCAAGTGGGAGCGCGCCATGCAAGAGGAGTACGACTCTCTAATTGCTAACGGTACGTGGCAATTAACTCCCATTCCAAAGAATCGCAACCCCATTGGTTGCAAATGGGTGTTTCGGACAAAGAGGGATGTTTCGGGTATTGTTGTGCGTCACAAGGCAAGATTAGTAGCCAAGGGGTTCGCGCAAGTGCATGGGGTGGACTTTCACGAGACATTTGTTCCCGTGGCCAAGTTCACCACCATTCGATGCATTCTTGCCATTGGAGCGGCCTTGGACTTGGAGATGCATCAAATGGATGTGAAGACCGCATTTTTGAATGGCGATTTGGAGGAGGATATCTACATGGTGCAACCTGAGGGGTTTGTGCAACAAGGTAATGAGCACCTTGTTTGTAAGTTGCAAAAATCATTGTATGGGTTGAAACAATCTCCAAGAGCGTGGTACCAAAAGATTGACACGTTCTTGGTTGCACACGGGTTTACTAGGAGCATTGCGGATCATAGTCTCTACTTCATGCAAGAGGGGCAACATGTGGTGATTGTGATCATATATGTTGATGATTTGATCATTCTTGCAAGCCTCATGAGTTTAATGAATGCATTAAAAGGCATGCTTGAGAGAGAGTACGAGATGAGTGATCTTGGAGAATTGCACTTTTGTCTTGGTGTTGAGTTTGTGCGAGACAGGGCTACACGCACTATCACCATGAGTCAAGGCAAGTATGTGATGGACGTGCTCAAGAGATTCGGGATGGAGGATTGTAAGCCCGTGGCAACACCATTGGATGCAAACTCCAAGCTCGTCAAGCTTTCGGAGGAGGAGTATGCGATGGAGGCTAAATCGATGGCGGAGGTGCCATACAAGCAAGCGGTGGGGTCGTTGATGTATGCGATGATTGCGACACGGCCCGACCTTGCGTATCCAATTAGCGTGGTGAGTCAACACATGGCGAGACCGGGCTCGATGCATTGGATGACGGTCAAGAGGATCATGCGTTATTTGAGGGGCACAAGCGATGTGAAGTTGTGTCTTGGAGGCAAAGACATTGTGTTGAGCGGCTATTGTGACGCGGACTACGCGGGAGACACGAGCGATCGAAGATCGACAACGGGCTACATGTTCAAGGTCGGATCGGGAGCGGTGTCGTGGAATAGCAAGCGGCAACAAACCACGGCGACATCAACGGTGGAGGCCGAGTACATGGCTACGAGCCATGCCACGAAGGAGGCCATTTGGTTGAGGCAACTAATGGTGGATGTGGGTTGCACACAAGGTGAGGCTACAACGATTATGTGTGACAACCAAGGGTGCATTTCACTTGCAAAGAACCCTACACATCATTCACGCACGAAGCACATTGATGTGCAATACCACTTCATTCGGGAGAAGTTGGAATTGGGAGTTATACATTTGGAGTATTGCCCAACGGAGCACATGGTGGCGGATGTGCTCACAAAGGGTCTTTGTAGAGACCGACACCAACGATTAGTAATAGCATTTGGACTTAGAGGCTTTGGCTCTACGCAAAGTGGGAGTATTGAGGTAATTGATGCAACGTAGTATTGCTAGAAGCCAAAGACGTACGGGTGCTAAATAATGGTGTGTGGGAGGAGGGGTTAGGCATGGGCTGATCTCTAGAGTGTCCTTGTGATGAGTTATCCCATATGGTTTGTCCATGGTGACTTCCTAGTGTACACTACTTAAGGTGGAAGGCCTTTGAGTAAAGATTATCTCTTTCTACGCATTCCTTGTGTTTGTGTGTGTGCCTTGTGCAATCTTCTCTACCTTCAATAATGCTCTTATGTTGCAAGTGTGCCCAAAACAATCAGTAACTTATTATTCAGAGCCACTGTGGAGTTTAGTGGCTCCCCATTTGTCATTTTCATAACTTTCTTGTCCTTATGTGAATCTGCACGTGATTGATTCACAAAGAGTGCTCTCTTCAAGACAAGAATGACCTAATTCGCATAGAGTTGGGGCTGGTGCTGGAACCCTGCTCTCTACCAATACCCAAACCCCAGATCACTTCCATGCACAGTCTAGGGAGAAATTTTAACTTACAAGCTAAGGTCGTACATTTTCTTGGACCAAGTGGTTTTTTGGAGCATTCTCTCAGCTAGGTCTTAAGAAAAGAGGGAATATTCTCTGATTTTCACCCCTCAAATGATCAGTTCTTTTTTCTATGATTTTGAACTCGATTAGGCAATTTTGAATTTCAACCAGCTAATTTGTAACTAAAGGTTAGTTCTCACCGGACATTGCTTCCATGCACACCTTGGTAGAACAATCTAAAAAATGAAATTAGAAACTTTATAAAAAGCAACCAATCTTGTAGTCCACCGATGCCATGTTGATACAGGTGAAATGTATTGTCTGCTTCAATTCAACTCTCACCAAGCATCGGTGGAAGTTGGAACTTCATTTTTTTCCTTTAGCTTACTCCACTGGTCCGATGCTCACATGGAAGCCTGCCCTTAAAACATCTCCACGGGTGCTACTGGGAATTGCCACTAGGAAGGCAATTCCGAGAGTCATGTCAGGAGGCTCCGTCTCCTTGTGTTGCGCTCCCATGGCAAGAAGCCCACCGGCCAATGTGTTCATAGCCCCTCTTGCTAGCAACCAAACTTTCTGTTGTTAAGCGGACAAAAAAGAAGTCACATACTTCTAAATATGGAGCTTAGAGCTTTGTTGCAGGGCTTTATATAATTAAGGATTTGGCCATGGCTTGGCTGAAATTTGAAGAGCCAACATTTTGCGATCCTGTACCATAACGACTGGTGCGTGGTTTTTTTGACCAGGCCCTATAGGTGGCCGTTTCTGGCATCCTACAAGGCCCCGGTAGAGAAGCTCTAATGGCATCTCCACATATACGGGATGATTTCATCACATTAAAACTTCATCACTAGTATGGGACACTTGTTTAGAGGGTATGTCACTTAATCACCCCATCCGTGCCACTTGCTATATTAACCTCTAAGCTCCCAAGAGACCATTTGTAGTTGTTGTTCAAGCCCAAAATAAAATTTTTATCAAAATAAAAAATAAAGTGTCATAGATAAACGAGTCTTCTTTCCAACCCAATTGGAATTATGTTCATCCAATCAAAAATCCACTTAGGGGAATTTTTCAAAGTGAAACAAGTCAATGTTGAAAGGCAGTTTCAACACTTCGGGTAGGCTTGCCAAAAATTAAAGCCGATGAGATTCATTGGGCACCCCAAAGGAACTTTTGTTGAGCTCACATGGATTGCATGCCATAAGTTGTGGGCTCTTCCAATTGGAGGAGAGTTGAAGGGATAATCTAATTTAGCTAAAATCTCTTGCTTTCCTTCAAAGCCCCATTCATTACAAGGTCTTTGAAAAAATGCTAATGAATTGAACATCTTGTCAAATTGAATCATGCATCTTGTTAACTATCTCATTTTGAGGATGATTGTTCAAAAGTGGCACATCATTTCAACTCTTTTTTTGGGTTTGAGAGCCCGTCAAAGCAAAGCTGCCCGGATATTTTTAGGGCCTGAAATTTCAAAATCTCAACTTCATTTGCTATTATCTTGACATCCGTAAGGTCAAATGTTTTGAAATTTTGAGGGATGGTTTATTAGATTTAGGAGTACAAGATCATATGGTTGGAATGTGAAAAAAAAGGTTTTGAAAAGTATTTAGAGATCATCAACGAAAATGTTCAAAATGAGGCAGTTTTGGGTGGGGGACCTCCCTCGGACGTTCAGTAAGGGTTAACTTCCAATCCATCACTTGTCTCCTAGTGTAAAAAAGCATAAAAAATCTTCATAATTTATTATCCAATCTAAAGAAAAAGTGAGTATTTTTTGGGGTCGCACAACTAGAGAAAAAAACTTGACTATTTCCCGGAGAAAAAGAATTAATTGTTTTGGCTGGTCAAAGCATTAATTGTTTGTTCATTATCCGAAAAGGCCATCCTCGCCTATTATGAAGAATGGGTGGCGATGCTCTAAAGTCTACACATTATTTCATGATTCTTACTCCCTTTGTCCCCCAAAAAACCTGGATAAGTACTCTACAGTGCAAATGAAAATACAATTTTATTTTGAAGCAAAAAGAATATCTAATAGGTTTGTTTTACTTCAGAGACAAAGATGGAGACAAAGAAGATTCAAAGAAGAAGAAACAAACTCAAGGAGATAAAAGAGATAAAAGTGGTGGTGTAAATTCTATGTTTGTCTCATATACAAAGATTTCATCTACATTTCTTTCTAATACAATTAGGGCATCCCTACCCGGGGAGGTCACTTTCAAAATTTTACTAAACCACGCGAGAAAAAAATATAGGGTTCTTTTAATTCATTGGAGCAAAAATTTATACAGATTTTGGAAATACTATAGCATAAATGAAATGGCCAATGCGGTATTATATCTAAAGTAGGGTAGGTGAAAAGTATAGGTAGTATTTAATTTTTATTAATAAAATAGAGTATGTAATATCTGGAGGAACAAATAATTTATGTGAGGTCCAATGAAAATCCTTGGATTGGATGAGACATTGCCTCAATCGCCTAACCCTAAACCTTGTTGTCTAGACTTTAAGGTTTTTGTGCATACAATCCTCCATATTCAATTCTTTGTAATTAAGGGGACTTGGAGGTTCATGTTTAGAAAAATGGTAGAGTGGCAGTGAGTGCATTGGAATAGATGGCATTTTTGTGCTTGAATTTTCCTACCCTTGCAGACAATATTGCTGGGTATTTGATTCTCTATTGAACTCATGTTGTTTGTTTGTTAGGTTGTGTTTTTAAACACATTATTTGAATGTGACACATGTCTAACTTTTTTGTTTGTTCTAGTTTCTATTCATGTTTTTAAGGTAACCACATTTGACTGCAACACTTTAGGTACTGTACACAATTGTTATTATTTGAAAGTTCCGTCCATGTATTGTTGTCGTTTTGTTATGGATTAATGTCAATTTAATGCCAAAATTCCATGATTTTATAAATGGTACAATTTATAAACAAAATAGGGTTTATAAAATAAGTTAATGGTAGAAATTATATTTACCTATAGGGTCTTGAAAAATATCTCAAAGTACCATTTTATCTACTAATAGGGTGCAAATTATTCAAGAAATTTAGATAAATAGCCCACGTTTAATTATCCCTTGACCGCACGTGGTTTACAAAAGTATACAATATGTGACCTCCCCGTGATCTCTACTTGTGCAACAAAACTTCATCAACAAAAAAAATAAATTGGTGTTGGATTTTGAGAGTGGGTCACTTATTCATTCCAGTCGTACAACTCACTAAACATACTTCCAACCAATTGCAGGTCTCTTAGTGTACAAAAGCAAAAAATAAGATGTTACTTATTATGACAATTTTCTAATTGTAAAATTTAAAAAATAGCGTATATAGGTGATGTTGGCCTCAAGAAAATTGTGGTGATTTGGAGGAGCAAAGAGAATTTGAAGTTAGTTCCTAGCATTTATTGTGAACCTGTCATTCAAAATTTAGAGAAGTTGCAGTATTTATTGCACTGTTGTGGATGCCTTTATCATTTGAGAATAAAATTTGTTAGGTAAGATAAATTTTGAAATCAAATTGGTAACTTTATGATGCATTGGATAATTTTCTACAAAGATGTCCGAATTCTAAAAGGTCAAGAATGTTGTCGATCTCTCCCTTTAATATGACACATTGGGGAAACGGGAAAAGTGTCAGAATATCTAGGTGTCATATAATGCATAATATGACATTTGAAGACTTTATGTCGTATTAATGACGGAATGCAAATTTCTCCAAAACAACGATTCAAATGTATACTTAAAGTCTACCGTGCATATTTTTGAAATCATGACTTTATTTGAAGATGATAGAATAGTGAATGAAGCGAGAAAGATGAAAGGAGATTTTCAGCTCTTTATTGAAAAGATGAACACTTTGCAAAACACAAACTAATTAAAGAATGATGAAAGCATATGGAGTTGAAAACTAACCCATTCAATGAAAATAAAAGTCTAATTATGTTTGATATTATCGAGTTAGATTTGTGGGAAAAATATTTATGACCCTATTTTGATGTGGGTCCCGTCATTAAAATTCTAGATTCCACCTTTAATATGACAAAGGGGGGGGGTTTCAAAGTGTCATAGTCTTATTAGAAAGGAAAATTAAGACTACAGATTTTATTTTATTTTAAATTTATTTATTATTTGAAACAAATATATGCTTTATTTCCATTGGGCAATAAAAGATTACAAACATCACATTAAACGAAGAGAGCATGTTTCCAGTGCTCTCCTACAAGTAATTATTTGAAATTTTCTTCTTGCAATATTTGAACTAGACCCTATGCTCCTAATCATTTCCAACTAAAAGCGACGCCCCTACCATAAACATAAGGCACGGGAGAAATCCCCATCACGCACGGGGTTCCTATCAAATAAAGAGGTAATAGCCCTGACGACATGCATCCGATTGAAATCAAACCGCCGCCCTCGTGGCCTCGTTGGTGCTAATGAACACACTTAAGGGGAGTCCACCTCCGGCTATCACATAGGTAGTTTAAGGTCATTCCGGACCAAGACTACAGAAGTTTATTCGCGCAAAAATGTGTCACAATAATGAGGTTGTCATATTATTGTGTGTCATATTATCGAGGATAGATTGTATGTCTAAAAGGTGCAAGAAAATACACTAAGTACAACAAGGGATGGGATGACTTTCACTTTTTAATTTTTACAATTCCAGTGATGACTATGACCGTAGAGCGGTGCTAATTTAGAAAAATGGTATTGAAAACTATAAGTTCCACTTGTGGCTTTCCAACGGTTGTAGGGTTTATAAGTGAGCCGGTGAGCCGGCAATCGACAGTTCTAGGACATGGTTTTCTATGATGTAATCTAGTCTTTTACATTCTTGGATGGTCTTTCCTATAAGTGTTCCATTCCGCCCTCAAAGATCATTATGTGAAGTAATATAGCCTTTCGCGTTTTATACAATTTCAGCATTGGCCTTTCACTTCGTCACTGGTGGTGCAGAGAGCCTAGTTAGTTTCTCGGTTCTTGTAGATAGGCTAAAACTAGATTTGAAGTTAACAAACTGCACAACAATTGAAGAGTCACAAAGTTCTATAAACAAAACTTCAGTAATTCATAACTTGCTTTTAGGGTATCTAAATAATAAGTATTTAATTTTAGTGTGTTAGAATTGAATCTCTTTTAAAATGTAGACGAGATCCACACTTATTTATTTATTTCTTTAATAATAGGGAACTAACTTAGGATCTAAATTCTATGAGAATGGAGAAACTACCTTGTTTTGAAGAAAATATGGTTTCAAGGCCAAAAAAAAAAAAGATTGTTTTACAATCTGAAGGGAGAGAATTAATTCAATGGATAAATCAACACTTGACGGAAAAATCACCCTTTAATTTGTACTAGAGAGGACCTCATATCAGACGGAGCACTAGGAATGTTGCTACTGGGGTTTTTTTAGAGCGTCTCCTATGGTCCTCTCTGCACCGATACTATTGAAAGGGGCGCATATATTGTGTTGCTTGCAAGATTCGTATGCAACCAATAGAGCCCACATGCCTCTATTCTTCTTTTCCTTTATGCAATGCGTTGTAAAGTTTAAAAGGACGCTGTAAATCTAGAGAGCCTTGGCCATTTTGTGGCGGGCTCAACTAGACCGTTTCTTTCATGTAGTGACCGTTGAACTATAGTAATGTATGCCCCCTGATGGAGTGTTAAGTTAATGTGGGGATTAATGTCAAAGTGATGTCAAGTTAATAGAGTTAATCGAAAAGAGTGTCTCAAAGTGGAAAGAAACCTTAAACTCACCTTAGACTTGTTTTGAGTTCAAAAAGACTGTAAAACTAGTCTATGATGAGTTGGAGAATAATCTAAAACAAAGCCCTGCGCCACCACGGGGTGTGGAACTCATGACCTCTCCAATGCTAGAGGAGAGTTCCCACAAGTTCCCCCAAGCCAAGAGACCCGACAATGGGGACTATACATCAACAATGATTGTCAAAAAATATAATTATAGAGAGGATACTCCTCTTCAACTCTTCTTCAACTCATCTTCTGTTTTCGGTTAACTCAAATGGAAATTGAGTTAATGTCAACATGACACAAAAGAATTATCATGTTGATGTTGAAATAGCGCTAAAACGACACCATGTGATTTTGGTGCTAAAACGGTGCTAAAATGACGCCCTATAATTTTGATGCTACAATGATGCTAAAACGACACCATGCAATCTTGATGCTACAATGGCGCTAAAACGACACCATGTAATTTTTATGCTAAAATATCGCCAAAATTGCGTCAAATCACTGACAGCGAAGATGTCAACAATTTGTAACTTTGTCTCCTCTAGTCACAGTATGCACCCCTACGGAATTGCTGAAGAAACTACTCAATTCAAAGAAATATAGATGTGCAATATCAGAAAAACCGTAGGGTATGGTAACACACTTCACTTGTACTTGTGTGGCAGCCATCTGCTGTAAATACTTGACGATCTGCCTCTCGTAGGTCTTCAACTCCTGTCGTTTTGCAAACAGAAAATCAGGTTCTTACAATCCATTAACTGGTTCCGTAAATCCAAATGCTTCTCATAGTGCCGAGAAGGTTGAAAGTCTATTCTATTTCTAACCCACCTTTTGATGGGCTGGATTGGCTCGTACACATCCTGGAACGCCTGCAAATTTTGCAATCGAGACTCCTCTAATTTGGCTGCTGTAGGTGCCACTTTCGGCTTCAGTCCTGAAGAATCAGTAAGTGGTTGAAATGGTTTACAAACTGAATAGAAGATGGGTTAGAAGCTCACGATCCCTTTGCAGTGCAGATAGATGTTCATCCCTCAACTCAGCACTGAACGCCACACTTCACGACAATCACCAATTAAATTTAATCACATCCAGAGTTTAAAATGCCACTAGGTGAGCAGGCATAACCATCAACAGGCCACAACAATTGACTTATGTAACAAACAATTTTAAGCAGAATTTTAAAAATAAATAAATCATAGTATCGTTTCTAACATTAATGTGCGCAGAAGACAACAAGATATGAAGGGGACAAAGGAAGCCACAGATTGATACGAAGATTGGCAATTGTAATATGACTACTTTCAATGGTAATAGAAAAAATGGATATCATACATTTGTCTTTGATCTTGCTTATCCGACCGTCTCGCCAAATCGCACTCAGCCTCTGTATCGTTCTCGACCAAGGCCGCCTCTCTCTTTGCACTTGCTCTCTTAACCCGTAAAGGGCCAAGGATTCATGGTTTTAAAATGTCAAATTCAATTGATCATATTGATCATATTCTGAAAAATTTAATTTAGATGAGCCCAAATTTTATATCACCAGAATCAGTGAAGAACATTACATGTGTTGGGAAAAAACAAACAGAACATTTGAATAAAAAGAAGTTCACATAGGACCTACTCAAAACTGCAAAAAAAAATCATGAGGCCCAATTTGGGCTTTAAGGGTTAAGGCATTGTCAAGAATCAGCCGCCTCTTCCGAAACTCCACCTGAATCGCTTACAGTAGGATTATGAAAGTGAGAAGAAGAAACCGACTCACTTGAACTCTCCTTCCCTGTTACGTGGTGCGTATCAACTAACATCTCCCTTCCAGGAATAAGCTTGGACATGTACAAACTCTAAACCCTAAACCCTAAACCATTTTATGAAGCCCAAAGGCAGCAAAAGGTTACAAACGTTTTCGAAAGGCTCACCTGTACCCTAGAGTGGCGTTCTCGCTGCAACTCTATTAGAGCAAATTCCACATACGTCCTCCTTGGCAACTGCAAGTGAATCTCCGAAGTCCTGAGAAAAAGCTAGGTATGAGTGCGATGCCCATTTCTGAATGCATGCTTAACCCCTAAGCGTTCACTGTGTATTTTCTGTAAATTTGGACCCCGCTGCAAATCATCTGTTTGTGTGAAAATGACTTCAATTTGACACGATTGTCACTGTTGATCTTGTTGTATAGAACAAGAGCTTTAAAATGATGTATTGCAATAAAAAAACGAGGTAAATTGAGAAACTGCCACCCTTGCAAAGTTCAGTGATGCAGATGGCTATATTGGGCGTTTTAGATACTTAGGGGTTAAATTGGGTATCCATCTATAAAAAGCCTACATTGGGGCGGCTTCAAGCCACACCCTATAGCTACTTATTCCAAAACTTGCACACTCAAGCATGGTTCCAAGCAAGGAGATTTTGACTCTCAGTAGAGAAATTCGCAAAGTCTTTGGATCACCCATCCATAGTTGCATCCCCCATCCTCTATTTTACAGATATCCGCAAATTCATTGTCACAAGCTCAAGAGAGGTGTGCCGGGCTTGGATTAGAAGCCCATGAGGCTCTTGAGTCCACGAGGTTCAAGGTTCAAACCTTGGCAGAGGCTATATTCCGGTCATATGGTTTATTTACGGATGGGCTCCCTCGCCTTACCCAGTGGCGCGCCTTGACACGGGACCAAACCCAGTCACCCAAGTTTAATTTCCAGAAATATAACTCATCCGGTTTTAATTAACTCTAATAGAGTGCAAAAATGTCCTTGACCTAATTCCATTTGCAAGCCTAACTTCACCCTCTCTCAAACTGCAACCCTAAACCCTAAACCTGCATAATAAATCATACACACTAACATGGACTTCACAAGCTACAACAGAAATGAAAATCCAATGTCAACCTAATTGCATTTGAAACCCTAACTTCACCCTCTCTCAAATTCCAACGATAATCGTACCTGCAGAAATGCATCAACATTAAAATGAGTCCTATTTACCGTCTGTTTCGTATGAAACCCAGTGATCAAATTCAATGTCAACCTAATTGCATTCGAAACCCAAACACTCCTAATAATCTGATCTCTTTCCATTGGTACTGTAGTGACCATTGGATAGATCAATTATGCAATGTTGTCTGGAGTGCCTGCAACCAGATTTCATTTTGATCTTAGACACATTAGTGGGTCAGCTAATTAGCGGTACTGTATTCTCCAGCATTGGCTTTCACCCCGCCATAGGAAGAATATAAAAAGAGAGGAGCGGAGAGCTGAGAGCTGCATCGCTCAGAGGCCATCGTTCACTGAAGTTCACTGCACAGCTTCAGGCATTTTACATCAATTCCCAGGCTGTCTGATCATAGTCATAGTGATCACATCTCCTGAAGGAACCATGGCTTCGCAACGAGTGTACAGTACATTGTAGCTGCGGCTGGGCTCCTTTGTTTCATGGCGTTGCTAACTGAAGCGCAAGCTCAGGTGAATATGTACCAGTCGAGTCACATTTTCACTACAATATTGTACGATCATGCCAATTTCGTGTTACAGTACTAATCCTTGTCCATCTATGCTATTCCTGATACAAGTGATAATGATCTCCTTCTTAAAGCCAACATGATATGATGTATGTGATGTATGTGATTCAATACGTTTGTGGTGGTGCAGGGGTGTGGGGGGTTTCTTAAGTCGTGTGGGTCCCACTTGCATTTCACACGGATGAGGTGTTTGAAATTGATGCAGAAACAATGCCGGTCCGCAGTATGTGACGTCGCGTATTGGAACAGGATCTATAGGATCCATCCACCATCTACTTCCATCTAATTAGTGTTAGTATATTAGTGCTAAGTTGGTATTCATTAGTTATGGGTCCCCTACAGGCAACTACCAATCATCCACAGACTACTTAGGGCCTCCTTCCATGCAGAGTCGGGCCGGTCCTAAAATTTAGCTCTCCACCAATTAAAATAGCACAGACCATTTCCATGCACTCTCATCCAATAGATAAAATTAAAGATTCTCCATAAAGCAACCAATCACGTAGCCCACCGATGGCATGGTGAAGTGGGTGACTTTGCAAGCCGCTTTCAACGCTCACAGAGCATGGGTGGAAGTTGGGACCTCATTTTTTGTCCTTTAGCTCTATCCACCGGACCGATGCTCACATGGAAGCCCGCCCTTAATTTGGGATCACTGCTGTTAAACTCACTTGATTAATATATCTGTTCCTACATCGTGCATCAACCTCAACGACCATCTTGGCAATGGCGATGGGGATCTGGTGAAGGGAGCCAACTTCTTGGGGTCTTGGGGTCTTGTTCTGTGTACCATGAGCGAGCATACCAAAGGCCGTATTTTCTTGAGCTCGTATTTTCTCAGCCCTCTTTTTCTTTCTTTTTTCATATTTCACATATAGCCAGATTGGTGACGTACATTTTTTGGAGTGGAGTTAGAGTGGCAATCAAAAATGTCTTCATCTATGTATTTGTGATATTTGCATCCAAATGCTTCGTGTTTTCATCCAAATATACATTTTTCATCCGTATATGGCGAATTCCCATAAACATCTAAAACACATGTGGCGATTTTTTTTTTGGAAAAAGAGAGAACTTAACACCAGAACATTCTTTTCACAAAATTTTCCATAGGAATCTGGCGATTTTTTGCCTAAAAACCAAAGGGCTGGCTCTACTACTCAAGGCACTTCGAGATGTTCTCCTGTTCTGCTCAATCAAGTTATTGTAAGATTCACTTCTGAACGTTGCTCCTTCCTCAACTGCAAAACGTGTGAAATCATGAATTGTCTTATGAATTTGCTTTGGCTGAAAATGATGAGGACAGATGTGAGGCATATGCAAGAGACTTCTGCAATTTTCTCATTTCTTGGTTTTGCATGTGTGACTCTATTTCACCTGTCAATGTGAATTAGAATATTATGTAATACAACTGGCATCGGTTTCTTCTTTTTTGCTGTGTTTTATTTCCCTCTATGTTGACAAGCTTCAGGTTGTTGTAAGTAACGATTTTTATGTCAAGGGAGCATCTAAATTGCTTGTTTGCAAACACTACTAGCAAAGGCGTCGCTTCTCACTCAGAAGAGTGTCAGAGATTCACTGTACACACTTGTCCTACGTGACAAATTGCACTCACCCAGTCTTGAGCGCAGTGAGTGCGAAGTGGCGCCGTTTGACTCACCTACCGAGTGAAAAGCGACGCCTTCTCCTTGTAGTGAAAACTGTTATTCTCTGTTGAGGTTATAAGCAATTTGTGGAAATAAGCACCTGCAATGAGGATGATATCCCTCCTCACGATCTCTCGCACACCCATTCTAGTACACCGATTATTGCCATTATTGTGAGCCACAGAATTCGTGTGAGACTGTACACCAATCCTCACACTAATTTTAGTACATACATCTCAAATGTACATTATTGTAACAATTCTCAAATACTCTTAATTACTGTGACTCACACTTTTGTTCTAATACCACAATTACTATGAGAATATTGATTTTACTGTGACTCGCAATAATCGGTGTAGTGTAAGGAATGGGATTCATGCCAGTAAGCTCACTCGGAATTGCAGAGAATACAAACGAAAATTGCAGAGCTCTTGACAAACATGAGACAGCGTGGGAGCATGTCCTATGCCTTGATGTTACATATAGTTGTCCCTCTCTATTATGACATGTTTGGGAAGCCCTATCTTCAAGGTGGTAGGCATGGATTAGTCACAGAGATGACTTGTCACAAGTGTATTTTTTGAAAGAATGATATCGTCATATCGTGGAGTGTCATTATGGAGGGTAGAATGTACGTCATGTTTTGTTTTATGTAACGCTTTGCTACAGTGACTCCAAAAACCGAGTCTATGCAAGGAACTTGAAACTTCAAATGACAATGTAGGAAACAAGAGTGATCGAAATGAAAAGCCATAAAAACAAAAATTGTAGAGTATAAAGTTCTACACACCATTGTAATGATAAAATCATGATTTCAATTACAACAAAGTAGATATAGATGTTGAAGAAAAGTGTGTACATAGACTCGGTTTTTGCACTAGAGTGTAGAAGACACTCAAAAATTTGTCCATCGCCATTTTGCAGCTAAAACAGCTGCAATTCGATCAGGCATGCTAGCATACAATCCTCTACACTCCTCTAGACTAATAGAGTTGCAAACTTCTTGCACTCGAGCCCATAATTGAATAATACCACTGGGAGGACTAGAGTATGAGTTCAATCGCCGTTTTAGTAAAGCCCATATGTGTTCAATAGGATTTAAGTCAGGGGATTGTGCAGGCCACTCTAAAACACAAAATGGTTGCTTCCCAAGCCATTCTCGAACAATCTTGGCTGTATGCACAGCAGCATTATCTTGTTGAAAAATGATTTCTTCAAGATTGAACCCAAATGCAAGCAATGTACCACACAAATCTTGCTCTAAAATTGCAATGTAGCCTCTAGCATTCAAGCGCCCTTGTATATTCTGCAATGACCCCAATCCTCTACAAGTCAAACAACCCCAAAGCATTATAGAGCCTCCACCATGCTTCACAGTTTGGTTCACAGCACGCACAGGGATGTTTTCTTTCTCCTCTACCCAACACCAACTCCTCCCATCTGAATTGAAACGACATATTTTAGTTTCATCACTAAACACCACCCGCTCCCAATCACTCACAGTCCAATCTTTGTGCATTTGAGCAAAACGAAATCTATCTTTGATGTTCTTCTGACTCAAAGCAGGCTTCTTAACCTTTGTAAAAGAAGACAATCCTTGTTCTCTCAATGCATTCCTCAAGGTATTGTCGCACATCTTTACACCCGTCTCTCTTCGAAGCACTTTTGATGCCTCTGTTGCAATTTCTAAACCGCCAACAGTAACTAGCCGTGAAGCATAACGCTTCTCCCACTCTGTTAGGACCTTTGGACGACCTCCTTTAGACAATGCTACACTTGTAGAAAGCCTCATTCTCACTCTATTAACTGTAGATTGTGCCAAACCCACGCTCTTTGCAATCTCTCTACTGCTCCTTCCTTTCTCTATCAATGCTACAATATTTTGCTCTTTCTCTCGTGAAATAGGTCTCATCTTTCTATACAACTTCTACAAAGCCACAAGAAGTATTCAAGACAAACACACGAAACCCACAAAAAAAATTTGACTCAAAACGATGAAGAAACAAGAAAATGAGAGCTCTCACAGAAGGTAGCAAGCGGCAACTCAAAAACTGAGTCTATGCGACGTCGACGTCTCTCTTCTTCTCACTGAAACCCTAGTGAAGTTGATGACGTCACCATGACATCATCTGACAGTTAACTTATAGTTCTTTTATAGTTACATTTTACATTTCCTAAATATATCATTATCTTTTTGAGAAAGGCCCACTAAAGTCCTTGTTTGACGCATAGACTCAGTTTTTGGAGTCACTGTACAACCTTCACCTCAATTCCTGTGTGAGATTCAGGTGCAGCTGGACTTCCATGTGCTTGGTGTTCAGTTTATGGAGGTATCATTTTCTTTGTGGAGGCGTGGTTCAAAGGAGTCATGGGAATTTTATGGATCAATTGATTCCCAGGATTAAAGCCACTTTTTCTCATTACTCCAAAGCAGTCAACTGTGCACTGTATTGAAGCGGCTGTGTTCATGGCTGTTGTGTTTTCTGGTCGGGATGTACCAATGCTTTTGTTTGGAATCTGATACTTATTCCGGGTGACGGAATCGTAGGGAAATAGCTCAAAGAAATCACGTATCTATATAGCTCCAGGAGATAAAGAAGCCTTCTGATTGGCTGAATTTTTGAATTATTGGAACTCCAATAGTTGCGTTTTAAAATGAGAACTTTTCAACTTTTTTTTTTTTTTGACACAAATAAAGGGAACCCTTACTGCAAGAAGAAAGAGCAAGTCACAAAAACAAACCAGAACGTTTCAACTTCTCAATTCGATTAGGTTGGCCAGTACCGGCAAATTTAAAATGAGAACGTTTCAAAAAAAACTCAATTATCTTTCCGAGACCAACGGCAGGGGTTTTGCGCTAGTTTTACACAAGGAACCACGATAATGTCCTCTTTTATTCTGCAACAACCGTTTAGTCAAACCTTAGCCACACCCCAGGTGATCTTTCAATACAGTGAACACACTTTCGGATGGAATATCAGGCTCTGCTATAATCATAACAAGACGTAAACATTTGCAACCATTTGAAAAGGGATCCAGCACAATCTGGAGAGAACAAGTCAATACGTTGGCCACTCACAGAGCGCCATGAATGTGAGACTTTTGAGTCATGTCTTTTCGGTTGGCTACAGTGGACAAGGGTGTCCTTGTGGACTTTCAGCACCGTGCATGCTCTCTAGTCTGTACTGTGAATGTCACACTTTTAAGTCATTTCTTTTTTATTGTCTACGGAGAACTGGACTTTGATGTGGATTGTGGACCCTTCAAACATTTAATGACCTGACTCCACAGAATAACAGCTCTCATTCCTCTCTAGAAATGCTCTCACAACTGGGAAGGCACGGTGGAGCTTTACAAATTGACCTTGGGTTTGAGGTCAAAACTTAAAAGTACAACAGCATTCCAATATGGTCCCAGTTACCCATCACAAACTCACAGAATAACGGGATAATCCAATTATTTGATGCTCTTACAACATTACAACTTCACTATTACAACTCACATTTCATTTATTCATACCGGCAATGCAAATCTTCTACAATTAACGCTAAAATCAAGTAATTAAGGTCAATCTCAAGATTACTGAATCACACACTCTCGTATTGCTCAGGCAATCTTCGTAACGCCAAACAACACATTTACAAAAGCAAAGATACAAGAAAAAAAGAAGGATGAATGCTATAATACTATCTTTATTGAGACGAACAGCCTGGGAAACAACACACAAGCAAGCATGTGCTTGAAAAGGGCCCTATTATCTGGAAAGATTATGAGCGTGGAGCAAACAGAAGCAACCCCTCCCACTAGCAAACGAATGTCCAAATCGCCGAACTAGGCAAGACAAACGACCAGACAGATGTATAAACAGAGTATCCTAAAATGAAGAATCAATTAGGGAATTAATCAGGCCATGAATAATGCAGTCGTCTACTTGGTGGCCTCGGGCTTCCACAGGATGGTGGTGTAGGCGATCATGCCGGTCACCACGTACGGGTCCATGTTGGAAGAAGGGCGGCGATCTTCGAAGTAGCCCTTTCCTTCTTTCTCCGTGTCACGCCCCACACGCACCGAGCAGCCCCTGTTGGCCACGCCCCACGAGAATGTGTTCATGTCCGCCGTCTCGTGCTTGCCCGTCAGCCTCCTCTCGTTTCCTTCGCCGTATGAGGCGATGTGCTCCTTGTGTCTCAAGCCCAGCTTCTCAATGGCCTTCTTGATCACCTCGTATCCTCCCTCAGCACGCATTGACTTCGTGCTGGGAGAACAAAAGCAGAACAACCGTCAGCAAACAACCGAGACAGTAATCTCAAATCAATCCGCTAATTCAGCAGTCCATCAACACATTTCTTGCTTGGGTTAAAGCAAACTAGAGCAAAGTCAACCGATCATTATTCAAATCTTGGACTATACTAGTAGCACACAAAACAATCCTACAAAAAGAAATTATTAAAGCAGAAACACCGTCAGTTACACCAGCCTACTATGTGATCAAAGAAGAATGATGGAGGAGAAAAGCTAATGCAATGCAATACGGTATAAAAGAAAATGATTTTTCACCTGTAGTTGGTGTGGCAGCCAGCGCCGTTCCAGTCTCCCTCGATGGGCTTGGGGTCCAAGGACAGCACCACTCCGGCGATTTCGGTGATGCGCTCCAAGATGTAGCGAGCAGCCCAGAGCTGGTCAGCGGCGGAAATACCCACGGAAGGGCCGACTTGAAACTCCCATTGTCCGGGCATCACCTCGCCGTTGATACCGCTGATCTGGATACCGGCGTACAGGCAAGCCTTGTAGTGAGCATTCACAACATCACGTCCCCAGGCCTTGTCTGCTCCGGTTCCGCAGTAGTAAGGTCCCTGTGGGCCGGGGTACCCGCCCACTGGCCAGCCCAGAGGCCACTTCACGTCCTTCTGCAACAACGTGTACTCCTGCTCCAATCCATACCTGCCAAAAGCAAAACATGCACGACTCAGCGCTTCTATTCACACAAAGAAAATTCGTCAATAATGCACTCATGACCAGCCCACAATAAATGCCACGAAGGTCCAGTCACAAAAAATGCAGGAAGCTGGAAATCTCTCGAATCTCTAATTATGTAACAATAACAACAAAATAAAAACAAGAACCAGGGCAGCTTGCTTCGGAAAAAGCATGCAGATCTCCAATGCAGCACAGGCAAAAGAGAGAAAGTAAGTGCAACAAAAAAAGAGAACGGATTTCACAAAAATCATGAGAAGCAGTGAGGGTATGCACAGTTAATTACCAAGTCACCTCCTCGGCGACTTCCTTCTTCGCGAAAATCTCCGCAGCAGCGAAGCGCTTGTTGGTGGGGATGGGCACGCCCTGCGGGGTGTAAGCGTCGCAGATGACGAGGATGTTGTTGCCCCTGCGGAAGGGATCACGGAAGATGGCCTGCGGGTACAGAATGACCTCGCTGTCCTCACCGGGCGCTTGGCCTGTGCTGGACCCGTCGTAATTCCACTTGGGAAGCAGCTTGGGGTCTGTCACGGGCTTCGGCAGCGTGCGCGCCTTAGAGCGCAGGTCGGAACCCGAACCGCCGATCCAAATGTATTCGGCGATAATCTCGTCGGTGTGATCCTCCAGGGACAGGCACAAAAGCTCGTTCAAGGTCGTCATCTTCGCGAACTAAAACAGAGCAACAAAAAAAACAACAGTCTAAAAAGACAGTTGCGAGCTCCACGCAGCCCAAAGCAAAACCCGAGAGGTGAAATGCGATGAGCACAACGCAACGAGAAGCTCCAAATTGTGTGCTTGCACCGATCGCTCGCGCTCTACTTGTTGCTTGTACCCCACCGATCGCGCGCGCTGCCCAAACGCATCAACCTGGAAACATCCGCGATTCGTAGATCCCACAATCACGTTTCGTAGATTTCCCAAATCTTCGAAAATTTCAACTCTTACTATTCTGAGTTTCAGAGTAGTATATATGTTTTCCTTTTATTGTTGCTTGTATATTTATACTGCAGGAACTCTCAGTGGCGTTCAGTTTGGCTTTTTCTGTTTTTCTTTTACTTTACTGCTACACCAAAATCACCATTTACTGTGCGTGGTTAATTGTTGTGGGTACTTCATCCATTTGGACAAATTATCATCTGTTTAAACATTGTTTCATATATTTGAACAAATTTTCATCAAAATGGATGAAATTTACCATAGTATTTTGGAAATAAATTATTACACTGATGCATGTGGTATTAATTCCTGAAGCACACACGATTTTGCCAAATCTCAAAATTAGTGAGGGCTGAAATTTTTACTAAGTGGCTGAAATCCTCATATCACGCTAGTTTTACCTCATAATGATATTTAGTATCACCTTCAGTAATTTCCTATTAACCCCCTCACTAAATGGGATAATCAGTGTAGTGTGACCGTGGGGCACAGTATTCATTCTTTGGCCGGGGCTATTATTGGATTTGTATAAAAAGGGGAAGTGAAAGTAAAAGATGGGTTCGCCAATTTGGTTGCATTTGAGAAAAGTAGAAGGAATGTTTGAAAAAGGTGTGAGAAAGGTAAAAAGATGGGCAATTAGTGTGGGTTATTTGGGTGTGGGTTCCAGTATCTGGGGAGGTGATCAGGGCCACAAATCGTAATGAATTTGATTGCGGTTTCTATTGCTTCCCAGTTTGTAGGGGTAGGGGGTATTTATAGAGATTCCTCCGGCCGTCTGTAGTAGGAAGTGGAGACGTGACTTGTCAGACAATTGATTTGGCAAATTGACAGAGGACAGCCTTGAGTGGAGCCTTGCGGCTGGCTGGCACTGATTGAGTGTTTGGCACGGGAGTCTTCTTTTCTTTCTTTATTTCCCCTTGCTTATTCACCCACTCTAATTTTTACGAGCAATAGTAGTCCACAGTAAATTAGTGGCCACAGTATTTAATAATTAGGGCTTCTCTCCGCACCACCAGTGACGAAGTGAAAGGCCATGAAATTGAATAAGACGTAAAAGGCTAAGTTACTTCACATAATAATCTTTGAGGGCGGAATGGAACAGTCATAAGAAGACCATTCAAGGATGTGAAAGGCTAAGTTACATCATAGAAAACCCTACCTTAGAACTTTCAAGTGCCGCTCGCCGGTTCACTTACAAAAGTTTCAACTGTTGAAAAGCAACAATTAGAACTTATAGTCATCAATATCATTTTTTAAACTAGCTCCGACCTACGGTCGTCGCTGGAATTTTCACGTTTAGTGTGACCGTTTAGACCACTTTATTCCTTGCAAAATAGCTTGTAATTTCCTTGTTATCGGGTCACGTTAAGTTTTCAGATAGATAGATAGATAGAAACTTTGGTCTTAGTCCAGGCCGGCGTGAATAAAGTGTCCGTTCGTAATGTCAGTGACCTAGTGCCCACTAGACGCAGGGCCATTGGAACAAAACTACTCTCCCCTTTCGGGAATGGACACTGTAGTAACCAATGACAGAATAAAAAGTGACCTTAAACTTGTGGGTGGGCTTACGGTTTTGTATAAGGGTGTTATTGTTTGCAGTAGGATCGCCAAGTCATGCGTTGGTTGGTTGGTGAAGGGCGATGTATTGCATTTGCGTGGTCCGGGTTCGATTCACGTTGGATCCGTTTGAGCAGTGGTGTAATATACATGACTTGGTGTTGTTAGTGAATGATTATGGGAGGAAATTTGTACCAACCAACTGGCCCTATCTTACCCTGAGACAAATGTTTGCACTGAGCTAACGTTTGGGAGAGTAAATAGTGGTTTTCACCACTAAACTCCCTCCTTCCCCCTCCCCCCCTTTTTTTATAATTTTTTAATTTTTTAATTTAAATTTATTTTGTTGGTATTGGTTGGTTATTTTCTATGTGTCTTTTGTGTAGAAAGATTGATCCTGCATAGTGTATGGCAATAGTATTAATTGCTTTGAAGGTGTGTTTTATGGAGGTTTCACAGAGATTGAATTTTGTTTGGAGTTGTTTCATTGAGGGAGCATGTGTAGTTCCTCGGGCTCCAGCCATGATGACTATTAGTGGGTCTACTTTCCATCCTTGTTGAATGATGCTATTAATTAGTGGTTGATATTTTATAATTTTGTTGCCAATTGTTTTTGGTGAGAATCTATCGTTAGTGTAAGTGAATTCAATAAATTGTACTGTGAGATTGTTTGCGGGGGTTAGCGGGGGTGCACTTTGGTATGGTAGACCTTTGATACATAGGATGTCTGGTTTAAATTTGGCGTTACAATGGCATCTTTGGTTTGTACATGTGTATGGCAGTAGCCATAGGGGTACTGTATTCTCTTGTGGGTTGTTATTAAATGTGTCTGCATTCATAAGAATGTAGCATCTAGATTTGTTTGAGGATAAGATTATTTTTCTTATTTCCCATACTGCTTTATTGTGTCTTTTGGTTCTAAGGGCATGTATGTGGTGTTGGTTGCATAATAGGAGGACATGGAGCCATGTGTCTGCGTTATTTGAATTACAAATGGGGCAAGTTTTAGTGGGGAATCGTTGTATACCAAAGATTAATTGTTTCCTAGCGTTTCCCATGTATTGGCCGGTTCAAAATTTTAATAAACTTGTTTTTTGTGAATTTGTTATTGCTGGGTTATTCCATAATTTGTTGGATATTACGTTATCTATGATGGGGTTCATTGTCCATTTATTGATGTTGGAGAAGTGTTCTGCCAGTATTTCTAGATTGTTTTCGCAGTCGTATTTCTTAACATATGTTTCTAGACATCGGGCCTTTATCAGGTCTTTTTCTGGGTCCGGGTCATGTATCTTTTTGGAAGTAATAAGGTGTAGTATGTGCAAATTCGTATGGCTTATTGGCAAATTGGTAGTCTCTTTTCTTGGTACCATCTTTTGCTAGTCGATTTGCTTGTTCATTACCGTCGATTTTGGCGTGGGCTTTAACTTTGTATATTGTGGTAGGATGTGTACGGCTTTGCAGCATTGCTACCATGTCTGCTAGTATAGTTTTATCGGCGTGGTTATTGTGTTGGGTTGGGTGTTTCAGTTGTGTGTTTAGGACATATAAACAGTTTAGGTAGTCTGTGAAAATGTATGCTGGTTCATCTGAGTATTTGGTGGTGATTATTGCAAGTGTCTTATGTATGGCCATTAATTCGGCTCTGAAGCTCGTTTGTAGACCAGGTAGTCTTTTGGATATTTGTGCTTTGGCTTTTAATGGGTTGTATATTCCATAGCCCGCTTTTTTTTTTTCCAGTGTCCATCATCAGCTTCTTTTGGTGGTACAAATGATCCATCGGTGAAGTACATGTATTGTGGAGGGAATTTGAGTGTAATGGTGATTTCATAGTTTGGTAGTGGTAGTGTGTCCATAGGTTGGGTGGTAGTATTGGGTAGGTATGTGAATTTGTTCCAGTTGGTGCTTTTGTTAACGGGTGTATTAAGGGGTGTTGGTGGGGTTTGTTGTATGTAGTGTTGCGTTATTAGTAGATTTTCAATTGTTGTGTTTATTGTGTGCATTTGGTCAGTTGTGCCAACGCCATGGTTTTGGTAGTGGATGCAGAGGATATGTATTGTTAATGGTTCTATCCTTGGTTTGTTAAGTTCTGGTGGTATTGTTGGTTCGTCATATGTAATAGTGTCTGCAGCAAAATGTGCAATAACATGTGTGTCTAAGAAAGGTCCAATATGTGGCGAAGGGTTTTCGTACCAGTTGGTTTCGGGGTCATGTTGTGCTGCTAGGCGTGCCCAGTGTATTGTTTGTTGTGCCGTTTCTACGGTGTTTGGGTGGACGTAGCCAATGCCTTTCCATTTGTATTGGAAGGCTGTGCCAAGTGAGCCAAAGATTTTATCTCGTGGAAATGGTGAGTAGAACTGTGTGATTTTTGTGGAGCATGTGACTGGTGACGAGAAGTAAGAGTGGGTAATGTTGAATGTGTTATAAGAGAGTCGAGGATGTTGGTTGGCAGAGTATGTTGTGAATCTTTTGGTGGTTCTTTTTGGGGAGTTTTATATTTATATCTTTGATAGAGCCAGACGATTTCTGTTTCGAATGACTGTGTGGGTGGTACTAGACTATGTGTGTTGTAGTTGTGTGTGTTGTGTTGTTGCCATAAACAATGTAGTCTAGTTGTAGGGATAGTAATGAGGTGTTTACCCGTGTCAGTATATATGTGAGTTATTTCATTTTGTGTTTGGATGGTATGTTGATTTGTATTTATGTCTTTTTCTGGGCTACATTTTGTTATGGATATATGGGCAAGCGGGATTATTGTGGGTGGCGTTATGAATCTTGTATCACGTGTTTGTTATGGTGTGAAGTGTGCATTGACAACATTTCTGTAGTAGCTGTGTTGGTAGTTTGTGTAATATTTGATGAGTAGGTTTTCGTTGTGGTATATTACCGTTGGTTGATTGAGTGGGAAAAGTTCACGTTGTGGCATCCACTTGTTATATGTTGTGTCGTCATGTGTTGTCCATTGACATAAGTAGGTATTGTATTTTTTTGTTATGTTGAATTTATCTTTTGTTACTTGTGTTTTGTGGTATAAATTTTTTTGTATGGGAAAAGTAACAGGATTGTTTTTTATGTTTGATAGGGGGTTTGGTTGTTGTGGTGGTTGTGGTATTGACGGATATAAAGGGTTGTCTGGTATTCTAGGTGTTAGTTTGTGGTTGACAAATGTATTTGTATATCAAGTTCAAAATATCCCTCTTAATTACATTTTATAAGACATCTTTGAAATCTCCAAATTCGGAGAGGGGTGAGGATGTTTAGGGGTTTAAGGGTTAAAGTATTGATGAGTTCCACAAAAACTTTGCAGAATTCTCTATTCGACAAGTTTATCAAATCACATTCAATAAGACTATAGTTGAAGTGCACGGTTGGCAGAAACTCACTTAACATTCTTTAGCTACTACTGTAGTACACCGTTTTGTTTGTGTAGAGAATCAACATCTGAACAGGGAATCAATGATGTGGAACATGTAGAAACTATTAAAAACACAAAAGTTTGTTGAGCTGCCAAGCCATCTTTAGCTAAAGATGTTTTTAATTCTCCAGAAGATTGCAATCCTTGCAATGATTTTGTCCTGCGATGTTGATTCCCAAGGGTAAATAGTGGGGCTTCTAAAGAATGTTATGCTATATCTACAAATAAGTGCCAAAATTTTCGATTTTTTCCTTCAAAAGTTTGTAGTGTCGAAGAGAATCTTGAAGAATATTCTTGAACAAACCAAACCTTCTTTATGGAAAATATAAATATTTGGCAGACCCTGCCCTCCACCTACAGTATATCTGAAACCCACAATTTATGAGATTTGCAAGATTGTGGCAGGTCAGAAGTTCAACATCGTCAAATTCTGGGGAATAAGAAATCAAAACAGGCAACTGCTATTCAACGATGGCAGTGTTTGATTTTGTTACCAACTGGGCTAGTTTGTCAACTGTACTGGCCATTTCCATCCAGTGTCTGCACGTACTCTCATAATTTGAAGACCAGCCACTTGAGTTAACCCCTAAAGGACCGTAAGGCCCTCATGCGGCTTCTGGAACTAGAAAGTGAGGAAATTCGGGTTCTTGGGCTTTGAATTGTAGGATGAGCAACAAAGAGACCCTGGCTCTTTTTGAGAGCCGAATCTGTAGGTACTTCTTGATCGAGAATTCATCAAGTGAGCGATTCTTGGTGATTTTTTTGAGTTGCACGGAGGGTATTTAGGCGTCACTTCAGACCCTCATATCTTCCTCCTCACACCTCCAAATTACTTGAAACTTTTTGCACATGTTTAAAATGATGATTTCTACTCACAATAAAAATTTCATAATTTTTGGAGCACTTTTGAACAATCCGATTTCAACATGTGTACAAAATACCCCAAACAAGTTCCATCAATCTTCTCAACGGTGGCATTTTCTCAAAAATTGTGCGATTTTGTTGATCTTTTTTTCATCAAAAAGCTATGTAAGTCTTCTTTAATTTTGACGGTGCCGATCGTCAAAATCACCCCACACCAATGAGGAATTGAGCTTGCTACAACAGCTAGTCAAGAAAACAAGAGCTAAGTTCAACACCCCCCTGGTCCTTTAGGGGTTAACCGAAAACAAAAGAGGAGTTGAGGAGGAGTTGAAGAGGAGTTTCCTCTCTATAATTAAATTTTATGACATTCATTGTTCATGAATAGTCCCCATGGTCAGGGCTCTTGGCTTGGAGGAGCAAACGGGAACTCTCCTCTAGCATCGGGGAGGTCACAAGTTCCACGCCCCATGGTGGTGCAGGGTCTTGCTTTAGATTACTCTCCAACTCACCATAGACTAGTTTTGCCATTTTTTGAACTCAAAACGAGTTGAAGGTGAGTATGAGGTGAGTTTCCACCTTGAGACACTCTTTTCGGTTAACTCTACTGGCTGCACTCTAAAGTGACATCTCTATCGCACAAAATTGATTATTTGTCCAAATGTATTTTGCCACGTGTCGCATAGGCATTGGTTGTAACACTGCTCTAGTAGAAATTTGGTCTTTTGTGTTGTTTGTGTTTGTGACCGGTCTTTTGCGACTGAAATGGTCTCATGTGACTCAATTTTAAAAAATTCAGTCTTGAGGAACCATTTTAGTCACAAAAGACAAGTCATAAAGGACCAAATTCTTACTACATCCATTATCATCTTTAGTCTGGGAGCCACAATTAGTCCAATATTTTTACAAATATTTGGACTAATTCCGGTAGTGTAGCTTCCTAGTAGTTTGGTCCAAAATTAAATAATTACAAAGGTGCCTAAATTTATGGGAAATTACTAACCTAGTTTGCCAATATATATATATATATATATATATATATATATATATATATATATATATATATATATATATATATAAAAGGTTAGCGGTTTTAATAAAATAAAATAATATGTTACTACCCAATCTTAGTATATATATACTTTTTGTTGTCTAACTGTTTTTTGCACTTTAATTAATTATTAGATAGAACGCTACCCAAGCTGCTAGGATGCTACGGTATGTACTATCCTTGGACTAATGCCAGTATGTATTTTATTTTTCAAACAACTAAAAATTAGTAATTTCAGAATATTTTATTCATATTTGGCATGATAAACTCATAGTAAACTGGATTAAAAGAATTAGTATAGACCACACTATACCTACATTACCACAAATACTATGAGTTATCTCAATTACTCCGACTCAAACTTCTTTCTAATTCTACAATTAATCCCAATTTTTGTTATTAGTTGGAGTCGGACTAAAGATGATAATGAGTGTAGTGTAACCTACAGAATAGTCCAGGTGGCACCAAATTATTTGCTGGAGCTTGGACGAATGTGCTATGTGGGTACAGAATATCAAAATGCCAAAAGAAAGTGCATTGCGGGAATAAGTTAGGTTGTACAACCCAAGGTACTGAAATATGTACATTGAACTGTGCAAAATACTACAGTGGAAGGGGAAGGGGGGTAGCATTGACTGAGTGAGTTCTGGGGAGGAATAACACAAGCTGATTGGTTTCAAGCAATCTGTGGTGGGTTTTCAGATGCTTTGCATCTGCATCATGTCATTTCATGAACACCTAACTTAACTTACTCGGGCTTTTTTCGAAAGCTTCCCACAATCTGGGATACTTATTGGCCACCCGGCAAATTGGGGCTCTCCCAATTTTTGCAAATTGTGTGTCAGCTGATGGAAAATCCCTTTCACCAAATTGGGGTCAACGTGACAATGACGACACATGATTTGTGGAGGAATCCCCAGTTTTTACCTTCTATTCTATTCCTCCCTCTCTTTTTTTACCCCACATCAGCGGTTGGTGTGCTGCAGGGACCAGCGTTTCTTTTAGATCCCCTTCCCATTCATGGCCCATTCACACCAAGCAAGCCCGTGCCGCACTTGCATCTGCGTTCCCAAAATGGAGGAAGGTAAAATCGAGAAACAAATAAATATTCAAAAGCCTTGTCTTTTCTTACTGCAACTATTGTTCAAGCACTGTGCAATTGCATTAGAGTGCCGTTCCTTTCTGTCATCCATTAAAGTAATTTCTAATTGCATATTTCATATTTCTTGGTTGATAATAAATTCCCTCAAAGTTACTTGATGCATGCATGCATGCGGCAACATTGGTGTATGTGAATAGGCCATTGGAACCAGTCCTTTCTCTCACAAGTTGGACTCCACAAGGAATAAGCCTATTCTACCTTATGCTTTGGGGTTAGATGACGGGTGCTTGAGAGGTTGGATGCTTGCCACTTCCTCAATCCAAGACCAATAGAGATATCCACAAAGTGACTTAGCCCTTAACCCCTAGGTGATTGAACGACAATTTTAAAGTCGTTGTCCATTTTTTTACAGGTTGCCCATAATGAAACAGTTATTTTTATAAAAAATATAAATATTTTCAAATAGGAAATCAAGTCCATTTTCTAACGCAATTTGAATCATATCAATTCAAGTCAAACTCCACCAAGGAGAAATTTTCAAAGACAAAGACCTCGATATTGTCCTAGTGTTATTAAATTTATTAATTGTGGAAAGTAATGATGTACTCGCCTTTGAAAAGATTACTTGATTCAATTTTATAATATAATGTCTAGTTTTAACCTATCATAACAACTTTCAAATCCTCAAAACAAAATTTGTAGTTTTGATAAAATTTTGAAGTTAAGTACTTCTAAATTCATTACGTGAAGATATAAAAATATTTTTGGAAATTTAACCTTGAGAATAATTTAAAAAAATCATGGTTCTCATTTTCTACGTTGGATCGAAATTTATTGAAGATAAAGAGGTCTTATATTATTACACATATACATTTAGTCCAATTCCCCATTGTCATTTAGGAGTTGACATCTAACAGCCTGAGGGATATAGGACAAAATATAGATGACTTATAATATGTGCCTTCCATATGTTGATGAACTTCCAAAAAGAACTTCAAAATGAAAGAAAGAGCTTCAAAAACTGGTATTGGTGAGACTGAGAAACCTCTTGTCCTATCAACCCTTTATATTAGAAAGGATCACTTCTAGAAGTAAAAGTAGAAATAGAAGCTTTTAGAGATCCGAAAGGATTTGGATCACTATAGAACCTTCCAAGAAGCTTTCAAAAGACTACGAAAGGTCTAGTAGACTACGGAAGCTTCTAAGAGACTATCAAAGGTCATGTTCAGTGACATCACCTCACTTTTTAGCGACGAGTTCTAAAAGGACCATGAGTTCCTTGAATCTATTAGGACATTCTATCATCAACCTCCAAAAGACCGGAGCGTTTTTCCTCCAAAAACACTCCAATGCTGCCATTTTTACTTTCCCATGCAAATATTTGCATGGGAAAGTAAAAAATGGAATTATCACTTGTGCAAACAAGAAATCTTACCAACGATCATCGATAATTTAGATAAAGAATATCATTAACTATTTTTTCCTTAAGACTACATGAATATATTTTCAAAGTTAAGCTATTGATGATAATGCAAAGTAATTGAGGATTTATAAACCTTGTAATGAACTATGATGTGTAGGTACGGTTTTACAAAGCAAAGAAAAATCAATGAAGTTTTGAGGAATTAACAATGAGGAATACAAACAAATACATAGATCGTTGTTAACAGGTTTGGGAGCTATACAAAGCTACGTTGAAAAGTACGAAATTACAAAGGAGTAAAAGACATTTGTGACAATCGAAATATAGACTCTCTCACATGTGATGTTGTAAGACCTCAAATAGCTAAAGGGAGGTGAAACCTTCATATGTTGTAAAAACCATGGGACTTCAAGCCTAAAATTCTATCCTTCTTGTTAAACAGGTTGATTAGCATAGCTCTGAAATGAGAAGACATTTTGATAGAGCTCATCTTTCTCAAAAAAAAAGTCTTATCACTGCTGGTATGTATCTTATAAGGGGCCTTGTGGTATTCTAATTGGGCGCCCTTGTTCTAATAAGGATCCCATAATATTATTTTGGCATTTGATATTTTCAAATCATTCCTTTATTTTGTAATATTCTTGTTTCCAATCAAATGCTCAAATAATGATTTACAACATTTTTAGTGATGTGCATAGGATCAAGTAAATGTTGTATTGAAAACTTCTTCTAATACTCGAGCTCATAAAATATAGATTATCTCTTCATACCAAAGGGTTTAGGGACTGGTTGGAATGCAGTACCTAGCGTTGATGATTGAGAGGCCATAAAATTATTCCACATTATTGTGCAATCGTATGTTGTCGAATGATGGAGATATGACCTTGCCTCAACATATCTATTAAAAATATTTTTCAACTCTGTGCAGAATAGATGCAACTCATTCAAAAACATATGAAATTCATTGTAGACTATCTTCTTCAACAAGTATGACTTTCTTGCATGAATTTGGTCCATGCATAAGTAACACACATTATAGCCTTTATTTATCATTCCCAACAAGATAATAGAATTAACCGAAAAGAAGCTCCTAAAGAGAAAACTCAGCTCAAACTCATGTTAGACTCGTTTTGAGTTGAAGAAAGCTCCAAAACTGAGACTAAGCCGAGTTTCTAAATTCTCTAAAACAAGCACCTGACAATATCTTAGCTGCGGGACCCTTAGTTGCGAACACGTTCCCCCAACCCTCAGTTGCTATTCAATTCGAGACCAAGTTACTATTCACTGAGAATATGTGACAGTGGATCTTATTTTTAGTGACAAGACTCTTGTTTGACTCCCGTTGCAACCTCTTTTGTTTTCGGTTAACTCAAATATCACAAATTTTTCCATTAGGAATATTATTTATTCATAAAAAACTTGTAGAATAATATACTTTATAAAAATATTAATTTTATATAATTTTATACATATACATATTTAATTCAATTTTTATACATATACGTATTTAATTTAACTAAAATTTATACATATATACATTTTATTTTATTTTATATACATATAATATACTTCTTCATACTTACATATGCATATACATGTACTACTATCAATCAAAATCAATTATTATTTTAATCATACATTTAAGTATCAAGAAATCGAAGACAATACCAAATATTGCAGAAGCTCCATGATAGTCTTTAATTGTCCAAAGAACAATTGCACGCAATGTCAACATTTGATCTTTTTGTCTTAAGGTGTCTCGTGCTGGAACTCTAGGTGACCACAATTTCTTTAATTCATCAATTAATGGCCGTAAGCAAACATCCATGGTATTAACTTGGTACTTTCTTAGGATCATTATGTTTAAAAACATAAATTCTTTCATTGTAACCAAATGAAAGAGGAAAATTGTAAACAATAACTATAACAACCTATATTGAATGTGAAGAACTAGGTAGTGAAGAAGGATTGAAAACACACAATTCGCTATTTACACACTTGGCCATATAATCGTGCACTTGGCCCCCATGCGCATAAAAAATATTGTCTAATTTATTTATTTTAAAACGGAGATTTTTGTCTTTCTACAATCCCTTACATTGTAAACAAACAATTCTTATATGTATTTTTCATTTTCATCTTGTTTTCTTTCTTGTCTTCCTCTTGTCTTTCTTTTTGTCTTCCTTCTTGTCTTTCTTCTTGTCTTCTTTCTTGTCTTCCTCTTTGTCTTCCTTTTTGTCTTTCTTTTTTGTCTTTTTTTTTTCTTCTATTGTTTCTTCAATTGTAGCTGCTGAACTCTAAACGGCGGATGCAAAGAAACAAAAAAAACACTTTATTTGGCCGTGGGGTGCAACTAAATCCTACACGGTGGTTGTCCAAAAAAAATAAATTTAAATTAAATTATTTAAAAACCGTTGTGTGCACGGTCGCACACCCAAAATCCCTCTCTCACTCCCTCCCCTCTCCCCTCTTTCTTCTCCCTCTCTTCCTTCCTTCTCTCCTTTCCCTCTCCTCATATATAGGGGAAAAGGAAAGAGTCTCTTCCACTCCCTCTTCTCATATATATAGGAGAGAGGAGAGAGTCTCTCCCACTCCCTCTTCTCATATATATAGGAGAGAGGAGAGAGTCTCTCCCACTCCCTCTCCATCTCCCTACCTTCTCTTCATATATATAGGGGAGATGAGAGAGTCTCTTCCACTCCCTCCCCTCTCTCCTCTCCCCTATATATATATGAGGAGAGGGGAAGGAGATGAAGAGGGAGTGGAGAGAGGGACTTTGGGTGCGTGGCTGCGCATCCAATGGCTAAAAATAGATTTTTAAAAAATAGATTTTTTAAAAATTAATTTTTAAAATTAATTAATTTCTTGGGCAACCGACGTGTAGGGTTCAGCAGCACCAAACGACCAAATAAAGTATTTATTTATTTATTCATTTTTAAAGCGACCGCCATGTAGAGTTCAACAACACTAAATGGCCAAATGAAGTACATTTTTATTTTTATTTATTTATTTATATATTTTTAGGTAGCCACCGTTTTATAAAGGTTTAGCAGTACTGAACGGCCAAATAATGTAATTAAAAAAATTATTTATTTTTAAGGCAGCCGCCGTATAGAGTTCAGCAACACCGAACGACAAAATTAAGTAATTTATATATATGTTTTGCTTTGCGGCCGTCGTTTTGGATTCAGTAGTCAGAGCTGAAGAAAAAATAGAAGAAAAAGATAAAAGAAAAGATAAATAAAATAATTGTTTGTTTACAATGTAAGTGATTGTAGAAAGACAAAAATCGATGTTTTTTAGAGAACTTTTTGGCAAATTTTTTTAAGTCATATATGATTATGAAATGAACGCACTTGATTAAGTTCTTAAATAGCAAACTGTGTGTTTGAAGCCGTGGGTTGCAAATGAAGTTTTAAACCTTCAAAATATGAATCAATATTCATATTAAACACACAATTCCCTACTTTTGCACTTGGCCAAGTGCATTCATTTCGGGACCTAATTGTGCTAAAAAACAACTATAAGAAAATTTGCGAAAAGACAACAACTTTTTTTGTTTGTTGAAATATGAAGTGCATTGCAATAAAAGATGAATATTTCAGTTTTTCCATAACAAAAATTTGAATTTCATTAATTTTTATAGAAAAACATCAAAAGCAGGACGCAAACCAAAGGAAAAGGTGCGTTGGGGTTGTTGCAACATGGAGTAGATGCGAGAGCTAACGCATCGGCATGAAAGAAGAGAAAGAAGTAAAATAAAGATTTATTTTTATTTTTTTCGTTCATCCTAGGGGGTAAAGAGTATGTGACCACATCAAGGCCTTGCTCTGGCTTGGTTGCGTACCCTACACCCCGTAGCGCAACAAAAAATAATTTTCATTTAAAATAAAAATAAAAATTGTATATATATATATATATATATATATATATATATATATATATATATATATATATATATATATATATATATATATATATATATATATATTCCTACGGGACCAAAGGTGCACGCACCCCTCTTTGAAGGCCCCGGCCAAAGCCAAGGTAATGGCCAAGTCCTTGGCCAATTTTTTATTAATAACAATAATAATAATAATATTATTATTATTGTTTTTGTGCTACAGGGTGGAGGGTCGGCCAAACCAGAGCAAAGCATTGACCTTATAGCCGCGTACCCTCCATCTCCTAGCGAAAAAGGGAGTTTTCTTCTTTTTTCTTTGAAAATTCAAAGAATATTTGACAGTATCTGCGGGAGTATTATAAGAGTGAATCTCATAACTAAGTCCTTCAAATCAAATTTTGAAATGCGGAGAGAGGGCAGGGTTTCAACATCCCAATCTCCTTTATAGGAAGTTGGTACTCAATAATTAAGCTCATAAAATGAACCCAATCATTTGGAGGCAGTCCACTTTAGCTTTAGTAAATGCAGAAGTTGAACTTATTAAGTAAAGTCACATGTTCAATATAGTTTGAACAAAAAGATAGATTTCTAGGCTTAGGTTTCAAATACCAAAGCTAAATTAAAAAAATAAAATTAAAAAAATACAATTATGAGTAAAAAAGGAAGTAAGGGGTTTGGCTAGGCCTAGGCAGTTGGGAGTCGCATGTCGCGACTTAGGAGCCACATCTTTGGGAGTCGCCTGTTGCGACTGCTGCCCGATGAGTGTTCTCCATCACCTCCCTCTAAAAATTGATTCTTCATTTGCTTATGAATTGTTCCAAAATGGATTTCATGATAGAGATCTGTTGCATATAGAATCAAATTATGAAATATCCTAAATACAGGTAATGGTGTTTTCAAAAGAAAGAAACGTGAAAATGTCCAAGAATGTGTAGTGTATCCTTTTTGCAACCAAAGTTGTGGCAAAAAAAATTTGGCCAAAATTATCATGCAATTTCTTCCGGACTGAATTTTAGTGCGTCCACTAGCCAAGTGCATGATTATATGGCCAAGAGATAAAATAGAGAATTGTGTGTTAATGGTTCTCCATGATTCTGAATCATATACACTACGAATGTACCCAACAATATCTATAGAAGTAGTAGTTGAATTCAACTACGGTGACATGCACTCAGATTAATACAACTGTACCAGTCTTCAAATTAACAGATTAATCCGCACCACCTATCATTCAAAACCCACATTAGTACTTGAAACTTGAATGTTTTATGGTGCATTCCTAATAAGTTTCACTACTAGAAAATGGTGACCAAATCAACAACATTTTGTTGTTCTGTGCATTGTAATGACCGTTTTCACAGTTTTTCAAGCTTTCTGTTTGGCAACAAAAAATCTCGTTTGATTTCTGTTGGTTTAGGCACTAAGAAAAATTGTGACTGAATCAACAAAAATCTGGCAAATTTCATAAATTACCAATTTTAAAAATGTTGAAAAGTCCATTAGGAAGCATCAATTTTACAAGAACATTAAAAATTAGATTGGAAAATATTTAATATAGTATTTAGAATAGTTTTCAATTTTTAATATAGTAAAATGGAATATTTTGGAATATTTTGGTATTTTTTCAAAATATTTTATATTTTGGAATCTATTAGAATATTTCTAGAATCAACTTAAATATTCTTACGGTCTAATTTCCAAAAATAGTTTTAGATCTTTATTTCATTGTAATTTTGATTATAAAAGCAGGAAAAAAAAAGTAATGAAAAGAACAACATTATGTTCCCTAACTAGTGAAATTTGTAATAGAAGACAATATAGAGGTGTTGTTTTTTTAAAAAGTTCCCCTAAGTGAAGTTTAACTTGGATTGGCATAATTCGAATCTGATTCAAAAGCATACTTGATTTCCTATTATAAAATAATTATAATTTAATCAAATCTTTAATTTTTTGGTCTTGGGCAGCTCATATAAAAGGGGGTATCGACCAAAAAAATGATCTCGTTATGGATTAAATTGAGTTCAAAATCTAACTTTCTTTGATCTCAATTTGAGCAACTTTTCAAAAAATAAAATAGCAAAATCATTTAATTTCTTACTACAACATTTTGACCATTGAATTTTTTTTCATTCAATAATCCCAAAGTTATGAATTTCCAATTTAGTTTTTTACTTTCATTCTATACACTTCTCTTTCATTACTTCATTTTAAGGTGAATGTTCAAGGTTTTACTTAGTTTTATTTTTTATTGGACCCACAACTCGGTTCTCTAACATACAATCAAAAAAATTCAATTGAAACAGAAAGGCATATATGATGAAATGTCAAAAACTACAATGTACATGTGGAGTCAGGCAATACCCATGGCATGAATTAGATGAATTTGTCATAAATAAGAGAGAAAACCCACAATCTCCATTACATGAATAGTTCGACCAAGAAACATATGATATGTGCCTAAAACATTTATCCAACAATAAAACACCAGACCCAGATAAAATCCCAAACTCAATTTTAAAAAATATGCTCGAAAGCTTCCATAAACTATTATTCCAATTTTATATCCATTGCTACATATGAAAACAAATCCTAGCATCATGGAAAATAAGCTTAACTACACTATTATATAAAGGGGGGATCCATCACTATTACCAAACCATAGATCCATCGCACTCGTAAATACAATTTACAAACTATTTACTAGTACTTTAACATTGATACTCTCATCATGTGGTGAAAAACACCAAATACTACACGACAAACAAGAAGGATTAAGAGCAGAAAGAAGCACATTTAAACAACACCAAATCCTTATAGCAGCTCTAGAAGACGCAAGATTCACAATCCAAAACATCTACGTATTATATATAGAGTTCAAAAATGCATTTGGTTTCCTCGACCACGCAAGACTCCTAGCCATACTGAAAGACCTTGGGTATCCTGTAGATGTAGTAATATTAGTTGGAAATATATACTCACATTCCACCACAATATTTATCGGTGAAAATTTTAGCATAACAAAACCAATACCAATTCAAAGAAAGACATACAAGGAGACACACTAAGCCTGTATCTATTTCTAATATTTCTAAAACCACTACTCCGATGACTACAAAGAGGAAAAAATGGATACACGTATGGTACATCCAAACTAACCATTAGCTTTGCAGCATACGCAGATGACCTAGCAGCTGTAGCAAATAACCTCCAATTATGAGTACTTTGACAAGTTGCCCGGTCAACGCACTATATAGCCGGCCGAGGGGTGGGGTGAATGAACTCCAAGCAATGGACTCCTTTAGCTAGAAATGGATGAGGTGAATCAACTAAACATCATCGTGGAAAAAAAATGAATAAATGGCAAAATGGATATGTGCAAGAAAATGGCAGCACAAAATACACAATTAAAAATGCCCAACAAATCCACACAATGATCCCAATTCACACCAATTTGACCATGGGTAACAAGTACTCAAAAATGGGTCAATTTTGGTGGTAGGGATGGTCAATTAGAGGGAATTTGCACCTCTAATAAAACTGGCAGCACAAAATTTAGGTAAAAGTTGACCTAAACAATGCCACAAGTGTCTCAATTGCACACCAAATTCCCACGGGTATTAAAGTACTCAAAAATGGGCTTAGATTAATGAGAAAATTGAGTGGGTGAGGTGAATTTGCACCCTCACCCAAAAGGACAGCACAAAGTTTAACTAAAATTTGGTCTAAAAAGTACCACAAATGCCCCAATTTCGCACCAATTGCCTATGGGTACTTAAGTACTCACAAATGGGCTTAGTTTGATAAGAAAATCGAGTGGTGAGGTGAATTTGCACCCTCACCCTAAAATGGCAGCACAAAATCTCACTAAAATTTGACCTAAAAAATTGCCATAAGTGTATCAATTCTTTACCAATTGCCTATGAGTACTAAGTACTCAAAAATGGACTTCAATTGGGCCAATTGTACCTTCAAGTGCCCAAAAACCACAATTGCACAAAAATTACAGCACACCCATACGAACTCAAATGGTCATCAAAATTATTCCAAATGACACAATTCCCAACACAAATGTCCCAAATGACCTAATGCATCCATGGAGGGTTGAAATGGGACAAATCCATACCCCACGAGAGAATTCAAACCCTAATTTCCACCACAAAATCACCTAATTGATACAATTGGGTGGAATCAAAACCCGGTGCAATTTTGGCAGCACTTCTGCGCTATGCCATGCACCGGGATTCTTGAGTTCCACTCACACACCATCACTATAAAATGAAGATAAAATAAAGTAAAAGAAGGAAAAAACAAGGCAACATGCGAACTTGGGCATCAATGGACAAGAATAATATAAAGAAAGTAAATAAGAGCAATTAGGATTGCGATTTTAGTCACTATGAGTCCATACTACAATTAGCAAATCATAGGAGGCCGAATTACACCAAAAAATCAATCAAATAGAGAGGGAAGGGAGGCAATTAGGACCTCCCTCCATGTTATTACCCTATCTACCCTCCCTTATATCACGTGGGGAAGGTGACAGGGGTGCCGGTGCGATGAGCGTGGGCTGTCGCAAATGGCCGACTTCCCTATTGTACTCGCCCTGCGTTCTCACCTCCGTCGTCACGCCGATTCCGCAGCTCCCTCGATGACGCCGCCGTTCCTTGTGTTGATCCTCGTCGCTGCTGATTCTTCGCTGCTTGGTTCCGTGGTGCTCAATTCCGCCACAGCTGGTCGTCCTCGTCGGCGCTGAAGCTGCCAATGCATGTCTTGAGGTTCCGGATCCACCGCCCCGTCGCTCGTCTGCTGCGATGCTGCGAAGCAGCCCCGCTCCAATGCCTTGCGATCACGTTGTTGGGTCCGGATTGCACCTTGATTCCCTCTCCGTGTACTGCCGACACCACCGTATCTCCAGCCGCTCGTGCTCGTCGTCTTTGTACTTCGCCGTAGCCCTCCTTCCTCCGCACTGCTGCAACAACAGCTACCAGTCTCCTAGCCGCAGCCACCTCTCCGATCGTCCGCCTTTCGCACAAGAATCTAAGCAATTCTTATTTCCGTGTCCTCAGTTATTAGACTCACTCCAATAGGATGGTGAATTTGATCCCCTCTCAATCTCGTCGACTGCCAAATCCTTGTATGTCTCAAATCATCACAACAATAAATGCTCCCTATACAAAAGATAGGGAACTCTTCGTCGCCACTAATCTCTTGACGGCAAAAAACTCCGTCCCCGCTACTTCTGATCTTCGCCCGAGCCGGAACCGCTGCCCCAGCACTGATCTCCCAATTCGTCGTTCCCTAGCCTTGCAATCGCAACTTCCAGCACAGAAAAATCCCTACCCTAAAAAAACGCCCTACCAAATCTCTAAACACACAAAGAACTCTCAATCCTTGTCTGCCCCGCTGCCACCTTGATCGAGATTCAAAAACTAGTCTACCGTACCCCAGCAACTAACCGCAAGACAGAGGAGAGAGACGACTACCAAGACAGAAGGATGAGGTTACATCCTCATCCAATTTTCATCCGCCCCAAAATTCATCCAAAGGGCTAGTCGACCATCCATCATCTTTATCTTCACTAAACTCCCAATTTACTCCTAGTTTACCGGGGTAAATTCTCCCCAAAGTTAGAACTTGGACTTTAGTCATAAAGCATTGTCCAAATTCCACAAGGATAATCTAAGAAATACCCTACTAAAATAATAGACAAAACAATATAAACACTAAAATCCCACAATTAAATGGTCAGAAAATGCTACGAAGCTAAAATTACTCAGACAAATAGGAATAATAAAAAAGGGCAACTAAAACCAAAAACAAAGTGCACGCAAAGCACCAAAATGTCTAATCACCTAAAACGTTGCACTTAGACAAAGAATTAATAGAAAAGAACAAAAAACCTCACGGTAAAGGTTTACCGTGAGTGTAGACCGTTTCGACGGTTCACACCAGTCATTGCAAATTCAACTAAACAAACTAGATAAATATTGTGAATGGGCGTGAATGGGCTAGAATGGACTTGGGAGTACAAAATGCGCCATTACAGGATGTCCCAATAAATCTTAAACAAAACCCGAAACTTTCAAAACCCAAATTCAAAACCAAAACATGTTTTACAGAAACAAACAAATACCCGTCCTACACCAAAACAAACCATACATATATTTGGGCATACAACTAGTACCCTCACTAAAATGGAAACTACAAATACATATTACTACAAATAAAATATCAGACTAACGCAAACAACTTATAAAGTGCCCAACAACAATCAAACAAAAAATTAGCATGGTAGACACTGTCATTAGAGCCGGTATTGCATATATAGCTTCTATGTATTTTCGTATTTCCTACCAACCATTAAAAAACTTGATAAAAAAATCATAGGAATCCAAAAAGTAATATGCGGTTTACCAAAATGTACAGTACAACAAATGTAATAACACAACTACCACATGAATTATTTGGACTTGAAGCATTCTCACTAGAAAATGCATACTTGCTTTGCATTGGTGAACAACTTAGATATGCACTTAATGACTCCGGAAGACTAATAATATACAGAGGACTTATACACCACATTCTAGCTAAACATGGAGGCGCAAAAAATATCCCAAGAATAAAACAACACGATTGCGTTTGATCACCAACCACACGAACACTATTTTAGTTAAAAAGAGCTAGGGGAATCCACCTCAAAAGTACAAACGAAAACTTCCAATTCCATATGACGGAATTAGAATTAGAGTGGCAGGCACAAGCTACAGTTGAACTACCACATCTCAACCCCAAACTATCACTTAGACTACTATATAAACTTCTAATATACAACATATACAAAATAAAACACATCACCCTCCCCATTGGCACAAACCTCATGACACGAGAAAACTTCAAAACATACTACAATATTCTAACCAAACTAGAAAAAAAAACCCATTAAATATAGCAAAACAACTTTTCAGTTATCCAAGCTGTATACTAAACCGCCCAAATCCATGCTTGAAACACCCACCAGCCCGTACACTTAAAACAAGATACATCTCAGACAACTGAGACCTACTTCTGAGAATACCAGAAACCCTCTTCTACCCACTAGCTCCACAAAAACCACACCATCCAAACCCACCTCCAAATATTAAAAACAACACACTTAGATTTCTCATACACATAATACTAGACCACAAAATAAACAAATCAAAAGATAATTAAGAAATAACAAAGAAATACAACACATACCTATGCAAATGGACACTCCATAACAACACAACATACCACAAATGGATGCCACAACGGGAACTCTTCCCTCTTAACCAACCAACAGTAATTGAACACAACGTCGCATTATTAACAAAATACTACACAAAATTACAACATAGACATTATAAATATATCATTAATGCACACTTCTTCCATGTACAAACTAGAGATGCAAGATTCATCCCTCCACCCACAATAATTCCACTCACACATATATCCCTAAAAGAATGTAACCTAGAAAAAGACATAATTACCAATAGAAATAGTATACATATACATAATGAACGCACCTACATATATGAAGACACCGGTAGACACCTTATCACTATACCAACCACTAAATTAAAATGGTTATGGAAACAATACAACAAAGAAATTTATAGCTCATACGGCCTAGTACCACCAACACAACCATTCGAAAAGGAAATAGTATGGCTTTATCAAAGATATAATCATAAAATCCCCCAAAAGACCCACTAAAAGCAGCACAACATACTCTATCAATTAACATCCTTGACTCCATTACTACAACTTTTAATATCTTCCACTCGTACTTCTCCTCGCCAGTAACATGTTCCACACAAATTTCAGAATTCTTCTCCCCATTTGTAAGAGACAATTTTTTGAATCACTCAGTCCTCTCCTCTAATACAAATGGAAAGGAATCGGTTATGCCCACCCACATAATGAAGAAATGGCCCAACAAGCAATATATTGGGCACATTGGCAACAAAAAACGATCCAAATACCATCACTATATTAGTAATACCAAACATTAATTGGTACAAAAACGTCTCTCCACATATTGGACCATTCCCAGAGACACATGTGATTGCACACTTTGCTGCATACACCATCATATATGAAGAACCAACAATCCCCCTAGAATTTCATAAACCACAAACAAAACTACTCGCGATACACGTTCTTTGCATTCACCACCAAAACTACAACATTGGTACATCCAACCAAATAGACATGATCAAAACGACAATCGAAAACTTGCAAATTTCACAATATCACATGCAAACTGCCCCAACACACCGGTTAATAAAATCAAAAAGTGGAATAAACTCATATACTCGCTCCACATCAACCCGGCCACCATAAACACACTACTACTACCAAACTTTGAAATAAACACTACACTTAAATTCCTACTGCAACATAGCTACTATACTGATGGATCCTTCAAATCCCTTGAACAAGATATTGATGGACATTGGAAAAAAGAAAAAGCTGGTTATCGAATATACAACTCGACAAAAGTAGAAATACAAATATCAAAACGACTACTTGGCCTACAAACTAGTTTTAGAGCCCAACTAATAGCTATACATAAAACACTTAGACTAATTACTACTAAATACCCAAATGAACTTGCACATATATTTATTGGTTGCCTCAATTGTCTATACAACTTCAACATACAACTTAAACACCCAACCCTACACAACAATTATGCTGACAAAACTATATTAACATCCATGGTAGAAATGCTAAAACTTCGTACACAACCCTCCACATTCTACAAAGTAAGAGCACATGCCAACATTAACGGTAATGAACAAGCAGACAAACTTGCAAAAGATGGTGCCAGAAAGAAATATTACTTTGCTATAAATACAAACAAATTTGCACATACTACACCATATGACTTCCAAAAAGACACATGACATGGACCTAGAAAACGACCTGACAAAGACCTAGTCAGATGTCTCAAAACATACATAACTAAATACGACCGTGAAAATAACCTAAAACTAATGTCAATACGTTTTCCCAACATTAGCAAATGGACAATGAACCTGGATATAGATAATGAACTATCTAATGCATTTTGGTCCAACCCCGCAATCACGGACTCACAAAAAATTAAGCCTATTAAAATTTTGCATTGGTCTATACATGGGAAATGCTAGAAAACAACTATTCTTCGGTAGAGAAAAATTCCCATCAATCATATGCCCCATGTGCAACTCCACAGACGCAGATACATGGCTACGTGTACTTTTAAAATGTAACCACCATCACATACACGCCATTAGAGTTAAAAACATAACAAAGCAATATGGGAATTTTGAAAACTAATCCTATCATCACAAAAATCTAGATGTTACATCCTCACGAACGCAAGGACATTCGACAATTATCTACAAGAAAACACAGTACCACCATGGCTCCTACCCTACACACATGGAAGGAAAAAATGCCACTGCAATGCTAGATTCAAACTAAATATTTTATGTGTCAAAGGACTTCCGTACAATAATGACCCACCACCAAATTCAGAGGACAACCTCACAATACAATTTATTGGATTTACATAGTGCAACGACAAATTCCTATAAGAAACAATAGACAACAAAGTCCAAAGATACCAACCATTAATTAATAGCATTGTGAACCAAGGTTGGAAAATAGACCCACTTATAGTCATTATGGCAGGTGTAAGAGGAACAACTCATGCTCCCTCAATGAGAGTCTTTGTAAAAAAAAATTGAACTACCAGAAACCTCTATTAAAAACACATTCAAAGAAATAAACACCATTGCTATATACCATGCCGGATCAATTAAATTACATATAGAAGAATAGAAAAAAACTAGCCATTACCATTAAAATAAACAAGAACAAGTTTTCACAAAAAATGGGGGATAGTGGCTAAACCACTATTTTTTTCTAGTTTGGCTTTTCTTGATTAGCTCAACCCAAAAAATTGTCTCATGAGGGCGGGACGGGGCCGTTGGTTGTTACAACTTTCCTGCCTATAATAAACTCACTAGCAGCACCAAGTCATGGATACCACATTACTGCTCAAACGGGCACAGCAAAAATCAAAATCGAACCATATATATGTAATACAACGTCCTTTAAGTACCAAATGTGGAGCCATAACTTGGTGATCACCACCAAAACTTACTACAATTTATACACTAACTAGATCTAACCACCCATTCAAGGTTACTATTTGTTACCAGTAATTATTACTGGTCATTAAAGTGTATTCCGGCAAGGGAGAGTAGTTTTGTTCCAATGGCCCTTTGTCCAGTGGGCACTAGGTCATTAACATTACAAATAGACACTTTATCTATCTATCTATCTATCTATGCAAAAACAATAAAAGAAAACTTACGATGAAAAAAGGTATTTAAGTTGAATCAAACATAAAATGTAAAAAAAAGAATGGGAAAAAATGTTTTTCTAACATAAAATAAAAAAACAATGGAAAATAATGTTTCCAAATTGAAAATAAATAAAAATATATATATATATATTTTTTCTAGATATAGAAATATGCTTGCATAATCTACAGCAAAATATTTTGATTGTTTGGTTTTTTATTAACATGTTAAAAATATCCAAAGTCTGTTGGAAAAAAAAAGACAACTTCCAGCCTTCATGATTTTGTCTTAAATAAATAAAATTCAAAATTTTTTGAATTTTTTTCTAGATATAGAAATACGTCTGCATGATCTACTCCAAAAGAATATTCGATTTCTTTTTAACATTGTTAAAATTATCCAAAGTCCGATGGAAAAAGAAACGCAGCTCTCAACCTTCATCATTTTGTCAATAGAAATAGCCTTCATGATTTTATCAATTTTTTTTGAAATTTTTTTAGACACAAAAAAAATCCTACATAATCTATTGCAAAAGGAAATTGAAAAATAAATAATTTTACATGGCAAATTTTTGAATGGTTACGTTCGTTTATAATTATCAAAAACTTTCATTGATTTGCATGTACAATTCTATGTGCTGAAGTGGTTTAGAGCATGGTTTGGAATTAGGAGGTCTTCTGTTCAATTCCGGCCACTTGCAATGGAACCCGGGTAGATAGTGGTGGATCCTACAGTGGAGTTTCGAGCACCTACTATTTTTTAGGGCAACCACATTTTTCCTAGGTAGTCCACTTTTTTATGTTTGCAAACCAGAAACAATTTTGGGCAGGTTTCATATATTTCATTGTGGATCTTTTTTTTCTTTGAAAAAGATAAAAATATTCTGACCAAAACAAAAATTTCGGAACAACAAATTTGGGTTGGAAAAAGTCATGGATAACTCGTCCAAATAAACTGCCGTGATCAACGTTTTCCTGTTGATACGGTCTGAAGAGTTTCTAATAGTGTTTGTTTTTTTTCTCTAGTACTCTTTCTGGAACATGTACTCCAGCTAATACTCCGTCCTCGTCTTTTTGGTCTCTTCCTCGTGTCTATCCAATTTCTACAGATTGTTTGAGCGTAATGTAGTGCCTTAGCAAATTGCCGAATCTTCTATGTTGTCTAATCGAATTAGCCCAAATAGATTTTGATGCTATCGAGTATCACAAGGTCAAATTCGTCCTCACCAAGTGTGAACCGTCGAGACGGTCCACACTCACAGTAAACCTTTACTGTGAGGTTTTGTGATTTTTTCCTCTATTTATTTGGCTAAGTGCAGCATTTTAGCTGATTAGACATTTTGGTGCTTTGCAAGCAAGGTCCATTTGGTTTTATTTGCTCTTTTTTATTTTTCCTAATTTTCTGAGTAATTTTAGCTGCGTAGCATTTTCTGACCATTTAATTGTGGATTTTTAAGTGTTTGTGCTATTTTGTCTATTATTTTAGGAGAAGTATTCTTTAGTATATCTTTGTGGAATTTGGGCTTTACTCTTTGTGTAGAGTCCAAGTCTTAGTTTGTGGGGAAAAATATAACTCCCGGTGAACTAGGAGTAAAATAAGAGTTTAGTGGAGATAGGGTAGAATGGATGGTTGGATGTTTTTTGCTTGGATGAGAATTGGTGTGGATGGATGAAGCTTTGGGGTGGGAGTTTCAAACCCATTCCTGTTGCAAAACCAAGCAAGTTCTTTTGTGTGCCGTTAGTTGCTAGCAGATTTTTGAATCGGGAAGAGAGGCGGAGCCCTGCCGAGATCTAGATCTAGTTTTTGAGGTGAGAAGTAGAAAATCAGTGAGAGATTAGTGTAGGCTTCTTTGGGGTGCGTGATAATAGATTGTAAGAAGGAACAGGAGGAAGATCAGGTAACGAGACCGAGAGTAGAAGCGCTGAAGGCGACGATGCAGTTGCAGTTTGGAGCGTCGGCCGTTGCGACCAGGGGTGTAGCTAGCCGGCAAGGACGCTAACCGACCACGACCTCCAAAAGGAGTCGACTCTGCACCCGGGCTTCGGGGAACTGTGAGCTCACAACGGCAAGGCGAAGAGCTCGTGAGAACTGTGTGGCAGCGACGAATTCCGGGCGCGAGCGCCAATACAAGGATCACCATAGATCAGGGGCATTCACGGTCTGGAGAAGGAGTCAAGGGCGCAGAGCAGTTCCGGAGCGCCGACGATTGAAGAGAAGGTGTCGAGCCGGTACACGGCAACTCTGGAGCGTGAAGATTGCAGGACTAGGGCGAGGCGAGTAGTGACGACAAGGTACTGGCTGTGCGGCGGTGGAGATCGGTTGAGGTGAGATTCACGGCGGCAAAGATCTTGCAGTGGTAGCGAAGATCGGGCAATGCGGTGGCGACGGAGCCGGCGGTGACTTGCATTGACAACGCGACGTGTAGATTGCAGGACCAGGGCGAGGCATCAGGGAGCAAGGCGTGATTGCACGCCAACGGTGACAATCCGGCTCCACGAGAGTGCAGTGGCCTCCATCGATGACCTCCTGCTCTCAAGTGTGACATTACAGAGGGCCCAAGATGATATTAGGGAGGAAGTGCATTCCCACATCACCTCTTCCAATTTTGGTATTCTCCTATGAATGATTTAGTCTCATTGTTGCTTAGAGGGTTAAATAGAATTGAGTAGACAACCCTTGGTGATTTTAGTTACCTAAATTTGGAGTGTTTACTTCATGGAATCCTTAATCATTGGTTTATAAATGGTGTTTGAATTTTTCTTCTTGGAATTTGTGTGGTGATTGTGTGAATTTTGGCCCAGTGAGTGGTATAGCGCAGAAGCACTGCCCAATTTTCACAGGGCCAAATTTATTTGTGAAGGAGAAATAAGAGTAAAAATTAGGTTTTTTGGGCATGACGCGGAAGCACTGCACAAAATCCCTCCAACCTCCTTGCATGTTCATGATTGTATGAGACAATTGTAAGATTGGCTTGTTGTAGGACTTGTGGTTCAATAGAATCCCAAATTGTGAAATTTTGAGGCCATTTTGAGTCACATTAGCATTCTGTAATTTTTGGATTAGTGAGAGTTTTGAGCATTTGAAGGTGTCAATGGTCCAATTCAACCCCGTTTCTCAGTACTAAAGTACTTGCGAGGAATTTAGATTAATTGGGACAATTCCCACACTTTTTAGGCCAATTTCTAAGTGATTTTATGTGCTGTGATTTTTAGAGTAGTGCAATTTTTTGGCATTTGGGGTTGGCAATTGTCCAATTCAACCCCCGTTTGAGTACTAAAGTACTTAGGGGGAATTGAGATCAATTGGGACACTTCCCACACTTTTTAGGCCAATTCCTAGGTGATTTTGTATGCTGTGATTTTTAGAGTAGTGTGATTTTGTGGCATTTAGGGTTGGCAATGGTCCAATTCAACCCCATCTTTTACTACTAAAGTACTTAGGGGGAATTGCGATTAATTGGGACAATTCCCACACTTTTTAGGCCAACTTCTAGGTGATTTTGTGTGCTATAATTTTCTTGTACAAGTGCCAAACTCCCATTTGGGAGGTTTTATTTGCTAATTTAACCCAATTTGATGGTACTTGGTACCTAAGGTGGTAAGTGAATGTTTATGAGCCAATTTCGTGATGTTTGGAAATCATTGGAATGCTTTGCAAGTGCTGTAATTTCCTTGCACAAGTGCTAAAAACCTAATTAGGAGTTGTTATTTGCTAATTTAACCCAATTTGAAGGTACTTGGTACATACACTATAACAAAACATGGTAAAAAAACTGCAATCACAATTGACTGTGATTCTTTTTGCCACGTTTTTGTACATGCCCACTACGCGCGCATGCACAAAAACGTGGCAAAAAAAACCGCAGTCAATTTTGAGTGCGGTTTTTTTTTACCATGTTTTGTTATAGTGATAGGGTGATTAGTAAATGATTGTGAGTTCAATTTGTGATAGTTATTGCTTGTTTGAGTATTGTGTATGTGCTGCGATTTCCTTGTATGAGTGCACAACTCCCACATGAGTTGCCCAATTGGCCAAATGGACCCACATTAATGGTCCTAAGTACCTAGGGTAATTTGGTAGCAATGCATGGGTCCCATTGTGGTCATTGAGTTCGTATAGGAGTCCATTGCTTGGCATTTATTTACCCCACCCCTCGGCCGGCTATATGATGCGTTGACCGGGCAACCGGTCAAAGTACTCATACCAAGTTTGATGGAAACGTCATGTTTGAGTTGCCACCTTGTTGTGGAAATGCTAACTCGTCTATGGAGGGAATGGACAAGCGGTATGACAGTCATGCATGGTGTCGCACTTTGACGTCAAATATCCACAACAATCTAGGACTAAAGTTCAAAGGTCGAGTTGAGTAGGGCATATGGTTTGCAAAAATGTCGATTGTGATTACCTTGTGAAGATTTAAAGAAGAACGAGACGGAGTGGTCTGGTACCACTACCCTTCCCTTTGGTGTATGTCAAGATCCCCTGCAAATTCTTTTCTGGTTTGTAAAGTCTGCAAAAAAACCCTATTTATATTGACTTCTGTACAACGCGAATCTATTATGTGGTCAACGCTGGCAACATGTCTCAAGCATGCATTCATTTGGGAAATCATAGACACCCAATTGTTGAAGGCCGATGCAGTGAGACTTTGGAAACTGTCACAAAGTTGATCGCTCAAGAAGACGTGACCGGCAAACGCACGGTCGAGGAGAACTCAACGCTCAATCCTTCTTTTTTTCTCTTTTTCCCTCTCCCTCCTCCCTCCTTTTGCCTTTTTAGCTGTGAGTAGGTTCTGACGTTGCCTGCCTCTCTTGGGTCTATAACCACTCAATAGTTTGTATGATTTTTTACTTTTAAAAATTTCTATAGAGGAAATTGTGGCGGCAGGGACTAGTACTATGGGGAGGTCCCTCGAGACCAAGGCACCTTTGGGAGGCCTCTCCATCCTCAACCACTTTGGCATTTAGTATTATTCATTACATTTTTGTAGTTGTTTTTAATTTTAAAACAAGATATGGATTTATCTACTTATACATTGAAGGAGTCTTTATTTTGTATCCATGTGATCACCAAGGTTTTTCCATATAGAATTCATGTTTGCTTTTAGTTTTTTACTTTAGTATAAAAGACATTCTATTTTTATAATTGCTTTTTAATACTGATGCAATATATAAAAGTGAAACACCAAGACGGTTCCACATAGAATTCATGTTTATGTTTAGTCTTCTACCTTTATATAAAAATAGTTTACTTCGAATATCAAGTATTTCTTTCCAATATCAAATGTGACTAATGGCACTAACTCTTTAAATAGAAGTTAGTAACATTAGTCACAATTGATTTTATTTTCAATATCAATATTTTTTTACCAACACATTAAATGTTTGTCAATGATTTTGGTGATATAAAATGTGGTCCCATTTGAATTATAGACGACTACAATATTATTGATTGGTTTCTTCATTTATAATTAGGAATAATGTAGGGAGAGGCAACAAGGGTAGAGGGACAGGGCGGGCCGGTGAAAAAGGGTGGCTATGGGGAGGGTATAAATGGGGAATCAGTTAGGAGCTAATTATTTACATTTGGAAGGAAGGCAACATAAGAAAGAGTCTAAAACAAGAAGTGAGGTGTAAGAATGTGGCGGTTGAGACGTTAACTATGTTTCCTTGACTCCGCGTACGGCGATGGCAAGAGAGGAGATCGTGGTTGGAGCTACGAAAGTGCCCAGATAGTTCAAGGCACGCAAGATCATTTCAAATTTGAGATGCTTTTTAATTTACAATTTTACAGGGTAGTCTCTTTGCTTTTGAATTCAGTTATTCGTCCGAGACATTAACCCTTAAACGTAACATTGCTTTGTAGGAAAGTCAAACTACAACATTTAGCCTTCAAGATTTATCAATACCGGTATATATTTTGTAATATTTTTCATGCATAGAATTGAATGTTTCCTATCAATCTTGAAATTTTCAGATTTTTTTGATTTAATAAGGCCTTTTTAACAAATTTTTAAGACAAGTACTTCAAAAAATAAGTTTTATTACAAAAAAGCTTTAAAAAATTGATATTTTTTTGGGAGCAGATACAAATTACAATGGAGAATCACATGATATGTTTTCCATAGAAATTTTTTATTTAAATTTTGAAATTCGAAAGGTGAACATCCTATGTAGTGTAATTCATATTGAAGGTAGTAGAAGATTGCACAAGGCACACACAAACACAAGGAATGCGTAGAAAGAGATGATCGTTACTCAAAGGCCTTCCACCTTAAGTAGTGTACACTTAGAAGGTCACCATGGCGAACCATATGAGATAACCCATCACAAGGACAGTCTAGAGATCAGCCCATGCCTAACCCCTCCTCCCACACACCATTATTTAGCACCCGAACCTCTTTGGCTTCTAGCAATACTACCCTACATCATTTACCTCAATACTCCCACTTTGCGTAGAGCCAAAGCCTCTAAGTCCAAATGCTATTACTAATCGTTGGTGTCGGTCTCTACAAAGACCCTTCGTGAGCACATTCGCCACCATGTGCTCCATTGGACAATGATCCAACCGTATAACTTCCAATTCCAACTTCTCCCGAATGAAGTGGTATTGCACATCAATGTGCTTCGTGCGTGAATGATGTGTAGGGTTCTTTGCAAGTGAAATGCACCCTTGGTTGTCACACATGATTGTTGTAGCCTCACCTTATGTGCAACCCACATCCGCTATTAGTTGCCTCAACCAAATGGCCTCCTTTCTGCCGTGGCTCGTAGCCATGTACTCGGCCTCCACCGTTGATGTTGCCGTGGTTTGTTGCCGCTTGCTATTCCACGATACCGCTCCCAATCCGACTTTGAACACGTAGCCCGTTGTCGATCTTCGATTGCTTGTGTCTCCCGCGTAGTCCGCATCGCAATAGCCGCTCAACACAATGTCTTTGCCGCCAAGACACAACTTGACATCGCTTGTGCCCTTCAAGTACCGCATGATCCTCTTGACCGCCATCCAATGCATTGAGCCCGGTCTCGCCATGTGTTGATTCACCACGCTAATTGGATACGCAAGGTCAGGCCGTGTCGCAATCATCGCATACATCAACGACTCCACCGCTTGCTTGTATGGCACCTCCGCCATCGATTTAGCCTCCGCCACATAGTCCTCCTCCGAAAGCTTGACGAGCTTGGAGTTTGCATCCAATGGTGTTGCCACGGGCTTACAATCCTCCATCCCGAATCTCTTGAGCACGTCCATCACATACTTGCCTTGACTCATGGTGATAGTGCGTGTGGCCCTATCTCTCACAAACTCAACACCAAGACAAAAATGCAACTCTCCAAGATCACTCATCTCGTACTCTCTCTCTCAAGCATGGTTTTTAGTGCCTTCATTGAACTTATGAGGCTTGCAAGAATGATCAAATCATCAACATATATGATCACAATCACCACATGTTGACCCTCTTGCATGAAGTAGAGACTATGATCCGCAATGCTCCTAGTAAACCCGTGTGCAAGGAGAAACGTGTCAATCTTTTGGTACCACGCTCTTGGAGATTGTTTCAACCCATACAATGATTTTGCAACTTACAAACAAGGTGCTCATTACCTTGTTGTACAAAGCCCTCGGGTTGCACCATGCAGATGTCCTCCTCCAAATCGCCAATCAAAAATGCGGTCTTCACATCCATTTGATGAATCTTCAAGTCCATGGCCGCCCCAATCGCAAGAATGCACCAAATGGTGGTGAACTTGGCCACGGGAGCAAACGTCTCGTGAAAGTCCACTCCATAAACTTGCGCAAACCCCTTGGCTACTAGTCTTGCCTTGTGACGCACCACATTACCTGAAACATCCCTCTTTGTACGAAACACCAATTTGCAACCAATGGGGTTGCGATCCTTTGGATTGGGAGTTAATTGCCACGTACCATTAGCAATTATAGAGTTGTACTCCTCTTGCATGGCGCGCTCCCACTTGACCGCATCCTCACCTTGCATGGCTTCACGAATAGTCAATGGACCATCCGATAATGCCACATTTGCATGCTTGTCATCCTTTTGAGGGAGGATGTGATTCTTCCACCATTCTCCAGGTGGCTTGCGCAACCTCTGCGGGTACCGCCGATCACTTGAAGAAGCTTGCTCTTCTTGCGCGTCCTTTGCGCCATTCTTAGTCGCCATTCTTGAACTCGATTGCACTTCAACAACCTCCGTGTCGCCATCTTCGTCATCACTGTCATCATCACCTACATCAACAACACTAGGGGACTTGGAGGGTGCGTCCACCAACACGTCTCCACTACTCCCACTTGGACCATCCTCCAAAGGAGCCTCCATTGTAGACTCCTCACAAAACATCACATCACGTGACCGAATGATCTTCTTCGTCTCCACCGACATGAGTCTATACGCCTTGGTCCCTTCACAATACTCAAGAAACACACACTTTGAGGCCTTAGCCTCGAGTTTAGTCCTCCGTTCGTCCGGAACCTTCGTGTATGCAATGCATCCAAAGATGCGCATATGTGCAACACATGGTTGCCTCCCACTCCACGCTTGCTCCGGGGTCATGTCTTCAACTGCGCTTGTTGGACACCGATTGCGAGTGTACACCGCATTCACCACCGCATCCGCCCAAAGGTCCAACTTCAAGTTTTGAGCGTGCAACATGCTCCTCGCCATCTCTACAATGGTGCGATTTGCGCACTCCGCAACTCCATTTTGTTGAGGCGTATACAAGGCCGAAGTTTGCCATGCGATGCCTTCTTTTTTTAATAGTTTGTCAAACTTCTTGGACATGTACTCGCCGCCATTGTCCGACCGAAACACCTTGATCTTCATCTCGGATTGGTTCTCCACCAATGTCTTGAACTCTTTGAACTTGTCAAAGCACTCACTCTTGGCTTTGATTAGATAGAGCCAAATCTTCCTTGAAAAGTCAATGATGAAGGTCACAAAATACTTGCAATCTCCCATCGACGTGGTCTTCATTGGGCCACACACATCCGAATGCACGATCTCTAAAGGCTTAGTTGCCCGTGTCGCCGCTTCACCCGCAAATGACAATTGTTGTTGCTTGCCTTCAATGCAAGCTTCACAAGTGAATGAAGAAGGATCCACATTCAATTGATGAAGATCCATCCCGCTTACCATGCCGCATAGTGTCTTCACACTCTTGATGTTCAAATGGCCGAGTCGACGATGCCACAACGCCAACTTGTCGTCTTTCAAGTTTGAATGCGCTAATGCCGTTTTTTCGCTCATATGCACCTTCGAGAACTTGATGTGGTACAAGCCCTCGTCTTCTTCAATGGTGGCCACCACATCTCGACTCGGTGACAACACATAATACCCCTTATCACTAAACTCAACCCGCAAGTGCTTTGCCACTAATTGCCTCACCGATAGTAAATTTACCTTTAGTTTGGGAACGTGGAGGACATCTTTGATAGTGATTGTCTTCACACGACCCTTCACCTTGGTGTCTACAACAATTTGGCCTTTGCCAAGGGCCTCAAGCACCGTATCATCTCCCAAAATCACTCTCTTTGGGTTAATCACACGATACGAATGGAAACATGTTTTATTAGGTGACATGTGGCTTGTAGCCCCCGAAACAACAATCCAATCACTCACACTACCGTTGCACGATATGTGACTAGCCGTGTTTGCATACTCATCACTATCCTCAATCCAATCACTCATGCTTGCATCACCCTCGATGCCATCACTCATGCTTGCATCACCCTCGATGCCATCACTCATGCTTGCATCAAATCTAGCCGTAAATGCGTACTCATCCCCGTCATCACGAACTTTGGTGTTGTTTGCACTCTCTTTCTCATTGAATTTACGTTTGTAGCAAAATTTGGCAATGTGGCCCTTCTTACCACAATAGAAACACACCTTGTCGCTTGAGCTCCCACCGCCTCCATTCTTTGATTGCTTCGCCACGAGCGCCGCTCCATCTTCTCGAGACTCATTCTCTTTTTGCCGTGATAGCTCGTGCAACAACCGTGAAGTCACATAGTCCAATGTGAGCTCCGAAATGGGTCTTGACTCCAACGCCACGATGAGGTACTCGTATGATGATGGAAGGCTCTCCAAAAATGTCATCACGATGTCACCATCCGTAACCGACACGTCGCAACCGTTGAGTTGATCCGCGAGAGCCTTGACCTTGTTGATATGCGCCAACATGTCATCTTCTTCGCCCATCTTGATGGTGAAGAACTTGCGCCTCAAAAACAAGATGTTGGCCAATGTCTTTGCTTCGTGAATGTTGCAAAACTTGGACCATGCTTCCGCGGGTGTCTTGCACGAACGAATGTGCGCAAGTTGCGAATCCGCGAGGTTGAGTGCCAAAATGGCAAATGCCTTCTTCTCCCTCCTCTTGTACGCTTGCATGTCCCTAGGATCCGTAGAAGAGAGAGGAGGCTCCTCACTAACCTCGACAATCTCCCACAACTCCTTCTCGGCCATCACCATCTCCATTTTGAACTTCCACAAGTGGAAATTCACCCCATCAAACTTGTCCACGACCTTGGGACCCTCAACCTCAAAAGATGCCATGATCCTCACTTACGTATGCCTCCCCACACAAATCAAACTTCAAACACAAATCAAACTTCAAACACAAATCAAACTTCAAACACAAACACACAACTTGTTTTTGTGATTTTGTTTGCTCTAATATTGCACCTTTGTGCACCCAATGGCTTCAAAACAACCCCAAACACTAGATCAGCACTTTCGTGCTCCACACACCTTCCAACACTTAAATGTGAGAGTCCTCACCCAAAAAAATCAAAGAGGCTCACCAAAACCCCTCAAATCACTCAATGGAGCTCAAAACAACTCCAAATGCCTCAATACGACACCTTAGTGTCCCCAATCACTCAATGCACATCAATGACACCTTTGTGTCCCTCAAGAGCACTCACTCAATGCACACGAACTCACACAAGTCCCTCAAAACCCCAATTGCATTGAAATTGCTCAAAACCGCACCTTTGTGCACAAACTAGCTCCAAATGAAAATTTGAGCACCCCAAGAGCATGAAACACATGCAACACCTAAAAACAAGTGCCTAATCACTAGGATCAGATAGTAGATCCTCCACAAGAGCCCTCACACCTCACAAATCACTTGCATTCACTCAAATGCTCACAATTGAACCAAACGAAGTTCCACTTCGCAAAGAAGAGATAGAAGCAAAAAAGAGGAGATCCAAGGGAAGAAATTGACCAAGGAGAGTGCTCCAACATGTTACTTCAGCCCATGCACTTCTCCAAAAGACACCAACACTCCAACAAGCTCCAAAAACTCCAACAATGCTCCAAAACCGCCCGTTGCACACCGACCTCAAAACGCTTGCACAAATGCAATCTAATACTCATGAAACACACATGAGTGGGCCCATAACCTATTGAAGGTAGTAGAAGATTGCACAAGGCACACACAAACACAAGGAATGCGTAGAAAGAGATAATTTTTACTCAAAGGCCTTCCACCTTAAGTAGTGTACACTTAGGAGGTCACCATGGCAAACCATATGGGATAACCCATCACAAGGACACTCTAGAGATCAGCCCATGCCTAACCCCTCCTCCCACACACCATTATTTAGCACTCGAACCTCTTTGGCTTCAAGCAATACTACCCTACATCATTTACCTCAATAAAATTCAACGAAGGGGGTTTGAAGATTTGGCCTACATGCGAAACGTGCTTATATGGAAAGCAAAGTAGGAAGAAGTTTCCAGCCGACATGGCAACTCGTGCAACTAAATTATTGGAGATTATCCATTCTGATATTGTTGGACTTCTCCCTCCTTCTCTTGGAAGTTCACGCTACTTCATCACATTCATTGATGATTTCTCTCGATTTACATCCATAGCTTTTTTTAAAGCTAAATCAGAGGCATTCAATCAGTTTAAGGTTTTCAAAGCTTGGGCTGAAAATCACACTAAAAAATCTATAAAGATTTTGAGAAGTGATAATGGAGGAGAATATACTTCGAAAGAGTTCAATGAATTTTGCAAGAACCACGGGATTGCGCTCCAACTCACCGTATTTTGTACACACCTCAACAAAATGGTGTTGCCGAGAGGAAGAATAACACTTTGATGAAGGCAACCAGATGCATGTTGAAGTCTTGAAGAGCTCAAATTTGGAACGTAAATTTTGAGCCGAGGCAGTGTCTATTGCATGTTACTTACAGAACATCACACCAATCAAGGCCCTAATATCAAAGACAAGTTAGGAACTATGGTATGGAACCAAACCAAAATATGCTCATCTTCATGTTTTTGGATGTAAAGGATTTGCTAAGATTCTTGATGAGCAAAGGCAAAAATTAGATATGAAGTCTAAAGATTGCATTTTTATTGGTTATAGTGATCAATCTAAAGGCTATAAATTGTTTAATCCTATCAAAGAAAAACGTTCTTTAGCCGTGATGTAGACTTCATTGAAAGTCACCAGAGAGTAGTTACCAAGGATCTAGATTATTTACATAACCAAGATCGCATCAAAGATCATGTCAAAGATGATGACCAAGATCTTGTCGATGATCATGACAAAGATCACGACTCAGATCATGTCGGAGATGATGACCAAAAGGACATGGAGGAAGAAAGAGGAGATTTTCAACAAATCCATCACGAGCATCAAGTCAGAAGGGGAACTAGGGTAAGAAAGCCTTCTCTTAAATTACTAGATTCCATTAACTTGGTTGTTGAGAATGATCCCTCAACTTTGACAGAAGCATTGAAAAGAGAAGATGGTGAGAAGTGGAAGGAGGCAGTTCAAACTGAGTACAATTCATTGATAGAGAAGCAAACTTGGAAATTAGTCTAATTACCTCCAAAGAGAAAGCCACTAGGATGCAAGTGGGTTTTTAAACTCAAATGAAGAGCCGATGGGAGTTCGGACAAATACAAAGCAAGGCTGGTAGCAAAAGGCTATGATCAGATTGAAGGTCTTGACTTCAATGAAACTTTCTCCTCGGTGGTAAGAATGACCACTATACGCTTATTACTTGCTATTGCTACAAATCTTGATTGTGAGATTCAGCAGATGGATGTGAAGACAACATTCCTAAATGGAGATTTGAATGAGACGATTTATGGGAAGCAACTTGAAGGATTTCTCAAGAAGGGGAAACAAAGTTACATTTGTTTACTCCTAAAATCTATTTATGGGTTGAAACAAGCTCCAAGAATGTGGAATGAACATATTAGTTTGTTTTTACTGAGCCTTGGATTTACGAGGAGTGTAAAAGACAACGGACTCTACATTCTACGTGAAGGTGAAGTATTTATGTGGTTAGCCTTATATATTGATGATTCTTTTCTTTTCAGCAATAATTTGAAATTAATCAATAGAATTAAAAAGGCTTTGTCAAAGAAGTATGAAATGACTGATATGGGAGATCTTTACTCTGGTTTAAACCTTCAAGTTACTAGAAATAGACAAAGACGCATTCTTTGTATAAGCCAATCAAAGTATATTGAACAGAAGTTTAAAGACTTTAACTTAAGTCATGCTAAGCCTATGTCAATGACATTGGAGGCTAATTGCGATCTTCAATGTGCAAACAAGATTACACAAGAAGAAGAGGAAGTAATGCAAGCAATTCCCTACAAATCAGCGGTGGAATGTCAAATGTATTTGGCTATAACTACTCCACCAGATTTATCTCAAGGAGTAAGTATGGTAGTTGGGTACAATTCTAAACTAAGACTCAAGCACTGGTCTTCTGTAAAACGAATATGGAGATATCTCAATGGGACAAGCAATGAGGGCTTAGTCTACAAAGGAGATGACAATTTGCAGGTGATTGGATATTGTGACTTTGATCGGGCAGGAGATCCTGTAGAAAGGAGATCAAAAATTGACTATGTTTTTATGCAGCAATTTCTTGGAACTGTGTGAAACAAAAAGCTATTGCTCAATCAAGTGCCGAAGCTGGATATTACGAAGCAACCAAGGAAGCTATATGGATTAGACGTATTTTAGAGGAAATGGGGTTTGCTCAAAAAGGGCCTACAATAACTTACTGTGATAGTCAAAGTTGTATAGCTATGACTAAAAATCCGGAAATTCATGGACGCACTAAACACATTGAATGCAGGTGTCATTTCATTAGATCAAAGGTTAAATCTAATGAGGTGGAATTTGTCTATTTGGGTACAGACCAAATGGTAGCAGATACATTCACCAAAAGTCTACCAAAGGCTAAGTTTGAGTATTGTAAGAGTAGACTAGGAGTTCCACCTATCAAGTCACTCAAGAAGAAATTAAAGGACTTAGTTATAGTTAATTAATACTAAGTTATATTTTTAGTAAATAATGTGGCACTACATTATTATTTACTAAAGGTGGTTCTAACTATGGGGGAATGTTGGAATTAAGTTACTCATGTGGTAATTAAGTTACTCATGAGGGAAGTGATAGACCAAGGGTCTATACCTAAGTTACTCGTATGGTAATTAAGTTACTTATGAGGGAACTGATAGACCAAAAGTCTATGACTCCAAGTTAATTAGAACACCAAAGTAATAGTCCAGTTAGTCTGTATATATTCTAAGTATGTAGACAGACAGTACTAGGACTATAAGTGTGGCTTGGTGGGTGAAGGAGATAGTGTTGTCTAATATTGGACAAGATCTCACTTCTACAGTTGGGTGGCAAGTCACATAACAAACATTGTTTACCTTTTGTGCACGTTATCTTTTTTAATTTAACGAAAATGACACTGCCATCTTTGATGCCCTTGTAGCTCTCTTGACACATGCCTCAACATCTCCCTTAACCTTCTCTGCGTGGCAAGAACCGGGCTATCACTCTCCCTGCCAAGAAGCCAAAACGTTTGCAAATTGCTTGTGCATGAGGTTTGTTTCTTTTACGATGTCACCATTTAAAATCTACATGGTCTATTTCACGATGCCTCAATCTACTTGCATATCCTCTAAATTTTGCTTTGTAGTTTGCAGAGATACGCCATTCACGCCACGACAGGTGGACAACAATTGTTTTCCAGCCTTTCTTTCCTGCACTCTCTCCTACTATGCGGAGTTGCAAGCTCAAGTTTATGCAAAGGCTCCTTTTTGGACAATCACGATTCATAGTAGGCTTCTACTCAATCAAGAGGTCAAGAGATTCATTGACTTGGAGGCAAACAAGGAAGAGGAATTAGTTGTTGTAATTAACGCTTCTACCAGTGATAGGAGTCATAGCTCTAGCAATAGTCATTGTAGCAGAGTTGAATGATTGATTGGTCTTTTCTTTGTGTTGAACTAGAGTGCCTCGATGATATGCCATACATTCCATAGTGGCATAGTAATAGGGTGTACTTTCCACGATATTACCGTGCCTTACGTTTTGTTCCATTTTCTTGGCAATTTTTATTTCCTTGTTTTCTTTACTGTAAGTGTTTACTATATATGTTGGACCCTCAAAAGTCCACGGTCATGGGTCTTTTCCGCGTCAAAAACTCACTAAATTCTCTTGAAATTTTCCAGCTCCATGCTCTACATTCATGCTCTACATTCATTCTGGCTTCTACTCAAGGCTTATGTGCTAGCAACTTCGATGTAGACAACCTTTGTCCATCATTTCAATTTTAAATTTCCAATTGACCCCTAAAAGCCCGAGGGATATAGAGCAATATTAAGATGTATTATAAAATGTAACTTCCATAATTTTGATGAAGTTTATCCCAACAAAGAAAATGAAAAACATGATGTTCGAAAACTATCCATACCGTCAAATTTTTTTAAATAGTTTTAGATCTTAATTTAATGAATTTAGAAGCATTCAACTACAAAATTCACCAAAATTACGTTTTATACTTTTAAAATTCAAAATTTGGTATTATTGGTTGGGATTGTATTGTTCATTCAAGAAGACATTACTTTTTCCAAATAGTAAATTTTGTAACATTAAAACACCCAATTTGCTAATTTTGCACTTGGCCATATACTCATGCACTTGGCCATATACTCATGCACTTGGCCCCCAAGCGCATTAAAAAAAAATGTTTGAAAAATTCTCTAAAAGACAGCCATTTTTGTCTTTCTACAATCCCTTACGTTGTAAAAAAACATATTTTTAATTTATTTTGTATTCTCATCTTTATCTTTTATTTTATCTTTATCTTTATCTTATCTTTTCTTTTCTTTTATCTTGTTTTTTTTCTTGTTTTCTTTCTTGTCTTCCTCTTGTCTTCCTCCTTCTTTTTCTTCTAGTCTTCCTCTTGTCTTCCCTTTTTTTTTTCTTCACCTTGCCATTTCTAGAGTTTAAACTTTAAAAAGAGAAAAAAAAATAAAAATAAGGGAGCAGCCGATGGCTGAATTCAATACAGGCCCAAAAAAAAAAAAAAAAATAAATAAAAAAACTTTTTTTTTTTTTTTTTTTTTTTTTTTTTTTTTTTTTTTTTTTTTTTTGCTTCCGCTTTTTCCGGGCAGAGAAGGTCCGCGCGCGCGGACCCTACTCTAATTTTCAGCCTCCCCCCTTCACTCCCTCCTCTCCCCTATATAAACTCTCCCTCACTCTTCCTCCCTCACATTCTCCCCTTCGTCCCCTTTTCCTCTCTTGTCCTTCTCCCTCTCTCCTTTCTCCCTTCTCCTCAATATAAAGGAGGAAGAGGGAGGAAGAGGGAAGGAGGGAGAGTGAGGGAGGGTTTATGTAGGATAGAGGGGGAAAAAAAGGAAAGGGGAGGAGGGAGGGAGGGTTAAAATTAGAGTAGGGTCCACGCGCGCGGACCTTCTCTGCCCGGAAAAAGCAGAAGCAAAAAAAATAAAAAATAAAAAATAAAATTGGCCTGTATTGGATTCAGCCATCTGTTGCTCCCTGATTTTTAAAATTTAAAAAAAAAATTTAACGTTTAAACTCCAGAAATGGCAAGGTGAAGAAAAAAAAAGGAAGACAAGAGGAAGACTAGAAGAAAAAGAGGAAGACTAAAAGAAAAAGAAGAAGGAAGACAAGGAAAAAAAACAAGATAAAAGAAAAGAAAAGAAAAGATAAAGATAAAGATAAAAGATAAAAGATAAAAATAAGAATACAAAATAAATAAGTAAATTGTTTTTTTACAACGTAAGGGATTGTAGAAAGACAAAAATCGCTGTTTTTTAAAGAATTTTTCAAACAAATTTTTTAAAGCCAAATTTGCTCATGGAATGAGTGCACTTGGTCAAGTTCAAAATTAGGGAATTGAGTGTTATTAGACAATGTAGAGGTGTTTGTCTTTGAAAAATTCCCCTAGGAAGAATTTAACTTGGATTGGCACAAGTCAAATTGGGTTTGAAAGTAGACTTGATTTTCTATTAGAAATTAATTTAAATTATTCTTAAAAATAAAAATTTGGCCTTGGACAGCGACTACAAAATGATTTCTTGGGCTCTTAGAGGTTATGAAAATTAAAAATAAAGACTCCAAAGTAGAGACCTTATAAAAACCTTGAATCCTCTCTAATGCTTTGAATCAAAACAAAGAATCCTTTGACAATTTTTTTTTACAGAACTTTGCTTGCAGGGTAAATGCATGGTTGGATGGCTTACTTATGACAAACAATCTATAGCATAGTTTACATATAATGTTGAATATTTTTAAATTTTGATTTTCACAAATTCTTTGTAGTACATGGAACTCAACCACTTAAAAAAAATCAATTAACTTTAATACATATTTTCTAATAATATTTTAAAAACATGTTATAATTTCACCAAATATATAAATCTCAATTTTGCTATACATCATTGAATTTAGAATTTCAACATCAAGTCCAACTGAAGATTCCCTTATCATGTGGGTTTCCTAATTTTTTTTTTAAAGAACACCTTTTCATGTGCCTTATATGGACTTTTGAAAAAAGACTCAAATTAGGTTCTTTAAAAGTCCATAACTACGTTTCTGCAAATGATTCTACTTAAAAGGGAATCAATTCTAGGCCTTTTAACCTACAACTCAACATATGGTAAGTTGGTATTACAATAATAAAAAAATTATAATAAAAATAACCCCAAACAAAATTATATTCCTTGTTTACCGAGTCCATATTGCAACTTCAAAAGTCCATAACTCCTCCAATTAATATCATTAAAAATATAAAGCACATTCTTCAACATAATCAAGTTGACAATGTATGTGTACATTCTTACAACCATAGATGTGAGTTTGCTATGCTTATTTGGTCTAGTAATAAAAGGTACATCCTGAAAACAACATTGTGATAGAAAACGTGAGCCACCGAATTGTGCATTCACCCTGCATTCTTATAAGTGACTGAAAAGCAACCGTTAGCCAAAAGTGACCTTACAAATTCTTTTTTACAATGTACATAAAGTGAACATGAGAGCCTAGAGTCGATTATGGGTACACCTTCAAATGAACATTTTTAAATTCATAGTTTATTTATAAGATGTTCAAAAAAATACTTGCTAAACAAATTTGAAATCCTCAATCAATTGCAAATGAGATCCAAAAAAAACTATAACAATTCAATAATTGAAACCATTCTCAAATGCATTTAAGTAGGTCACTTCCCTAAGCACGAAAATTCACAACATTCTGGATTCATAGTGTAAGATACTTTCCATATGCTTATACCATACTAACTTAACCCCCGTCTTTCCTGCCATTGGATGAGATACCTTCTCTCCTGAAGTTGTGAATCTCCGAGCTGACCCTCCAATGAAGGATAAGAACATTAGGTGGATATTCCAGGAACATGCGAAGCTAGAGAATACTTTGTAGGTGGAACGGAAGACAAACTGGAAGATAAATTCTTTCTTGATAGAAAACAAAACTGTTACTATTGTAGTGCATGCAAACCATCAGAAGATGATTAAATCGCTCCTGAAGCAAGAGATTCTGTGTAGATTAGCAAAACGACATTCCAAACTACTAGATCGAACAAGAACCAGAATGTTCTTACATTACCTGTTGGACTCAAGAGTGATAGTCATGTCTGTTGGACTCCAACCATGAGGTTGGTTGTTTCAGTCTTCCTAGTATTTGTAGCCTAGGCAGGAGGAAAAAAACAGAACTCTTGAAAAAACGCTGACGAAAGATTACTCCGACCATGGGTTCAATTGTGTATTTCCAAAAGCTACTGTAGGAAAAATGATGTTCTGGGGGCACCATGTTCTGGAGAGCAGCATAACTTTGAGAGCCTCGACAACTGTGGTGTACTGCAACTGAGTGGGTGAGTTGGGTCACATTCCCAAAAAGAACCCCAGATTGAACCCAACAGACTTTACATGATTTTTTAACATGAGTAGAGACACCCAATACTACTTAAGTTGAGAAAATTCTGAATTATCACTTGAGAAAAGTCACTGGATCCCATCTTCTTCCGAATTAGCATTCACCGAACAAGTCCGTCACAATTAAGCATACTGGTGCTCCTGCTTTTGTGCAAGTTCCAACAACCAGCAATTCACACGGCCAAAAGCAAGAGACTGTGACACAAACCAAAAAATGGTAATCTCCAATCTGTTTGTACTGTCTTTATTGCGATCATCTCCAAACAACCAGGGGAACATTCAACACAATCTATCCTGTGTTTTTCATGTGCTTCAAAAGGTCCTTTTATCTAAAAGGTGTAAGGAACCTGAGGGCCAGTAGACGCAAATGCAGCAAAATGGTTTCCTCACATTGGTCCGTATCAGTATTATCTAGAATGTCATGCAACCTTGGCGCGGTGGCATGATCGTGTTTTCTCTATCTTAAAATGAAGATGGGAATCAGCAAGCCACCCCGAAGTGCGCTAGTGAGTGTGTGAGACAGGGAGAGTGTTTCTAAGAGCAAAGCAATTGACTGTAAGTCTACTTGGTTTCGGGCTTCCACAGGAGGGTGGTGTAGGCGATCATGCCGCACACCACGTAAGGGTCCATGTTGGAAGAAGGGCGGCGATCTTCGAAGTAGCCCTTGCCTTCCTTCTCCGTGTCACGTCCCACTCGCACTGAGGCGCCCCTGTTGGCCACTCCCCACGAGAATGTGTTCATGTCCGCCGTCTCGTGTCTGCCGGTCAACCTCCTCTCGTTTCCTTCACCGTATGATGCGATGTGCTCCTTGTGTCTCAAACCCAGCTTCTCAATGGCCTTCTTGATCACCTCGAATCCTCCCTCAGAACGCATTGACTTCGTGCTGGTAGAACAACAATAGCAGAACAACCGTCAGCAAACAACCGATACACTAATCTCGAACCAACCCGCTAATTCAGCAATCCATCAACACATTTCTTTTGTTTGGGTTGAAGCAAACGAGAGAAACGTCAACCGATCATTCAAAGTGTGGACTGTACTAGTAGCACACAAAATACTCCTACAGAAAAAGATTATACTCTGCGTGTAAGAGGTTCTAGATAAGAGATACAACAGTAATGCAATACGCCGTAATCCCTGGACTGTTGAATCAGAACAAAAGTATCAAAAAATTAACTACCCACCTGTAGTTAGTGTGGCAGCCAGCGCCGTTCCAGTCTCCCTCGATGGGCTTGGGGTCCAACGAGAGCACCACTCCGGCGATCTCGGTGATGCGCTCCAAGATGTAGCGAGCAGCCCAGAGCTGGTCAGAGGCGGCAATGCCCACGGAAGGGCCGACTTGAAACTCCCATTGTCCGGGCATCACCTCTCCGTTGATACCGCTGATCTGGATGCCAGCGTACAGGCAAGCCTTGTAGTGAGCATTCACAATATCACGTCCCCAGGCCTTGTCTGCTCCGGTTCCGCAGTAGTAAGGTCCTTGTGGGCCGGGGTACCCGCCCACTGGCCAGCCCAGAGGCCACTTCACGTCCTTCTGCAACAACGTGTACTCCTGCTCCAACCCAAACCTGCCAAACCAAAATATGCATCCTCAATCAAAACTCTTGCGAAAGGTAAAAAAGCAGCTTAATTAACATCCAAGTCATTGGCAAGCAGGTCACATTAGTCGGTAACCAAAGCCAAAACATCGACAAAAATTTGAGTGAGGAGCTATAATTGCCCAGGGAGCACGGAACCAATGTCCACAGAAAAGCACGAATGGAAACCCTCAAAGACCACATCAACAGAACGAGCAGGAGTTCGTTTAGAGTTGGAGCGTACCAGGTGACCTCCTCGGCGACTGCCTTGTTAGCGAAGATTTCAGCAGCGGCGGCCCGCTTGTTGGTGGGGATGGGCACGCCCTGCGGGGTGTACGCATCGCAGATGACGAGGATGTTGTTGCCCCTGCGGAAGGGATCACGGAAGATGGCCTGCGGGTACAGAATGACCTCGCTGTCCGCGCCGGGCGCCTGCCCCGTGCTGGACCCGTCGTAATTCCACTTGGGCAACAGCTTGGGGTCTGTCACGGGCTTCGGCAGCGTGCGCGCCTTGGAGCGCAGGTCCGTGCCCGACCCACCAATCCAAATGTACTCGGCGATGATCTCGTTGGTGTGATCCTCCAGGGACAGGGCCAAAAGCTCGTTCAAGGTCGTCATCTTTGCGAACTAAAACAGAGCAAAGCAAAAACAGAGCAATTCAAGAGCTACACACAACCAAACGGAGCGCTGCAAAAGCGAAAGGTGAGTGAGTGCAGGAGAGTGAGAGATGGAGGACGAGGAAGACAAGTGAGGAATGGCGATCGCGGGGCTCTACTTGTGTACTATCGGTGATCGCCTACAAACATGGCCCCGGGCGCTGCTCAACAGGCGCTGCTGGACGAGAATCCTCGGTTTTCCTAGATTCTAAACCGCTGGTTCGTAGATTTATCGATGTCCTGGAATCTTTGGATGCAAAGAGCCGTGACTCCACTTGGCGAGAAAGGGCCACCCTGATTTTTTTAGTTTTTTTTATTCTGCTATTTGTGGGGGTCCGGGTTTTCGTGTTTTTTATATTATTTTTTATCTCGTTCCTTTTGTAGTTATCCTGGTCCGGTTTCCATCTTCAGCCTTTGAGGATTTGCTTTCAGTTTAAGGTAGTTGATGTTTACTTATCTTGGACCCTTGAGGATAGAGATACCCAAGTTTCTGCAATTCTGCTACAGTAAAATATCACTTTTTTAGTTCAATGGACTGTTCAGAGTATTCTCCAAGTCTGAAGTTCTCAGGTCCCAACTTCTTGGGTTTTAGACGTTTACCAAAGGGAGAGAAATGTGGGTGCTATAGAGAAAACTAATCATTGTACTAATCATTGTCACATGTTACAAATGACATCAAAACAGCACCATTCAATTCAAACCGCATGCCTTCAGTTTCCAGATGATGGGGGTTTTACCCTCACCAAAACCCCAAAAAAGAGGATAACAAAATTGTCAACCATGTAAGAGAGCTTGGTCAAGACCAAATGGAAACAAAGTCTTCATATAAATCTTGTAAATATCCCTCATCTAGTCAGACACCTTCATGGCCTTCATGCATAATTGTTGAAAGTTTTGTGTCAGTAGAGCCTGAGTGCAATCCCAGCCTGCAATGAGTCTCTCAGTGTAAGGTAAGGCAATTAAGGTAACTATATCTAAAAGCGACCTTTTCCTTAAATCGTCCTTAGCTCAATCTTCCATAATATGTAGATTCTGACATGCTACTATTGATGAGAATGTGCACAATCTGAACATCAAAGTTTAGGGTCGCTTTATGGTCAACTTATAGTCAAAACTTTGGAAATTCATAACTTATTTATATGGTGTTCAAATAATGCATGCTAAAGTGTGTTGGAATCTTCTTGAATTTGCTATTAAGACACACCATAAATATTTTCTGTTTTATGTGTGTAAATAAGCTCAATTGGTAAGGGGGACGCTTTAAGGTATAGTTACCTTAAAACATCCTCTTTTTCACCTATCCTTTTTTGAATATAAGTTATGTGCACCCATATTCCCAACTGACAGCACCTAAGCATGTTTAAATTACTATTAGTAAACAAAGATAATTTTTATTGGATCTTATTAGCAAGTGAATGAAGACTCCAACGCACTTTGGTATGCATTATTTGGGCACCGTATTAATAAGTTATGAATTTTTAAAGTATTTTTTATAAGTATATCCAAATTTAACCTGAGGCGCCAAGGTCTTGGCCCCTGGTTCACTGTGATGTTTTGTTTTTTTTCTAAGGGAATAAAATGTCCTATTGTTTCAAACAAAAAGAAAAGATCAAACCCAAGGCTCTCAATCCTCTCATGTTTTGATTGTGTACATCTTCTACAATCCCTATCTAAAATTTCTGTCACTTTTCGGGTTGCTTTTGTCCGTTTCAGATGTACATACCTTATGATTTAAAAAGGAGCAATGAGTGTCAGACCAAAGCACAAATGCTATACATTTATTGGCTATATTGACTTGTTGACACTTGGCAATCTCAAAAAGTTCTCAATGAAGGCTGGAGAATGGAGATACCATGGAGCCGGATCCACATTGCATTATGTTTTAATTTTCACCACTTTCACAAAAAGCTTCCCATTATCTGGGACACGGCAAGCCACTGATTCCCAGTAAAGCCTGCCTACAATTCTTCTTCAACCAGCGGCCTGAATGATCACGAGAAACCCCAGGCATCAGTCAATATGGGCCAAAGGGTTAGCAATTTGCCAATTGTGAGTCAGCTTTAGGAAAGCCTTTCAGTAAAATAGGCTTAACTTGGCCCTAAAAACTGCAGAAACTGTGGAAGAATCCCAGAAGTTTGTCAAGCGTAAACTACCGCATCTCCTTCCTTGAATCATATCCGTTTGTATTTTAGATTTCTTGAAGTTGGAATCCATTTGCTCGCTTATTGAGAGTTCACACTCATTCCAACTTCCAATTTACGAATTTTGTAATGGGCCTCTGGCATTATAGCTTAGTGCTTTTTTCTTATTCGTGCAAGTTCCAAAAAATTAAAATCCCACCATTTTTGAGGTTGGTGTGAATTAAGAATAAGTTTTTGGCAAGTTTTCTTAAAATGCAAAACTAATTTATTGGATTTTAGGAATCCAATACAAGATAAAGAATTATTTTCATTCAATTATTTGTGAACTAACGTGTATTAAGAGTATAATTGTCCAAAGTCCCATATTCATGCCTAATATATATGAATTAGAAAATATTGTAATGAAATTGGAATAACATGTACTAGAAGATGGTATGGTTTCCATTTTTTGATTCTACTTATTTTGAGAAATCATGTTTAAGGTCTCATTTTTTGAATTAAGAATGGAAATTGACATAAACCAATTATGTTGTTTTTCAAAAAACCATAATATCTTATTTTGAAGATCCGTATTGTACAAATGATAGTCAACTGGCACAAGAATCAAGAGAAATTTGGATGGATGAAAATTGTCCATGTATGTAGTCAAGAGAATAGTTTGAATCTGTTCATTGTTCACATAGTAAATGCAGGCGCCTCAAAGGGTTAACCTCAAAAGGACCATGCTCATCCCTAAAATTTTATCACATTCTTGTGATGCTTTCAAGAACGCAGTTGTATCTCTTAATTGGTGTTTATGTAGAAAACTTCACCTTTGAAACTCAAAAAGGACTTAATCGTGAGATTGTATATCAATTTTCAAAACAATCTACCGTATATATAACATGATTAGAAGGTTTGATCATGAGTTGCTTTCTAAAAATTTTGAGCAAAATCAACATCTTATTCATTGCAAACATTCTCATAAATTCTAGAACCATGATTAGCATTTGAAATTTCAGGAGCATACAAAGATGTATTGCATCTAGGTGCTCACAAAAAATGATGTTCTAAAACTAAATACAACAAGAATGATTGATTCTCAAAGATTTATGTTTGGATGAAGTGACTTGTTGGTGACTCATTGAGCTGGTGTTTGTGATTGTTATTAATTGTTACATTGCATAAAATGTGTAGATATTTTCCAAAATAGAAAATTTCAAAATATTCCAAAATAATATAAAATATATAGAAAACATTCCAAAGATTCTGAAAATATTCATTCTAATTATATTCAAACATTTCCCATAATTATTACATAATGTTAATACTGCGAAAATGGCAAATGTTTTATATATTGTGCACTTTTGTTTTTTGACAAATGTGATGCCCTAGTGTGAAAATGCCCTCCTAAGTCATCAACCTCCCTAACTACTATGTCCCAAATTCACCTACTTTGACGTTTTAGTTTTTTCCCAGTGGATCGATAAGCATAATTGCAAATCTTGAAGGATTTTTATATTCTAGTAACAGGCATTTACAATTCTTTAATTAACATTGGTGCGGGGTACGGGTGCGATATATTCACAGAATATTTCCCATAATATTCACTAACGTCAACAAAAATATTTCTTATATTTCAAATTCTAAACACTAAACCCCAAAATCCTAAATCCTAACCCTAAACTGCCATGTGAGAGTGCTAACGGGCATTATATTCCAATTGTATTCCGCACCTGCACCCCAAATTCCGCACCATACAGTAGCGCCCCCCCCCCCCCCCCCCCCGTCTCTAAATCCCCCGGTGGTCTTGAATGCGGGGCACTATTCATCCACCCCTCTTTTTTCTGAAATTTCCATTTTGGGGCACCTTCGGTGCTTTTCTTGGAATTTGTTTTTGCAAATTTGGGACCTATGACCCCAATGTACCCTAGGGGGACCTATCTGGGAATAAAAAACCATTGGAAGAGGGGGTTGTTTTTTAAGGTGGGCCCTGAACCGGACAAAAATAGGGGCACTTTTGTCCCCATTCATTCAAGACCACCCGGGGATTTAGAGAAATCCAGCCGGCCCCTAATCTTTCAAACAGGTGTGGCTTTGATAATCAAGCCCCCTTTGGTTCCTTCCTGCAGTGATAAGATAATCAAACCATTCTTAAGATTAAATTCCACTGTTCCAATATGGGTTTCCATCTTGTCACCTACCACTCCAAATCTTCCCCCACCTTCAGTATTGCAGGCAAATCTTTGAGAACTGGCATATGATAGATTCAGTTAGGGATGTTGGTGCAAATTGAGGTTTGGGATTTGAAATCAAATTATATACTGGTTTATACATATCTTGCCAGTCCCTTCTCGGGCCTCGGTTCATGTGTGGTTATCTTCCGGTTCTTTGCACTGGAATATAGCTCCTGTCGTGTAAAAAAATAAGAAATAATTTATTGGTCAAGAAAAGGATCGTACATCACCAAACCTTGAAGACTTAACCCCTAGCTGCCCAACCGTCCATTTCTTGAACGATGTACAGGTTTCATCCACATTTTTTCATTTGTCATGCATTTTTCGCAAGGAAAAAAATTATTACAACACCCTATGACAAGATAGTTTCATGTATGTGTGATCCGATTAGAAAGGGAATGATTTATGAAATTTTTATGCCTCACTTCATGTTGTAGTGATTCACCAAAAAATTTGAAGATTTTAATGTAAACGTGCTCTTGAAATAATAAACTCATAAAATTAATCAACCAAAAAATCTCCAAAAATCAGTGCACTTAGAGTATTACATTTCAACCCATCTCAACAAATTTCATCCACAGGTTGTCAATATCTTATTCGTAATTGAATTACAAAATATTTTTGAATTTCAAGTTTCAAAATTTATACAAAAATATTGATGATAGCAATTGCAGATCAAAGTGTATGGATAGAATCTAAAATTTATTATGTACAACTTTTATTCGTACATCAAGTTCAAAATATCCCTCTTAGTTGCATTTTATAATGCATTTTTGCAGAACTGTCGAATTTGGAGAGGGGTGAGCACGTTTAACCCCTAAAGGACCAGGAGGACACATTGTGTCCACGAATAATTTCATTACTTGAATAATTTGTTTGGATTTCATAATTTTGACTCAATGTTAACTAGAGAATCGAAAATGTTCGTTTCAAGAACACAAAAAAACTTCAAGATTTGCAATTACGTTGATTGATTCATTGGGAAAAAACTAAAACGTCAACGTAGCTGAACTTGGGACATAGTAGTTAGGGCGGTTGATGACTTGGAAGGCGTTTTCACACTTGGACATCACATTCGTTAAAAAAAAAAGTATACAATATGTAAAATATTTGCCATTATTGCATCATTAACACTATATAATAATTACGGAAAATGTTTAAATATATTTAAAATGGAATCTTTTCAAAATAATTGGAATCTTTTCAACATATTTTATATTATTTTGGAATATTTTGGAATATTCCAAATATATATTTGAATTCTTTAAAAAAAATTGCAATGTAAAAATTAATAACGATCACAAACACCGGTTCAACGAGTCACCAACAAGTCACCTCACCCAAACATAAATCTTTGAGAATCAATCATTGTTGTTGTATTTAGTTTTAGAACATCATTTTTTGTGGGCACCTAGATATAGTACATCTTTGTATGCTCCTAAACTTTCAAACGCTAATCATGGTTTCTAAATTTATGAGAAAGTTTGCAATGAATGACCTGCTGGTTTTATTCAAAATTTTCAAAAATCAACTTATGATCAAACCTTATAATCATGTAATATATACGGTAGATTGTTCTGAAAATTAATGTACAGTCTCATGACTAAGTCCTTTATGAACTTCAACGGTGAAGTTTTCTACATGAATACCAATCAATAGATACAATTGCCTTTTTGAAAGCATCACGAGAAAGTGATAAAATTTTAGGAATGAGCATGGTCCTTTAGAGGTTAAGGGTAGCACTTAACGTTAATCCCAACCTCTCTGACTTGGCTTTTTAAGTTTTCAACCCACTTTGACCATGAAATATTAATAATAAAGAAACATTTTGTGAGTTTCTTTTTTCAAGCATCATCCATAACAAAAATAGTATGTACCTACATTTTTAGAATGTAAATTATTTCTATATCTTTTGAGGTTAAATCGCAACACGTAGCGTGGCGCATGTAGCACCAACCAGCTTTAAATTTTTAATTTTAAAAAAAAAAAAATCTCTTTAATTTTTTTTAAAATTACAATTAAAAAAGAAGATGATGTTAGTCAACGTTGGATGGCGTGCTGCACAAGTGCTAGCATTAATTCACTACAATATCTAATTCTTTTTATTATGTGATTGGAGCTTTGAGATCTTGTTGACCTTCCCCTCTCGGTTGCCATTACCTCCGCCTTCCTGTAAAACAATGGAACTACTGATTCTGCATGGATGATGATGTCGAATATTCCGCACATTATCCTCAAGAGCAAAGCAGAGCCAATGAAGGCTACTAAATGTTATATACATGCAAATCAGATGGAAAACAACTTCTGATTAAAATTTTGAATGTATATTTGCAAATCATATAAGAAAATAACATCTGATTGTGACTTTCACCGTCCGTATTGATATACCATATAGCTGGGTCGCCAAAAAATAATTCAAAAAATAAAAAAAGGTAAAAAATCGGAAATTATGAGGACCGAAAAATGAAAATAGGATAAATTACTTATAGCAATATTTTGCTATTTCTAAGCTATTTTGGGCCAATTTGGACCATTGTTAATCATTTTTTTTCTAGAAACAAAAATCATGAGAATTCAATTTAATTAGGAACAAACATTATTTTTCAAAAAATATTAAATATGCATTAGTGGGGTGGCGACCCAGCTATGGTACTACGGTGTGCAATCAAATTGGTTTTGCAAGACACTAGCAGGGGCAAGTGTGCGACGGGAGCAAATTAAATCCAACCCAGGTTAATAAAACCATCCAAGAATCTCTCACAAAGCGAATAAGAATGCGAACAAGAGGGCTGCAAAACCGAATTTAGCCAACTTGCGACGAATTCCTCAATGTGGGTTGTTTATTTTACTCTCTTAAAAAAGGAGATAAAAAAGATAAAAAAGGAAAAAAAAAGACCCAACGGATTCACTAATCAAACGGAAATACCAGCCAAATCTGGTAATGGCATTCATTTGCGTCCCCCAAGGGAGCATCTAAGGACGTCCTAGAAGTCTGAGATGAAGGAATTAAGGGCACGTTGCCCAATGTCGGGCACACAAGGGAGGAACAGAGATATCAATCAATCTCGAAATGGCATTCATTTGAGTCTCCCAAGAGAACATGTAAGACGTTCCTAGATTTTTGAACCGAGGAAACATGTACGAGGTTCCTAGATTTTGAAGCGAGGGAATTGAGGGCTCGTCGGTCAAACTGGGAGAAGCTATGGCATAGGTTGGTGGACGGACAAGGAAGGAAGCGGGCCCTCCCTCGGCCTGAATAAAATTCAACGGGAGCACGGGACCGACGAGGAGGCGTGGTTGTCCGTCTCACTGGGCCGGACCAGGCCAAGCCAAGAAGCCACGGTCCGGGGCTCCGGGCGTCTGGCCAAAGGGCGACTAATGAGGCCAGGGTCCGAACGTGACGCGGGGTTGCAATCGAGTCGCCTCGTCGGGCCTCGGTCCGCGCCCCGCCCCCATGCCCCAGGAGCGAAGGAGCATCCCTTGGCCCCCGCTCTGAGCTCCGCCCCCTCGCTTGCGGCAACAAGCATTGCTTCTTCCAGATGCTTCTTCCCCGACGCCGTTTCAGTCGCTCTTCCAGCTCACGCATGGTGCTCCACTCGGTAAGCGCCTCGTTCAACTCACTTTCGACAATGTCATGTCCTGTTTTAGCTTTGGCCTTAATTTTTGTGTTATCATTCAAGAACGAACGTGTCCTGCCGCTCTTACGAGACTGGTAACCTTCACTTTCTTGTCTTTTCTTTCTCTTCGTTTACGTTTTCAGAACTCGCTGATAATGCGATTAGTAAGAGCAATTGATTTGGAACAAGATAATTGCCTCGTCGAATCAACTTCCCGAGCGTTCTTCTGGCATTGAAATTAAGAGCCTTTTAAATTATGTATAATCATTCAAGAACGATGTTATCCTGACTGGTGATTCAGAGTTAAGTGCCTCGTACAGCTCACTTTCGACAATGCTTGCTTACCTTGTTGGCTAGCTGGCCATGTCCTGTTTTAGCTCTGGCAAGTGCTGCCTTATTAGTTTTTGTGTTATCATTCAAGAACGAATGTGTCCTACCGCCCTCACAAGACTGGTAACCTTCACCTTGTCTCTTATTTCTCTTCGTTTACGTTTTCAGAACTAGCTGATGATGCGATTAGAGCAATTGATAATTGCCTCGTCGAATCAATTTCCAGAGCGTTGTTCTGGCATTGAAAGAGCCTTAATTATGAATAATCATTCAAGATCACTGTTATCCTGACTGATAATCTTCGTTTCTTGTTTCTCTTCGTTTACGTTTTGGCGTTTGATCGGTTTGGTCAGAACGTCAGAACTCGCTGATGATGCGATTAGAGCAATTAATTTGGATTAAGATAATTGCCTTGTATATTTTTAAGTTTTAGAGCGCTGTACTGGCATTGTAAGTGCCTTACTTGTGTATGGTCAATGAAAGAACGAAGTTGCTCTGCCTGACTTTGGCAGATGCCTTCACGAGATTGCCAAGAACTTGACGTTCTCCTCGTTTGTGTTTAATTTTGGCGCTTGTCAGACAGTCTGCGGTTCGATCAGAACTCGCTGATGCCGGCAACAGAACGGTTGATGTGGAATAAGATAATTGCCGAGCCTTGCTTTAAGCTACCTCCGATCCGTGCCAGTAAGGACGAGCGATCGTTTGGTTTCACTTGCCTGAGTAATCATCATGAATTGCCTGGTTCTTGAACTTGCAGGCTCTTCCTTGGAAGTCCAATCGTCATGCTCCTGACTCGAGATTGAGTACATTCTTTGTGTTTCTCTGAAGGAATTCAAGGCTACAAAAGCTGTCAATGGTCATGTCATATGCCTTCGTTCGCCACACGTCTTTCATCTAGTTAGTAACTAGAGTAGAATCGCTGCAAACAACTTAAACGCTCACGCTCCGTAAGTGCTTCTCCAACACATACATTGTTCAAAGTAAATAACAGAACCAGGTTATCAACGGATTTATACCACATTTTTCAGACGCCATTAGGATAATTCAAATTTCATTCAAATTTCAGCAAAGGATGGCAACGAGCGTGAGGTATTTCTGTAGAATTGCTGTATGAAAACTCACGACTTCCTTTAAAGACAATGCCATTCAACAACGCAGACAATGTGAATACCAATACATTCTGGTGTTCCATGTCAGGAGCAAATACCTTGATGATCACAGGTTCTTCTTAACGGTGTCATTCTACCTGTACAACCACAAAATGGGAGCTTACTACCACAAAATGGGAGCTTACTGAGGATTCAATGAGGGACTCTTATTGATGATTGTAGAACTGCACTGCTCTTTTCATGCAATCTGAGCTTAATTGTACTATGACGATTCCTAGAATTTCTTGTAAGAAGTTGCTAGGGAGTAAATCTTAGAGAGATATCGCACCTACTCCCGCAAGATGTGCCCTAATTATAAGTAATTCTTCAGTAATCCGAAGATAGGAAAGTGGCGATTGCTTTTATTTTTAATTTTTTTAATTTTAAAAACAACAGAGCGAAATCTTGCTCATATTTTGCTGCTCAACTGACGCATGCTTCATATTTTGCAGCTCTGGAAAGCACTCTGTGCTGTTTTTCAATGGGAAGACATTTTCGGATTCTTCTTTAGGAGGATACGATCACAGTTGTCACATCCAAATGCACGAAGAGCTTCAACCGAGTATGGCTGGATTAAAGATGATGATCGAACACAACAGTGTGAACGTGAATCACGAAATTGCTGCGTCCTCGCAAAGTTATCGGCCATGCCGAATTGAGCGGATATTGAAAAACATATTTAAGCGCATTTGACGATTTTCGACTCAACTGAAAAGATCTTATTTATTGATGGAATAAATTCCTCGACGATCAAAAGTTTCGTGGAAAAATTATTATGATTCAACCTCAACTGCTAAGCTTGTATTGTGGAGCTACTGACACCTACAGCTACTTGGCTATCAGTCGATGCAGCGCAAGAGCATAGGTACAACTAATTCAGGGCACTCAGTTGCGGAAGGTGACCTTCAGTTTGCAGAATCTCCACGGATGTCTACCCCCCCCCCCCCAAGTTTTTCCTCAAGTATTCTGCTACTGAAACTGGTACGGCGATATCTTTCTTACTTTGCACAACATGACAAGGCACCGTAACCTGCACATTGTCTGAATCTCTCTAAATTTCACTCACAGTTGAAAATTTAACCTAATTTTTGAGTAGATGCATCTCCAAGTCAGGTACAAGAAATTTCTCAAGCTAATCTCTTGTAACAATTACATACTGAAAAATTGTCCTGCGTTGAATGCTGACATATCCACCAAGAAGCAGAGAAACTTTGGGAAGGGTGCTATATACCTTCGGCAATATGATTCGGAGATCACTTTGAAATACGGTTTGTAAAATGCTCACGGCTACCTCTGGCTTCATGAAGAAATGTGCGTCGAAACTCTTGCACGGCTCTGCTGTCGACATAAACTCGGCAACCCAGGCTTTGAAGTCAGATTCCGTGTTATCATGCAGTTGATCCAGGTCTTGTCGCTCAAATCCTCCATAGTAGGACGAATCGTTCAAGTACCTGTCACCAAAACAAACCATATATGAAACCACGAGCTTCACAATGCTTGAATTCTCACAGTTTCATATCAAGGAAATAGTTGCAGATAAGAGCTACCTTGGCGATGCGGCAAATAGGATGAGTTTTTCAAAGATTTGAGGCCGTTCAATTGAAGCAAGACAACCAACCATTCCCGACATGGAGTGTCCCACGTACACAGCAGATCATCGGCGTGGGCGTTGAGGGAAGAGTATCTCTGGAAGTTTAAGTCCTCGGTGTAGGTAGAGCCAGACCCCATTATATCGTACAGGACTACTCGGAGGTTCTTTTGCAACAGAGACGGCACAATGTGCTGCCTCATGGATTGGTCAGTGCCCAACCCATGTCCCAGTACTACCACTTGGTTGCCCGTGCCCAGTGTCTTCACATTGTGCGCAGCCAGTCTCATTTCTTCCAAACAAGGGGCCCAACTAGGAGTTTCTTTGCTTGATATGGCTTTGAATTCAGCTGCATATATAGACCTCCAGGAATGATTCTGCAATGCCGATAGCAAATTTCGAAGTTGATGCACCAGAATGTCACGAGCAGGAGTCTGATGATTGTTTGCGAATCTGCATTCCAGTGAAGGATCAAAAGTCATGGTTTAGTAACTTGACTGGCTTCAGTCCTGGAATTCTACTACTACACCTGAAACAAATTCAATCTGAAAATTAGGTGATACATTAGAACACCTCAAAACAAAGCACTCTGAGCTGCAGCTTTCACAGACGGGAAAGAATTCTATGTCATTCCAGTGAGATACCCTGCTAATTCATGGGGAAACTGTACGAGAGACTGACTCTGACCTGATGGGAATGCGGCAGCTTTGCAGAAGACGCCGGGAAAGCGAGAAAGCAACTGGTATTATAGCGAAGACTGGACTGAGGAGTGAGCCCAAAAATTGGGACCCGAGCGCAAAAAGTGGTTTGCTTGTAGTCGGTTGTTGTGAAGACAGTCAGTGACTCTGGCTGCTGGCAAAAGGAGAAGCGAAAGATCCTCACTACAAAAGCCCTGCACCTCCATAAAGTATTCTATTTATGGAGTGCTAATTGGCTCTGAAAAGGTATAGTTCGGCATTCTTCTCTCCGAAACTCCGAATCGGATTTTCCAGGACGGTGAAGTACGGCACTGTACCGATCCATTCGTACCTTCCTTCCTCGAAAAAATTCCAACTAGTAAAAAGAAAGATACATACAATATCCAACTCATCAAAAGAAAGATGCATATAATATCCAATCCGTCAAAAGAAAGATAAAAAAGACAGATAAAAAGAAAGATAAATACACGCAATATCCAATTTGTCAAAGAAAGATGGTTGGAAAATTTGTCCATCCAAAAACAAATGAGATAAATGTTTACTTGTCAATTTCAATATTGGATTTTGTTTGAAAATTGCTTCTAAAGGAGATTGGATGCAACATGTCTTTAGAATACAAATATTTTCCCCCTTATCCTCTTTAGTTTTCTTGTTGTATTATACAATGGACTATATATATCAATTTACTAAAAAAAACTATGAAGATTGATTTTAGGTATGATATACAATTGTTTTAATATCTCAAGTTTTTGGCAATTGTTACAAATTAGCAATTAAGTTATTGTGTTTGGAAACTGATTGATAACTAATTGATAACTAGTTGATAAAAGTTCATTTGGCATTTAGAAATTACTTCAATTATTTTATATGTTTGTTTGAGGAAAAAAATGTAAAGTTAATGAATAACACCCTACTCATAATTGACACTATGCAATCATACAAGCAAATAAAAATTGTAATAATTTTAGAACTCCGTTCCCAAAAATCGTTATCCTTGTGCAAGTTAGATTATGCATGAAGTTAAAACCCTCACATCTATCTATCTCAAAAACACATTTAAAAGAAATGTAAACATATTTCATAGCTTGGGGTGCACTCTTTTATGTGTGAGGAATCACGTGAGTGAACAAGAAGGGGATTAATTAAAACATCAATGTACATGATACACATACATTAGTCATATTATAATTTGGTAAGAAATAGACATATGTATAGCCCTTTTAAGATGTTGAATACATGTATTTATACAATAGGGCTTTATAAGCTTAACTGCATTAAACCCCTAAAGGACCAAGTGTCCAAAATGGGACAATTTCAATATTTGGGTAGGCTCCCACAATGTCGATTTTGAGTCTACTATTATGAGATTTTTAGTAAACGCGAGGAATTTCAAGAGCTTTGTGGGAATATGATTTTTTTTCCTATAGGACAACGATAGAAAAAGTTATGTTGCCCGAAGTCTTTTTTTTGTAAGTCTGGGCAGTTTGTAAAAAATACTACACTACTTCAATAGCTCAAAATTTTGATATGGAAGCAAGTGACATGATATTATGTGGGATGGTAAAAAAAACTCTCTGTTGTTCAAAAATTTCATTCGGACAAGAGGAGTCAAAAAAATTCAACCTTCTTGGGTAGGGTGGGAAAAAATTAAATTCTTTTAAAGATAAAAATTTGTGACTTTGTTATTTTTTTTGTAATTTCTTTTTCTACTTCAAAAAGAGACAAGGATCTTTGTTTATACCATTTGGATTGAGATATTAAACAAAACCAACTTCACAATAAAATTAAAAGTATTTGACAATGGTTTACACCTCTTTCACTTGTAATATTATTTTCAATATGTTAAATCATTCTCCTACTTCTCAAATTTGGTATACAAGCGGGTATACAAGTAACTAACATTGTGTAGATTGTGAAAGTGAAGAGTGATAAGTTTTTGTAGTGGAACATTTTCAAATTAGGAAGAAAAATATACAGCTGAAAATTTTGGACGAGTTTTATTTTTCTAATACATTCTCACTTCAATCGTGTATATCTTCTAATCTATATAGTCAAAGATTGTGAACTTTTTTGTACACATTCCTTTGGTATTAAAGGATAAGTTTTTGCAGTTGGATTGTGAAAAAAAGGCTTTTATTTGAAATTTTGCTCTAGGAATTAGAAATAGTAGCATTGTAGTGTTTTCTGAGCAAAATAGTTCCGGTCCTTTAGAGGTTAATCTCTAAGCATCCACACTATAGTTACCCGGTCAAACCTCATCAATTCCTCACATTTTAAAATATATTATATTTTTTGTTATTTTTCTCATATATGGTATTGTTAAATCAATTTACCCTTATTTTTTCATAATTATTTAAATAAAAATGAAACGTATAAGATTTTTCAAAAAAAAATTCATGTAAAAATCATAGTAATTAAAAAATGATTAAATAGTATGAAATTTTTAGGGAAAACGTAAATAGTAGCTATGAAAAACAAGGTGTAGGTGGCATACTTCTTGAGCTTATATAAAAAGAAATTCGATAGAAAAACTTTTTTGTAGTATATATTGAAATATTAGGGGTTTTGAGCTTTAAAGTGTTGTTAAAAACATAATTTTATCAATTTTGAAGAATAGTAAATTGAACTAGAAAGTAGAAAATAGCCCCCACACTTTTTTAGTTGCGACCATTTTCATTTGAAATTAAGAACTAGGTGAAAATCACTATTAGACTAAAAATCAACCAAACATGGTCTCACAGGACTCCTTGCATGCTTAGGGGTTAAGCTATGATGAATGAAATATGAACAAAAAATTGTTGATACCAGAAGCAAGATCAAAAGTGTAGTGGGTCAAAGTGCACTAATGATCCTGGTGATCATGTCATGGTAAGTTTAGGAATAGTCATTGCATTAGCTAACATGATTTAGTAAATACTCCCTCCATCCCATAATAGATGATGATTTTGAAAAAAAAATTGTCCCAAATTACTTGATGCAAGTAATTTATTCAATTTGAAGTTGTTGTTTTATAAATTTTAACAAAACAAAATCACAACATAAGTGCACAACAAGTGTTTTTCTTTTTGTTTGTGAAGCTTGTCTTTGCTCATATCTGGATAACAAACAAAATATGAGCTAGCTAAAATCAATGCTAGCATATGCTTGTGGCATCAGAGAACACACTACAATGAACATCACTATGTTGCTAGATGCCACACATACTATTGAAGTAGTATACTACTACTTCGATTGATAGCTACTCCCAAATAGAAACTTACTGTATTTAGAGATTTGATGAAATCATTTAAGTTTCCTTTATTTTTTATTTTTTTCCAAAAGCATCATCTATTATGAGACGGAAGAAGTAATGTTCGATGAGAGATGTATGAATTACATTGTGGGGATGACAAAGTCTTTAAAGACTTTTAAAATGAAAAACAAATATTTGACATTGTACATAACAAGAGGGGGGGGGGGGGGGGGCGCCGAGACCTACTCTAAGCTAAAAAGACAAAAAGAGGGGGAGGGGGAGGGAAAAAAGGAAAAAGGAGGGGGAGGAGGAAAAATGATAAAAAAATAGAATTAAGCGTTGAGATCTCTTTGACCGTGCGTCCGCTGGTCACGTTTTTGGTACCGTTGGAAAGCTCTTGATGAGGAGAGGTGCACCAAAGTCATTTAGTTGCATTTAAAGGTACATTGTGAGAGTTTTGGATTTTTGAGTGATTTTTGACATCATAAATTGAAGTAAATTATGAAAATTAAAATTGGGAGTTTTTGATGTCATTCTTGGCATCGTCATAAAGCTGTCTATGAGTAGGGATGCAGCAAAGTCATTTTGTGACTTTTGGATCTATGGTGTAAAAGTTATGGATTCTTAATCAAATTTCCTTACCATAAATTAAAATAAAATTATGAATAAATGAATCTAAAAATAAAATAAAAAGCAAAAGCATGGCTAAATTACGGGGAGGCCAACTTCACATGGCTACACTGGTTTTTTTCTATAAGCTGAACATAAAAAAATTACAGTGATCTTTAATTTTAAAAAGAAAATAACAAAAAACAACTTTGTTAGTGTTTAAAGTGAAAATTTTGCTCTAAATTGAATTTGTAAATCAAATAAAATTTCCTTAAATAATTAAATTGATCTTGAATAGGATTTTAAAATATCAAAATAAACTTTGATTAATTTTATTTTTTCATTTTAACTTTGATTTTTTTAAGGTTTTAGGGTATTCTAAAAACAAAATTACAATATTAAATCATTTAGCATTGTTGGAAAAAAATAACATTCAATATTGATATAATTGATTGTAAATTCTATATAATAAATGAGATCACCTAAATTGAAGTGAAAATAAATAAAATTATGTAGTAAAGTGAAGAATATACAAAATGATTACAATAAGAGTTGTCATTTTATTTCTACAAAGGAGCATGTGTTGAATTTGTAGCTACGTAATAAAAATGAAAACCAATGCTCTGTAAAATCATCAATATGATAATTGAAATCTCCATATCATCATAATTTTACATATGTGATAAAAACTATATACCGGTAATGAATAAAACGCATAAATAGATCATGCCAAAGTGTTTTGGAAATTATAAGTAGCTTTTGCCGAATTTCACATAAATTATTTTTTGAAATTGCCAAAATGATGGAAAATTACCAATTTTTACCCATCATAATATTATTTGAGTGATCATGCGTGAGATTTGGAGGAAGAAAGAATTTGTCTTGTGATCAAATTCATCCCAAGTCACTCCCAAATAATATGGGATAAGATCTTGCAAGCCCATGTGAATTCTCACTACACCATATTTTTCAGTAGCACAATTGAGCATAAAAAATGATTTTATTTTAAAATGTTTTCAACTAAGAAAAGTTAGAAGGCCAAGTCATCTTTCAGGTCCAAAAACAATTTTGTGATTTGAAGTTTTCATGAATGAGATATGGACAAATTTCAGTAAGGTAGTGAAGAATGTGCATGAGTTTAATGATAAGAAAATGTGTTGTGATCAGACTTTCGAGGCTCAATTGTGCATAGTAGACCAACTTATTTTGAACATTGATCAACAAGGAAAATTTTCACAATCAAGCAATCTTTCACCTCCAAAAAGAATTTTGTGATTTGGAGTTTTTATGCTTAAGTTATGCACATTTTTGTAAAGGAGTTTAACCGGTTAACTTTAAAGCAATTGTCCTACTTTGTCCTATCCAAGAGTGAGACCCCACGGGGGGGGTGGTGGGGGGGGGGAGCGGGGGAGGGGTGATTCTATCAATTTATTTAATTGTTGTATATTCATGCTATTGGTTTTTTTAAAATTTTTTTTTCACGTATAGTTACATATATATATTTCTCCATTTTTTAATATTGAAATTTGTAAGTATACTTTTGGTATACTTTTCATTGGTATTTTCAGGGTCATGAACGCATGTGATGCCTGGGTTTAATAAAGAGTGCAACACTCAGGCTTGATTTTATTAAATTCATTGAATTCTAAACTTAATTTCTATTCTTTCAACGAAAGAAATAAAAGATAAGATGAAAACTCTAATGCATTCTCCATGAAAATTTCATCATCTTCCATTCTTTGCCTAATGCTTGATGAATTGATTTCTTAAAAATTGTTAAGTGGAGAACATTGAGTTGGCCATGTCTTCATTCATCAAGCTGGAAATTCAACAAGTTTGCTAAAATCTAGGGTAGGGAAGAATCATTGTGAAAATCCTTGAAAGTTTTCAGTAATTAGACTCACAACACGTTTGTATAAGGCATCTACACCAAATATTGACCTTCTAAACTTATATATTTATTTGGATTCACATATATGCAGCTTGTGTCATGTAGTACTAACATAATTTTTGTCCTGGTGCAAAACCAAAGTTGGGCAAGAGTGAACACGAGTCTTGAGAGCCAAATGACTCTGGAATTTCACTTCTGATGCTTCTCTAAAATCACCTCATTAGCAAAATCATTATTACTTTTGTCAGTGGGAGTTCTATATGTCCATGCACACTTGCTAAAACTAAGAAACTTGCTTCTGTGAAGATGCCCAGTAGTTCATGCAAATGATACACTGACAATTTACTTCAGTACGTACTAGTACGTGGATTGCAGACTCATCTCTAGACCGTTATCAGAAGATGCCAGGTTCTCACTTTTCACCATTGATTTTTGATGTCACAATCTCGGCGCCATTTCATCGAATAGATACGCCCATCATTAACCCATGGATGTCGAAGTTAAGCAACACTCAAATGGAAGCATGTGACAGATGTTCTTGAGTCAAGGCTTGGGTTTTTTTATTACACTGTATTGATGCAACTCCCATTCAGTCTAACCCACAAGGGAAATCATTCTTGACAGCATTGATATCGAAGCTCCTGTATAGACGACCGGGTATGCAGAAAGGAGGACAGTTAATATTTCTAGGGCCCTGGCCCTCTGAAATTCGTGACTCTAGCTACAAGACTGAGAATGATCAGGTGTGTGTCTGTACGTCTGTCACAGCCAAGTGTAGACGAGAACAGGCGGTTTGCCAGCGTTGTTGCGGTAGAAGCCCTCGGGAGTGACATGCCACTGGCAATGCTTACAAGGCCGCCGTTTGGTGGCCGCCCAGCCCATATCCGTCCACACCTTGAACGCCTGCCGCTTGCCACCCCAGGCGAAGCTGCAGTGGAACAGAGTGGTGCCCCACAAGTTGGGCGTGAAGCCCCACCCCAACTGTTGCCCGTTCTGCAGCGTCTTCTCTCCCAAGTCGTCGTCCCCGGACTTGCAGTGCACTTGGATGCTGCCTCCCACCTGCATATATATCAATAAGTGCAGTCGAAATTGATTAACACCCGTGGTCCATTATGAAAATCAACTCATCAATCAGAAATCAAAAGAGCTTGAAACCTCGATCATCTGTTAAATCAACTATGAGACAGTTCCGAGTTCAGCTGTGTTTATGTGAGAAGACAGCAACTTTAGCTTGCATTTGTAGAACTGGTGCAACCATTGAAATTGAACCAGAACTCAACCAGGGTTTGGTTTGGAAATATCCGTCAACAACCTGGTTGTAGATATTCACGTCGGCTGGGCTGGCAAAGGCCATGGTGCTTGCAGACTCCACCACCAGCAGGAGCACTGAGATAATTAAGATTGGTGCCAGAACTGGTTTTGCCATCTGAGTCACATGAAACAGAAGCCCCCCTAGGAAATAACCCTCTTTCAGTCAGGGCTAAACCCCATGATCCTCCCCTTGCAGCTTGTGTACAAAAACAGCAGGTGCGCACAAAATACTTGGAGCTGCTGCTGATTTAATCCGCAGGAGCATATGCACTACTGGCACCTTAGGTTTAATTTGGGGTAGGGGTAGCTACTGCACTAATTACCTGTCACATTCAGCACGGAGCCAAGTGTGACACTGAAACGTTGGATATACTCCGCTCCCATTTGATATCGATTAGCTCACAGGCGATCAAAAGGAATATGCCATGCCTGTCAGTTTAGAAATGGGTCAAGGTACAGTGAAGAGTCGATTTGATAGCATCAAATGAAGCCTACGTTTTGTATAATGAGGTAACAATGAAAATTATGCTTTGGTCCTTGTTCCCAGGAGTCAGAATTAGACAAGCTGAATTATGCTTCCTTTCAAATCATGTAGGACTTCATGTGGACCGCTTCGATCACTGCACTCAAGGTCAATTGTATTGTACTGTGCAAAATGCATTGATTACATGTGAGGAACCACACAATTACACGCTCACCAGTCGAAATCCTTCCTTTCTTCTCCCGTGACGTGCAAACGATATACTTTTCCGCAAATTGAAATGAATGGCCAATTCAGAAACCCCTCATTAATCACTGCTTTTCAGCTCATCTCCCCTTGTAAAGCACTGGGTTCTTTTGGAGCCCAACTAACAAAGCCAAGTCTGGAACTCGGCTTTGGAACGCCGTCGGTACCAGTTTGTACGTCTCAGGAAATTAGGGTTTGTTAGTGGGTAGGCAGGGCACGAGGAAAGCAACACGGGTTTGGTTCTGAGACTTTTTAATTGTTGACTGACTTGTATGTGTCTTCAATAGTGAAGCCCATGTACAAATGGCAGCCCTGGTGTGGCAGATGAAGTCTTCAACATTAATTGCGAAGCAGAGCTCTGTGTAGGAAAACCAATTCAGACACTTGTTTATGTGCCAGCGCACAGTAAGAGTCTGTTTGTTCAAGGTCCCAACGCATGTTGTCCTGTGGCATGGGATACCCAAATAACAATGTTGTGTAGAGGTGCTGGTTTCTCGATGGCCTTACAAACCGAGAGATGGTCCCGAGAATCACCAGGGCAACAGCCATTTCCAAAACTCCTACTACTTAAGAAATACGAGCAATGAGTGTCATGGCCACAGAGGTTGGACATCATAAGCTTATACTCGTAGCCAAATTGATGATGTGAGAACGATTGGCAGGATTGTGTGCAAATGCCATGAAATTTTCTTCATCGAAGAAGTAGGGAATTGTGATCGATTTGCGTGGCTCCACTTTGAGCTGGGATCTGAAGAACTTATGCAAACAGGAAGACGAGACGTTCGCAAGTAGTAGTCAAGAGTATCATGTAACTAATTAGAAGAGTCCCATAATATTGTCATCGAATCTCTTAATACTGTAAGTTTCTGTTTCGGAGTAGCGGTTTGTCCAAGCATTATCATACTTGTTCGGAGGCGTATGATAGCAAGTTTTGAATAAGGCTTTCTTGAGTTTACAGCATTAGTAGAAACATTGAAAGTAGGTGGTTGCAATAATTATAGGGTTCCACACATGAGCAAAGACAAGCTTCACAGACCAAAAAACACTTTGACATGTGCACCTGTCCTGTGATTTTGCTTTGTTAGAATCTGTAAAACAACTTCAAATTGCATCAAGTAATTTGGGACAAATCTTTTTCTCAAAAGCATCATTTCTATGGGACGGAGGGAGTATATAGTAAGAATTGGTTCTTGCATGTTTCTATTCAGTGGGTGCTCATACATCATTCAGGTCACCTTTGAAGATTGTGTCAAAATTCTTCTAGTGACGGAGTTCAGATTAAAGACTAACAAAAGGGAGTCAGATCGAAATGATCAACTGGTGAGTTGAGTGGCGGCGAGCTGCTCCATGGTGAAGCCGTTCTTCTTGGAGTCGTCCGCTTCCCAGATCATGATCCCGGCGTACGTGGTGAGCTGCTGCACGGCGCTGATGAAATCAGTGCCAGTCAATCCAGCACCGGCACTGCCATCCACATTGACACTGGCCATGAGCTTGGTGGCATCGAAAGTGGTGGCAACTTCGTTGAACTTGTTCACGTACTCGGTCGGGGTGGTCAACCCTTCGGCGTAGAACTGGTAGTTCACGTAGTCGATCTGGTTTCCATAGGTCTTGTACAAGTCGGTGTATTCGGCAATCGGCCCACTGAAAGGCGCAATGGAAGCCACGGAGATCGTGCCGGCAGCTTTGAGCTGCGAGATCAATCCGCCGATGCAAGCGGTGAAAGTGGCGCTACCCTGCGGAAACGTCTGAGGAATACCAAAATGACCACTTCCGTCTTAGTACGTGACCCTGGTCATATGTATAAAATATTCCTAACAGGACTGTAATCTTCAAAAGTTGTGCCAAATTCATGGCATATTTGCGCACAAGATTCTATCCACACACGAAAATATCATCAAAGATTCTAATTCCCACAATTTTTTGATCTAGGATTTGGATCCAGCCCAGGATTAAATTCTTGGACCCTAGGTCTTAAAGTTTGCAGAGAGGCACAAAATCCTTGTCGTTTCACTTTTATTGACTTGGAAAATCTAAACCAAAGGTTGAACAAACCTCGTAGTCGATGTCGATGCCGGTGATGGAGTACTGCGATGCCAGGGCGGTGATGGAGCTCACGGCGTTGGCGATCCACGTGGCGGTGTCGGTGGGATCGTACCAGTCCACGGGGCGACTGGGGTTGCTGGCACTCACGTACTGGGAGGCGCCGCCGAGGCTGACTGAAATCCTCACGTTGGCGTTGGCCTGTGCCAGTGCATTTTTTTCACTTTTTCAAGGGAGTCCCATCGGCGATTTGAAAATTGAAACTTGAAAACTAGAAAGTATTTTTGGGGCGATTTACATAAAAAAATTACTACAAATATATAGCTTTTCTATAGAATTGTTGGCTATCATAACATTAGAAGCATGCACAGTAGATCTTCATCAGTCGCTAATTGGACGGACAGGTGGAGTCCCAAGTGATGAGAAGAGTGCACTAAGGAAAGGCAGAGGGTATTCATGAAGGCTATTGACTGTTATGATACATAACAATGAATGATAAGGGAAGATTATGACGATATACTCTATTTTTACGCAATTTTTCTTACAGCAACATAACAAGCCCATTTTTCAAATTGCAAGTTGGCGATACATAGCCACGAAAAGAATGGCTGACCTGTGCAAAGGCCTTCGCGGATGCAGGGTCCAGGCTGGTGCTCCAGTAACTGGAGAAGATTCCATTTGCGGTGTTGCCCGCGGCATCGGCATCGATGGCGAACGCGAGCGGGAAGATGTACTGGACGTTGGCGTTCAGAGGTACGTCTGTGAATGCTATGCTGCCCCCTGATGCCCCGATGTAGTCTGTCAACACTTTGCCGTTTGTCTGCAAGAGAGCCCGGCCATGGCCAAGAGCCACAGGCCGCGCTGCCACTAGAATTAAGCTTTGCATCACCAGGAACAGAACTACCGAGAGTGCCATGATATAAGATGGTTCTAGAAAATCTACTTGCAAGAATTCTGAAAGCTAGAAGCTCCGCCGCGGTTATTTATATGTCAGTGTGTACAGGACACGAAATCTACCGAAGAGATAGGAAAGTAAGCTGAATATGTTTGCTTAAAATGACGAACGAACTACGTAAGTGAGAGCTTGATAAGAGTGGTGAGGTGGGACAAGGAGTTTTGTAGCCTGGAAGTGAGCAAAACGTGCGCAGAAGTCACCAACTGAAGGTTTCCGCGTACAGACAAACGAACATTCTGAATGGGTCGTTGTCGGTAAAGTTCTGAATCAATGTCTGTCACCAGGCCTGTTCTGATTTCCGCTTCACACTATGGCCATCTAAGTCAAGACTTCATGGCCAGGTCCGCTTCGGCATCTAAGTCAAGACTTCATGGCCAGGTCATGTTGAGAGTTTAAAGGCCTGAGCTGAAAATAGAAATTGGAACCTTTGGTCAGCTATAGTGTTGAAGCCGTCTTTAGTGTATTACTTATCACTGCTTGAAACGTTGAATGGAGGTTGACTGAGTTTTGACCTTGACTTGTAACCTCAATTAATCAAAAGCAAGTGGGCAATGGTCTCATATGGGTACTCCAAAAAGCCCTTTTATTTGTTTGTTTTAAAAATAAAAAAATAAAAAATAAAATTTGACCAGCAGGGCCTTCCTGCTTGGCTGTTGTTGACCCTTCTTGCAGTGGAATAAAGGTGTTCCGCTTGTTTCCAAAAAAAAAAAAAAACAAAAAGCCCTTTTAACTCTGAAATCAGCTCTTATGGCAACTTTGACTGAGCCCCTTTTTAAAACAAAATAAAAAATGAATCAATCGGATGTGGTTTTGATTTCCTACACTCATGAAGTACACAAAAAAAATTCACGTTAAAATTGAAGAGTTTTAAAGATTTTAAAAGAGAATTTTTGTACAAAATTAGAATTTGTCCTAGCTACTTAAAAAAATCCAAAACATTTGTTTAAAATATCCAGTGACATCATTTTGGTACCAATTTTTGATATAAAGTACATCTAAATATGTGTTATTTGAAATGATTAATTTGAAGGATTGAATATATTATCTATTCTGTACTACAATGCCTACAAATGATGATTTTTGGCAATTTTTCTCACGAAGCATAAAAACATGAAAACTAATTTATTCAATTAAAATTTGGACTTTAATTAAAGTATTCCATGTCATCTAGGTGTGAGTATTTTTATTAATTTTTTATTTATAATTTTAGTCAATTGAAATGAACAAATTTGTCAAAATTTTGAAACTTTAAACATATATTCGTTTTTCCAAATTTCCACAAATTTCTTCAGTAGCGTGTACAAGGCTTTCCAATTAACCCCTAACTACCCAACCATGCATATTTTGCATGATGTACAGATTTCATCCGCAGTTTCTCATCCATCATGCACTTTTTGTAGTGTGATTTTTTTACTGAATTTTTTATGGGAAGTTAGCTTCATGTATGTGTGATCCGATCAAAAAGGAAACAATTTCTGAAAAAATTATGCCTCATTTCGTGTTGCAGTGTTTCACCCAAAATTTTGAAGATTTTAGTCTAAAAGTGTTCTTGAAAAAATAAACTCATAAAATCAAGTATCCAAAAAATCTCCAAAAATCACTACACCTAGAGTACTACATTATAACCTATCACAACAAATTTCATCCCCATATTGTCAATATCTTATTCGTAATCGAATTACAAAATAATTTTTTATTTTATGTTTCAAAATTTATAGAAAAATATTAGTGATAGCAATCAGAGATCTAACCGTATAGATTAAATCTAAATTTCAAAATGTATAACTTTTATTCATACATCAAGTTCCAAATATTCATGTTGGTTGCATTTTATAATGCATCTTTGCAAAACTGCCCAAACTGGACATAGGTGAGGACGTTTAGGGGTTAATTGACCACTTGGAAGTTGTGCCTACAAATTGGGAGGATATCAGAAAGTCACTACCAGAAATCATTAGTATGATGTTGCAGAATTAATTTTTGTACTTCATCCACAGAAATTTGTTGCAAGCATGTTGTGTATGATTGCAACATGACATTTTGTGTTGTAACTGTGGTGTATAGATAGATAGAAACTCCGGTCCTCTTTTGAGGTCGGCATGAGTAAAGTGTCTGTTCGTCATAAGAATGAGCTAGTGTCCACCGGACAAAGGGCCATTGGTGTAAGACTACTCTCCCTTTTCGGGAATAGACACTCTAGTGACCAAGTATCTAATGACAACCCAAAACTTGATATTAGTAGAGGGGGACTTGTTTGAGTATAAGAAAGAGTTTGGCAGGGGTGGTATACAAACTTACAAGTGGATGACCTTAACCCCTAAATGACCGAGGGGGTAAGGGTAAAACCTAGATGCGTTATAAAATGTTACTTTTGCAACCTTGATGAAGCTTGGTCCAAAAGAGAAAATGAGAAGCATGATGTTTAGTAATTATCTGTATGGTCAAACTTTCAAAAAATGTTTTAGATACTCATTTAACGAATTTAGAAGCATTTACCATTGAATATTCACCAAATTTTTGAATTTTATTACTAAAATTTAAAAATGGTATTATTGGATAAAAATAGACATTATATTCTAAAATCCAAAAAAAGAATTATTTTTCAAAGGAGAGAACATCATTAGTTTCTCCAAATAGTAAATTTTATAACACTAGGGCAATATTGAGGTCTTTGTCTTTGAAAAATTCTCCTTGGTGGAATTTAACTCGGATTGACATGATTCAAATTGGGTTGAAAAGTAGACTTGATTTCCTATTGAAAATTTATTTTATTTTTTATAAACTTTTTTTTTTTTCATCTTGGATAGCCTGTAAAAAAAGAGCAGCAACTATAAAATGGTCATTCGGTCATTTAGGGGTTAATCCTCCAACTGTTACTTCTATTTAGTTATTAACCCTTTGACACGCATGCGTTCACATAGTGGACGATGACTAATTCAAATTATTCTTTTGACTACATATGTGGACAATTTTCATTCATCCAAAATTCTCTTAGTTCTTGTACTAGTTGACTATCCTTCATACAGTATGGATCTTCAAAATAAGATACCGGTATTGTAATTTTCTAAAAATAATAGAATTGGTTTATGTCTAGTTTCATTCTTAGTTCAAAAAGTGAGACTTTAAACATGATTTTCCAAAATAAGTAGAATAAAATATTGGAAATCATACCATTGATCTCCTAGTGCATGTTATTCCAAATTCATTACAACAATTCTTAAAAAAAAATTGGTTGGTTTGGGATTTTTAATTGAATTTCAAATGAAAATCTTGAAAATTTTAATTACAATTTATTGATAAAACTATGATAAATCCAATTGTATAAATGTGATCTTCACATTGACATTTACAACTTAGCTTTGTACATCAATTCCATTTTTGTTATTCATCAAACATTTTATAACGCATTTCTGAAATAGTGTTGAATTGGGATGTTAAAGGGTTAATATGTCCCACTAATATTTGAGACATTAGAATTACCCTTACAGTCACCTTGAGTTTGAATAAGATATCGAATTTTGAATTTTTAAGATATTGAATTTTTCTTTAAAATACTCTTATTTGTTCACTCCAAATAGTAAAAAGGTATGGAAGAGCTTGGTGGTCTCTCATTATTAGGTATGTAAGAGCTTGGAAGTTTTCAAACTTACGGAAAACTAGTTTAGCCGTCAAAAAAGACATTGGAAATTGATTAAGAAGTTTTCCAATTGGTTAATAATTGGGATACCAAGAGGTTTTTACACTATTGAAAACTTAACTCATGTCCTTGCTATGGACGTGATTGTTCGTCATAAAAGGACATATGCAAGTACCATTCGTTTAGAAAAGTTGAACTAATATTTTATAACTTCATCTTTATTGTTGTCTCTTGTTAATCGTGGGCATCAAATATGTTGTGGTTAAGTAATGAACTTTTGAAGCCACAATATCTCCTCATTGGACCTAGATTTTGTGAGCTTAAAGCTACAATATTATCTAAGATGATGGAAAAAGAATAAAGGTACTAAATTGGAAATTACGTTGTTAGCAAGAATCATGTTTTTAAGAACATTTGCTATTGCTTGAAATGATCATTATCGAATATTTATGAATTAATTTTTCTAACTTCCAACAAATTTAAGCATTTTAACAATTAAATAATATTTCAGAAAAATTTACGGAGACTTTAAAAAAAAAATTACTCAAACATCCGTCATGGCAATTTGTCCAAAACCTGAATCTTTGCTCTATGATGCCATGCTTCACCTAAAAGAACGTAGGGGTGCTACTTTTGCCCAAATTTGCAAGCTTTTGGAATACAAAAATCAAAATGGAACTAAACTAGATTGTAATAAAAAGTGTCTTGCAAGTGCTTTGAGAGGTATGGTAATATCTGGCAAGGTATCAAAAAATGGCTTTGTGTATACTTTGAAAGAACATACTAGAGAGCATGAAGTTGAGCCAAAGGCTGAACCAAAAGCTACAGTCCCTGGAAGAGTCCATAGAAGAAAATATAGCAAAACGCATAGTAAGTACCATAGAGCATTTAAAAAACGCCATGATCGACGAAGGCGAAGACGAAGGCGAAGACATCACAAAAGACGAAGAGGACAAAAACATCACAGAAGACAAAGGCATCATAGAAGACGACGACTCCGTAAGCGGAAAAATCACAAAGTGGAACACCATCACCGACGACATTGTAAACGCCATCGTGGACGAGGGGTGCACTGTCATAAACGAACAAGGATGGTATTTCCATTGCGGACAAGCCATAAGAAACGATATTGAACAAATACATAATAGAGCGTTGATTTTGAATCAAATTAAGTTAGGAGTTTGTCATTGCTCATACAACATTTTTGTCATTATGTTGTTAGATTTATCATCGATAATGTAATTATTTTTAAGCAATTTATTTTTAGAGCTTCTTTTTTTATTATAATATTGAACACATAGATTAGGAGTCCTAATTAGAATCACCATATGGGAACTAAATTCACCATGATAAGTGATAAGTCGTCATGTGTGTTAAGAAAAAAACATAGGATTGACAATAGCCAATGAGAGCTAAGCCTCTAATAATTCTAAGGTCAAAAGCCATAGTCGTGGGCCCATTCAATTTTTTTTTTTGGTATGATGTTATTTGCTCCAAATGCACCCTCTTTACTCGCCTCTTTATTATCAAAAAATAAGATGATGAAGGTAATTTTGGTAATATGTCCAATTTTTCATTTTTAAAGCCTTTTTATTTGCATGTTTGATGAGATTTATATTATATTTAAAAAAAAATTCAAATCAAAGCATCAAATTATGTTAGATGGAATCCTAAGATCTTTATACAAAATTTGATATTCTAAAGCAATGGTAGTTATTTAAGACTTCTATTTATTATTTTTTCACTTTATAATGTGGAATTCTTTTAATAGATGATTAAATGATTTAGATCCATATCATGAAGTCTACCTTTAAAAGGAAGCATTAATGGTAGATCTTGCTATCTATGTTCGTGGGGCATAGCTAAACAAACTACTTCCAATGGACTCTTTTATTCAGGACGGTCTTTGTAATGAACTAAAGTTATGATTATTATAAAAATACTTTTATTCAATTGCTTCATGATTCTTTAGGATCCAATGCTTTTCATTTATGAAAATATGATCTATTTTTCATATATTAGAGCATATATTGTTGAAAGGATAGAATTACAACTTTTGAAGAATTTTTGTTTCCTAATATAACTTATTAATTTTACTATGAAATAAGTTAATAATTTTAGAGCATCTCAATACATGTTGTAGTTGTAGTTGTAATAGAAATTTCTAGTAATAAAAGTTTGTAAAGTTTTATTTGATGTTAATCCATATTTATAAAAATAACAATGTGAATATTTTATGATTTGATTTTGGTACATATTTTCAATTGAAGATACACACAATACATACTAGTTTGTAAAAAATACAAATAATAGTTATACATCCTACTAAATCAATAAACTCAATATAATTTTAGAAGTCTAAAAATTCTAATTAAGATAGAAAAATTTGTTATAAGAGACTGTTTCTATTTAGATATTCAATAGGATAATTCATCAATCGACAATTGCTTCAAAACACAAAATTAAATAAAAGAAAGGATTAAACTCGAATTTGATCAATAATTGAAGCAAATCTAAGTATGATCAATATTTTTTTCATTAATCGTATAGGAAGTTAATCTATTATGTAAGAAATGATACCCTTGTGTATAAGGTTTGTGTTAGATTCATGACTTAAAAAGAATCTGAGTGTTGAGGAATTTACTTAAGTACTTAACTGATTTATTTTCTAGTCCTAAAAATATGGAAACAACTACTTTTGGCCATAAAAACACTTATGGATTATTCCCAAACACCTAAACAATCATGTACTGGCATTTTTTAAATATAAAATAAAATAAATTTGAGTTTAGTTTTTTATAGTAAATGCATGGCAATTACATGTAAATGTGATAAACATTCTAAGTCATTTTGAATTTTTTTGGAATTTCCAAGGGATCCAAAGTTAAAATGGCTTTTACTATCCATTGCCCATGTTATTTGTTTTATTTCTTGATGTTCAAACTATGGTTTCCTTGAAAATGATTTCAATTGAAATTGACCTAATTTTACCAAAAAGAAAAAAAACCTACCAACTTTAATTTTTAATCTCCGTCACAATTCTATAAAAATTAAATTAAAAAATAGAAAAACTTATCGCAATTCCAAATTGGGTATATATTACTACAACTATGATATTTTAATTTAATCCTATCGAATTTCCAAATATACAAATGATATATGACTATGATAATCAATCTATAGCTATTATTAAGTATACAACCTTTTTTTTAAATTAAAAAATTATGAATTTTTAGTACATGAATGATTCATGTAAATCATTATGTGAGAATTAATTAAAGCGTGTTATTATATTATATATGTTATATTTGTAAAAGTCCACTTCTCTATTCCTAAAACATTAGTGTAAAAAAATATTGATCATACTGTAAGAAAATATTTGCTCTAGAGGAATATCATTTATCCAAGGTATTGTATAGGATATCAAATGAATCATTTGCAAGCTGTTTCTAAAAAGGAACACTATTAGAAAGAAGAAAATTTTGTTGTCAATTCTATAATATATGTATATCTTGAGACACTATATACAATATTTCACTATAGTTTTCATGCTCACAATTGCGACTCTCAAAAACAATTACCTTCCATTTGTGAATTGAAATTGTGGAATCCTGCCACCATCTTTCAGGGAGACATATCCATATCATTGTTCAAAAGCTCAATGCACTGAAAGCTCGATGCATTGAGAGCTCGTTGCAGAAGCGCTTACAAAAGCTAGTTGGGGCAAATACTTGCATTCTAACACCCCTCTTGGTATCAAATTTGTTGAAGTAGGATGATTGCGTGGGCTGAAGTTGCTCATAGCCATGCGCATTAGCTAGAGTAGATGATGCGAATGAGCTAGACTTGCAACTAGAGAAGTGGTACTAGTTAGAAGTAATGAGAATTGGGTCTCCCAAGTGATATGGGCTGATCCTAGTGTACTAGGAGTAGAGTATGGGCTGATGTCCCATATGGTTTGCCAAGGGGACTCCCTTGGGTGTGCTACTTAAGAGGGGCAGCCCATGAGTAAAGATCATCTCTTTCCTATGCATTCCAAGTGTTTGTGTGAGGCTTTGGCATTCTAATCTAACCTTCAATAGGTTATGGGCCCACTCATGTGTTTTGCGTGAGTCAAAGATTAGATTGCTCATTGTGTGGAGGTCGTGCGTTGGAGCGCTGATTTTGGAGTATTGGAGCGCTGATTTGGAACTTTGGAGGGCTGAATTCGAGCTTTGGTGGGCTGATTTCGACATTGGGAGGTATTACAATCTTCCTACCTTTGATCTACGTGTTGGAGGGCTGAATTCGCACTTTGGAGCTATCATTTGTTGATTTGGAGCTTTTGGAGCACTTTGGAGCACTTTTGGAGTTTATACACGTCTACAAGGGCTGAATTGGAGCTTTGGAGCTTATTGGTGCTTGTTGGAGTATATTGGAGCTTATTGGAGCTTATTGGAGCTTATTGGCTCAATTTGTGCTCAATTTGTGCACTTGTGTTGTTGCAAGGCACTTTTATGCTTTGAGGCTCTTGGGGTGAGTCTACAATCTGATTTTGGTATTGCAATTCTTGCACAAGGGTTTGGAATGTGAGTTATGCCCTTGGAGTGCTCAAAATTAGAGTTTGGGTTAGTGAATGCACAACGGGGCTGATTTGATGAATTTCAATGCAATTAGGACTTGAAGGGGCTGAATTTGCATTGATTTAGAGTCCTTGGAAGGCACAAGGGTGTCCATAGGGTGCATTACGTGTTGTGAAGCACAAGGGTGCTGATTTGAGTGGATTTGAGCCAACGAGTGCGCAATTCTCCTAGTTAGGGTGTTGTGGTATGATCTTGTGCAAATTCACTAAGAACCATCACGATTGAGTGTTGTGAGGTTGATGTGTAGCACAAAGGTGCTGATTTAGTGTTTGGAATTAGTTTGGAGGCATTAGAAGCACGTATGTGTGCAATTTGCCTCACAAATCACAAAATTGTCAAAAAATCATAAAAACAATTTTTCTTAGCTTTCTAGGGGCTGAATTTTGTGAGCGTACGTCCTTCAATCAAGGATATGGCTACATTTGAGGGTGAAGGTGCTAAGGTTGTACACAAGTTCGATGGCGTCAACTTCCACTTGTGGAAATTCAAGATGGAAATGGTCATGGCCGAAAAAGAATTGTGGGAGATAGTTGAGGGTAGTGAGGAACCGCCTTCGTCCGACGCCGAGGCTAGGGTACGAACTGCGTACACTCGGCGAGAGAAAAAGGCCTTTGCGATTTTGGCTCTTAATCTTTCTGATTCCCAGCTTTCTCATATTCGGTCGTGCAAGACTCCCGCCGAGGCATGGGCCAAGCTTTGCAATATTCATGAGGCAAAGAGCTTGGTCAATATCTTGTTTTTGAGGCGCAAGTTTTTCACCATCAAGATGGAAGAAAACGACGACATGTTGGCGCACATCAACAAAGTCAAGGCTCTTGCGGATCAGCTCAACGGCGCAGACGTCAACATTACGGACGGTGATATCGTTATGACGCTCCTCAAGAGTTTGCCGCCGTCGTACGAGTATCTTATCGTTGCTATGGAGAGTAGGCCCATTAGCGAGTTCACTCTTGATTATGTGACATCACGGTTGTTGCATGAACTCTCGCGGCGCAAAGAGAACGAGACTCGTGGCGATAGCGCGGCGCTTATGGCGAAGCAATCCAAGAGCGGTGCCAGTGGGAGCTCTACAGACAAGGTATGCTACTATTGCGGTAAGAAGGGCCACTTGGCAAAATTTTGCTACAAACGCAAGAGAGAGGAAAGTGCCAACAATACAAAGGTCAACGATGCAGGTGATGAGTACGCATTTATGACTAGCGTCTCTTCTTGTAGTGATGACGGGGACGAGTATGCAATGATGGCAAGTGACGTGTCATGCAATGGTAGTGTGATCGATTGGATTGTTGATTCGGGAGCCTCGAGTCACATGGCGCCCATTAGGACTTGTTTCCAATCATATCACGTCATATCTCCAAAGAATGTCATTTTGGGTGATGATACGGTTCTTCAAGCCGTGGGTAAAGGATCCATCGTCGTAGACACCGAGGTGAAGGGTCGTGTGAAGACAATTACCATCCATGATGTCCTCCACGTTCCCAAGTTGAAGGCAAATCTTTTATCGGTGCGACATTTGGTGATGAAGCATTTGCGAGTGGAATTTAGCGACCAAGGGTGTTTTGTGTTGTCTCCAAGTCGTGAGGAGGTGGCCATTATACACGAAGTCAACGGCTTGTAACAAATCAAGTTTTCCAAGATGCACGCGGCGGAATCCGCAACGTTGGTGCAATCGAGTTCAAACGAAGACAAGTTGGCATTGTGGCATCGTCGTCTCGGGCATTTGAATGTCAAGAGTGTGAAAGCACTGCGTGGAATGGTAAGTGGCATGGATCTTGCACAATCACACGTCGCACCTAGTTCATTCACATGTGAGGGTTGTATTGAAGGCAAACAACAACGCTCACCGTTTCCAGTTGATGGGGCAACTCGTGCAACCAAGGTTCTTGAGATTGTGCATTCCGACGTGTGTGGTCTAATGAAGACCACGTCTATGGGGGGTTGCAAGTATTTTGTGACGTTCATTGATGATTTTTCGAGGAAGATATGGTTGTATCCGATCAAAGCAAAGAGCGAGTGTTTTGAGAAGTTCAAAGAGTTCAAGGCGTTGGTTGAGAAGCAATCCGAGCACAAGATCAAGGTATTTCGATCGGATAATGGCGGCGAGTTCTTGTCCAACCAATTTGGAGAGTTATTGAAGAAAGAAGGCATTGCTAGACAAACGACAACGCCATATACACCACAACAAAACGGAGTTGCAGAGCGTGCAAATCGAACAATTGTGGAAATGGCAAGGAGTATGTTGCATGCACAAAATTTGGGTTTGGACCTTTGGGCGGAAGCGGTGGTGACTGCGGTGTACACACGCAACCGATGCCCGACGAGTGCGGTTCAAAACATAACACCAGAGCAAGCGTGGAGTGGGAGGCCACCCCGCGTGGAGCACATGCGCACATTTGGATGCATCGCATTTGCAAAGGTACCCGATTCTCAAAGAACCAAACTTGAGGCCAAGGCAACAAAATGTGTGTTTCTTGGATATTGTGAAGGTACCAAGGCGTACAGGCTCATGTCGCTCGAGACCAAGAAGATCATTCGAGCTCGTGATGTGACATTTTGCGAGAATTCCAAGGTTGAAGACAATTTGGACGATGGTCCAAGTGGGAGAAGTGGCGATAAACCGGCGATTGTGGACCAATCTTCCAAATCTCCCGTTATTGATATTGTTGATGAAGACGAAGATGACGAAGATGGTGGTGATGAGGAACATATTGAGGAGCGACCTTTGAAGACGAAGAATGGCGAGAAAAAGGCACAAGCAACGGCGGTTGAAGACAATGCATCCTCGAGCGATCGTCGTTATCCAGAGAGAAATCGTAGACCACTTGGCGAGTGGTGGAAGAATCATATTCTCCCTCAAGGTGAGGAGGAGCATGCAAACGTTGCACTTTTAGATGCTCCATTGACGATTCGTGAAGCGTTGAGTTGTGATGATGCAAACAAGTGGGAGCAAGCCATGCAAGAGGAGTACAAATCGTTGATGGACAATGGCACTTGGGAATTGACTCCCCTCCCCAAGAATCGCAACGCTATCGGTTGTAAGTGGGTATTTCGTGCAAAGAGAGATGCAACGGGTGATGTGGTTCGTTATAAGGCAAGATTGGTGGCAAAGGGCTTTTCACAAATCGAAGGTGTTGATTTTCATGAGACCTTTGCACCGGTGGCGAAATTCACCACTATTCGATGCATTTTGGCCATCGGGGCTGCCATGGATTTGGAAATGCATCAAATGGATGTGAAGACGGCGTTCTTGAACGACGAGTTGGACGAGGACATCTACATGGTACAACCCGAAGGATTTGTGCAACGAGGTAATGAGAACCTTGTTTGCAAGTTGAACAAGTCATTGTATGAGTTGAAGCAATCTCCACGCGCATGGTATCAAAAGATTGACACGTTTCTATCGGGTTCACAAGGAGCATTGTTCATATCGGGTTCACAAGGAGCATCGCTGATCACAGCTTGTATTTCATGCAAAAGGGGCAACATGTGGTCATCGTGATCATATATGTGGATGATTTGATCATCCTTGCAAGTTGTATGAGCTCTTTGAAGGCATTGGAGGCAATGCTTGAGAACGAGTACGAGATGAGTGATCTGGGTGAGTTGCACTTTTGTTTAGGAATTGAGTTTGTGCGAGATAGAGCAACACGCACCATAACAATGAATCAAAGCAAGTATGTTATGGATGTTCTCAAACGCTTTGGCATGGAGGATTGCAAACCGGTTGGCACTCCGTTGGATGTGAATTCCAAACTCGTGAAACTCACCGATGAGGAGTATGCATTAGAGGCTCAATCTATGGTGGATGTGCCATACAAGCAAGCTGTAGGGTCATTGATGTATGCTATGATTGCAACAAGGCCGGACCTTGCGTATCCAATCAGCGTTGTGAGTCAACACATGGCAAGACCGGGTTCAAGTCATTGGGTTACGGTCAAGAGGATCATGCGGTACTTGAAAGGCACAAGTGATGTGAGGTTGTGTCTTGGAGGTGACAACATTGTGTTGAGTGGGTATTGTGATGCGGATTATGCGGGTGATACCAATGATCGTAGATCCACCACGGGGTACATGTTCAAAGTTGGATCGGGGGCCGTTTCATGGAATAGCAAGCGCCAACAAACCACGGCCACGTCAACGGTTGAGGCGGAGTACATGGCGACGAGCCACGGTACGAAGGAGGCCATTTGGTTGAGGCAACTAATGGCGGATGTGAGATGCACTCAAGAGGAGGCTACAACAATCATGTGTGACAACCAAGGGAGTATGTCATTGGCGAAGAATCCAACGCATCACTCACGTACAAAGCACATTGATGTGCAATATCACTTCATTCGAGAGAAGTTAGAGATGAAGGTGATAGAGTTGAAGTATTGTCCAACGGAGCACATGGTGCCGGACGTGCTGACAAAGGCTCTTGCGAGAGATTGACATCAAAGACTAGTGGTGGCATTTGGGCTCGAAGGCTTTGGCTATTCGCAAAGTGGGAGTGTTGAAGTAGGATGATTGCGTGGGCTGAAGTTGCTCATAGCCATGCGCATTAGCTAGAGTAGATGATGCGAATGAGCTAGACTTGCAACTAGAGAAGTGGTACTAGTTAGAAGTAATGAGAATTGGGTCTCCCAAGTGATATGGGCTGATCCTAGTGTACTAGGAGTGGAGTATGGGTTGATGTCCCATATGGTTTGCCAAGGGGACTCCCTTGGGTGTGCTACTTAAGAGGGGCAACCCATGAGTAAAGATCATCTCTTTCCTATGCATTCCAAGTGTTTGTGTGAGGCTTTGGCATTCTAATCTAACCTTCAATAAAATTGTGTAAGGTTTAATATCTTTATAGGGCATCAGATAATTTCCTACAATTTAGATGGTATTCTTTAGGGTCATAGTGCGAGTTTGTCAAGCAAACAAGACTCTGCAACGCAGTTTCTATGTGGCTCCTTCCGCAATCTACACTCACAACCGTGAGACTCTCTTCCTATCGTGAATTGAAATCAGTAGATTGTGTTGGGGATTGTGCAACCATCTTTCAAAGAGACAAGAACGACGTCCTCGCTTGAAAACTCATTGCAAAAGCTCATAGTAGAAGCATGGGCGTACAAGCAAATACTTGCACTCAAACACCCCTAATAATGTTATCAAGATTGAACAAGAAATTATACCTCCACATCTTTACATGAGACACCTCGTAGGAACTACGTCAAAGAATCTTACCTCACAAGCTTGCACTAATGCCCCCTAATTTGATTCTAAGTTTTTATTTCACATTGTATGATTTTATCTCAATTGGTAATTGTATCAGAAAAAACTCTAGAAAGAATTTTGTTAGGAAAAATTACACTTTGAATAAAAATAGCAAAAAATAAACAACCTTATATTTCAGTTTTTGCATGTATTTGTGTTTGTGTAGAACATAGCATTTCTTTGGCGAAATAGTGCTAGAATGCACCCAAAAAAATCTGGCTAAAAAATGGCCAAAAATCCTGAGGTTTTTTGCCAAAAAAACTTCAAATTAAAAATATCTTGGATGAAATCGCGTGAATGATTTTATTTTTATGAATATGAATATGTGGTATTTTCTATCCAATATGTGGATGAATGTTGAAATATGGAGCATTATTATAACACTTTATATCGCCACTTTGGCACTTCATGAAAAATGAAAAAATGCCATGGTGTAGGAATATATGTTTATAAAATCAAGTAAATTTTTTAGCAAATTGAATGTTTAACACTCTTAACACATGTTGGTGCATTCTAAAGTGATCCAAAACCTAAACGAATGATCCCATATTTTATTTTCTCACTAAACCATAAATTTCTTAAAAAATGCTCAAAATAATCATTAGTGCATTCTAAAAAGATCCAAATTTTAACCCCTATAGGACCGGAGCGTTTTTCCTCCAAAAACACTCCAATGCTGCCATTTTTACTCCCCCATGCAAAAATTCCAAAAAAATGTTATTTTTTACCTTCTAACCATAAGATCTTGTCCTAAATTACTTGAAAAACATACACAGCAAATTTCGTTGATTTTGACCGCACGGATTGCAAAATAATTGCGTTTGATGGAAAAAAACACCCCAAAAAATCACATGCCCAAAAATTTCAAATGCATTTGACCGTGGCTACATCAAAAAAACCCCACTACCAAAACCTGTTGCACTTCACTTTCACATTCTATATGATGTTACTTAGATGCATACCAATTTTCGTTGCGTTTGGAGATGTTTAGGATGTTGAAGAATACCTTGCACTTGTTAGGGGGTTAAAAGTTTAGAAAAGACTCTTTGTTTTTGGAATTGCAATATTTTCGACTTTTTTTTTATAAAATTCAGATCCGAGCAGTGAAACATAAGTACATTGCACCCTCTATAGAATGGCAAAAAAAAAAAAAAAAAAACTTAAAAATATATATATATATATATATATATATATATATATATATATATATATATATATATATATATATATATATATATATATATATATCTCCAAGTTTTAGAAGACATGTAGCATATCTTCTAAGAGTTTTGACAATTAGGGGGGAAATAAAGGGTGGAGGAAGGGAATCGAAGTGCCACCTCATCCAACCCATTCCAATGTTCATGACCCCACTAACTCTCAAATTGGACTCCCACGTGGCAGTCTTTCATTGGTCGATTTATTTATTTATTTATAATTTATAATTTATTTTAGTTTTCAAATTATCATTGTTTTAACTATAAAAAATACTTTAAAATTACATATAATAAAATTTTAATTTTTAATAATTTTTTATTTTAATTTTAAAATAATAATATTTAATATTTGAATGAATGTGGAAAACGGGGTGGTCTTTTGCCCCCCACAGTCCACCCCATTTTCCACACTCCGCCCTTTTTGTTGCCCCCCCCCTCCCCAAATTCAACCATTTTTCTAATGCCCTGTTGTCTTTTCTCCTAAAAATAACAAATTTCCCCTCATAACTACCACATACGGTGTCGAAATTCAATAAAAAAGAATCCCCATTTTTTGTGGCACATTGGGGAATCCACTATTAAATTTCCTTCAAAATTCAAATGGAAAATTCAAAATTCAAAATTCAAAATTCGATTGGAAAATGTGTTCACCAGAACCTACCCGGTTCTCTAAATGTCCTAGTTAGGACACTTGGTCCTTTAGGAGTTAAACCAACAACACATGGTTTTATTTCTTAATTGTTTTCTGCTTTGCTTAAAATTCCTTCAATAATACTCCAAACACTTATTGGACTATTCTAAAGTGATCCAACTTTTAAACCAACAACATAGCATAATAGAGCAATGGGAGCCAACACCCTTTTGCAATGGGACCTCAATCTAGTTATAAATTTCATAGAATACAAATGTCATTCCTTCATTATTTTGGAAAAGTGGATCTAAGTGAAGATTCTCTTTCGATCCAATTTTCAAAAGAATGCTCCATTGCACTGCTCTATTACGCTATGAACGCAAGGTTTTCTTTTGTTTTATCAAAGAAACCTCAAAATCCATCTAAAATAATCCCAACACTTAACCTTTAAAGGACATAGGGGTATAAGGGGGGCAACCTAAAGGAATTCGAGCCATAATTTATAAGCAGACATCCCTCCATGCTTTGTCCCCCTTTGATACAGGCAAGAGTTGTAAAATGGGTGGACTTCTGATTTGTAGGTAACTTGCTAAGGGGATGGTGTGTGTGCATTTATTTTTGGCTGACACCGATGCAAATTGAGCCAGAATTGGATCTGAAGCACAAACCAAAACATTATTTTTTATTTAAAATACAACCAGAATTGGGTATTCACTAGCGATCTCTAAACTGGCTAATATTAGTTGTTTTTTTACCAAAAAAATTCATCTGCTACTACCCTTGTGTGAAAAAGACATCATCAGTGGGACAATTCAACAAAGCTGCTGACGATGAAAATGGGCAGTGGCCACGTCACTGTCTCATCCACCTTTCTCATCGCATCACTCACATTTGAAGGGAAATCCTTATAGCCCGGGAACGCTCCCCCGCCGTTGAGATCGGGCATGGCGGCCACATCTCTGCTGTTGGTTGAGCCAACCCTAAGTCCGTTTTAGGGTCTTTGTAGCCGTGGCTTACGGCTGGGTTAGGGTGGGGTGTAGCAGCCGCTGCCCTTTGGCTTGCACAAAACTCGCTTTCATTTTTTTTGCAACATCTTTGGCTCCGCTGATCGTCCGATCGCTGCCGGCTTGCTGCAGTGGTGGCGATGTCGCCGCATGTCCATGTGTCTTGAGATTGCTGCAAGTGTAGGGTCTTTAGTTTGTTGAGGCCGCCAAGATTTTGAATCAGGGATGCATGGGCACCTACTTTTTGTTTGTTGTGAATATTAGAAACTACTGCTTCCCGTGAGTTTGTGAAAAACTTGCGTGCGCTTGTACTTCTTTCATTCACTGCATTTTGGAAGTGGGGGCTCTAAATCAATGCAATGGGCGATTGGAGGCTGTAGCAGATGTTTAGGCCTGCAGGGGTTTCAAATTTCAAGTTTCATACTATGGCGCATCGCCAATCAGGTATATGTTTTTCTCTGCAGGCTCTTGATTTACCTGCATTCTTTGCTGATCGTTTCTGCTGGATCGTTTCTACTGATTGTTTGTGTTGCGCTTGTGCTGATCGTTTCTGCTGGATCGTTTCTACTGATTGTTTGTGTTGCGCTTGTGCTGATCGCTGGTTCATTGCCGGTAGGATCGCTGATTCGTTCATCGCAGATCGCCGGTTCATTGCTGAGCGTTTTTGCTAATCGTTTGTGTTGTGTGGGTAGGATCGTTGGTTTATTGCCGAGTGGTTCATTGTTGGTGCGTGGTGGCCACATTGAAAACTGCCATTTTGTGGCGTCTTGGAGTGTTTGTGGCCATTGTGGGCCGATGCCATTTTTGGTGCGCGGGATTGTTTTGTGGCCAGTGTTAGGAGTTGCTATTTTTTGGCATTTTGAGTTGTTTGTGGCCAATGTGGGCTGCTGCCATTTTTTGGCGTTCTGTATCGTTTTGTGGCCAGTGTGAACTGTCATTTTTTGGCATTCTAAATTGTTTGTGGCCAGTGTGCACCGCTTCCATTTTTTTGGCGTTCTGGACCGTTTTGTGGCCACGTTAGGACCTGCCATTTTGTGGCGTTCTAGATACTTTGAAACCAGTGTGGGCAGCTGCCAATTTTTGGTGTGCTGGATTGTTTTGGAGTGTTTGTGGCCATTGTTAGGAACTGCCATTTTTAGCGTCTTGGATTGTTTTGTGGCCACGTTGGGAGCTGCCATTTTTTTGGCCATTCTACACGTTTTAGGCCACTTTGGGCGCTGCCATTTTCGGCGTGCAGGATTGTTTTGTGGCCATTGTCTAGGATTGCTGCTATTGTTTTGGCTGCGCAGGATCACTGGGAGTAGGAGTGCTGCACTGTTGGAATCTTGGGTAAGTCCATCTTTGTATTTGGATGTCTACTGTTTGAATCAATGTGCAACTTATGTATTTAAATGTATGTTTGAATGTTTGAGTGTTTGAATGTATGTGGTAACTTATGTCTATTGTTGGTGTTTGGACTGGCCACTGTGGGGCGCTGGGAATAGGAGTGCTTCACTGCTGGAGTGCTAGGTAAGTCCATATGTTTGAATGTATGTGTAATTTCTATGTTTGAATCTAAGTGTAACTTATGTATAAATGTTTGAACGTATGTGTAATTTATGTCTATTGTTTGAATCTAACTTATGTATGAGTGTTTAAATCTATGTGTAATTTATGTCTATTGTTTGAATCATTTTGAAGGCTTGCCACTGTGGAGCGCTGGAAGTAGAAGTGCTGCACTGCTGGGGTACTAGGTAAGTCCATGTCTATTGTTGAATCTATGTGCAACTTATATCTATTGTTTGAATGTATGTGTAATATATGTGTAGTGTTTGAATCTATGTGTAACATATGTCTATTGTTTGAATCTACATGGAACTTATGTCTATTGATTAAAACTACGTGTAATTTATGTGTAAGAATCTATATTAACTTGAATGCAGTAGTTATGAAGTTTTGGGAGGTCCTTCAAATGTTGACACTGACATTTATTATTTTGGATGATTGGGCTGGCCACTATGGGGCGCTGGGAGTAGGAATGCTTCACTGCTGGGATGCTAGGTAAGTCCATGTGTTTGAATGTATGTGTAATTTTTATGTTTGAATCTAAATGTATGTGCAACTTATGTCTATTGTTGAATCTAAGTGCTAGGTAAGTCTATGTGTTTTGAATGTATGTGCAATTGATGTGGATTGTTGAATGTATATGCAACTTATGTCTATTGTCGAATCTAAGTGCTAGGTAAGTCCATGTGTTTTGAATGTATGTGCAACTTATGTGGATTGTTGAATCTATGTGCAACTTATGTCTATTGTTTGAATCTATGTGGTAACTTATGTCTATTGTTTGAATCTAAATGTAACATATGTCTATTGTTTGAATCTATGTGGAACTTATGTCTATTGTTTGAATCTAAGTGTCACATATGTCTATTGTGAATCTATGTGTAACTTATGTCTATTGTTTGAATCTAAGTGTCACATATGTCTACATCAGGAATTTTGGACCCCACTGATTTTACACGATTTCAGTGCGTTTATCGTTAAACACTGATTCCGCACGTCATACGTGAATTTAAAAGTATCGTTACGATACAAAAGTGACATACATTACTAGGATGTCGATGCAGTGTCTTTTCAATAATTGTGAAAAAAATGTTGTTTCCGCACGAAAGTCGTGCTTGACGGAATCCGTGCGTTAATCGTGTATCTACATTACATGACTAATAAGACACGGATAATATGCGATTGCTTTGAATGCGGATCTAGTATCGTATACGTATCATATCAACGCCTTTTATTATATTCGTGCGATTTCAGCATCTATCATAATGCAAATTATTTTCGTACGACATCCGTGTACAATATTTTAATATTATTTTTGGAATCTTTTGGAATCTTTCAAAATATTTTATATTATTTTGGAATATTTTTGGAATATTCTAAGAATATTCTTTAAATTATACTTACGGTTTAATTTCCCAAAACATTTTTAGATCTACATTTATAGAGTTTAGAAGCAATACACATTAAAATTTCAAAGAAATAACATTTTATATTTTTAGAATTCAAATTTGGTATTATTGGTTATCATTGTACTTTTCATGATAGGAGCAAAAAAAAATTGTACAGAAAAGGACAACATTACTTTTTCAAAATAGCAAAATTTGTAACACAAGACAATGTAGAGGTGTTGTTTTTTTGAAAGTTTCCTCTAAGCAAAGTTTAATTTGGATTGGCATGATTCAAATTGGGTTTGAAAGCATACTTGATTTCCTATTAGAAAAAAATTATAGTTTAATTTAATTTTAAGTTTTTTAGTCTTGGGCAGCTCATAAAAGGGGGCATCGATCAAAACATGATCTCTCAAAGCATTGCAAGTTAAATTGGGTTTAAAAACAGACTTTCTTTGAACTCAATTTGAGCAACTTTTCAAAAATAAAATTGCATGAGCTTTTAATTGCTTGCCACAACATTCAAACCATTGAACTTTTTTCTAGGTATAGAAAAAAGCTTGTATAGTGGAGTGCAAACAAAATTTGGAATAAAAAGATTTTTTTACAATGCTAAAAACATCTAAAATCTACTGAAAATAAAAAACAGCTCAGAGCCTTTAAGGTTTTGGGAAAACAAAAAAAAAATTCAAAAAAATTTGAAATTTTTTCTAGATATAGAAAAATGCTTGCATAATCTACTGCAAAAAAGAATTGGAATTTTTTTTTACATCGCAAAAAACCATCCAAAGTTTGCTTAAAAAAAAAATAGCTTACAGCCACTACGATTATGGCAAAAAATAAATAAATTCAAAATATTATGAAAAAAATCCTAGATATAAGAAAAAGTCCTGCATAATCTAGTGCAAAAAGAATTTGGAAAAAAAAGTTTTTTTCACATAGTTAAAAACATTCAAAGTCCGCTGGAAAAAAAAAACAGCTCACAGCCATGATCTGCCATCACGATTTTGGCCAAAAATAAAATAAAATCAAAATATTCTGAAAAAATTTGTAGATGTAGAAAAAGCCCTGCATGTTGTAGTGCAAAAAAAGATTTTGAAAAAAGAATTATATAGACATGGCAAAAAATTGCCAATGGTTTCATTCTTTTATAATTACCAAAAGAGTTCCATTCTTTGCATCAAGTGTTTGAGGTGTTTGAGGTGGTTTGGTGGTTTGGAGCTTGGTTCGCAACCGTGAGGTCTTGAGTTCAAATCCTACCATCGGCGATAGAGCTTGGGAAGCCGTGGTGGATCACACCGTGGATTTGGGCAGTTTGTGTAGTTGAAGCAGGTAGAGTGGAAAATAATTATTTTATATTTTATTATTTTATTATATATTTTTTATATTATTATTTTGATCAAATTTAGATATAGAAAGAAAAAAATCTAGATATGGAAAAGATGATGTCGCACGAAAAACGCACTAAATCAGTGTAGTTTTAAAGACGATTAAAACACGACATTTGACAACGGTACAGAGTGAAGAATTCACACGTTTTCAATAGATGTATCAATCGTGTCGAATCAATACTTTATCCATTTGTACGATCGTGATGTCATATCAGTGCAGTTGCGATGAATGACGCAACGATGCGGAATCAATACGAACCCATGAAATATCGGAAATCGCACTGAAATCGTGCAAAATCAGTGGGGTCCGAAATTCCTGATGTATTGTGAATCTATGTGGAACTTATATCTATTGTTTAACTCTAAGTGTAATTTATGTGTTTGAATCTATGTGTAACATATGTATGAGTGTGTGAATGTATGTGTAATTTATGTCTATTGTTTGAATCTAAGTGTAATAAATTGTGGAACTTATGTTTTGTGTAACCTATAGTTGTTGGTGCTAGGTGTTGGACTGTTGGGTACTGGACTGTTGGGATTTGGAAGCTGGCTGCTGCACGTGGCAATGGCGCCACGCCCACTAAAGCTTCCGGAAGGAATGCGAGTCAAGTTTTTTGGTTCTTCACGGAACAGTAACGGGATTGGCAAATATTTGACGCCAAATCCCCGTTTTGGTTTAGATGCTATTGCAAATGTCCATGTGATTGCTTGTGGCTGTGCTTTTGAAGATTTGACACACGTTTCAGAGACGTAGTTTTAAGATTCTTTGTTGCACTTTGTGCTTCGCTCTCCAGACTGACTCGGTGAAGAACCAACTGTGTAATCTGACGAGCGATTGGAAGAAGAGGATGTGGGCAAGAAGGTAGCCAAGCGGAAGAGAAAGGGCCTTGTGACGGGGAAGGTGAGGGTGAACGCTGGGCATGTGAACAAGGGGACCAAATTGGACACGGGTGTTTCCAACCTCACTCGTCGTTGGTAAGAGGTGTGGGTTGCCAAATATGTATGGGCTGAAGGCGTTTTTGATGACAATGGGGAGCTTGTGGGAGTTTTGTGTACTACGTGCACCGGCGTGGAGGGGCGGCGGAAGGTATTGGTGCCAAAAGATGACAACTTGCAAAAACACGAGGGCAAGCGCACGTGCTATGAAGATGGAGTTCCGCACCCGGACTTGAAAGAGGGTGACATTTTCACCAAGCTTGATTGCAAACATTTGAAGAATTGCAAAGTTTGGACTGGCCGGAAGCAAGCTGTGTCCGTGGCAAATCAACTCGTGGCGGGGTTGCACGGTAACACTATTAGAAAATGGTGACCAAAACAACAGAAATTCAACAATTCTCTGTTGTTCTAGGCACTTGCGGTCACGATATGACATATTTAACAATTTCTTGTAAAGGATTCAACAAACCTCTTCCAGTTTCTGTTGGTTTAAGCACTAAAAAAAAATTGTGACCGAATAAACAAAAATCCAGCAAGTTTTAATAAATTATCAATTCTGTAAATGTTGAAAAGTGCATCATCAAGCAGCAATTTAGTATCAATATGAAAACTAGCATTACAAACATTTTGAGGCCCTCAAAGGGTTGCGAATTTGACGAAAGATGCCATGCAAAAAAAAATATTTAAAAAATTTAAAATTTAAAATAAAATTAAAAATTAAAAAAAAATCAAAATCGAATTCAACGTGGCCAAAATCTGGCCACGTCATCCTAGGTTTATTAATTTTTAATGTTTTAAAGTAATATTTTAAAACAAAATAATTTAATAATGGTTAAAAATTTTAAATCTTCTTAAAATTATTCTAAATTATTTTAAATTATTTAATTTTTATTATTTTTTAAAATTAAATTAATTAAATTTTCCCATCATTTTTTTTAATATTCATTTTTGTGCATGAAGGTGTTGGTTGCACTAACGGCCCATTGGAGGCCTTAGATTCTTTCTAGTGATTGTAAAATATAAATTTTAGAGTAACTCTATGAAAATAGAGTCAACAAGTTCATTATATATAGTAATGTAGTAATCATATAGTAATAATATATATATTATATAAGAGCATGATAATAATCTTTAATAATATAAAATTATTTTACTCATTTTGAAGTTCTATTTTGAAGTTTTGATTGTGATGCAATTTGAAAAAGTATTAATCCTCAAAATGGTAAATGGTGTTTACAATAGTCAACATCATTTTTCGCTTTTAACCTACATCTGAAATCTCTTTTAAACTCCATTTTTAGCATGATTCTTTTTTAATTTAAGTTGGTTCTATTTTTAAAAACTAAATATAGATGCCTCGAAATTTTTGTTCTAAGATTGAATATCCAAAACTTTTAAAAGGTTCACCAAAATTAACATTCTATTTTTGGAGAACAAAAATTTGTATGATTGATCAAAATGTTTTCTTCATGAATTCTAGATTGAATATTTTAGAAAAAAATCAATTTAGTATCAATTTACATGCAATAGTTGTAGAATTTTTATTGGCCATATGAAGTGGGCAAACAATCTTTTTGTCACTATATTTTTATGAAAATGCATTTTTGTTTTAGCTTTCTTCTAACACGACAAATGTTTATTTCTAGGTTATCTATACATGTGTTTAGTTATAGGTGTAAAATCTATCAATGATGGTTTTAAAATTAATTTCTAAGTTTGGCCTCTAAAACTTCTTAAAAAATGCACCAGAAATCAACATTCAAATGTTCGAAAGTGAAACATAATATAATGAATGAAAATTTTATCTATTTAAGGTATTGATTGAGTATTTTTTGAGGGAACCAATTTCGTATCACTATACATGCAATTTTGTGGGTAGTGGTACGAAGGGAAGACAATCTTTTGTTTAGAGTATTGTACTACAGTTTTTAAAAGTGTAATTGTATAAATTTTTAGAAATAAAAAAATAAAATTGTGCTTTATTTTCCAAAAGATCAAAATTACAATGACATCATCGTCAAAAGATTCAAAAATATTTTGTTTTGCAAAAGTTATGCACATTGGAAAATTGATAATATGTTTTTAACACTTGTGTCACTTCAAAATTACTACAAAAAATATGATAGATTTTGTTTCAATTTTTTTTCTCAAGTAGATTCCTCATTACAACATCTACACATGGAAAAAAAAAGTCAAAAAATAATTAGTTTTACAAAAGTTATGAGATTTTGAAAAAACACAAAACAATTGTAAGTGCTGATTTTTTTAATTGATGCTATATTATCTACTTTTTTGAATGATTTGTGCACATGTGAGAAGTAGGGGAGATGGTTAGGAGAAATGGTTAGGGGATTTCTCCATCATCCATGAGATCTTGGGTTTGAACCCTCTAGCATCACTAGTTGTGAGGTAGCAGTTTGACATTGACGTGGCAGGTTGACTTTCGTGGATGTGGCAGTTTGACTTGATATGGTAAATTAGTGATTTTCTCAAGTCGAGGATTTTTATTTTTTTAATCTGCAGAGTTTTTCAACAGATTTCTATTGACTTGTAACCCGGACAACGCGTCCAAAACGACATGAGCAATCAACTATTTTCTGTTGAAAAACTGTTGTTTCGGACATTGTTTCTCTAGTAGTGTAAATACAAGAGAAAAGGAGTTCAGTTCTCAACCCTCTTTGAAATGTTGAAACATAGTCGTCTAATGTGTGATTATGAACGCACCATGTCTTTGCTTTTGTACCTTAAGGTGAAAAATGTGCCTAAAAAGCATTGGTCCGAAACTAGTGGATGGGAGATGTGTGAACATATGCATGGTTGTGTTCTTTCTGCGTTAAAGTCCGTTGTGCAAACTGCATCTTATATTGCCATCAGTGCTGATGATGTAACAGCAGTGGACAACACTAGTTGGGTTGGTGTCCATGTGTATATTGTCCAAGGGTGGAAGAGGGTGCCACACTTGTTGCATTTGTCACTTGTTGGTGAGGATGCCAGGATGGTGGAACTGATCATTTGACTAGTGTTATTATGGGTGCCCTCATGGATGAGGGTGGGCTGACCGTGAGGAGATTGCGTCCAAGGTTGTGTGCTTTGGTGCAGATAGCGTAAGGACATTTCAAGGTTCTTAGAATGGTGTGACGACCAAAATTAAGAAGAAATGGTCTCCTTTTTCAATTAGCATTTATTGCACAAGCCATAGACTTAACTTGGCTGTGCAAACCTTGTCTAATTTTCCTATGGTGTCTCGTTTGGAGTCTATGATGGCCTCTATGTATACATACTTTTGCAGGAGCAACAAGAAAGGAGCTGAATTACAGAAGCTTGCTAACCTCATGGAAACTAAGGGCAATAAGATGTTGAAGAATGTCACTACTCGTTGGATCTCCATGAGGAGTCCTGCGATGCTTGTTTTGAATGAGTATAAGACCCTCATCGTGAAAATGGGGTTGGACATGACTTCTAGCGGCAAGAAGCAAAAGCAAAAAGTGGCAGTTGTAGCCGCTAATAACTTTGAGACACTTGTTGATCTTAAGATTGTACAATTTTTCATCCATTCAAATTTCTCTTGGTTCTTGTGCTAGTTGACTATCATTTGTATGGTCTAGATCTTCAAAATAAGATATTGTGATTTTTTGAAAAACAACACAATTGGTTTATGTCAAGTTTCATTCTTAGTTCAAAAAGTGAGACCTTAAACATGATTTTCCAAAATAAGTAGAATCAAATAATGGAAAGCATACCATCTCGTAGTGCATGTTATTCCAATTTCATTACAATATTTTTTTTTGTGTTAATTTGGGATTTTAAATTAAATTTCAAGAGAAAACCTTGAAAATTTAACTAAAAAATATTAATAAAAAAATAATGAATCCAACTGTACAAATGTGATCTTCACATTGACATTTACAACTTTGCTTTGTATATCAACTTCATTTATTGTTTTTATCAAACATTTTATAACGAATCTTTGAAAAGCGTGTTGAATCGGGACGTTAAAGGGTTAAGGGTTAACTTCAGGGGTTGAAATGAAAAAAGGATGCTCAGGATCTCTAAGCATGTGACACGTGGGCCGGGCGAGAAGCTGACTCATCAGTGAGAAGATGGATGGGATAGCATTCAAGCTTGAAGATCCAGTGCAGCCATGATGCATCCCAGTTCTGTGTAACCCACATCGGGATCGACAGTGCAAGTGAAGCTGCAAGGTTGCTATTCAATCCTCATCACTTAAGCGAGCTTTGATGGGAGATCTAGCATGCTCTTTTTGCTGTCAATTTGAGCATATATTCTGCCTTGTCGGTGAGCCGGGTTTCTAGAGATTGATTTGTTTGGGGTCCTCCGATTCAGATAACGTTGCAAGTCTTGCAGATTCCGCCATTGCTAGAACCTGGTAGAGTAAGTTCACCGAACGCTGTGCAGTTTTGAGTGATTCTTGCCTTTAGGGTTTCTCTGGGTTGCAGTTCGCTAAATAGTTAGTCGGCAGTTTGGAAATGTGTGTTGATTGTGAGTACTTTGCAATAGAAGGGTTTTTTTTTATTTTGGTGTTTTTTCGAGGATTGTTTCTAGATTTGTTTGGGAGACATGCTCTTCAATTCAGAAGTCTTTCAGATTCCATCATTGCTAGGATAAGTTTAGGGAGGGTTGATCAGAATTTTAGGTCTTCAGAATGACTCTTGCCTTTAGGGTTTCCCTGGATTGCAGCTCTTGTGGATGGAGACGATTGTGAGGAGTACTTTGCAATTATTTTTGCTGTCAATGTCCACGATTGAGGATTGTCGGTGAGTGTTTTTAGGTTTGGGAATTCTGTCTTCCAATTCATGTACGATTAGTAATGTCAGAGGTCTTTCGTAAGTTAGGAAGGGTTGACCAAATGCTTTGGAGTTTGAGGTGATTCTTGCCTTTTCTGATGGATTTGGGTTTCTCTAAATTGACGATCGCTAAATAGAGGTGAATGTGTAATTGAGTTATCCTCAAAGTGAATCCTCATGTTGAGTGGTCCTGACAGCGCAGTGCTACCTCATTGGTCTGGAGAAACGGATTCAAATTTCGTTTTTTTGGGCTGCCTTTGAAGCTAATAAAACCAGTTCTGCCTTGTCTTTCCTCTTCTAGTAAGATTTCTCTAGACTTTACGGATAACTCTAATGTATTGATTGTGTACTTTGCAATTGAAGGGTTTTCTTGAGCATGTTCGCAATGAGAAGCCTCCGCGCGGTGCTCTTTGTGTGCATCGTCGTTGTCGTGCTTGCTGCGCCGGGGTACAGCCACCGATTGTCGAATGGTTTGAAACTAAAGACAGATCGCGAGATCCCACGCTTTTCCACACAACATGGACCACATCTTCATCTCAGTAGTGCGAGAGCTGAGAAATTGCAAACCTCGTTATGGCAACAGACCAAGTCCGTGGCTGCTGAAGAAGGTCGCTTGCGGGCCAAGGTTGGACACTCTGCCGCCATCTTTAATTTACAAGGTTCATAGGTTCGTGCGAATATAACACGATTAATGTTATTTCATAGGTCCGTGTTATATTCGCACGCATTACCACACGTCTGATGCAAAAATCAATGTCGTTACAATGTTTATAAAAAAATCGTATGGCTTATGTACTTTAATTGTACGAAGATGATACCCAAAATGCACGACAACCACAGAAATTGTACGTTATTGATAGGTATTGTTTTCGCATTGATTTAGTACGTAGAATGCACGTAACATGTGCAAATATGGCATGACCTCCGTGCACACGAAAACAATGCGATGACTAGTGTTCTTACGTGACAAGCCACATTTAAGATTAGTAGTTAGTCCAGAACAATGCACTTCGAAATTGTTGATTCGGATGCATAGCTAACCTTGTGTTTTCAGCATTTCACACATGGCTAGGGTCACTACTATCACTTGCAACGGTCTTCCGAGGTTTTTAATCAAGCTCTGTTTGTGCAGAGGAATGGAGCTTACTCGAGAATATTTTACGTGACGGATTACAATGCCGATCCCACGGGTCAGTATGATAGCACCCGGGCACTGCAGAACACTATCAACCAGGCCTTTGCCGTGGCAACCCGGCACGAGCTTCTTCCTGGCATACCTGATCTCGGTGGTGTGGAGATTCACTTGGAAGGAGGCGATTACCTCATCAGCTACCCCCTTCAGTTCCCCAGCAAAGGCGGGGGCAACCTCGTGGTATGTATGGCTTGAGTCATCTAACACTCGCTTTGACAGACCGCTTTGAGTCGAGAATTGCATCCTCTCATCTATTGATCTCTACTTTGAGTTGATGAAGTCAATGGGGAGGACTTTTCTTTGAATGCTGTTATGTTCAAATCCTTTATCACTATGACATTCTCAATTAACCCCTAAGCGTCCACTGTGTATTTTCTGTAGTGTAGGAAAATTGGACCCCTGCTGCAAATCATCTGTTTGTGTGAAAATGACTTCAGTTTGACACGATCGACACTGTTGATCTTGTAGTGTAGGACAAGTGCTTTAAAATGATGTATTGCGATCAGAAAACCGAGGCAAAATGAGAAAATGCCACCGTTGCAAAGTTCAGTGATGCAAATGGCCATATTGGGCGTTTTAGACACTTAGGGTTTAAACCCCAAGCTAGCGAAAAAGAGAAAAATCTACTTTGGAAGTCAATGACAGTGACTTACTTTCAAAACATATTTATATCATTTAAATATGTATGTTATAATTCCTTCTTTCTATTGTACATTTTGTTATTACCTTGAAGATTTCTAATGATTTATTTCAACTCGTAAAGATATGGGAGTGGTCACTTTTGGGTCAAGTGCTCGTTGCATGAAATGAGCGGCGGGATGTTGAAATGCAGATACATGGTGGTACTATCAGGGCAACATCAAATTTTCCATCTGACGGGTACCTGATTGAGCTATGGTCGTCTTACTCTCAGAGCCTGAGAGGAAATCAAACAAAAGCCGCACTGCGGGAACGGAGTTCACCTCTATCCAAGGAGTATTTGGCATACGAAGACATCATCATAAGAGATCTCTTGTTGGACGCGAATTTCAGGGGTGGAGGCTTACTTATAGTGGATTCCATCCGCGTCACCGTGGAAAACGTATACATCACGCATTTCAAGACAGATGGCATCTTGGTGGAAGGAGGTCATGAATCTATCATCCGTGATTCCTTTTTAGGCCAGTACATCACATCTGGCGGCGATTCCAGAGAAAAGGACTTCTCAGGAATTGGAATCAACCTCATGAGCGATGGCAACGTCGTTTCTGACGTCGTAATCTTCTCTGCTGCCTATGGAGTTTCAGTCAGTGGACAGGGGAACTACATCACAGGTGTGCACGCGTACAACAAGGCCACCAGCTTAGGTGGTGTGGGTATCTATCTGCAGCTACCAGGCTATACGCAGACGCGAATCGTGGGATGCCACTTACAGGGTGCAGGGATCATTGCTGAAGATCCATTGCAGCTGGTTATATCAGACAATTATTTTTCAGGTGATGCCAATATCTTGCTACGATCAACGAAAAATGCGCACGCCATTTCCTACGTGACCATCACGGACAACATGTTCACTGGATCTTCAAAGAGTGTGCCTATTGTGGAGCTAGACGAGTCCGCAGGCCGGTTCGCCTCCGTGTATGACACGCTGGTGGATCAAAACACGGCGTACGGGATGACCCTGAAGGCAACTGTGGCCAGGGCCACGCTCGCATCGTCCTACACATGGCGTCTCAACCTCAACGAGCGGCTGCTGTTCCGAGACTTCATCCAGAATTGTCAGTACTCCCTGTTTGTGAATGGGAAGGACTTCCCTCGTCATGTCTTGCGCAGTGTGAAGGACAATACTGTGGTGGTGGATGCAGATGCCCGCGTGTCCGGCACCGTGTCTGTTGTGGTTGATCAGAGCAGTGATTCTCTCACCCTTGGCAGTGGCAGTCCTGTGGCCTCCAAAGTCTTGTTTACTTGATGACATCTTGTCTATAAGGGTAAGTTCCTTCCCATCTTCTAGTTTAGTTATATTTTGCTTTTGTAGTTTTTTATGTATACACGTTTATCACTGTCATCAGTATAACAAGATTTCGGGATTTTTGCTTGCATAGTACCCTACTGTATCTGATAAATGGCCAGACTCGTCCAAACTATAAAGCTCCCTTTGATCTGAGCGATATGGTCCTGTTGCTCAGTTTTTGTTCTGAGAACTGTAGTGTCTGAAATTTTGTCCATCCATCCTTGCTCTCAAGTACCCCCTGCATGTCTTAATATGTGAGCAGAAGAGAGGTTGACTTCTTTGCTGAAGTATCTGTACATTCTCTTTGTATAAAACTAGCATGATTAGAGTCGAAAGCATCCCCTTGTAAGATGACATTGTGAGGTTCAATGACATCTCTAGCGTTGAAGGGTGTAGAAACTAGTGAAGAAACTTATTTATATTGTATGTTTACCTCTTCTCTATATTACTCTGTTATGATTTAGTGCAAAGCTCATCTATAACTAATGGTAGAAAATTATCATCTACAAGGTCCAAAATTTTAGATTGAAGGCTCTTGCAAAAACAGGTGAACTTTAATGATTGTCATTTTGCTGTTTGTATGTGCTCTGCTTCAGAGCAGTAATCTGTGTTCACTTGTTAGCCATTGAGACATTTGTACTTTAACCCTTTAACGTCCCGATTCAACACTGTTTTCAAAGAAGTGTTATAAAATATTTGATGGAAACCAAAAATGGAGTTGATGTAAATTTTTTTTTGTAAATGCCAATGTGAAGATCACATCTGTACGGTTGGATGTATCATGTTTTTTATTAATAATTTTAAAATAATTTTGCCAGGTTTTCTCTTGAAATTCAATTAAAAATCCCGAATTATCACAAAAAATTTGAAAAAGATTGGAATGAAATTGGAATAACATGCACTATGCAATAATATGGTTTCCATTATTTGATTCTACTTATTTTGGAAAATCATGTTCAAGGTCTCACTAAGAATGAAATTTTACATAAACCAATTGTGTTATTTTTTCAAAAATCATAATAACCTTTTTTGAAGATCCACATTGTACAAAGGATAGTCAACTTACACAAGAATCCAAAAAAAATTTGGTGGATGAATACTATCCACTTTGGATGGGATTCAAACAATTTCAATTTGTTCGTCTTTCAATATATGGACGTTGGCATGCTAAAGGGTTAAGCATACCCTTAATTTCCTTGTCTTTTGGAAGCTAAAATTTGTTCTTGTTTGCCTTCACAGTAGGGTCCAATAAAGTTGCATAGTTGATAAGGTAGAAATACCATAAACTGAGAAAGTATAATATTTCAATTAAAATTTTCAATTAAAAATTTTCATCACCTATATTCTTCAATTAATTATTTCTTTAAAAAATTTAAAAACAAAGGAAATATTCGTTTGCTACTGCAAGTGAAATTTGACTTGATTGATTGAGATTGTTTAACCCTTAAACGTACCACTCTTTTGTAGGAAAGTCAAACTACACAATTTAGCCTTCAAGATTTATCAAAATATATTTTGTAATATTTTTCATGCATGGAATTGAATGTTTCCTATCAGTCTTGAAATTTTCAGATTTTTTTGATTTAATACGGCCTTTTTAACAAATTTTTAAGTCAAATACTTTAAAAATAAATTTTATTACAAAAAAGCTTTAAAAAATTAATATTTTTTGGGGAGCAGGTACAAATTACAATGGAGAATCACATGATATTTTTTCCATAGAAATTTTTTATTTACATTTTGAAATTCGAAAGGTGAACATCCTATGTAGTGTAATTCAAACCTTGAGCTACAAAGCTTGCACAAGCAATAAAATACTCAATAATTGGAATTTTTAAGATTTGAAAAGTGGAGTACAAACTAGACTTAATAAACTTCATTTTCTTAGTTGGGTGTATTAGCAACAAAAGTCATCTTCAAAGATCAAAATTGGGTTTGACCAACAAACGTCCAGAAACTGGACGCTGGGACGTTTAGGGGTTAAGAATACATTGTTAATTGTGCATCACAAATAAAAAATACTGCAGAAGAATATAATGTTGGTTGTGCATCACAAAAATAAATATTGTGAAGGGATGTAAACACATTTTTTTGAAGGAACACATAGAAACTTCATAACTTTATTGGACCCTAGTGTAATGAGATTGCATTTCTTGAAATCGTCTCAATATTAGGCAACAAAATGGTCCCATTGATAAGTTTGAATTGTCTTTTTCATCATTGTCACCGATTACCAATTACTATTATACAACCTTGCTAAATGTTTATGGCATTTTGTGAGAAGTCAATCCTTTCAAAATTTTAAATATGTTTGTCTAGTATCTTTAGGTGATCTTTAACCACATAATGTGATTATTTTAGAATGAATGTTTTTGCTTATGTATAAAGTTCCTGGTATTAGTTTGTGGCATTATTTTACATTGATTTTAGTAATGTGCCATACTCAACAGTACATATTGAATAGTCTAGTGTAACTTTTTGCAACTTTGATACATGTGCTGCAACCTTCACTTGAAGGTGTCATACTTAACAATACATATTGCATATGTAGTGCAATGTAACTTTTTTGCAACTTTGTGAGACATATTACAACCTTGATATCGTAGGAATTGTGCAATATTTAGCAATATGTATTGCAACATTTTAGAGGTGTTGTTTGGTATATCCTTAATAGTGTATAGCCATTATAGGTCATAAAATCTTCTAATTAAGATCTAGACCTAACAAGGTATAAGAAAATGTGATAGTGATGAACTTCATATTTGAAATCAAGTATTTATTATACTTGGATCATGGCTTGGAATGCTAAGTACCTACAATGCTATATACACCCAACTACACGATTGTTTAATTTTTCATTCTAAAACCAACTTGTAAATCACTTCAATTTCAACATCAATTGATTAATAAACATGGATCATTATATAAAATGTACTCTAAATTATAATGCTACAAACCTCCAACTGTATCTAGGGGTGCACTACGTTAAATTTATGAAAGTATACGTGAGTGCATAAAATGGATATTAACCCCTAAACGTACCGATGCTTTGAACGCAAGTAGATGCTAGCCTCAAAGATAGATATTAGCATGGCTTGGATGTACATGAGGTGTACATGAGAGGACCATTGCAAACATAAAATCTACCCAACAAATTTGACATACTTGCAGTTGGAGGTCTCTCCAATATTATCAACAACTCCTCATCACAAGAGATTTACATTAATTTGTAGAGAATTTAACAGGCTTGCAAAGGTGACTTGGATGAAAGTCATCCAAGATTGTATGAGAAAGTTACAAGGTTTTGAATCCGTTCGTGATCTAGTTTCTAAATGCTGGGACGTTTAGGGGTTAAGGGCCACTTTACACTACGGTGGAGAAGTGCAAGAATTTCAGCCCAAGACATGGTTATTTGAGGCTAGGGATGGTAAGTCGGAGAAGGTGAAAAGACAACAAAAAAAATGCTTTGAAGTTGGAGTTCTCTGGAGGCCAAGTTTCTTGTCCAGGGCTTTGAGGTTGACTTAGAAACTTGACCTCTGGAGAACTCTCCTTCAAATAAGTATAGCCATGTTGGCAACCATGCCATTTTTTCATCCACGTACAAAGTTCTCCATCGGAGAATCTCTTGACCGTAGTGTAAACCACCACCAAACAAGAGTGTCACTCTCGGCCAATCATATTTCAAAATTCTCCTAGAATTCGTGACCGCTGGACTTTTCTACCATAGTGTAAAGCGGCCGTAATTTGAACATTGACATACAAAGTATATATGTATACATAGACATATTTAGAGTTGTAAATATTGACATATACTTACATTAAACATATATTGAGGACTGAATAGATATGTATGCAAAGGTTTGTAGACATACCTCGTATACAAGCGGGGTTTTTAGAAGGGTTTATGAATGCACGTGATACATGATGTAGAGTGCACACACCATCCCCCCCCCCCCCCCCCCTCGACGTTCATGCAAGCACTGTTCACCTATGGGCTCCATTTTCTGAAATTTCCATTTTGGGCACTCTAGGGTTTTTTTTTTCGCAATTCTTTTTGCAAATTTGGGACCTACAGCCGCAACTTAGTCTAGGAGGATTTCTTGGGAATTTAAAACCCTTGGAAGAGGGGTTTATATTTTGCAAACGTCTAAGATCGGCTGTCTAATTAGACGAGTCCCAAATATGTTAAACAACTTCAGTTGGATGAAATATTTCTAAACATCCAAAAATATTCTAAAGTATTCTATGCATATTCTAAAAATATGCTTGTATGATACACGGGGGGTTTACGAAAAGTCTTCAACATCGCTTTGTCTAGTGGTCAAGTAAGACAACCCTATTTTGTACGTGGAATTTGTTACTAGAATCTACATAGAAGAATGTCAAACTCACATTTAGTAAATAAATTTTGGGAATTTAAATTTTAAACTTTTAAATTGATACAATCTTTGATTCTTGTTCACAGTTACCAGATGCCGCAAAATTAATTTAACCCCTAAACGTCCTCACCCCTCTCCAGATTTGGAGAGTTTTAAAGATGTCTTATAAAATGTAACTAAGAGGGATATTTTGAACTTGATATATGAATAAAAGTCTTACATTTTATAAAAAGAATTAATTCTATCCACACAATTAGATCTATGATTGTTGTCACCAATATTTTTGTATAAAATTTGAAACTTAAAATTTAAAATTCTTTTGTGATTTCATTAAGAATAAGATATTGACAATCTATAGATGAAATTTGTTGTGATTTGTTGAAATGTAATACTCTAAGTGTAGTGATTTTTGGAGATTTTTTTGGTTGCTTAATTTTATCAGTTGAATTTTTTAAGAGCACTTTTACACTAAAATCTTTAAAATTTTGGGTGAATCACTACAACATGAAATGATGCATAAAAATTTAACAAATCTTTCCCTTTCTAATCGGATCACACATGCATGAAGTTAACTTTCCATAAAATATATATAGTAAAAAATCCACATTGCAAAAAGTCAATGACGAAATAATGAAAAATTTGTGTTTAATTTTGTACATCGTTTACTTTCTAGACGGTTGGATGTTTAGGAGTTAAGCTATGTGAATTCAAAGAAAAGAATTATAATTCATTCTTGAATTCTACAGCAAACAGACAAGGACATCAAAAAGTAAGTAACATGCTTTTACAAATTCCTGCCAAGAAAACCATATTTAAATTTTATTTATTAAAGATAAATAAATAAATGTGAAAATTTCAATGTCAAAACGCTTTTTTAAGTTTTCCTTCTCAACAAAATCACCTTTCTCTGAATAGTTTTCTATGTAGAAATCTGAAAAAATTATTACATTGGATGTTTGGGAGGTACGGTAGACCACATTGAGGGAATTTTGGGTTGTGTTTCACGGTGACTTTTGGTGCACATTTGTGCATTTTGTCTAAAAATCTAATCTTTAAACCGATTTAAGAAATACGTTACAATGATATCATAAAAAATGAAGTGAACTAATTCTTTCATTTATATACGTACTAAATATAGAATAAAACTTTAATTCGTCAAAATGATTTTGTTTTGAAGATTGTGAGTATCAAAACTCCCATTCTAATAACAGTTTGACTAATTTATGACCAAATTTAAATGTAAATATAGTCCATGTTTGATTCTATATATGAATTTTCAAAAGTTAGCCCACTTGCAAATTTTCATTTTCAAGCACAATCATTCAAAAAAGAAATTCATCAATTTTTTTACTTAATAAAAATAATAATTCAAAAATACCGAAAACAACATATTTTTAAAATGAAAAAATGATATTCTTTAAATTTTAAACTAGAAGATATTTTTCTTCACATATTTGAACATCGGAAATATTTATAGCTTAAAATTTCATCCATGACCCTCATTTCTCTTTCTATTTAAGAAATTTCTATTGCACTTTTGCACAGCGACGAGGCACTATACTAAATGGCGTATTTAGTGTTCCGAGATAATTGATGTCTTTTACCACAATTCGTTCAAAGGTGAAGAGAAATACGTTATAGGAGTTTGTCATTTGTCAATCTCACTTTCATTGAGAGTGCCATGTTCATGTGTAGTTATTTACATAATAAAAATCGTCATTGAGTGTAGTTATTTACATAATAAAAATTAATTTAGATTATATATATGTGTGTCATTTTTAACCTCCATATTTTTGACATTGGTAGAGAACGTCACTGTATATAAAATAGTTCAATTTTTTGATAAATTCTTTATTTATGAAATTTTAAAAGTTTAATTTTTTTTGTAAAGTTGTGCATTGCGACAAGGAATTTGGTCCCCCTACCATGCAAACACCCCATAGAATTTGGGTTTAGTACATTTGGGTTTTTAAATCATCATAATTTTAAAAAAATTGTGATTTTAAATCATTAAATCATTATGATTTCAGAAAAAAATAGGATTTCAATTTCAAAAAAAATGTTTACAATTTTTGGAATTTTATAGTTTTGAAGGTATAACTATAGGTATAGCATACATATAAACACACCTTTTTAAGTTTTGAAAAGTTACATTATCAATAATAATTATTATAATCTTTCGAAATAACAAGTCATAACTACACAATCCGTTGAACATATATTATAAAAATCAAGAGCTAGAGTGATATTTCTATCTCTTTAGTATATTAATCTAACTAAATTGAATCCTTTGACATTATAAAACCTGAGAGATTCAATGATATCTTCACTAAAATCTACGTGATGATGAGTACTATGATGTTGCCTTTCTTATTCATATCCATACACCAAATCACCTTCTCAAAGCGATCATAATCAAGATGTTGAGTACCAACACCTTCATATTAAGAGTCATTTTTGTAAGTAGGAATATTGAGCTTGGGGCTAATCAATATTTCTTGAATATCAATCACACCAACTTCATGGATGTGTTTTCTTTTTCCACTTTGAAGAACTTGAAATAAAAACAAGTATTCGTAAACAAAAATCATTAATAAGTAAATCGAGAAGAATAATATATACATGACCCAAAATGGATTTGTAAAGAAATATCCCATAAAACCTTCCAACACGTAATTAGCGTATAAAACACATATACCTATCAAGGTATTAATAATCATGACGAAGACAATGCCAACGTAGGTCAATGTTGGTAAAGTGCCTCGAAAATTGGAAAGGTATTGACAAAGTAACATAATTAATCCGTTGACGAAAACATAAGGAGTCGTAAACATAAACCAATCCCAAAGATCTTCATTAACTGATTCATTGTAATATTCTACAAATATCAAGAAGGAACCTATACATGATAATTGACAAATATTTGAAAAAATTAAGGATTGATTGTTAGCCATAGTGTGGTTGAACCTAGCTTCTGTATTCACTATAGTTGTACAATCTTGACTCAATTTGTGAGATATGATTTACCATAAATTTATAACACAATCACAATACAATGAACAATAATCGTTTTGGACCCTTCAAACACTACAAAGAAATAGAACAATAAAACACTTTATATGTATAAATATATAAATCCATAAATAAAGAAGTATAAAAATAAATAAGTATAGACCTTGTTTAAAAATATTCTTCAAACAAGGTGTTCATTTTTGATGTGACAATTGAAACTCAAGTAGAAAAGTGAAAGTCTTACTTATGGTACAATTCACTCTTAATTTATGAACACAACTAGTCTTCAAACATCATGTAGTTTTGATATTTTTAACTGTATCCTCATTTGTATATTTAACACCTATCTTTCCCTGAAACTAAAAACTGATATTTTATTTTTATTTTTGAGCAACTTCTATAGATATGTCTATATATATGCTATTTTTATTCCATGTATGTATGTATGTACGTGAAAGTAAAATCTAAATTAAAAATTGAATAAAGTAAAAATAAAAAGTAACTAAAGATGGTATTACAATTAAATAATTAAACTTAAAGATAAAAACATAATGAACACACACACATTGCTAAACTCTTGATGAATCAAGAGCATTTTCCCTTGCTATGAGGTTCTAGTATATATATGATTACCAAGGCGGTTCCGCATGGAATTTAAGTTTACATTTAGTTTTTAACTTTATCCCCTAAAGAACTAGGCCAAAATTTGGGAGTTTGGGTAGTTCATTACAAAGTTAGGTTTAATTATGATTCTTCACAATTTTGTTTGGTAATAGATATTTTTGGAACGTCACGTCAATGCAATCCAATTTCTCCTCTTCCAACGAGAATGCCTTTCTCTTTCGAGTGGGAGGCTTTGGTTGTGATGATCCGTCCGTCCATTTCACGTGGTCTTTTACGAAAATCCAACAATGTTCAAACTGAAAATTTGCCACCCTACTCTTGAACTTATTTCTAAACAATTCACGTGCCCTCTTCAACATGTCACCCTCACTTGTGCCAGACTTCTATAGATTCTTTACATGTTTGTATGTACTAAATACCAATGAATTTTAAAATGTTGTGTTTTGATGATTCCCCAAATCGTTTCCAATGACCTAATGTGAGACACCAATTCGTCCTTGGGTGTGCATAGTAGTTTGTTTTTTATTTTTTGTCAAAATTTTAAGTATTTATTATTCTAAAAAGGAAAATTAGTGAAAATAGTAGAATTTAGGGTGGAACAGTCAAATAAGTAGTATTTGATGTGTTTTTTTAAAATTAATTAGTAAATTTTTTAATTAATTAAGTAAGTAAGTAAATAATTAAATAAATAAATAATTAAGTAATTAAGCAATTAATTACTTTTTATTTATTAATTAGAATAAAAAGTAAAGTTGTTTGGGTTACTTTTCATGTAAAAAATGTTGATTTTATAATTAATCGTTGAAAGGATAAAAGTTGTAGTGAATCCAAGATATAGTTACCAAAGCTCTACTATAAGGGAGAATGCCCTCTAATACAATTATGTAATAGGGGATAGAAGTTAGAATAAGTAAAAACTAATTACTACTTAAATTAAGCAGTAATTATATCATTAAATGGTAAGAATAACTATAGTATCGAAAAATTCTCAAAAGATTCATAAAAGTATTTTGAGTATTTTAGTACCGTAGGCTATAATTGAGATTCAAAAAATCATAGGAAATAATTAAAGGACTCTAAAATTACCACAAAAATTGTAAAAAGGTTCTTAGGGCATCTTAAACGTTGTGGAAAAATTTGGAGATCATTGAAATTAGGGGACTATTAGTTCTTAAAATCAGAAAAGCTTACTGTAATTATGTCGAATTGTCCAAAATTATCAACATACACAAAACAAATCAGGAGTTCAAATCGGGTGTTCCAAAATATTATTCCAACTATTTGAAGCCCAAGGATTCCAATGGTGAAGTGAAGTGCAGTTAAAATTGATTTTTACCAAGCATTATAAAACTAGCCAGTAACTCCACCAAAGTAAAACCAAAAGTTTCACTATTTTTGCGAGGCATGATCTCCCTAGGCTAATTTAGACCTTTTGAAATCATTGGTGAAGTCAAATTCCCCATCAGAGCTATATATGGTAATTTTGGAGGTTCAACAGTAGTATGAGTGAAAAATAGAGTGAAAAAGAGACTTAACGTTGACTTCCTTCGGCTTTTGACCGCCAACCGGGCGCCTAATTGAAAGAGTTGGTAAGGGTCTTGGAGTTTCTTGTCCTCATTAGCTAGATACTTTGTGGATAAAGCGAGGGTATTAATAGTTATTCAACTAATAAAACAAATTTTAGGTGAAAGTCTTGTAAAAGAAAACAAGATTTATTATTGTAGGTGGAAAAAATGGAGAAGTGTGAAGTTTCTTGTCCGTATTAGCTAGATGCCTTTGTGGATGAAATGAAGGTATTAATGGTGTTCAACAAACAAAAGAAAGAGGAAACAAAAAAAATCAGGGCGGTAGGTTCTGAATGAAACAAGAAAGTTAAATTGAGTTAGTGGGTAGTAATTGATCCTTATTATTGGTTTAGTATATATTGGGGGTTTTGGGCCTCTCAAATCACCACATTTTGTAATGGTCATTTGTTGTAGGCAATTTTTAGTGGGAATTTGAAGCTCTCATCTCTTGCTCTCATCTCTTGCTCTCATTTCTTGCTCATGTATCTCTTGATAGTTTTAAATTGTTGAAGAAATTGATCGATTAAAAGCTCTTGTGCTAAAGTATTAGTATGTGGAATGCTTACGAACGGACACTTCATTCACGCCGGCCTTGTAGAAGGGTCGGAGTTTCTATCTATCTATCTATGTGGAATGTAAAATAGTGAATAGAAGAAGCAATTTAGTAGGTTATGTTGAAAACTAGTGTATGAGAAAATTTCAATTATGAGAGTTAGTGTGTGATAATTGAAAATTAGTATGAGGGAAGTTTAAATTAGTGGAGGAGATGCTTCAAATTTAGTGAGTAAGGAATGGTGTTTTAGTTGTGTTGGAAAAGTGTCTGAATTAGCAAGAAATGAATGAGAGAAAAGCCAAAATTAGCTCGTAATGTTTTTTGTTTGCTTCAAAAAATCACAGTTTCATCGATGGGAAACCAGATGAAAATAAAAATAATAAATCATCCATATATAACTTTTGCATAGATTGTCCAGATTAGAATTTTTTATTGTTTTGGAATACACAAAAAAACTCTAAACTGTGGTGTGGATTTTTTTTTGAAAGTAAAAGTACCAAAAAAAAGAAGCGTGGAAGTCCATAGATAAATTTAAAATATTGTTTTCTGATTAAAAGAACACCTCAACTTCAAAACCACATAACTATTGCGTTCTTAACTTGATTTCAATGAATTTTAACATTACATAGAGCTCAAAGTGTAGTTTAAAAACAAGAAAAAAAGAGAAGGAAAAATTTCTATTGTTTGGAAGGCTAGGGTAGAATTTATTATAAATATTTTTATTGAATTATCATCAAAACATTAAAGTAATGATATACCACAAGAGTTAGTGATTGATATTTCCACTTAGGACTTGTTGTGGCTAAAGGGATAACCTTTAGCTCACACCTAGTCGGTCTAAATCTACCCATTTTGTTAAGGTCTTAGTGCAAGGTCTTAGTGCTCTCTAATCCGCTCTCAAAACACAATACTATGTTGATTGCCCACATTGAGATCTTGCATGATATGAAGGATACTCTTATACAATTGATTTTCCTCTTCTCTACAAAATTCTTGACCTCTATGCTCCCTTGTACGGATCTTCCCTCCCACCATGCTAGCAGAATTAAGGACAAGATGGATAAGATTCGACAAAAATTTGGGAATCTAAAGTGCATGCAGGAAGCAACATGGTCACTACATGGTGTTGGGGGCGGGAGTCCATATGGCGGGTATGGTATGGAAATAGCCATTGTAGCGCCACTGTGGTACATCCGGTTACCATGCCACCTTCAGTGGAGGGTGGCGATGCTTTGATGATGAGGACTGGATAGAAATATCTAAATCCATCACTTTAAGAAATTTACCATAGTCAAAGGCATGTTTTTCAAAATAGAATATTTTGTAGTGTTAGCAATTGAAAACAATGATTTTATAAAAAAAAAATAGAATTTTTGGACAAGTCACCCAATTTATATGAATATTCAAAGTAGAAGTTGTTTAGATCATTGAAACTGTCACATAGACTTATCATATAATCAACACCTATAAAATCCAAATTGTGGATAATGAAAATTAATTATGGGAATGCATTTCTATCATGGGGACAATTTGAAAACAATCTTAGTACATGTTAGGATGGTTGTAGGGATAGCTTTAGGTATTTCTACCTTATCATGTCTCTGTTCTAAAGATTTTCTTACAATTTTTCATTTTTTCAATAAGTTGCACAATTGAAACAAACATTGTAGCACTTTCATCTAGATTTTAGATGAAGTCAATATAAATGGATGAAACATCTTACATTCATTAAAAATTTTCAATATGGATGAAATTTTGACAATGAAAGAATAAAATTTCGGTCCAAATTTATCTCTTTCTAAAAATAAAATTGCTATTCGACTATATTTTCCACTCAAAAAAGGTTGCTTTGTCTGTTTTTGAGTTTAAGTGATGTACATGTATAGAAGAGTTAGAGAGAGTAACTCCGGCCTGAAAGGCCATCTTGAATGAAGAGTAAGTTAGGAAAAGTGCTACCAATTAGCTACCAGGACCAAGTTCGTGCATGCTACCCTTCATGCCCTCTCTCGAAGGTAGCATTACAAGCATTTTGAGGCTTCTAAAAGGCCGTTGAAACTGCCATGCAAATAAATTAATAAAATATTTTAATTATAAAAATAAAAATAAAAAATAAAATCTGACGTGGCCGAGTTTCAGTCACGTTAGATTGGATATATATATATATATATATATATATATATATATATATATATATATATGTATTAATGGGTTTCGTTCTGTTGGGTGAAATGCATTGTGTGGATGGTTTAATGCTAACAACATGTTAGGGTAGAGTTTTGCATTACATTTGCATTGTTGTGTGGTACATGTGTATTGAAGTAGCCTCCATGGTACAATATTTTCCGAAGTTATATTTTGATTTTTTCCGGATGGAATATATATTTTTAAGTGTCTTGTACTTTTATTGCTTATGAACATTTTGTGTAGTTCCCATACTAGGTTGTTGTGTCTATTTTGTTTTAATTTGATAGGGACACTGAGGGAGCAAACTATGTAAGTTACCATACCCACATACAAGTTCATTTAAAAATTAATTATTTTATAATTTGACAAAATTTATTTTTCCATGTATCACATAGGTATTGGTTGTAACTCGCAAATGAGTTTAGGTGGCACTAAATAATCAAATTATTCACCACAAATTGTATGATCATGCTATGTGGATACAATGTTCACTATATCACGGTTTGACTCTGGCTGTATGTGTAGATAGAAGATGATCAACCGCAAGGTGTACATTTGGCTTTTGGGTGCTTTCATGCTAGAGGCGCCTTTTTTGAACCAAAAAGAAGGTGTACAATATGTAATACGTTTGTCATTACTGCGTCATTAATACTATATAATAATTACAAAATATTTAAATATATTAAAGTGAAATCTTTTCAAAACCTTTTGAATATTTTCAACATATTTTAAAGCATTTTGGAATCTTTGGAATATTTGGAATATTCCTATAGTCTCTTTGGAATTTTTTTACACATGTTGCACTGTAACAATCAATAACATTACAAATTGGGATCCAAATGCTATTATTAAAAAATTGAAATAATTTACATAAAAATGTTTGACATTGTTTTATAAATTTCTATTACCTCCACGACGACCAAAGACAACATAGGCAACTAGAGCAGTGACACTGACAGTTAAAGATGAGTAGTTAGAGCAGCACAAATATAAAAGCCATAGTCATCAGTAGACATGGCATCGCATTATTTTTCCTTCTTCCGAACTCATAGTCATCTTGGACAACTTAGACACCATGGTCGCCTCTGTGAACGACTGACCTTGTGTCTTGTATGAGTTATCTCTTCTGTGTTGACACCTCTAATACAATGACACCCTCTTTTTCTACATGACCTATCTTGCAGTCAATCCCCTTGTCTCATATACCACATATAATTGTATCTTTCTTTGCACACATTCTGATGTGCTGGTAACCTTCTCATAGACTCATACTCCAAGTTGACTTTGAATCATTGTACCAACTTGTCATTTTTTCTGTGTCTAAACCAAGTTCTAAGAGGACCTTGGTGTCATAACGTATCTCCGTGAACAGAGACCCTATTTCAGATCTATATTTTGACTATCTTGGTCTTCTAGACGCTAATCTCTTACAACCCAAGCTTACTTGTCCTTGAGGCTGTGTCTACATTACTCAGTAAAATACGCACAAATGAAATGGCTAGCTACACTGAAATCACCAAATACTGTGGCCCACAGTATTTACAAGAGGCTTTACTGATAATTATTTTTTCAAATGATTGTAATAAAATTCATCCAAATTGGATGATAAATTGTTAAATGGATGAAATTTTGTTTAAATGGATGAATGTACCCACGCCATTGACGCACCCAAAATATATGGTGATTCAATCATGGCTTTGAATTATGAAAAGCCATGATTTCTAAATTGCAACTCAGAAGATTTGAATTCTTTTGAATTCTGAAAATCTTATGAGTTACAAAATGGTATACATTGTTCTGCCCTGTTTGAGGTGAACATGACAAACGTTTGAAGTATAAAGCATAGAACAATTATTTTAGAACAAAAAATGCCAAAAAATAGACAATTATTTCCAGATAGAGGGAGTAATACACTTAAAAAAAAGGAAAAAGAAAATGAAACATCATTTTTGTATGGTCATCTACTAATACAGTTAAAAAAAGAAACCATCAAAAGCTTTTGAAGAAAAATATGAAATTCACCAAATTCTGGATGAGTTCCAAAAATAGACGATATTATGGATGAAGTGCAAAATGGATGATTCTATCCGTTTATTTTCTTTCCCACCTGCATTCCAGATTGCAGGCCTCTCTATCAAGAAAGCAAAAAAAAAATTCACTGCTTCAGGGTCAGCTTGAAAATATTCCAACTTCCATATCTGCAGACCTTACACACATGTATGTGATATGTGCAAGAATTTAGTTATCTATTCATACAGTAGATCCCTTTTATTGATGAACATGAGAGACTCTTTCTAACTACATCACATCACATGGAATCTTGTAAGGATTCAGTGATATTCCCAAACAGGGTTTTCAGAATCAGTTCCTGCTACACACTTTCTACTTTGACACTTAGTTCCCCATTTATTAACGTAGTTCAACTTTCAATCAACCAGATAGGGTTATCATTTGAGCATTCCTAGCTTGGTCACAGAAAAATTAATTAGCGGGAGTCAAAATTTGGTTTTAGCTATCTTATTGAGCTTCAAAGTTAAACAATGTTCAGTCAAATGGAAGCGTGTGACAGATGTTCTTGAGTCAAGGCTTGGGTTTTTTTATTACACTGTATTGATGCAACTCGCATTCGGCCTAACCCACAAGGGACATCATTCTTGACAGCATTGATATCGAAGCTCCTGTGTAGACGACCGGGTGTGCAGAAAGGAGGACAGTTAATATTTCTAGGGCCCTGGCCCTCTGAAATTCGTGACTCTAGCTACAAGACTGAGAATGATCAGGTGTGTGTCTGTACGTCTGTCACAGCCAAGTGTAGACGAGAACAGGCGGTTTGCCAGCGTTGTTGCGGTAGAAGCCCTCGGGAGTGACATGCCACTGGCAATGCTTACAAGGCCGCCGTTTGGTGGCCGCCCAGCCCATATCCGTCCACACCTTGAACGCCTGCCGCTTGCCACCCCAGGCGAAGCTGCAGTGGAACAGAGTGGTGCCCCACAAGTTGGGCGTGAAGCCCCACCCCAACTGTTGCCCGTTCTGCAGCGTCTTCTCTCCCAAGTCGTCGTCCCCGGACTTGCAGTGCACTTGGATGCTGCCTCCCACCTGCATATATATCAATAAGTGCAGTCGAAATTGATTAACACCCGTGGTCCATTATGAAAATCAACTCATCAATCAGAAATCAAAAGAGCTTGAAACCTCGATCATCTGTTAAATCAACTATGAGACAGTTCCGAGTTCAGCTGTGTTTATGTGGGAAGACAGCAACTTTAGCTTGCATTTGTAGAACTGGTGGAACCATTGAAGAACTCAACCAGGGTTTGGTCTGGAAATTTCCATCAACAACCTGGTTGTAAATATTCACGTCGGCTGGGCTGGCAAAGGCCATGGTGCTTGCAGACTCCACCACCAGCAGGAGCACTGAGAGAATTAAGATTGGTGCCAGAACTCGTTTTGCCATCTGAATCAGATTACACATAGGCCTCCCCATGAATCAGATCATACACTGTGAGCGTTCCTCTGAATTAAGATCACATAGAAGCCTCCTCACGAAATCACCCTCTTTCAGCCGGGCCTAAACCCCATGATCCCCCCCGTGCACTTGGAGTTGATCAGCAGGAACAAACTACTGGTCCCTCAAGTTTAATTTGATCTAAGTCATGAAGTTACTGCACAAATTACCTGTCACATTTTCAGCAAGGAGCCAAGTGTGCCACTGAAGGTTAGGATATTCTCCGCAGTCAATTGATATCGATTATCTCACGGTTGATGTAACCTCTGTGATCAAAAGGAATATGCCAAGCCTGTCAGTTTAGAAATGGGCCAAGGTACAGCGAAGAGTCAATTTGATAGCGTCAAATGAAGCCTACGTTTTTTGATAATAAGTTAACAATGAAAATAATGCTTTGGTCCTGTTCCTAGGCGTCAGAATTAGACAAGCTGAGTGTTTCCTCTCGGACTTCATGTGGATCACTCTTCGCTTAAGGTTAATAGATTTATTTATTGCGCAGATTTGTTTCACAGGGAAAAATGCATTGATTACATGTGAGGAACCTACATTTACAAGCTCACCAAATTCTTCATTTCTTCTCCGTGATGTGCAATCGATATACTTCCTCGCAAACTGAAATGAATGGCCAGTAAGTTCAGCAACTCCCTCATTAATCTTTGCTTTTCAGCTCATTTTCCCTGGCAGAGCACTGGATTTCCAAAGCACGAACCCGGCATTTGGAACGCCGTTGGTACCAGTTTGTACTTCTCAGGAAAATTAGGGTTTGATAGTGGGTAGGCAGAGCACGAGGTAAGCAATAGGGGTTTGGTTTTCAGACTTCTGTTGACTGTCTTCAATGGTGAAGCACTTGAACCGTGAATGGGAATGCACCGTACAGTTGGCAGTCTTGGTGCGGTAGATGATGTCTTCCATATTAATTGTGTTACAAATCTCCCTGTTCCCCGTTTTAGGTGATGGCATTGCATTGAATTCCACCGTTTTCATTTTGTTTTTTCAATCGCTGTAACTGGAGACAGACTGAGAGAAGAAATGCAAGTTTTTTGGTGGAACTCGAGTACAGTAAGATTATGTTTATTCGAAGTCTCACGTCAAAACCTCAATATAATTACAACCATTGTTCATCACTACGGTACTTAACATAGAAGCCCAAGTTAGGGTCCTCAAATAAGTGTTTTGGTTGGATGTTTTGATTGGATACCGGTAGTCCAAGTTCATCAATATGGTGCATTTGATAAGGTTTGAAACCTACTAAGACCATGGCCATGACAGCCCTCAGAAACACCCCAACCAACTTGCAAAATGGAGGCTTCAAAGTTTGCAAAGTTTGCACTTCTCTACCAAAGCACACAACATGAAAGTTTTATGTACAGGTGGTGAACCATTTATTCACAAATTCCTGCATGTGCAATGTAGGAATAAAAAATGATTGCGGAATTATCAAAAAGAAAGTTTCACGTAAATTTAGTCTCCCATGTGATTTGAAGGTAAACTCTATTTATGCCAAATGAAGAGTGGTAACTTCAAGATCTCACTACACAAGGTCAAATATAATGTTTTTTTTCATCCAATTGATCATGTGTCAGACCCATGTAGCAAAGCTCTATAATCATTCAAAATCACCCTATTATACGTAGCATGTTGAATTTCATCCACTTTTCAGATTCATGAGAGAATTCAGTGGTAGGGTGGGCATGCTCTTATATACTCATATTCCTTATGTGAACACCACATGGACATACTGAAATAATAAGAATTAAAGAATCTATATTTATGTCTAGTAAGATCAAATTCATTTTATTAAGTTCAGGGATCAGTGATGCTGTCCACAACCATCCCCTCATTTGAAACATTGTCCTTGTCACCATTGCTAGATTCATTATATGAATGCCATCTTTGAATCATCATTTACAGTTTTCATTTGTATGGCAATTTTAAAAAATGAATTAAGTGCCATTCAAGTAAAATTACAGATCCCTTTTTGAAATTGCCAAATTTCAAATGTTCAACTTGGGATTGGTGGAATCAGCACCATTTATACTCTTTAAGATAAACACAAAATTTTCATAGATGTTTGAAATTTTCTGAGTTAAAGGATAACGCTATTACTATAGTGAAAATTTTGAAAATGAAAATGATTTTTTTAGGTCAAACAGTGGAGAGTTTTCATCGACATTCATCCGGTCGATACAGAAGAAGGTTCGAAGAAGCTCGAACAGGACGAACTGAAGCTCGAGCGGGAAGAAGCTCGATCTTCGTTTTCTGTCGAAGGTGCTGTTTGCATTGTTAGTGTAGCGGGAGCTGCAGCTAAGCTTATGGAGGTTGTGAGTTTTTCTTTTTCTTTTCCTTCGGGAAACAACAGAAAGGTATTCCAATTAGAGAATGACCCGGCGTAGATGCAGACCAGAATTTCTTAAGCTTTTTTTCCTGGAAATATAGAGTTTAGTGCCGGCCAACGTGTTTTCGGATTCGGATTCCTTTATTGATTTCTCCAAGAACCATCGGAAGCATCAAAGTGATTATTAAAATTTTAGTAATCGCTCGAAGCGAATTCAGTCTCATTATAGGAGAGTGTTTCGCTTCTTTAATTATGCACAACAATTCAATCCTTTCTCAATGCTCCCATTCCAAATTTCAGAGTGATCTGTACAGAGTCTTGTAACCGGTATTTATATTCCGGTCAAGAGTCTGTGAGTACGAGAGTGAGTAACTATTAATAAATGCTCTGTCGTTGTTAGCGCAGGAGCTGCAGCTATGGAGGTGTTTATTTTGATACAACAGGTCATTTATTCCTTGTAGAGAATTATACGGCACAAATGCCACAGGGACCAGATGCGCAGAGCAGAGTTTTTTCTTAGGAAATATGAGCAGCTTTAGGGTTTAGTGCCGGCTAACTTGTTTTCAGATTCGGAGACCTTAATTGATTTTACAAGAAGGATCTGAAGCAGCAAAGTGATTATTAATCGTGAATTGAGGTTAATTGAGTCTCATCGTAGGAGGGCGTTCGCTTCTTTGAATTATGAGAGTATGCAACAATCCTTTCTCAATGCTACGAATTTCAGAGTGACCAGTAAATAGACTTAATCACCGGTGTCACAGAATCTTCCAATGGCCCTTTGTCCAGTGGGCACTGGGTCGTTGTCATTATGAAAAGACACTTTATTCACGCTGGCCTCGAAAGAGACGTACCGGAGTTTCTATCTATCTCAGAATCTGTATCATGTACTGAGTAGGAGTAACTATATATTAATATGTGCACCGTTGCCTTTAATTATGGTTACGACATGGCGGCCCTATGATGTCTGAATTTGAGACAGACGTGTGCCATGAATCATATAGTAAACATGCAAGGCAAACTAGTGTTTGGTCAAGAAGGCACTACTGTAAAAGCACGGAGACTGGACTTCACTTGCAAGTAGTTTCTTGCTTTGCCAGCCGACGAGATAATTGACTCAATTCTGTAATGGCAGAAGCATGCACCTGCTTCACCATATCTAGCTGGTGCCGCGTTTAATGTGAGTATTGCTGGTGGTATGTATGTGAATAGGCACACAATGCAGTCTCTAATTTCGTCGGTTTTTCTACTTATGCAGTCGGTACATACTTCTGTAGAGCTCTGGTTTTGCTTGTTAAAGTGTTTGAAAGATTTAGGTGGAGGATTCCTCTGACGTGGACGATGGCAGAAGCTTTGCAAAGCGGAGGTAGGGAGCTCCTGATTTCTGTTCTGTTTTCAAGAGGAAGGTGAGTCATGCATCTCTGATTGCACAAATCCAATTTTTGGTCTCCTTTGTATGTACTCCGGAAGTTTACCTGATGATGGTGATGTACTAGATAGAGTACTTCATGGGCTCTGCTACGGCATGTATGGTAGACATGCCAATGACCACACAGTTCCAATGACTGCACAGTTCTAATCATAGTAGACATGCCAATGACCACACAGTTTCACTGCACAATTCCAATAGAAATGTAAGGTATCGTCCAATCACCACACGCCGTGTGGTGAAGGGCTTCAAGTAAATTTCCATTAAAAATCATACCTAATGTGTTTGACATGCAATAAAAGTTATTGTACAAAACATTTTTGAGTGTGATTTTTTCAAGGCAAATCCCAACTTGACATACCATAATCTTTCAAAATTTGAGATGGTGTAAGTTTCTACATTCTCGTGGGGAAGGATTTAAGTATTGCGTGTGCGGTCATTGGCATGTCTACTATAGTGGGTGCATGCTATCTCCTAGTTGTGAACCTGCATCCACTACATGATGTGGTGAGCCCATGGAGTACTCTATCTAGCCTAGCCTACGAAACATGTCACATATTAGTAGTCTTATTTTAAGTACACTGTGGATAGTTGAGAATAGAAAGAAATGATGAGTTCTCTACAAAGATTTGGAATACACTACAAAGATTGTGTGCATAGGAAAATACATTACAGGTTGTAACTGTACTGCTTAGAACCAACTTGAAGGTGCTACAACTGGTCCTGATTTCCTGGAGTAGGCCATGTGCAAAATGAGTTGTTCTTGCATAAGTTGGGAACCGCACAAAGAACAATGCATTATTGTGACAAGGACAATTGGACGAACATAACATTCAGTAGCCTTCATGCCCACTGCCTTTTGTTCATGTACTCTGCTCATCACCTTGAGCCTCCACCTGTCCACTAGCTACTGATGAAGTACTGTTGGGTGTGGAATATTCGACACCATCTACTGTAGAGCCAAGGCAATAAGAGCAAGCCGAACAGTTTTGATGAATTCATGGGTACAACGCCATTTTAAATTGGGAGAACATGAGTATAGGGGGAGGGGTCTCCATGCCTGTCCCAGCAGCATTCAATATTTTGTTGTAGCCAACACCTTATTCCATCGTGTCAGAGTATTGTAAAGTGCGCCCCATCATGTTGTCAGTCAACTGTTGGCGGCTGGATCCCTCACAACTCTTAATTAAGTTTAGTGCAAAAAAAAAGCACCCGCCAAGACAATAGTATTTGGCGTGGAGAAATCAAATTTAATGGTGTTGAGCATCATTTTTTGGTTGGTGTCACTGCTGCTAGGGCGAACAAGGGAACAACTACCCTTTAACTTGATGTTTGGTCAACGAATTTACAGCTGTTGGACATGCTCTAACAATGCATGCTACTGAATGTTATGAAGTTCATACATGATCAATCAGGCCATTGTTGTAGTAGAAATCAATACCTTGAATTCCTGTACTTTACTTAAAAAAGATGATTTTAAAATTAGATTCCAAAACTGTACAAAGGAGTTTTTCACTTTGGGAAAAGAAAAATCATGTTGTATTCAATTTGGTAACAAACTTACAAATTACAAAACATGAATTTGGGAGGTCTAACACTCCTATTATAGAATGGATTGATTTTTGTAGTCGGTCGTGGATCAGTAAAAATTAATCATAAGAAGAAAAGCCCAAATCTTTAAGAAATTATTTTTTCAAATAAATCTATTTTGTATGGTGTAAAAGAGAATCTACAAAAATATTCACATAATTTGGCATTTTTTGAAAAGGAATTCTCCAAGAAATTAATTATTCGGCATGAGACGGCAACCCCGATGACAACCCCGACGGCTGAGTACAGTACTAATACGGACTAGAAATTTGCTCAAGAACATTATCAGATTTAGTACCAAATGAATATTTTCCTTTAAGGATAGTTGATACATGATAATTTTTAGGGTGAATAAAGTTGGCTAAGGTTTACTATACGAAGGGAAAAAATAAAAATAAAAATAAAAGCACTGGCGCCAAGAGGCATTATGAGACTAAAATCACAACACTTGTCATTCAATCAAGAGTACATAATTGCACACTCTCTCCTTTGAAGATTCCAGGTTTTACTATCTACGCCCCGCGTACATACATCGCAAAGTACTGCTGCTCCACAGAGTGATCCTTTGAAGATTTCAGCCCTCTGCTTTTAACAGTCCTCGGGGTGATGGTCACCAATTCTACTTCGGCGGACGGAACCCCAGAATTCTTTCTCGTGAATTGCAAGTCAGCAACAGCCGTGATCAATCACGACAAGCCTCACAGGTCAGAGCTCTTTTCGTTCAATTGGAGGATTCGCAGCGTTGGTGATGTTTCATTTGGTGCTAGGGAACTGGGTTTTCATTTGTGTTGTGAATTCCATATTGTAGTGTAGTTTAGCTGATGAAGTGACCTTCAAGTTGTGCGTCCGTTGAATTCTGTAATTCTTATCTTGATGCGCTTCGTAATTTCCGATTTTTGGTCATTTCGGATAATGAAGATGCATGAACTAGTGGTTATACTCTGCTCGTTTGAGTCTCCTGCTGGTACAAGTTTGGATAATTCTAGAGGTGGAGATGTTGTGCTTTGAGATTTCACGTTTCAAGCCACGTTTCTGCTGTGTTATGAATTTCATTTTGTTGTGTAGTTTAGCTGATGAATTGACCTTTAACCCCTAAACGTCCAGGCATCCAGTTTCTGGACGTTTGTTGGTCAAACCCAATTTTGATCTTGAAGACGACTTTTGTTGCTAATACACCCAACTAAGAAAATGAAGTTTATTAAGTCTAGTTTGAACTCCACCTTTCAAATCTTAAAAATTCCAATTATTGAGTATTTTATTGCTTGTGCAAGCTTTGTAGCTCAAGGTTTGAATTACACTACATAGGATGTTCACCTTTCGAATTTCAAAATTTAAATAAATTTTTTTTATGGAAAACATATCATGTGATTCTCCATTGTAATTTGTACCTGCTCCCAAAAAAATATTAATTTTTTAAAGCTTTTTTGTAATAAAAATATTTTTTGAAGTATTTGACTTAAAAATTTGTTAAAAAAGGCCGTATTAAATCAAAAAAATCTGAAAATTTAAAGACTGATAGGAAACATTCAATTCCATGCATGAAAAATATTACAAAATATATTTTGATAAATCTTGAAGACTAAATTGTGTAGTTTGACTTTCCTACAAAGGAGTGGTACGTTTAAGGGCAACGTTATCTACTATGCTATAAGGTTTGAGTCCGAATTTGCTTCGAAATTGTATCATTTAGGGTTTAGGTGATTCTGAAGGCGAACATGATGCATGTCAAGCTTGATTGTCTGACCTAGTAGTACTATTCTGCTGATTTTTGAGTCCCCTGCGGATGCAAATGTGGAGAATTTTAGAGGTGGAGATTAGTGGATGTTATGTGCTTGCAAGACTTGCTTGAAATTTGTCAAATTTTCATCATTTAGGGTTTAGGTGCTTCTGAAGGCGAAGATGATGCATGTCGAGCTTGCCTAATAGTACTACTCTGGTACTTGTTGAGTTCCAGGCTGGTGCAAGTGTGGCTAATTTTAGAGGTGGAGATTAGTTGTGCTTTGGGACTTGCTGTGATTTCAAAAACTTGAAGTTTCTGATTGAACTTTTGATGCAGGATGGGGTCCTCCGTCTACTTTTTTGCGCTCCTGTTGTTAATGACGCAGCCTTGCTATGGACGCGCAAGTGAGGATACGCCTGTGGGAAGATTCAAGGCCTATTTGAGAATCGACACCGTGCATCCGGAGCCGGACTACCAGCCCCCGGTCGATTTCCTTCTCGCTCAGGCCAAGGAGATTGGGCTGGAAGCGAAGACGCTCGAGTACGTGAAGGGGAAGCCCATGACGCTGCTCACCTGGAAGGGGACGAATCCTTCGTTGCCGTCCATTCTGTTGAACTCTCATGTGGATGTCGTCCCTGCGGAGAGGGCCAAGTGGGTGCATGAGCCCTTCGCTGCCGTCGAGGTACTATATATGCACACAGCCCTTTTTTCAATTACTATCATTTTTCTCTTCTTTTGTTGTGACAAACTCTAGTTGAGTTTCACGCTCACTTTCATTTGTCATATGTCATGGTGGGGAACTCTAACACTATTTAATTCAAGATTCGAGTTCGTAGAGGTGCAACACGCTGTGGAGTGTATTTGATGAATTAATCCTTCGAAGTGGAAACACAAGAGGGTGGATTGATTTTCATCTTTTGACCTCTGAATCTCGAGTTGTCGCTTGATTTGATTGAAACTTTGAATTTTTAGGGATGCAATTAGTCTAGTGGGGTAGGGTGTACTCCATTGCATCATCTATTACTCAATTTTTAGGAGGTGTAAGTGCAAACAACTGATTTTCATCTTCTGACCTTTGTATCCTGTGTAGTCCACTTCCAACGCTTCATTTGATATAAATTTGAATTTGTAGTTTAGTGGGGGTAAGGTGTACTCCATTGAATTATGACCTTTGTATCTCTCGTGTAGTGCACTTCCAACGCTTCAGTCGATTGAAAATTTGAATTTGTAGGTTAGTGGGGATAGGATGTACTCCATTGAGTTATCAATTAATCAAAACGGGAAACACAAAGGCGAAAAGTGGGGGTGAGGCTTATCAACTAACTCTATTTGTGGCGTTTTTAAACTGTGGTTTCAGGATGAGGAAGGGAACATCTTCGCCCGGGGCTCACAGGACATGAAGTGTGTGGGAATGCAATACCTAGAAGCCATCCGCAACTTGAAAGCGTCAGGGTTCCAGCCCACCCGCACCATCCACCTGTCCTACGTGCCAGACGAAGAAGTGGGTGGGGTGGACGGAGCCGCCAACTTCGTAGCCTCGGAGGATTTTCGTCGCCTCAACGTGGGTGTGAACCTGGACGAAGGAGCGGCCTCTCCGGGGGAGAGTTACCGGGTCTTCAACGGCGAGAGGTCTCCCTGGTGGCTAAAGATCAAGACTACTGGCGCTCCCGGTCACGGCTCCAAGCTGTATGACAACAGTGCATTTGAGAATCTGCTCAGGAGCCTGGAGAGCATCGGCAAGTACCGGGAGGAGCAGTTCAGCCTTTGGAAGAAAGGCCTCAAGGCAGAGGGTGAAGTCACCTCCATCAATGGCGTGTATCTCAAAGCTGGAACCCCCACCCCAACCGTAATACACTCAACTCTCTCTATAATTACACACTCTGCAATTTTATCAATCTCAAACATTACAAGCCATTAGACTAACCCCTAAGCGTCCACTGTATTTTCTGTAGTGTAGGAAAATTGGACCCCCTTCTGCAAATCATCTGTTTGTGTGAAAATGACTTCAGTTTGACACGATTGACATTGTTGATCTTGTAGTATAGAACAAGAGCTTTAAAATGATGTATTGCAATCAGAAAACCGAGGCAAAATGAGAAAATGCCACCGTTCCAAAGTTCAGTGATGCAGATGGGCGTTTCAGACGCTTAGGGGTTAATGCTTATTAATTTGACAAAGCAAACAACCTTAAGCTAATGTTATTCTACTGTCATATTCATACAATTCTCCAACCAAAACATGAAACTAACATGACATCATTGAGGTTGATTTAATGTTACATCAAGTTGATGTTGATATAGACTAAACTGACATTAATTAACTTAACATTGGTATAATACATCCTTCTTCGAGTGACTACTAATGGCTGTGCTTCAGAGCTTGAGATTTTTGTGTTATAGTGGATGAGAATTTCAGCTTTACATGGTTTGGTACTGCAGTGTGGAATTATTAATTAGGCTGACAGAATTGTGTGACTGTGCAGGGTTTTGTAATGAACCTGCAACCATCTGAGGCCGAGGCAGGATTTGACATCCGCGTACCTCCCCAAGGCGATGTGGAGGATCTCCAGCGCCGCATTGACCAAGAATGGGCTCCCGCTTCTCGGAACTTCACTTACTCGGTGATGACTGCAAACAACCGTGTTTTGACAATTTTCTATATGCTTGTATAGATGGTGGTGTATTGAAACCCTTGTTCTAGACACCCTCCCAAGAGGTATTTTAGAAAACCAGGCTGCGTTAAACCCTGTCGATTGTAATGTCATTCAACCCCTCAAGGATTAAGGATTCATGGTTTGAAAACAACAAATTCATTTGATCATATTGTGCGAAATATAATTAAGACGGAACCAAATTTTATATCACTGGAATCAATGAAGAAATGGCATGTGTTGGTCTAAAACCAAATAAATTTCAACCAAAGGAAGTCAACATAAGCCCTACTAAAAAATGAGGTGTGATTCGGACTTCTTGGTCCTTTAGGGGTTAACCCCTAAAGTACCAAGAAGCCCAAATTGGGTCTCATGTTTTTTTGAGTAGTTCCTATGTGGATTTTTTTTTTTCAGAATTATTTGTTTTTTGATTAACACATGCAATGCTCTTCATTGATTCCTGTGGTACAAAATTTAGTCCCACCTGAATTTTTTTTTCACAATATGATCGATCGAATTTGTCATTTTAAAACTATGAATCCTTGGTCCATTAGGGGTTAACGTAAACTCTGCCAATTGTAACACGGCTAGAATACCTGTGGGGGATGGATTCTCTATTTATGTGATGAATTTCTGGACTTCTGGTAGGCTGATGTAATGAGTGATTATGTACAGTTTACAGAGAAAGTGTCTCCTCGTGACAAGCACGGCAAGCCAACAGTGTCAGCAGCCGATGATTCGAATCCATGGTGGGGACTTCTCACGGACGCCGTTGCAAAAGCCGGTGGCAAGCTGAGCAAGCCAGAGATTTTCTTTGCTGCCACAGACTGCCGCTACGTTCGAGAGGAAGGGATCGTTGCCTTTGGATTCTCACCCATGGCCAACACTCCCATTTTGTTGCACGATCACAACGAGGTAACTATTTCTTCCAATCAATTTCTTGGCCAGATTTCATGTACACTCAACCCTCAGTCTCTAATGAAGTGGGAAGTTCCAAATGTTCTCACGTGTGTTCACAACTTGACATGTGGAAGTTGTCCAATCCGATACATACACAACACAATAGATTCTGAAAAATATATACTGGGGATGGGCAATTACTGAGTGTCTTATTAGCCCCTCAGTAAGGATGAAGGAATCATGGTTTTGAAATAACAAATGCAATTGATCATATTGTGAAAAGTATAATTCAAATCTTATATCACTGGAAATATTGCTAGACCTACTCAAAACTGCTACAATAAAGATGATGCCGAATTCGGGCTTCTTGGTTGAGAGGGTTGAGTGTACTTTCTGTTGATGATTGCCGAATCTTTTCTTTGAGTTTGAATTTCTAGAGGACTACGTAGTTCTAATTCTGCACGTACTGTTGGCAGTTTCTCAATGCAAAGGAGTATATCAAGGGAATTGCAGTATACGAGGAGATCATCAAGGCGTATTCCAGCTACGTTCCTGCTGACTTGGACTCACAGGCTGAGCTTTGAGGGAATGTAAATAGTCTTACTCAAAAGTAGTGTCAAGGACTCAAGCCTTCACCAAAACTTTCAGCTCATCAACGTTTGGAAAGTCCTTTCAAGAGGGAAGTATGTTAAGGCTCAGTGAGGAAAATGAAAGAGCTCACTTATAGCTTGATCAACAATCTTTTGTTTTGGCTGTAGGATTTTGTTGTGCAGGAACTTCCCAGAGAGCTCGGATTGTAGCTGTTAGCCGTTCACACTTGAAGTGTCCCTGAATACTCAATGTGTTCTATCTTTCTATAAATTATGTCACTCTTAGAATCTTGAGCCACCCTCTGTTGTTTGTTCAAATGTTCAAAGTTCAAACCTATTTTTCACTAGAAGGAATTGTACCCTTGAAAACCCGAGAGTAGCAGAGCTGCAATCGTTTCTTAGAACTCATTTGGTTACCATGCTCAGTTTGGTAACCAAATGAGTTCAGAACTTGACAAGTAGAAAGTGTACACAATAGAAAATATTCTCTGCAGATACTGGAAGGACATACTTCTTGTGGTGATGTTGAGACATTCATGATGTGGAGTAGTGTTGCTAGATCAGACATACCGATTTTTATGTTGTACAATTATCAAGTCATACTAAATAATCATTTCAATTTATTGGAATGGAATCCAAAGCATCATGTTAATAAGAGTAAAATAAAATTGGAATGGGCTCAAGACAAACTATGGTTATTAGTATAATATTGAGTTTTGAGACAACTGCGTCATATTTTCATTGGCCAATTAGACAATTGTTATAATTTATAACCTTTTTGATCGATATGAACCTTTAAATCAACTAAAAAGTAATGATCTACACAATGAAATGACTTGGCACAATGTTTAGTAATCTTTTGAAGTCTTCCAACTCTCAATAGTTATGTAGTTCAATTTGCCAACAAAAATGTATAAAAAGTTAACTATTCTTATAATAATAATTGTGCTTCATAGAAAAAGTGAAAATTTTAGGTGTCCCTACCTTACATATGTGTTGATATCTCAATCCTTCAACTTGGAGAATTCATGAGGAATTGTTAACAAATACTTGACAAAATGAGCTTGGAGAAAAATTACATACAAAAAATTGGGCGCATACTTTACTCGGCATATTCCACTATAATCAAAGACCTTCGACCTCTTCGTAACATTCTAGAGTACCGTCTGAGATGAACTGACATGAAACAGAATCCATGACACCTTGCTTTGCAAAGTTGACCTCGATTTGATCAAGCAAGAACTCCTTAAATCCACCTCAAAACTTTAATTTCACCAATTTGACATGGTTTTAAACAACACTTAGTCGGCACTGTTCTCAAAAGGTAGCATGCCACTACTACTCAAGAATGTCACGTTGAATCTGTAGTGATAAAAGAGTTGTCTGAGAACTGCGTATTCAAAATTCTTGAATCTGATGCATGATTTCAGATATTGCACTCCATACTCAAAAAGTTTGCAAATTCCATGGTACAACCAACAGTGCGTCAAATTCAATCTCGATGCACCATTCTTCATACCGCTATACTAATCTCCCATGAAAACACACTCCTACATACTGGTTAAAATGACGCAAATAGTAGAGTTTTCCTTAAAACTCAAAAAGGTGCATGAAGCCTTGCATCATGTTAATGTTACATTCATATTAATTTCTGTTGAGAGCTTTGAACTCTTGAAATCAAAATGGGGTTCAAAACTTTTTGAGTTGAAGGATAACTCTACCTGATACTGAAAACTCTGACACATGGTTTCACTCGTTCAATCCCATGTAGAACCAACGATACTCAAAATGTTTGCAAATTACATATTACAACCCAGGCGATCATGAAAACCTATACAAGAATATACATTTTGAAAGAAAAGAGTTCGGCGAATTGGCTACGTATGTACTGACTTACGTTATTCTTCCAGCTTGGCTGTGATCTGCTCCAAGCTCAAGCCCTTGGTCTCCGGGACACTGGTGAAGATGAACGTAAGCGCAACCAAGCTCACAATCCCGAAGATGACGAAGGTATTTGACTCACCGACGAGGTCTTGCAGGGGCGCAAACGCCAGCGCCACCACCGCGTTCGATCCGAAGTTCACCAGCGTCGTCACGCTCAGCGCGCGTCCCCTGGTGGCAAAACAAGTGATTTTTTTTTTTTCATTTTTTCAAAATAGTCCCATTGGCGATTTGAAGATTGAAACTTGAAAGACAGAAAGCATTTTTTGCGATTTACTACAAATACATAGCTTCTTGGAACCCTATACATATCAATGATAAGGGAAGATTATGGCGAAATACTCTGTTTTTTTACGCGGTTTTCTTATAGCAACATAGCAAGCCCATTTTTCAAATAACCACAAAAAAATTCTGTAAGTTTATAAGTGTAAGGCACTAACACACAATCACAGAATATATGTGATTACACAATCACGGAATATATTACCTGGTGCGCAGCGGGAAGATCTCGGACACCATCAACCAAGCGATAGGACCAAAGGAGATTTGGTAGCAGCCCACGTACAGCAACAAGGAGCCAACTGCAAGGTAAGGAAATGCCTGCAGAAACGAGAAATACGCCGCGAGCGTGGCTAAGGAAACAGTAATGCCCGCCACGCCGCCGAGCAGCAACGGGCGGCGCCCCAGCTTGTCCACATTGAACACCGCCACGCCCGTCATGAGCAGCTTGAACAAACCCAACACCACCGCGAGCTTCGTCGCATCAGCCGCTGCAGAGAATCCCGCAGATTGCAAAATTTGCGCCGCGTAGTACAGCACACTCGGTTGCCCGGTAAATTGCTGGAAGAACACCAACCCCGAGCCCACCAGGAGCGCCTTAAGATTCACGCCCTGAAACCAGTGATTTTTTTGTCATTTTTTCAAGTTAGTCCCATTGGCGATTTGAAAATTGAAACTTGAAAAACAGAAAGCATTTTTTGACAGACATAGCTTTCTTTAGAGTTCTTGGCTACCATATAAATACCAATGATCAGGGAAGATTATGGTGATCAATACTCTATTTTTTTACCCAATTTTTCTTAGAGCAACATAATTTTCCAAAAAAATTCGCTACCTGAAACAATTCCCTGAATGAGACGTCCACGCTTTCGCCTTCTGTCGCCGTTTGCAACGCAGTCCATTGCAGCTCGGATTCAGCGATGGCGGATTTCTGGGAGTAGGAATTTCCCCTGAGACGTTGCAGAGCTTCAGCGGCTTCTTGTTTTAGCGTTTCGGGATCGCCTTTGCCTTGCACTGCGCGCAGAAGAAGAAACCGTGGCGATGGTGGTAGCCAGTACATGCCGATCCCCATGATTGCTGCAATGGGCGCGCTGATTCCCAGCATGACGCGCCACCCGCCTATGGATTCAACTTGGTCGTTGCCCACGAGGTAGCCGAGTAGGATTCCGCCCACGATGAAGGCCTCCTTGAGGGAGATTAGGGTTCCGCGGATCTGGGTTGGTGATGTTTCTGCGATGTACATGGGCGCTGCGTGCATGGACAAGCCGATTCCCAGCCCGAAAAGCAACCGGCCGGTGATGAGAATCGATAGATTGGGTGCGAAGCTTGTGATTGATGCGCCGAGGATGTATAAGAGCGAGGCGAGAATGAGCTCCTTGCGCCGGCCGAGAAAATCCGCGACGTTGAATGCCAGGATGGAGCCAAACACAGCGCCGTAGAGCGAGCCGCTGACGACTAAGCCCGTTTGGAGCGAGGAGAGAGAGTACCAATCTGTGCCGCTCAATTGGGGGGAGACGATGGACACCGCGGCTCCTGATGTTGCTCCAATGTCGTAGCCGAAGAGGAGACCTCCCAGCGCGGGGAAGAAGAAGGGCCACAGCACTGCATTCCAGTCGAACGGGTGATTCTCTTCATCGTCCTCGGCTTTCACGAACGGCTGTTGCAAATCTTTCTCCACCTCCACCGAGCTCTGCAGCTTCTGAATCGCTGAACCCTCCCCATCCATGGCCGTCGCCCGGCACTGAATCACTCCATTCAAACGACATGCCAGCCCCCGCTTCTTCGCCACAACCTTATCCGCTGCCAACACAAACGTTGCTCTTCCGGAAACTTGCTTCGGTTTCGAAACTCTTCCAAAACTTGACGAAACTCGAAACGAGCTATGGATGGACAACGAAATGGCCATGACGTCTCTAGCTATGGAGCGATCAGGTTGTTGCAACTAAGCAGTCACAGCTCACTGGATTCAGCGGCCAAGCAAAGAGACATATACAGTAATGTGGCAGGCTTCCATGTGAAGAACGGGCGGGTGAAAGCCGCTAGAAGACAAGAAATGAGGTCTCAACAACCACTCTTGCTCCATCCATTTCGGTGAGAATGGAAAACAAACTCTTGGTTTCACCCATTTCGGTGGTGAATCGGTAACTTACAGCTTTTCAGAACCCCACCGATACATGGAAGCCTGGCATAACTTCCACGACTCATCAGCATGTTTATGAGGATGGTGATGATGCGCTTGATAGCGCTTTATGACGCTCTTGCGCTTTTGAAAACAAGAGGCCGAAATCAATGCTCTTCCACTTGGCGAGAGATGCCACTTGTTGCAACGCCACATGGATGGCAGTCGAGTCTTCATCGTCTCCGACTAGCAAAACTGGACGATGAATGCTACGCCCATGCATGGCACTAAAATCTGTCAGGATTTCTGGAGAGATCTGCATGCGGAGAAAACGGGAGAGGAAACAGGGTTCAAGTGCTTTGGTGGGGTACAGTACTACAGAGGTCTGATGACTGTAGAGGATGAATTCTGTTGACGAATAGCATGGCGAGGAGCTCCGTCCTGTTCAGACTTTTCAAAACCAAACCCTAATGGTTTCTCATTCTGTTGTTGTCCTCTTCATGAGAAACGAGAGTTTTCTCGAAGGGCTGCAGCAATCGCCACACCGACCATGGTGGTGGCGTTTGCGCGATTCTTCTTCTTTGATTTTTTTCCATCCGCCAGCTGCTTTAGCGTGAGTTGAGTGGCTTCTTCTTCTTCTTCCCCATCTTTGAACCGCGTTTGAATCGTGGCCGGCCGGGTTCATACGAATCCCAGACTTCCTTCTTCCGAATTTTTTTTCGACGTGTAGTGAGTGCGTGATCTCTTAGGAATTTCTCGTTCGTCTCCTTCCAGGGATCATATCAAGCAGCTCGCCAGTTTGTGGATTGTTGGAAATTTCTTTGGCTGGCGTTTCTTCGCCATCTTTGAATCGTTTGAATCGTGGTTGATATTCTTCCGGTCGTCCGATTTTCTGGAGTGAGTGCGTGAGATTAGCAATCCCTCTTCGAGGGATCGTATTATCAAGCGCTGGGGTTAGATGCGTTCTCTGCAGCAGCTCGTCCGTTTGCGGATTGTTAGAATAATTTCTGTGGCATTGTGTGCAATCCCGAAGGAGGGCTAGGGTTAGGTTTAGCGCATGGTGTGATATTCAGTCTTTCTCTTTTTCTTTCGTTTCTGTTGTTTTTTGTTTGAAATTATCTTTCCAGTCCATCGCCATAGAAATAGCCCAGCGTGGAGCTCCTTCGATCGCTTCGAGGTGTGTTCCGCGGGGGCAGCAGCGGACGCAACAACAACATTATGCCGAGCGACGCGGTGGTGGCGAGGTCGATCGGGGTGCTGCTGGGCCTCGGAATTGCCGGCTTCTTCATTCTCCGCCGCACGCTCAAGTTTGCTGCAAGCAAGAAGGACAATGGAGCATTCATCTGCTACTTGGAGTTGCTGCCTCCGCCCCCTCCTCCGCCCCCCAGCGCCCCGCTTCCCCTCTCCGGAATCACCTTCGCCGTCAAGGACATGTAAGACACTCCAGCAACACTCCTACAATCAACCACTTCTGATGAATCTTGTGCAGTACCTCAGGGTTAATTGCCTAATGCTCGTCATGAACTTTTTAGTTTACGAATTTTCATGATGTTTCTGAACTTGCATGGATTGTAGAGGCAGTTCCCGGCTGTTCCTGTGAAATCTCATGTTTCTTTGATAGTGAATTGTGTTTTGGAGGTGTACCATCTTTTTCAGTGTCATTCTTGAGCCTTTCAATTCTATACTATTCAAATATTTCAGTGTCATTTGAATTTCCATGATATTTCTGAATTTACATGGATTGTGGAGACAGATGCCAGCCATTCATGTGCAATCTTATGTTTCCTTGATAGTGCTGCTCATGAGACACCACCCCCTGAAATGTACACTTCTGGTACATGTTCTCTCCTTAAAACATACACTGGGTATCTCCTGAGCAGCACTTTACCCTCGTTTCTGATCATCCAATGTAGGGCTTGTGAAGCTTTTGTTGGCACCTCAGGATTTATCGCCGATGGCCACCTAAGAACTCATTGGGTTAGGAATTTCCATGATGTTTCTGAATTGTAGAGACAGAAATCTCATGTTTCCTTGATAGTGTATTAATACTTGTTTTGTTAAAAGTGCACATAGCCATGTGCAGTATTTTTTATTGCCATGTGCATTGCATTTCTTTTCATTTTAAAGGGGTGGGGGGTGGGAACATGCCCACCCCTCTCTAAAATTCGCACTACATTTCTTTTATGTAGTGTACAGTCAATTTTGGCACTTTAGCACTTTATAGGTAAAATATGACTATACTTTCTTCAAACGTACAACATTTCAGCATGTGCACTTTTTATATGGCACATGCACTTTTAACGAAACAAGTGTTATTATGTTTTAAAGAATCGTGGCATTTGGTAGGGTGGAGATACCCAGTGTGTGTATGTTCTATGGAGAGAACATGTACCAGAAGTGTACATTTCAGGGATGGTCATGAGCAGCACGCGTCCCATTTGTTATGCCTTGTTTCAGATATACACCACCTATTGCAGTTTATGTTATAGGGGCATTTTTGTATTGATTTTGGTTGAATTTGGGTGGATCAGATTTGATGTGGAAGGCTATGTCACCGGGTTTGGGAATCCAGTCTGGGCAGAGACACACGAGCCTGCCACAGTCACCGCCCCGGCCGTGAAGCTGCTCGTGGAGGCAGGCGCCAAGTGCGTTGGGAAGCTTCATATGGACGAGCTTGCATACAGGTTACCTCCCAACCATCTTCCCAACAGCAGGATTAGCGCTTGTAATGAAAACTATAATACAGCAACTAGTTGATGAGGTAGTGTAAAAGTTCTAGTACATAGAGTTTTGGAGTTTTGTATATAATTAGCATGTTTCTGTGCACATGATTCTGAGGTGGTACTATTTGGAGTGTTCAGCATTAATGGAGAGAATTACCATTACGGAACGCCTGTGAATCCAGCGGCACCGAATCGAATTCCGGGGGGTTCTTCCAGTGGATCAGCTGTTGCAGTGGCTGCGAATTGTGTGGATTTTTCTTTAGGTCAGTACACTCAACCCTCTCTTATAGCACACTCTGTAATTGCACAGTCCCTGTAAATCATGCTGTTGGCAAATCTGATTGGACAATTTCCTCATATCAAGTTGTGAACCTATGAGTATATTCAGAACCCTATTTGTCCCTCAGGTAGAGAGGATTGAGTGTACATGCATGGAATTTTCTCGGTCCATACATGCTGCTGGTGTATTAAGCGTTGTAATACTACGGGTCGGTTTACAGTTGTCCAAACAAGCTTGAGAATAAGATATTTCAATCATGTTTTAAGAAATCTAGCAATGGGATTGTGCAAAAGTTGAAGAGTTGTCCTTAAGGACTCAACACTTTGTCTAGACAGCCATGGAGAATGAATCTTGACAATGAATGCTTACATGACACCACTTTTGTGAGTGGTCTTGTCTATATGACCATTTTGTGGATTGCTTCAACTAGCATTAGTTCACAAAATGATCAAATAGACAAGACCACTTAGTCTATTTATCTTTTAATATCTTGCCGTCTTTGTCTTGTGGGCTCCAACTAGCTGTGTCTTGGCCTCAACTTCTTGCTTGTTCGGAGAAGTGGAAACCGGCCCTGACACAAAAGAGAATAACGATTTGTTTAAGAGGATGAGGTGTCGGTATGTAGTGTTTCGTTAGTTTCAAGTGACATGTTTTTTTTGTTGTGTGGAATAGGGACGGATACTGCAGGGAGTGTGCGAGTACCTGCGGCGTTCTGTGGCGTTTTGGGATTTCGTCCTTCTCATGCTGCCATTTCAGTTTCTGGGGTTATTCCCATGGCACAAAGTTTTGACACTGTTGGTAATCATCCTTGATCGTCTCACTATCCGTGTATTATTTTTATTATTACACCCCTTTGAAAAGGTTCTGCGTTATGATTTGGTTCCTAATCTAAACTGACCCTTGCATATAGGATGGTTTGCAAGGGACCCAAAAATCTTGCGGCAAGTGGGACATAGTTTACTTCAGCTCCCTTACTCGGACGTGAAACAGCCACGGTGTGTTCTTATTGCTGATGATTGCTTCAAGCTGTCCTTGATTCCCAATGAGGACACTGTGGGTGCAGTAATCCGATCAGTCCAGAAGCTTCTCGGCCGTAAGTTCCTTTCCATTTTTGCAGGTTTACATTAGGAACTGTTGTCTTGAGAAGACTGAAAAATATAATTGTTGCAATTGGTTTATTGAACTGACGATTAGGTTTGATTTTTATCCTTATTAGAATACATAACATTATATACCACGAATCTTCACGAATGCTTTGCTCTCAATCTTTCAGCAAAGATTGGAGCCCGAGGCATCCTGGGGAAGCATATTCCTCTTCTCCACGTCTTCAAAAAGGGAGGAAAAGACTCTGGTATATATTGTTATGTATGCAACGTTGGGCTTCCAACACTCTAGATTTTACGTCAACGGCACACTTGGCACCATTGAACCTCATGGCAACAGATGTCTAGGTCCCATCTCATATCATGGATGCTTTGGTGTTTTCCAGGTGACATTGGTCAGAAATCCGAGAGTTGTTGCTCACCATGTGTATCTGTGTTCTTATATGGACATGCTTAGGATCTTTTCAGTTCCAAACATAGTCTACAGATTGTAGGCTAGCATTGAAGTGTTTGTTATTTTTCTTGTTTAGTTGGGACTCTATAGGGAATTGTTGTTTATGTTTATTTTTATTTTGGTGTGTGCAACTTTGCTGAGAATCTTTTTTGGTTTCTGTTGCTTTTGTTCAGGGCAAGTCCTTCAGCACGTAAATCTGGGAGACTTTGTGGGGCGGAATGTGCCAAGTCTGAAAGTGTTGGAAAAGGAAATTAGCCAAGGGTCTTCCATGGGAGCACTTTCTCTTCTTCGAACTGCTATGCAGTTGCTTCAGAGGTGGGTGTGTGCGTGTGCATGCTCTAAATAATAGCTAGGTAATACAGTATTTGTGGAGAGGAAAATGGCTGTTGTTACTGTTGGTCTATTGACATGAAAAGTTAAGCTAAGACAAGCATGTAAGTGGTGCTTACAGATGGGAATTCAAGGAGAACCACGAAGAATGGCTAAATACTGCAAAGCCTGAACTCGGTCCTGGCATAGCTGCCCGTGCCCAAGCTGCTTTGGAGACTAGTGGGGAACTGGTGTCTTTAGTACAGCAGATTAGGAATGAGGCTCGTTTTGCTATCAACGACCTCCTTAAGGTAAATCTTTTGATGGGTGGTTTTGGAGAAACTTATGGACTGATTTTAAGCGTAGAGTTGCTATAGCCAAAGGTTTGCCAAATGTCTCAGATGAGTCATTGCAATCCCGTCCTTTTGAGACATAAATGTGGGGTATGTGATAGGTTACCTCATTTGTGGTGATAAGCACATCTTGTAGTTAACTACCAGGGTGGCACTTGTGTGAGAAGAGAATTTGTTGCTTCAGAAAGTAAACAGCTGAAATTGTGTGTAACAGAATGATACAGTAATGGTGATGCCCACTGTCCCTGACATACCTCCCAAGCTCAACACCAAGCCAGAGGCACTGGATGAATTCCGAAGCAGGGCATTTGATCTTATTTGTGTATCAGGAATGTCGGGCTGCTGTCAGGTGCAGTTTTCTTGATCCTTAAGTAAAGTAGTCTGATTTTTCCCGGAGTCCACCGTCTCTATGGGTTTGTGTGGACGATGATGCTTGTATTAACCCCCAAGTGCCCAAACTAAAGAAACTAAAGATAGAAAGTTCACCTTTGGAAGCTAGTAGTTGATTATAGTAACTTCCAAAACATTTTTGTTTTATTCAGAAATGTAGGGCATGATTTCTTCTCTCTATTGGTACATTTTGTTACCTTGAAGTTTCCTAAATGATTTATTTCAACTCCTAAAAATTTGGAAGTGGCCACTTTTGGCGATTTGGGCACTCGAGGATTAATCTCTTGAGTGATGCAATAATAGACGAAGTTCCTTCTTTGTCCCTACTCTCTGCATGTGTGAATTAACGCATGAAGGCCAATAATGACATTTGCAGGCGAGCATCCCAGTTGGAGAATACAATAATGTTCTTGTGGCCGTTTCTCTGCTTGCTAAGCGGGGGTCTGATAAATTTTTATTGGACTCAGTCTTGGCTTTTTATCCCACCATTCAAGAAGAAGTGAAGGCTGCTTCTGACCGATCTTCTACTGAAGCTGCCGAGCTGGCCAAGGAGAAGGTTGGTAACATTATCCCCATTTTCAAAAGATGTTGTGAAACTCATTAGGCTACTCAAAAATCTTAACTAGTTGCTAGCAAAGAGGTGCAGCTTCTTTCTGTATTCGTTTTCTGATGAATTTTCTAGAATCGTTACGTCAAGAGCATCAACCTCAGAAATTGCTTCAATTGTAGAATGTGTGTCTATTTTGAACAATTTGCTTAAATGGTGTTGTAGTCCAGCTACTCTTGCCTTCTGCACATTTGTGCTCTCCTGACTAGGTTTCAGTGTTCATTACAAGAATGATTTGGTTCGTTGCAGGGCAATGCTTCATTCAAGGAAAAGGATTACAAGAAGGCCATTAGTCACTACACAGATGCAATTCGGATGGATGGAAATAATGCTACGTATTACAACAATCGGGCTATGGCATATCTTCAGTTATGCAGGTGACTTCAGCCACCACATTTCTGCATTTTTATTTTTTCAGCATTGTTCAACATCGGTTGGAGGTTTTGGAATTTTCTCATCATATTTTATGCAACTGTCGGCTTACATTTCTTCACCACTGTGCAGCTTTCAAGAGGCAGAATCGGATTGTACTAAGGCACTTGGGCTTGATAAGAAGGTTAGTGGATGGAATATTCAGGTCTTCAAACATGAATCGATTGTGTCTGGGAAAGTATAATGGAGTTGCAGGATGCTAATCTGCTGTGATGAAATTGGTCTGTTCATTGATCTGGATTGTATCTATTTAGGATTAGTAATTTACTATATCACTACACAGTCTAATGAAGTGTCTGTTTTGTTTGCAGAGTGTAAAAGCGTACTTAAGGAGAGGTACAGCTCGTGAGTTTTTAGGATACTACAACGAAGCTAATGAGGGTAAGAAACAGCTTCTCCTTTTGCCGTCGTCATGGTCAAGTCCATCTATTTGAGGATAAACCTGAAACTTATTAAGTGCATTTGGTGAGCCATGTCTAAATTAGATCAGCGGCATGTTGCATCTAACCCCAAATGGAAAATTCAATCAAACACATAGTGTAAAAAATATGATTGATTCAATTCAGATGGGACCAAATTTTATACCACAGGAATCAGTGAAGAACATTGCATGTGTTGGTCAAAACACAAATAGATTTGAACAAAAAGAACTTCACATAGGACCTACCCAAAAATGAAAAAAAACATGAGGCCCAATTCAGGCTTCTTGGTCCTTCAGGGACATGCAACTCCATTATAACTTGCACTCGTATTACATGTGGATTCTATTATTAGTAACATGCACTCGTTTTACATGTGGACTATAAATTTATCTACTGAAACGTTATTTGTTGTGATGGTGTTGTCTCTGTTTTGACAGACTTTAGGCAAGCTCTGGTCTTAGAACCCACCAACAAAACAGCCAGCGAAGCATTGAACAGGCTAAAGAAGCTTCTCCTCGGTTGAGAATTGTGTCTAATTTTTGATTGGTTGCACAAGGATATTAACCACATGGAGGCAGCGAGTTTTATTGTTACGGGTCAAGATCACTTCTTGTGAACTACATGAGCTCCTTCTACCTTCTTTTGAGACTTGATCAGTGTCGGAGAATGTTTCTCAAAACAGTTGAGAGCTCGACATATTTGTCCAGAACAAGTGAGGTGTACTCCAGTTGTGTTTTTGAGGTGGCATTACATGAGGTTTTCTTTGGAATTGTGCGGAATGTAGTAGCTTAGATTGATGGATAGATAGATAAATAGATAGTTGATGACAACATGCTAATGACGCCTCGAGTGTGATCAATCATGAGTGATTGTTACATGTACCCAGCAATTTTATAGTTGGCTGGAGTTGGATCCACGATTATAACGCACTCTTGATTGAGTTGTGGTCATCTTTGTCATGAGATTATCTGTCGTGAAATGCTATTTTCAGTAGATCTCTAATCCGGCATATTAGCCCTTTAGTGCCCAGGTTACCACTAGGTGGTCACTACGTCACCGGAAGTAGTTCATGATCTGTGATGAATTGGCATTCTGTTTGAGTTTCAGATTTGTCATTTATTTGGACACTCACAACTCCTGCAATTCAGTAACACACCTTTGGATTCTAAATACGGTAATGCATAAATATACACCCATACATGATATACCCCTCCAATTACAAAGTTGCATTTTGAGACCATAGAATGTGGGATTCTCGGGGACTAAAGATATTATTAGTGTCATTTCACTGACAGACTATTCTCACATCTCAAGTTACTCTTCCCAGTAAGAGCATCTACATCAGCAACTCTGAATCGCACTCTGAAAGTAATCCAAAAATTACAGGGCATACCATGTAGTTTCCCACCAACATCATTCAATTAGACGAATTATGAAAAGAGTCACTCACAAGTCACCAAGCATGGATTGTGCCAATCTGATGTGCAAGTAAGAAGAGAAGATACACAACTATTCAGAGCGATACAGAGTGTAGGTGAAGATGCTGTAAGTCAATGATTTTCAGCTAAAAATAGCCCAATTGCTACACTAGAAATACAGTGGCTAATTTTAATGAAGAATTTTTGAAATTATGAAAGGAATGTAGCCAAATACTTCGGAAAATTTTAGGCGAGTAGCCAAATATTGCCTAGGTATTACTCAAGTATATTGCCTAGATATTACCCAAGTATCATCGTGGTAACACCAAGTATCACTAAAGTATTGTGAAAAAAGCTGGCTACCTGGGAAAATTGAAAAAAAAATCACTGCAAATCTAAGTAGTGTAAATTCAAACATATTACTTTCTGTAATTAATTAGTTCCTGTAAGGCTGCTTGTAGTCGGCACCGGAATCATAAGCAGCGGGATGCCCCTGCACAACATGCACCACGCCAGGCTGGGCAACGGGCAACTCAGTGCTGCCGGGAGTGGTGCCCATGGCAGAGGTGGTCTTGCAACAGAAGCGGGCGATGGTGATCCAGAGCTCCATGGCGAACGCGGCGATGGCCCAGATGACCCAGAACGGACTGATGAGGAACAGGCACGCGATGCCGAACACGCCCAGGTTGGCCAGGTTGAACACCGCCAGCACGATGTGGCAGTTGAAGCAGGCGCTGCCGGGGCGTACCAGCAGGCCCTGCAGCCCCGACGCGAACGCCAGCGCGCCGCTCACCAGCGGCCAGAAGTTGGCGATGTAGAAGTACACTGCCACCGCCACGATGCCCAGGATCACGCCCACTATGCCCAGGATCATCACTGTCAGATGCAGCGAGAATGGCAGCGTGCATTCGCATCTCCGCTGCTGCCCCGCGTTGTTGTACATGATTGTTGGCTGCACCACTCGATCTCTGGAACTGACAAGTAGTACTCTCTTCTCTGCCTTGCGTCAACTTTGTATGCAGGTTCCGAAATACTGTGGCCGCTCTTCCTATCATTGACACATTCATAGGAGTGTCAATAGTTTTGTCATCGAGTTTTCGTATTCTAAAGAGGGTGGATGCAAGATGACTCGAGGTGCAGTAACAACTAGCAAACTTAATCACTGGAATCAAACTGAACTCACAAGAACTCACAAGAAGTAGTATTCTGTTCTCTGTCTTGTGTCTACTTTGTGTGCAGGTTCCGAAATACTGTGGCCGCTCTTCCTGTCATTTACATTGATAGGAGTGTCAATAATGTTGTCATCAAGTTATTGTATTTTAGAGAAGCTCGTGCAACTAGCACTCACAGCTCTGGAAAACGATTAAAACTCACGGCTCTTAATATGAACTAGAACTAACAACTACACACCCTGTCATTGAAACATAGGAGTAACAATAATAGTGTTATCGCCAAGCCATAGGTGGATGCAAGATGCTTCAAGGTGCAGTGACATTAACAACAACGAGCATTTAGAACTCTGATCTATCCTGCTACATACATACAAGCGGGAGTAGGTGCCTTGCTAGAATGGCACCGTTCTTACCATAGAACACGTCACAACGGACTAGGTAACCAACGAGCTATGGAGCAGTGAGTAGGTTACGGGACATAAATGATTGTTGATCAAAGGACTCACGAAGCTAGAGGAGAAGAGTTCTGGATTCTAACCCCGTGACTTCTAAGAAACTGCCTTGCAACTTGAATCTGACATCACGACATACTCATGTGGCTCTAACGCTTTACAACGGAACTATTAATGTCACATGAAAGCGTTACAACCACCGCCACGATATTACAAGTGGGTAGAGAATATTTAGAACACCATTAAAAACAGCATTGGGATGTTGTTCAAACCACGCCCCTTCTAATTTGTAGTATCACAATATTTCGATGTCATTCCAACACGTCAGAACAGCATTGAAATGTCGTGTTCTAAGCACTTGTGCATTTCTAAGTTGCTCACAAACTTACAAAACCGAGAACTCAGAACTCCTATCAACTGATACTTACAGAGATGGATTTGGTTGCAGAGGCTGCAACTGCTCCACTTCGTTCAATCAACTTGCAGGCTGTAGATCAAGTACGAAAGCTGATTGCTACGTACGAAGTCGGTGAGTCAATGAGGACGAGAGTGATATAATGATGCACAACAAGCTGGTGCTAGACAGTGTTGTTGTGCAGTGACCTCCAGTCGGCAAAGACTTGAGGAGGCTGCATCCGCAAGAAGAACTGTACGACTGCCACGAGTTGAAGTTAACTCCGGTCACGCGGTGGACCACATTTTCAATAGCCTTTCTATGGCCAAGGAAAGTGTGTGGAAAGTGCATGACGCCAGTCCGGAGTGGTAGGATCAGTGAGATTTTCACCATATTATTTGTTTATAATACTCCCTGTGTCTGGAAATAAGTGTCCTGTGTGTTATATACTCTTCCCTCCACAATTATGGTGCCCCGCCAATAAAAGAAGGTGGGTCTCATGCTCATAAACCTAACTAAGGGCCGGCTTCCATGTATTGGTGGTCGGTCCGCAAACATGGAAGCCGAAATGGGTGGACAGAGCAGAATCCAGGAGTACATTTTTCAATTCTACCGAAATGGGTGGAGTATGGGTGGTTCTTGAGACCTCATTTCTTGTCTTGTAGTGCCTTTCACCCAACGGATTCTCACATGGAAGCCTACCCTAAGGGCCGACTTCCATGTGGGGTGGGTGATCGGTGATCGGGCCGCAGAAGAGGGGAGCTCCACCGAATCGGTGAAAATCAGTGAAACTCAGGAGTATAATTTTTACTTCCACCGAAATGGGTGGAGTATTGGTGACTGTTGAGACCTCGTTTCTTGTCTTCTACTGCCTCCACGAGACCGATCCTCACATGGAAGCTCGCCCTAAGAGCATCCTCAATAAGGTTTCTAAAAAGGCCTGGTATATTAAAATATTCTTTTAATGTAGATAGAATTAGAAGGTCACATTTCTATTATTAGAATCATATTTTAAAAATATTCCAAACTCTCTTTCGTTGGAATCTATCATTTATTGTTGGATTATGCTCTTAGACTTCATACATGTATATATATAATGCATTTTAAGTGACAGTAGCGTACCATGGAATCTTTCTTTTTCCTTCTTTTATATAGTAAAGGTCCAATAAAGGTTTCTTTTAATCGAGAAAGCTAATTTATACCTCCCTCATCACACTCTCCCACCATCACACTTAGACTTATCACACTTCAAACCTGAGTCCTATGGCCATGTCTACTTCAAACTTATATGCTACTATTACTAAAGATAAACCATTTTTCTAGTACTACTGATAAAAAATGCGGATGAAATCGTCAAAATTCTCTTGAAAACTAAAATTGTCAAAATTTGGATGCAAGTACCTTATAATCGATATAATTTTATATATATCTATATATATATATATATATATATATATTTCTATCCATTTTTCCTACCAACGGAAAAACAAAAATAGATGGCTGGGCTTGCTCCTTTTGCGTAAAAGAATTAATCAAATAAACATTTTAATCGGTAACTGAGAAATAGTCAGTGCTGCTCTGGCGGACTTGAATGCCGACAGTGTGGTACAAGTGGACTCAGTGGGCAGTCTTGGTGGTAGTGTAGTACTGTAGGTAGTACCAATATTCTCCTCTTGTGCCAAAGCTTGACTTTGATGCCACACTCCACACCTATTTCAAGCCCTCAGTAATAAAATCAGGCGGCTAGTCGCGTAGTCTCTGCCATAGTATTTACACCAACTTTACTTTTACGGTTTATTTTTACTGTCCAGCTGTGCAACTCCTGAAAATGAAGCATTCTCGTGGTCTCTCCCCTTGTGGGGCAGAGACAACAAAGATTTTGGATCAATAGAGTTAACCGAAAAGAGTGTCTCAAAGTGGAAAGAAACCTTAACCCCTAAATGTCCAACCGTCCAGAAAGTGAACGATGTATAGATTTCATTTTATGGACGATGTACAGATTTCATCCATGATTTCTCATCCGTCATGCACTTTTTGCAACGTGGATTTTTACTATAGGTTTTATGGGAAGTTAGCTTCATGCATGTGGGATCCGATTAGAAAGGGGATGATTTGTGAAATTTTTATGTCTCATTTCACGTTGTAGTGATTCACCCAAAATTTCGAAGATTTCAATGTAAAAGTGCTCTTAAAAAAGTCAACTCAGAAAACTAAGCAACCAATAAATCTCCAAAATCACTACACTTAGAGTATTACATTTCAACCAATCACAACAAATTTCATCCACAAATAGTCAATATCTTATTCGTAATCAAATTTAAAAAATATTTTCAATTTTAAGTTTAAGTTTCAATTTTAATTTCAATTTTAAGTTTTAAATTTTATACAAAAATAATGGTGACAACAATCATAGATTTAACCATATGAATAGAATCAAAAATTCATGATGTACAACTCTTATTCATCTATGAAGTTCAAAAATATCCCTCTTAGTTACATTTTATAAGACATCTTTGAAATTCTCCAAATCTGGAGAATTTGGAGAGGGGTACGGACATTAAGGGGCTAACCCCTAAACGTCAGAGCGTCCAGAAAGTGAACAACTAACAGATTCAAACCCTTCTCTCGTTCTCATCGATGCTTGGATGAAAGTCATCCAATTTTTTGGAGATTCTTCATCAAGTTGTTGTCCTATCTAACGGTTGGATTTAGTCATACTTGATTACAAATTTTTCTAAAATTACAAATGTAGAAGTATGTCAAGTCGTTGACCAAGCCAAAATTGCATTGACTGTAGTTCAAAAGTGGCCTTGCAAAAATGAGGTCATAGATTTAAGAAACACAAAAATTTCAAAGAATCACCACATTTAAGAGTATCCCATTTCAAACTCATTCCAACAAATTTTACTCAAAAAATATTAAAATTTTGATTGTAATCGAATTTAGAAGGAATTTTTAATTTTAACTTTCAGATTTTATAATTAAATATTGGTGATAGTATTAGTGAATCAAACCGTACGGATGGAATCTAAAATTCAAAATCTAGAACTTTCATTTGTATATCAATTCCAAAATATTCTTCTAAATAGTACTTTATGATGATTTTTCTCAAATTGTCAGTTCCAGGGACACCCTGGTACGTTTAGGTGTTAAGGAGAGTCAATACAGTTCATAACATGCTGTCAACGAACTCATGTCACTACACTTCGGGTTTCACCGTCTTCTCATATCATCTTACAACTTTCAATGAGTTCACTGAAACCAGCCCCTGTTGAGACTACTATTAATAGATCAGTTAATAACTCAATGTTCTTTCTGCAATAAGTAAATTTTCTTGGAGGATGTGATACAAAGCCTGGGACGAACATGCGGTTAGTTACAAGCCAGCCGGTTGATTTTCCAAAATACCTAGTTGAATCTCAAGAATAGAGGCAAAAAACCGGACTAAATGACTAAAAATTAGTATGTTTAGTATTTATAAAAGAAATATACGGGATATGTTCTTAAAAACCGATTGGTTTGGTAAAATAAAGGAAATTGACTGGTTGGTTCAAAAAGTATCCCGAACAGTGATGTGATAATAAAGAGTTCATGAATTCAGAACTTGTCATGATACTGGTGAGTGTGATAATAACAAGTAAACTCTTTAGTGCCCAAGGTGGTTCTGAAGAAACCACAGTTTTTTAGGTGATGTTTTTTTAAAACTTTCTCTGCTGAAATTAGGGATACCATTAATAGTATTCAACTGTATAAATCTAAGAATAGCTTAATGAAACAAGTGTTGGTTAAATCTTGGTAAGATCGGACAGTTGGATTGCAAGATAATAGTATGTTTTTGAACAGTATAATGTACACTCAAAAATGAGATTTTGGAGGGTATGTGACTTCAAGATTAAATAGAATTTGGGTTAAATTTTCTAAAATGAAAGTGAAGATGTTCAGCAATGACCTGTGCCAACACCTCTCCATTGCAATCTTTCATGTCAAGAACGGACTCATACATAATTATTGTGAATTTTATAAGTGAGAGAGACTTATCCATGTACGGTTGAGGACAAAGTTTATATGTTAAAATAACAATGGAGTTGGTACATTGATCAAGATAGGACTACATACTGTAATGGAACATGAACAAGAGAACACAATCCAAAAAAAATTACAAGATAACAAACTTTCAAACACAAGAAATACCACATAGTACATGTGTAGTATTTGTAAGTATTTGCTATCTTTTGTGGTATTTGCAACATTTTGGTGTTTTATACATAGATATTTAGATATCTAAGAAAGTCAAATTCTAAATTTTCTTTTTTGCATCATCTGCAGAAGATTCAGATGGTTCACGAATTTTACAGCATTTCATTTTCTAGTGATCTAGTGACCACTTAGTGGTTACCTGGGCACTAAAGGGTTAAGAGTGTATTCTGCAATCAACTAGGGTATACAATTTGTTGATTATATTCAACAGTAGTTTTTTAAAAAAAATTCACGATAGTTGAACATCCAATCTTGAAACGTGGTACTTTTAGGGAGAATATTAAGGAGAATCTGGCTGAGGCTCGCCAGGAAAGAAAAAGAACTGATATAAAGTAGAGGACCCAGTTCCCGACTGAATTTCAAATTTGGGTAGTTCGGGGTATAAAAGCAAAATTTTATAAATTTGGAGTGGTTTGCAAGGTTGGTGCAAAGGGATCCCCGAAAAGAACATATTTTTTGTGCATGTCTAGAATTTCCTATAAATTTTTAAAGGAAACATCGTAGAGTGACAAGGAGTGGAGCATAGAGTACATGGCATCTCCACTACTTGGATTTCCAAAGTAGGGGGCACGGTATTCTAAATCTGACTAGTTTAGGCTCTGACAAAGAACAAATACTGTGCGCAGTTTCATCAAATACTGTGCGCAGTTTAACACACCCAGCCCCCAACCCTAGGGGTCGCCATTCGGACCCGGTCGGGAACTGGGTCCTCTACCTTACAGATATCTCTGCAGAACAGCGTGAGTTTGAAATTGGATTCTGACACCATCAACACATACATAAAAGTCAACACGCTCAGACCATCATACCAAATTACCAACTTCCATTTCCAATGCTGTAAGCACTCATCTGTCAATGTAATAAATGAATTTGGGAGCAAAGAATATACAAGGACTAATCAGTGACAACAGAACTTGAAGCGCCAGGCGTGAATCAAGAGTCCGTTCCAAAGCTACAGGACACTTTCTGAGATGGTACTTCAGTGTTGAATCTTGTTATTGAATTATTATACATCGAGTGTGGCGACATGCAGCTGGCCGGTATTGCCAACCGAACTACTGGGTTCTATCTTCACCCCTTGCTACAAGTTGTAGTTGAGGACGATTATTAGCCAGAATTACAAATAAAACTAAACTAATTAACTGGAAAAAAAACCCTAAACAATTACTTTGTGAGCTGAGTTTGTGACGCCCCGAGGCAAAATGCCACCTCGTTGGGAAAATGATGGTAAACAAATTAGTGCAACAATGAATAACGCAATGAAAGAATTCATATGTTAATGAACGACTTAGTCACTCTCGTGGCCGTTCACATTGAAAGAGGCCGCTTTCTCAGCCTGCAAAAACCAATACCAAACATGCTCAGTATGTTCCACTGATGTCATTCAAACTGGCCATCACAGCTAATAGAGTTGTGGATAGAATGTGTTCAGAAGAGCACCAGAAGACATTATGGAAAGTAATCTCAGCATTTACCAATTCAGAGGTGCATCTAAAGTCTCACCTGGTTTGAAAGTCGCGTGCGGTTCAGTTGTTTTGTCCGTGTCTTGCTTGCCATTGAATTTGGTGAAAATAGCATCCTCTGCACCCAGGATGATCATTGTGTTATTTAACCCCATCCCAAGCTCATTACAGTGAGCTTGTCAAGTAATGAAGCGAGGAACTTTCAGCGCTACCCATACACGAATAAATTTAGCATATTGCAATAGGATCAAGTCCCGGTCAAAAACAAGCTACCAATCAGTTAGTTCACCATCGGAAAAAAGATGCCAGACTTTGCCAATCACTCCTGCAAATAATAAATTGAAACATGATCTGTGTTTTTACAGAAGTACCTTTTCAGCTTTACTCAAATTCAGATCACAAACGCGCACACGATTCTCCTCCAATTCAACCTCAAATATCTCGTGTAGAAGGGTATTTCCCTGCTCACACAACCATGGATTGTGTCCAAAATAAGCTGATGACTTCGAGCGCAAATTCAAGGCTCAAGCTCCGAAGATATCATAACTGGAGAGCCTAAGAAAACGAATATACACCTACTTTGATCTATCCAGCTAGTTTGACTTGAGCGTCTCTGAATTGGAGAATATGAAGCTCCAGAGATTTTGACCAGGTGATCAAAGGCGATACAGTTCATAGGAACTTGGAGGATCAGACCGAACCAAGTGATCAAAACTCAAGGGCAGAAACATAACCGGTTGAATTCCCTTCGCTCCTCATGTTTCTACTGACACAACTACTCTACGCAACAGGACTGTGTGACCGTGACTTTAACCTCGCATATTTCAAAGTGGAAACAGACCTTGGCATAGCTCATTAATTTTTCATTCTCTGGTATGAGATGTTTTAAGACAAGAAAGCTTGTCCAGCTTGATCAGAGGTGAGCAAAAGGGAGAACTAATGAAGGTAGGGGATGCAAACCTGCATGTGAGCTTGAAACCCTGAATCACCAAGATAATGCTTGAGCCTATTCAACTGCAATTCAAAACGAGGTCATTGAACACACAATTTAATGGTACAAACTTGAATCAGCAGCTCTTGAAAGCCATGACAGGGACTCAGCTTTCAAATAGGAAAATAACGGGATGAAAAAACCTGAGTGATAGGTAACATACTGCAAGACCAAATCATTTTCATCACATTCAGGAATTTACAAGCACCGCCAGGCAAAAAGGCAACATTCACCTGTACAATATCACTCCAGGTGTTGATGATCAACACCTTACATTTTGGGATCTTCACTTTCACTTCACGAGGGACTCCATCCTAAAACAAACAAACAAACAAACAAACAAACAAGGCTTGAGTTCGAAAGTCCAGAAACTTTAACGCAGCCTCAGCAATTACATTGCAACCAATCCAACCAACATTAGCTGAATGAGTCAACAGAACGTGATTCCACACGGAGAACGAGGTATAAATATCTAGTACAACAAGAATGTCAGAGAATACGTAACATTCTTTAGAATGAGGTCCTAGCACCTTAAAGTCAAAATCACCATTTGAGACCCAGAATCACCATTATATGTGAGAAGGCCTCATGTGTGAAAAAAGGAACACAGAATTGGTAATAGCCAGTAAATGATGAGCTTCTGACAACTCAACATTCATTATCCATAGTCTTAGGCCCATTCCAATTCTATTTACTCTTATTGGCATGATGCTTTGAATTCCATTCCAGCAGCAGGGAGGGTACATTCTCCCCACTGCTAAAGAATGCTTATGTACTACTTTGTGCAATGGTGGTACAGAAATTTTCCCCAGACCAATATCAACTTACATCCAGTGTCGTCAGAAGCTGTCGAAATGAATTGCGCTGAACAGCCCGTTCTTTCCGAGTCTGAAATTTTTTGCTGCTACCAACTGACAGATTTTTCATATTTTGCAACACCTCTTGCATCACTTGCTCTTTTGTCACATCTTTAACATCCTCAGACATGTGCTCGTCGGTTTCGACCTCGCCAACCAAAGTCTCTGCATTATCATTGTCTGCATCGGTGCAGTCAGGAGCTGCCTCATTAAGAGTGGCAGCTGCCTCTCCTGCTGCTTTACGCACTGCCAGGTCGGGACTTTGCAATAACGAAGATAAAACTGGGAGGCTCCTGGAATAAATGGCAATTGAGTATATTTAGTTGCGGAGACTATTGAATCTCAGTCTACTGATGTGCGTGCATGAGGTGCTAGGGTATTGCTCGGTCCCAAGTCAAGAAAAAAACTATATAAATATGCTCATACTCAATACAGTCTGACCCAAGTACTTTGCGAGCCCACACTCCCAATGCACTCCTTCCCACAATAGGCTACGAAGAAAACTGTCAAGATATTCATAAAGCCACAAAATCATGTATGAACTTACGAGACCAAGAGAGATTCGGAGACCATGTAGGAGGGTAAGCTAGACAATAGGAGAGTCCATCCTGATAATGCTGCTAATATTACAGCATCCGGCGGCTTTTGATTCCTTAGTTTCTGCAACGTCATGGAGGAATTATTCAGAACCTCCCATCGCAACTAGGAGAGTAACTCCAGCAACTGAACCAAGCAATAAACTGTAAACTACAAACTATACTCTAAACTACACCCATCCATCCACAGATTACATGTTTGTTACTTTGAATTGGTAAATTTCTAACCCAAACTTCAGGATCAGTTATGAAATAATATTTACAGTTGCTTGAAGGTAATTAATTGAACCCATGAATGTGTCATATTCCTCGGAGGGCCGTCGCAACTGATATACCTGATCGTCGTGACAAATTAATCGCCACAGGAACGTCATTGCATCCTTAGTATCTTGGGCGACATTACAAACAAAAGTTATGATCGCCACCGCATCCAAAGCCTGCATATTCACCGTAAAATATATCAAAAGACGTCCAAAACTAAAAAGGTTGTAGATCTGAAACACGAGAAGAGTCAAGAACGGGAAAAACTTACAGCTACTCTTGTATTGGAGGAAGGTGCCAGGCTGGCAGCTTTCAGTAGGCACTGTTCAACCTCTTCCTTCACTCGCAATGCCGCATCACCGGCCCCAAGCGTTAACACCAACAACCCTGCCAATGGTCATTTTCATATTAGAACATACGAAGAAAAAGGGTCAATAAAATCATGCCCAAGTTTAAGAAAACGTAATTAGCAACTAAAGTTACAACTAATTTTACTTCAACCACGGGTGATCTGCTATATTACAGGCGCTAATCTAGCATACATGTCATGGCTAGGAACAACTACACAAAGAAGGTAACCCTAAGCCTTCTGGAGCTACGCTATAAACCAAAAATACTAAAATCTCCTGATTAAACGACCAAACACCATAGCCAAGAATGCTGCAGCGATCGTTCCATTGTCCATTGCATCTTGATACAGTGCTTCCATGCACTCCGACATCTTCGACGAATGAAGGAACGTCCACAAGCACACTCAGCTTACGCTAACACATTTTACTAGGACCAGCTAGTACATTGGGTGGAATCTCGTCAATGTTCATAGTTTCATAGTTTATAGAAGCATAATTGATGTCATTATCACATATAAATGTGATCATCTTCATCAACTGTTCAAAATCAAGAATTCAGAACTTAAATGTGAACTGAATCAAGCTAAGAAACTAACTAACCTAAAGCTCGAGCTGCTAAGGCGATCTCTGACGACCCTCCCTTCTTCATGCAAGCAAGAATTTGGTGTGCCAAAGTCTCATATCTGCAAGCCAAAAATTTGAACACACAAAAGAATCAATAAGAATGGCATCCACACTCACATTCCACAGCGCGTTGAAACCAAGGTAACGATCAACACTTACTTGTTCGCGATGTAGCTCGCCATAACCTCTCGCGATAATGTTCTTGTGAGGCCCTTCAGCCCAGCTTCCCTTGTTGCAGCCCTTCGCATCATTCAACGCAGTCGTCAAATACTTCAGTTACACGTTTTCAAAATCGTTGCAACTGAGAACTTCTCACATTTTACTGCTGCAAAAGAGACACTGCCAATACCTTTTCTCATAGAGGGCGTCCAGAGATCCTTCAAGTCCTAAACTGCTGGTTTGTACCTCCTCTGGCAGATTGGGATTTCCGTCTGACCAGCGTGTCTCAGAGGACAAGGAGTTGAGCGAATCATAACCATTGCCAGCATACTCATCCCCCCGGGCAACTTTGCGTTGCAGCCTACCTGCAGGTGGACAATTCTCATTCTAGTAAAAAAAAAAACACGCCCAATTGCAAACTTTACATCCTCTGAGTGCAATCATCTACTGTCCATTTGACAACATATAAAAAAACAAGATGTGATTTGGATTCAATTAATATGGATATGCTACTTCTGCTTGCTCACAAGTGTCAATTTGGCAGCTACTATTGAAGTGATTCATGTCAAAGGCTTCCTTCTCCAAGATTCTTGAACTCAAGACATAAGAGGATGTATGTCAAAGTCAGAGAATCGGAGTATCTTGGGTACCCTGATTCTTCCTTAAATTAAAAGATGAGTCCCAAGGTGTTAGGAGCTCCTCAAAATATTTACACCGGATCTCCAAATAGAAATATAGCAGCCCCTCTACACAAATTTCAAATTTATCTCCCAGGCTAAGAACATGAATAATCGAGAAACTCAAGCCTCACACAGTCAAATACTGAATGAGTCTAGAGAGAACCAAATATATAAATATGAATTTATCAAACTCGTAAATAAATATATGTTGGAAAGAGAAACTTGAGACACAGGTACATTAACAATTTCTATATGGCTGGCCCAGTGTTCCCTGTGATTTTACTTTAGCCATGCTTTTACTTTTTCATTTTTTGAATTTAGTTTACTTTTTACTTTTAAATTTTCTTATAAGCATCAATTGATATTTTAGCTTTCAACTTCATTTAGCAATATGCCCTCAGGGCATAATAGAGCAATGGGAGCCATCACCCTTTTGCAATGGGACCACAATCAATTACAATTAGAAACTAAGTACACGTGGCAATGACACAATTGTCCCAAAATTCATGGAATACAAATGGCATTCCCTCAATACTTAGAAAAGTGGATGTAAGTGAAGATTCTCTTTCAATCCAGTTTTCAAAAGGGTGCTCCATTGCACTGCTCTATTGTGCTATCCACAAGGACAGCACTCAATTTCACTTTTGGCAATTTCACCAACTATGGTCTTTTGCATTTTACTAGAGAAAAGAGATCTCTCTATAAACTATCACACTCTTTGACCTTATTATTATTTCCTTCTGGTATCAACAAAGAAACACACTCCTGAAAACTAATTTGATCTTTTCTGGTAGACAAGGTTGCTTTTATAAATTTATAGGAAGAATTTAAACCTTGTAATAGGACTGACACCTTCTCCAAAATTCTTGAGCTCCAGATATAAGAGGATGTATGTCAAAGTCAGAGGATCGGAGTATCTTGGATACCCTGATTCTTCTTTAAAGATGAGTCCCAAGGAGTTCACCCTTAAGCGTGCAAGGAGCCCCATGGCTCTTTCACGTTTGATCGTTTTTCAGTTAAACGCTGGATTTCACCTACTTCCTAATTTCAAATGAAAATGGTCTCAACTAAGAAAGTGTGAGAGCTATCTTCTACTTTCTAGTCTGATTTACGGTTCTTCAAAATTGTTAAAATTGCGTTTTTTACAGCACTTTAAAGCTCAGAACCCTAAAATCCCAATATACACTGCAGAAAAAGTTTTCAATCGAATTTCTTTTTATGTTAGCTTGAGAAGCATGCCACCTACACCTTGTTGTTCATCACTATTATTTACATTTTTCCTTTTAAATCATACTATTTTAGGCATTTTGTAATTACTATGACTATTACAAGAGAAAAACTTTGAAAAATCTTATAGAACTCATTTTTATTTAAATAATTATGGAAAAATCAATGTTAATCGGTTTAACAATAAATTATAGGAGAAAAATACCAATTTTTTGAAAAAAATTTAAAATGTGAGAAATTGATGAGGTTTGACCGGGTAATGTAGTATGGACGCTTAAGGGGTAAGAGCTCCTCAAAACATTTACACCGGATCTCAAAATAGAAATATAACAGCTCCTCCACATAAATTTCAAATTTATCTCCCAGGCGAAGAACATGAATAATCGAGAAACTCAATCAAATACTGAATGAGTCTAGAGAGAACCATGTCAAAAATGAAGAAAATCACTTACTTCTTCCCATTGTTCAAGGCTGGCTTCAAGATTCAACACGTTCGAGCTCAATGAAGTCTTGGGAAATGTTATTTCTTAATATCACGACCGCTACAAGACCAGATGGTATTCTTTCTGCCGAACGCCGTCTTCCACAACAAAGCCCCCAAAACGCACCGACTCAGCCACTCCAGCGATGATTCACGCTCCATCGGTCTCTCTCCTCGACAGAAGTTGATGTGGCACCTTGCAGTCACTCTGCGCTCTATCCTTAACACTAGCTCTCAAGTCCTAAACAGAAAAGAACGCCCGCATAGCCATAGCCAGTATTTGCATTACGGTACTCAAGCTTCCAAAACTCCTGAAAATCAGAAGAAGGATAACAGGAATGGAAATGCTGTGATTCTAGGTTAACTTAAGCGATTGAGCGGCTCAGCTTGTTTGAAGGAACGACTGACGAGACCGACTCTGCGTATCCGAATTTCTGGGGAGCCGTTTGACTTCTTCAAGGTTTTCTCGACGATGTCGTAAAATTAGGGTTTCGGGATTGAAGAATTCTCGGTGGGAGCTCTTGGGAGCTTTGGGAACGAGTTTGGGAACAGCTGAAATGAGCGGTGGAAACTCAGGTGGTTTCAATGAGTAGTAAGAGCATCCTCACCGTTTCGCAAGAGGAGTGGCTCGCTACAGGCGGTTTAGGGGGCTCGCCAAGGCAGAAGCGACTCGCCAAAAACTTGGAGCCTCACCATTCCGCGCTGGGATGGCCCTCGACAGCCAGCCCACGAGGTCCGGGGCCCTCACGACCAGGGATTTCGTCGTTGACTCGTCCGCCATCTTCTCGGCGCTGCAGGATTTAGGGTCCACGGTGGCTATTGAGGTGGCCGACGCCACGGTGGCTGGGTTTAGGGTCGCCCGTCCAGATGAGCTGACGCCGTGAGGGGCCGGCCAGTGCGAGGGCCTGTCCCAGGCTCCGTTTTTTTTCGTGCAACTGTGAGCAAGCCCATTGAGACTGTCACTGCCATTGCTAGGGTTTTTTTGTTATTGCATACAATCTCATTGTTAGCGTTCTCGTGTAGGGCTAGTTTTTAGTCCTAGGTACTATGGAGCAATGGCGGCAACGCCTTCTTGCCTCGCGTGAGCTTTTTTTGGAGGATGATGAGGAAGACAATTTCAATATGAATTGGGTTTTGGGGTTAGGGTTGCCAGGACGTGAAATACCGGGCCATGTTCAAGAGTCACGTCCCGGGAAATCGCCCAACATTGAGAGACATAGACACGATATGCATGCGCGCATGATGTCTGATTATTTTGTAGATGAGCCAGTGTATGGACCACAGATTTTTCGGCGTCGCTACCGCATGCGACGGTCTTTGTTTTTGACAATCCTAAATAGGGTTTGTGCTAGAGATCATTATTTTGTGCAGAAATCAGACGCGTGTGGTTTTTTAGGGTTGTCTCCCCATCAAAAGATCACGTCTGTATTGAGAATGCTATGTTACGGGGTGTGTGCTGACGCCACGGATGAGTACTGTAGGAATAGCGAGACCACCGCAATGAAGTCCATGAAACGATTTTGCATTGCAATCAGGGCTGAGTTTAAGGGTTATCACATAAGGCAGCCTACACGTGCCGACCTGGAAAAACAATTGGCCATTAATTTTGATCGTGGCTTTCCAGGGATGTTTGCCTCACTTGATTGTATGCACTATGAGTGGAAAAATTGCCCGGTGGCTTGGCAAAGAGATTTTGGTTTCAGAGATGGGAAGAAGTCCATTGTTTTGGAGGCCGTGGCGGATGGTGGATTGCACATATGGCATGCATTTTTGGACTACCGGGTTCCAACAATGACTTCAACGTGTTGGATCGATCGCCACTCATACACAACATGTTGACAGGCGAAGCTCATGATATGCATTTCGAGGTCAACGGTTGTCAGTACGACCACCATTATCTACTCACGGATGGGATTTATCTTGAGTGGTCATGCTTTGTGCAGAGCATCCATCAGCCGCAAGATGAGAGGCGGAGTTATTTTGCTAAGAAACAAGAGGCGGTTCGATAGGATGTGGAGAGATGTTTCGGGGTTTTGCAAGCCCGTTTTGCCATTATTCGAAATCCAAGCCGCTTGTGGAGCATGGATGTCATATCCAATATTATGTTTGTTTGTTGCATCTTGCATAACATGATACTTGAGGACGAAGGAGTAGAAGGACTAGATGATTTCATTGGCGATTTGCATGAAGGCAATGTTCCAATGCAAAGAGGTTTAGGGTTTGATGAATTAGTAACAAGTACAAAAGAGATTGAAAACGCGGACACCCATATTGGTCTCCGTGGTGATCTCATTGAACACTTGTGGATGTTGAAAGGCGCCAATTTGGCATGATATATAAAATTGTGACTATAATCACATTTATTGATAAAAGCGATTTTGGCTATATAAATCTAGGCCCAAATCAAGGCCCAAATCGTGTCCAAAACTTGCATCGTGTGAATTATCATTATCTCTAATGACATTCCATGTGGTGGGCATTCCCAGTCCAACATGCTCAATGTCATCCCATCGTTCACTACCACCTTGGGTATCCTCAAAAGCATTCCATTGGCCACTTACACCACTAACCAATTCACTATCTAGAATTTGCACGTTGGAAGGATCCCGCTCTAGAGAAGCATCCCATGCCTGCATGGTACAAAAATAAAATGGCATCAACATCAATATGAAATCAACATGAAATGGCACGAAAAATGGCACGAAAAATGGCAATGGAAAATTTCCAAGGCAAGGCACGAGAAATGTCACATTTAAAGGCAAGGCACAGTCACAGCCAAGGCCACAGTCACAGCCTTGGCTGTGACTACAGTTAAGGCCACAGTGACGGCCAAGGCTGTGACTACAGCTTTGGGACGTGAAAAGAAAAGGAAGGGAAAAAATCCAAAGCCCACGGAGCAAAAAAAAAATCAAAACCAAAGCCCACGGAAAAAATAAACGAAATCAAGGGAAACAAAAAAGAAATCAATGCAACAAATGAAATGAAGGGAAAAAATTTAGAACCCACAACTCCAACAAAATAGGAGCCCATGCAAATGAAATCAAGGCAAACCTCACCTCCCAATGTTTACATTCATTGTCGGTGGAATCGCCCACGTGCACGACCTCTTTCTCCGAGGGAACAGCAAAATTCTCCTCACTTTCGCAATTATTTTCAAGCTCAAGTTCTTCATGATAACCGGTCTCCACAAAGCCTAATCGTGCCTCCCTCATTTGCCAAAGCGTCTCTTTGTCCTCACGTGCCGCCTTCGCCGCGGCTTCACGGTCGCGTGTTGCCTCCACCATGTCCGCGGCTTCTCGCTCATGTTGCTCACGTCTTTCCATGGCCGCGGAATCCGCCCTCCGTCGTCGTAATTTATGCAATTCCTCCTCTCGGAGTAGGTGTAAATATTCTTGAGCCTCCGGCGTCGTGACTTAGTTCATCGGTGTGGTGAACAAAAGCAACATGCTGTGATACTCGAGACTTGCCGCCTTGCGGAGAGTCGCTTCCGCCATCTTCTTGGTCGCTTTAGCTTGGACCAATGCAGCTTTGTCCTGGATTTTGTCACCACACAAATTCTCCTTTGCAGCCTTTGTGCCACCGGACTCAATGTGAACGCCATGCTTGTAGACGCATCATATGCAATTTCCACAACGCTCACTGACTTTTCGGTGCCCATTAGCGAACCCGATTGCGACTCGTGGTCAGAGGAACCAGACACCCTTCTCAAGGGAGTTGTCTGTCGAGATGTGGTCACGCCATCAGCCCACCGGGGGAAATCCTTCACCAACTCCCAGCAATGTTCAAACATAAAATCGGTATTCTTTGCGCTTTTAGTACGGTATAAATCCTTAGCCATGCGAATTATGTCCGCTTCTTTTGTGCCACTTTTATTTAACCGCTTCACCTGATTATAGGCACCAATGAATTTTGCTACATCGTGTTTTATCATGCCCCATTTAGACTCCAACGATTTGGCTCCCCTATGCCCCCCCCCCCCCCCGGTCTACATTGTTCATAATGCATGAAAATTCTTTCCCAAAAAGCATTACCCTTTTGTTGATTTCCGCATATGGGATCTTGAGAAATGGCCAAAACACTCCTAGTTAATTGATGCTCTTCTTCAGGAACAATTTTTTTTCTTTTTATCGAGCGGGAGGGTAAGGAGCCACGACCACGCCTACGGCCACGAGCAAATTCGTGAACAATTGCATTTTGCCTACCAAGCCCAGCCAACCCTAATTGGTCAAGCTCGCTTACCTGAGACGCAGGGTCTGTGCAATCGACCCAAGTCGCAGCTGTACAATCGCCCTGCGTCGCTCCCTACGTGCCGAGCTCCAGCGAGTCTTCGACGTTGTGATGCGAGGGCTCTGCTGAATCTACCGCCGCTGCCCGGCCACGCCCGCGCCCTCCCCGCTGCGATGCGATCGCGCCACTCGCGAGTCGCGGCGCCGGCCTTCCACGCTGAATCCCGTTCTCGGCCAAATCGTCGTAATCGTTGCGCGAATGAGTGAGTGAATCCCCGGCGATGTCTTCCGCCGAAAAACAGAGCGCGACCTATTCTCCCGCTTCGCCCAGCATCTCCGACGACACCACCACCACGTCCCCGTCCACGTTGCACCGCCAACCCACGCCCACGCCCTGCCATAGCCAAGAACACCCAAATCTAATCTACAACCGCAAATAGCACACAATCTGCCACAAAATTTTCCGTCAAAAGGGCGCGCTGAAAAACCTGTAGCACTCTGGAGAATGGCGAGACAAAGAGGAATTTTGACGAGCCTGCGGCCAAGCGAGCTGTTGAGCGCGCGCCGGTGAGGGAGCAAAACGAGCCCGGGCCCGCCAAACAGTATCGCGGCCCCCTTTGGCGCGGAACGGTGAAGATGCTCTAAGGGCCGGTACACACTATGGTCGAAGGTCGAGAGGCTGTGGAATTCCACCAATCATATTGTAAGAAAGTTAAAAATTGGCCTCTCGACTCTTCACACTAGCAGCGAAATTTCAAAGGTCATCGCCTTCCTAAATGCTTACAGGGCAACACTTTTTGATCATTTTGGCGCTAAGGTGATGGACTCGAGAGAGAATTGGGGACAAGAATGGAAACCCAATTCATGGTCGAGAGGTTGTCAAATTCTTTTGATAAATTAATGGAATTTTTTATTTTATCAAAGGCTTGGCCATCAAAGGCTTGGATTTTGAATTTGGTCTTTGGAGCTTTGGTAGAAGGCTTGGCCTTTGGATTTGGCCTTTGGAGCTTCATACAATGATCAACTAAAGGTGTAGACTTTGGACTTCCAAAATGGAAGTTTTCACTATGGCTGATTGGAGACTTTGACTTTGAACTTCCAAAATTGAGTTTCACACTATGGCCAATCGAAGGCTTCAAATTCTATATTTTATTATACATATATCAAGTCCAAGCCTTTAGACTCTCAACATGAAATTGCCTATAAACTCCAATAGCCTCTCAACTTGGACGGCCATAGTCTGAAGCGGCTCTAAGAACCCCTTAACAATCATTTGTTGTGAATAAAAATGTTAATTTTTGATGGGTCTTTCGCCTCCTTTTGTTTGATATGCATTGTTTTGGATTATAAAAAAAACTAGCTGTATTTGACACTTGAAGTTGAAAAATGATGGGTTCATAGTTCGAGTCATATTCATATCGTTGTTTTTTTGATAAAAAATGTAAACTTTCATTTCTGCCATGTTTGCAAATAATCTTTGTAATTCGGGAAGTCCCTAAGCATTTGCTAATGTTTGATTCATTTCAAGAACTAACATTTTTTTAATTATAATTTGGGGTGGGCAGGGATGATTTGGTTGAAACACAACTTTCATCAAATTTGTAAATAAATACTCATTGGAAAATACTTTTGATGTACAGTACGCGGAAGAAAGTTGTGCGACAGCGACAGACAATTCACAGAGACAAAAACAAAAGCATGAAGAAAATTGCTTCTATTTGCAAGATTTTTGACAGATAGTAGATATATTTGGTATCATTGGAAAGCTAAACTACTATCACCACCGAGCAGGGTTTTTTTTTTGCACTGTAGCAGTGCTCCATGCATGCAATGGAGAGTGGTCCCTCCAGATTTAGACCATTGTGACTGTGCCACAACGTTGAAGTTTGGCACCATGGTGCTAGAAAAAAAACCCTGCCACCAAGTATCTCCACATGTGCACTTATTACAGCATGTATACGAGATGGCATCGTGGAAACTAGCTTTTGGATGTTCTCTTGAGGTAAGGCGTCCCATGTTGAACCCCGGGGGGTGCACTCTACATTATGTTTGAGAATCACGTGCGTTCATGACTTCCTATGAAAACCCCCTTGTATATGAGGGATTTTATATCTAAAACTTTTGTATACAGACCTATTCCATCCTAAATATACTAGCTTGATCCGTGCCGGCCACCGGCACATAAAAAATTTCAAAATAAATATCAAAAGCTCTAAGTGAACATGTTATACTTGGGGGAGGTTGACTTATAGAATTCGAAATTTCAGGAGAAGAGTCTGTTACCGCGAGTGAAAGAGGCTCGCCAAGCGTTCGATGTAGCAAAATTCTCCACATTAGGGTTTGACCGGAGTGCATTCCTTTGCAACAAACCCGTGTGCTCCGTGTACTCCATGTTTGCGCAGGGTCGGGGAGAATTGAAGTCGGGTGACAAATGTTGCGGTACCGCATATGAAATGGGATGGGAGGAGCGGGGACGGAGGAGCACGGGCATCCGTCTGCTTAACGCTCTTAACATCATCGTAGCTGTTGAAAACTCAATATTGTTCAGTGCTGCGTTTTTTTGGAGTTAGAAGAGCTCCGGAATAAGAGTAGGCGTCATGTTCGGAGGTGATACATTAAATTGCTTGGTCGGAATTTTGAATCCTACTAAAGATTGTCAGCATTGGAATTATTGTGATCGATTGAATACTTCCTAGTCACACTTTGATTGCCTCTCATGATTTTGGTGTGCCGCCTGCAATAGAGTCCGATATGAGGTTTTTGCATTCAAAAAGTTGTCGAATTTCGAGCGCAGATATCAGGTTTGGTAAGAACTATGATTTATAGAACTTAAATAAATTTTCCACTGCTAAAATAATCATCATCTTTTGTTCCGCATCTTTTCTCAATGACGATTTCGCAATACGATTTCTTAATTCGATTAGAGTTGAATTTGTGCCAACTCATCTTTATTTCAAGCTTTGTCTGTTTCTGTAGAAGTGAAACTTGCTATGTTTTGAATTGTAGCTAGCATTGAACCTGAGGTTGTGATTGAAGCACCTGTTTTTTGATGTATTAGTTTGTGCCACTGTAATTTGCGTCATTCTTGACTGTCGTTGTCAAACCGCAGACGTCCAATTCGTTTGTGGCTTTCTGCCGCTACATGATAGATGGTCTTGCTTCCCCACGGGCTAATGATGTTGGTCACGAATCAAAGGTTATAGGTGCGATTCTCATCAATTTCCTACGACATAAATTGAAGCTGTTGAAGTCTGCCCCCTAATCTAGCGAGAGATTCAAAGAAGCTACAAATCCTTTTGTACAATTAAAGAAAGAGGTTCTCACTTATCTTTTGTGCCAATTTCCTGTTGAACCAATTTGCATTGGCAAACTTAGATCACGAAGTTCCTGAGCTTCTTCTCGTATAGTCCAATGGTCGTCAATCTTCGTTGTTCTCGTGTTTATGACCTAGAGAGACGGGGAGGCATGGAGGGCGGTTATGGTAGCCAACCACCTGCCAATTGTGCGATTATCTATTTACAAGCACAGCGCAACCAAAAAGCTGTGCAACAATTTCAAGAACACTCGTAGAATGCCAAGAACGCTCCAAGCAGGTTCCACTCCGGAACTTAGTCAAATAACCACTTATTCCATGTGTAAAATGTCATGCGCGGACAGACACACAAAAAACACCCTTCTTCCTTATTATATGGATGTTTAATGTATGTATACGTCAATATTTTCAGCTCTAAATATGTCTATTGTATGTATACGTAACACGACAATGTTCAAATTAATATCCCTCTTGCGCACTCACATATACTCGTACATGTTTAGTACAGTGCACCCCCCGAGTGTTGAACACATTGATACCCACATTTCGTCCTTGTTGCGCAGTCAATGCTTTGACTGAACTTGATATTTGCATTGCATCCATATGTTCTCCAATGGATTAAGATGGGGAGAATTAGTCGGTCAGACAAGCTTTGTTAACTCCACTTTTTGCCTCCAGATTGGTACCTTAGGGCCTCTTTACACTAGAGGCGAGAAGCCGTGAGGAGAGAAATTTCAGCCAATGGGAGGTTTAGAAACCGAGAAGACCAATTTCTCATTGGCTGAAATTTCTCTCCTCACGACTTCTCGCTTCTAGTGTAAAGAGGCCCTTACTGCGGTGCATGGGTGTGCCATCCTCCATAAAAAAAAGGGATGAATTTCAATTGCAGTATGAATTTCAAGTGAATGGCCTCGTCTCGAGCAGCCATTAAGGAGCAGCTCTGTCGGCCCCTCTTACGTGCAGGGTGCACGTTACCTGACCGTCGCTCGTTCGTCGTTCGTTCATATTTCGATATTTCGTGAATCTGTCGCAGGGCCGTTCGATGGAGATGGACGGTGCAGATCCCCCGAGCTGATCCTCGAACTCGAGCTGCTTTTCGAACTCGAGCTGCCCCGCTCAGTTGCTACCAGCGGGCTTGTTTTGTGTACAGTAGTGGATTTGCAGTGTCGGTTTTCTTCTACTTTGTCGCTCAATTGAGATTTGTAAACCCTACGCCAGCAAGAAAAATTAAATTTTCCAGGACAGCTTTACTCACTCACTCACTCTTTTGCACAAGCCCAACCAGAAAATTAATCGAGGCTGATGAGAATGGTGTCACCTGCATCATCGAGGTTACTATTAATTCTTCCGTGGAGAGCTTGAAATTGCGGTAATCCATGGAGCCGCCAGAGTGTGTGGTGTGTTTGCAAGTCTTCGACGAAGGCGAGCACACGCCGCGCGTCTTGTCGTGCGGGCACTCGCTGTGCCAGAGCTGCGTGGCGGATTTGCGATCGCACTGGGGTAGTAATACTAGTAAAGGAGTCGCCGGCCATGGATTGGTGCGATGTCCGGAGTGCAAGCAGCACACGAAACTGCCCTTGGGAGGATTCCTGGAACTTCCGAAGAACATCGAACTCATGCGATTGCTCAAAGCTCCGATCGCTCAAACTCTAAAGCCGAAGAAGGAAGAAACCCTACCTTGTCCTCTTTCCGAGGTGGTTTATGGAGAGCCTATCATTTGGATACTTCCCCAGGCGGCAGTCAAGAGGATAGATACGATGCTTTGTGACAAGAAATTGCAATCGGAGGTAAGCTTGCAGTCTTTGTCAGAAATTGATCGGGGAAACATTGAAGTTTAAGGAGGTTGTCTGCTGGTCTTGGAAACCTTAACATGACAAGAAATTGCAATTAGATTGCAGAATTTGTCGACAATGGATCCACGCCAAAAATTGAGGGACAAGGAGCTTGTCTGCTTGGCTTGTAAACCCTAATAGAATGTTTTGTGACAAGAAATTGCAATTTGAGGTGCACTTAAAAAATTGATTCAGGCCAAAAACTGAAGTATAAGGAGGTTGTTCGCTTTAGTACAGGGTTCTTTTGTACTGTTGCGCATGCAACCTTTCAATTGTCGCACTAAAGACAAATAGATCGCTAAAATGTAATGTGTCAGTCGTGTGGCCCCAAGGCTGTATAACTTTAGAACCATGTGACATTAGGAAATTTTGCTTTCAATTATTGAACTGAACATATTAGCGAAAGTGCGGCACATCATGTAAATATCAAAGGATCACTGAATCTTGGATACCCTGATTACTCCTCGATTTCAAGATCTGGTTTCAAGAATGTTATGCTTGGCTTGGGAAACTCTAAACCCAAAAATTTGGGCCCAATTGATATGTATCCTTGCTCTTGGCAGGATAAAGCTCATGCAGTTTGCGTAGGGCATATGATGCTGTGTGACAAGAAATTGCAATCTGAGGTGAGCTTGCAGTATTTGTCAAAAATCGATTCGGGGGAAAAATTGAAGTATATGGAGCGTGTCCGCTTGGGTTGGGTAAACCTAAATCCTAAAAGTCGGGCCAAATTGATGCGTTTACTTGCCCTCCGTTGCAATTACTTCGCCGAGGTGGCTGGCTTGTGGATGTCCAAGGAGGGCACGCTCTTTCTCGTTTCGAAGGTCCATGTCGAAGGAATTAGGCAGGCAAGGAATTTGTTCAACTTGGATCATGGGGAAGAGGGCAGCCCATGTGATAGGGTGAGGGTTAGGTTAGGGTTAGAGCTTTGTGAAATGCTGATGGAGGTTCATGCCGCTGGGGTGGTCGTGGGCATGCTTGGCGCGGATTGTTTCACTTTGGATGCGTTTGGACACCTTCGACTGCATGTTGGGAAATGTTGGACTGGGGACAGTGACTGCATGAGTCCGGAAGTTATCAAAGAGACTGGTAATTCGTCAAGTGGCGATGATGAGTGTGGATTGGTATCTCAAAAGGCCGATGTCTGGTCACTAGGATGGCTTTTACTACAGCTGTTCTCAGGAAGCTCTCTTCTAGGGGGTCTGATATACTCTGAGGTTAAGGGAACGCAATTCGAAGCTCTTGAAGAAAAGGCTGGTTTCAAGGAGCAGCTTCTCAAGTGCATGGCAGCTGTTCCAAGTAAAAGGCCACGGGTGGTTGATGTGTGGCGGGAGCTCAAGGAATTGCATGATGAACAGCCACAAGGGATCCCTTCTCATTTAATCGAGAAATCTCTGGAGGGCAAGTTCGACATGGAGATAATGGAATCTGGAAGCACAACACCTGTCGACAATTCCTGCACCGAGCCAGAAACGGCTAATGAAGGAAGAGATGCGGTGAGTATGCCCCAACCGACACTGATCACGGTTACTATTATTAAACTGATCAAAATTTTATTGGTTCTTGTTAGCAAATGAAAGGGGATTCCAACGGACCTAAATATTTAGTACTTGGTTTACGGTATACAAAAGTTAGAAGGGTTCAAAGTTCTATTGGTAGATTTCCTAAAACTAGCGCAGGTTCTGGTATACGCAACGAGTTGTGCATTTCATAAACAGTCAATGTACTTATTGTTCAAGATTCTAGGGTGTCTGAATTGAACCCCCCACTCACCCTGTTGCTTTGCATGATCCTCAGGATTCTACAGCAAAGGCCACTCCAAGGTTGTCAAGAGCATTGATTGCTGTCACGGATTGTGACGCAAAAGTGAAGACTCTCCAAGGCCATCTTGATACAGTGTCATGCTTGTCACTTTGTGGTACAACGATCTTCTCACCCCTAGAATCGTTATTTATGCATCCTGTGGAGAGTTTGTCTGGGTTGTATTTTTGTTGGCTCTGGCTGAATCTTTTGAGATCTGCACACTGAGCGTTCTTTTTGTCTTGCAGTTTTCTCCTTGATATTGGGTGTCACTAATAAGATCATTTTACTTTTCGTTCATGCAGGAAGTTACTTGATTAGTGCTTCATTTGATAAGACTGTGCGTGTCTGGTCTCTCAATGTAAGTTTTATGTTATAGTGGCTTCTGTTTGATTCACCTCGTGGGGTTGTACGTTTCTCATTGTGTTCTTGCATTCAGACAGATCACTTGGTCACAATAGGTTGATACTCCACTAGATGCAGGTTATAAGGTTTCCAGGAGAATGAGACTGTTTCAGGAACTTTTAGAGCTCCCCTTGTATCGTAGGGAAGATTTTCTCTATGGTGTCGTCTAAAAGTTCCTGATGTGGTCGATGATCCTACATGGAGCTGGAGCTTATCATAGGTCAACGCGTTCACCAAGTATTGACTGATGCACTTATGCTACTGGAACAGGACTACAGAATGGTCCAAACATTCAGAGGCCATGAACAGAGGATCACTGCCCTTGCGGTACACGAAGCATCAGAGCTGTGCATCAGTGGTGACTATGGGGGCTACATCTATGCATGGAATGTGGGCTCCAGGGAGAATTCAGCTACTCCGGTGGCTGTGTGGCAGGAGCATCAAGATTGGCGGTATTCAGGAGTGGCTTCACTTGCTATCTCTGGTGACGAATTGCTGTACAGTGGAAGCGGGGATAGGACAATCAAGGCATGGTCGACCTCGGTACTAGATCGTCCCCACTATAACCGTTGTAGTGAAATAAGGGAGACGATACTATTTGCGTGACTTTGAAGCATTTTGGGTGCTTTCATTGGGAGAGCAATATAGTGTAGTGGAGGGATCACTACACTATAAGACCAAGTTGTTTTTAACACTGTGCATGCGATCATTCAAAGTAGGGGGTTGTAAATCACTATTGGGGAGACAATAGACAAGCCTTGGTTCCCATTGTAAGGATAGTGGCCATCGACCAATTCTGGCAAGTCATTTGGAGCATGGATTGATTTCACCCGACTTGCTAAATGAAGGCCAACCAAGTGTTGGGGGGAATAGATGAGTTGATGTTTGTAATAGAAACCTCTATAGGACGCAGAATTTGGTTTTGGTATCCCGTATCTTACAAAGCGGTTTTTGACTGGTGCGTTGACAGGATTTCAAGCAGGTTGCAACGATGGAGGGGCACACGGGTGTGGTATCAGTGTTGATGGTGGAAGGGCAATTTCTTTGGAGTGGGAGTTGGGATGGCACGATCAGATTATGGTGGCGTGCGGATCACAGTCCTTTGGCAAATTTTGGTGGAGGATTGGGCGTGGCTTTGGGTGGGATTCGGGCACTTGTGAAATGTCCTGCTAGTGACCTAATATTTTCAGGTCACGACTCCGGTGTGATTCAGGTGGGTGAATGTTTCTGTATTCTTTGGGAAGACATGCACTTTGGAGTTTAGCATGGATTTATGAACGAGCGATACTGAGTATCTAGCATCGGGTTCATTTACTGAAACACTAGGGTTCATAATGTGGAGCTGTTGTTCTTAATCCTTGCGTTGTTTGCAAGAGGTGACGTTTCTCTTGTTTGAATGGTGCAGATTTGGAAGGAGGAGGATTGTGTGGGCACCTTCAAGGCACATACAGGAGTGATCTCAGCACTGACTTTTGACCAGGATTGGCTTTACAGCAGCAGTTGGGATGGCTTTGTTAAGGTCTTTCATCTTACTCTCTCTTCCTGAGTTACATATTACTTACCTCAATTTTATTTGACTGACCCAAATGGAACGTTGCTTTTGAGGATTCAATCAGTACTTTGGATGAATGAGATATCATTTGGAGTAAGGAACACCTTGAACTACTGTGTTCATCATCCAGAAAATGTGCTTGAAACCTTTTGGACGTTTGACAAACACCTTGTTACTTTGTTGTAGGCATGGCCACTGCAAGATGTTTTGAGTGGCGATCCAATTCCAGTTGAGAGGAAATGCAATCAGGCAGCAGTAACCGCACTCTGTTGCTCTGGACTAGACAAGCTATTCATTGGTACAACGCAAAAAATTCAGGTATTCTCTGCGCCTCCGCTCTAGCATCATCATATTTTGTTGTCAAATGTGCATGTCATTGAAATTTTAATTTGGACTGAAGAAAAAAATTATGAATAGATGTTGATTGGAAGGTAGAGCATAAGAAAACCGTGAGGGATCTAATGTTGTGTATCACTGAAACTCCTGTTACCAATGACAACTCATTTAGTCATACACTTGTTTGTATTTATTGAGAAGTGGTGAAATCAATATGATGGAAGATTTGGCTAAATGTCTATGCCCCCTAATCTTTGAATGGAAATGTTGTTGTGTACTGTCACAGTGGTCTTCAACCTTCCATTGTGACATTGCATGAGAAATTCGTACATAGTGATAAAAATCTAAGCTCAAAGATCTGTTTACTGCACTACAGCTTCCAAAATCACACTCCTACATATGTAGGATGCTGAAAGTGACGCAAAAGTAGTATTCTCTACCTGAAGCTGATTAGAGAAAAGCATGTCGACTGATACACAGTGATTCTAATGCTTCACTGCAATGACAGGTATAGTCATGAGGCAGTGATTTAAAACCAGATCACTTGGAGTGGAACATCTGCATATTGTCACTGGTGGACATGGACAGTCGCTTCTGCAAATTTGAACTCTTTGTTCAGTAGGTATGGCTTTGATTGCAAAGTATGTAATTAGAAATGTACACAAGACATTCCTTCAGCATGTGGTGCAAGTTTTAGTGGTCTTTAGATCTTTTTAAGTTTGTCTGGATCTTTTACCGAATTTATTTACATTGGTCTTTTAGATGCTCCCAGTGAATCAGTGATGACTCTTCTGTGGCTTTGAATACGTAGAAGACGGGTAAGAAGGTTAGTACAGTGAATAGTGACCCTTAGCCAAATCAACCCATATACATTCTTGCCTATAATTTACATGATCTGAACACGAGAGGGTAGGGTTGATTTCGGTTGCATACCAGATCCAGGCATTGTACCGGATCTGCCTCCAATTCATGGGAGAGCTGGATGGCCACAGGCATGGCGAGGTTAGCGAAAATATAAGAATGTGATAAAATGAAATGGATAATTTGTCCAGGAATATGTGGCTATCGTAAATATCATAGCTTCTTGTAATTTCAATTTGTAACATTTTTCTGGGATTTAGGTTGAATATTTTATGATCACGGTAGTCAAGTGAGGTCAGTGTGGCTTTGTTTTTCTCTTCACTTGATCTTTTATATATTGGCCAATGATTATGCGTTGGCTTGTTCAATTTGTGGACTCTTTGCTTTGTTTTGTTGGGCGGTTGTAACTTATGTGATGCAGCTTGTATCATAGCCTTGACCCTTTAGTGCCCAGGAGACCACATTGTGGTCACTGATGTGTCAAAAACGCAAATAATGGAAAATCCATGAACAATTGAATTTTGAATTGTGAGGTTCATAGTTGGAGATTTATATCTTCTAGAAAAAGAAAATTTCAATTTGGAGTTGTGCAACTATCAAAATACCTAAGAACAAAACGTGAAAATATTGCAAATACTTGAAAATACAATAAATACTTACAAATATAGCACATGTATGATGCAGTATTTTTTGTGTTTGGAAGTTTGTTATCTTGTTTTATTTTTTTGGACTGTGTTCTCTTGTTCATGTTCCATTAGTATATGTATTCCGATCTTGTTCAATGTACCAACTCCTTTTATATTTTAACGTATAATTTTGTCCTAAACCGTATATGGATAAGTCACTATCACTTATAAAATTCACAATAATTATGTGTGAGTCTGTTCTTGACATAAAAGATTGCAATGGATAGTTGTTGACATAGGTCATTGTTGAACCTCTTCACTTTTATTTTTGAAAATTTAACATGAATTCTATTTAACTTTGAAGTCACACACCTTCCAAAATCTCATTTTTGAGTGTGCATTATACAGTTCAAAGACATACTATAATCTTCCAACCCAACGGTTTGATCTAACTAAGGTTTAACTGGTACTTGTTTGATTGAGCTATGTTTACATTTATATGGTTAAATACTATTAATAGTATCCATAATTTGAATACAGAGAGTTTTAAGAAAAAAATCACTAAAAAACTCTGGTTTCTCCAAAACCACCCTGGGCACCAAACGATTAATGCACCCATCTTTGTACAGTTTACAATGCAGTTTTATCTAATTACCTTATCTTTCTTTAATGTTAAGCAACCTTATTATACATCATTCTCAACAATGACAAGTCCTTTTAGTCACATTGGATTAATTTTCTAAAAGGAAGTGCCGTGTGCATGCTCTTTACAATGATTGTAAGCCATTTTAGTATTTTTTTAATTTTGATTGCCATGTATTATAGAATATTATAAATAAAAAAGGGAGTTCTTACAACTACTTAAGAATGTTATGTGTTCTTCAAACCAAGATTCTACGTTCATATTACATAACGTTCTACAATAGTTCTAAGAATTCAGTTATACTTTGCTACAATGATGAGGAAACCTCCTCTCATCCTTGGCCTCATGTATGATTAAATTGAAAATCTCCTCTCACCTATGATCTCATGTAGAGAACTATCTATTTATATTTTGAAGTGTTCTTCAGATGAACAAAAGCAAGAATAAAAGGGTTCTTTCAATAATAATAGGGCTTGTTACTATAGAACATGGGTGTTGTACAATATTGTACAATCACAACATTGTCGTAGTACACTTTAAAAACCAAAAAAATGATACATGTTGTATCTTGCTTTTATTAATTTGGTTTGGAACCTAAAAAACCATAAAAAGTCATTTACCTACAAAGGTATGAAATAGCGTAATAAAATGCTTCCTATAGAAATATATATAGATCTACACATTCTATTGTTGGGTTCCATAAGGAGTCTTAGGAATCACTGCAGATGATTGTGCTCCTATTTCCTCGTCATCTTCACTATCTAGCTGTCGCTCCTCAAGTCAAACTCAAACGTTTGACGAAGTGTTTATCATTTGTTTGTGTCCTTGGTAGAATCTTCATATGGATGGATCTGCTTTGATTATTGTCACATTGATTAGGTTGAGTTGTTCAAACTTCTCTTGTGTATTGCATACAAGTAAAACGAGGAAAAGATAAGAGGAAGAATCTAGAGCAAAACAAAAAGGACAAAAGTAGGAGACTTCAACTACACAATATATATTGAGACACAAGTCACTTCAATAGTAGGAGAACCATATGTGGATCGCGTGACGTTACCAATTACGATCATGGTGATGAAGGCATTGAAGTACATTGATCCCTGAACCCTGTCAAACGTTCAAATTCGACTTGAAGAACAAAGGGTAGACAGTGAGGAAGGTGATGAAAGAGGAACACAATCGCCTGTAGTGATTCCTAAGACTCATGGAACCCAACAATAGAATGCGTAAATCCACATACATTTCTATAGGAAGCATTGTAAATAAATGACTTTGTATGGTTTTTAAAAAGACAAGAGGAGGAATCTAGAGTAAACAACAAGGACAAAAGCATGAGACCCCAACTACACAATGTGCTCAGCATGTTGATTAGTTGAACATATCATTTCTCAAAAGTGCAATAGACAGGATGATCTCTACACTAAAGTACGACATCTCCTCATCCGAAGTTCATATTTGAAGAGCTGGAAGACTCTAATGTTCTTGATAAATACTGGAATATCTTTATCAAGAGTGCAATGGACAAGATGATCTCTACACTGGAGTTGAAGCATCTCTTCATCCAAAGTTGATATTTGAAGAGTTGGAAGACTCTAATTATACTCATAAAGATGGGAAGATTTTTTAGTAATATTAGATGAAGACTCTAGTGCTAGTGATAAGATTCGAAGATCTTAAGTTAAAAAAGATAAAGATCCCAGTGCTAGTGATAAGACTAGAAGATTTTTAGCTAAAGAATCTAGTGTTACTGATTAAGACTAAAATGTTTTAATAAAAATGGATAAAGAGCTTAATGCTAGTGATAAGATTGGAAGATCTTTAGTAAAAATAAAAAAAAAAGGGGGGTAATGCTAGTGTTAAGACTAGAAAATCTTTAGTAAAAAGAAGATAAAGATCCTAGTGCTAATGAAGCAGTGATAAGACTAGAAGATCTTTAGCTTAAAGTAACAAATTTTGCATGTGTCCATTCAAAACAATTCCTATTTTTTTGTGATGGATAACTAGCATTTTTTTCTTATGCAATCTCAATTAACGAAGTTGAGTTTCACTTACATAAAACACAAACTTCGTACAAAATATCAATGTTCACATCTCTTCTTGCAAAATTGATTGCTCAATAATCCAAAAATGTTGCAAACTTTATGCTATAAACAATCGTGGCATTTATTCAAATTTTGTAATTTAAATATTTCTAAATTGTAATTAGATCTTGAAAAAAAAATTGTGCCATCATGTTCAAAGGCAAGAAATTACTCTTGGTCAACATCAAGGTCTTGGTCAAAGTCAAGGTCGTGGTATGATTTTGCAAATATCGAGAGAAAGAAACAAACTTGTAACTTTATTAGACCCTATAGTACAATATTCTTACAGAATGCAAAACCAGTTTTATGGTGAGTTGGAGAATAATCTATAGCAAGGCCCTGCACTGCCATGGGGTGTGGAACTCATAACAAGTGGAGAGCTCCCACAAGTTCCCACAAGCCTAAGAGAGCCGACCAAGGGACTTTTCATGAACAATGCTTGTCAGAAACTGTAATTATAGAGAGCAAACTCCACTTGAACTCCTCTTCTGTTTTCAGATAACTCTAATGTCTATTAGGTATGCTCGCGTTTTATTACTGCTACGTAGGATAGTCATGATTTACTGTCATTTTACTGTCATATTCCTAGTTATAAACCAAGGCAAAAGTTGAAACAGCCATGCTATATTTCAAACCATTTTGTGCATCACATTGGAAATGGGTGCCTCTACCATATAGACAAAATGGAAGCATATGAAATAGGGCCAAACCTTTAGCCGCCAGTCAATACCCTGCCAGTTTGGGGTCCATTCGTCCCATGACATGTTGGACGAACGATTAGGCAGCCACAAGGTCATTGAAAAAGGCAGATTTCAGAACATCTACCATTCCAGACAGCTAGACAATGAATTGACAGATTTGTATTAACATAAATGAATACAATTGGTACATTTAATGTGTCAAAAATGTAGTGGAATTCTAAAAATCCCTGTACAAACTACCATGACATCCGTTTCTAGCCACTCCGTCGCAGCAGTTCCCTCCGCAAGCTGATACACACAACAAGAGTCTCTTACTAAAAATGATTTTCTTATTCTCTGCTAAATAAAACCAATAAGCTTGAGGCACTAGATCACTGATGATGACAAGAATTAAGATATTAAGCAACATGAGTCAAACTTTTCAGCAACCCAGACTCTGATCCATCCACTAATGCTCTGTACACTCAGAACTCCTTATTATCACATTCTCCGATATAACATTCCAGTATCTGCAGAGAATATTTTCTATTTCTTGTGTACACATGTGATTGGACACATGCCAAGTTCTGAACTCATGTACATTGGTTACCAAAGGTGTGATATAGTAGAGTATTGAAGATGTTCTTAGTTCACGATAGTTATGATTAAAAAACGCACCGTCACATTGTTCAAGAGCTCTCCACATCTCAACGTTGATGCTCTTAATTACCTGTTACACCAGAACATCGATTAGAATACCCGATTCAGACAAAAATATTCACCACCAACTGCAACTGCAAGAATCATTTGTGGACAACGACGATAACTCAATCTCATCATTGGAGTGAGCCCATTAAACGGTACACCAGCTTCAGTGTCATACTTCTCCATGCCAGGAATTGTCTGCCTCAATAGTCAATGGGGCAAGTTTCAGCATTACAGCTCTTTTAATTAAAAAGTTCGGTACTTGATCAAGAACTCAAATTACCAGATGTTTGGGAAGACAAACCAGTGACAATGTAATAGTCAAGAAACGGATACAACAAACATTTAGATGTTAAACGGAAACCAGGAACTTACAACCAGAAGATTTGAGATGGATCAACGACCACTTGCTGGCCGTTTGGAAGCTCATAGGGTGTTGTTAGTATATTATTGTATGAAGCCTCTGCAAAGATCAATGGCCCATCAGGGATGTCAGCGTAAAATCTACACACTGCTCTGCACATCCTTAATTGCAATCCAGTGAAAAAAGCTTAGCTTTGAAAACATCAAGCACAAAGCTAACTTTAGATGTTGAACATTCAAAACAAAAGCCAATGGGTCCTAGAAATATGAAAACAGACCTGATTTTCCATCTCACGCATCAGTGATGATAGCTGGTCCCTTGCATAGGAGGCATCAGCTCGTGCTCCCTCTACACGCATGTTTGTAATTTCCTGCCTGTTATCCAATTCAGTACCCACGAAAATGAGATACTTTCCGCAGCAATTGTAAGGGCGGTAATTCATCAAGTGATTGAAGGGATTCAATCTTTTAACAGAAAAAGTCCCAATCCATTTCACTGCACTTTCCAATATAAGCAACATCCAGAGCTTGAATAATGGAATGGGATACTGTTAAATGCTGCAGTGCCAAACTGGAGTTTTTACGACACAACTGTCAATGACGCAAAATCTACTAACGTTACAAGTGCTGACAGCTGTGGAAATTTCAATTTGTTGAAATTTGAAATGGAAAAGAAGATCACTGTACCTCTCTGTCTCAGTCCATTCCCGATTCTTCGAGAATTCAGCACTCACACTCGTCTTCCAGAAATATCAAAATCAGATACTGTAACACAAATGATCATAAATGCATGAGAGGGCTGCGGCACGACCGGCACATGGTCAGTGGAGAAAAGCACAATTCTGCACCACAGCCACACAATGAATTTCGTCAACCTCGTGAACAGCTAAGAAGCAAATTTCACTAGAGGCATAGGATCTTACACACCAACCAATTAGAAGCTCAAGTAAACTCCTCTGGTAATCCGAAGTGAATTTTCAGAACATACACTGCAGCAATCAATAAAAATGCACATTCTCACGAGGTTGAGAAAAAAATCACAGAAAGCTATCCCCGCTATGCTGCTCGAAATCTCTTAGGACCTACAACATAGATTTGCAAACAATGTCTCGGGCTTAAGCTCAAATTTCCCATACCTGTGGGACATCTTGAAAGGACCGAGCTGGTAAGGAGACATCAAAAGCCTTTTCTCCACGTGCACCTTTGGAATCCCATTGTCAGAAGTCCGTTCACAATGGGCAAAGACGCGGCTCCTCTGTGACCCATATTGTACTCTGTGGCAACTGCTACTATCACCTCAACTTGGCAATGACAACTAGAACAACCGACTTCTTCAAACAGTTCTCGACCTATCCCTTCTTGGAAATCACCTACAGTAGTAACAGGCTTGGATCAGGGAGGTGATATGTTCACTTCCAGGTAAAACCCTAATGCAAGAACTTGTTTTGAAACCCTATCGTCATAGCCCCTGTTCCAGCATCAGAGTTGATCTGCGAACAAAGAAAGACAAGTTGTTCTAATCTAGAAGAAATGAAAAGGAGCAAATACTACCACATTGCAACAACAACATTGCCCTAACGATGAAACCCGAATTAACACATAAATTCGCAGACATACCAAGAATGAAAGCAGAGTAGTATTGCAAGAAGAGAGAAGTAGCACCGCAGGAGAGCCGGAGATAATGAGCACACTGCACTTACGGTTCTACTCAAAATGAGTTGTAACAAATGCCACCTCAGTTGAGCTGGAGTACTTACTATTCATGACTGCACTAGTCGTTTCTAAATTTCCAATTAATTTTTCATTATCACAGAGTTATAGAATCATAGAAGAATTTTGAGTCACCAAAAGTGTGTTGAAGTTGTGAAGCTGCGAGTCCGACCTTAAGGATTTGGATCTCGTCGAGAACGAACCGGGTCGAGCCGGATCAACAGGAATCTCCACGGGTCGTTTGTAACAATCCACACACACAGCACGGAAGAATTCGTCCACCATGGCTGAATAAAAAGGCGAACGCAGGCGCATGTACCCGTCCAGAAAATCCTCCACGTCGTTCACTTCCACACACTCCTCGCCTTCTTCAAGCATCATGCGCGCCACCTCGTCGTGGAACACTGCAATGGCCTCTTGAGGAGTCATAGAATCCAGTGCTACCATATCGTCCATGTCCATATGATTGCCATGTTTCTTGCGACCATATTTCCCAAGTAGCACCGCCACCTTGGACTTGGCAGCTTCATTGTCTCGCCTCTTTTGGGTACGGTTTGAATTCGGGTCGACATGATGTCTCCTGTGGTCGTAGTAATGGTCGCCATGACCGTGTCTTATCTTGCCGCTCGTCGGAGAATCCAGAAATTGCTTGCTTACAAATTTTCTCAAATTGGCGTTAGGAGAATATTGACCTCTGTTCGAAGGAGTATACCGAGCCGAACCGGATTGGGATCGCGATGAGTATCTAGAGTGATGATGATCGTTGTTGTTGTTCCGGTGCTTTGACCGACGGTAGTGGTGTGACACGCCATCAGAGTCTTCGAACTCTGAAATCCACTCTTCCGATAAGCTACGAGAAGATCGTCGTGAGTACGACCCTGGACTTGCCGACGTTGTTTCGTGATACATCTCCACTCCAGAATCCGTATCATCTGCGAGTGATTCAAAATGGCTTTAGGAGGAATTACTCAAAGAAAATCGATTTTGTTCAGCACCATAACATTCACTAGCCAGTGTGTGGTATGCCTTTTTATCCATCCACGAGCTGGGGTCTTCATGCATGAAAGAGATGAATGTACAACACATGGGCTTTCCACCTCCCTCCTTGTTGCTACCATGCACACATGCCAATCACTTAAGTTTCCACATGTCTGGATTTCATATGGGAAGTGGGACAAAATTCCCACAATTGTAACTTTCTTGGGATGATTGTAGTGTATTTTTTATCTAGGAAAGTTACAATTGTGAGAAATTTGTGCGCGTTTCCCATATAGGAATCTTGGTAGCTACTGATGGACCATGGATGATGAGGAATGCGGCTCTCGTTCTCCTTGGGGGAGAGGCAGAGGTAGCACTAGCTAATGAATGTTATGAAGAAGAGGAATGCACAGTCCATACCTGGACCGTAGTCAAGAGCTTGAGTCTCTGACCGAGCAGGCGACTGCGCGCTCGTCACATCTGTGCGACGCGAGATGTTTCGACCTTCACCTAAAGACAACCCCGCAATGCTGAGCTCACCATGTCTGTCAAGGGAACCGCCAGACCACTCCGCCAGGCTCGAAGGACTCGTCGTTCTTGAGGCAGACTTGACACTGTACCCCTGTTCGGCGCTGGATATGACCGTCTCCGGAACTGATAGCACGGATCTCTCGGACCGTGTCCGACTGTAAGACAACCTCTCTGAGCCGGAGGCCGATCTTGCCAACGAGGAGTGACTTCGGGACAATGAACCTCTCGCAGTGACTCGCGCAGTGATGTGCTCTGTTACGAAATCGAAAGGCGGCTCCTCCCTCACATGATCCTGTGTTTTGTAATCAATGGGCGCGGTTACGAACTCAATAGGCGGCTTCGCCACGTTGTTACTATGGTGCTGATTTACAGGTTCGCCACTGGCGTTATCAAGGTTTGGATCTGGATCCACAGAGGTGGTCTCGCTGGTGCTGGCTAAAGCTCTTGACCCTGGCACTGCGACGACGTAATCTTTGCCCAGAAGCTTCAGATTCCTCCGCGGATTTGCTCCAGAGGAACCTTTCGTGATCATTCCAAACTGCTTAACGAGGAACTTCGGAGTCCGCTTCTTCTTAATTGTGCCATTGTCAGTCAGGCCATCTCCACCGCCATCCATATCACCAAGCTTGGATTCCTTCGACCGATTCGCTTCGAGCTCGCCCTTAGATAACGGTTCACCAGCCTGTCCCCATTCTGATGCCAGTTGCAGCAATCCTTTTGACATCGCCGTCAAAAGCCCTTAACAGTCGGCAGCCACTCTGGAGGTACTGTCCGGTACCTGATTAGACTGGAACAACGCAGGGTAGAAATTATTGCACAATCATTTACCTACAGAGAATTCAGTATTGTAGAAAACCATCTTGGATACCAAACAATCTCACTCACTTTACAAGAATTGCAAAATCATTCATTCTTAACCCCTACGCGTCTAAAACGCCCAATATGGCCATCTGCACAACTGAACTTCGCAACGGTGCCATTTTCTCATTTTACCTCGGTTTTCTGATTGCAATACATCATTTTAAAGCTCTTGTTCTATACTACAAGATCAGCAGTGTCAATCGTGTCAAACTGAAGTCATTTTCACATAAACAGATGATTAGCGGCAGGGGGTCCAATTTTCCTACACTACAGAAGACACACAGCAAAACTCGGAAGACTAAATTCTCCACGAACTCACCTCCTCCCTCCTGCTCCCAAAAGCTGTTTTCACACATATCCGATAAATCCGCACCACCACCACGTACGTCCAGAGGCAAACTCCTCTCGCTCAAAGACTGCGTCGATTGAACATAGATCAAAACAACAAGAAAACACTCCTGATTCGAGCAATGTGGCAGCAAAACCCTAGTGAGCTATAACCCAGAATCCTTCTCTTTATTCTAAACCCTTGAATCAACCAATGAGCCCAAATATGGACATTCCTAATTGCGTAGAAGGACTTGACATTATACTCAAGAATCTCTAGGCTCTTGAGCATCATCCAGTCAATGTCCAAAACCTCTGCTCAATGTGAGCCCTTAGATCAACCCAAAAGCATATATATACGGATCCAAAACACCCCAACGATGTGATGCGTGATAAGAAGGACTGGAAAAGCAGGAGAGATCGAGAGCAAGGGTTACAAAAGGAGGAGAATGTAGGATGCAAGCATTGTTGTCTGTGGCCATGGATACCTCAACGATGATCGATGGCGTGGTACTGTGAGAAGAATTGATTGTTCAAAACACAGATTGATCTGCAGCAGAAGGTCAGTGATGAAGATCTATCGATTGTTCAAACGCTAGTTCGACGGAGGTTCCGAGGCAGAGAGAGAGTGAGAGAGACAGAGAGAGGCTCTTTCTGCCTTGTTTAGGACGCACATGGAGTGCGCGGGAATGGGGGATGAGCAGCCCCCCGGCCTTTCATGGCATGGGCTCGGAAGGAAGTAAATTATGGCAACCCCCATTTTGCAACTTGCAACCTTTTGTACCTCTGCAACAGGACACCGTACCTCATTGCCTTTAAAAATAATTTTTGAAATAATCATTACAATTATCTCTTGAAGCCATTTTAAATTCATACATTATTGTAAGTATTTTTATTTTGTGCTTTACGTTGAGATCTTCTCGACCGTGCACCGGCTAGTCACGTTCTTGGTATAGTCAGATAGCTCTCAACGAGGAGGGGTGCACCAAAGTTGTTTCGTCGCTTTTCAACTTGCGGTGTGAGAGTTATGGATTTTTGAGTGATTTTGGTCACCTGAAATTGAATTTAATTGTGAGAAATAGACTATGGGAGTTTTTTATGTCATCTTTGGGCATTGTCGAAAAGCTCTCGACGCGTAGGGGTGCTCTATAGTTGTTTGGTGACTTCGGTGTGGAAGTTATGGATTTTTAATCCACTTTTGTCACCATATTATATTAAATTAATGTAGTATGGAAAAGTTCAAAAAAGATTTCCTAACCTTTATAATCTTTTACAGTAAAGTTATTTGATACAAAAGATTTAGACATTTAACGTTAAGCAACTAAGTCACTTATAAAGGTAAAAGTAATTTAACCGAGTTATCCAATGTTAATAAACTCTTCCTTATGTTAAAATGGGGTGTGGGTTCTAGCCTAATACTAGTTTTAGTCCAAATCCCATGAATGCATCAAAAATATATATATATATATATATATATATATATATAATCTTAAGGTCAAATAGACATCAAAGAGAGACCCTTTTTCATAATATCTCAGACTTTGTGTATCAAATTGGCATGAGTCAAGTATCCATGGGTCCAATAGATAGAGGTCAAATTGATAGTCACTTTGTAGCACCATGCATTATGCTATGCATGTTCTTTAAACTTTACATTTATATCACATGTCTTGTTTAGATCTAGTTATTATTTGAGCACATGAATTCAAATCTATCTCAATCTACGTTATTAAGGTAAAGAAATAATTCTTATCTCGTATAAATCTTCCGCTTCAATCTTTAAAATAATCACCATAAACTACTCCATATTTTTGTCTTATGGCATTGTATGATCACTATATTACACTCTTTTTATAAGTCTTTGTACCTTAGACTCTTAAAATGTAAAACACTACATTCAACAACATTACAATTGTTCTCGCCAATGGATTCTATACAATTACTTTAGTTATCTATAACTCTAATGATAGGTGATTCACATAAATGGCCACACTATATGAATTCTTTCATTATTACTCATGACTTTATAATTCTATGATTTCCAATTCTAGAGAAACTGAATGTCAAGTAGACATAATGTTAATTCATTCTTACTGGTTGTACTACCTTTTGAGGCAAGAAGTTTTTTTACTTCTTAATTTTTAATACCAATATTTCATGGTAATTCTATTCAAAGGCAATGCACCACAACTAAGTTTCAACCACTCTAGTCTCTCTCACTAGATGTTCAACGTCTTTAGTCTCACTCCTACACATATATAGAACATCCAATTCCCTATTTTTGCACTTGGCCATATAATCATGCACTTGGCTTCCGGGCACATTAAAAATTCAGATCGATAGAATTTGCATGAATTATTTGGCCAATTTTTTTCTCCCACAGATTTGTTTGCGAAAGGGATGAATTGCAAATTCTTGGAAATTGTCGAGTCTTTTCTTTTTTTAAACCATTACTTGTGCTTTGAATATTTTCAAATTGGATTCTATACGCAACAAAACTCTCCTTTGAAATTAATCTTGACAAATAGTACGTCAAAAAATACAAGAGGTTGGAGTTCTCAAACAACAAGTTAAGTACACATCTTACAAAACCATATCAACATATTGTAAGCAATTGGAAATAGGCCACAAATAGACAAATATGTTTTAAATATGCTTTTTAGAACACAAAAATACTTTACAGGTTTACAATTTATAAGAATAGTACAAACTTTTAAATCAGTACCTTGACAACTAAACTAAAAAACTACATACTATATAATACAGTACTCATCTACTCTAGTAAACATCTAGTTCATTCTGCAACCTCTTGTCACTAATAATAATAAATTTTAAAATAAATTAAAATTGGCGTGGCGGAGGGGCTGAGGGTATAGCGGCATTTGAATGTTGTTTTGAAGGATGGAGGAAGGAGCCATGTACCCTTATGTATTTTTTGACACACAAAATAAGAAAAATAAAATCATGTCTTCTATCATACACTCTAGCAGCGGTGTTATAGTGTCTTAATCTATTCATAATCTGTAATATTTTTTAAATAGTCAATCTTGCAATTTTAAAAATAAATGAAATTCAAATTTTTGTTATGAAATTTTTGAAATATTAGTGTTTCATTGCAATATACTACAAATTTCAACAAAGAAAGAAATTGATGTTTTTTTGTTAACTTTTTTGTTAATTTTTTTTTTTGGCACAATTAGGTCCCGGAATGATTGCACTTGGCCAAGTGCAAAAATAGGGAATTGCTTGTTATAGTCATCACTATGTGTATCAATTTTATATCATCAATATTTCTCATTTATGATGTATTTGCCATATCCCTCAGACAAACACATATTTCTTAAGTCAAATTGACAATTTCTATTTACTATGCATCAACATATGCACATTCTTCTATGTACTGTAAATACGCTACATGACAGTCTAAATATGAATCAAAAAGACAGTGCAGTAATATGCTCAGTTCATTCTTTCACATTCATAACATGTTTATTTTTTGTAAGTCAAGTAGACTGAATCCATTCTCAATTTATCCTATTTCTATTGTAATTCTAGAACATGAATGTTGTATTATGAATATTCAAAATGTTTTAATGGGCAAGGGTTAATGTTTTTTAATTTGTTCCTTTATACTTCACTCACCATACTCACCACTGTTCCAATTGCAAATTTACACAAGTCAACTTGACTAAACTAGTTATCAATCAATTATGCTATGAATACCATTTGATAAACTTTACACATGTTTTACAATTTGTATCACCCAAGCCATGGCTTATATACTGAAGTCAAATTGACAATTGAGCACTCCTTTAATTTGTACAATAATTTCATAAGTTCAAATTGATTGTGTAACAAGTTCCCAATCCATTATACAATCATACATTCATATACAATCAATCACCAAAACAATCGATACCAACCATTATATACAATTGATTCCTTCTACATAAAATATATACTTAAACTCAAAGTCAAATAAAAGATCTCAAAAGCAAGCAATAAAGCAAACTAGAGAAAGGAATTCAAAAATTAAATTTTGCTTTACAACTTCTTTTTGTCAACTTGACTTGTATCAAAAACATACACAAAAAATATTTACAAACACGAAGCACAAAAAAAATATGTATATAGACTATCACTCCTAATAGTGTAGCCAAGAAGATAACTCCTTTACCTTATATCCTGGAATTCTAAATGCTACACCCTTTAAAAGCTCCATTTCAAACCTATTTGATTGTTTGTATCTTCTTTAGTATACAGGTTCTATTCTAGTCTATTAAACTCATAACATTCACGCATAAATTTGCTTTTAGAACTTCCAAAAAAACATATTCACACTACAATTAAACTATGAATAAATTATTTTAAAAATAAGAAAAAAAAAAACAAAAGCATGAAAAATCATGGGGAACACTGGGCCAATGGCACAGGGCTACACTAGAGGTGATGAGAACGTAGGGTGAGGTGGAGGTAGTTTATTTTGTTTTGTTTTGTTTTTTGGTTTGTTACGTTGAGAGCTTTGGAACCGTATGGGCGTCTTCCGAGTTCTTTGTACCGTCGAAAAGATCTCAACGAAAAGGAGTGCACATAAGTCGTTTAGTGATATTTGAACTAATGGTGTGTAAGTTATGGATTTTTAATAGGATGGAATGATATTGAATTAATTAATTTATATATATATTTGAACATTGTCATATTACGTATATATACAATAAATACATTAAGAGTTGAGAATATTGAAGTATACTTACATTAAGTATATATTTATGATGGAACACATATGTATAAAAAGTTTTTAGACATATAACTCTTCGTATATAGAGGGTTTTTTTTAGAGGGGGTCATAAAGGCACGTGATTCTCAAACATAATGTAGAGTACACCCCCCAGGTTGATGTAGTGAAATACGACAACAATCACATGCCTAATGCAAAAATATATGACACTAGAGAGGGCCTAGAGAGAACCAATTTAACCCCTAAACGTCCTTACTCTTCTCCAAATTCAAAGATGCATCATAAAATGCAACAAAGAGGGATGTTTTGAACTTGATGTATGAATAAAAGTTGTACATTATGAATTTTAAAATTCATATGGTTAGATCTGCGATTGCTACCACCAATATTTGTATAAAATTTGAAACTTGAAATTGAAAATTCTTATGTATTTTGATTAGAATAAGATATTGACAATTTGTACATGAAATTTGTTGTAATTTGTTGAAATGTAATACTCTAAGTCATTAGAGAAATTATGAACCCTGAACAAGGCCCCTACGATGTTATCAGTGAAACCAACGAAGCAAAATACCAGTGTAAGTTTTCTGACAGATTTGGGCTTCAGCTTATGTGAATTTCAAGAAAGCAGCCCTCATCCAACATTCCAACCTCCCTATGCTGAGATAGGGGGAAAATGCCCTCTAGTACAGAAAAAGTAAATTTGTGAGATCTCCTTGTACCCCTCCTCTCTCCTTGTTGAGGGTCCAGATTTTTTGTAATGGAACTTGTCACATCAGGTACGACATGATGATGCCCTGCTCAAACTAATTCACTGTTAGCCCCATGTTACAACGAGTTACCCATAAGCTTCCCCCATGATTGAAGTTACTGCTTCCATGTGATGTTAAATCCACAATCAATCCAGAAACATGAAATATCGCTCCCTAAAACTAAAAATATACTTGTAATGTGAAATTGATATTATAATCATGCACCAGGTCAATACTTTTAACCCCTAAAGGTTGGGCCTATGACCATGGAATCATGTTTTATCTGTCACACTCAATTTTGCTACTAAAAATAATACAAGAATTCAAATTTATATTTTTAGTAGATGAAGTCACATGTGTACTACAAATCATGAATTTTTCATAAATTTTGGTGAAAATTTGAAATTACTATGGTTTTATGAAGTGATTGTAAAGATAATCTATATCAATTACAAAATGTACTAGAAAATTCCGATTTTTTTACCCAAGGTGTAAATTACAATGCAAAAAAATTTAGTTAATGAAAATCATCCATGTATCTAAATTTAGAAATTTTGCTACACCTTGGTGATACCTACCGAACTTGTAACTACAATAAAACACGCAATTTTCAAAGTTTTCCAAAAATTCAAAGTGAAGTAGAAACTAGACTTGGCAAGCTTCATTTTGTTAGTTAAGCTCAAATGCAATGGAACTCATTTTCATGGTCTAAATTTATTTTAAGTAGAACAAGCAAAAGAAATTCAAAATACACTACACGGTGAACCGTTTTTACGACTCTTTTTGTAGTTGGGACCCCATGCAAAATCTAAAAATAGCTTGAATGATTTGAATTTAACTTGAAGGGGTGGCATCACCAAGCAAAGCCCTTCACATAAAGAATTGGATGGAAATCATCCACGTAACAGTTGGAATTGAACAGTCGACTTCGTTCATAAGCCATTTTTTGGTCTCGGCGGCGTTTAGGGATTAACGGGTATTGCTAGGAGCTAAGCACAAGATGTTTAGTTGAAAATCAACAGTTCCCAGACAATGATAGCCAGATACTAACGACCTGTAATGAAAGCTTTGGTGAAATTGACATGCGTAGAAATTCTGCAATAACTTTTTTGCTGAGAAATTACACCGATTATTGTCATTACTGTGAGTCAGAAAATTAGTGTGAGTCTTTACACCAATCCACAGACTACTACCAGTACATACATATGAAATGTACATTATTGTATGCATTGTCACATACTCTCAATTACTGTGACTCTCACTTTCATTATAATACTGGTACTAGAATTACTGTGAATTACTTCACTTTGAATTTTTGGAAAATTTTGAAAATTGCGTGTTTTATTGTAGTTACAAGTTCGGTAGGTATCACCAAGGTGTAGCAAAATTTCTAAATTTAGATACATGGATGATTTTCATTAACTAAATTTTTTTGCATTGTAATTTACACCTTGGGTAAAAAAATCGGAATTTTCTAGTACATTTTGTAATTGATATAGATTATCTTTACAATCACTTCATAAAACCATAGTAATTTCAAATTTTCACCAAAATTTATGAAAAATTCATGATTTGTAGTACACATGTGACTTCATCTACTAAAAATATAAATTTGAATTCTTGTATTATTTTTAGTAGCAAAATTGAGTGTGACAGATAAAACATGATTCCATGGTCATAGGCCCAACCTTTAGGGGTTAAAAGTATTGACCTGGTGCATGATTATAATATCAATTTCACATTACAAGTATATTTTTAGTTTTAGGGAGCGATATTTCATGTTTCTGGATTGATTGTGGATTTAACATCACATGGAAGCAGTAACTTCAATCATGGGGGAAGCTTATGGGTAACTCGTTGTAACATGGGGCTAACAGTGAATTAGTTTGAGCAGGGCATCATCATGTCGTACCTGATGTGACAAGTTCCATTACAAAAAATCTGGACCCTCAACAAGGACAGAGGAGGGGTACAAGGAGATCTCACAAATTTACTTTTTCTGTACTAGAGGGCATTTTCCCCCTATCTCAACATAGGGAGGTTGGAATGTTGGATGAGGGCTGCTTTCTTGAAATTCACATAAGCTGAAGCCCAAATCTGTCAGAAAACCTACACTGGTATTTTGCTTCGTTGGTTTCACTGATAACATCATAGGGGCCTTGTTCAGGGTTCATAATTTCTCTAATGTGTAGTGATTTTTGGAGATTTTTTGGTTGCTTCATTTTAAGAATTTACTTTTTTTAAAGCTTTTTTACACTGAAATCTTTGAAATTTTGAGTGAATCACTACAACGTGAAATGAAGCATAGAAATTTCACAAATCATCCCCTTTCTAATTGGATCACACATTCAGGAAGCTAACTTCCTATAAAATATATACCAAGAAACCCACATTGCAAAAGTCAATGACGGATGAGAAATTTGTATTTGATTCTGTACATCGTCCACTTTCTCGACGGTTGCACATTTAGGAGTTAACATTAAGAATCAGATTTAAATTTGAAAGTATGATAACATATTGCATACTTATTATATAATAGGATGAGACTTACAAAAATAAAACTAGAGTTACAACTTTTAATAGTTTGTGATATAAAACTTGTATACTTTGAAAAATATGTTGATAGAAATACATAAGGAATCACAAACCTTGAGAATACAAACACCAATGACACCCTACAATCTCCGGAATGACAACACGTGAATTCATGTGTACTATTCGGTTTTCTTTACTTATCTAAGCAATTTTTGGGAATCATGAGTTGGTTAGAAAGCTCCTTTGGCTGCATAATTAGAAAACAAAATAGCATTAAGGTGTAGGAGTTCTTGCCAATCATAAGTCTATTGCTTCTCATTTTGTTTAAAAAAAATACTCTTTTTACAAACTCTATACTTAGATTTAACCTTCGGTATACTATTCCCCATAGGTTGATAGTAGTTTCGGTACAAATTAATTCAAAATTTCAGGAATTTGCCATGTGTCGTTTTTTGATTGGCTATGATATCTGGAAGAATCACCGCGTTAAGCCAAAAAGCTGACATCATTTCCCAAGAGTGCCAGAACTGCTATCAACTTACGGTATTAGAGCAGTTGCACCTCAAACACACATGATCATTGTTAACTTCTAGCTAGAAAAACTTGCACAATTTTTGAAAAGCGGATACTTAACAATTGTGTTGCTAAAGTAGCAATCGCCCTTAACCTAAATGACTTTGCATGCCTAAACCACATTTTCATCACACATTTTCTCATTTGTCATGCATTTTTTGCAAAGAGAAAATATTACAAAATTCTATGGAAAAATAGCTTTATGCATGTGTGATCCAATTAAAAAGGGGATGATTTGTAAATAATTTATGCCTCATTTCATGTTGTAGTGATCTAGTCTAAATGTGCTATTGAAAAATTAAACTCATAAAAATAAGCAACCAAAAAATCTTCCAAAATCACTACACTTATAGTATTACATTTCAACCCATCACAAAAAAATTCATCCATAGGTTGTTAATATCTTATTTGTAATTGAATTACAAAATATTTTTGAATTTTAAGTTTCAAATTTTATACAAAATTATTGGTGATAGCAATCGCAGATCTAACCATATGGATAGGATCTAAAATTTACAATGTACAACTTTTATTCATACATCAAGTTCAAAATATCCCTCTTAGTTGCATTTTATAATGCACCTTTGCAAAATTGCCAAAGTTGAAGAGGGGTGACAATGTTTAGGGGTTAAATTCAAAATTCTTTTTGTAATTTGATTACGAATGAGATATTGACAATATGTGGATGAAATTTGTTTTGATGGGTTGAAATGTAATACTCTAAGTGCAATGATTTTTGGAGATTTTTTGGTTGCCTAATTTTATGAGCTAGTTTTTCCAAGAGCAATTTTTAACTAAGATTTTAGAAATTTTTGGTGGATCAGTGCAATATGAAATGAGGCATAAAAATTTCACAAATCATACCCTTTCTAATATGTTCACACATGCATGAAGTTAACTTCTCATGAAATCTATAATAAAATATCTACACTCCAGAAAATGCATGACGAATGAGAAAACGGAGTTTGCTATTCTACATCATGCAAAAAATGCATGGTCGTACAGTGGGGTGACACCGAAATTGGCACCTTGTGCAATTTCAGGGATAGTGCCCACATTGCTACCAACTTTGACACCCTCCCGAGGGCTCGAAAATTGTTATTTTAACATAAAATTTTAGAAACAGAATCATTATTATGTTGAAAACATGTGTACCAAATTTCAAGGCCAGAAGATTGATACAAAAAAAAAAAATTCAAGATTTACTAACAAGGGGTAGCTGTAAGAAATGTTTCACAACTGCCAACTTTGACTCCCTCCCAAGGATTGAAGAATTTTTTTTTTTGCATGGAATTTTTGGAGTAGGAATATCTTTATGTTTTTTACACATATGAAAAGATTCAAGTCCAAAAGACCCACAAAAAAAATGATATTCCAAATCTACCAACAGATGTAGTTGTGAGAGACAAAGAGGAAAATTGTCTCACAACTTTGACTGCCTCTCTAGGGTTGGGAATTTGTTATTTTAAAATGGAATTTTTGGCACAAAATCACTTTTTAGTTGATAACACGTGCAAAAACTTTCATGTTGAAATAACAAATACTCAACTCTAGGGAGGCTGTCAAAGTTGTGAGACGATTTTCCTCTTTGTTTCTCACAACTACACCTGTTGGTAGATTTGGAATATCATTTTTTTTGTGGGTCTTTTGGACTTGAGTTTTTTCAAATGTGTAAAAAACATAAAGATATTCCTACTCCAAAAATTTCATGCGAAAAAAAAAATTCTTCAATCCTTGGGAGGGTGTCAAAGTTGGCAGTAGTGAAACATTTCTTACAGCTACCCCTTGTTAGTAAATCTTGAATATATGTTTTTGTATCAATCTTCTGGCCTTGAAATTTGGTACACATGTTTTCAACATAATAATGATTCTGTTTCTAAAATTTCATGTTAAAATAACAATTTTCGAGCCCTCGGGAGGGTGTCAAAGTTGGCAGCAGTGTGGGCACTATCCCCTGGAATTGCACAAGGTGCCAATTTCAGTGTCACCCCACTGTATAGTAAAGGGTTAAAATCACTATATCTTAATTCTTCATTCACCTTACAAACAAAAGAATCTATAACACTTTCAACAATTTCATGAAGAAGGGGCTACAACACCATTGAGACTTTATAAATAAAGCCACAAGTTCCTTATTCATATACATTAAGAAGAAGTATAATGTTATTTTTATTATTTTTATTATTTCTAATGTTATTTTTATCATGATGTACAATTTATGTAATTTTTTCATATTTTTGGAGGATTATTTGTAATCAGCTTTATTCCAAATAATCATCATATTTTTCAAAATTACACCAATAATTTTGAAGACATCACATCACTTTAACCCTTTAACGTCCCGATTCATCACTGATTTCAAAGATCTGTTATAAAATGTTTGATGAATACCAAAAATGGAGTTGATGTATAAAGCAAAGTTGTAAATGTCAATGTTTAGATAACATCTGTATGGTTGGATTTATCATATTTTTTAATAAATATTTTAAATTATTTTTTCAAGGTTTTCTTTTGAAATTCAATTAAAAATCCCAAAGTAACACAAAAAAATTAAAAATTATTGTAATGAATTTGAAATAACATGCAATACGAGATGGTATCCTTTCCATTATTTGATTCTACTTATTTTGTAAAATCATGCTGAAGGTCTCACTTTTGGAACTAAGAATGAAACTTGACATCAACCACTATTGTTATTTTTCAAAAAATCACAATATCTTATTTTGAAGATCCATACCGTACAAATGGTAGTCAACTAGCACAAGAACCAAGGAAAATTTGGATGGATGAAAAACTGTACAGGATGTAGTAAAGAGAAGGATTTCAATATGTTCGTCGTCCATTATATGGACGCAAGCGCGTTAAAGGGTTAAACAAGTAGTATATGGGCTCAGTTACAAAAGATGTGAAATTGGTATCATTCATCAACTACGGTAACCAAATAATCTATACAAAGTGAAGGCTAGATTCTATGATCATAGGCCAATGCTTTAATTCCTAAATGCCCACAACCCTCTCCACATTTGGAGAATTGCAAAGATGTATTATTAAATGCAACTAAGAGGGATATTTTGAACTTGATGTGTGAATAAAAGTTGTGCATTATGAATTTTAGATTCTATCCATACTATTAGATTTATGATTGCTATCATCAATAATTTTGTATAAAATTTGAAACTTGAATTCATGGTTCTTTTGTAATTTGGTACAAATAAGATATTGATAATTTGTGAATGAAATTTGTTGAGATGGATTGAAATGTAATACCCTAAGTATAGTGATTTTTGGAGATTTTCTGGTTGCTTAATTTTATGAGTTGATTTTTTCAAGACCACTTTTGAACTAAGATTTTAGAATTTTTCAGTGAATCATTGAAACATGTAACAAGGGATAAAAAAATCACAAATCATCCTCTTTCTAATCAGTCCACACATGCATGAAGCTAACTTCCCATGAAATCTATAGTAAAATATACACACTGCAAAAAGTGCACGACGAATGAAAACTTGGAGTTTGATTTTGTACATCATCCAAAAAATGGACACTTCGGTAGTTAGGGGTTAACCCCTAAACGTTCTCACCCTTTTCAGATTTGGCAGTTTTCCAAAGATGCATTATAAAATGCAACTAAGAGGGATATTTTCAAGTTGGTGAATGAATAAAAGTTGTACGTTATGCATTTTAGATTCTATCCATACGGTTAGATTTGCGATTGCTATCACCAATATTTGTGTATTAAATTTCAAACTTAAAATTTAACACTCTTTTGTAATATGATTACAAATAAGATATTGACAATCTAATAATGAAATTTGTTGGGATGGGTTGAAATGTAATACTCTAAGTGTAGTGATTTTTGGAGATTTTTTGGTTACTTAATTTTAGTACTTGACTTTTTCAAGAGCACTTTGAGACTAAAATCTTCGAAATTTTGGGTGGAACACTACAACATGAAACGAGGCATAAAAATTTCACAAACCATCCCCTTTCTAATCGGATCACACATGCACGGAGCTAACTTCCCATAAAAGTTTCAATAAAAAATCCACGCTGCAAAAAGTGCATGATGGATGAGAAAACGAACTTCAAATCCGTACATCATGCAAAATATGCATGGTTGGGCATTTAGGGGTTAAAGGATGCATCAACCTTCAATAATTGTCATCCCAATAAGTGATAACATGTGTTGCAAAAAAATGTGCTTTGTAAAAGACCTGAATTTTTTTAAGTAGTGTTTATTTTTCATTTGTTCATTTGTTAAGAGGATTTAAAATAATTGACCTTTCATTCTTAAAAAATAGGCTCTACTAAATGATAACTCGAATGAAAATTGTGGTAAATGAATGAATTTTTTGAGACAAACATGAGGCTCATAGACAAGAAATGTATTGTATAGATCATAGCATAATAGAGTAATGGGAGCCAACACCCTTTTGCAATGGGACGACAATCTTGTTACAATTAGAAACTAAGTATACATGGCAATGATACGGTAGTCCCAAAATTCATCGAATACAAATGGCATTCCTTCATTACTTAAAAAAGTTGATCTAAGCGAAGATCCTTATTTGATTCAATTTTCAAGAGGATGCTCCATTGCATTGCTCTATTATGCTATGATTATGTTGTAGACTCATAGACTAGTAATGTAGAATTATCCTTTTTGGTTTTCCAATCTAAAAGCATCTCTATCTAAAAGCATTTTTTTTTAAAAGAAAAGAAAAAGAAAAAGAAATGAAGGACTCTCGTAGATAAAGATGTTTTTGGACTTGGTAATGGACAATCTTGTCTTAAATTCTTGACAAGTATAAAAGTGTTAACATTATATAATATTTACAAACTTCTTTTCTCTTTAGCAATGCCCAAAAGAACTAAGAGCAGATAGAACAACAATCACTTGGAAGAACCATTTGGAAGAAGATCATCCGATGCATCATAAAAAAATTCATCATATTGGATACACTAGAAATTAAAGTCTAACAATAAAATTTAAATTTAATTGGTTCAATAAATTAGGAGTATGTAAGAAAACTGGCTAGTCTTCTAAAAATATCGCCGAATATATACAAATGAACAACTTTGATAGTGTATTTTGTGTGAATAGTTTTAGATCCAGTTTTAGAAAAGCCACCTTTGAAGAATTCAAATGTTATTTCGAGTGAAGCAATGTCATTGTCAAAGAATTCTAAAGGTTTAACCTCTAAAAGGTCAAAATGGCTCAAACGACTATGATAAACAATTATTTAAAAAATTAGTTCAATTTATTTTCATTTAGTTTTTTTTATTAGTGCTCTAATTGAAAAATATTTTGATCATATAAATTTACAAAAGTCTTTTGTACAAATTTTCCATAAAGTGTGAACGACAATATTTTGTCATTTTTCGTTTAACCCCTAAACACTCAAACGACCATTTTTTGGTCGCTGCCCGAATTTAACGGGTTGCCTGGAACACAAAAAAATGTTTTAGAAAAAATAAAAAATATTTTTAAAATACCACATCAAGTCTACTTTCAAACGCAATTTGAATTGTGTCAATCCGAGTTAAACTCCACCCGAGAGTTTTTTTCAAAGTGGGTCACCTCAACATTGTCTTAGTGTTATAAAATTTGCTATTTGGCAAAAGTAATGAAGTTTCCTCCATCATTTTTTTTGCTTTTTTGAAGTTTACAATAGATAAACCAACTTTGACCAATCATGCTAAATTTTAAACTCTACAAGTGAAAATTATAATTTATACAAATTTTCAAAGGTTAATGCCTTTAAATTCATTGAAAAAAATTATAAAGTTATTTTTGGAATTTAGACAGTACGGATAATTATAGAGATGATGCCCTACATTTTGTCTATTGAACCAAACTTCATCAAACATATGGAAGGCACATATTATAACACATATATGTTTTGTCCAATACCCCTTGACGAGCCCCTCCGGCTTTTAGGGGTTAAAAAGTGTTCTAAGAAAGATATTTGACAATGCAAGTAAAAATATTAACTTGGAAATAATCACCATACATAATACTTTGAATTTCAAGCCTACTAAAAAAATGTTACCATAGCTTCCAAACAACTTGGGCAGCTTTCTACCTTATAATTAATTAAAGTGCAAAAAACTCGGCAAAAAACGGTTAGACAACACGAAAAATGATACATTAAATTAGGCAATAACATTATATATATTAAATGGACATTGTCATGCGATGGTGTCACGACCCGGATGTCACGTTTTCATCCCAAAATTTCATCCTATCACAATTCATCCAATACTTTACTTTCATTCATGTGTGAACTCCTAGTGTTTGTTTCTAAAGAGTTTCATGACGGGCTCTGACATACTACTATATATATTTAAAGTTTATTTTCGTTATATAAATTTATCAACAATGATATTTCAAAATTCAACTATATGGATGTAATCTATCTTGTAACCGAAAGAGTAGGATTGAATGAAATAGAATATGAAACTTAGTATTGCTTTTTTATTAGAGTTTTGAGTTTCATGCTCTATTTTACTCAATCTTCCATTCTTCCTGTTTTGGATTGGGATAGAATCCAAGACCTTGGAAGGGGTTTGAAATGGAATGTATACTCTTGGATTTCCAAGGTTGCAACTAGTTTAGGGTGTTTTCATGGTAGGGTGTCCAAAATGTGTAGTGTGACATTGCATAACAAGCGAAATGTGGCGGTGAACATTTTCTATTGGTCGTTGAAATTAGTTTTTTGGTAGAAAATTAACCATAGTGAAAAGGTATTCTAGGATTGTATGTAATCTGTTAATAATTCAAAAAATAATATATAATAGTATTTGGACAAAAATGTAATACATTGCATTCAATGATGTTGTTAGTAGTATAAATACATTATTGCCTTAATTGATACGTTTCATTGAAGATACAGTGATGGCAATAATTTTCTTCAATTCTCATAAGATAAAGGTATCGTATTCAAAAATATCCCAAAAGATTCTATGAGCAAGGTGGATATTAGAGGTTTGTGGCGGCAATTTTTGATCTTTTACATTAAACGCAATTAAAATGGCAAATTCCCAAAAAATAAATTGCGAGCTTGGTTAGCTAACTAAAACGGAGCTTGTGGTGTGGCTGGAATATGCATTCAACGTGGTTTGTAAGCAAATAAAATGACATCAGCAGGAATATTGAATAGATTATGAGAATATTTCAAAGATTCCAAAGTAATATACAATACTTTAAAAAGATTCCAAAATATTCCGTTTTACTATATTAAAATATTTTTGGTATTTTCCCTATTTATCATATTACGTCATTAATGCAAATGCTTTACAACATTGAAAACTCTTTTTTATTGAGAACTATGACACCCTAGCATGAAAATACCCTCTATCCGGATAAATTTCACTTTGCTTTTTATGCAACTTTTAAACTTGGACAAACTCACTACACCGAAATCACTATATACCGCGGCGCAAAGTATTTACCAGAGGCTTTACTAATAATTACTTTTTCAATATACAATGGTAAAATTTATCCAAATTGGATGAAGAATTGTAAGAATGGATGAGAATTTGTCCAAATAGATGAATGTATCCACACCATTCATCCACCCATAGTATACGGTGATTTCGGTGTATCAACTTCCAACCTTGATATCTTTCAATATTCTATATCTTCTGTTTTTTAAAATAATAAATTCTAAATCCACAAGGGTTCGAATTAGTCTAGAATGGTGCAATCCCGGGTGCAACGGATTCCATTGATGATTAAATATCTTTACTTATAGGAAGTCAAAAGAAAAACACAACATTAAAACTAAAGTTGAAATTAATTAATTTTTTTTGAATTAACCGAAAAGAACACAACTTATATGTTGTATTATGCCCTTAGTTTGTTTATTAAGTATAGTCATTCTGACAATGGTCAAAGGCATGGGGATTGCGTACGAATAATGGGGGAGTATTACAATGCCTTGGTGAATCTTTTCGTGGCTTAGGGAGGTTCAAGGTTCAAGGCCCCTGACAATTGCAGATCATTCTCATTGGCCAAGCACAAATACCGCATAGACTAGTTTTTTGCTATTTTGAACTCAAAAACAAGTCTATGCTTGGTTTAAGCGAAGTTTCCTCTTCAGGCAACTCTTTTTGGTTAACTCTATTTGAATTATCCAAAAACAAATTGGTTTTCAAGCAGAGTTCAAGTGGAGTTCTCTTCTTATAATTATAATCTCTAACAATTATTGTTAATGAATAGTTTCCATGGTTGGGGCTCTTGGCTTGAAGGAACGTGTGGAAACTCTCCTCTAGCATTTGGGAGTCACGAGTTCCACATCTCATGATGGTGTAGGGCCTTGCTTTAGATTATTCTCCAACTCACCATAAACTAGTTTTGCAATCTTTTCGAGCTCAAAACGATTCTAAGGTGAGTTTAAGTTTTCTTTCCACTTTGAGACACTCTTTTTGGTTAAGTCTATTATGATGATGTTTTTTGAAGACAGTGGGCCATTAGTTGCATGTGGATTGTGATTAATTTGTATCATAGTGATGTTTTTTGAAATGAGCCACTTGTTGCATGTGGAATGTGGTTAATTTGTATTATAGTGTTATTTTTTGAAGCTAGCCACTTGTTACATGTGGATTACAGTAGCAAATTTAAACTAACTGAAGGCAAATTGGAAATTCCTCCAAATGTAGTAAATAACTTGCTAAAGTCAATAGGCCAAAAGGGCAGTCACATCAAGTTGAAGAGACAAGGGGCATACAGTAGAAAGGACTGAATGAGCCCCATTGCACTGATTGCAGAATATGCAAGCACTGCTCCCAAGAAATTGTTGACCGATATCGAGGGTAGACAGTAATGCGGCATTTGCACCGACCTCCACAGAAGAGCCAAGCAATTGATGTGCCGAAGGTAGCACGCTCTAGAAGTCAACTAAATTCGGAGTGAACGGATCTAGTGCACGACTTTTGCTTCCGAGACTTTGGCTGTTACTGGTCACAGCCAGCCTGGTCAACTGGTGCAGAATAATTTGCTACCTGCTTCTAAGAAGTTCTAAACCAGGCGTACCTGTGAACAGTTCCTCCGCGTACGTAGTGTGCACAATGAACTTGAACGCGTAGCCCTACGGCCTGATCGAACAGGCTTTTCTGAACAGGCTTTCCCAGGTGCTTATATCGATCGACGTCGAAAGATCTATACTACCACATTCTGATGTTCCTCTAAGTTGCTCTACGGTCCGCTTGTGTTGCATTTGCTAGCTTGTTTGAGTTGGTGTGACCAATCTGATCTCGTTTGTACTACATTTGGGCAATTGAGCAGAGGTTCAGATCGAGATCTGTCGTTTCAGGAAATCAAGTCGATCGATATATATATCGAAGATGGCGAAGGAATTGCTTCGGGTTTCAGCTTTAGTAGTACTGGTTGCATTGTGTTTGTCGATGTGGTCACTGCAAGTGAATGCTAGCATTCCTGCTCCAGCTCCATACATGCGCGGGTACGCTCCATCTCCTGGTCCCTCTATATATTCCGGTGGCCCTGCATATGCTCCGGAGTACGCCCCAGTCTACTCTCCTGTAGAATCTCCCATTGTGTCGCCTCCGGTTTATGCTCCAAGCTATGGGCCCAGCGTGACCTATTACTACCCGAATTCTGCTCCGGGGCCCATGTCAGCGTGATGACCAGCACGAAGATCAATGCCGTATGCGCAACTTCTTCAATTTGCAGTTCTTGCTTCCAGTTCTGCAGAGCTGCTAAACTTGTGAATGATGGCGTGGCTATGAGTGTTTAGATTCTACCATTGTATTTGTGACAGCAGCTTCGCCAGCAATTTTGCTTTGATAAAGTAAAGTGTCTACATTAAGTAGGGTTGTTTTGGGTCGTTTCAAAGTATGTGTGGATCATTTCAAAACATTTTAGGGTTGATTTAGGTCGATTTGATCTATTCTATTGTATCATTTGAAACCGTGTTTGGATTATTTTGGAACGTTTTGAGATTGTTGCAAGTCAACTCTGGTTTGTTTCAATTTGAAGTGTTCAGTATGTTTAGATATGGATTTATTCTCATAATGAAAAATGGCCATTTTAATGAAATATGGCTATTATTTCAAATTTAACATTCTTCAATCTTTGATAATATAGTTACTTGATGGAATATATTTGCAGTTCTTGCAATGGAGTTTAATCACATTATTATATATATTTCTTTACCAGGTACTTGAAATTTGTGTATCGTTGTATAGAAAATTAAACCACATAATTCAATTAATTGTCCTATGTAGAAATCCTCTAGACTAACATTTTTAATTTAACAATTTTGAGTTGAAAATAATATTTGTTTTGCAAATAAATAAATTTTAAATCAGAAAATATGTTTAATTTGATTTCCGGGAATGATTATTGAAATTTACATATTCTTCTTAAACCCTACAAAGTGGATGCAACAACTATTCAAATTGCATACTGTAGATTATCTATGGTTATTGATCACACCTATGCTTATAATTTCATCAAAATATTTCAAACACCATTCAAAGTAATATCTTCTACATTTGGTTGTTAGGTTGATTATTTTTCAAATTGAACTACACATTAGAGTTATCTTTAGTCACCTTGAGTTTGAATAAGAGATTGTGAATTTTGCTTTAAAATACTCTTATTTGATCACCCAAAATAGTTAAAAGGTGTGAAAGAGCTTGGTGGTCTTTCATGTAAGAGCTTGATGGTCTCCAAACTCATGAAAAACTAGTTTAACCGTCAAGAAAGACAGCTAAACTAGTTTTCCTTGAGTTTGAAGACCACCAACTCTTACACATCTAATAATGAGAGACCACTAAGCTCTTCTATACCTTTTAACTATTTGGGGTGATTAAATGAGAGTATTAAGCAAAATTCACGATATCTTATCCAAACACAAGGTGACTTTAAGAATAACTCTATTGTAATTATACTAAATCTTTTGTATAAGCACTTATAAATTTTATTCATAAAGTTATTTCAATGAAAAGATCCAAAAGTTCTATGATTCAATATTGTGAGTTACAATAATTATTGTACTTTCAGCTTTGGAATCTTTTTAAAAATAGAGATGAAATTGACAAACAAAATTATTATTCTAACGATAACAAACACACTCAAGCAAAACAATGAATTCTCTACTTTTTGTCTACATGTGAAGAATGATTTTTGTTTAAAATCTTTAACACTTAATAGCCCCCAAAAAAACACTCCTATCAATTATATCCAAAATATGATACACGAAGTTATCCAATGAGATGTGTATACCTCATGATGTATACTTATAACATGTTGAAATGTGACAGTCATTGTAAACTCATAGTAAACTCATGTAAGAGATTGGGGAGAAGAATAAACTAGGAGCTTTTGAGGCAAAATACATTTTGGCTGGTTAAGATTCCATTGTAATATTTGTTTCTTTATCACAAGATGAACCAATTTAGAGCAAGTCCAATAATGTATAAACATGTTGACCTAACGCTAAGGAACCATTCATCATCCCAACAACATTGATGCCAATGCCAAAAAACCATTCAACGTCCTTTCACAGGGGTTCCAAACATTTTTCCTAGAGTAAAAAGTGGATGGTTTGGCTTCATTTTTTTACCCCATTTAGCACTGTGTCCAAAAGTGTAGATTGGGAGTCAGGGGTCAAATTTTGACTCCCTTTCTAGAACCTTTACCAGGGTAAAACATGATTTAAACATGATTACATCGTGCTTTTGACTGGCATGGGGGCAAAAAAAAACTGCCCAGGGTAAAAATCCCTCATTTTTACCCCCACTTCAAATTTGGCCCTGGGATCAAACTGTGAGGGTTCCCTGTGTTCCATTTGATTCGTACAACTCTCTTCGCGTGTGCGTTTTTCTTGGCACTAAATGCAATGAAGAGTTGTGGGGGAGTGAGCAGCCAACGGTTTGCTGATAGCATGACGAGGCGCGGTTTAAGAGCGTTGATAGCAGAGATGAGGCCAACGCAGAGACTGCCTATGTTGACATCGCGGTTACCACCTACTTGTATGCCACTATTAGCGGGAATGTGAGCCGTAGACAATTGGTGATAATAGGACCTATGGTGGATTGCAACATAAATCTTGGATGTTGGGTAGACATGCAACTCCTTCCTCCTAAGTTCACGTTCCTTCAAATTAAAATAATGTTGGATCCATGTTTTGATTGAAATCGATGGGCATGCTCTTAAAACCTTGCACAAAAATCACGAAGCATCAAGTGACCAAATTACCGCACTTTAGAGGCAGCTTCGGCAAAAAACAATTCCAAATAATAATGCTGATTTAAAAAAAAAATTATGCTGCCAATTTGCCAAAAAACCATGAAATAAAATTAGATGAATGACGAAATATCCTGAAATCCAACATATGAATCGAAAATCAAATAAATTAAAAATGTTGAGAGTGATCACTTGAAGTCCACTAGTTCTTCACGAGCCCCTTGCATACTTAATAATAGGCATAAGTCAAACCCATCGTGGAGCACAAGGCTGGTAGTGACCAGACAAAGTTAATCCTCATCCCAACAGGACTCATTCCAACTTCCTTCTCGTCCATAGGTACTCTTGAGCACAACTCCAACTTCTCATTTGCCGTTGCACTTGTCATAAGGGTTTAGGGTTGCGGAAGAACCTGAAGATTTGAAGTTCTTTGAAGGCGGAAGCTACTTGAGGGAGGTGGAAGCTGGTTGAAGGCGGATGTTGGTTGAAGGCGGAAGCTGGTTTAGGAAGGCGGAAGCTGGTTGAAGGAGCCGGAGGTTTTATAGTTGCGGCCGCTGGGTGTTGCAGGAGGCTGGACGAGGCGATCAACAACTTGCTTCCCGGAGACGATTGTAACCTGGAGGTTTTGAGGTACGCTCTGGAGGTTGGAGGCGACCAACAGGTATGCTCTAATTCCTCACTCCTTTACTTAACGGTTGTTCTTCATTCCTCCAACATTCTTTCTTTGATTTTATTTTTTGTTTGCTCTTGGTCTCTTTTCCTTCACACTTTGCTCAGTGCTTTGTTTGTCATTTGCCTGCAGGGTTCTTATCGAAGATGATATAGTACGAGGACAAGGCTATTAGTCTTGGTAAGAACTAGAATTCTAACATTTTTCATGTTGATTAGAACATTTTACATTTCAACATTTGAGATCTAAAATCAATCTTTTTCCCTAGGTATTTGTAAGAATGAACATACCTTTTTCTGGCGCGATCTTTCATGGTAGTAACAATAGATCTTTTGTTCTCTGTTGTAACATATGCGTTATTTAACTAAATATGGACAGTCCAGAGTCCAGGAATAACAAACAGCCATAATATATCGATCAACCGGTAATGCACCGAGCGAGGGCACGAAGCGATGGATACCCCGATGTAATGGGATTGAAGGAGTTTCCTAAACCCTAAACCTTGGAAATTCAGAGTGAAAATTTTCAAACTTCTAAAATTCTTCAATTGAGTATGGGCACCAAGATCTCCTAGCCGATACATTGATTTCTGAAATACTTGAGTAAATGTGTGCTTACCTTAAAGATAAACATATAATATTCTGAGAATTATGGGGAGATCCCCCGGTGATTGACTATACTTACATGAGAGTGTCTGGAAATAGAGCGAGTCTAAAACAACGAAACTATAATGAAGTGCGCTTCTTTATCTTACGTGTGAAAGTGGAGAATGTAAAGTATCGATTCCAGTAACATGATTCAAAAATAAAACGCCCCAGCACATTTGTCGAGCTCCACGTCGCCTCCAACACCTCACAGGTATCCTCTGCAGAGCATTAGATGCAGGAGCATACTCACTGCAGAGCATTAGATGCATCTAAGGAATTCTTGTCTGTTCCTGCATATCCTCTCCAGAGTATGAGATGCAGGTACATACAAGAATTCCTTAGAATAAGAACAAAGAGTTCCCTGTAAACATGGGGCGACCCCCCGATCTGGTCCACTGATAGTCTGCGAAAAATCAAATGGAAATAATACACATCGGTCGATCCCCCGGTCCTAAGTAGGACATTTAGTGCATGGAGAACAAAGAAGTCCAGTATGCAGATCACATGGGGGGATCCACCGATCCTCTACAGAGCATCAGATGCAGGAAGAGAAAATAATTCCTCAGAACAAAACCACAGACACCAGTCACCATGCACTAGCTTCATGGACGGGGTACCAGAAAATGACTTCTTCTTACTAGAAGATCTCCATAAAGAGTAATGAATAAAAAAAAAAACCGCCACAGTAGATCGCAGGATCCCATGGGTCGATCCCCCGATCCGAAGTAGGAAATTCAGTCCATTACGAATACAGAACTCCAGTATCCTGTCGAAATGGGACGATCCACCGATACTCTTCGGAACATCAGATGCAGGATAAAATAAGAACGTCTAAAAAGAAGAACACAAAGTTCTCATTACACACCGGGCGATCCCCCGACCCGATGACAGCACTGATCGCTGTAAGAGGAATCGGCCGGCAGGCGACAGCAGTAGTATAATTACAATATATTCATAAAACAAATGTACATGCTCCTCACCAGTGAGCAAAAGGCCACCAAGCTGGGAACCAAAAAACATACAATACTTCACAACATCAAAATTAAAATACCCTGGTGCCTCAAAATTCGCAATACTGGTATGAGCAGGGCAAAACTCTATCACGCGCAATCCTGAAAGCAGCCGGTCGTATCCCAAAATCAAACGCCAGACGAGTAATCCGGTTGAGGGTGGCAATGTGAATTCTAAGCTTGGCGGTTGCTCCCCACCGATGCGGTATCCAAAGCTCCTGCCTCATCGTTCTACTCCGTGATGTGGAGAGATGTATCCGATGATATGTCAATGACTTCGTTCCTTGTGCTTTTAGGTGTTGATGTCCAAGAACAATCGCAGAAATCAAGGAGCACGCACCCGTAAGCCTGGTATATCACAGACACGGCCCGAATCATATCTGAGGATGGACGATTCACAAGGTCGGAAACATCATCCCATGCAATGTCAAAATGAGCCTCCACACGTGCCATCTCTAGAGTATAGTTGTAGTTCCAGTGCCAGGGCTCGCCACTAACAAGCCCTTGCAACAATGGATGAGGAGGAAGACGACCAACTGCATCAGAATTGTAGACAAACCACAGGTATCCAGTCAATGCACCCCGAGTCCCTGGATGAGGATGGAGAGGTGACTCAGCTTGGGGAGGGAGTCTAGGGTCCATGGAGATGGCTACGCAGATGATGCAAAGATATGGAGGAGGCCAGATGATGAACAACAGAAGCAAGGGAGGTGACTGAGGAAGGGAATGCAGTGAATGGTGAAGGAGAAGAAACTCAGACATCCAGATATAAAAGTCTTGGAAGAGGGGAGCTCACACTTCAAAAGAATTGCACTCTCATATGAGCCGCCATTCTACACAAAGTACGTAGATTACCCTACAATAGGCTATGTACGTAGCCCTCTCAATTGCATGCAATCACAATGACGGCTAATAATTGTCCCCAATTGTATTCAAATGCAGATCTAATTCCCAAAATTCATGATAGACAATTATACATATGAAATCTCAGTACTACACATCCATAAGTGAGAGTAAATAAAAAAAGAAATAGACTATCTTTGATTCTGGTAAGACTGGCTAATAGTCAAGGTTAATATTAGTGGACAGTAACAGCAGGATTCCTAAAGTACAGATACAAACTCAGAGAAGCGCCAAATTACCTGATATATTGTGGACCTGCCCTCGTTTGCAACACAGTACAATATTCTAGTAGTAAGTGAACCACGATGAGAAGCACCCACAGTAGACAACTCTAAGCAGGTGCAACCTGAGAATTTGATCCCGCGCAAGCAAAGCAATGCACAACAGAATTAGAATCTCAAGAAACTTGGCTGCTAAAGTAAAATCATCAAGTGAGTGCATACAAGTAATGAACACGACGACATAATGCGAATTTAAACAGAGAAGCATGCCAGTGATGCATATACTACGTCGTCTGCTGGATGCCATGTGGAGAACTCAGTGGACAACATTACACTGTGGTGGCTCTGGCCCAAAACCCTAAACCTGCCACAAACCCTATTGCACAAAACATCTAACAGCAAAGAAAAATGAACATCCCATCCAATGAGGTAAAGAACATTAAGTTCAATAATATAAAATCACATGGATTTATAGTTGAGATATAATTACATTCCCCACAATATGTAATACGGTTGGGTGCAAAAGTACTGTACTACATAAAACCCTAAAACGCCAAAAAGGAAAACACAAAATAAATCCACACTAAACCCCGAAAAGTGAACCCAAGTCCACGACATCTCGGCGTGAACGACGGTAGTAGGTCGTCAGAAAAATGACATAGTGCTCATCGGGGGATCCCCCGATGATGCACCACCCAGTTGCACTGTCACGGAAATCCCAGTCAGGGATCTGCAATGTTCGCTCTCGTCAAGTTGTCTAACGCACGAGCTTTATCCCTCTTGGGTATGGTACGTGACTTTGGATTAGCGATCCTAGAATAAGACGCGTACAATACAGCAACAACGTCGATCCATTCGGGACGGCGGTCCTCCACAACCCACTTAGCTGACTAGCAATTCTCATACTTCTTAGCCATATCTCGTGCTGCGTTCTGGGGCTCCCAGTACTGGATAAGGAACTTTCCATATTTATCGTCCCCTTCATCCCTACACACTGAAGACACAGCCCTTCCCATCCACACAGGACACACTACTGGGTTTTCAGGTCTGAGAATGACCCACCAGAGAGGGGCGATCTGGCACCAGGGATTAAATCGTTCTTCGGGCCGTTCGTTTGCTGGCCCGTAGTACGCCTGAGGTTCTTCGTCCTCAGGAGTCTCGTCGAATGGTAACAGAGTCAAGCGTGGGATGGTCAACGACGGCCCTTTCCAATCGTGTAGGGGCCAAAAGCCCTCCACAAGGCGCGACGGTGTTGGCGGGAGAGGCTTCTGTAGCTCATCGAGAACTCGAGACCAGTATTGCACATAAAGTTTGAATGCAGCAGCAAACGTCGAGCACCTTCTCCGACCACTCTCCCAGTACTCAATGTACTTGTGGATTCCGTGCATCATGAAAGTCTGCCTCTCTGTCGCCTTTGCTGCAGACTCTCTTGCCTTCTCCTGATTCCCCGTTGCTGATGGAACTTCGCTGCCCCACATGTGCTTGAAAGGGACTGGGTTTAACGGACCATACGGTAGTAACGGGCGCCCGTTGTCATCCTCTTTCCAAAGTCGAATTGCTGGCTTGTTCTGCGGTTGCCACTCGGTATCCACTGCAGATTTCTTCCATCTCATGACCGGCCAGCCGTCAGAGTCAACATAGAATTTGAAGAGGTGCATGTCGCCAAGTCCAATTAATCGAGTTGCCCCATCGCATTGGAAGCCTTTGATATAGGACTTGAAATCTGCAATCTCCTGCACAAACTCTGGCAAGAATGACAATTCCTGGGACTGCATGAATGCCTTCATGAGGTCCGCTAGCACAAAAGTATTTTTGTTTTTGAGTGCCTTCGATAGATGGCTGAAATACGCATCAATATCTTCATGGGTATGTCCCACCAAAAGGAACCCCGCCTGGATTTCCTTGAACACCCCCTTTGCCGTGAGCAATGATAGAAAGGCCATCAGGAACTGGTTCTTGTTGTCCTTCGTGGAATTATCTAACTGAAGATACAAGTTCGGAGGAAGTCGGGATCGGCCAGTACATTTGTCTGGATCCATCACCGTCAAAGCATCGATGCACCTGGACTTTCCGCGTAACAATGTTTCAAATAGAGCATTAGCTGGGGGATGGGGAAAAAGCGCCCGTGATTCTCGGAGAGGTGGCTCTAAAAGCTGCCTGAATAATCTTGCAAGAGAAGAGATGGTGGCATTGGAATCGCACGGCCAGCAATCGGGTCAGTAATGCGCGTACGCGCCGTCGCAGTGGCCATGAGCAACCATTCCAGTAAAGTTCATGGGAAGCTGGCCCAAACCGGAGGTTGCCTTTGTTGTAGTCCGCATCCTTGGAAGAGCTGTCTTCGCTGTATCCATTTTGTCGTGAATTACGCAAAGAAATTCCTGCGGATTTCGCTTCGATTCTTCTCGCCAAGTAGCGTAGAGTCAACGACATGATGCCTGATGATTCAAATGCGAGGTTCATTGTTTTAGAAATGAAACATACTCGGGGCTGCCCTTGGGACACCTTAGAAGAAATTGCTGAAGTGTGTCGCACTCAGTACATTTGGCAAAACTGCTTCCAACAGGTTTGATAGCAACGTTGTTGAACATGCCTTTCTTGATCCGGCTAATTGCAGACTGACTGACCGGCGGAAGGCCGTAAGACACGTTTGTCTGTGAGTAATCATAGTGTATAAGTTAGCTTACAAAACAAATGAATGGCAATTATCGTAATCACGGACACAATTCCATGGAAGCATCGGGGGATCCCCCAATACCAATAGTAAAAAGCTCATGGAACGTACCTCATTTGCATCAGCGTGGATTCGAGTCCAATTGTTTCCAGACGGAAGATACTTCAAAGTATCCATTCGCTTGTGCTTTCCTGTTCCACGCATCTGGTTAGGCATTTGATCAGCGTTCTCAGCCACAATCGCCGCAAATGTGCCCATGGCCTGAACTATCCCAATCCGGGGCCGCTTGCAGCCTTTATTTCCATGTTGACCAGAAAGTACACCTTCATTGTACTTCTCCATGTAAGAATGGAATGTGGACTTGGCAACACCATGAATTTTATACCAAGCCGTTGCGCAAACCTCACTTCCCATTAGTGTAATATACTTAACTCTCACCCCCTCCTTTGCGTGCATCTGTCCTCCAGCCGCGATAGCATACTCACGACGATCCTCATAACTCTTCAGATAGAACAACTGTCTGACAGAGCGAGTATCAGCCTAAGGGAATACCTGGCAGCATCGAAAACTGCAACACTTCTCAGCGCTGACCAGTCTAATCTCAGCCTCTTCCGTCTTCTTGGTATACATAGATACCTTTGGATCTTCACAGCACTTTCTGTTGAGAAATCGATACGGAGCTTTCTGAATTCCTCCGAGATATGCGTCAGGGTCGACAACCTCAGGAAGTGAAGCAAAGTGAAGAAGAGTGGCATTGAGACTGCGACCACCGAAAGCAAAAAAACAATCTAAAATTGGCCACTTCTGATGCGTCATGATCGTCATTACGTCACCGTCCATTACTTGAAGGACAGTGACCCCAACAAACCCATCGTCCAAAGTATTGTCCTGGAAATGATCCGTCGGCAAGCAGCAATTGATTCTTCCCGACGCCACAACCCATCCATTCTCCGCCTTCTTCAGGATTTCATGCCCCACCCACTGCGATCTTGCAAGGAAGGGATAATCCGCGTTGGCGACATCCTCATCGATCGGGGGATCGCCCGATGGTATGATCAAATCGACAACTTTCCAGAGAACAGTCTTATCTAAGGCTTGGCCAATCACACTAATGCCAAGATGTCAAGGATGTAATGGCAGAGTTTTAAACTCTGGAAAAATCTCAGATGGCCGTAGCAGAACATATTCCTGAATATCATCCGGATAACACACTCCAAGCCAGATCCCAGCTGGTTGAGCTTCAAGGATAAAACCGGAACCGACCTCACCGATATCGGGATATAGGAGTGTGACGTCCATCCCATTGCGGAGCTGAATTCCGGGTGCAGACCTGGCATAGATCGAGTCAGAATTCGAGCCGCTCCCAGAGGCCATGCCCCGGCGTCAGAAGGTATCGGGGGATCGCCCGATGGTGTTCTGCAGCCCCTACCCCCAAGGGAGATCGGGGGATCGCCCGATGCTTGTATGCAACAAGTAGTCCTATGCAGGATGGGGGGATCTCCCGATGGTGCTATGTAACCTGCGGCACTGAGGAGTATCGGGGGATTGCCCGATGCTGGTCTGTAACCCGGAGGCCTAAGGTGGATCGGGGGATCGCCCGATGCAGATATGCAAACTGTAGTTCTGAGTAGGATCGGGGGATCGCCCGATGGTGGTCGGCAACCAGCAGAGCTCAGGTGCATGGGGGGATCGCCCGATGCATGTCTTGAACACGTAGTTCTACGGTGTATGGGGGGATCGCCCGATGCTGGTCTCCAGCCTGACGTCCTGAGGTGGATCGGGGGATCGCCCGATGCTGCAGCGGCCTCAATAAAATGATTCGTGGATGGGGGGATCTCTCGATGCTAATCTGCAAGCTTTACGTCTGACTAGCATCGGGGGGTCGCCCGATGTTTAGGTTGGTTGTGCTACACTTCCTGCACATAGTGTATGGGGCGGTCGCCCGATGTCTTAGAACGAGAACAATACCACCTCAACTTTGTGCATCGGGGGATCGCCCGATGTATCAATACTACATGTATTCCTAGTCTGAGAGTTATCATCGGGCGATCCCCCGATGATATAAACTCGGGATGGTATCCGTACATGTCCACGTCATCACATCTCTATAATTTTGACATTGCAAACTGATGATTTATACAACCACTTGGAGGAAAGACACAATTCACTGTTGATTGAATGGTTTAGAGACTACTAGTATTTCTAAATAGTGGAAGATGTATTAAGATTCCGCGAGTCCTATCATAATATTCCAAGCTGTTGGATGTAAAGGCCTACAATAATTTGAACAATATTGGAGTTTTACTAGCGCTCAACGATGACAATTCTGCTATTAATACTGGAGCTGGGTAAATTTTTGCTATACTAGTGCTGCATAAATTTCTCTCATACTGAAATTGCATAAACTGAATGGTTTTACCTGTCAGTGAAGACAATTTGACTCATGATTTGCCCGATACATGCTAACTTAAACAGTTATCACATTTCTTCAGCGGTGCGGCTAAAACAATTTAGATTTCACTAAGTAAAGAATATGTAACTGATGTAATGTGATTCATATAGTGACTCTTACCTCGATATATCAGAATGTGGGGTGACGCTTCCAAACTCAGCAGCAACAGCAAGAACAGCATCAACAGCAGCAGTAGCAGCTGCAACTGAAGCAACTTATAGCAGCAACAGCTGCAACTCCACCAACAGCAGCACCAGCAGCAATTGCGACAACAGCAGCAGCAGCAGCAGCAGCAAACGACGATGGTAGCAACAGAATGAAACTTGAAACTGGAAACTTGAAACTGGAAACTTGACTCTGAAAGTGAAGTGAAACAAGAAGACAACCTGAAGTTTTGATGAAGTGATGAGAAATTTAGCGGGAGAGAGTGTGTTTTTTATATTCTTTTCCGCTTTTAAAAAAAGGACGGAGCCGTCTTTTATAGCTAGGACATTGGGAGATAAATTTAATAAGCATATTTACAAAACATGGGAGTCGCCGTCAACCGCACTTCGGCTTAGGTCATGAGTGTCATGTACGAGTACGAGTACCATGGCTCATATTTCAATTCCTCATAGTCATTGCACCTAGGAAGTAGTCTCCTTCCTAAGAGTAATGCAGAAACGGAGGGAAATTCCCTGGCAATGGCCCGAGGGACAATCTGTAAAATCCATTGTAAGCCTTTTTTAACCCTTAACTGCCCAACCATGCATATTTTGCATGATGTACAGAATCAAACTCCGATTTCTCATCCATCCTGCACTTTTTGCAATAAAATTTTTTTACTGAATTTTATTATGGGAAGTTAGTTTTGTGAATGTGTGATCCAATTAGAAATGGGATGATTTGTGGAACTTCATGCCTCAGTTTAAGTTGTATTGTTTCACCAAAAAATTTGAAGATTTTAGTCTAAAAGTGCTCTTGAAAAGGAAAGCTCATAAAATTAAGCAACCAAAAAATCTCCAAAAATCACTACACTTAGAGTATTACAATTTAACCCACCACAACAAATTTCATCCACAAATTGTCAATATCATATTCCTAATCAAATTACAAAATAATTTTGAATTTTATATTTCAGAATTTATAGAAAAATATTGGTGAAAGCAATCGTAGATCTAACCATATGGATAGAATCTAAAATTCATAGTGTACAACTTTTATTCATATATCAAGTTCAAAATATTCATCTCAGTTGCATTTTATAATTCATCTTTTCAAAACTGCCCAAACTGGACAAGAGCGAGGACGTTTAGGGGTTAAAACTTGATTGTGTATGAGAGTACTTAATTTTCTGAGGTTCAGGGTTTAGGATTTAGGGTTTAGGGTTTCGGGTTCACGATTTAGGGTTTAGGGTTTAGGGTTTAGGATAAGGTAGGACCTTTGAAAATTAATCTAAGAACTAACATAAATGGAATATGACACAATTAATATGTATGAATTTAGGGGCACAAATAGAACTTAGAAGATTACAAGTGCTACAACATGAATTCGCTGCTGAGAATATTTCACAATTATAAATGGGATATTATTTCACAATTATAAATCATGGAATATTCGCTTTAATTAATTCCATAATATTTAATTAATAAATGGAATATTTGCTTTAATGAACATAAATGGAGTGAATATTCCACAATTAATATGTATGAATTCCACAATAATTAATATTCCGCAATTAATAGAACTGAGAAGATTACAAGTTAGCATTTCACATTGTACTTCGAAGCTATTCTTTCCTTCCCTATTCATGAAAGACAGTGTTAGTATCACTGTTGAGACTTTTTGCTATATGGTGCTTGTCTTTTCGCAGACGTTGCCCTCTAGGAGAATCCTTTCGCCTTCATGATTTTACACGGTAGTCGAATTCAGTCTGTGGTCAAGCTGCAAGTATGCGGTGATCTATCGGAGGATCCTCCGTTGGCCAAAATCCTTCTATATCCACCATTTGCTGATTTCTGGAGTTTGTGAATTTTGTAATAGGGTTATTCCAAAAATAGATAAATCATACATGATTCAAATTAGAAAACAATGATTATTAATCAAACATAATACTCATAATTATGATTCATGACAATTCAGTACTCCATGACATGAAAGACTTCATTAGTGAATGATTCTAGAATGTTCATTATATCTACAGTCAACTTACAAGAAAGTTGTGTTTTCAATTTTTGCATGGCAAATTTAAGCTATGGTGACAAGTTTGCTTAAAAGCAACAACATCACTCAATGGTCCAAGCTATTTGCAACTTGTGGACTCAATTATTGCCCTAGATTCATAGATAATTGTGCAATCATCATCCATAATTTATGTCATGATTCATGAAACTCATCACTCATGAATAATTATCATGACAGATACTCATCATTCATGTATAGCATCAAAACATCTCTTAGAAATAAATAAATTATAATGAAGAATTATAAATTGAGTGAGAGAAACTCTCAATAATTGGCAACACTTGCTACTTGAATCAGAAACTTGAGAGCGATATTTGAATTTTAAAATGTGTAGAAAATATTTTAAAGTACCATGACTCGGTGTACACGGTGACGGTACAAACTAGTGGGAAGCAAACTTATTATCGAGATTGATAGCGGTGTAGACCGTCACCTATCACCGAGCCATTCGTTAATTTTGTGATAAGTAAAATAATTCAATTTGTCGAACTTACTAAATAATTATAGAAAAATTAGTTTTTGGTTAAGTTTTTACTAGGTTAATTTACCATGGTTTGTAGTAAATAAGTTAATAGTAAATACGTTAATAGTAAATACGCATGTAATACCGTAATTGATTAATACGTTTAATTTGGAAAATTATAAACGAAAAGGTGACTTGACGGCCTCCACGTGGCCGCACCTCAGTGGTGGATTCTGGTGGCTTCGAGGCCGACTGAAGTTGACATGGAAGTGATTTGACATGTGCAAATGATGAAAAAGATAGCAGCGTACCTAGCGACTGACCCCTCTCGAGTTCGAGCAAGGGCTCGTGCAATCTAAGCCCTTAGTTGTGATGGACGGCCACGATAAATCTCACATCTACAATTCTTGTGATGAATTTGGATTAATATGCACTATGAAATGGGGTCGTTGCAAGCTACGGTCACTCAAACTTTTTGTCGCGGTCTACACTTTTGTGCACTTACCCAATCTTTGGAAAATCATCAATAAATATTGGAATGGAATTTTGTGACGAAACAAATTGCATTGTTTCTATAATTCTAAAGTTACGATGTCTACCACAATAAATTTTGCAAAATTTCAATTTTTCTGGAAATGAAATAATGGTTCAATTTTAGAGGTGGGATATGAAATGCATTTTTCATAAAACCTAGCTAAGGATGTTATGTAAAAAAGGCTCTAATTACCCTTGTTTGGTAAAAAACAGAAAAGGCTATTGAGTAATGCCCAAAGTCTTGAAATTAACTTAACAATTGCTAAAGTGAAAGTATTAGCATAAACCCTATTTGGGATGGTGAAATTTTTGATCTAATTGAAAGTTGAGAGGTGCGCATTACTACGCTAGTGCACGAGCTGCACGGCCTTTAGCTGCACAAGCTGCACTCACCACTTGGTAGACCGTAGCTTGCAATCACCCAATGCTATAATTTCCATTATTTGATTCCACTTATTTTAAAAAATCATCTTTAATATCTCGCTTTTTGGAACTAAGAATGAAACTTGACATAAACTACTTTTGTTAATTTAAAAAAATCACATTATCTTATTTTGAAGATCCATATTGTACATATAGTAGTCAACTGACTTAAGAACCAATAGAAATTTGGATGGATAGAAAACACCATTGCAAACGGTAATGGGGCGCATTAGAAAGCATCCAACATCTAGAATATAGATGTTGGCGCGTTAAAGGGTTAATGATAAATGAAATTGAATCATTTAAAGTAAAAAAGAATGTACATGCAATATGAATTTAGTTGAAAATTGTACTTGAATCCATTTCTAAAAGTGTAGTTGACATTAATTTTAGCACCTAGTGGAAATATTCATTTTGTTGGAATTAAGTTTTTCATGTGGTAATTAAGCTACTTATGAGGGAAGTGATAGACCAAGAGTCTATGACTTCAAGTTAGTTAGAACACCAAAATACTAGTCTAGTTAGTCTGTACATATTCTTAGAATGTAGACAGACGGTACGAGGATTATAAGGGCCTCTTTCTATGTATGGGGGCAGTGGGTGGCCGGTCCTTAAAAGGAGGAAGCTCCACCGAAATGGGTGGAAACAGGAGGATTCAAGAGTATATATTTCATTTGTCTCGAAATGGGTGGAGCATGGGTAGTTATTGAGACCTCAATTCTTATCTTCTAATCGGATAAACTAATTTTTTGAACAATGGTTTTGATATTTTTAATCTTTTTTTTTATTGCGTCCATTACTATTACCTTGAGCAAAAGATTTATTTTTTTATTTCTATTTCTTGCCACAAGTGATCTTTTAGCAGTGAAATTACATCTTTCATTTCTTAACTACTCGTAAGCATGACTTTCGAGTACCTCAAATACATTTTAGGCATTAAAATTGACAAAATGTAGAATGCAGCCATGACTCTAAGCACTAATTTTTTTTTAAATTGCACATATGTGTGCCTAATGGCATATTAAGGAACCCAAGGTATTATTTATATATTTGCATACTTGAACTATCACATTTTATGATTTATAATATTTCATAAATAGTCATCAATATTAGGGAGGTATGACAATAATTTCAATATAATTAGATGATATTTTAAACATTTACAAACTTTATCATCATTACATTAATAAGTTCTAGACTTTAGGTAAACAATGTTTATTATGTGACTTGCCACCCACTTAGAGTGATCACTACTAAATACCCAGACGAATCGACACATATATTTACAGACTGCCTCAACTGCCTATACAATCTAAACACACACATCAAACATCCAACCACACACAACAATCACGTGGATAAAACCATACTAACAAGCATGGTAGAAATGTTAAAAACTCGTACTCAACCCACCACATTCCACAAAGTCAAAGCACATATAAACATTAAAGGCAACGAACAAGCGGATAATCTTGCAAAAATGGGAGCCAGAAAAGAATACTTCAGAGCCACAAGTTCATATGAATCTGCACATACTACACCATTTTATTTTCAAAAAGATATATGGCCAGGACCTATAAAACGGCCAGATAAATGCCCCGTCAGATGTCTCCAAACATACCTAGCCAAATACGACCAAGAAAATAACCTTGAAGAAATGGCAATCGAATTCCCAAACATTAGCAAATTGACCATGAACCCAAACATCGATAACGAACTATCCAACACATTTTGGTCTAATCCTACAATCACTGACTCACAAAAAACAATCATATTAAAACTTTGTATCGGCCAATATATGGGTAATGCTAGAAAACAACTATTTTTTGGAAGAGAAAGATTCCCCTCAATATCATGTTCTATCTGCAACTCTGCAGACGCAGACACATGGCTACATGCACTTCTAAAATGTAGTCATCACCATATTCACGCCATTAGAGTCAAAAGACATAACAAAGCAGTTTGGGAAATCAGGAAACTAATCCTCTCATCACAAAAATCTAGATGTTACACCCTCATGAACGCAGGAACATTCAACAATAACCCCCCAGAAAACACAGTACCCCCATGGCTACTCCCATGCACATGTGAACAACAAAGATGCCATTGCAACGCTAGATTCAAACCAGACATCCTCTGTGTAAAAGGACTCCCATACAAAAATGACCCACCATCACATCCATCAAACCATCTCACAATTCAATTTATTGAATTTACATATTGTAATGACAGATTCCCACAAACAACAATAGATATCAAAAATAAAAAATACCAACCACTTATTAACAACATTATTAATTTAGGATGGAAAGTTGACCCACTCATAGTCATCACGGCAGGAGCTAGAGGCACAACACATATCCCCTCAATGAAACTCCTTGAAACAAAATTTAAACTACCAGAAACCGCCATTAAACACACATTCAAAGAAATAAACACCATTGCTATACATCATGCCGGATCAATTATTCTACATAAAAGAAAAATAGAAAATAATCAACCACTCCCAATAGATTACTCATTAAGACAAAACAAACAAACAAAAGGAGGGTAATGGTGAAGACCACTACTTATTTCTTTTGAATTTTTTGATTAGCTCACAGTACACCCTTGTCTCAGGTAGATGGGACGGGGCCGGTTGGTTGGTACAAACTTTCCTGCTTATGAATAATTCACTAGCAACACCAAGTCATGTATATCACAATAAATGCTCAGACGGACTCCACGGGAACCGAACCCAGACCGTACAATTGTAACATAAACACCCTTCTCCAACCAACCTTGGAACCATGACTTGGCGACCTCCAGCAAAACAAATACCAATTTATACCCGTGCAAGTTATAATCTAACGTATTTTCTCGGGGGGTTTACTTCCAAAAAATTACAAATGGCGTGCAAAAAAATATAGGGTCCAAATAAATCTAGGAAGGTAATTTTTATAAATGAATTACATTAATATAGAATGCTAAAAATTGATTACAAGAATAATTATGAGAATATTCTTGAAATATTACTAATTATAGTAAAAATTACTTTTATTCTTAAGGGTACTTTTAAGTACCCTTTTTTCACACATGATACGCAAAATATACTAAGAGTAAACCCCCCGAGCGTATTTTACTAGTGTTACTAGTATTTATCTCTGGTCACTAAAGTGTCTATTCTTGAAAGAGGTGAGTAGTCTTGTACCAATGGACCTTTGTCCAGTGGGCATTGGCTCATTGTCAAGACGAACAGACACTTGATTCACGTCGGCCTTGAAACTTAAGGGGTCCGGTGTTCATATCTATCTATCTATCTTCTAGACTTTAGGTAAACAATGTTTATTATGTGACTTGCCACCCAACTATGAGATCTTGTTCGATAAACAATCGTATATCCTTCACCCACCAAGCCACACTTATAGTCCACGTACCGTCTGTCTACATTCTAAGAATATGTACAGACTAACTAGACTAGTATTTTGGTGTTCTAACTAACTTGAAGTCATAGACTCTTGGTCAATCACATCCCTCATAAGTAGCTTAATTACTTTAAATGATTGAATTTCCAACTCATGGGGATCGAGAGGGGCTGGTGACGAGGGGCGGGCGTACGTACAGCCAATTTCCCGCGCTCCCTCACTCTCACCGTCCTCCTCCAGTTTCCTCCAAACTTCTGGTTTTTCCGCTTTTGCTACGTGATTCAGGGAGCTTGTTTAGTGCTTGTTTAGCTTGTTTAGTGCTTGAATTTCACTTATTATTGGTTGCGGTTGAAGTCGCGCTGCTGTTGGTGATGGACGCTTGCTGCTGCTCCTGTTGAAGGCTCTGTTTTGCATCTCACAAGGTAAGTCTGTAGTTCTAGGGTTTTGCTATTCTGATCTGTGCATTCTTCTTGGGTTTGGATTCTTCTCTCACGCACGCGGTTTAGGGTTTAATGCCGATCATTCATCACTTAGCAATGGCCAGAACACGTAGGTTTAGGGTTTAGGTCTTTCAAATTTCACGTCTTTTGAATTTCAAAGTCGAAGTGCTAAGTCGGTGTTTGATTGTTTCGTGAATTTTGCGGTCATTGTTGCTTTGCAACCTCAATTCTTACTGAAGTATTAGTTTTGACATTTCACTGTTATTCATTTGAACTGGATTATACGAGTTGGTTTCATTGATTCAATGATCCATGATAACCAAAAGCATAGATCTAATGCAGAATCCGGTGCACCCACATGGATAGATGTCAGGACTGAGTGTGAGATTGTGTTCACGCAGGATTGATGCATAGATTCTGAAATCAGAACGGCAGCAACTTCCAGCTTTCAAGTCTGGCGCGAGCAAAGAAAACCGCTCGGATAACGAGGACCAGCCCTGACAAAATCAAAACGGTGTTTGAGCAGCGGCGAAAGCTAGTAGTCGAAGAATCCACCGACAGTGAGGATCGACCACAAATGGAGTAAGTTGCCAAACCGCGCTCCTATTCTGATGCTCAAACACTGTGAAATAGACGGTAGAGTACACCGGGGGATCCACGGATGCTGGATCCGTACCGTTCATTCGGGAAAACTGCCAGTTTAAGGGTTTAGGGTTTAGGGTTTAGGGTTTAGGGTTTAGGGTAGAGATCCCCCTAAACCCTAAACCGATAACGTCTAGATTATTATTCGCCTTTTTTTTGTAGAATCTAGCATTTAGCTCAATCTTCATGGGATGGTCGCCCGATGTGAAGTGCGCAGGAGTGAACTAAATAGATAGTCAGTCATTATGCATCGGGGGGTCGCCCAATAATTAATTTTCAATTATAGCCAGAGCTATATTTCCATCCCTCCAATGTAGAATTTAAGCGCTCTGTTGGAGAAGATGGGGCGATCCCCCGACGGTTGTGGAGGATGGGGCGACCCCCCCATGAGAAGATGAGGCTATCCTCTTAATCTCAGAGCATTAGATAATTAGTCATTAACCATGGGGGGGTCGCCCGATTCTAAATGCAAATTATTGCATGAGAGAGATTTCCATCAGTAGAGATTCAGTCAGTGACCATCACGGGATCCCCCGATGGAATTATGGATCTGATACTATGAGTGTCTGGCAAGGGTAAGAGTTGGTAGCATTCTTTAGGCTGAGAGTGAATTGGAATGGCGGTCACAATATCGTCTAGATTCTTATTTGCCATCTTTGTAGAATCTACCATTTAGCTCAATCCTCATGGGGCGGTCGCCCGATGTGCAGTGCGCATTCGTGAACTAAAATCAATAGATAGTCAGTCGTTATGCATGGGGGGGTCGCCCGATAATAATTTGTCAATACTAGCCAGAGCTATATTTCATTTCTCAAGTGTAGAATTTAAGCACTCTACTGGAGAAGATGGGGCCATCCCCTGATGGGATAATGGGGAGACCCCCCGACGATTGTAGAGGATGGGCGACCCCCCCTTGAGAAGATGAAGCTATCCTCTTCATCTCAGAACATTAGAAAATCAGTCATTGACCATGGGGGGGTCGCCAGATGCTCAATGCTAATTATTGCATGAGATAGATTTCCATTAGTAGAGATTCAGTCAGTTACGATCGGGGGGTCGCCCGATACAATTAAGCATCTGATACTATGAACGATTGCAGAGTTGGTAGCATTCATTTGGTTGAGATGGAATTGGAATGCCGGAGTTCATAGTATGTAAGACGACAAATCTGATGAGAGTGAGTGTTCCACGCAGGCATCCAAAGTATTCGGAGGCACCTCCTGAGCTTCAACCTAAACGGTTATCTCGGTATGTCGATGTGTGGTTGCGAAATGAAAACATTGAGTTGGATGATGGGACCCCCGTTAGAATTATATTCAGAGCTGATCCACATCTTCAAGCGTGGGGGTTGATGTGGCAAAAGAAGTCGGACCAGCGTGCGAGAATCGTACCAGTAATGGTTGCAGCAGGGGGGAAATCTAGGAGTACTGCTGTAGGTGTCCAAGTATTAGGGGTACATGTGCCTCACAATCGTAGATTCGATATTTCTTAGTTATCGAAGAACAGCCACTTGGGAAGGACAAAGATACCCGAATGTATGGACTACTTGTAAATGCATACAAATTGGATTCAGCACTATGCACATCTGTGACGGAGAGGGGGTTTGAAATTTACGAGGATCCGGGGCGCACAGTTGAGGATTTGGAAAAGTCTTGGGATCTTCTGGTGGATGCCCAAAACGAATCTGTTGTTGTAGGAGAGGACCCGCCGACAAATATTACAACTTCGGGCAAGAAGCGCAAGTCACCAATAAAGCCGAAGCGTCCAAAGAAGACTACAATCGATAAAGATGACGCTGGGAAGAAATCGGGGTTGTCACTCGCAGATGCTGTGAACTTCGGTTCTGATGACAGTAAACGCTTGACTCCTGAATTGAGAGAAGAAATCAGGAAGCTTTACGATACCGAGTTCTCCCCACTTTATATTCATCATTCAGAAAACTCAATCGGGATGGAATCATGGAAAAATCCAGCCGGCCAGGAGCTGCACGTGCACTTCGACCATCTTCACTGGGCAAAGCCGGGACGATCGTTTACCGAGGACTCGTCCAGGACAGAGTAGATCGCATTGCGATGCAGGTGGAAGAGTTCCAGATATTAGCCTTGTCAGAGCTCAGGTGATCGTGTTGCCCCTGAAGGGTTTTTCTAACGAGGAGCCGATCTACTTCTCGAGTAGACCGGAGAAGAAGGACATTACCGCAAGCACCCACTACTATATCATTGGGGGCCAGCACACCATAGTAGCTCACCAGAAGGTCCTGAGCACAAAGGACCATATTTCTGACTATAAGATAGGCTTGCTGTCAAAATTTAGTATCATCCCAGTCTGGTGCGAGGAGAGTAATTTCGAGAAGCTCTTGTTTCTATCCCGAGTATTGAATCAAGATATAGCGGGCGAGACAACGGAACAGACATTTATGCAACAGCTCGGAAACGCTCGAGTGGCGTAGCACAAGATGAATTAGCCCATGCCTGCGCTATGTGGACGCGTGCATTCCTCGAAATTTAAGGTGAGATGAATTCATCATACATCTCAATTTCGGTGGTGCATTGCTGAATTGAGTTCTTACATACACCATAGGGTGATCGCCCGATATACTCAATGTTTAAGTGATTCCCTCATGTAATCCATGGTATTTCTTAAAATCTAAAACTTTTTTTCTAGAGCCTACTTGAATTGGAATATCTCATGGGGCGATCGCCCCATGTTTCTGGAGATTCACTGATAAGTAAGCAATATTATGGGGCGATCCCCCCATGTCATGGAAGCATACTCATGGTGTTTTGTCTTTTGATTTCAGAATGACTTCCTCCCGAAAGTGAAGCTTATATTCGCGGGTAAATCAGTGAAATCCAAGAATGCAGGTGATGGAAGACTTCCATTGCTATATCTAGAGGACGTTGATTTTGACAAGTGGGTTTCGATTGAGAACAAGTGGTTAGCAGGCACACTTCCTGACCAATGGGGAAGATCTGTTGCTCCGCATGCTCAAGGAATTAGCGGGAGGAAGAACTTCGTAGAGAACGACTTGAAGATTCTGCATGGGATGCGGAATGAGGACGTCGATTTTGTTGCAACTCAAATCCTGGAGAGGAGAATCTGCGTGAAGAGCACGAACTCGAAGAGCGCACCTGTGACCATGATGTCCTTGGTGGATTTCTGTAATCAAGAAAGGAAAATAAGGGCCATGAAAGATGAGCTATTGAATCTTTTCAAGAATAAACCCCTACCTAGCAAGAAGAAGGAGTACGTCCCATATTTAGCTGTGGATTGCGATGCTCTGGCGACGGAACGGGGTTACACTCGCGAGACCATGATGGCTCTTCTTCCGCGAATACTGAAACTACCGGAGGGAGAGGCATACTTCAATAAGCGCCTTGACAATTTGGTGAAGAATCCCAAATCCGGCGACCTCCCCGACAACATCAAGAGCGTATATATGTCTTTCGGTGCACAGGATTCAGACCGTCCTGAACTTCAAGCCGTTGATTTGTATTCCAAAAAGTACGAATGCGTCACTTATGACTGGTTCAAAGGGAACCTGAGTGCAGCAATGAAAGATGATGCTGACGTTTGGGCCTGGATGGATGACAATTCAGAAGATGTTAAGTTTCTTTTTGTATGTTTCTGCTTTGCAACCGTAGAACCTGGCAAGACTAAGGCTAGACTGTTGGAAGACAAAAGACTTTTAGTGATTCTTGACGCATGCGAGGAGAAAGAGAGTGGGACTACCACTATACACTCACCAGCAATCCTCATCATGGACGTGCACGGGATGACACAGATTGCGAAGGAGATCGAAGTGAAGAAGAGAAGATCGAACTGTTCTGCATGGGATTATCATGTCGTGCACTACCTGCCACAGCCTGATGATGAATTCCCTCAATGCGAAATCAGCACTTAAGTTATAGTGTATGTTGTTTTTATATTCGGGAGGATTGGGCGTGGGAGACGTGGAAACTTCGACTTCTTCTTCGAGAGGGACAGAGGGAAGAGGGATAGACTTTCGGCAGTGTATTCAGCCGTTGACTCTTCGGATGAAACCGTCGACCGACAATGGCGAATTCGAGGAATGATTTGCGCAGAGAAACAACGCCAGTGTCTTGGAGTTTGTGGAGAATGATAGTAGGCTCGACGACGCCAGAAGTCGAACACAAAGAATGTGGGACGTTATCAGCAAAGAGGCTTTGTTTGAAAATCCCGTGCCTCCACTACTAGAGAGTGCGTAAAAACCAAGACAAAACCAACACACATCTGTTGGAACCAACAGAGAATGGGTTTAACGCAGCAAGCATTTAGTCATCTGCACAGAACCAACAAGTTCCTGTTGATTCACTACTAGAGAGTGCGTCAAAACCAAGACATAACCAAGACACATCTCTTGGAACCAATAGAGATTGGGTTTAACGTTGCAAAACCGAATTCACTGCACAGAACCAACAGATTCTCTCTTGGAACCAACAAGTTTTCTCTTGGAAAAAAAAAATTTGTACAGAACCAACAGGTTCTCTCTTGGAAAAAAACACAGCTCCAGCCTTCAAGATTTTGTCAAAAAAAAAAGTTCAAAAAAATTTGAATTTTTTTCTATATACAGAAAAATCCCTGCATATAATACTGCAGAAAAAAAAATTGAAAAAAAAGTTTTTTTTACATCGTTAAAAATATTCAAAGTCTGCTGGGAAAAAAAAAACAGCTCCAGCCCTCAAGATTTTGTCCAAAAAAAAAAAAATGAAAAAAAATTTGAAATTTTTTCTACATACAGAAAAATCCCTGCATATAATACTGCAGAAAAAAAATTTGAAAAAAAAGTTTTTTTTACATCGTTAAAAATATTCAAAGACTGCTAGGAAAAAAAAAACAGCTCCAGCCTTCAAGATTTGTCCAAAAAAAAAAAATTCAAAAAAATCTGATTTTTTTTGTAGATACAGAAAAATCCCTGTATGAAATAGTGCAAAAAAAAAATTGAAAAAAAAAGCTTTTTGTACATGGCAAACGAATTGCCAATGGTTAAGTTCTCTTATAATTAACAAGATAATTCATGTACTTGCATGAGCGTGTGTATGTGGTGTGGTGGTTTAGTAAGTGGTTGGGGGGTAGAAGGTCTTGTGTTCGAATCCGGCCGTTGGCGATTGGTCTTTGGTCGACCATGGTGGGTCCTATGGTGGTGATTGGGGGTTCTTGGCCCTGGCTGTTAATTTTTTTCCGGGCAGCCCAAAATCTCTGGGCAGCTACTTTTCCTCGGGCAGGCCAAAAAAAATGAATGCTAGATTAGAAACATTCTTTATCTGTATACTTGGACATTGAAGCAACACCGAACCAAGACATTTTCTGTTGATTGTGATCCGGAATCAACTGTTCCTAACCCGCACACGAACCAGCAGAATTTCTGTTGATTTTCTCTTACACCGGAACTCCATCTCTCTAGTAGTGCTCCAACTCTTCCTCCGCCAACTATAGAAGCAATTGTCCCACATGCTGCCACAACTTCAAGGCCTACTACCAGATCAGCTTCCCCTGTCAAGGAGGATAACTATTCCGACAGTGATAGCGATGATTCGAACAAGATCGAAAGCGAGGGCGACGGGACTGCCAGCAAACGCATCCGGCTTCATTCTCCCTCTCTTGTACCGCACGAACAATCAAATGCAGACACTACCAAGTCTGCGGCTAAGAATCTCTTTGGACTGCGCAATGATGAAAGTGTAATCGGTGCTGGCAGGGACTCAAGTCCGGTATGATGATGACTTTTATGCTTTTCTTAATTGTAATAAAGTGAAATTCTCAATTCATATTTGATGAGCATTCCCCGAGTTTATATGATACTATGTACTGGTCAATGCAGGCTGAGTCGTTCCGTGCAAATATGTATGTCTGGGATCTACCTGAGTGTGATGCTGATCTCTCTGATGAGATCTATTGGGCTCAGTTGCCTGGATCCGGCTACAGGGATCCCATCTCTATAGATAGTAAATTTGCGGTGCAGTTCGGAGGACGCAGCCGCCTATGCACATCCATGCATATAAAAGTGCAACGTCTTCATTCAGTCGGTGACGAGGTAGCTAACCCCACTACATCAACCTCAATACAGGTGCGTCGAGTCGGACAGAAGAGGAAATCTTCATCCGTATCAATCGACGTAGGGGCATCGCAAGGAGTTGCGGATGCCATCAACGGTCCAGCTGCGCTAATGTCCCCCTTTAATGAAGGTAATGCCGATGTTGAGGCTTCTGTTCAGGGGCAATCACTAGTTATTGAGGGTTCAGTGCCAAAAATTGTGGAGACGGTAGAGGGGTCATCGGGGGATCCCCCCATGATACTCTCTGGCGACTCTGCCCCGTCACTTGGAGTATATGATGGTATGGGCCAGGCAGAACCTCTCGACCCATGCTTGGTTGACTCCATGCGTGACCTCGACAGAATGAATCCAGTTCGCAATCCTGAGACTGCGCGTCCTGATGGGGCTGATACTCCAGATCAAGAGAATTGGGATGACCTGTCGAAGATAGACTCTAGCATGCCTGTAGAAGAAGACATCCGAGACGACGTCGTCAACGATGGTCCAGATTCAGTATCGGGCGGTGTCCCGATAGTTCCTATGGGGGAAGAAGTCATCCGGGACGACGTCGTCAAGGATTATCCAGATTCAGTATCGGGTGGTGGCCCGATAGTTCCTATGGAGGAAGAAGTCATCCGAGACGACGTCGTCAAGGATAGTCCAGATTCAGTATCGGGCGGTGGCCCGATAGTTCCTATGGGGAAGGACGTTCTAGCGGAGGATGGAGTTGGTGGACTGGAGGAATCTTCTGGCAAAATAGTGGAGGTTCATCATGTTGCGGAGATGGAGCCAGACGCCACAGCTCTTCCTGCAGGCCCTGCATTGGACGCATCATCTCCGGAAAAATCCCTGGCAAAGTCGCACGAGTCCGAGGTTTCGAACAAGCATAATGGGAACGTCAAGGACTTCATGAGAGCTGAAAGGTCTGCCATGTGGCGGGAGGAAGAAGTCAGGATGAAGCTAAGGACTCCCCTCACGGCTAAACTTTGAGAGGACAGTTCGAAAATTATTTCCGAGGTATTGCGCATTAAGTCGGATGAGGTTTGTGCAATTGAGGCGGCTATAGAAGATCTGTACAAGACTAAAAGCTTGTCTGCTTATGATGAACATGAATGCTTTAACTTTAACTTGTTTCCTAAGGCTGACTTGTAAATGTTTCTAGGGCTGACTTGTAAATGTGAATCTGGGATTAACAACTATTGGTTCCCAGGGGGAGCACTTACACGATGTAAACACCTTATCGGGGGGTCGCCCGATCTCAGGTGCTGCACCAAGTGCGGTTAGGCCTGTTGAAGTGGTGAAACTGTGTAATGATCCCAAGGGTACGTAGTTTTTGTTTAATACCTGCATGATATTGCACATAATTACGGCTTGTTTTGTTACCACTACTAGAAAATCCAACTATTTTGTTGATTCAGTCGCGTTGATGCAGGACACTTTTCTGTTGATTTGGACAAAAATCTGTTGATTTGAACAGAAATCTGTTGATTTGGACAAAAACGCGACCGTATCAATGCGACCGAATCAACAGAAAGTTGGATTTTCTAGTAGTGTACGTTGCTCATTAATCCTGCCCTATCCCAATGTTGTTGTCTCAAACTTTTGAATTTATCGCAGGGAAACTCCCAGATGCAGTTATTGGGCCCAAGCTCCCAGAAGAAAAAATCCAAGTACCGCCACCGCGATACATAGTTGTGATTGACTTGAATGGGGTCCTCTGTTCTAGAAGCCCCTTTGAAAAGGGTAAGACGCGGATAGTACATCCTAGACCTGGTTGTGCGGAGTTCTTGAATTTTGTTAATAGCAATGCGAAAATCGTGATATGGAGTTCCGCCAACGTCAGGAATGTTACGGACATGGTCAATGAGACCACCAAGGGTTGCTCCTTCAACCCACAGGAGCTTCTTCGGCTAACTCAAGCTGATTGCACGGTCGCGGATATTGTGGTCGATGAAAAGAAACCGCTGTTTCTCAAGGATCTTACCGTAGTGCAGAGGCGACTGTCTTTAAGTACTTTTGATCATATTCTATTAGTTGACGATACTCCCACGAAGTCTGTCCTGAACGTGAAGCATACTGCAATCCACCCTCCAACTTGGAAGGATAACGGAGCTGATACCTTCTTAGATTCCGTCTTAAGGCCTTGGCTACAAGGCCTTTTCGAGTCAGGATTATCAGTTAAGGATTATGTGAAGACCTATCCGCTTACAAGTGGCCAGCAGTTGCCGTCAGAGGAGGTTGTTGAGAAGATTCTGAAATCAGTAAGAAGTGATGTGATTTGATAAATGTAATTGGGCTCGTGTGCAGTTTCCGAAGGCCAATCCGCTTACAGATGGCCAGTTGTTGCCGTCAGAAATGGATGTTAAGACGAATTTGAAAACAATAAATAGGAAGTGATGTGGATTGATAAATGTAATTGTGCTCTTGTGCAGTTTCTATTAAATGTTTCAGTTTTTGTTACGTGTATTCAGTACTTTGAACTGAGTAGTCTGAGCTAGCGCGGCCACGGACGTCGATGGGGCGATCTCCCGATGGATTTACTGTTGTTTATTCATAGTCCTATTTTCTTGGACTTCGCTGACCCCTGCCGGATTTTGTGGTTGCTTCCCTACATCGGGCGATCCCCCGATATGTTGAGTGGTCCCTATCGTGGAATTCAAATTTCATAACTAGGTGTGAAGTTTACTCCTAATTACACTTCTTAGGATGTTGACCATAATCATGGGCTATTGCTCGATATGTTTACTGGTACCTATCGTGGAAAAGTATTTTCATAAATAGGTCAATGAAATACTTCCTTGTGGCTAATTTTATTTAGTGTGCAATTTACATACGCAATGTTCTTGAATCATTCTAGTGACATAATTTGGAACCTTTTTTAATCATGTTTCATTGAATATGATCAATGAAATTGGCTCAAAGAAATAACAAGCCAACATGTTGGACAATAACTTTGGGACGAAGGGAGTAAATATACTAGTTACGTTGTTCTGTGTCTCGCCGTAGCATAATGTTGTCTAATTTTCATTTTTGTGCAATGCTTAATAGAATGAATTTTATAGTTGAAAGGTTAATTGCGTATACCAATTGTGGGGAGTCTGATTGGGCATGCAGATGCATGATCACCATTATTTTATAATATCTAAGAGTTTTATACACAGGAATGAAGCTGAGCACCGTATCGATGATACACATACTTGTTTTTTTCTTGAACTTAGTATTATGGTGCGGAGCGTCTGAATACGTCTTCCTATCACAATTTTTCAGCAGATATCTTCTGCTTTTTTCTTATTGAAGTTTAGGACAGTGGGACATATTGAACCGCTCGGTCTCAGAGGATTGGGCGATCCCCCGATATTCTTCTGCTATTGTAACTCTTTACGGAATTGATATCACGTTGACACTTTGTATCCACTACTAGAGAAATGGGGTTCCTAACCCGCACAAAATCAACAGAAATTCTGTTGGTTCTGTGCGGGTTAGGAACAGTTGATTCCGGATCACAATCAAGAGAATTATCTTGATTCGGTGTTGGTTCAATAAAAACAGTAAATAAAAACAATAAATGAAAACAGTAAATAAAAACAATAAATAGTAATTAAAAACAATAAATACCAAGGGCGGGCCACCTAGCCTAGCCTAGGCTCAAGGACTTAGCCACCTACCTACCAAGCTAGGCTAAGCCAAAGGCGGGGGCTAAAGGGTTTGATCCTTGAAACTCTTAGCTCCCGCATGGAGGCCTTAGCCACTAAGCCACCACTCCACACATGATGTAGGAGGAGTATTTAAAAGTTTTGTATATAGAGGCCTAAGTTACTCTCTAATTTCTATTTACTGTATACTATATAATATCTACTTTTTACGGTATAATATTTACTATATATCGTTTACTGTCTTCTATCTACTACATACTATTTACTGTTTTTATTTACTGTTTTTTAATTACTGTTTTTAATTACTATTTTTATTTACTGTTTTTTAATTACTGTTTTAATTAATGTTTAAATTACTGTTTTTTTATTTACTGTTTTTATTTACTGTTTTTTAATTACTGTTTTTTAATTACTGTTTTTATTTACTATTTTTATTTACTGTTTTTTAATTACTGTTTTTAATTACTGTTTTTATTTACTTTAGTTTAATTACTGTTTTTTATTACTGTTTTTAATTACTATTTTATATTTACTGTTTTTTATTTACTGTTTTTATTTACTATTTTAATTACTGTTTTTAAATACTGTTTTTATTTACTGTTTTTATTCACTTTTTTTTAATCAATATTTTTAGTTAGTGTTTTTATTTACTATTTTTTAATTACTGTTTTTAATTACTGTTTTCATTTACTTTATTTTAATTAATGTTTTTAATTACTGTTTTTAATTACTATTTTTTATTTACTGTTTTTTATTTACTATTTTAATTACTGTGTTTATTTATTGTTTTTATTTACTTTTTTTTAATCACTATTTTTAATTAGTGTTTTTATTTACTGTTTTTTAATTACTGTTTTTGTTTACTGTTTTAAGAGAAAACTTGTTGGTTCCAAGAGGAAAATCAACAGGAACTTGTTGGTTCCAAGAAAAAACTTGTTGGCTCTGTGCAGATGACTAAATGTTTGCTACGTTAAACCCATTCTCTGTTGGTTCCAACAGATGTGTGTTGGTTTTGTCTTGGTTTTTACGCACTCTCTAGTAGTGATCGACTTCTTGCAGAATGTGATTGTGTTTTCTGTCAACGGTGTACTTTGCTTCGAGGATTACGAGGGCATCAACCCTGCGGTGTTCAACTCGAAGAGAATCCGTGGACGTCCCGGACTGCATGGTTTTTTCCGGAACCTCCTCAACTATTTTCATATCGGCATCTGGTCTTCGATGCCTGCTGGACGACTCCGGCATGTTATTCAATTTTTGCTGCCACGGGACATTACCTCTCAACTATTATTTGTTTATGGACGAAATAAGTGCCATAACCCAGACTGGTACCCTTACTGCGAGAAGCGGATTCAGCGCCTGACGAAAGATTTCAGGACTCGGGAAATTTGTCGTCCGGATCGTATATTGATGGTGGATGACAGCCAATGGAGGAATAGGCCGAATGGAAATTTGTGCTGCTATTTTCCGAGGTCCTGGAAAGGGGAGCTAGAGTTTCCAAATTCTCGGAACGTCATTCCAAATATCTTTACAGCGTTGCTGCCCTTTATTATGCCTCTTTTCTCCTATGAAAGTGTTAGTCAATTCCTCTTGAACTCTGAGATGGATGGCAAATTCCGTCGCCGACTCTTGCGCGAGGCTAGGCCGCACTTGTAGTCTGTATGTATAGATGGAATTTACGCTCAAGGCAGTCATTACAATGAGTACATAGCTTTTGACGGTTTTATCGGGGGATCCCCCGATAGTTCGTTGATGGCATAGATGGAGAGGTCCACCATTCAAAATTTGTACAATTTATTGCCACTAATTCCAGGCGGGGATGTTGTTATATATTCAATATAAATTCTTAGTTTGAAGCCTTCAAATTGAATGCTGTTAGTGAGTGAGGTTTATAATTTTCTTTCCTAACTCTTTTAGTCATAATGCAATGGTACTTGTCACTTTTATTTAGAAAATTGTTTCAATTCACTTTAGAATATATTAATTCTATGTAGAATAATTTCAGAGTTCCTTATCTTTTAAGCATTTACGGCTTCAATTCGATCACACGTTTCCCTCATGTCCTTCAATTACCATTGCTACATGTTATACTATGAATCGTCCAAATGACACTAAACGTCCAAAGGTCATCGGGGGATCCCCATATTCTTAACAAAGCCATTACATAGTCAAATTCTTACAGTATTTCTTGGTATACATGGCTTTTTCAGTTTGATCTCGTGTATTGTTATATCATTTGTCCTATTTTTTGTAGGAAATCGGGAGATTCCCCGATCCCTTGCACCATGTTCAGTCCAGAATTGACGCCAAAGTCCATATTTAGTTAAATACCGCATACATCTGCAACAAGAGACAAATTTTTCTCCATTATAGCTTCAACACTCTCGTCTGGATCTGTTTCATCCTCTTTTTCTTTGGAATCTTGTTCTGCATCCAGTACTTCTTTGAACAAAGAGCTCTTCATATGCTCTTCCATTGCAGTTGTCTAAAATGCTTTTTGGGATGGTCGATCTAAGCCACACATGCACCATCCTTTCTTTATCATAGTTGGTTTGTTGATGTGTTGCCATGCATGATACAACCAGCTGCAGATCAAAGGCTTCAGCACCAACATCTTTGTATCTAACTTCACATCTTGTAGTTCCTTCTCATCAATCTGCTTGCCAATGTTCTCACTGGTGTAATTGTCAAATTGTTGTCTGAATCCATGCTTGAATGGGCGTTGTAAGATGACGTCTGCTGGTTGGAAAACGCTGGTACAATTTGCGGGTACAAAGATGAGTAGGATCTCTGAATGTGTCTTTTTCAACCAAGAGATAAATTCCTTCGAAATATGAACAGTCCAACAGTCCAACATCCAAATCAACTTTGATTCTTCATCTAATCCCATCTCTTGCACTTGTTTTCTTCTGTAAGGCTGTAGGATTTGTTCAACAAATTGTTTGCAAGTGGTTAAGTTGTTCCAATGATTGTTGGTGTATGTCAAGTGCCAACTACACTAGTAGAAAACATGGTCGAAAAGAACCGCAGCCAAAATCGGCTGCGGTTCTTTTGACCACCCTGATCTGTAGTCGCTTAGCGATTGCAGATTTTTCTTTTTTGATTTACGACTGCAATTTTAATAATTTCAGGGCGTGTAATATACCGTTGGAAAGGTCTTGAAAATACCTTTCCAACGGTATATTACACGCCCCTAAATGATTAAAATTGCAGTCGCAAATCTAAAAAAACAAATCTGCAGTCGTTTAGCGACTACAGATCAGGGTGGTCAAAAGAACCGCAGCCGATTTTGGCTGCGGTTCTTTTCGACCATGTTTTTCTACTAGTGCCAACATCTTCATACACTTGGCGACCAACATTTCGAGGAGGGAGGCATCTCTCTGTGGTTCTTGTAAATAAAATTTGAAAAGGTAACAAGTTTCCTGCAGCTGAAGAGGATACTGAAACTGTGATTTGCCTTTTGTCTTCCATACCAAAGATTTGGACATGTTTGGAGCCTTTTTCTGCCCAAGTGCGAGCGCCTCCTGTTGGTACTAGATGTATCCTCGTTTGATCTGTATTGATGACCAGTTGTAGTGCGATTGAGTGAGATTTGACAAGGTAGGCCGTTCGTTGTGCCATTTGTAAACCTTGTTGCTCCCAATCTTTTGGTAGCTTTCTAGCTGCTCCTGCTCCTAACCAAAAGCTCCAATCTAAGTTGGTTCTCACAAAATCCAGTGCCCATTCTAAAGAAACCCTAAATCCACTTTGACTTTCAAAATTGAGGAGGCTAGGCTCCTTCTTCTGAATGAAGGTTCGAATCAAGTTTCTCACAGAAGAAGCAAAGAGAAGTTGACCTGCTTCATGATGTGCCTTCAACAAAGTGATAATCTCTTCCTCTAATTCATGATGTTTAGATAAAACATATGCATGTTGAGCCCCATCAGTATAAGCTGTTGTTTCCTTGAAGATTGCTTGTTTTGTTCCATCTTTTATTCCCCATGTCTTAGTGAACCACTCTTCCAAGGAACTTCTAGTCAAATCATCATAAACACTCTTGTTTTGTCCGGGCAACTTGTACTTCACTTGCAAATACCTTAAAGCATGATCAAGACTCCTATGATGTATTACAGCTGCATAAATAGGATCCCAAAGAGATGGTACAAACCAGTTCTTGTATGGTCCCCTAGCCTTTGTGGTCTTTGGTGCTACGTCAGGTTTCTCCTCTTTGATTGGAAGAATTACAGTTTCGATTTGCATCTTGGGCCTCCCCACTGGACGCTTCTGAACTTCTTTCTTCATAGATTGCTCCAACTCCATCTTGACATGGAGCTGTGCAAAATCACGTTCAACCCTATCTTCCATTTCTTCTTTGTCTATAATAGTGAACATATTGCTAGTTCAAAAGTTGTTGCTTAGCCATACTGTCAATCACTCATTACCAAGACCCTAAGCCTAACAAGTTCTTACAAGGACCAGTACAATGTTGCAAAGCTCTCACAAGCACCTTGACAAACTACCATTTGTACAAGCAAATGTCCATGAAAAACAATGAGATTAGGGTTGGTTAAGCAAAGATAAGTGAACGTTTAGGTAAGCTAAATGAAAGGGCGGCTGCCACTTTCAAAACATCATGATGAAATAACAAACATCCAATGAAACTTCATCAATTGTGGATGAAAATCGGGCTTATAGTTATTTATTTCCTCAAAAAGTCGAATTTTAAAAAATTACTTTTTTTTATTGCCGGACGCCAAATTTTTGAAATTAATTAATTATTCGACCGAGGGGCGACGAAGCTGCCCCTAAAGTACGGTAGTCACACCAATGAAGAGCAAAAAAAAACCCGGTTATTTCAACATACTTGAGTGAACATCATCCATTTCATAAAGCTCACAGAGAGCACGTTCATCATCCACCGATCCGGGTGTACCGAGTACCGACACGCAACGGAATTTCGATGTGTCCTGGAGTGCGATGAGTGAATTTGCAGAGTTTTTCTACTTCATTGTCGCTCGATTGACATCTGTGAACTTGAACCAGCGGATTCGTAACTGCAAAAAAGTTGGACAGCTTCACTCACCCACTCTTTTGCATGAGTGCAAGCACCTGCGTTAGAAAAAGCGAGGTTGCTGATGAGAATGGTGTCACCTGCACCATCGAGGTTACTATTAATTTTTCCGTGGAGAGCTTGAATTTGCGGCAATCGTGTGGAATTCCATGGAGCCGCCGGAGTGTGGTGTGTGTTTGCAGCACACGAAACTGCTCTTGGGAGGGTTCCTGGACCTTCCGAAGAACATCGAACTCATGCGATTGCTCAAAGCTTCGATCGCTCAAACCCTAAACCCTGAACTGGAGCCGTAGAAGGAAGAAACCCTACCCTGTCCTCTTTCCGAGGTGGTGTATGGAGAGCCTGTCATTTGGATACTTCCTCAGGCTGCAGTCACGAGGTCGGAGGATGGGGATATGATGCTTTGTGACAAGAAATTGCAATCAGAGGTAAGCTTGCAGTCTCTGTCAAAAATTGATCGGGGAAACATTGAAGTATAAGGAGGTTGTCCGCTTGGCTTGGAAACCTTAATATGACAAGAAATTGAAATTAGAGGTGAGATTGCAGTATTTGTTAAAAATTGATCCCGGAAAAAATTGAAGGACGAGAAGCTTGTCTGCTTGGCTTGGAAACCCTAGTATGATGTTTTGTGACAAGAAATTACAATTAGAGGTGAGCGTAAAAAACTTGATTCAAGCAAAAAACTGAAGTTTAAGGAGGCTGTTCGCTTCATAACATTCTTGAGTAGAGTTGTGTTTGCGCCCTTTCCACTGTAGCTTTGAAGACAAATACATTACTGAAACGTAATGTGATACTCGTGTGGCCCCCAAGACTATAACTTTAGAATTACGTGGCTAGTATTCCAAGCCTGCAATTTGATGAATCAGGATATTTGCTTTCAACCTGTTAGCGGAAGTGCATCAATGAAAGCAAATGTTAGATAATCATTGAATCTTGGATACCCTGATTCTCCTTGAATAGCAGATGGCCCACGGAGTGAGGAGCTGATTTCAAGAATGTTATGCTTGGGTTGGGGAATCCTAAACCCACTAATCCTGACCGAATTGATGCGTTTACTTGCTCTTGGCAGGATATAGCCCATGGGTTGTTTAGGGCATATGATGCTTTGTGACAAGAAATTGCAATCAGAGGTGAGCTTGCAGTATTTGTCAAAACTTGAAAAAGTTGAAGCATATGGAGCTAAACTTGGGAAGCCCTAAACCCTAAAAGCCGGGCTAAATTGATGCGTTTTCTTGCCCTTCGTTATAATTACTTCGCCGAGGTGGCTGGCTTGTGGATGTCCGAGGAGGGCATGCTCTTTCTCGTTTCGAAGGTCTATGTGGAAGGAATTAGGCAGGCAAGGTATTTGTTCAACTTGGATCATGGGGAAGAGGGCAGCCCATGTGATAGGGTGAGGGTTAGGTTAGGGTTAGAGCTTTGTGAAATGCTGATGGAGGTTCATGCCGCTGGGGTGGTCGTGGGCATGCTTGGCGCGGATTGTTTCACTTTGGATGCGTTTGGTCACCTTCGACTGCTTGTTGGGAAATGTGTTTTCTGGACTGGGGCCAGTGACTGCATGAGTCCAGAAGTTATCAAAGAGACTGGTAATTCATCAAGTGGCGATGATGAATCTCAGAAGGCCGATGTCTGGTCACTAGGATGGCTTTTACTACAGCTCTTCTCAGGAAGCTCTCTTCTAGGGGTCTGATATACTATGAGGTTCTAGGTCTTGGCTTGAGAACTTCTCTAGTCTTGGCTCACTTGAAAGTGGAACTTGGTCTTTGGAAGTCCCTAAAAACTTGACTTTTAGTGAGATACTTCACCCATGAACTTGGCCTTTAGGTTTAGGCCAAGCTTCATTGTATTGGTGAGGGTGCTGACAAAGCGGTAGCTACCACCAAAATGGGGAACCTAGGAGTATGATTTCCATTCTTACTGAAATGGGTGGAGCATTGGTGCTTCTTGAGACTTCAGTTTTTGTCTTCTAGCAGCTTTCACCTGCTCGATGCTCACATGGAAGCCTGCTCTTAGAAGCACTTGAAGAAAAGGTTGGTTTCAAAGAGCAGCTTCTCAAGTGCATAGTAGATGTCCCCACTCTGTAAAACACTTAGAATAGAACAAAAATCAATTAAAAAGAGAATCATGCTTAAAATGGAGTTTAAAAGAGATTTTAGGTGAAGAATCAGGAAAACATACGTCTTTTAAGGGTTAAGGTTTAAAGCAAAAGAAAAAAGAAAAATCCTAGATTCAATAGAAAATTAAAATACTAAATTAAATAGTATTAAATATTAAAAACACCAAAAGTTTAAATGAATACATACCAATTTTAAATTCTCCAAGGACACTATTCTAGAAATGTATTTCAATTATTCCTAGTACAAATAAGCTTTACTAGCATCTTGTTTGAGAAACTTTAAAAAGCTCTCATATAATCTATGCATAAAGTAGTATCCATAGTAGTGGCCATATATTGTTTTGTCTAATTTTTTTTATTGGTTAAATTGTAATGATATTTATGCATAAGGACCAAGGATTCATAGTTTTAAAATGACAAATCAATTGAACATATTGCAAAAAATATAACTTGGATAGGACGAAATTTTATATCACCGGAATTAGTGAAGAACATTGCATGCGTTGATGGAAAGAAAAATACATTTGAATAAAAGGAATCCTACATAGGACCTATTCGAATGTGCTAAAAGAACATGAGGCCCAATTTGAGCTTCTTGGTCATTTAGGGGTAAACTTGTCTGATAGTTTTGAGTAGGTTCTATACAGAGTTTCTTTTGTTCAAATATATATTTTCTTTGACCAACACATAAAATGTTCTTCACTAATTCCGTTGATAAAATTTGGTTGCCCGCCGGCAAATTTTGAAAGCCCGCTGCTATGTCTCAACCGCGCCCCGCCAGATCATTCAGACCGCTGGATTCAGCATCCCGATCGGAGGGCGGAGAACTGTTGTGCCGGCGACTGGTCTTCAAGCGCTCTTCGTGCTTCAGTAACGGCGAATTTCTGGAGGACAAGCTCGACATGCAGATAATGGAATCTGGAATCACAACACTTGCTGACAATTCCTGGATCGAGCCAGATAGAGGTAGTGAAATAGTGGAATCTGGATGCACAACAGCTGCCGACAATTCCTGGATCAAGCCAGAAACAGGTAGTGAAATAGTGAGTATGCCAAAATTGACATTCAAAGCATGGCTCCCATTATTAGACTGGTAAATCGATCCAAGTTGTTCCCACCTAATTATGTAGTATATTGGAATCCTTTTGTAGTTTATGTTGGAATGGAACAAAAGTAGCTATCCTTAACAATTGGAACTATGCCACCGTTTAGGTGACGGACCTCGGATACAATGTCTTCCAATGCAGTCCAGTTAAGGTTGGATGACCTAAAACCACCAACTTAAGAAATATGGCCTCATTTTAACAAGGTTATTTATGAGAAATATTTTTCAGTCATTTGGAAGAAGATTTCTCATGGAATGCACAAATTTTCGCAATTTAATTCTCAATATTCAAATTGATACAAATTTTCAAAGTGAAAAGAACTTTGTGACCCAAATCAGACCTCTAGGTTTCCCCATGACCACACCATGTGGTATTAATTTTCACTCATAATGATACCCAAAACCACCACCTACTTTTTCGCAATGCTTGGCATGCCAATGGTTTACTTGAATAGTGAAATTGGTGATTTTGAGTCTCAACTGTGGTGGCCCCAAGAAAACTCTACATGTCATAGTTGGGGGAGGTGGCGTTTTAGGACATCCAACCTTATTGTCCTTGAGCCTGGCTCCTTGCACATTGATGGCATGCTAAGAGCTCACATCTACTCGACAGTGAAACATATTAAACTGTTTGAGAAGTTTAGTTTCTGAGAATCAATGAAATTGATACCTCGTTATCAGTTCATTAGGTGCGTTTGCCTGGTAGATCTAAGTTAGAGAATTAAGGCTTGTTTTCCATGTGCCACCCAAACCGCCATCACCCACAGGTGACCACTGTCGAAAAAACCTCAAAAATTGAATGGAGTGTAACCACGTCCACCCTACTCATGGCCCATTCACACCAAGCCCCTGTCGCACTTACATCTGCGTTCTCGATATGGAGGAAGGTAAAACCGAGAAACAACAAAATATTAAAAGCCTTCTCTTTTCTTGCGGCAACTATTGTTCAAGCACTGTGCAACTGCATTACAGTGCCGCAAGTAGAGCCATGCTCCTTTTTCGCGTTGCGTTCCTTTATGTCATGCGTTAGAGTAACTTCTAATTCCGCGTATTATATATTTCTTGGTTGACAACAGCTTCCCTCAAAGTTACCTAACGCATGCATGCATGCGGCAGCATTGGTGTATGTGAATGGGCCATCATACATAATCAGTTCTTCAATCACGAATAGTAGTTGCACCTTTCTACTAATGACATGTGTATGCATACAAAGATCATGTCACCAAGGCTTGCTTGGAAAGTGTATTTAACTTAAAGAACATTTTGTAATGATGCACGGGTTTGGTTGAAATTTAGCTTTAAGACACATGGCGCAATATTAGCTTCATTTCTAGTCAACGTTGGGTGTTCCAAACCGTTTTTGTTTGAGAGTTGTTGCTAAGACCCATAGTGCAACCCGACATGATTTACGGTGGGATGGGTTCTAAAAATTAGCATGAAAGCCACTCAATGACGGATTGGTTTGCACATGGAAACAGGCCCTTAGTCTGCCTTCAACTAGCAAGTTGGGTGCAATCAATCAAATGGAATGAAAATTACATGTGTCTCATGAGGCTCAACTTTCACATTACATACTCATTTTCAGAGTATCTAGGATCACAATTTCTATTAGATATGCTTAGGTTTTATTTCTAGTGACAATTCATTGTCATGGTCAAGCATGATCAATAGTCATGCACCCATGCTTGACGGTCTCAAAGTTGCTTTAGGGTTTAGGGTGACTGGTTCATATTCTACAGTTGTGGCTGGACTTCTTGACCATTACTCCATTGTATGGGTCCTTCACTCCTTGAGGTGAGCTTTTTTAAATTTTTTTTCTAGAAAGTCGCCTTTGCCAGTACTGCAGAAGGATAGGGTTGCCCTTACTTTACATCCTTCTCCACCAACATTTTGTACATTTTCAAAGGAGTTGATTTAGTCCAGAGTCCTTGAGTCTGTGTAGGCCTGGTGGGGTCAATTTGTTAATTCGTCACTGGTTGGTCACTTTGCAATGAATCTTCTTTCATTTACTTAAAGACAAAAAATTAAAAAAAATAATGCAACCAATTCAGGTTATTGTATCAGCCATCTTGGTCCTGGTGGTCAAGTTGGTAGCACTTTTCCCAACAGACTCTTCATTCTCAGTGGCCCTTCGGACCAGAGTTCCTCTCTCTACCAGGCGTGTGGGTAAACTTTACCTGCTAAGCTATGCATACCAGTGATGGGCAGGTATTGAACATAAGGTTCTAGAATGTAAGGTGTTGTTGAATTTGGGGTCTTATGCTTACTTGAGATTATCCACGTGTATCTCAAATTCAGTAAGAGGCTACATTCAAGGATCCTTTGATCAATACGTGTTCTTCAGTGGAGCATACTCCTGCTCAGGGCAATCATAGAGGTGAAGTTCCAAAGTCAATTGATTCAACATTGTACCGCCCGGAGCTGTTCAACGATCTTGGGCTCATTTTTTGGCCCTTTTTCGAACTTCCTTAACGTGTACAATCCAACCGTCACTAGTAGAAAAGGTGGCGCTCCCAAGAACATGCCTAGGCAAAATCATTGTGCATGCGTGGAATTGGGCACTACTTGCCTGGGCATCTCCCTCAGCAATGCTACCTTTTCTACTAGTGCATACAGATTTGTAAACCACTACATGATCAACTACCGTGAGAATAAAAAGACTAGAATTGCCTTCATGGATTTGTAGAACACAAGTGCAGATGGTACTGTATAATTCGATTTTGGTTTGTTCGATTTCTGGGGTGGTGATTTCAACACCGCTTGGCGACCTCTAAAACATTTTCTAATTTTTTTCAGTTTAGTTCAGCGGTTCAACATCTTGTACTCTTGAGATCAACATATTGTGCATTTCATTTCGACAATTCTACAATTTCTGATGAATTTTGAAACAGACACCACACTCCGGTATACGGTTCACGAGCTATGGGAATACATCAAACACCCGATGACATATCCGACTGAAGCTTGCTCAGATCATATACACCACACCCCAGCAGTGAGATGCACACAAATAACCAAAAAAATATGACTTCCATCATTGTGAAACATTAGGAATACCGCAAAATACAAAAATGCTAAAGTGCTGACTACTATGGCCCTACTTCTTTCCTTCCCCTTCTTTATCTCCATGTTATTGGTAAGTGTCTCCTCTTTTATATGCAATTTTATACATGTGTATTTGGATATCTAGGAAAGTTTGATTCCAAAAAAAAATTGGCATCATGTGTAGTATCAAAAGTTACACATCTGAACTTCAAATACTTGATTGAGATGGTTCACAAATTTTACAACATTTCATTTTTGGGTGACCAAGTGACCACTTACTGGTTAGCTAGGGACTAAAGGGTTAATGTACAATCTTTATTCTATTTAGGGTATGATATATTGTTTCATTGTTCTATGAAACAATAGGAATACCGTAAATTAGTGTATCTATTGATGAACTCTATTTTACTAAATTTTGAATCTCACATTGGTCACTTATTGATTGATTACTTGTTTCTTGAATGTCTATTCATTGACAAGTCTATTTTTGATCATGGTGCCAAAGTACATAGTTTAACTAAAAAAAATCATTTACTCTATGTTACACTATTTTGGTGTTATTATGGAAAACAATTTTGGACATGATGTAGGCCATAATTCCAAATGCCAAATTTCTATGGCCAAAAATCAAGTGGTTAGGCAAAAGACGGCGTAACCAAAGCCAAAGACTGCAAGATCAAAATTAAAAAACATATTGAAAAAACTAAAAACGTCAAACTTAAAACCGTCGACCAAAATGTTAGGTATGCCATAAGGCCATATTATTATGAAAAGAAATTTGCACCTATTTGCAAATGAAAAATGAGTTTTGCATGAGTGGTTGGTTTTGTGATATGAACATCAACTTTTGCTAGATTCACATTGACTTTCGCCAAATCAACATCAGCATTTGTTTAGTTGACATCGACTTTTATGATATATATATAATTGGACACTGCTTAGGACTTGCAAACGCAATTTCACCACGCAGTTTCAAAATTTATACCGAAATCAGACAATGTTCAAAGGAAAGCTTTAGGTTTGTTCAATATTCAATTTTTTTTGAAATGTTTGTATTTCTATTAAATACATAATCGCAAGCTTATGCAAAACAACCTCATCTATCATCATTACTTCAATATCTTTGATACGGTGTTTTACTTCAGTCAACAGGACTCAAAACATAGAACACGTTCAATTTTTAAAATCTTAAGTAGTTTGTAAGTAATCAAGGGAGATTAAATTTTGAATTTTTAGACAATTTAGAAGTTTTCTATTAGACATTTCAAGATTTCAACAAAATTTTGAATGCTATCATGTGAAGATTGTGCTAGCAACTTCTAAATGACGTGCAACCAATGCTAAGGGCGTTTGTACAATACGGTTCACTAGAATTTTTTTCCTTGTGCACTCTTTTGAGGATTTTGAGAATTTGAAAAATTCATTTCTCAGAGTGAAAAATATTTTTGTGAAATCTAAAGTGCTAGGATGGACCGTACTGATAATAGAGAAAAATTGAAATTATTTGATAGAAAATTTAAAATTCAGCATTATATTTTAATGGAGGATGAAACAAAGGGTAAATTAGTGCATTGTCACAATGTACAATATGCACTCTAAATTCTAAAAGAGAAGGAGAATAGAGGCTTGTCGATGGACTTTTGAGGTATGAATTTTTACAATGTTCAAATATGTGAAGAAAAATATTTTCCAATTTTTTCAATTTTTTTTGAATTGATTAAATTTTCAAAATTTTCAATGTGTTATTTTGGAGAGGGATGAATTGTTTCTCTATTTTAAAAAACTGTTTTGATAGATTTCGTTTTTTTAATGTATTTGAGAATGAAATTTTGCAAGTTGTCTTATTTTTAGATTTTTAAATATAGAATCAGACTTAAGCTATATTTACATTCAAATTTTATGATTACATTAAATCTTTAAATTTAAAGATTATAACATCTACAATCAAATTTTACTATTAGAAATACTCCAATCTACAAATCTAATTGACTTATTAGAACATGCCAAATTAAAATGTTTTCTTCTTTTCCAAATATATCCACAAGAGTTACTAAATTTTGAAATTCTCTTTAAACAAGAAGATGTAGAATTGAATTTGCATTTATAGGTATGATATATCAGTTAAAAGCTAGTAAAATAAAACACAATTTGAATCCGCATTGTAAAAGAATGATACACTTTGAATTACAATGACTAAGTAACAAAATGTTGTGTCACATCAGATGTGTCACCAATGTTTTTTTCAAAATTCTTCTCTTCAATCCACATAATGAATTGTAAATGAGAAACATTGTAAAATGGCAATAGAAACATTTAAAACATGATGGCTTCTAAAAGGAAAATTTTATTCTTTTCTATCCCTTCCAACTAAATACACCACATCCAAAATTTCACAATACATAGCAATTTACATACAACATAGAAGAATTATAAAAACTATCAATCTGACCCAAAAAATTTAAATAATTTATACAAAATGCATATGAACTCAAAATTGCATGCAATACACATTCCTAAATTTGTGGTAAATCATTTCATTCAAATACAATTAGAGCATGGCCACCCATGCCCTCCCAGAGTCTCTCATACTCAAGAAGTAGATGAAAAGTGCCAAGGGCCCTTCAAAAATACCTCTTGACTCTCAATCCTAGCGTGTTAGAAATTGGGCCTTCAAATCACTATTTAGTTGACTATATCCTCACATTCTACTTGTGATTGGTCCATTGACTATTTGATGCGCACTTTTGATACGTGAAGGGCGTGCAAGGGTGGGGGAGTGTGAGTGCAAGGGCCCTTCAAATGTAGATGAATAATTTCAGCAAGTTAGTTCTAACATGCATGGGTGGGAATGCTCTTACATGCTAGATAAGAAGCAAAGTCAACTCATAGCAATTGAACAAAAACTTCAAAACCATAATTTAAATTTTGAAACCTTAAGAATTAACCATTATTTCACAACTTTGGATGTGGTCTTAAGCTCTAACACTAAATATAAATTTCAAAGCTCAAATTGCTAGCATACTCTGTTATACAATGTTCAGATTTGAAAATCTATAATGCTTCCAAAATTGAGCATTGGAGCAATTGGTACCCACTTGTTCAATCATGTCTACATAATATTGTTAGATTTGTTAAAAAAACTCCTTATGTATCATGGTACAATTTTAAGATCTAACACACAACAAACTTCAATGCAAAACAATGCTCTACAAGCATATATACTTCTCTATTGTCTTTAATATATGCACAATATGTAACTATATATTTCATACATTATTGATACTATAGAGTTATCTGTAAAGGCGAGCAAAAAATTTCCACAAGAGAAAAGACACGGCAGAACTAATTTTTTAGCTTGAAAGGCAACAAAAATGAATTTTGGCACTTTTTTTTTGACCAATCACAACGCACTGCATTGTTAAAGAGATTTGAACCTTGAACCTCCCAACGCAAGATTAGCTCCCCCAAACCTAGCTTGAATTCCTACGGAAGAATCTCCATGTACCCCCACACCAACCTCATGCTCACCTAAGGGAAGGATCTTGGTGGTTTGTGTGAGTGGGTGTCAAATTCTATATCAAGATTAAAAACACGTTGTGGCAAACAGACTACCTGGTTCTCACTTAACAAATAACTCTTATATATTTGTTGTGTCATCTTTTCCTTTGGAAATGCTTGCCTATTTACAAAATTTAATGTTTTGGTTTCACCATTAGAATACTTTCTATGAATGTGATAAGGTCCAAGATCCAATTGATGGAATAGATTGTGATGATGTACTGCTATCTTCTTGTATATAAGTCTCATGATACTCATGCAAGGCAATGTGATCAATCTCTTTGTTGCCTATCAACATGGCAACAACGTCTGACATGTTGGGACGCCTTGCAGTTGCATGATGCAAACACAAAAGCCCTATTTCCACCACCCTCTTGATTGTTGTATCCTCTGTCATAGTAACTTCTTTTAATGATTTGTCCACAAGCTTCAACATTTCATTCTTTGCATGTAACCTTTGGGCCTACACAAGACAAAGCATTGAATCAAAATTAGGATTATGACTATAATCCAAAGAATAGATGTCAACACATTTGCCCAAATAGTTTAAAGCATTCTACTTAAAATACTCCCTCTAAAGTCTTAATTGTCATAAATAATTCCACTAGAATCAAAAATGTTTGATGGATCTCAAATAAGAATACGTACCCATAGAGTCAAACATAATTGTTCCATAGGCAGATTGTTGTCAATGTTTTTCCTTCCACTTACAATCTCAAGTACCAACACTCCAAAGCTAAATACGTCAAGTTTGGTCGACACTTGACCATAAGTTGCATACTCCGGTGAAAGATAGCCCCTTCATATCAAAACCAAAAGCTTTAGAACTTGGCATCATACATATATAATATGTGATTGCATTTGTTGCAATAATTGATATTGTCAAGAGAATCACTTACATTGTTCCCGCAATCTTTGATATGTTTATGTGAGTCTCTCCATCGTCAAGTGATGGAAGTAATAAAGCCAAACCAAAATCGGCTATCTTCGGATTCAAATCTTTATCAAGAAGGATATTTTCGCTTTTGATGTCTCGGTGTATAATTGGTGGTTCAATTTCTTCATGGAGATAGGCCAAACCTCGTGCAATTCCCAAGATGATGTTGAAACGAGATCCCCAATCAAGATGGTCTTCATTAGAATCTCCCCTCAAAATACTAGCAAGGTTCATATTGTCCACAAGTTCATAAATCAAGATTCGTTGATCTTCTTTGATGCAACATCCTTTCAATTGTACCAAATTACGATGCTTTATTTTTGAAATGACTGTTATCTCATTTAAAAAATCTTGAATATCATAATCTTTCTTGGCCTTCAATAATCGCTTCACTGCCACTTTGCTTCCATCTATGAGAATACCCTACATAATCACCATCACATTGATATTTGAATGAGAAGATTAGCAAATTTGACAAATAAGCAATATGACTTCAAAATCATATCACCATTTACTCTAAAAAATATTTAATGAATGTAAAACTTTGTGTACATTTGTGTACATTTGCATACAAAAGCAAAGTTTGCATACCTTGTATACAACACCAAAGCCTCCTCTTCCTAATATGTTGGTCGACTGGAAGTCTTGAGTTGCCGCTTTTAGTTCTGTGTAAGAATAGAGGTTGGGTTTTACATCTTTCTTATCCAATTCTAGCACACCAAAGGAATAAAAAAATAAATTAGTATCATTGGTTGTAAAGAAATAATCAAGGCCTTATCATATGATTATAAACATAAATTTAAGGGAAATTACATAATACACAATAGTTGGGAAAATAGTTGGGACAATAGTAGACCTCCCAAAGTGAATAATTGCAAATATTATCCAATGCTTTGCTTACCATATTTAAATTTACGTATGATTGCAATCTTCTTCATCAAATTTCTCACGAAAAATATTGTGATTATCAATGCCACTAGCGCAACACCACCCATGCATGCGCTTATGATTTCTGGGATTTTACTTGGCGCAATATATAGATCTGTATTAATCATGGACATACAAATAATTAGAAAACCTTTGCCAAATATTTTATTACAAAAGAATACATAATTAATCCTTAAGTTCTTTGGCAACCAAAAATGGGTCGCACCAAAAATAGAATAATCTATAAAACATGCTAAAAGTTTTTGAATTGAATGTTTAAAAGGCCCAACCTCTTCAGAATGAAGTTGGGCATAAGAATATGTTTTTGGATGAGTGAAAAAAGTTTCAATTTTTTTATAATCAATAAAGAAAGTTGGTCATTCATGTACATGAAGTAGTCTACAAAATTGTCAAATTTGTAAATGTTTGAAAAAATGCATGATAATGCATCAATTTTGCAAAGACGTATAAAGACAAATTCTAGATTATGAATTTTAATTCAATTATATCAAAATAGATTTCACAAATTCATCATAAATAATGAGATATATAATTTATAAGCTATAAACTTCCAAAATTCATTAAAAACAAAAAATTATTACTTTTTTCTTAAATTTCATTATGATTCGCTAAAATTATAATTTTAATTAGATTCTTAAATATTCATTAGATTTCATCTCATTTGAAGTGTTCATTTTATCCAATTCTTGTCTACAATTATATAAATTGGTGTTTCTACAAAACAATAGATCCTAAATCTTGACAACTTATGACCATGTTATGAACATTATTCTCTTAGCCAATCCTAATTTTAATAAAAACTAAATTGTATTATTTACAAATATTCAAAGTTTTTCTTTTAAAATTCATTAATAAAATTTCTAAAGTATTTTAGTGGTATTCAATTGTATAGATAGGATTTACAAGTTGTGCATCACAAGTTTCATATTCAATGAAACTTTAAAAAAGTCATGTAAAACACATTTTATAACACATTTAGTTTATGGCAAAAGCCCCAAAAACTTAAGGTTAAGGTAAACTTGATTTATGTATATTGCAAACAATGGTTACATCTTGTAATGAAGACTATGATCAAAAGAATGATGACTATATGAACTATACATGTTGGATACAAATTATGTGTGTTTACCTTCAATTGGAGATGATTTGTTGAAACGACACACCGTCCGCAGCAAATCACTTTTACGTGCATCCTTGCATACGGGATTTCCACCCAAAAACACCAAGTCCGATATCCTAATGCTTGATTCATCAAAAAGCGATGGGCTCGTTGTAGATGGTCGAATTTCTGTTATGTTATTATTTACAATTGAAACTAATCTCAATGCAGAACTTATAGTTGAGACATTTGGAAAAGTCAAAACTCCAGAGATATTGTTGGAATCAAAATAGCTGCAAAACATCCATTCAATACATTAAAACCAATTTAGAATTTTAAACAAAAAATATAATTTCTACTACAAAAAAGATAATTTCTATTACAATTATGAGTAAGTATTGCAAAAAGAAAAAGTATAGGACATACATTTCTTCAAGTAGAGGTAGTTTCAATAAGTCACTTGGAAAACTTTGGAGACGATTGTGTTGCGCATATCTGCAAGTTGTTGCAAAAATAGCCAATAACTTTTTTAGTTCCAAAAAAATACATAACATCCACTGCCTTTCCTTCATGCATTCTGCTCATCACCTTGAGTCTCCACTTATCCTCTTAGCTACTAATGAAAAACTGTTGGGTGTGGAATATTCCACACCACCTACTGTAGAGCCAAGGCAGGGACAGTGCATGCTACTGAATGTTATGCATGATATTGAGTTTATTGACATAAAGAATATATGCTTAAAGGATAATGTATTTGTAGACCAACTTACATCACTTTTAAAGGAAAAACATTGTCTGATTGCCCAAGTATGGATATCTTAACGTCAGTGAATTGATTGTAAGAAATGTCCAACAACTCAAGCGTTGTACTTGAATCATCACCACAAAATGTCCCTGAAAATTCATTGACGCTGAAATTTCTGCATTCACATATTGATTGTAAATTTGTTTTGAAATACTTACAAACTCCGAACAGTAAAGTTTGCAGCGCGGTCTTGGCAAAATGGTGTTCCAGTAAAAACATTACTAGATAAATCTCTGCAAAAAGAAAAATATATGATGAACATGTACTATAATAAAAAGAAATTCAACAATATTGATGGCATGAAATTTTATTGTTACTCAAAATTATAAACTAATTTAAAAAATAAATTGACATGCAACTTCAAAAACTCATAAGAAAATATAGCCTAAACATATGTTAAAAAAAAACATTTAATTGCATGTACAATACACAATTTAAAAGTTCATCAACTTTCATCCTTTTCTAAATTTCTTCATGTATTATAAATGTGAAACTATTAACATATCTATGCAAAACATTTACTATAAGGAAATATACCATATTAGTTACTTTACAAAGATGATTTAAATTATGAAAAAGGATGTAGGAATCACTTTCACTTACAGCTCATCAATGTGAAAGAATGGTGTTGGTGGAACTGTTATGTTTCCAGAGAGTTTATTATTTGTTAATGACCTGCAAGAATAAAAAAAACAAGTTAAAATACAATAATTTCCAAATCCACAAAAATTACAATCTTGAAGGCTAAATTTATAATATTCTTAATAAGGAAATAATAGTGTTGAAAGAAAATTGAATTGCATAAAACTCAAAGTTTTTGAATTGCATAAAATTTGCTAAGCATGGTAACATGTGAGGTCATTCAAAACTTTGTAATTTTAAAGATTTCTTACAGAATTTCTTACAACCACAATATTTGCAAGCATGTAAGGACTTTTCACGGAATAAAAACATATTACTACAAAATCTACTATGCTATCTTATGCTGTAAGTTTAGCTTTAAGATGACTAATAATCAGTAACAAGTACACAAGTATTAGTTAGATAGATAGAAACACCGGTCCTCTTTCAAGGTCAACGTGAATAAAGTGTCTCTTCGTAATGTTAATGACCCAGTGCCCACCAACACAAGTATTACAACAAACTACAAGATTGTAAATAAACAAGGTAAGAACTTGACAATCTCAACATTTCATATCTAAATTATAAGAATTTTTAGTCCTTCAACCTCAAGACCAAAAAGTTATGAAATACATACAATGATGTCATACTCGGAAAAGCCTTGATCATGTTCGGCGGAAGTGGTCCAGAAAGCCTGGGGTGACCAGCGATACGGCTACATTGCAAATTTATCACCACAAACACAAATGAGAGTAATTTGAAAGTCTCATTTGATATTGGAGAAATCAATCGCAACACAAATAGATTCAATAGTAGCAATAATTACAATCCAATTAATTTAAAAAAAAGTCGCAAAGAATTAACCTTTTCTTTGTACTTACACACAGTTAAGGTTGGTAAGGTTTCGAATGGCCGGAGGTAGCTCACCAACAAGCTCCACATCACCTACTTTATTCGTTCCAAAAAGAATGTTCCTATAATATAAAAAAAACATTGAAATCCAAAGTTGTCATCACTAACTTGCACATATATGGATGGTATTTGTCTTTGGTACTTAACCCCTAAACGTCAGAACATGCCTTTGTGGCAAGTAGAATATGATGTATTTTGGTTGTATTTGAAATGGATCCACACTTTTAATGGGTTTGAGTTCAAAAAAAAAGTTGGAATTTAGATCAATGCAGTTCTAGTGAGCTATTGAAATCTTAATTTGGAGATTCTAATTAGTAGCAAATGTCAATTATACGGCAACATATCTACTATCCCCATGGGACTTTTAGGGGTTAATCTAGGAAAATTCACAATTCATCTTTTAAGCATAGAGACTCCCTTATTCACACCTAATAATTGAATTCTACAACCATTGAAAAGATAGTTGTTCTACATGTATACTTTCCAAGTGCACATAAACTTGCCCCTATTTTGTGCTTGGTGGGGTCCTTGTGCTTCCTACATGACAAAGCATGTAGGAAGTACACGTAGAAAAGATGACCTCACCCATAAATCAATCCATTCTAAATAGTAATTGCATACATACATGAAATCCCAAAATTGTTTGGAGAGATCAAACTCAAGGTTATCATAAACACTTACATGTTATAAAGTTTGTGGTCTAGGCCAGTGAGGTTCCCAATATTGACTGCGTCAATGCTGCAGAGAAACCATTTTCGCACTTTGTCGGGAAATGTATAGTTACAAGGGTGGTTGTGACTCAATGGCCAAGTTGGCAGTAGAGCTGAAGTATTGGTGCCTGAGTTGTTCCAAGATGTCAACATACTGTATATCCCAATCTCTGCATACAAAAAATAAAAAATAAAAAAATTGACAAATTAGAATACATTTTTGACTAAAATGTATTTCTCACAAATCTATTATATTAAATGCACAGTGTCACAGCCGATGTCACAATCCCTGTGTCACAAAATTGGTCACATTTTCATTCACTATTTCATCCTCAATGCTTCATCCACTACACTTTATCTAGTGCATTTTGTCCACCAAAATCTGTTGATTTGCAATAGGCTATTTGCTAGTATTATTTAAACACAATCACTAGTAGGAATTAGGTCCTTTTAAAACTGATCATTTTGTGACTTAAATGGTCCCTTGTGACTCAATTCTTTTAAAAAACGTTGTTTTAAACCATTTAAGCCACAAGAGACCAGTTTAAAAGGGACCTAATTCCTACTAGTGCATGTTGCAATGAAATTATACACTCTAAACTTGTTATTATCACACTCTCCAATATCACATTCCACTATCTACACAGATACAATATATTTATTATTGTATACACATCTGATTGGACACCTTTCACATATATCAAGTTCTAAACTCATACTGTGGTTACTGAAAGTTTGATATAAAAGAGTTTTTAGTTTATCCTCGGAAGGCTCATAATAATCACTTGGAATGGGTGGAGCTGGAGCCGGAGCTGGAACCGGAGCTGGAACCGGAACCGGAGCCAGAGCCGTTGCACATGCCCCACCAATTGCATTCCATATCAATGAGAGGCCGAACATCAAAATGAACACCAAAAATTTCCAAAATTGGTCCATCTTGAATTGAGTCATCAGTGTGTATTTAGGTGCTTGTTTGTCCAATTACTGCTACTCACCCTGCATAGCAAGAGCCAACAATCATTAAGTTTTTGGTAGTGTCACAATTAACACACTTTGAACTCTTCATAATCACACTCTCCAAGATCACATTCTCTAGGAAATGGATGTACTCAATTCAAAACTCACTACACAAAGTCACTATTACGCTCTCTACTATCAACATCTAAATGTGCTAGTAATATAAAATTTAGCAAGTGCAAAAGGCATTATTCAATAATTAAAAATAATAATACAGTATTAAAAATTAGTCACGTAGCATCAAAATATAATTATAATAGTAATTATAATATTGTAAAGACAACCTAAGTTCTATATTGTCACAACTCTTTGCTAGAACCATAGTGTCACATGCCCATGTTAATACTCTGTGTGTTTCAGATTGATTGTTCCATTTTAAATGATAATTATGTTCCAAAATACTGAGAAAAATGGTACATTTTTCTATAGCATCTATGGTTGTGATACATTTACTAGTAAAACCTGAATCCTTCACAACTTTTGTATGTACTACCCAAACAACCCATTTTTGTTAGGATGGATTTGTTGTTTAGTTGACATTAATATTATATATAAAAAATGAACATTTTGATGATATTAATCCCTAAAAGACCAAGAAGTTCAAATTGGGCCTCGTATTGTTTTAGTAGTTTTGAGTAGGTTCTATGTGGACTTCCTTTTGTTCAAATTTGTTTGTTTTGTTACCATCATATGCACTATTCTTCACTGATTCCATTGATACAAAATTCAATCTCATTTTAATTATATATTTCACAATATGATTAATTAAATTTGTCATTTTAAAACCGTGAATCCTTGGTCCTTTCGGGGTTAACCACAGGCGATTGAGTAGAGAGCTAACTTACTTGTGACCACTTTTTAGTACTCTTGTTGCTAATACTTTTCCAACACTTAAATTCTTCAAGGCATCTACCAGCAACTTGCGGAAATTCACTGTTGACATAGCTAGTAGGACTGTTGACCTAGGCACGTTGACTTAGTACATGCGTAGGACTGAATTTGTATTCTGGGTCAACAAATTATTTATTCAACAAGGAATATCACTGACCCACGAGGACGGACAGGGTAGTGTACGTACAGAGCTTCTGGATCTCACAATCGATAATACAGGAATTCAATACCACCCACCAGGGTCTCAGGGCCGCTTCACACTATGGCCGTCCAAGTCGAGAGGCCGTGGGATTGAGAGTCCAAACTTTGTTGTGAGTCCAAAGAAATCTACTGAAATAGGCATAAAATATAGTTTTCATTTTTTATGAAAAGAAATCGACGGCCTCTCGACCATAGTGACGGGTCTTGCAAAATGTAGGACCCAAACTTCCTCTCGAGAGGCCGTCACCTTGGTCAAAAAGTGTTGCCATGTAAGCATTTTGAAGGTCCATGGCCTTTGGACTTTGGCCTCTAGTGTGAAGGGTCGAGAGGCCGAAACCATGGTTTCTTGCAGTTTGATTGGTGAAAATCGACGGCCTCTCGACCTTTGGCCATAGTGTGAAGCGGCCCTCATTTGCGATTCCCTGTGTGATTTCCCTGCAAGTCTCACTTTCCCACTGAGTTTTAAAGCTGCTTATTCACCAGTTTAATGTTGACTCACCTGCTTGTAAAAGGAAAGTTTAACAAGTGTCAACTCTTGAGGCTCGGTGGGAAAAGTGAGACTAAAAGGGAAACGCACACAGGGAAACCATTATGAGCTCCCTGTGACTCTCTGTTGTAAAAGTGAGACTAAAAGAGAAACGCACACAGGGAAACCATTATGAGCTCCCTGTGACTCTCTGTTGTAATTTGTTATGATACAGGAACACCATAAATTAGTGTATACCATTTACTTCAGTTGGCTTTGAAATCCGACCACTTGTTGTTTGAGTGGATTCATATTAGTTCAAAAACCTATCAACGGTGGTCTTAAGATACACAATTCAAAAAAGAGATTTCCTTTACTCTTTGCTACACTACTTGGGTGTTACACTAAATCAATCAAGACATAACTTAGTTTATAAGAATTCTGTTCTTGGGATTAGATTAGCCTGATACTAAGTACTAAGTGAGAACGGTTTATTCAGCCAGTATTTAAGCATTTCTCCTAAGTCTAGAAATCCTTCACCACTCAGCATTTACCATCAAGGAATCGTGGGACGACCAGGAAATCGATACACCATCCGACCTCGATCAGGTTACAATTTGCTTTACAAAAATTGTACAATCTCTCTGAAGGGCAGCCATTGTTCACAAAAGAGGATCAAAGCTAGTATAGAGGGAGGTTTGACTTCACCAATTAACTTACTCACCTCCTGGGGATCCTCTTGTTTGCAAGCACACATGATGTCCGATCGATCCGCACCACGACGTCCAGAGGAAAAAAGTATGGAGATTCGATCCCCGCTCAAACCTGAACAGTGAAAGTCCGTTGATTCAAAACCAAAACAGAAAGAAGAAATTCCTGCAGAACGTACGTAGTCCAAAACTGCAGAGAGTCTAGAATCAGGAGACACTAGAACAACTGTGGTGAGAACGTAAGCAGGAGCTACCGACGGTACGTTGGAAGTTAACCCGCTAAGCGTCTAAAACGCCCAATATGGCCATCTGCATCACGGTGGCATTTTCTCATTCTACCTCTTTGATTTTCTGATTGCAATCCATCATTTTAAAGCTCTTGTTCTACGCCACAAGATCCAACAGTGTCGATTGTGTCGTTTTCACACAAACAGATGATTTGCAGCAGGGGTCCAATTTTCCGACACTACAGAAAATACACAGTGGCAAAAGTAGAATGAATGATGCAAGCAAGCAGTGTCTCCATTGATACCTCAGTGCAGTGCAGGGCAGCAGGTGATGATCGATGGCCTCGTACTGTGAGAAGAATCCGCTCGGGTACCTCACTTTACCTGCAGCAGGACTGCAGGAGGTGCATGATGAAGATCGATTGTTTGACGGCAACGGAGTGAGAAAGAGAAAAGAGAGCCTCTGAAAACCTAGCCACACAAACGTCCAGTCAGTAACAGTCAAGGGTAAACATGTGGCGGTGTTTAACTAAACATAACCCTTCTATCAACGAACAGAGTTTGTAGATGTTGGTTTGTCAACTGTTCAAGAATCTCTGGTTTGAAATCATTGTAAAAATTCAACATGATCATTACTCTTAAAAAACAAGTAAGGCCTCTTTACACTAGAGGCGAGAAGTCGTGAAGAGAGAAATTTCAGCCAATGGGAGGCCTAAAAATCGAGAAGACCAAAGAATGTCACTTTACACCCGAAATTTTCAGTCCAAGGGACGGAAGGAGGAGAAAATGACATGGACAACACTTTTGTCCTTCCTGGCAAGAAAAATGGACATGTTTCAAGGCTCTCGGATTTTGCGTCAAGCCCACCTCAAGAGGTGGGTCTAACGCAAAATCCGAGGGGCCATTTGACCAAAATTCTCACAACCAATCATTTTTATTTTTTAAGAAATATGTAAGAACTTTATTTTTTTTAAATGGCACTTTATTTTGTGGCCCCTTCTCACTTTACACTATATCCAAAGGCCGTCAAGTTCAAAGGTTGGCTTCTCAAGGATGAGCCATGGCCCTTGTGAGGTTTTCTCCATGGCTTCTCGCCTGTAGTGTAAAGAGGGCCTAAGAGCATGCCCCGCAGTTCTTAAAAAATCCTAAGAGCAAGCCCAGCAGTTCGTCAGTGTGCACCAAGTCCACATTCAAGATGGTGTGAGAGAATTAGGAACTTCCCCAGCAACAAACACCAAGCGTGCCTAGAATAGAGGTCATCAATCAATTTTAAACTATTACTTTTGTCACAAGTTGGGACAATCATAATGATGGAGAATAAGTTTACTAAAGTTAACTTCATAAAGTGGGAGCATTGTCTTGTCACAGAGTAGGACAAAGTGCTTGATGTGGAAACCACCTCCACCATATGGACAATATTTGGTGTAGAAATATCAAACTCCAAACTATGCGAGGCACTTTATCAATCAAAAATAGCATTGGTGAGTGTAAAGAGGATGCTGCTGGACCTGCTCTAAGCCCAACGCCATTTGAGTTTGAGAGGATGCCTGAGATCCCCAGTAGCATCAAACTATTTGCCAATTACTACCTCAACATCCACCTAGTTACCACCTCTGACTTTATTTCACCAACTTTATTTGGAATTCTTTGTCCCTGTTGAGAATGAATCTCACACGTGTTAGTTCAATGTCCATGGAACAGGTGAAATTCGATTTCCGCGGCCCTCATCAATGCCTCCCACTCTGTTGACTCCTCTCTCACCGCCATGTATAGCGCCAACAATTCCCTCGTGCCAAGGGAGCCTCATATAGCGGGCAAAACTCAAGTTTTAGTCTGCTACACCATTTCTTAACATGAATCTTAGCGTTGGTACCACGAAACCTTACGCTGTTGGGCATGCTCTAAAAGTTTTCCCTTGTTCTTTATTCCTATGTCCCATATTAAGCTTCATGTACCCTGAAAATAGACGACTTAACTAGTCCAATGGTGTGGTCTCTAAGCACAACAGTGTGGACCTTGCGCTTGTAGGAAGAGAAGTTTGAGCAAACATGAAGCTTAATGTGGAACAGATTCGCAAGGCGTTGTGGAAGCTTAATACCTTTTATGACTTGTCTTTAACCCCTAAGCGTCCCGGCGTCCATATTTTGGACGTTTTTGAGGGACATTCACCTTTGAAGAGCTGTAACTTGCAAAGAATTCCAAATAAAAGTATCTTCATGCCAAGGCCACACATGCCATGAAGTATCGTTTCTTTCACATGTTCAAAATGATGATTTCTAAGCATGGTAAAATTTCAGAATTTTTGAAGCACTTTGAACAATCCGATTTCAGCATATGTACAATATACCTCGAAGGAGTTTCATAAATCTTCTCAATGGTGGTATTTTCTCAAAAATTGTGCAATTTTGTTGATCATTTTTCATACGAAAACTACATAAGTCTTCTTTAATTTCAACCGTGCCGATTGTCAAAATTACCCCACACCAATGACGACTTGAGCTTGTTACAAGAGCTAGTCAAGAAAACAAGAGCTAATTTCAACACCCCCGGTCCTTTAGCAATTAAGCCCTAGACTTTGTACCCTTACTAAAGTTTCAAGGATTTTCTCTGATGCTCTTGGATGCTCTTTGTTTTCACATCTTAAGTTTGTCTTACTCGTTTGATTCCCACTAAATTCCCTCACAGAATGGCAAGTTTCATCTTTTGCTCCATGTTCCAAGGAAAGTTATTGTATAGGTAAAAAAAACTAACCAAGTAGTAGACGGTGTAGTACCGTACTACTTAATCCCTAAACGTCCTCACCCCTCTCCAAATTCGGTAGTTTTGCAAAGATGCATCATAAAATGCAACATAAAGGGATATTTTGAACATGATGTATGAATAAAAGTTGTACATTATAAATTTTGGATTCTATCCATACGATCGGATCTGCGATAGCTATCATCTATATTTTTGTATAAAATTTGAAACTTGAAATTGAAAATTCTTTTGTAATTTGATTACGAATAAGATATTGACAATTTGTACATGAATTTTTTGTGATTGGTTGAAATATGATACTCTAAGTGTAGTGATTTTTGGAGATTTTTTGGTTGCTTAATTTTATGAGTTGACTTTTTTAAGAGCAATTTTACATTGAAATCTTTAAAATTTTGGGTGAATCACTACAACATGAAATGAGACATAGAAATTTTATAAATCATCCCCTTTCTAATCGGCTCACACATGCATGAAGCTAACTTTCCATAAAATATATAATAAAAAATCTATACTACAAAAAGTCAATGATGGATGAGAAACCTGTGTTTGATTCTGTCCATTGTCCACATTCTGGACGGTTGGACATTTACGGGTTAAAAATGTTATGAACAACGTCACTTCAAGTTTTAATAAATCTCAGGTACAACACCGATTATTCAGGAAAAAAAATTGAAAATTGAAAATTGAAAATAAAAAGTAAAAAGTAAATTGGTTGCAAGTACAGTGTACAACCAATGAGAAGACTCAATTACCAAGATATGCCTAAGGGCCACTTTACAGCCAACAAATACGGTAGTCACAGATTAGTCTTCAAAATCTTTCAAGCATCTCATAACATTCTTTTGCTTGTACTGCAGCACAACTTTTTGCTTGTGCAGAGAATTCATGATGTGGAATATGCAAAAACTATTGAAAAATGAAAATTTGTTGAGCTGTCAAGCCATCTTTAGCTAAAGATGGCATTAATTCTCCAGAAGATTACCATTCCTGTAACTATCTCATCTGGGATGTTGATTTCCAAGAATGAATATTGGAGCTGCTAAGAAATGTTATGTCTCATGCCTGGTTTCATTGTGTTGTTTATTTTTATTAATGCATTGGAGTGAAATTCCTTTTGTCATTACCTTCTATAACAATCGGGTGTTTTCACAGTAGGGCGTTCAAAATATTTAGTGTAACATCGCATAACAAGTGAAATGTGGCGGTAAACATTTTTTATTGGTCATTGAAATTAGTTTTTTGGCAAAAAGTTAACCACAATGAAAAGGTATTCGAGGATTGGATGTATGTTAATAATTTTAAAATAATATAAAATAGTATTTGGACCCAAATGTAATACATTGCATTCGGTGACGTTGTAGAACAAATATGTTATTGCCTTAATTGATACGTTTCACTGAAGATATAGTGATGGTAATAATTTTCTTTAATTTCTATAACATAAAGGTATCGTATTCAAAAAAGACTCCAAAAGATTTTGTGAGCAAGATGGATATTAGAGGTTTATGGCGAATATTTTTGTTCCTTTACATCAAACGCCCCTTAAAATGACGAGTTCCGAAAGAATTTCTTGCAAGCTTGGTTGGCTAATTAAAACGGAGTCTGTAGCGTGGTTGGAATATGCATTCAACGTGGTTTGCAAGCTGATAAAATGACATCACATGAATATTCCAAAATAATATAAAGGATTTTGGAAAGATTCCAAAAAAATCAAATTTTACTATATTAATTTTTTTTGGGTATTTTCCCTAATTTTTATACTACGTCATTAATGCAAGTGCTTTACATTTTTAGAATAAAAATTTTGTTGAGAATTATGACACTTTAGTGCAAAAACACCCAATCGGGTTCTACACCCTCTACAACTTTGTTTGATTTTTGTTGATACGATAACTTTCCTTGAAACTAGAGTGAAAGATGACACTTGCTATTATATGAGGGAATTTAGTAAAAGTCAAGCAAGTAAGACAATCTTAAGATGTAAAAAGAAAGAGCATTGAAGAGCATCATAGAGAATCTTGAAAACTTTAGTAGGGGTGCAAAATCTAGGTCTTAACAATGTTATGTTTAAAATAAAATAAAAAATAATAATCCTTCAAGCACCAACATCAGCTGTTGAAGGGCATTCTAAGTTACCTAATCCTCACAACCAGCCATGACCTTGGCCGCATAACATTCAGTAGCCTTTCAAGAGGGTGCCTTTTAGTTTCATCTGCCTCTATATATGGAGTGACTAGTAATTTGTAATTGAATGGACTATTCAATGAAGTAAACAATTACAAAGCATTGTTGAATTGTGATTGAGTGAGTGTTTTTGATTACTATTCACCATGGTTGATTGCTCTTGCTTAATGCCACCTGCCCCCATAGCTACTGATGTGATGTGGAATATCCCACATCATTTCATTGGGGAGATGAAATGATGTGGGATATTCCACATCATTATGTTGGAGGAAGGCAGCAGTCATAAAGGCTATTGAATGGTATGCGAATTCAAGTTGGCAGGAGGTGAATTTTATATGAACCTACAGATAATTTATGGATATGTGAAGGGATTTGAAATGAAAAAAGAAAAGGAGAAACAAAAAACAAAAAAAAAGAGAAAAGAAGCTGCCAGCACCTACCGGCACGTAGCCTGACGCTCGTCTGTAGTGCCAGCCAACTTTTCAAAAAAATAAAAAAATAAAAAAAATAAAAAATTACAATTGTTTAAAAAAAAGTTGTAAGCCAATATTGGCCAGCGTGCTGCATTAGTGTTGTTCATTTTTATTATGTGTTTAGAGCTTTGAGATCATGTTGACTTTCCCCTCCCAGTTGCCATTACCTCCGCCTTTCTGTAAAACAAGGTAGCTACTAATTTTGTATGGATGATGATGTTGGATATTCAGCACATTCTCCTCAAGAGCTGATGGCCCATTCACACCAAGAAGCTCTAGCACTTGCGTTGCATTCCTGGAATGTTGCAAGGGTAAATTTCAAAAATAATATACAATTTCTTGCGGTATTAAAACCTTGTCTTTTCCTACTTTTGGCCAATGCATGTGCGTTGGTGGAGCGGAAATAACTTGCGACACCCAAAATGCGTTGGAACAACTTCTTGCATGCGTCAAGTTAAAAAAATAAAATTTACAGGAGCACATTGTAGCTACCAAAAACTTACTTGACGAACGCAGATTTTGTGACACACTCGCGTTAGATGACTGGTGTGATGGCCCATTCACATACACCAATGTTGCCACATGCATGCATGCGTCAGGTAACTTTGAGGGAATATGTTGTCAATCAAGAAATATAAAATACCCAAATAGAAATTACTCTATCGCATGACAGAAAGGAACGCAACGCAAAAAAAGAGCATGGCTCTACTTGCGACACTGTAATGCAGTTGCAGCACTGTAATGCAGTTATATAGTGCTTGAACAATAGTTGTAGCAAGAAAAGGCAAGACTTTGAATATTGTTTTGTTTCTCGGTTTTACCTTCTTCCATTTTGGGAACGCATATGCAAGTGCCGCAGGGGCTTGGTGTGAATGGGCCATCTATGGTCAACATTGCTCAAGGAGACAAACTTCAACAGTTCGCAAATTATATTTTAGTGTATATGATTTTTCGCAAGTGGGTAGCAAGGGCGGGTTGGTGTGAATGGGCCATGAGTCATGCGTGAGTGAGTCATGCTAATGTGAGTCATGCTGATGTGAGTCATGCTGATGTGAGTCATGCTGATGTGAGTCATGCTGATGTGAATCATGCTAATGTGAATCATGCTAATGTGAATCATGCTAATGTGAATCATGCATGAGTCATGCATAAGTCATGCGTGAGTGAGTCATGCGACTGATATTTTTATGGTCCCCCGGCCACTGCCCTGGTTGACTGAGGACTGGACAAGTCGACCTATTCTTGGCAAGGCCACAAAGCTGGGGCCTGAAGCAAAATGTACTTTGTAAAGGCTTGTTTCTTTCCTTTGAAACAAACCGACAGGATCGATTGCAAAGAGAGGAAAAATACAAAGCCACCACAGCAGAGACGCCGAGGGGCGAGGGAAAAGAGCCTAACAAGTAAAAGTAAGGGGGTTGAAAGTACCCCACGTAATACGCCTCCCCTGTTTCACATAAAGAAGGTGCTGCTTGCCCCAAATGCGGTCAAATTTAGCAAACTCCTGAGTGTGAATCTGGGGAGATTTCCTAACTTTCTCTAGCGTGCGAATCCAAGCTTCTCTAGCGTAATCAGAAATACCCTTCCAAATGGTGCTTCTAAGTCTCTCCTTAGACCAAATCGTCTGATTGAAAATGGCGTCATTCTGGGCAATCCAGAGCGACCAAAGGGTGGTCCCTCTGATCAAGAGCCAAATTCTGTAAAGGCTTGTTTCCACTATGTGCCACCCAACCCCACCTGTCACCAACCACAATAGACCACTGTAGAAAATACCCCCAAAGGTTGAATGCAAACATATCCACCCTACCCCATTATGGACCCATGTACAAATTGCCCTGATTTCCTCAATCATGAATAGTAACTAATCATGAATAGTGACATGTGCATGCAAAATAAATATCATGCCACCAAGGCTTAATTGCTTGGAAAACGCATTTAACTAAAAGAACCTTTGCAATGATGCACCGACGAATTTTGTTGAATGCTCCCAAATAACCCCTAAACGTCCTCATCTCTCTCCAGATTTGGAGAATTTCAAAGATGACTTATAAAATATAAGTAAGAGGGATATTTTGAACTTGATATTTGTATAAAAGTTGTACATTATAAAGTTTAGATTCTATCCATGCGGTTAGGTCTGCGATTGCTATCACCAATATTTTTGTATAAAATTTGAATGTTGAAATTGAAAATTCTTTTGTAATTTGATTACGAATAAGATATTGACAAATTGTATATGAAATTTGTTGTGATTGGTAGAAATGTAATACTCTAAGTGCAGTGATTTTTGGAGATCTTTTGGATGCTTAATTTTATGAGTTGACTTTTTTAAGAGCACTTTTATATTGAAATTTTGGGTGAATCACTACAACATGAAACAAGGCATAATTTTTTTACAAATCATCCCCTTTCTAATCGGATCACACATGGATGAAACTAACTTCCCATAAAATATATAGTAAAAAATCCAATGTACAAAAAGTCAACGATGGATGAGAAATTTGTGTTTGATTCTGTACGTTGTTCATATTCTGGATGATTGGACGTTTAAGGGTTAACTCCTAAATGCCCAACCGACCTGTATGGGGCTAATGGATGATTTTTTTTCATCCATATCTCCTTCTTTATAGACCTCTTTACCGTGAAACATTTTCTTGAGATACTTCATCAAATTGTTGTCCTATCCAACCGTTGGATTTGGTGTTACTAGAGTACATACTTCTCAAAAATTACAAACGTAGAAGTATGTGAAATTTTGACCAAGCCAAAATTGAATTGACTTTAATTCAAAAGTGGTTTGCAAAAAAGAGGTCATAGATTTAAGGAATACAATTTATTTTTTAAATCACTATGTCAAGAATATCTCATTTCAAATCTATTCCAAAAAAATTTATCCAAAGATGTTAATATTTTGTTTGTAATCAAATTTGGAAGGAATCTTTAATTTTAACTTTTATATTTTATAATACAAATTTGGTGATAGAAATGGTGAATCTAACCATACGGATGGAATCTAAAATTAAAAATATACAACTTTCATTTTGTATATCAATTCCAAAATATACCTCCAAATGGTACTTTCTAATGGTTTTTCTCAAATTGTCAATTCCAGGGACAGATAGATAGATATAGATATGAACACCGGTCCTCTTTCGAGGCCGGCGTGAATAAAGTGTCTGTTCGTCTTGACAATTAACCAATGCCCACCGGACAAAGGTCCATTGGTACAAGACTACTTCCAAGGACACTTTATAACCTTTAGGGGTTAAACAAATGCTGCAATATTGGCTTCATTTTTTGTCAACGTCGAGTCTTCCAAGCTAACTTCTCTTTTTAAAGATGTTACGAAGAACGGCGTAGTGAAACTTGACATGGTTTATGATGGCCTATGGGTTCTAAAAATAATCATGTAAGCCACCTAACATGATAGTCAACGACGGGTTGAGTTGCACATAGAAACATGTCCAAAGAGCATCGCCACAGATGCCAGCAATAGCCATGCCTAACAAGTTTGGCGAGCCCTCGGCCTTCCTACTGCCACACTACTCATACACCATCGACATGATGGAGCGTGGACTTTTTAAATGTGAGTGCGGAAACAATAAGATGGCAGGAAGATCACGACTCTCGAAATACTTTGGATTTTGCATTGACATGGAATTTGTTGACTATGACGTTTGTTCTCACATAGAAGAGGAGGATTATATACAAAGAAAATGGGGACGCATGACGGAGGCTCCAACGGGTGTTGGTGGGCAATTGCTGCGATGGGGAAGGTTGAGGTGGATGCTAAGTGATCAACTAGTTTACTCTTAGCTTTTCAACAAGGGACTCAATGAATTGTTGTTTGTTGTGTTAGAGTGAGTGGCGACTATCTAAACTAGAGGACAAGAAAAGGACCTCAATGTTACATTTGGTGTTTGACTAAACATAACATTTCCACTTATCAACAAATATAATTCGTAAATGTTGGTTTTTCATGAAATGGAATGGAAGTGCAATTGTAAAAATTGAACATTGATATTCTTAATCAAAACAAGTAAAAATTGTTACTTTATTTTACAAGCTTTTGTTGCAAAATGCCATTTTTGCCTTGTGTGGTTTGGATTTCAAGGCATGTTTACATGATCACTCCACATGATGAAATCCAACCTTAATTGATCCGACATTATGTATTTAAACCCTAAAGGTCCTCACCCCTCTCCAAATTTGGAGAATTGCAAAGATGCATTATAAAATGCAACTAAGAGTCTAAGAGGAATAATTTTAACTTGATGTATGAATAAAAGTTGTACATTATGAATTTTAGATTTTATCTATATTTTTATATTTATGATTATTATCATTAATATTTTGTATAAAATTTGAAACTCAAAGTTCTTTTGTAAAATTCTTTTGTAATTTGATTACAAATAAGATATTGACAATCTGTGTATGAAATTTGCTATAATGGGTTAAAATGAAATACTCTAAGTGTAGTGATTTTCAAGAGCACTTTTGAACTAAGATCTTAAATTTTTTTGGTGAATCTCTGCAACATAAAACAAGGCATAAAAACTTCACAAATCATCCCCTTTCTAATCGGTTTACACATGCATGAAGCTAACTTTCCATAAAATCTATTGTAAAAAATCCACACTGCAAAAAGTGCATGATGAATGAGAAAACTAAAATTGGTTATGTACATCATTCAAAAAATAGATGGTTGGGTGTTTAGGGGTTAAAGTGGAGGCATCCAAAGGCTTGAACTTTGAATTTGGTCTTTGGAGCTTCACACTATGGTTGGCCTAAGGCTCTGATTTCTATATTTTATTAAATTATTTCAAGCCCAAGCGTTTGAACTCCGATGGCTTCTCAATTTGCAATACGGTCAGTGTGAAGCGACTCAAATACCCCTATTTAGTGTATAGTTGTCCCTCTCTGTTATGAAATGTTTGGTAAGCCCTAGCTTCAAGGTGGCAAACATAGATTAGTTACATAAATGACTTGTTACATGTGTATTGCTTGAAACAATAATATTGTCATATTATCATTAGTTGGTAGCAGTTTTGACATTCTTGGGATATGATGTTAGCTTTTTAACCTTCTACGTCGAGTCTTTTAGAGATCACAACCAATCAAATAGCGACACGTGGCAGATTATTGAAATTTTGAATTATCCCTTAAAGGGACAACTAAGCCTTTTGGGCTTAGTTATGAGAGAATAATGGGGAAAAAGTAGATTTTCTCAATCGAAAAAAAAGAGAATTGGTGCTTTGGAAAACTACTGAAAAAGCGAGATAAGATTCTTAAATTGCATCTAATTTGGAAACTTGTGGAATGATTGACAAACACATGAAAGAACTGGGAGAGAGGGAGAGCTGCTGTTGAGTAGCGTTGCGGCAACCACTTCTAGTTTTTCTTAATGATAACCAGAGAAAAAAAAATTAAAAATTAAAAAATTATAACCAACGCCAATTTTTTTTAAAAATCAACTCATTGTGGTTGTGTTACCTACATAGACTAGCTGCCATGCTACGTGCCAGCACCTGGTTGATCCAGCTATCGCGTGGTGGGGCCGGCCAACACGCGAAGGGGCACGGTAGCACGTTGGCGACGCATTTTCTTTATTTTTCTAATTTTTATTGATTTAATTTAATTTTTGAATTTTACAGTGTGGGCAAAGCTTAAAATTTTCAAGATGCCATCGAGCTGCCCATATTAGGGGCGTTGTCATTTTAAGGGTTAAGTTGTGCTAGAACTACTATTAGCCTATGGTAAAGTTAACTGAGAACAATAATTAGACTTTCTACTTCCATATACATTAAAAGATAATTTTAATATACTGGGCCTATTTAGAGGCCCCGTTGAGAATGCTCTAAGAATGTTATGTATTATGCAGGGTAGCCTGTAGTTGTGGCCATATTAGCAGCACTTTCGCCAACAGAGTCTTCATTCACGTTAGACATAGTTAGAGCAGGTCCAATAGTAGTCGTTTTCCGCTCACCAAACCTATTTTAAGATGATAAAGTACCTCTTATAGTGTGAAGTTTGATATTTGCACACCAAATATTGTCAATATAGCGAGGGGTGGTTCTTACATCAAACATTTTGTCCTATTCTTTGATAAGACCATGCTCACACTTTATGAAGTTAAATTTAGTAAATTTATTCCCCGCCATTATGATTGTCCCATGTAGTGACAAAAGTAGTAGTATGTAATTGGTTGATGCACGTTATTCCAAGCACGCTTGGTGGTTGTAGCTGGGGAAGTTTTCATTTATCACACACCATCTTGTATGTGAACTTGGAGTACTATCAACAACTGCTGGAAATGCTCTTACTCTATTTAGTGTACACTGACTTAAAATACTGAGTTAAATGAAACCAAAATTTTATATATATATATATATATATATATATATATATATATATATATATATATATATATATATATATATATATATATATTGACTTAGTTTTTTGAACACTTTTTAAAAAACACTCCAAAATTTTTCCATCTTCATTTCGATTTCAAAACAACTGCAATTTGAGCAGGAATACTAGCATACAACTTCCTACACTCATCTACACTAATAGAAACATAAACCTCTTCAATACGAGTCCACAATTCATGAAGATTCCTTGGAGCAATGGAATAATGATTCAATCTCCGTTTCACAAAAGCCCACACATGTTCAATGGGGTTCAGGTCAAGAGACTGAGCAGGCCACTTTCAAACATCATATGGTTGTTCTCAAAACCATTCTTAAACAATCTTAGTTGTGTGCACATGAACATTGTCTTGTTGAAAAATGACTTCATCAAGATCAAAGTCAAAATCTACTAATGTAGTATATAATTGTAGCATTCATCCTCCCATCTATCTTGTATACAATATCTACTCTTGAAGCTAAACAACTCCAAAACATGACTGAACCTCCACCATGTTTCACAATTTTTTTGACAACTTGACTTAGAAGGTTCTTTTTGTCACAAATCCAATACCAAATCCTTCCATCAAAATTAAAATAATTGACTTTTGTCTCATCATTAAAAATAACCCTCTCCAAATCACTAACTGTCCAATATCTATATGTTTGAGCAAAAACCAATCTGTCTTTCACATTCTTGGAAGAAAAAGCTGGCTTAGAAACCTTCTCTACTAAACCTGCTTCTTTTAAAACATTCTTCACTCTTTCAACACAAACATCCACTCATGTCTTACTCTTGAGTACTCTCGTAGCTTGAACTGCATTCTCCAACCTATCTACAATGAGTGAACGTACTGCAAATCTCTTTTCATAAGAGATGAGAGCCTTTGGACGCCCTCCTTTTAACAAGTCAATGTTCTCAAAGCATTTCTTTTTAATCCTATTCACCGTAGACTACAACAATCCCACCACATGTGCTACTTTTCTACTACTCAAATTCTTTTGCAAAAACGCAACTACATTCAACTCTTTTTCATTTGAAATTAGCTTCATTGCGCCTTACAACCTCTCTAGACACATTAGAAACCTTGTACGCCCTCAATCAAATACCATCCACAAAAACATTTCACTCAGAACTGATCAAAATTGGCAAAATTTCACTCATTACAAGTTGCTTCAAAATTGCTAAAAAATCTAAGTCTATAAAGGCTGCCTCTCCTCTTGCTCTCTCTCTCTCTCTCTCAAATTCCACCATCTGTAGTGAGATTAGGGCTATGTAGCATGAATCTTCATAAAAATATCTTCAAATTATGACAATTTCTAAAATTAGATTATTTTAAGAATACCAGCTGTTGCTTTCCGAAGTTGACAGAGAGAAACATCAGAATTATCCTAAAAGAGAAGTTGAATGTGTTTGAATAAGATACCATGTGTTTTTCTTTAATATACTCTTATTTGGTCACTCTAAATAGTTATAAAATGTGGAAGATGTCTTTGAACAAATAAGAGTACACTAAAGCAGTGTTTGGGATAATTTTTGAGCCAACCAGTCAATATCCTTTATTTTACCAAACCAATCGGTTTTTTAAGAATATATCCCGTATATCTCTTTTATAAATACTAAATATAACTAATTTAAAATCATTTAGTCCGGTTTTTTGCCTATATTCTTGAGATTCAACCAACTATTTCAGAAAATCAACTGATTGACTTGTAACTAACCGCCGGTTCTTCCTGAAATAGTAAAGCAAAACACATGGTATCCTATTCAAACACAACTTCTCTTTTTGGATAAGTCTATTGACTCAGTCTTTTGAGTCAGTGTAGTTCTCCCCCATTCATTGACCTTTTAGGCTCGTGCAAAGCTTGACCTGTTGGTCAGACTGGTAGTTGGGTTTGTGTGGCTGGGGCTAAAGCGAGATCCCTGAAGGGCAGAGGAGTCAGGTGACCAGTGCGGAATCTAGAGGCGTGAACTTAACGACTAGGTGCGTCACGCGGATGAGACTTTGTTTGATTCTTCAAGGGCTTTTGCTTCGTAGTTGGCAAATGAATGTAGCTTTCTCAGCCAGGTTCCAGCTCCAGCTAGCCTTTGATTTTATAATACGGATTTTTTCTGATGATGCTAGCTACGAATGATAGTGAGAATTACGGCTGGGTAATCGGTGTTTAATTAGTCGCGTTTTAATTACTGCTTTAGCTGTCAGTTCCTGGTTTCTCCGACACTCGGAACCGGAAGATCGAACGGATCGACCTGTTTGCGTTCAGTATGCCGGGCGATCGAAAACAGATGCAGATTCTAGAAGAAACATGTCGGAGGTTGTGCTTCGAAAACTCACTGAACTTGGCTTGCATGCTTATTGCTCGTTTCAGGAATTATTAATGATTTTTGTTTTCGTTTCTGACGCTCTTTTACTGTAAGTTAGTTCGGCGCAGGGTTTGAGCGAGGAGAATATTGACGCTGTGTAAGTTAGAGCCTGGGCGCTGAGTGTGGCCTCTAGCTGGACAGCTTTTTGATTACGAAGTAAGGTAAGTGAGTGTAATTTCTTCACAAACCTTTCTTCAAAATGTGTCTTCCATGATTACTTGGATTATGTCGAGCGCAAGCAAGGACTCCCAAACCCAGGTAGCTAGCAAAGATTGTTAGATGCATTTCCGTAACTCTGCATTCAACACAACATAATTCATGCAATTTTATTTTTCAAGTGCGTGCTAAGATACGGATCGCAAGTTAAATGGCTCTTCCTTCACAGATTAGCGTTACGTTCTGTACTTTCACTTATAATTCTCTGTTGGGTGTGCAATCATCCCCTCGTCACTCTCATTTTTACTGCCAAGGTCCAGAGTCTGTCTGAGAGTCTGAGAGGGTTCATTAGTTATGCCAGCTAGGTTAGAATTCCACAGATCAGAATGGGTGTGCATTTGTGGTGCAGAATTTATCTAATTCTACTCTACTAGGAAACCAAATTGTCCTAGTCGTCCTTCCAAATTTGAGTACATGTGTATACAATAAGTGTCAATATATGTGAGGATGCAGAGTACGTGTGTACTAAGCACAGAATGTATTGTACCCTGTAACTGTACAGTTAATTCAAGGGCTTGACTTGTTTCATATGTTTCAAATAGAGTTTATTGTAACTTGTACAACATTTGAAACAAGTCAAGGAGTCGAGCCCTTGGATATATAATTCATTGCGGGCGCCGATATATGATTATTTCATTCCATCCCCTACCTGCGCATTATCTGTTGTAGCCGCTGAATCGTAAGGCTACGAACTGATTGATCCGTAATCGCGGTGCCAATGTCGGTACTGTTCACGAGTGTCCGACTTTAATAAAATTCTTTAATTCCCACACTGTCTAATCTACGTGTTTTAGTGTCGACCTTCCTAGTGCCTGTACAGTACACTCTGAACTCATTATCACACCGTCCAATATCACACTCTGGCATAAATGGTGTGATGTAAATAAGTTCTGAATGTACTCTTGTATCCATGTATCCATCTCACTACGTAATTGTTCAATGTTTATTGTATATGGTGTGACTCCACACTAATTTCGAAATCTCTACTTTTGAGATTGTGCACATTTGTGTACAATGTCAATTTTCATATGCAAGACTTTATTAAGGTCACAATAGAGTTAACCAAAAAGAGTGTCTCAAAGTGGAAACTCACCTCATACTTATCATAGACTCGTTTCAGTTCAAAAGGACTGCAAAATTAGTCTATGGTGCTCAAGTTGGAGAATAACATAAAGCAAGACCCTTCACCGCTCGTGGGAGTGGAACTCGTGACCTCCTCAATGCTAGAGGAGAGTTCCTACAAGTTCCCCCAAGCCTAAGGGACTCTTCATGAGGAACTCTTGTTAGAAATTGGTAATATTAGGTCGCAGACTCCGCATAGACTCAACATCCCTCCTTTCTTGTTTTTTGGTTAATTCAAATAATTTTAGTAAGATTTGAACATGAATAGCTCTGTTTTGTCACATGTATACAAATTTAGAGTTCATACCATCTTTTACATGATCCTTCAGAGGCTGTTCATAGTTTCTTTCCATTCATAGATTTTTGCATGACTTGATTAGCATAGCAAGTGAAATTACTAGAGATTTGCAACTGTTGGCTTTTGGTGTGGAAGGCAACTATCTGCGAGAGTTCATGCTAAGTCTTGTGGTTATTGTCTCTACCAGCCTCGAAGATTGGACAACGAAACAAGTGAGCACACCTTACAAAATGGAGCATTTCTTAACTTTCGTGGCTTTCATTTTGGTGTGTGGCATCTCATTGATGTGGAATGCAATTGGTGGGGCATGTGCAAATGGTCCAGCTCCATCTCCAATATCAAATATGCCCCCCAACATGCTTACGTATCCAAGCTATTCTTATCAATCATTTGAAGGTTGGTTTTAATTTTCAATGACAATATTAGGTTTTGAATATTCAATTTTACATTCAATAACATTTTATGCAAACTAAAAATGAATTGGCAATACAAAATATCAATTTCTAATCTAATCTAACCTTGTGTTTTGTTTCGTGCAGCGGATGCGATATATAGTATGTTGAGATCTTGGAATGACTCAGGCACTAATGTTTCAGCTTTAATGCCATTTTGGTCACTCAATCAAAGTCATCCATGTAACTCTTCTGCATTTATAGGAGTTTCGCACCAATGGATTACTTGTAGTAATCAACTTGTCCACATTCAAAACCTTACTAGCTATGATTATTCTCTGACATCTATGTAAGTATGGAAGATATCTTTAAAGATTGAATTGAAACTTTTATTTAACTTTGCGATTTGTCTTATGTGCCAATAACTTAGTGGATATGGCTCTAGTGTCTACAAGAAAATTGTATAGCATTATTTTGCCATGTCATTAAAAAATTGACGTAGAACATGTAGAAAACTGACATTGCATTTCTACATTAAAAGTGTTGAATTAGTAAGTATGGTACAATACCTTGCTAATTGAAAAGTGAGGTTCTTAGTTTGAATGAGGTACAAGGATGGAGTACCATTAATGTATATGCAAGCATGATCTTTGATTTTCAGTCATTTTGTAGGTCAATTGTTGGACCAAATTATGCAGGAGGAGTGGCAATAGTTGGTGAGCTGCCAATAGCCATTTTGAATTTGACTAATCTTCAAGATCTGTAAGTATGCAACAACAATTCAATTATTTGTTTAGAAAGAATCCATCTTGCTACAAAGTTAATCCTATTTAATTATTAGACTTCAATCTATAAATGTTGTTATGCCACTTGTTCTTTCAATGTTTGTTCATTTATATCTTTTTCATTGAGTGAATTTCATATTTAATTTTCTATGTAGCTCAATTGTTGGTCAACGGGGACTTTCGGGATCACTTCCAATTGACATACTCAATAAAGCCCTTCCAAGTATCACATCAATGTAAGTATTTCAAAGTTTAGTAAGATTTATTATTCACATTCCAATTAGATCAATTAAAATGTGCTTGGTAATACGGTTCTTTGTACGTTACTCATAATGCAAAGATGTAACCGTGTTTTCAAATCACATCCATATGGTAATATATTCAATTGATTTACTAACAAAAATTGTTTAATATGATACAAGAATTAGCAAATTGTATTAGGTAAAAAGTGGATGATGTTACTATAGAACTCTCTTCTTGCAATAATTTTTTTGCATAAAGAAATGTAAAATGGTTTAAGACTTGTTCAAAAATTGCTATACAATCAACACATTAGCAATATTTGGACAATCAAGACTACAACAGCTATTCAACTCTAATTCCAAACCATTGTGTTAATATAAATTATATCCATCCATACTTGGGTAGTAATGTTTCAACATGACTTTTGTCGTAATAATCTATAAATGTTAAAATCCCTTTTGATATATGAATGTAGTTATGGAAGTAAGTTTAGAGATTCGTAATTTTTCAATGTTTGTATTAAATAAAGTAAGGAAAATCATTGCGGTTCTACAACACAACCATATCGGCATTAGGAATGCTTCAACTTCAACAATGTTGTGATTTGAAAGGAAATTACCTTGGACAAGTTGCTAAACAAACTTGCTAAGATGATCAAATCTTTGTTTAGTCTTGGAAAATATTAGAAAAGAAAATGTTGTTAACATTGCAAGGCTTATTTATCTTAGTCTTACTTCCATCAACTACTTTTGGGTTGATTATGGTGTGATTGAAGATTGCTATCTTGCCACTTTGGCCATTTAATTATTTGTCGAAATACAAATAGAATTATTATACAAACGTAATATCTTTGACTTTTAGATTGGTTGCATCGTAATAGCAACATCATGTACATGTATGTTGTTTTAACATGATTTTTTTTTCTTCAGATCATTTCGTGCCTGCAATCTTTCTGGGAGCATAACACTTTCAACCACCGCAACATGAATAGTGCAACTTGCAACATTGTACGTGAATGGGATGAAATTGATCATGCATTCTAATTTATCTTCAAAGCCTTTGTTTTTGTATGCATTGACTTTTTTCACACATTAAAAGATTTTCACATGTCAAAACTTCAAGATTTGTGAACCTATTTTATTATTATTGTATTTTACAACGTACACTTCATTCATGTTATTTTTTTTGTGCAGAGATTTGTCTGATAATTCTTTCACAGGACCAACGCCATTTTGCCAACATGCAGAGCAATATGCCCTTAGTTCTTTGTGAGTATCTCAACACAATGTTATATGTAATGTTATAATATTTTTATAATTCCATAGACTCAACCATTCTTGCATTAAAGATGCAATGATACATTTAATATAATTTATTATGTATTGTAGAAATTCATAAGTATTAGTTTTAGTGTTCAAATAAACCTTCAAAACTTGTTGATTATTGTAATTAAGACTTTTGAATATTAAAGAATTGACTGCAATAAAAACACATTCCAAGACTTTATGATTTTGCAGTATATCTAGATTGAAATCTTGTATTTTTATTTGACTACAGGAATCTTAGCAGCAATCAATTGACAGGCGCATTTTGTAACAATGAATCACTTGTATTGACATCTATTGACATCTCAAAGAATCAATTTACCGATATAATTGTACGCAAAGATGCCTTTGTTCTACAATCTATGTAAGTTAAACTTTTCATTTCATAAATTTACTTTGAAATATTTTGTCCTCTTAGTGGACTTGTTATATTCTTTGCAAATATTTTGATGGTTGTAGTTGATTTAAAGCAATTTTGTCATGTGTGCCTTTTTTATGCAAATAAATTACAGATATGCGCAACATAATCGCTTACAAAAATTCCCAAGTGAGATCTTGAATCTACCTCGACTTCAAGAAATGTATATACTCCTCTATAATCCCTTCAAGTTATTAATTTTTGTTTATCAATGGCATAAATATGTTATCAATTAACTATTTCAAATTGGATCTAACATATATTGCTTGGCTACATTGCAGCTATCTTGATTCCAACAATATCTCAGGAGTTTTAACTCTTCCAAACATCTTCACCTCAAATTCATCATTGAGATTGATATCACTTATAAACAACAATATAACTATAATTATACCATCTAATGAAAGTTCATCACTCTTAAGTGCGTCAAACCTTCAAAGATTGGAATTGCTTTTTTTGGGTGGAAATCCGGTGTGTAAAAATTTGCAAAGTAATGCGATGATGCAAATGGTGTGTCGATTCAATAGAACATCTCCCTTAGAAGGTAAATATATTCAACTTCAATGTCAATATTACATTTGATGTGTTACTCTTCAATCATACTTATGACTATTAGATGCATATCAAGCCAAAATGATATGCTGAAATTATTTTGTGCACCTAAATCAATTTTAATTGTTGTATTCTTATCACTTGTGTGGCCATGTGTAAATACAGATGCTCATAAAAAGTCCAATAAGACCGCAATAATAATAAGTGTTTGTATGACTATTGTTGCGCTGGTGGCACTTGGAGTCATATTATTTGTCATCCAAAAGTTGATGAAGAAAATTTCAATTATGCGTGAAATCGAAAATGGTAAGTATGTTCAAGATCTTTGTGTATGTAGGACTTCAATGGTCAATTACTATGGTTTGGGGTTCATTTTAGATGTTCATTTGATGTTTATAGGGATATGGATTTTGATTTTTGGTATTCAACTAATAATATTGAATTTTTTTTCCTTGGTATTTTAGAATTGAATAAGCAAGACGTAAAACCCAACCTCTATTCCTATACCGAATTGAAGGTTGCAACTCAAGACTTTCATTCCAACAATGAGTTGGGAAGAGGAGGCTTTGGTGTTGTTTATAAGGTATGCAATCTTTCTTTTAGAATTTTAAATTTTAATATTATAGTAGTGAAAGTATATTTGTTCAAAATTAGCCTTGCAAACTTGTTTTTGCTATGTTTCTTTTTAAAAATCAATGTCATGACAATGATGTAGGGTGTTCTTATTGATGGAAGCAAAGTTGCTGTGAAGCGATTATTGAAAACAAAAAAAGAACAAGACATCCAAGATTTTTTGAATGAGATTATAGTCATATCAAATATAAAGCATCGCAATTTGGTACAATTGAAAGGATGTTGCATAAAAGAAGATCAAAGAATCTTGGTTTATGAACTTGTTGACAACAAGAACCTTGCCACTATTTTGTGGGGAGGTTCTAATGAAGATCATGTTGATTGGGGATCTCGTTTCAACATCATCTTGGGAATTGCTCGAGGCTTGACCTATCTTCATGAAGAAATCGAACCACCTATAATACATCGAGACATCAAAGGCCAAAACATCCTCCTTGACAAAGATCTCAACCCCAAAATAGCTGATTTTGGTTTGGCTTTATTGCTTCCTTCACTTAATGATGGAGAGACACATATGAACATATCAACGGTTGCAGGAACAATGTAAGACAATGGTCTTTTTGACAAATGATTATTTACTTGTGCAATATTTGCATTTGCACATATTGAACAAAGTTGATAATAATAATTAAAGCGTTGTGTTTCTCTTTTGTAGGGGCTATATAGCACCAGAGTATGCAACTTATGGTTAAGTGTCGACCAAACTGGATGTGTTTAGCTTTGGAATATTAGTTCTTGAGATTATAAATGGACGAAAAAATATAGACAACAATGTGCCTCTCGAACAATTGTGGTTAACTCAATGGGTACGTATTCTTACTTGAGGTTATCAAATATTTTTAATGCTTATTGTGTAACATTTTATAATATTTAGAACTTTTTATTTTAGAGAGGTCATTCACGGCTATTTTGGTATTTTGTTGATATCTTTTTTCTGCGTTATAGTCATAATTCAAAATTTGATTTAATATTATGTTTATTGTGCCTTGTTTAGGCCCAAAGATTGCATGCTAAGAACGAAATGTTGAAGCTTGTGGATAAATCAATACAAGAAGTGACCAAAACAGAACATGCAACAATCGAGAGGGTGATGGAAATAGGGCTCTTGTGTTTACATCATGTAACTGCAAAGCGTCCCAACATGTCAGACGTTGTTGCTATGTTGATTGGCAACAAAGAGCTTGATCACATTGCCTTGCATGAGTATCACCAGACTTACGTTCAAGAAGATGGTACTAGTGCATCATCATCTCTTCCATCAATTGGATCTTTGACCATATCATATTCGTAGAAAGTTTTGAATGTCCAAATTTTCTATCTATAAATAGTTAATTGTTGTCAGTGGATGAGACTCAACATATATATAGCATAGATATTGTATAGAGTATATAGTTAGTAAAATATTTAGAGGTGCTATAAATATATTAGTTTCTAACCAATTATTAAACAAGAACTAGTGCATTGAATGAGGTTTATAATAGTCCGATGCAATCTTTTTTATTTGAAATTTCACTATTGCTTGAAATTCACTTTTAATGAAATCCTACACTAGCCTTGATCTTGAAATGACTTACAGTATACATCATTTTTGAACATCAGAAAATTATTATTTGAGGTCATTTAGGAATTCCTTGAATCATTAGTCATTTACATGAGGATATTTTGGATTTTTTATACAATGATATCTTCTAGTGTATATTATTACCAATGCTTTTCTATTAGATCATGAGATTGTAATGGAATTCCGTTATAGAGCAATCATTTAATATCTTGGAATGGTTTATTCAATCCCCATAGGCCAACCTTAATCTAATTAAACCATTAAGTGAGTTTTGGAGCCTTTGGGAGCCTCCAAAATTCACCTTATGATCTATAAGCTCTCATGAAAAATATATTGAATTATTATTGATGCACTTTGAGTAGTTTGAGGCAATTGTTGACGTATCTTTGATTCTTTTAGCATATTGCACTTGAGTTTTAGAATCTACATGCTAGCAGGTTTGCTTTATTGCAACTCTTTTGACATCAAATATAGAGTGGATTTTGAGTGTTCTTTAGAAAGAGTACAAACAAGTGAGTGAATGTACATTCGGGTACAAGTTGCTTACGAATCAACAAAGGGAGGAAGCACCAGATGGTAGATAGTATGTAGAAAAAAATTATAAATCTTATTTTTTTCCATATGTACATGTACATATTTATCATAATCATGAAGCTTTCATTTCTATGATTCCAACGCAATTTTCAATTTCAAATTTGAACCATTTTTGCACCTCCTACAGCTCCTCAAAGTTCCTATATATTATGCTCAAATTTTGGGCTTGAAAAAATTCGTAAGCATGTTGTATCCAACTGTACAATACAATATATAGTTTGTTATAAAAACTAGAACTCTACAATACTCCACAATACCATTGATGAATGTTAAAAAAACTTTGATGTTTTTAGACATTTCCATCTGAAGTATAATTTCAAGAAGTGCAAAAGAATCTTGATTGAAGATACTAGAAAAATGTGTAGTAAATTTTTCAAAAACGTTGATTGCATGGATTGTAAGATTATTGTGTTAGAAATGAAGAAATAAGTTTTTTTGCACCTCGCCAATCAAGGTCAACAAACTTTGAATCTTCTTGGTTTGAAACTTTTGCACTGTAGAAAATTAAAAGAATCAAGATTATAGAATTCAATTGAAAATCTATAAAAAAAAATCTTTAATTTTGAAAAGAAAATCACTTTTTAAAATATTTTGTGTAGTAGAAGTTGATGTAAGATGAAAGGAATAACTGAATTGCTAATAGTTCTAATATGGAATAAAAAAATGTCTGTTGTTTTGGAAGATGAAGATGAATGAGAAGTATTACTAAGTTTTGTACTTGATATTTCATGGTTAGAGTCAATAACGTCAACTCCTTACCCCTTGGGGGAATCTGTTTAGGCAATTCTTGAAACTGAATTCATATATATATATATATATATATAACGTCAACTTCCACACATATACAATGTTTTAGAGATCATCCAAAGACCTAGCAATGAGACTAGTAATCAACCATATTACAAACGCTTGAGTAAACATTTACAACTCAAACAACCAAAATAATTTCTTTGAGTTGGAAATGAAACTATGCTACACTAAATAGTGAAATTAGGTTATCCCTCATTAATTTCTCGACATTTTGATACTATATAAATATTCATTGTTATTGTACTAACAAGAATGCACTACTTTTGAATTAGATATTGTTGTAACTGGGACTCATAAACCTCCATGTGTACAAATGGAAATATCTGTAGAAATATTTGTCGATTTTGATGGCTTGTGAAATAACTTTTTTGGAATAAGGCAACCTAATTTTTCAAGCAACCTAATTCCACTATTTAGTGTAGGCAAAATATGGTTGATGTTGCAATGAATTCATTCCTTATTAAAAACTGTACAATACAACCAACTATAATGTTATAAACATTAAATTGGGGAGGGTGGAGACCCCTCTTGGATCCCAGAGGTCCCCATAATGACTCAACTTTACCACCTTTTCAAAACACTACAAGCAAGTCCAAAAATATCAAGAGAGGAAATAAAAGAAACTTGAGGACAATAGGTAAGTATGTTAACCCTTAAACGTCTTTCTAAGCCATATAGGCTTGATTTCCAAGAGCACCACTCAACTCCTTTTAACAAGACATAGATCATTGAATGCACAACAAAGAGAGGGATCTGATGTGCTTAGTTGCAACAACAAATTCTTCTATGCTTGTTTCCAATGTCTAAATCAAAGGTATTGGAAGATCATTTGATTCTTGCCCAAGTTCCCAATTGATTCTTTGTATATTTTTTTCTTTGTTGTGATTGGTTATACACGCATGAACAACCTAAAAATATAAACCATATTCTTTTATAGATCCTCGGGTGTCTACTAAGGACCTAAAATGTCGTTTAAGGGTTAACCGAAATGCATTGTTTTATTTTTCCAATCTAATTCAAATCACTGACATGATGATATTTTCCTTTACAGTATATCTACATTCATCTGATTACATAGAACTTCAACTCCATAACATTATTAAGCCCTAGGCTTTGTATCCCTACTAAAGTTTTCAAGATTCTCTCTGATGCTCTTGGATGCTTTTTGTTTTCACATCTTAAGTTCGTCTTACTGGCTTGACTCCTACTACATTCCCTTATATAATGTCAAGTGTCATTTTTCACTTTAGTTCCAAGGAAAGTTATTGTATCAATAAAACTCAAACGAAGTAGTAGGAGGTGCAAAACCCTACTATTATAGAATGTATTGTCTAGTTGAACAATGCATTTAACTCCTAAAGGACCATGAGGACACATTGTGTTCAAAAATAATTTCATTACTTTAGTAACTTATTTAAATTCCATTATTTTGACTCAATGTTAACTAGAGAATTGTAGATGCCCATTACAAGAACACAAAAATCCTTCAAGATATGCAATTACGTTGATTGATCCATAGGGTAAAACTATAATGTCAACTTAGATGAATTTGGAACATGGTAGTTAGGGAGGTTGATGACCTGGAGGGTGTTTTCACACTTAAAACACACAATGTTCTATTTATGCACTTAGTCGTATGGCCCTCGGGCACATTAAAAATTTGTCTAAAAAATTCTTTAAAAAACAACAATTTTTGTCTTTCTACAATCCATTACATTCTAAACAAACAATTTTCTATTTATTTTTAATCTTTATCTTTACCTTTTCTCTTGTCTTCTTTTCATTCTTGTCATCTTTCTTGTCTTTTTTAAATTAATTTTTTTTATTTTTATTTTTATTTTTTTCTTTCCATTTTTGGCTCTTCTTGTGCAGTTGTGAATTCCACAGTTGCACCAAGGATTTTCTTTTTTTTCTTTTTAATTTTTTTTTTGTCTTTCTTCTTCTTCTTCTTCTTCTTCTTTAGCTTGCCATTTGTGGTGCTAAACCCTTAAAAGAATTTTTTTATTTTTAAAAATCTTCTTTGTTAGGGTTGAATTTGCCATTTGTGGGCTAATTCCTACAAAAAGAATAAAAATTCAAGATGGGTACAACCGCCTTCTGAACCTTAAATGGTGGCGCAAAGGGAAAAATATATATATAAATAAAAAATAAAATTGCTTTTTTTGTTCGCGCACCCTATGTCACTCTCCCTCCCCCGCTCCCTCTCTCTCCTCTTTCCCTCATATATGAGAAGACTCTTCCTCCCCTCTCCCCGATATATATGAGGAGAGGGAAGGGAGAGGAGAGGGGAAGGAGAGCGAGAGTGACATAGGATGTGCGGTTAGGGCCAAAAAAAGCAAAAAAATAAAAAAGCAAAAAACAAAAAATAATAATAATAATTTTTTTCTTTTATGCCACCGTTTAGGGTTCAGCCAACAACTGTACTCACCTTGAAATTTTAATTTTTTTATAATAGGGTTCAGTGCCACAAATGGCAAGCTAAATCCTAACAAAGAAGAAGAAGAAGGAAAATAAAAGAAGAACCTTGGTGCGAGTGTGGGATCCGCGACTGCACAAAAAGAACCAAAAATGGAAAGAAAAAATAGAAGAGAAAATAAAAGACAAGAAAACAAGAGTAAGACAAGAAAGAAAACAAGATAAAAGAAACGATAAAGATAAGGATAAAAAATAAATAAAAGAATTGTTTGTTTATAATGTAAGTGATTATAAAAATACAAAAATTTCTTTTTATTAGAGAACTTTTTAGACAATGTATTTTAAGCCAAATTTGCTCATGAAATGAGCGCACTTGGCCAAGTGCATAAATAGCGAATTGCGTCTTGACTAGGGTATCAAATATGTCAAAAAGAAAAGTGTACCATATGTAAAACATTTGTTATTATTGTGTCATTAACACTATATAATGATTGTTGAAAATGTTTAAATATATATTAAATGGAATATTTTTAGAATTTTTGGAATCTATTCTTCATATTTTATATTATTTGGAATATTTTGGAATATTTTTGAAATCTATACACATTTTTTGCACTGTAACAATTAATAACTATCACAAACACCGGCTAACCAATCACCAAAAAGTCACTTCACCCAAACATAAGTCTTTCGGAATCAATCATGATTGTTATTGTGTTTAGTTTTAAAAAACCATTTTTTGTGAGCACCTAAATACAATACATCTTGTATGCCTCTGAAATTTCAAATTCTAATCATGTAATCTATATGGTAGATTGTTTTGAAAATTGGTATACAATCTCACGACTAAGTCCTCTTTGAAATTCAACGGTGAAGTTTTCTACATGAACACCAATTTAGAGATACACATAAGTTCTCGAAAACATCACAAGAAGCCATAATATTTTAGGAATGAGCATAGTCCTTCAAGGATTAAGAAAGAAAAAAATTACCATCAAAATGAGGGAAATAAAAAAAGAGGTTGAAACTGGTTGGTTGAATACTGTACTGGGTACATTCACAGTATAACGACCCAAGGAAACTGTAACTAGTGATTAATTTAACAGATTATTAAGCAATAATCTTATCATTTGAATTGATAATGCAATCTAAATTAGTAACTACATATATTATATGTCATTCTACAATATACTAAAGTTTGACGATGTTTGAGAAGTTATTGGTACTCCAAAACGACTAAAATATGGTTGTAACCAATCGTTAATAACGACTAAAATGTGCTAAAATGTTCATAATATGTCGCAAAATGTCCTTAAATTTTTCTAATATCTACATAAATTGAAGATATAATTTTCTAAGTACTCATCAAGAGTCGTTAGATTTGGGCGGGGTTGGCTCGTTATATTGTGAATGCACCCTACTAGGTGGTCAGGGTCAACAAAAAATAATTATAAAAAGACAAGCCCAAATTTTTAGGAAATTTTGTTTAAAAAAATTATATCTTCTATAGTGAAAAGGAGAATTTTATAGAATATCCACATAATCTTAGAGAATAAATGCATCATTTTGACAAAAAATAATATTCGGCAAGAGTTGTCGACTCTAATAGCCAGGTACAGTAGTACTTCAATTTTTCCTTGGCATCCCATTCAAACAATTTTTTTCGTCAAAGTAAAGTATAAGTAGTAATCACTTATAAGGTTTAGGGTAGGAGTTAGGGTTTAAGATTAATTTTTTTTGATAAATACCAAAAACGGTAGTCCAAATGGATGACACAACTAGCTACATGAGAATCAAAAGTTTCTATTTGTGTTTAATTGATAACATCCATAGTTTGCCATTCATAGTTCTAATATAGGGGTCTATATCCAAGTAGAATCAAAATTAGATATATACATACGAATGTTACAAATGGTATGAACATGGCTATTGCAAATCTAAACCTTTCACATATTTAACCCCTAAAGGACCAAGTGTCCTAACTAGGACAATTAGAGAATTGGGTAGGTTCCGGTGAACACATTTTTAATTGAATTTTGAAGGAAATTTAATAGTAGATTCCCCAATGTGCCACAAAAATGGGGATTTTTTTATTTTTGAATTCCGACACCGTATGTGAAAGTTATGAGGGGAAATGAGTTTTTTTCGGGAGAAAGGGCAGCGGGGCAGTAGAGAAATAGTTGAATTTTAGGGGGGGGGGCAACAAGATGGGCGGCGTGTGGAAAATGGGGTGGACTATGGGGCAGAAGACCACCCCATTTTCCAAACTCATTAAAAAAAATTAAAATAATATTTTTTAAATTTTAAATGAATTTTTTATAAATAAAAATTATTATTTTAAACTGGAAATTATTATTTTAAACTAAAAGTTCAATTTTTTTAATTAAAAAATATTATTTAAAAAATGAAAATAAAAATCATTCTTAAAAATAAAAATAAAAAATAAAAATCGTCCAATGAAGAATTGCCACGTAGCAGTACACCTTGAGAGTTAGTGGGGTCATGAACATTGGCACTTCAATTCCCTTCCTCCACCCTTTATTTCCCCCCTAATCCCCAAATTTTTTAGAAAATGTGCTACATGTCTTCTAAAACTTGGAGATTTATTTTTTTTTCAAATTTTTTTTCGCCATTCTATAGAGGGTGGAATGTACTTGTGTTTCACTGCTTGGATTTGTATTTTAAATAAATAAAGTCGAAAATATTGCAATTCCAAATACATAGTCTTTTCTCAACTTTTAAACCCCCAACAAGTGCAAGGTGTTCTTCAACATCCTAAACATCTCCAAACTCAACGAAAATTGGTATACAACTAAGTAACATCATATAGAATGTGAAAGTTAAGTGCGACGGGTTTCGGTAGTGAGGTTTTCTTGATGTAGCCATGGTCAAACGCATCTGAAATTTTCGGGCATGTGTTTTTTTGGGGTGTTTTTTTCCATCAAACGTAATTATCTTGCAATCCGTGCGGTCAAAATCAACGAAATTTGTTGTGTATGTTTTTCAAATGTTTAGGACAAGATCTTACGGTTAGAAGGTAAAAAATAACATTTTTTTTGGATTTTTTGCATGGGGGAGTAAAAATGGCAGCATTGGAGTGTTTTTGGAGGAAAAACACTCCGGTCCTTTAAGGGTTAAGGTACCCTACCCTTGGGGTAAAGATATCTCAAATCTATTATGAATCTAAATTTGTGATACAACGCCCATATCCACCCCACTCAATTCTAACATATTTTAGTATTATGATGGACATGCTTGAACCATACATTTTTAGAATGTAGAGTATTGTTGAATTTGAGGTCCTACTCTTGCATGGCCTTTACTTCAGATTAGACCTTTCTAAACAACTACTATGAACGTTTTTTGAAGAGGCTCCAATTTTATGATTTCGGGGGATCTATGGGTTGTTTATGAAAATTTTGAATTCAGACCTATAGTCACCAAACCTCTCATTGGTAACCATGATTTGGATAACTTTTTTGGACATAAAAAAAAAATCCCAAAAAAGTTTTTCATGAGTTTGAAGATCACCAAGCTCTTACACACCTAATAATGATAAAGTACCAAGATCTTCCATACCCTTTAACTATCTGTAGTGAACAAATAAGAGTATATTAATGCAAACACTAGTAGAAAAGGTGGCAGATGCCCAAACAATGTTGCCCAGTTTTAACCCCTAAGCGCTCAAACGACCATTTTCTGGTCGTTGCCCGAATTTAACGGGCTGCCCGGAAAAAAAATAAAAATTGAATCTTTTTTTAAATTTTAAATACTACATCAAGTCTACTTTCCAACCCAATTTGAATTATGGCAATCCGAGTTAAACTCCACTCGGGAGAATTTTTCAAAGTAGATCATCTCAACATTGTCTTAGTGTTATAAAATTTGCTATTTGGGGAAAATAATGATGATTCCTCCATCATTTCTTTTGCTTTTTTGAAGTTTACAATAGATAGCCCAACTTTAACCAATCATACTAAACTTTGAACTCTAAAATTGAAAATTATAATTTATACAAATTTTCAAAGGTTAATGCTTTTAAATTCATTAAAAAATGATCTAAAGTTATTTTTGGAAGTTTGACCGTACGGATAATTTGTAGAGATGATACTCTACATTTTGTTTATTGAACCAAACTTCATCAAACATATGGAAGGCACATATTATAACACATCTATGTTTTGTCCAATGCCCCTCGGGCTTTTAGGGGTCAAGCAAGTGCTGGCCATTTGCTTAGGCATCTCCCTCGGCACTGCCACCTTTTCAACTAGTGAAAATTCATAATAAATTCTTCAAATTCAAGGTGACTTTACGGATAACTCTATTGGACAATAAACACAGGGTGGGCCTACATGGACTTGCACAAACATGCAACGTCCTTTTTCTTGTATATGTTTTTGAAAGTCAAATTCATTTTCTTCTTGTCCTTTTAGCTGCACTAGTAGAAGAAAGCATCAAGTACCTGCCTAACAGTCAACACGTCAACACTATTCAAATCTCCTTCAAATCTATCCTTCTGAAAGACGTGGTCATCTTCCAAGATCTACCAATCCGAAGAATAGAGCCTCCCTCTCCTTGTCTGTATCATCTGTCTCTCGCTCAACTGTCTCCGTCTCGCCAAACCAGCGAACAGAAATGAACGTCGATTTTGTAGTCTGAGTGGCCATCACTCTGGCTGATCGAGGTATTGATCGACTGGCTGTTTCTTACTTGAATCTTTCTTTCTTTAATTTCTTCTTCACCGACTGATCTGATTCGATCGATGCTTATTATACAAGCCGGCCTCTCAACTTCCGTATAATTATCTAGAATTTTCTTTCTCATCACTCACCACAGCATTTGTCAGATCGATCACGGTGCCTCTGGATGCTTATATAACTTTTCAAGTCTGCGAGAGTGCCACTGCTACTGTTGTTAAATAAATTCAATTCGCTTCCATGGAGTGACTTTTTTTCCTTTCAATTCGATTGACGCAGGACTTAATTGAGAGATCTGGAATGGGTTGTGCTCGAGAAGTGACAGCTTGTTGAATCGGGGGGGAGGTAAGTTGGTGGATTCTTCTGTTGTTGCCGCTGAATCGTTATCACCAATCACAGGAACAAACCAATCACGTTGTCACATGTGTTTGTGAATTTGTTCCATACTAATAAGTATTTCGTATTATGCAAGCTTAGTAGAATAACAATGTGACTTAATATAAGTATCTGAGCTACAGTTGTCATTAGCCGTAGGAACTGATTGGTTTCTTTTGGAATGGTGACTGTTCCTCGTGGAAAAGAATCAGAAAGATGCCCGGTTGACTTGTTGTTGACCATAGAACCGGGAGTCCTAGTCCACGCATGTGCGATCCACGTATCTCCTCCATAGCTGCAGGTGAGATAGATTTTTCAGGGAGTTTGAAACAGTCGATCTTGCATGATGGATATCTAGAATGATCTGTATAAGGAGGTGCTGCTTTTCACTTAAATGATTTAACCCTAGAATTCATTCTAGTCTCGCACTAGACTCTTTGAATCCTATTCACTGAGTTGGTTTGAGTTGAAGGGCTTGGTGCGATGAGCACGATGAGGATTACAGCTCTTTTGGGATCTCTTCTACTCCTGCTAGGTAAGTCTTGACTCTTTCTTCTTTCTATTCAGTGGTTTAACCTTAAACGTCCCTTGGGCGCCATATGTATGAATTTTCTCATACGTTCCATCTTATGTGCATACTAAAATATGATGCATGTCGATTCCTCAAGTGCAAGAATGTACTGAAATATGTTGATGTGTTGAAATACGAAAGCAATTGCACGCAAAATACATGGTTGTAGTGAAACTTCAGGTTGTTTAGGGGGTTAAGAAAGAGCGTTGAACATATTCTAGATGGATTCAGCGTCATTCTTCTGTTTGTGACAGGGTAATGTGGCATAATTTTCAGTCTAGGTCCATTTTCTTGCACTAGTTGGGTAGTTAGCTTTTAATGGGAGAGTTTCTGCTGCTCAAAGTTAGATCCTAAAAATAGAGTAAATGAAATCTTTTTGTTACATTGTGTACATGAGGGTCATCGTCAAGGAGCTTACTTAATGACTAATCATTCAATTGACCAATCAACAAGTGGTTAACAAGAGACCCATGATCAATATTAAGTGACGTTCATCAATAAGTACAGTAATCCATGTTTTCCTTAGCATATCAAAAGATTATGAAATCTACTGTATCATATACTAAATAGAATAAAGAGTTTAGCGCTTGATTGTTCACTCCAATTTGACTATTGGAGCTAGAACCTTCCAAATTTGGAAACCTCTGTTTTTCCTTGAGCTCATACATTGTGAACTCGTTAATATCACATGTAGATAATATTCAAATGCTATTGTGCACATATGTGATTGGACACTTTCTGTTGTATGGTATAAACTCATGTATGATGGTTACCAAAGGTGTGATTTATAGTTACTCATGTATGTTGGTTACCAAAAGTGTGCTATAGAAGAGTTTTGAGTGGAATTTTCAATGTGGGTTGTTGTTAGGAGTGGCTGTGGGAGAAATTTCTGAAGCCACATTAGATATACATGATTTAAATACTGTCCAGATGAGGACCTCAAAGTACAGTAATTATATGAGGCCAAGAGAACGCAGGCTGGAAGAGACCATAATGGTGTGGTGCATTGCAAGGACAGATGCCTCGGACGTAGACCTCCAGAACGCATTGGATTGGGCTTGTGGGCCTCTGGCAGGACAAGGCCATGTGAATTGTGGCCCCATTAGTGTAGATGGCGCCTGCTTTGATCCTGACACCACGGCCGCCCATTCGAGCTATTCCTTCAATGAATATTTCATCCAAAGTAATGCAAGCTTGACAGCTTGTAATTTTACGAACAGCGCCACCATCACTACCATCGACCCTAGTAAGTTCAATTTCCTGCTCCTTCATTTCTGACCCAGTTTCCACTCCTTTTTATCACACTCTCTAATGTCACGTTTCGGTATGTTGCGTGCACATGTGATTGGAGAATCTCCACATGTTTTGCACTCATGTACACATTGGTTGTCAACGACGTGACATACAAAATTTTGAGTGTAATTGTTTGCTGCAATTTTTATTCATGTCTGCCTCTCTTTCATGTGTGCATCAAACTTAAGTTTAGAATAATTATTCCTTTAGAATGCACATGGCCATCAATTTTATAAATCTACTCTAATTGCATAACATGTCTTGCGTTTCTTTAAGCAGTTTTGAGTAGGTCATATGGGGACTTTTCTTTGTTCAATTGTTGTTTAATACCAGTAGATTTTTTAAGCTGGACATGGAATGTTCTTCATTGATTTTGGTGATACAAATGAAACTTGGCACCATTTAAATTATATGTTTTGTTACCATACGATCGAACATCAAATTTGTCATACAATCGGACATCAAATTTGTCGTTCCTCAAACCATGAATTTTTGTGACGTGTAAGAATGACTGATTGGGATTGTGTTGGTGGGAACAGGTCATGGGACCTGTGAATATCCAGGATCAAATGTGTACGTCTCTTTGAATTTATTTTGTTGAAGGTTGTTGTGGAATTCTTAATGTTTGAGTTTCAATTGAATTTCTCCTCATTTGTGCATGTGCTTTGTTGGCATTTGATCTCCTTTTTTCCAGTATGCGGTTGATTGAATTCATATTGAATTTCTATGTTTGCAGACCTGTGGATGCAAATCTGACAAGAATAATTGGAGCGCTGCCCCCCTCAGGTTCTCCAATGAATTCCCCTGCTCCAGCACCACAATCCGACGCCCTAGGTTTTGAACCAAGCTACCTCTTCTGCGTGTCCACTGTGCTCACTCTAATCACATACTTCTTCACATGAACACTAAAGGCTCCCATTACTGACCATGTCCTTTTAGCACCTGGAATCGGCAAGATAGTGAATTCTTTTGCATAAATGCGAACAGCACGTGAATTCTTTCTCTGCAAAAGGAAACACAATCTTCAGTTCCAAGTCTGAATTCCAAGTGGAGAGGTCAAACCACTATGTCCAGAAGAAATGAACAATAGATATTCTACATGGTGCTTTCACCCAAATTCTTCAACATCAATGATTGATTGATCCAGAGGGTCAAAGTATAGATGCAAAACATACTCTCTTTTGTCAACTGCAGCATTGTGTATCAACAATTTTGCCTCAACCCGTAAATGTGACCTGAAATTCTAGTGCAGATATGTATGTTTGCACATATTTATGTGTACAAGCATGTGATAACTATTAAATTTAGTACATCCTTGTAATTTAGTATATGTAGTGTAGTGTTTGAGTACGTATATCATTGTATTTATGTACAATCGGGTACAAGTTGCTTAGGAATTTTTGACTCCTCCCTCATAAAAACAGAGTCCCTTGATGTCCCTTCCTTAAATTGTAATGTGCTTAATATGGCACTCATGGACCTACAAATTGAAAGGGACATTCTTACTTTAGTCCTCTACTAGTACAAAGTTGAATCATTTTTGCAACTCCTACAGCTCCTCAAAGTTCCTACCTACTATGCTGAAATTTCAAGCCCAAAAAAATTCGTAAGCATGTTGTACCCGACTGTACAGGACATGGATTATGTTAGTAAGTAAATATACAGTGGTCATACAAATGGAGCCCAAGGGACATTGAGGGGGTTCACTCCAAAACAACTGGAGGTGGATAATTTGTTGTCTTGAATATATACAATTCTGATGAAACCTCTCCACGTCATTTCAAAGCTGCACTGAATTTAAGAACCTCTCTGCTGCCATAATTTACCAGCAGGATTCCTTGCCAAGGTCTCCAAAGTCTTCAGCTATGGAAATTGTCAAGTAACAACCAAACCCCGCGAACTAACATAACTTAGAGTACGCTGCATTTATCTATAACCATGTGTTGCTAAGTCTAAAACAAAACTTCGGTATCCAGCTACGAAACTCAAAAAAAACCTCCCTCAACAGCTCCTCTTCCCATGTGATCTCCAAAGCCTTCAGCTATGGAAATTGGAAATAGCTGGAAATGGTCAAGAAAAGTAACAACCAAACTAACGTAACTTAACTCTTTGAGGTCCAGATGATGCACCAATTTCAAAGATGTGTTATAAAATGTTTGATGAACAAATATGGAGTTCATATACTCCCTCTGTCCCACTAAAACACCATGTTTTCTTTAGTACATTACAAAGGAAAATATGGTGTTTTAGCGGGACAACCCTAGGGTGCACTCTTTTATGTGTGAAAAATCACGTGAGTGCACAAGAGGGGATTAATTTGAACACTACCGTACTATGTATACATACAAGAAGCATATTTAGGAATGAAAATAGGGTTGTATATTTTATATTATACATATATACATGATGAACAAATATAAGAATATTCTAACTGTACAAGGGGTATTTTAAAGGGAGTCATGAACGCAAGTGATTCCAAGGTTTGTTAAAGAGTACCAACTTGATATAAACCAATTTAGAAAAATCACAATATCTTATTTTGTAAATCCAAATAGTAGTCAACCAGCATAAGAACCAAGAGAAATTTGGATGGATGAAAAATGTCAGTGAATATAGTCAACAGAAAGCTCAAATTTTGTTCATCGTTGAGGAAATAGACGTTGGCTCGTCAAAGGGTTAACCCTTAAACGTCAAAGCAAGCTACATGGGCTTTTTATGAAAGAATAATCTAGAAAAAAAGTAGTTTCCTCAACCAAAACAAGCGAGGATTGGTGCGTTGGAAAGCTACTTAAAAAGCAAGTTAGATTCTTGACTTGCGCCTCATTTGGGAGATTGTGGAATCATCCACAAGCAATTAAAGTAATTGATTTTAGCAAGAGTTGAGGTTGGGCAGCTGAGATCGTTTTTAAAAAAAGTGTTGCAGTGCAATAGTGTCACAGCAATGGCTGGCCGGCAGAGCCATTTTTATTTTTTTATGTTTTTTATTTTTTTTCAAATGCCTTCTAGACTGCCCTGCCCAAGCCCTCTTGACGTTTAAGGGTTAAAGTGCGCTACACTTCTCTCCAATAGAAAACAATCATGTGTTACTAAGAAAACAAAACTTCAGTATAGCCTCAAAAAGACCCTCAAATGATCCCCACTTCCAAGGTCTCAACCAAACCTCCAAACAATCTTCCAAAGTCTTGTCCAAGGTCTTAAACCTCCAAACAATCTTCCAAAGTCTTGTCCAAGGTCTTAAACCTCCAAACAATCTTCCAAAGTCTTGTCAAGCAACAATCAAACCAGTGTTGGACTGGTATGTCACGGTTCTCAGTGAAATGAATCAATCAGAGTCATTATGAGAAGTGGTGGACCTCAAACGGGTATTTCGAATGAACCACTGTCCAAGGTTTCACTGTAGAAAGATGCCATACCAGACCAACACTGAATCAAACCTCGCAAACTAGAGTGCGTGCCCTGCACGAATCTCTTACAGAACACAATAATGTTTACTAAGAAAAATAAAATCAATACCCTGCAATGAAACATAAGGGCTAATTTAGACTATGGTTGAGAAGAATTTTAGAGAAATGGAGCAATATGATTTGAGCAAATTTCATTCTTCACACGGTTTGCTCCAATCATATTGCTCCATTTTCCCTAAAATTCTCGACCAGTGGACTTCTCCACCTTAGTCTAAAGTCTAAACCGTAAGCTGCCAGAGAAATTCAACGACAACCTCGAAAAGCATGCACCCTAGTAGCACAACCGGAAGACATTCTGCAGGTAATCTTCTGGCTATGGCAAAAGCTTGAGAAAACCCCAGTCTCCAAGAATAGACAGAGATTGTATAATAAGTATTCCTGATTCCGTATTTGTGGTACATACTGTATTTTATGCAGTGTAACATTCTATAACTTAGCAGTTGTGAGAACTCAACCTTCCGTAGATGACTACCAACACAAAGGCTTAAAATTTTTGGCATTTATTGTGGAGGGCAGAGTTAATTTTTTGTTTTTCCATTGGTAGATTGACACGCACCTTTGAATGTAGCCAAGTGAGGAAAACATGGATAGGATCATCCATATTAATGTGTTCATTCATAAATTTATCCATTTTAAGGCACTTTCATCCAAATAGTGGTAATTTTGGTATTTTTTTAGAAGACTTTGGCAATTTCATCTAATTTTTTGTCCATTTTTTCTAGTGTACAAGTAGTCACATCCAAATTGAGGTAAGATTTAGGCAAAAATTTGCCAACACATTAAATGCTCGTGGAGAGCATGTGTGGCATTCCGGGAATGGCTTGTGCTTGTCTTCTTCCTCTTAGGTAGTATTATTCATTCTTGTCTCTCAATCCAAAAGTGTTACTATCTACAAGTTGCTTAGTTTTCAGCATAAAAAATGAAACACATTCATAGATATGAGTCACAATCCGAGGAGAAATTTTAGGTTAACTAGCTAAGATCTTACATTCTTACATTTTCTTGGACCAATTGGTTTTTTGAAGCGTTCTCTAGGCTAGGCCTTAATCCCTAAACGCCCGAGGGAGGTCCCCCATCCAAAGCTGCCTCATTTTGGTCATTTTGTTGTTGATCTCTGAATGATTTTCAAACCACTTTTTCACATTCCAACCTTAGGATCTTGTACTCCTAGGCCTTGTAATCTATCCCTCAAATTTTTAAAGCATTTGACCATACAGATGTCAAGATTATAACAAATGAAGTTGAAATTTTGAAATTTCAGGCCTTGAAAAATTCGGGCAGTCTTGCTTTGATGAGCTCATAAACCAAAAAAAAAGTTCAAATGATGTGCCATTTTTTACCATTATCAAGATGAGGTAGTTAACAAGATGCATGACTCAATTTGATAAGATATTCAATTCATTAGAATTTTTTTAGAGACCGTGTAATGGATGGGGGTACAGAGGAAAGGAAGATATTTTGGCCAAATTGGATTATCCCTTCAACTCTTGTCCAATTGGAAGAGCTCACAACTCATGGCATGCAACCCATGTGAGTTGGACAAAAGTTCCTTTGAGGTGCCCAATGAATCTCATTGGCTTAAATGTTTTGGCAAGTGTACTTGAAACGTTGAAGCTAATTTCAAAATTGAAGTGTTTCACTTTGGAAAATTCTCCTAAATAAAGTTTTGATAGTATGGACATTATTCCAATTGTACAAATTTACCTATGACATCATATTGTTTATTTTGAAAAAAAAGTTTTTTTTTTGGGCCTAGGCAGCCCGAAAAAATGGGCAACGACCCAAAAATGATCTCTTGGGAGCTTAGGGGTTAAGAAATTAGAGAATATTCTTTGGTTTCCTCTTCAAATGATCAATTTCTTGTCTTAAGATTTGAACTCAATTAGGCAATTCTGAGTTTTAAGTGGCTAAGCTGTAATTAAAGGTTGGTTCTCCCCAGACATTGATAAGGGCACTTGAGGACAACAATGGGTAATCTTGTCTTATAAGGTAGCTATAAGAATTTAAGACTCCACGAATTTTAAACGATCTCCGTGCAACATTTGGTATTTCATGGGTTCGTGCATTTTTCAAAAGGAAAGAAGGAAGAGTTCCCCTAGACCCAGCTCATTCACTATAAAGCCACAAAACTTCATCGATCGCCTGCCAGGATCCGCCATTTCTTGAAAGCGCCCTGAATTAGAGCTTCTGGAGCGAGGGAGGGTGTTGTTACCAACATCCCAAGAGATATGCGCTGATCGGCCAGGGATTAATCCGTTTGAATGAACTAGCAATCTGGACACACATACCATGCCAGCAGTTGATCCGTTTCAGATCCGTAATCGTATCCCATGGGTAATATAACCAGAGGGAAATTGATTAGTGGTATCAATTACCACTAATCTCTGTAGCCGTCTTAGGGCCTTAATGCCAGTTGTTGGGTACACTCATTAGTAAGTATATATGCTTAGTGTAGGTTAATTTTGTTTTCATCTGTCTTTTGGCTCCTTTGAGAAACTCAATCTTCTACATCTTTTACTTAACTAATATTAGCATACGGAGCAGATATTAGGGAATGGGAGAGAGCGAACAAGGTTTCATCGGAAATTCATATAATTTCTTGACCACATCTATGCATATTTCAAATATTTGGCTATGCCAGTACTGTACTTCTTTGCATCGATCTCAACAACAAGAGTTCAAAAGCGACAGGGGATGATACATAAAACAGAACATCAAGTGAATATCCATGGCTACAGACTGATATTGATCACCAAGATATTGATTTACAGCCAACATGCTCCATTCTATACCCACTCTCACCGACCTGACAAATGAAGAATCTCTCAAACCCATTCAACCTCGTAGTCCTGATTAGTTCCAAAAATGCCATCATTTGGCTGTTACACAAGATAGAGTTGTCACGCAAAGTGAACAATATTACCGTATGTGAACTAGAGCATTTCAAAATCGGCTGCTTAGTGCTCAGACTCAAAGAAGCCGAAGTTCCAAGTCAAAATCCAGCTTAGAAGAAGAATCGTGGCCGGTTGGCACAAGAAGAAAGTCGAACTTCTGCAAGGCATTACCACTAAGCTTTTGCTGGTCCAAGGCCAAAGTCTCCATGTTGAAGAACGATGAGCCTCCTCTAGCCTTCACTTTGAGGTTGTACATCATGGACTTACTTCCAAAAGAAGAGCAACAAAACATGAAACCTGGATGTTGAAACAAAATAATTTGCGAACTTGCAATGAACATGCTGGAATGATGCAAGCTGTGGACAAGACACTGCAGCTCCTCAGCTGCTCTAACCAACACAAATGGCAATCTCATGGCGCCGGACATCTTGAATTTCACACTTCGACTCACTGGGTCAAGTTCCACTATCTGATCGGAGTTGACACTGTGCAACTTCCTTAAGTGCTCGAGTATTCCACTCTTGGGACCTGTGTGATCGCACAGCGTTACTGGGCATTGAATCGGTCGATACTTATAGAACGTTATTTCGTGTTCTTCTTTCTTGGTGAGTTTTAACATTTCAGTGCAACCTTCCGGAGCGTACTGGCAGCTAATCCGAACGGACTCTACGATCTTCTCAACCGCCAAGCACCGTGAATGAGCAAATGGCCTGGAGCGACAGAATGGGCATACCTCCCCCTTGAGCTTCTCACAACAAGCTCCACATGCCAAATGCCCATTTCGGCACTGTATCACAAAACAAGTCACTACCTCCTTATTTACTTTTGATGCGCACTCAGAGGTCTATAGTGGGTACCTCTCAAGAACAAGAGATTGGAAATGCAAGATCAATCAAACCAAAGGAATGTTTTGCTAAATGAGACTCGTATACACACAGGATCTAAGGCATAAACTCCACAGACATGCACAGATCTTATTCTGAACACTCGCATTTCAAAGCTAAGATAAGAATATGGACGGGAATTAGAATTTGAAAACAGAAGTACCTGGTGGATAGGCAGAGAGAGAGGCTTGTTGCAAATGGGACACTCCATTGTGTCATCATCCAGCTCATACTTCCGCTTCATGTCGATTTCTTTTGTGCAACCAAACAACCGGACGTTCGCAGCTTCTTACTTAGGACATCTGAAAGCTGGAATGCCACGGCTATGGCTTGCTGCAAGGAGCAGCAACAACAAGAACTGTGGCAATTGCTGCAAGAGGGGTTACCGTACCCTAATAACAGGTTTAGATGTTCGCCACTCATCAAATATTTATTAACCCCTAACTGCCTAACCAGCCATTTTTTTTTACTGATGTACAGTACCCACCAATAAGTTTACGTTCATTCAGTTTTTCAAAGAATTGAATCAAATAATTAAATTTATAAAAAAATATTTATATTTATATTTATATTTATTAAACCATTTGAAGTGTGAAAAATTACTTCTTTGGACAATTTTTGGATCAAATATTAAAAAAATACAATATTTGTATTCAAATTGAACATTTTTGAACTAAAAACTTCAAACATTGATATTTTAGTAAATATGACCCCAAAACTCATGATTTTTGTTTTTACATGATTCTACAAAGGATTTGCATTCTTTCCATTGAAAGTTTTATAAACCATAAGTAACAAAATTTGTATACATAGTTTTTTGAATTAAGCGTAAAAAATGAAGGTTTGAATTTCAAATAAAAATAGATTTTAGAATTATCTTTTATTATCAAAACTCAATTGTATGTGTGGTTCATCTTGTGTACTACAACTTGTCCAAATTAGGCTCAAAGCTTATAATTTTTGTACATTTTATTGACAATTTCTCTGAAAAGTTGAATGAAAGTAAACTTATTGGTGGGTACTGTACAGTCAGGTACAACATGCTTACAAATTTTTCGTAAGCATTGAAAGTAGGTAGATCCTATATCATGCGGCCGCATTGATTCTGAAGATTGCAAATATGGCAAGGAAAAATTCCTACCAGTAGAGAACTAGGGTAGGAATGTCCCTTTCAATTTGTAGGTCCATAGGTGCCATATCGAGCACATTACAATTTAGGGAAGGGACTCTATTTTTATAAGTGAGGAGTCAAAAAAATTGTAAGTAACTTGTACGCGACTATACATGATTGAATTTCGTTTTCTCATGATCCGTCATGCACTTTTTGCAAGTAAAAAAAATACTAAAAAATTCCATGGCAAGATAGCTTCATGCATGTGTGATCCGATTAGAAAGGGGATGATTTGTGAAAATTTTATGTCTCATTTCATGTTGCACTAATTCACTAAAAATTTCAAAGATTTTAGTCTAAAATGTGCTCTTGAAAAAATAAACTCATAAAATTACGCAACCAAAAGATCTCCAAAAATCACTACACTTAGAGTATTATATTTCAAACCCATCACAACAAATTTCATCCACAAATTGTCAATATCTTATTCATAATCAAAAATTTACAAAAGGATTTTGAATTTTAAGTTTCAAATTTTATAGTAAAATATTGGTGATAGCAATCGTAGATCTAACTGTATGGATAGAATCTAAAATTCATAATGTACAACTTTTATTCATACATCATGTTCAAAATATCCCTCTTAGTTGCATTCTATAAAGCATCTTTGCAAAACTGCCCAATGTGAAGAGGAGTGAAGATGTTTAAGGGTTAAAACATTGATTTTTCAAACTCACTTTTGAGTAAATATTTTTTATGATCTAAAGATTTTTTATTTTTTGAAGTTTTCATGAACTTAGATTTGAAAGTATGTTGCAAAATAAATTAAGATTTTTGATGATTTGAATTTTGACATTTATACTAGAATTTCTACTTTAAAAGGTAAAATAATATGATTTGAATTTAATTTTAAGGATTTGAGTAGGTTAAACATCTTCTTTGCATGCTAAAAAAATGAGTTTGTAAAGTTAAAACAAAACTATAAGCTAAAAAATCACTCAAGAAGGTAAAAATGAACTCACTTGAAAAATACTTTTTTGTGTTTACTTTATATTGTGTTTGTCCCTTGATATTATCATACTCCATAAGAGTAAAGTTAGTGAGGCTAGTTTTTGGTAGCAACCTCAGAAACACACCGATTGTCATAGATTGTAATTTAATATAATCTAAGTTGAGAGCTCTCCTATATCTTGTTAATAGATTTTGGTAGCCATCTTAAAAACACTCATTGTCATAGATTGTGGACTTTTAAGAGCTCTTTTCTATCTTGGTAATACACTTATGGACCCATATATTATTCTTTTTCTCGACGTAGGAAACAATTAATGAAAGTTCAAAAACAAGGTTCACCTCCTAATATTTTGATAAATTATAAATTTTACTTCTCTATTTTTCATGTATAAAACACATGGTTTTATTTATTTTTTAAATCATAATTTTACATTTCTATTTGTGAAATTATTTTCAGCTAAAATTTTCAGCTAAATTTGTTATGTGGGAAGATGTTTTAAATGCAAGTGTATAGCAATGGTATTGGGTTCTTCACCTTAGAACTTGATAGTGAGTTTCAGTCTTTGAATCAAGATCATTCAAGAGTGTGCTCGTCAGAGGAATCATATTGAATGCAACAATATGGATTATAACCTACCTTAAGCTTTGGTCAAATTCGTTAAAAAGTAATTCAATAAATAATAAAAGGTGACATTTATTGAAATTTCAGAAATTATAAGTTGGTATTATTGAATAGTGTAGAAAATATTAATGAAAATTATCTAAATTCATAAAAAAATCAAGATTTTTGCAAACAAACTACCCAAGTATAAATTACAACACTTTCCGTTAAAAAAACCATCACAAATTGCAAAAGGAGAACGAAATCATCTTGTGCTATATCAATATCCAAAAAATTTAACAATGAAAAGCTCAATGAGGTGTAACAACCAGAGCTTAGGATTAGAAGTCATGCGGAAATGTTAGATATCACAAGAAATGAAATTTGAAGAAAATATGATTGAACATAATGAATGAAAAATAACCCTAAATAATTCATTTTGTATGAGACCTCACAAACATGACTTAAGGGTACGGTATTCTCTCTTGGGTTCTCTCTCAACCAACTTACAAAACTTGACTAATCTTGGAACATATCAACATTGACTACACTAAAATTATGACTTAGTGTGTGGGACATTGTTTCTCAACACGGGCACTATTTGATTTTTTGCAAATATAGTGTCCTCGAAAGAAAAGTTTTACTGTAAAATTCCAAAATTGTGATAATTTTTTTCAAGTAATTAAACCGTCTCGATAGAGTGTTTTAATAATGAATGGAAACTTTATAATAAATATAGCATGCCAACTCATGTCACTCTCATTGATCACCTTGCATGAACATAGCACTCTTTGATTCTTATTGGAGGTGGGAATGACAAGTGCCAAACTCCTATGTACTGTAGGTACACTATTTTTCCTCACCTTTGAATAGATTGTGGTAAACCTCTCGCTAGCACTTACAGCTCTGTACATTTGCACATATTTATGTATACTCACATGGATGTGATTGCTACCGGTATTATTTTTCAAATTTGAGAACATTAGGGTGAATATTAAAGGTATCCGAAAACTAACCCTGTGATTTTCAACTTGTAAGGTGACTCTCCGTCCCACTAATAACAGATTCTCATAAGTATTGTTCATGAATAGGCCCTTGGTCCCATCATGAATAGTCCCTTAGGCTTGGGAGAACTTGTGGAAACTTTCTCCTAGCATTGAAGAGTTCATAAGTTCCATACCCCACAGTGGTGTAAGGCCTTGCTTTAAATTATTCTCCAACTCACCATAGATTAGTTTTGTAGTCTTTTTGAACTCAAAATGAGTTTAAGGTGAGTTCAACAAGAGTTTCCACTTTGAGACACTCTTTTCGGTTAACTCTATTATACTTATATTTTTGTCTTCTTGTGACCAAAACCACTCACCAATACTAATATAGGCCATGTGCCTGGTGCGGTTTCAATCCTTTTCATTTATAGTAAGCAAAAAAACGACACATTTCCTACTAGTAGGGGGTTCACATACTCCACTTGCAACTAGAGGTGGATAATTTGTTGTCTTTAATGTATGTACCTACCCAAAATGGACACCTCCCAGCTTATAGGAGCCTTCCATTGGGCTTGTGAACCTCGAGTTGTGAACACAACCTGAAGTTCATGTAATTAGCAAAAGGATTTCATGTCCAGATTACACAAACTTTCATGTTCCAAAGCTAAATTTAGTTCCAAACCTGATACGGGTACCCCATCCCAGACCCTCCATACTTTAAATGTTCTTTTGGAAATGAAAAATGTCCTTTGGAAATGAAAAAAATATTGGAAAATTACAAAAATTACATGGTGTTATAGATGAGATGTTGGTACACATCAATCATGTACTATATACTGGTAGTGCAAATTCAAAAAATGATTCTTTTCCTAATTTAACATGTTCAACACATAGTCACATTATAGTAGTGAAAGGACTACGTATTTAAGGTTTTATATTAAAACAAATAGTCTTGCACTTTATTAAGTTTATATTTAAGTATATCATATGGTCTTAAGCTGAAGATATTATAAAATAATTATTTTTAGATTGTGTAAAAAATATGTGATTTTATGAAAGTTCTCACAAATAAGGAAATATAGTTATACATAAAATCAAGAGTCAAAATTAAACACAGATATGTCTTAAACATTGTTTTAGCTAAATTTCATGTTTATGAACTAAATTACTATAAATTGGTATTCCGGATTGTTCTTTTTGCTTCAAATCCGAAATTAAAACAGTTTCGGATTTGAAAACAAAGGAATGAAAAGGAATATCAAAAAAATTCAATTTATCTTGCTTAATAGTAACTATTTTGGACGGAGTATTACGACTTGCTCATGAATTTTTCATCAAATTCATGTAAATTGAAAATGTGTAATTTCTAGCACACGTTAAATGAATTAACAAATGACATTGTTTTAGTGAGACATTCCTTTTTGATACCCATATCATGCTTTATATATTCAGAAGTATGAAACGAAAATCAAATGAGTGTAGTATGTACAGTACACGCACACACGAGCATTGGATGAATTTTGAAAGTCCATGTTCATGGAACCCTTACAATGGATCAGCAAGATATTGAACAATTTTGAAAGTGTGAGAATTAGGTGTTCCCCAAGTGAAGCAATCCTCTGAGAGAATCAATAAGATCAGAAATTTGGCATCTGGAAGCAGCTGCAAACAACTATTTGTGTGAAGCTATATAAGACTGGACGTGAAGAAATCCCAACGTTCAACAGTGACTAGAGATTGAATGATCAGGGCACAGGATCAACTTGAATGTTTTTTCTCTTCAGGTCACCTTATATTAGCATACAAAGCAGATACCAAGGAATGGGAGAAAGCCATGAATGCTGTTGTGTGAGCGGTGAGCGGTGAGCAGTGAGCAGTGAGCGGTAACTCCATAGTTTTTTTGGAGATTATGTTTAGTGAAACATGCCCTATAACCGCGGTCCGAAGATGAATTTTGGAAAATGTTTCCGACTCAATTCACATAAAAGATCCTATTTCCGTGGCTATAGGGTAATTGTTTGATGGGAGGTCCCACCCGAGAGGTACATACCAATTAGGTGGTTTAGAGTCTACATTGAATGTTGATATTGGGTACATAGGAAATTAGACACAACAAAGATTGAACGAAACATTGAAATATCATGTCACTTAAAGTCAGTGGATACAAATAATGCATTGGAATACAAGCGTGGATACGGGCCTATTTTGGACAATATGTAAATAGAATTTCCAACCGGTAGAGATGGCAGAAATACATATACATTTGAAAATTGTCAGTATAGTCAACTGTAATCCGAGGAGTCGCTAGAACTAGGAGAACTACCAAAAGAGAAACCAACCTTTGCATCCAAATCTAAGAACCTATGCACTCCGAATCCAACTCTCCTTGACTTTGATTGTATACCACTAGAGCTTTCGGGAGGTTCTTCTACAAAGGCATGAGCTAATGGCTGTATATAGCATGGTAGAACGAATGAATCATCGGGACTTTTGATATCCTCCAATAGATCTCGAATACCACGGACCCTTGTACTTCTGCATCATTGGAGGGATTAGTGCATCAAAAATTGGAAAAGACGTTCCGTAATTGTCAATGAAGAGAGGATAGAAGACAGAAGATAGTAGTAGTGAAGTAAATGAAGCAAGAATTGAGTTAAACTTACTTACAGAATCTCGGCCGTTTGACCTTCACGGCAGGGACGTCGTCATCGTTGATGGCAAGAGGAGGTGCCCTCTTGATATTAGATGGAGAAGGGAAAATCTTAGGGTCCATGAGTGCCTCAAGCACTCCTTTGAAGATATCGAAGTCGGGCTCTAGAGCAATGATATGGCGTCCAGTCAGGCGACAAGCATGAATGGAGGCTCCTGCAAAGTAGATCCAGTGCACAGTAATTCAGAATGACTCCATGCAGTATAAGTGATGCCAGAATCAAATTTTCTCTAGTGTACACTCACCAGTAGACGCATTCTAATCCAGTACCACATCTCCAAGGTTAGAGGAAGCTTCGATGAGGACTTGCAGAAATCGGGGATCCTTCTCACGAGCATCCCTCCACGGAATACTCCCATTCATCAATTGGCTTTTGGAAGTGGTGAAATTGTGTAGGAGATCATCAGCTTCTAAATCAATCTCTGCGTCCTACACTTCAGGAATGATTCGCAGCACAAATTTGGACTGAACTAGAGTGTCCTTGATGCTCTCCTAGACAAATAACAATACCCAAAAGCGTCGTGTCTGCATTGGCATAGTTGAAATGGAATTCTTAAAATGATACAAGAAATCATGATGGGTGGAAGAAATTAATGAATAATGGAAAAAGATGTAGGGGAGGTGACTAAGTCATTACCGTGCACGCAGGATTTCTAAAGGAGGTGAGTCGAAGCTTATTAATGCCCCACCAATCTTTGTACATATTGTAGCTATATTCAGTAGCCCAATCAAGCACATCCTTGCGTATAGAAGGACTCTCAAGAAGGAACATTAAGATAGCTCCATCATCGAACAAGTGTTGCACGGCATAAGCAAACAGAATCTCCACAAAGTCGTCAACATTGGTCTTGTTCCAGTCGGGAACTGTAGTGGACGGATTAGAAATGCCAGGGACAGGAAGGTTGTCCGGGATATCCGCAATGAGCATATCCAAGCATGCATCGGGATATACCACGCTCCCTAACTTGCGAGATTTTGATTTCCCCACTTGGAAGCAATTGAAACCGAGGTATTCAAGGTTAGAAACAATTTAGTGCAAACATTCCAAATATAAGAAGAAACAATTATGACATTTGAATACAAAATTATGGAAAATACCTTCTTAGCAAACTCTAGAATTTGAGTCCACGGAGCTGGTGTCAAGTCGCTCTTGAGCTTCAACTCCCCAAGCGAGATGAGGGACTCGTTGAGAACTAGAGCTTGGGAGTGGATGCCGTGGTTGCGAGCGCCGAGGGAACACTGAGCAACAACCTGGGACGGCAAAAAATTCAATGAAGATACAAAGGGTTGGAAGTTTGATCGGTTAGCATTGGCGATCTCTGCAGAAGGTACCTGTACTGGAGCAACTGCGACGGGGGGTGGGGCTGCATCTCGAGGCTTTGGCTTGGACTTCTTGGAAGAGCCAGCGGCAGCATGTGATTCGGAAGCCTTTCTCTTACCCCGCTTGCCTTTCTCAGGCTTTGCATCAGGAATTTCCGACCCCACTGATTCTGCACTGATTCAGTGCGTTTATCGTTAAACACTGATTCCGCACGTCATACGTGCATTTAGAAGTGTCGTTACGGTACGGAAGTGACATGCATTACTAGAGTGTCGATGCAGTGTCTTTTCAATGATTATCAAAAAAGTGTTGTTTCCGCACGAAAGTCGTGCTTGACGGAATCCGTGCGTTAATCGTGTATTTACATCACATGGCTGATAAGACACGGATAACGTGCGGTTTTAGTTAATGCGAATTCAGTATCGTATACGTATCATATTAATGCCATTTATTATATTCGTGCGATTTCAGTATCTATTATAATGCAAATTATTTTCGTACGACATCCGTGTACAATATTTTAATATATTTTTGGAATCTTTTGGAATCTTTCGGAATCTTTCAAAATATTTTATATTATTTTGGATTATTTTGGAATATTCCAAGAATCTTCTTTAAATTATACTTCCGGTTTTATTTCCCAAAACATTTTTAGATCTTCATTTATAAAGTTTAGAAGCAATACACATTAAAATTTCAAAGAAATGACATTTTATATTTTTAGAATTCAAATTTGATATTATTGGTTATCATTGTACTTTCCATCATAGGAGCAAAAAAGAAAATAGCTCACAACCACCACAATTTTGGCAAAAAATAAATAAATTCAAAATATTATGAAAAAAATCCCAGATATAGAAAACGTCATGCATAATCTAGTGCAAAAAAAAGTTTTGGAAAAAAAGTTTTTTTCACATAGTTAAAAACATTCAAAGTCCGCTGAAAACAAAAAACAGCTCACAGCTGATCTGCCATCACGATTTTGGCAAAAATTTAAAAAATTCAAAAAATTATGAAAAAAATCCTAGATATAGAAAACGTCCTGCATAATCTAATGCAAAAAAAAGTTTTGGAAAAAAAGTTTTTTTCACATAGTTAAAAACATTCAAAGTCCGATGAAAATAAAAGTTTGATAATTACCACTGGAGTTCTATTCTATGCATGAAGAGTTTGAGGTGGCTTGGTGGTTAGGAACTTGGGTGGCAACCGGGAGGTTGAGAGTTCAAATCCCACCGTTGGCGATAGAGCTTGGTTAGCTATGGTGGGCCCCACCGCATGTGCGGGCAATTTCCGTGTAGTTGAAGTGGGTAGTGAGGAAAGTAATTATTTTATATATTATATTATATTATATTTTTTAATAATATTATTTTGATCAAATTTAGATATAGAAAGAAAATAAAATTTAGATATGGAAAAAGATGATGTCGCACGAAAAACGCACTGAATCAGTGTAGTTTTAAAGACGATTAAAACACGACATTTGACGACTATAAAGAGTGCTGAATTCATACGTTTTCAATGGATGTATCAATCGTGTCGAATCAGTACTATATCCGCTTGTACGAACATCGTGTCATATCAGTGTAGTTGCGATGAATGACGCAACAATGCGGAATCAGTGCGAAAATCGTACAAACCCTTGAAATATCGGAAATCGCACTGAATCAGTGCAGAATCAGTGGGGTCCGAAATTCCTGATGTCGTGTGGCACGGCTTCATCAGAATCCTGTAGTTTTATGCATCACATTAGTCTTTGACACATATTACCAAGACATAGTACAACCGTTGTAGAGAGAAAGCAAAATCGCAACTAACGTGGGGGAGGGAATTGAGCCTGCCGGTACCGTGAGGCTCTCAGAAGGCGAGAACTCGACTAAGTGGGAAAGAAATGGCAGTTGAAGGAGTATTAATTCCAATTCAAAAACAACATTCAAAAAGCTTCCGCATGCTGCCCCTGGAGCTCCAAGTACCCTCTTGGTACAGAGAGGTCGAATTGGGCATAATTTGCAACATTGCCAACTACGCACGTAGCTACTATTTTTTGCAATTTTCGACTGTAATTTTTGGAATTTTGGGGCGTGTAATATACCATTGGAAAGGTATTTTCATTACCTTTCCAACGGTATATTACACGCCCCAAAATTCTAAAAATTGTAGTCAGAAATTGCAAAAGAAGCTAACAGCCGTATAATACCCTCCAAGACAGCCCTACGATCCTGTTCTTGTAGTAATCTGATGGCGAAATTGGTCACTTAGACCTTCTCGGTACCGAGAGACCAATTTCAGTGTGATTCCAAAGTTCTCCAAAGACAAGCCTCTAAAATTTATACTTTAGAAGCTGTCGAGAAGCATCAACATAAGCAATCGAATTTGAAAACTCTGCTTCAGCTCTCGTCTTACAATTCTGGAAGCATAAAACCATCAATTCTGAAATTCTCAAAGCATCAAAGCATCAACTCTGAAATTCTCAAAGCATCAAAGCATCAATTCTTTGGGTATAATCTATTGTGGTACATTCTTTGGGTATAATCTATAGTGAAAAAATTATTTTTAGTTATTGAATGGTTCATCTGACTTGCAATTAACAAAATTTTCATTTTGTCTTGAGGTCAATAATGCAAATCCCGAGGTCGATAATGCTCGAGATCAAGCAGGCAGGCAGATGCTCATTCAATCAAGGTGAATACGAAGGGAATACGAGGCAACGAGTACTAACAGATGTGAGGCCCTAAACCTTTGAGGCCCACTTCGTAATTTTGGACATCGACCCTCTCGGTACTGAGAGACCAACTGAAAGCCGACAAACTTCGAAAAAAAGTAACGATTCTAGGCGCTACATTTTTTAGTTCCGTTTGGAAGTGGTAACAACTCCTCTGGAATTGGATCTCTTATCAATTTTTATTTTATGAATCGTTCCTCTCCCACCCTTCAGAGCTTTCATGCCGCTGCAATTTTTTTTCTAGAGCATCATCATCCTTTTGCATGAGTATAATTTTGGCCCATAAAACCATGGTTGCTGACACCTTCCTTTAGAGTATTAGTACGTTTCATTATTTTTCTAATACTAATTTCACTTCTCCTTATGGAAAATTTGACTCCAGAAGGCTCACCTCGTTCTCCTAACACTTGTTAGGCGCTTCATACAGCTGCAATTTACTCTCCAGACCATCACCGTCGTTCAATATGAATGGAATTTTTGGAGCTTATTAACTATTTTAGAGCTATTAAGCAACAAAGATCAATCATGGTTGCTAACAACTCACTTTAGAAAGTATCACTACATTTTTATTATTCACTAGATCTAAGTTTCTAGGGCATTGTGAACAATATCATTGAACGGCAAATCACGATGTTGCTTACAGTGCCATATTGAATCCCTGCAAATACTCGAGAATTCAAGAATCAGGAAAAATCAGGTTCATTCATGGCTTTTATGTCTTGAAAATTATGTGTTGTACCAGAGCAATCTTTGTACATTAGCCGAGACAAGTGCATAAGATAAGTATATTTTCTTGTTCGATCCTGACATCAAGTTCGATAATGTTATTCGAAAAAAAGTAACGTGGTCCCTCTCGGTACCGAGGGGCTCTCTCAACATGACAGGTCCATAATCTAATATCAGTAAAATCAGTGAAGAACATAGCATGTGTTGATCAAATTTGAACAAAAGAAAGTCCACATAGAACGTACTCAAAACATAAGGCTCAACTAGGCTTTCTTGTCAAACCACATGTCCTTCCTCAGGGTCCTCACACACTTATTATGTCGTTGTAAAGATCATAAAACCCCGTTGCAATCATTTTGTACCAATCAGATCTCATGGAACGAGTACGTCACTGACCTCGGGATTATTACTTGCAAAAAACCAACCGATCGAATGCAAAGTCAAGCGGGATCGGGGACTGTTTACAAGATTAGATTCTCGTTGTGAATGATTCATGAGTGGACCAACTCTCATCATCCCAGAAAATAAGTGGAAGCTTACCTACACTATTTCAGATTCCCATGAAAAAGGAATTCAATCAGAGCCACTGGCTCACAAGAATAATGTGCCACATTATTTACCTGAGCATGAGAATTTTGTAACAATCAACTTAACCTATAATAAGGCATTTTACAAAAGCTGGGGTATACCAGAGTACACCAGAGTACCTCCTCGGTACCGAGAGGCCTCACTCTGCAGTTTCATTTGCAACTGGCCCTGACTCGCAAGTCGCAACAGTAGTTACTGATGATTAATTCTCAAAAGAAAGCTGAGGCTTAAGTCAATTGATTGGACTAGTGTTACGTTGTACAGAGGAGTGGAGAATTGGCAATCGGAGTGACTACATAAGTGTTCGTGTCTGTCAGTTCTGTATACTCCGACACATTGGGAAACATCTCGTTTTCCGTTTTGTTACAATACATCTGGAAACATCTCGTTTCTTTGTTCGATTGATTTCTATCAAAGCTCGTTCATCTCATGACTATCAAAGTGCACAGGAGAATTCTACCACAGATTTAATTTGCAGAGATTAATTTGTATGGTGGAGAATCAGAGTGACTTCATTGTCCCTAGATGAAAATTTCAAATTTCAAAGGCACTTATGTGCCAAATTGAGACCAGAAAGTTGAGGTTGACCACAGAATTGCAGCCAAAATCTAGGTGAAAAATAAAATAAAATACATGCTATGACATCCAATCAACGTTGTGAGAATTATTTTTAAGGGAAGGTTGGACACAAGATGTCTTAAATGGTGTTCACCTACCCAGCAAAATTAAAGTCAGCATTGATACAATCCCTATACTTTGTTGCATGTCGGTAGCAATGATACTAACGATCACTCTACTTGGTTGGGCGGATCCATTTAGCAGCAGTCACTATTTACAAACGGAACACTCACCTTTCTGGATGACATACAGAAGAAAGTTGAGCTCAAGCTCCTTAAGTCACTCCCTCGGCAATGCTCCTTAACACCCTTTTGCAATGGGACCACAGTTTAGTTACAATTAGAAACTAAGTTTACATGGCAATGACACAATAGTCCCAAAATTCATAGAATACAAATGTCATTCCTTCATTACTAAAAAAATGGATCTAAATAAAAAATTCTTTTTCGATTCAGTTTTCAAAAGGGTGCTCCATTGCTCTGCTCTATTATGCTATGATAACATTGGACTAGAGATTGTTGTGAATATAGAGTAACTTGTTGATTGTAATTCGTTTAATCAAACCTCAAAGGCATAGATAGTGAGGTACTTAGTTCACGTTTTAACACATTGCAAATCTATCCTCTTTCTAATTATCATATTATATGTCAAATTTGAAATATTTTCAATTCATTAGTTATTATAGAGATATATCATTCGTATTATTTGACATATCATTCGTATTATGTTGATTCCGGCACACCTCCCAAAATCTAGCAATACCACTTGACAATTTCTCAGCTACCTGCTTGCACCTACTCCAACTTCAAAGAAATGGCGACCAAAGCACTTGGAAAGCATGGTCAGTAGGCCAATTGTAAGCACATGTATTACTTATTCACTGTCGTTTGTGGTTTACATTCTGAGACCGATACATTCATGCACGCTGCTAGTTTTAGTTTCAATGAAGTGAAGCGTGTTTTAGAGAGTGGGTTGTTGACCCACCTTATCTGCTAGGATACCAAGTTTTGATTTTGGATTCTCTGTAAGCGCCTCTTTATTTATTAATGCAGTAGTGAGACTAAAAAGGCCACTACAATTTTCTGCACTGATTTTCTGTTCATTATGGAACGACTTCAATCCAGAACAGTGTTGAGGGCTAACTAAATATTGTATGTAATCCGCTCTGATTTTCACAATATACTGGAAATGTATTGGCATTTGCATTTATTTATTACTCATAAAATATCACCCAACCATATTTCCACGGTTATAGGTCAACTAAATTCCACGGAAATAGGTCACATAAATTTACTATAATTAGATGGATATTTGAATATTTACTAATTTAAGAAAGTTTGACTAAGCTTGACCTACTTTTTGTGCTCAAAAGTCCTGATTTTACCGCTCATCGCTCACCGCTCACCGCTCAAGGCTCACGCGATAGCTTCGTCCCAAAATAAGAACCTCTCATTGAACCCATTCAGTCTCGTACGTAGTCCTGATTACTTCCAAAAATGCCATCATTTTACTGTTACACAAGATGGAGTTTCCACGTCCAGTGGACAATAATTATATGTGAACTAGTAAGAGCTTTTCGAAGCTTTTCAAAACCGTCTGCCTAGCAGACTCATAGAAGCCGAAGTTCCAAGTCAAAATCCAGATTCGAATCAAATTCCAGATTCCAAATTGGGTCTCATGTTTCTTTTAGAATACGATCCATCAAATTGGTCGTTCTTAAACCATGAATTTTTGTGACGTGTAACAATGACTGATTGGGATTGTTTTGGTGGGAACAGGGCATGGGACCTGTGAATACCCAGGATCAAATGTGTAAGGCTCTTTGTATTCTTCTTGAATTAATTTTTGTTGAAGGCTGGAATGAGATTGTTGAGGAATACTTAATGTTTGAGTTTCACTTGAATTTCTTCTCATGTGTACATGCGTTGTTGGTATTTTCTAGTACCCAGTTGATTGATTTAATTTTGAATTTCTATGTTTGCAGAACTGTGGATGAAAATCTGACAATTAAAATTGGAGCGCTCACCCCCTCAGGTTCTCCATAGAATTCCCCTGATCCAGCACCACAATCCGAAGCCTCCCATTAATACTATTATTACCATGTACTTCCAGCCCCTGGAATCGGCAAGATACTGAATTCTTTTGCATAAAATGCGAACAGCACGTGAATTCTGTATTTGCAAAATGAAACACAATCTTCAGTTCCAAGTCATGCCATGTGGAGAGGTCAAACCACTATGTCTAGAAGAAATGGACAATTATTGTCCATAAATAATCATTCTCCATGGTGCTTCCAACCAAATTCTTCGACATCAATGATTGATCGATCCAGAGGGTCAAAGTATAGATTTAAAACGTACTCTCTTTTGTCAACTGCATTGTGTATCAACAATTTTGCCTCAACGTGTTCTACTGTGCAGCTATGTATGTATGTTTGCACATAATTATGTGTACAAGCTTGTGATTGCTATTATATTTTACTACACCAACATATGTGAGTACACAACTAGAATGTGGATTTCATGGGTGTCCTAAGAGTATTGAAATAGGCCAATTTTCATGGGCAGTTTGCCGGTGCACTAGTGAAACTTCAGGATGCACTAGTGAAACTTCACGATGCACTAGTGAAACTTCACGATGCACTAGTGAAACTTCACGATGCACTAGTGAAACTTCACGATGCACTAGTGAAACTTCAGGAGAGAGTTGTGCCCTTTGTAAAAAAAATTATTTTTTGGTACAGTGGAACCACCAACTGTGGAAAGGCCCCATTTTTCATGGGTCTTGTATTGAAACTATGGAGTGGGCAACAGGTGCTCCCAAATTTTGGCACCTAAATTTTTTCAAAAGCCAAGTCTGGACTACCATAGTTTACAAGCAGGTTTGGCATAAAATAATTCTAAAAATAGATGCCTAAAATTTCGGAATATTATTGGCATTTTTGCCGAATATAATATAAATTAAAATTCAAAATTGCCAAATAGTAAGAAATTGTTACTTTCCACTAGATTTTTACTTAGTATGGAAGCATGTGTGAATTTTAGTGGAGAGAAGGTGTTGCTCTTGCAATCAAGTTCATTTACATCCGTCCACAAAGAATATGGGTTAAGAAGTAGTAAGACTCTAGCTTTTGAAATGTGTCCTACACAAATTTTTGGAGTCCAATTGAACATAGAAGATGAAATTTTATAGAATTTTGTCCAACTAATAAAAGTTGAGAAATCAAGTCTTCTTCCCCCTCCAACAAGTTTTGTGTCAAAATAAGTCTTTATGCAAAAGATATGGACAAAACATTGCAGCCGTGTAAAGGTCAAAAAATTAAAATGCGTTCCTAACAGTTTTTTGGAGCTCATTTGTGCATAGAAGATCAACTTTTTTGGAATTTTGTTGGTCTAAGAAAAGTTCAGAAATCAAGTAATATTTCACCTCCAACAAATTTTATGTCATTTGAAGACTCTATGCAAAAGTTATGCGTGTTATAAAAATGAAGACTAACTAGGTGCTTCACCTCAAAGTTTATATATCCCATATGCATTGTTGGATACAACTCCACCCCACTTGCATGAAGCACAGAGCATTCTCCACTCTTCACTCACATATTACTTGTCAACCAATGCAAGAGAGTTGTACATGAAAAAAACTTAAAGAGAATTTAAAAAAAAAATTAAGCCGAATTTAAAAAAATTTAAAGAGAAAATTGCCGAAAGTATCAATATACTATTTTTAGGTGCCGAACCTACTTTTTGAACTTTAATTAAATATTAGGCAGCAAAGTGACCTTACTTATGAAACTCACACATTTCTACAATGGCAAGCCTCCCATTTTCCATAAAGAATTCAATAGTGGAAAGCTTTGATTTTTCAATAGTTGAAATTAGAACCCTCGGACACATGAACGTATCACGGTTCCACTATGGAAAAACAAAGTTTTTCATTACTCTGCATTCATGAAAATTTGGTAAATTCATGCTCCGCATTCTAGTTGTGGTACGTACATCATTGTACATAATTGTATTTCTGTACAGAGGATGGATTATATGAGCAAATATACAGTGGTCATACATATGGAGCCCAAGGGATGTTGAGGGGGTGCACTCCACTCACAACTTGAGGTGGATAATTGGTTGTCTTGAATGTATGTACAGGCTACCTTACCCACAATGGACACCTCCTAGAGTATTGAAGCCTTCCATTGGGCTTGTGAACCTTGAGCCCCGAACACAATCTGAAGTTCGTGTAATTAGCAAATCTATTCAAAAGTGTCAAACGAAAATCACTATGTACATGCACACATAAGCATTGGATGAATTCCCAAAGTCCATGTTCATGGAACCCTTACACTGGATCAGCAAGATTGACAATAAAAGCCTCAAGTCCAATGACGGTTTTGAGAGATGGTTAACATTGAATTGTTGGATACCAACCCTTGCCCACCATAGGCCTGAAATATTCTGCAGAGTGTTTGAAGGCTCAAAAACTCTGTCAGATCATTCAGCTCTAGAACAAGTCAGAACAATTTAATTATTACTATTCACTTGTATACATGCTCAAGCCCCAAAAACATAGGTATCTGGACATTGATAGTAATTCTGTTCTGGATACAATAGCCCTCCAAATACCTCATGAGGAAATGAAAAGTCAGAGCTGGAGTTTGATTTGAAAGCAACATCTCTTTGAAAGTATGAGAGTTGGGTTTTCCCCAAGTGAGAGCACTTTGGAGCCATTCACATTTCTGTAGTCAGATAGGTTTATTGTTTAAGATGGTATTTTACTTTACACATAATTTGTTTGACCTGATGTGAGCACATGAATGCATGGAAGTTCTAGGTCACCTGCTTTCTTTGCTGAACTTAGCTTGAAGACTTATCAAGGCTGTAGGAGCTGATTGTTTGATTCAGACTGATATCACCAAGATATTGATTTAGATCACAGCAGAAATTCTCCATTCTATACCCAGGCTCACTGAGCTGACAAATAAAGGACCTCGCAAACCCATTGAGCCTCGTAGTACGATTGATTATTTCCAAAAATGCCATCATTTGGCTGTTACACAGTCAAGATAGAGTTGTCACGTACAGTGAACAATATCAATGTGAACTAGAGCTTTCCAAAGCTTATCAAAATCGGCTGCCTAGCAGACTCATAGAAGCCGAAGTTCCAAGTCGAAATCCAGACAAGGTGAGGGACTTAAAACGTGGCGTGGCACACGAAGAAAGTCGAACTGCTGCTTAGCATCACGACTGAGCTCTTTCTTGTCCACGGCTAAAGTCTCCATGATAAAGAACGACCCTCCCCTAGCCTTCACTTTGAGGTTGTACATCATGGACTTACTTCCTACAGAGGAGCAATAAAATATGACATCTCGATCTGGAAACTCAGGCTTTGGTGAAAAGGCAAGGGGCAGACTGAAATCAAGCGAGCTGTGGACAACACACTGCACCTCCTCAGCTGCTGTAACCACGACAAATGTCAAGCTCTTGTCGGCTGACATCTTGAATTTCACAGTTCGACTCACCGGGTCAAGTTCCACTATCTGATCGGAGTTGACATTGTGCAACTTCCTTAAGTGCTCGAGTATTCCACGCTTGGGAGCTGTGTGTTTGCACTGCCGTATTGGGCATAGAATCGGTCGATACTTACAGAATGTTAGTTCATGTTCTTCTTTCTTGGTGAGTTTTACCATTTCAGTGCAACCTTCAGGAGCATACTGGCATCTAATCCGAACGGACTCTACGATCTTCTCCACCGCCAAGCACCGTGAATGAGCAAATGGCCTGGAGCGGCAGAATGGGCATACCTTCCAAATGAGCTCCTCACAACAAGCTCCACATGCCAAATGCCCATTTCGGCACTGTATCACAAAACAAACCACCTGAGCCGTTGATGTAAAGTCAAAGGTTGATCATACTATGTTTAGTGGGTACCTCCAGCTTTTATTTTTTCTGGCTATATTTCGTCAGATTTCTCTACAAAATATGGCATTTCTCTTTTGTTAAGGAAAAATATGAGAAAATTTTGATTTTTTTCGCCAGAATTTCTCTTCATTTTTTGTGAAGATAGCCAGATTTTGTGAAGACTACCGAAATATGAAGAAATTCTATCAAAATAAGATTGTAAGCTTAAGATTTCGCCAAATATTCTTTCCCAATATTTTTTACGTCGCCAGTTAGGCTTCAAGAAAATAAACACAGGAAAAACACTGGGTACCTCTCAAGAACAAGAGATTGGAAATGCAAGATCAATCAAAACCAAAGGCATGTTTTGCTAAATGAGACTCGTATACACACAGGATCTAAGGCATAAACTCCACAGAAACAGACATGCACAGATCTTAAATTAGAATTTCGGAACAAGAGTACCTGGTGGACAGGCGGAGAGAGGGGCTTGTTGCAGAGGAGACACTCTATTGTGTCACCATCCAGATCATACTTTCGCTTCATCTCTGAGCAACCAAACAACCGGACGCACGCAGCTTCTTAGTAAATCTGAAAGCTAGAATTCCACGGCTATCGCTTGCTGCAAGGAACAGCAACAACAAGTCTAACTGCGGCAAGTCCAGCAAGGGCTAAGTACAAGAAGCGATACAACTGCAAGTTTACAAGCGTGAACTGCTGGTGAACTGCTGGAAAGGCCGCTTTAACTTCGGTTCGTTTGTCTACTGCAGTGTGCATGTTTGGAGGCTCCAAGGCGCCAGTGGTGCACAGAATTTCCCTGGAGCCCACCAGGCTGCGGAAGAAGGAGAAAATCTACCTCACCTTCACGTGCATGCAGGCTGTGGCTCAGAATCACAGCGACATGGACATTGAGAGCATTACTAAGGAAGACATCACTCTCTAGTGTCACATTTCGGTAAGTTGCGAACACATGTGATTAGAAAATCTCGACATGTCATGGTTTGCACTCCTGTGCACATTGGTAGCCAAAGACATGACATGAAAGAGTTTTAAGTGTCACTGTTTGCAGCAACTTAAATCATATCTGCCGCTCTTTCATGTCTGCATTGAACTTAAGTTTGGAATTATTCCTTTAGCATGCACATCGCAATCAATTTTTTACCTTTGTTATAAATCTACTCTAATTTCATATCACATATATTAAGCCCAAATTGGGTCTCATGTTTATTTTAGCTAGCAGTTTTGAGTATATGGGGACTTTCTTTTGTTCAATTTTGTTACTAGTATTTTTTTGCCAGGACATGGACTGTTCTTCACTGATTTTGGTGATAGTTACAAACGAAATTTGGCCCCATTTGAATTATGTATCTTGTTACAATACGATCCATCAAGTTTGTCATTCTCAGACCATGAAATTTTGTGACGTGTAATAATGACTGATTGGGATTGTTTTGGTGGGAACAGGTCATGGGACCTGTGAACATCAAGCATCAAATCATGTGTAAGTCTCTTTTAATTTGATTAAAGGCTGGCAAAAGATTGTTGTAGACTTTTTTAATTTTTGAGTTTCACTTGAATTTCTTCTCATTTGTACATGTATGATTGGCATATTTTCTAGTATACGGTTGATTGATTTCATTTTGAATTTCTATGTTAGGAGAACTTTGGAGCGCCCCACCCCGCTCCCTCTCAGGAGCTCCAATAAATTACCCTGCTCCAGAACCACAATCCGACGCCCTAGGTTTTGAACCAAGCTACCTCTTCTGCGTGTCCATGCCATGTGGAGAGGTCAAACCACTATGTAGAGAACATAACATTCTTTAGCATCGCAGCATCGCAGGCCAGAATCATTCCAGGAATCGTAATCTTCTGGAGAATTGAAGCTATCTCTAACTAATAATGACTTGGCAGCTCATCACCAATTCATATGTTATTCTCAGGGTATGCTGCAGTACTAGCTAAAGAATTTTATGTTATGAAGTAATTTTATGAAGTATGCATAGAAGCATCACCGTTCAGAAGAATTTAACTGCACAATTATTGTCCATAAATAATTATTCTACATGGTGCTTTCTCCGACATCAATGATTGATTGACCCAGAGGGTCAAAGTATAGATGCAAAACATACTCTCATTTGTCAACTGCATTGGGTATCAACAATTTTGTCTCAACCTGAAAATGTGACCTGAAGTTCTAGTGCAGCTATGTATGTATGTTTGCACATATTTATATGTACAAGCATGTGATTGACATGGAGTATTACATTTCACTGCACCAACGTATTTGAGGACACCCTTACAATACTTTAGTATATGTAGTGTTTGAGTACGTTCATCATTGTGCTTCAGTACTTTAGTATATGTAGTGTTTGAGTTCGTACATCATTGTATTTCAGTATAGGAGATGGATTAAATTAGCAAACATACAGTAGGTCAGAGCTGGAGTTAGACATGAACCATTTAGACTTTGAAAGTATGGGAATTAGGTGTTCCCCAAGTGAAGCAATTTTCTGAGAGAAACAGTGAAAACAAAAACAATGTGCTTAAAAAAATGTCTACAGGCCTTTGGATTCTATATGTGAAGACTGGACGTGAAGAAATTCCAATGTCCAACACTGACTAGAGGTTGAATGATCAGGCACAGGATCAACTTGAATGATTCTTCTCTTCTGGTTAACTTGTAGCATACAAAGCAGATATCAGGGAATGGCAGAAAGCTATCTGTCAACAGAAATTGATACGGCATAATTTCTTGAGCGCATCTATGCATATTTCAAATGTCCGGCTATGCCAGTACTGTAACTACTTCTTTGCATCGATCTCAACAACAAGAGCTCAAAAGCGGCAGGGGATGATACATGAAACAGGACATCAAGTGAATATCCATCGCTACAGACTGATATTGATCACCAAGATATTGATTTCTAGATCACAGCCAACATGCTCCATTTTATACCCACACTCACTGAGGAGACAAATTAAGAAGCTCTCAAACCCATTGAGCCTCGTAGTCCTGATTAGTTCCAAAAATGCCATCATTTGGCTGTTACACAGTCAAGATAGAGTTGTCACGTACAGTGAACAATATCAATGTGAACTAGAGCATTCCAAAGCTTTTCAAAAATCGGCTGCCTTGCAGACTCAGAGAGGTCGAAGTTCCAAGTCAAAATCCAGATTCGAATCGTCTCCCAAATCGCGGGTTGGCACATGAAGAAAGTCGAACTTCCGCAAGGCATCACAACTAAACTTTTGCTGGTCCAAGGCCAAAGTCTCCATGGTGAAGAAAGATGACTCTCCTCTAGCCTTCACTTTGAGGTTGTACATCATAGACTTACTTCCAAAAGAAGAGCAACAAAACATGAAACCTGGATGTTGAAGAAAAATAATTTGTGAACTTGCAATGAACATGCTGGAATGATGCAAGCGACACTGCAGCTCCCCATCCGCTGACATAACCAAGACACATGCCGATCTTTTGGCGCTAGACGACATCTCGAATTTCACTATTCGACTCACTGGGTCAAGTTCAACTATCTGATCATACTTGAGATCGTGGAAACTCTTTAAGTGCTTGAGTATTCCACGCTTGGGAATCCTGTGGTTGCACAATGTTACTGGGCATTGAATTGGTCGATACTTACAGAGTGTTAATTCATGTTCTTCTTTCTTGGTGAGTTTTACCATTTCAGTGCAACCTTCAGGAGCATACTGGCAGCCAATCCGAGCGGACTCTACGATCTTCTCAACCGCCAAGCTAGTGGCTGTATGCACTGTTTCTCTGAAACCTCTGGCGCAAATTTGTTGATCACTGTTACTCTCGGGACAAGCACGCGGGAATCTGCGTGAAATGCATCGTACAGCTCATGAAGGAAACTGGATGCCGAGTGGATTGAGGTGAACACGGCAGTAAAGTAGACGACCTGTTTCCGATCACCTTAAGCAATTCAGCATACTTCATGTGGAGTAACGAATAGGCAAATAATTTTGCAGTGTAGGGAAATAGATTTGAAGGTCACATATTTTTGAACAAATTTTGGGGCAATATTGAATTTACTATGAATTTCAAAGTGAAGATTCTCTCCAACCCGTTCTCGCAATATAGGCTGACCTATTTCCAAGAACTGTAAAACTAGATTTCGATATTGGTGCTACTTCATATCAAGAACACATGCACATGTTGGTTATCATACTAATTCGGTAACAAGTTTCCATTCTCGGCGCCAACCATTTCATATTAAGAGGAAACCAACATCTTGTCATCCTAGAAACATGTTTCCGTCACCGTTTACGAATGAATTCAAAAATAATGCAAGCTGATTTACGGAAATAGGTTGCCCTATACTGCGTGATTGGAGGCCTGATCAGAGACAGGTCGTCTACCTTAAGTTATCGAGCCCAACATGCACAGCATCTGAGGATGTGCGGCTCTTGGAAACTTGAAAAGCTGTCTGTACATAATTAAAATATTGATTCTCTCAGGCGGGTCAAACTAAATGAGTGCATTAGAGCAGGGCCACCCATGCCCTTAGAGAGTCTCCCACACTCCAGAAGTAGATGAAAAGTGCCAAGGGCCCTTTCAAAATATCTCTTGACTTTGGATCCTAACGTGTTAGAAATTGGGCCTTCAAATCACTATTTAGTTGACTATATCCTCCCATTCTACTTGTGATTGGTCCATTGACTATTTGATGCGCACTTTTGCTACGTGAAGGGCGTGCAAGGGTAGGGGAGTGTGAGTGCAAGGGCCTTTCAAATATAGATGAATAATTTGAGAGAGTTAGTCCTAGCGTGCATGGGTGGTAATGCTCTAATTGGTCCAATATGATCACTGCCACGCGATGGGTTCACTCAGCTTTCTTCTCGCGCTGATTTTCTTTGACCACTCCAGAAGATGATCTGACGTCACTGTACCAGAAGAAATTGGTAGATGGGTTGTCTGGTGTGGACTGTGGAGTAGTGAGAGCCGAATATGAGGTGCTTGTGAATTCCATTTCACTCCAGGCCGTTGGTTGCCATGAGCGCTGCTCTGCGCCGTCCGTTTCGTTCTTCGAGAGCTTTGTTCACGGCTGCTTCTTCTGCTTCTCAGCTTTCTTCTCCCACTGCTGTTTCTTGACCGCAGCAAAAGCAGAGCAGCTGTGGACTCGTCCATCTTCCACACAAAGTTTTTGTAAGAAACGCTCTTGTTTGTCTGGCCAGCGTTGTTGAGTCTCGTTAATGTACTGTGGCGTTTTAGAGTCTCACAGTCGGGCGTGGAAGCGCATGAGTGCGCTGGTTCTTATTTTCTAATTCACCCATGTGCAGCAGGCTTCCTCGCTTCCGTAGCTCTTCCGTAACTCTGCAGCTGTGTTTAGTTGCTTCTGTGTTTTGTGTTAGGACAAAGTCGGTGGAGGAATCAAGGAGTTGTTTCTAATTTCTTGTTACGGTATAGTTAGGCTGGACGCATTTGTGCAGCGTTGAATAGTTTAGTAAAGTATTAGTGGATTTGGAGTTGATCTTGGAACTCTTTACGCTGGTCTCCGGGACTATGAATAGACTGTGAAGTCGGAGGTGTTAGAACAGTTGATTAGCCCTTCATGACCTCAGATTACTTCCAAATAGTTGGATCTATCTAATTCTGGCTTGCCAATACTTAACCCCTTCTCACCTGCTAGCTCCTCGCTTTGCTTCCTGTGAACTTTTTGGATTCTCTCAAGCAAGTCAAACTAAACGAGTAAGTGTATTATTAGTCCAATGTGATCAGTGCCGTGCATGATCTCCTTCCCACAGGCTGTCCCCGCCCCCATTCCGTCTTTCAGCTTCGTTTGCTCCACGAGGGTAGCCTGAGCTCCAGTTTTTGGAAGAAATGTCCCCCATGCAAAAGTTGCTTGGTTCGTAGTTTTAGCATTGTGGTGCACAAACGACGAAGTGTGTTGTTGATGTATGGAGTAAGGGTTGGGAAGTGTACGTGTTGCCCGTTGGCGCCGTGGAGATCTTGAAGGAATATGGTGTTGGCTGTTAGCTCCAGGTTCAAAGGTATTTGATTTTCTTCACTTTGGACCAGATTTTTATCGGCAAGCTAGATGTAAGTTTTCTCATGTTGAGCGGTTTTTGCACCTCCTAGTTAGATCTCATTGTGGGGTTTAGAGGAACCTGGCATATCATAGGGTGGTCAGTGTACTCCATCTGTTTCATATTAAGAGTCCAACATTTTTGGCATGATTTTCTTCCTAGTTTTTGTCTATGTTCTGTAATTCAAACGTGAGCATTTTTCAACTACAAACAGGGTGGACAATGAGAGTGGCATGGAAACTAGATACTACTAATAAAGATAGCCCATTATTTAAGTATTGAGATGTATTTGTTTGACAAATGAAATGTCAACTTGTCAAAAGTGGTGAACTCTTAATATGAAGTGGAGGGAGTAGTCGTTTCTAGTGTGACTAATGATGGTGTGAGACTGGAACCTTAGGACTCCAAGTCCCCCGTTTATCAAGTTGTTACCGATTTTAGCCTGTCACAGAGAATGTGTTGTACTTAGACGAATACAATTAGCATGGAAGATTGGAAGGCTATTGTTGATGTGGGATTGTGTGGAAGGCTGCAGCTTATACAAAACTTGGTGGTCTAGCTTGGATATCTTTATGCCAAGGTTGGAGCTTGTGGAATTTTCGCCAAGTTGAATAGTTTGTGTTGCAAACTCCCTCTCTTAGGAGTGCTTTGGAGGTTATCGTGGAGTGTGGGAATGCAAGCGTTTTGACTTGCGGGCGCTATCGTGGAGATTTTGAAGGAATTTGTCTCGTATCTTATTTAATCAGGAGAGCGTTGAATCGTTGGGAGCAGAGGTATTTGATTCCATATCCTAGAGACCTTTTGTGGTCACTTGTAAGGTTTCTCATTAGTGTGTTGTAAGCATTAAATTGCACAAACTTAATGAATTGTCCAAAGCGTTTGAGTCTTGGTTATATTTGATATGCAAGTAGTGGATCAACACCTTGTCTCTTATATGAACATATGCTTTAACCCCTAAACGTTCGAGCGTCCAAAAATTGGATCACGAACAAATTCAAAACTATACAACTTTCTCGTACAATTTCAGATGACTTTCATCCAAGTCACCTTCGTAAGACTATTAAATTCTCTATCTATTACAATAGTTCTCTTGTGATGAGGAGTTCTTGATAATATTGGAAAGGCCTCCAATTGCAATCGTATCAAATTTGTTGGATAGATTTTATGCTTGCAATGGTCCTCTCGTGTACACCTCATGTACATCTGATCCATGCTAATATCTACCTTCGAGGCTAGCATCTACTTGTGTTCAAAGGATCGGCACATTTAGGGGTTAATGCTCAAAGCCGAGTGTGAATAAATTTTGGTTCCAATTCTATTGATTATTAGATGCCGCATAGAGTTGCTCTATTGGTTGAGAACAAGTAGTTGCAAATATCTTGAGCAAGTTGTTATCTTCATTAATTTAAAAGAATGCCCAAACTCTTGTTGCGAAGAAATTGAATGTTCAACTTAGGTTTGGAATTTATACATATGTTGGATTCTTGTTTCTTAGTATATCTAATTACTAATATTGGTTATAGCAAATAATGATGTAGGTGCATGTGAAGATCAACATTGTTTGTATTCGTATCAACAAATGACTTTTTCATGTTGGTAGATTGTCTACCTGTAATGTATTGCCATTAATTATTGCCGTGAAGTGTGTGCCTACTGCATCCTTCATTAGAAAGTTCAATGATATTAATATAGTCATTGACAATTTCATCTCATGTAGTGGGAATCTTGATGTTGCAGATTGATATTAACGATTTTTGAATATTTGATAATCTCTTCAAATTAGTCTATCGGTAGTGATTTTGCAAGTGACCAACATTAGCTTGATATACTTTCCAAGCAACTACTAGTAAATGAGAAGGAATTTGTAGATTTTATTGTATTCTCATCCTATTTATAAAGGTTTGCATGCTACTTTCGTTAAATTTGAGGGAATATCAAGAGATGACAATGCCCTAGTTTGTTACTGGTCCAATTCCAAATTGAGTGTCTAAGATAATGTAATCGGCAATTTTGCAGGTTGACATGGCGGATCCACTTGTAACTCCTGCAATAGTAGGATATTTGGTGACTGAATTGTTCACAGCGGTGTTAAATGCTGTTGGTCGTGCCATCCAGTGTAAGGAGGAATGCAAGACTCTTCAGACCAGCTTGAAGCGTATTGAACCACTACTTAATGAGGCTTGCGAGCATTCAAGCAATGGGAATGCTACGTGTACTTCATGGTTGAGAGAATTCAATCCCTTTTGGAAGCTGCTGAGGCAGTCACAAATCAATGTGTACAAGAAACGAAATGTGAGAAGATCAAGAGGGGGTTGCGATTTTGGCGTTGGAAGAAGTTGCCGGATAGTGTGAAGAGTATTGATCAGCAAGTTCAAAAGCAAATTGCAGAAACAAGTTTGGTCACGCTGGGGATGTTTTTGTCTATGAACGGTTCCACAGCAAAAAAGCCATTAGATTTTGAACCGCAACAAATACCGTTACATGTTGTCGGGCATGAAGAACATTTCAACAAACTCAAAGCATCTATACTTGAGAGTCGTGAGAAATCCGTGCACAGCTACTTTGGTTTGCACGGAAGAAGAGGAGCGGGGAAAACTGTGTTGGCAAAGAGGTTGCACAATGATGAAGACATCAAAGCAACTTATGGGGAGCATTCAATTCTGTGGATAACCATTGGATGTGATGCAAGAGTATCTCAGGTCTATAAGAGGATGGCATCTCTTTTGAATGACGATGCATACAAGGAAAAATATGCCACTCAATGCCTGGAAGATCAACGCACTCATTTGTGGAACGTACTTGCCAAGAAGGAGGTTTTGTTGATTTTGGATGATGTGTGGAAGAAACAATACAATCAACGTGATATGATGTATTGGTTGGATATTGCGAGTGCTCCTAAATCGGCAACATTGATAACTACGAGAGATTCTTCGATTTTGACTAGAGCAAAAGTGGAAGGTGTTCTTGGGCTCCATGAAGATGAGAGTTGGAGATTGTTTTGCAGCTATGCTTTTATGGATGGTTGTCGCCCATCAATTATTCCGGAGCAATTAGCAAGAGATGTTTGTAAGCAATGTGGAGGTCTTCCGTTGGCTTTGACAGTGATTGGTAGTGCAATGCTAGAGAAGGCGGATGAGCCAGGATGGACACGTGCTTTGGAATATTTGAAGCAGTCGAAATCCATTCCAGATTCGGGTGTGGATGGTGAATTGTTTGGACGTCTACAACTGAGTTACAATGAACTGAAGGACGACCAGACAAAGATATGTTTCTTGTATTTTGCAGCATTTCCAGAGGACTATGAAATTCCGATTCATAAGTTAATCAAAATTTGGACTGCAGAAGGATTGTTTGGAACATATGATGTTATGGATGCCAAAGATAAGGCAATGGATCATTTGGATATTCTTGTAAAGAGGTCGTTGGTAGGATGGATTGATGATGCTCATAATTATGTCCAAGTACATGACATTCTTCGAGATGTAGCAATATACATTATAGAGAAAGCCAAACCAGGGGAATGTGCCTATAAATGCTACTTTCAATCTGGAAAAGAATTCAAATCATTTCCATCAGTAGAGTCACTTCAATATGTGAGGAGGATGTCATCCATACAAAGTCCCATCTATGAATGGCCAAAAGAGCTTCATCTTCCACATCTTCGAGTGTGCTTACTTTCTCAAGCATATATTGGCCAAGAGCCATTGGGAATTCCATTGCAATTATTCTCTTCCATGGACGGTTTGCAATATTTAAACCTATCAGAGTGTTCAAGCCTAGAAATCCTTCCAGAGAGCATCGGTGAGTTGAAGTGTCTTAGCCATTTGAATCTGTTAGGGTGTGAATCCTTGAAGGAGCTTCCTGTGAGCAGCGGCGAAATGAAGTGTCTTACTATTTTGAACCTATACGGGTGTGAATCCTTGAAGGAGCTTCCTGTAAGCATCGGCAAGTTGAAGTGTCTTACCGATTTGGACCTATACGGGTGTGAATCCTTGAAGGAGCTTCCTATGAGCATTGGCGAGTTGAAGTGTCTCATCAATTTGGATCTGTCAGGGTGTGGATCCTTGAAGGAGCTTCCTGTAAGCATCGGCGAGTTGAAGTGTCTTACCCATTTAGATCTATGCACGTGTATATTCTTGAAGGAGCTTCCTGTTAGCATCGGCGAGTTGCAGTGTCTTACCCATTTGATCCTAGCAACGTGTGTATCCTTAGAGGAGCTTCCTGTGAGCATGGGCGAGTTGAAGTGTCTTACTGTTTTGAACCTATACGGATGTGAATCCTTGAAGGAGCTTCCTGTGAGCATCGGCGAGTTGAAGTGTCTTACCAAATTGGTCCTACAAGGTTGTAAATCCTTGAAGGAGCTTCCTGTGAGTATTGGCGAGTTGAAGTGTCTTACCGATTTGGATTTGTCAGGGTGTGAATCCTTGATGGAGCTTCCTGTGAGCATCGGCAAGTTGAAGTGTTTTGTCAAGAAAGGTGTGAATCCTTGAAGGAACCTCCTATGAGCATTGACGAGCTAAAATGTTTTATTTCGACTTAGAAAGATGTAAATCCTTGATGGACCTTATGTGAGCATTGGCAAGTTAAAATGTCTTATTTATTTGGTCCTAGAGGGATGAAAGTCCTTGAAGGAGCTTCTTTCGATCATCGACGAGGTGAAATGTCTTAGATATTTGGATATATCAGGGCGTGAATCCTTGAATGAACCTACAAGGTTATGAATCTTTGAATGAACTTCCTGAAAGCATCGGCGAGCTTCACAATCTTAAAGTTTAGCAAAGATATATAGACTATGGTTTGGAAGAGTGAATGAATCCGCACAATCAATTTACAACTACTAACTATAACATTCAAACAATTCCATCTTATTTTTCTTTGGATAGTTTGTTTTATGATCCTCACATTAGTAGCATGTGAGAGGTTATCAATCGTTTATGTATTCTATGTTACTCAGTTAATCGCATGTGAAGATTCAATGCTATGTGCAAACCAAATATATTTAGAACTTTTTGAAATCTTAAATTTGTATAGCCCTTTGCACGTAGATGTTTTGCAATTGTTCGGTTTGATGATCTTCAGCATATCTCCATCTGTATTATAATCAATGTGATCATAGCATACATAGGTGTGGAAAAAGAGGCCATGGCTATGATAAATGCCAAAATTCATAGAGTACACTATAGTCCCGACTATAGTTGACTGAAGGGCTTCTACAAGTAAATATCTCCTATGAAATTAGCTCTGGAGCTCGATGTGATTATTTTCATATCCAAAAAGAACAGATTTTGTGAGTGGGGAGTAATAAGCCAAAATAGCAAGTACTTGTGTGAAGTTGGGCTATAGGTTGATCCATGTCATGATTGCCGCTCTTGAATTTCTATTGGAAAGTGACATTGATAGACGTTGACAGGAATCATTCTCATTATTGCTTTGGTTACCTACTCATAACATTCTCCTCGTAACTTATATAAATCTAGAAATTTGAAGGATGGATCCATTGCAGGTAGTCACATACCCGTGGCAACATGCAAGTGCGCCACTTTGCCATGGTAAATTTAAAGTCTCACTTTTTGAACTAAAAGTGAAATTTGATATAAGCCAACTATGTTGTTATTCAAAAAATCACCATCTTCTTTTAATGATCTTGACCTTACAAATGTTTATCAACTAGCACAAGAACCAAAAGAAATTTGGATGGATGAAAAACTATATAAGATGTAGTCAAGATACATCATACATGGACGCATGCGGGTTAAGGTAGTTAAATATCTTATAATACGTGCATCGTTAGAGGCCTACGTGATCCGTGCGTGTCTGGTAAAATTCGCATTGGACTTATATTTTTCAATCACATTTTAACCGAATCCTCCTAGTCATTCCTCTAGTGTCTCTTGTTTCAGAATTGCTTCACCTTACCACCGATGCCACCTCTTTTGCACTTTGAGAATATCATTCATTGAATGCAGTTCATTGTCGTTGTCTTTGTGGTAAGTCTCTTGGACGTTTGTATGGTATGGTCCACTGGAATTCTTGTCCCTATGTAGTCTTTTGAGGATTTTGAGAATTTGAAAAATTTGACTTAAAGAGAGAAAAATATTTTTATAAAATCTAAAGTAATAGGATGGATTGTATCGATGAAAGAAAAAAGAAATTTGATAGAAATTTGAGAATTCGGCATTATATTTTAATGGAAGATGAATCAAAAGGTAATCTAGTGCATTGTTACAGTGCATAATATGCATTCGAAATTCTAAAAGAAAAGGAGAACAGAGGGTTGTGGATGGAATTTTGAGCTATGAAGTTTTTCTAGTATTCACTCAAATATGTGAATAAAAACATCTTCTAATTTTTTCAATTTTTTTTGAATTGATTAAAGTTTCAAATTTTAAAATGTGTTATTTTTAAGAGGGATCAATTGGTTCCCTATTTTAAAAAACTTTTTGATGGATTTATTTTTCTACTGTATTTGAAAATGAAATTTTCCAAGTTGACTAATTTTTAGATTTTTTAATATAGAATCAAACGTGAGCTATATTTGCATTCAAAGTTTGATCACAACTTGGTGAATTTGTTATTAAAATGGGAGTTTTGATACTGAAAATCTTCAACATAAAATAATTTTAACATTCTTAAATTTGATTTTTTGGATGGCATGTACATAAATCTAGAACTTAGTTCACTCAATTTTCATTGAATCATTGCTACATAATATTCAAACTGGCTTGAAAGGTAGATTTTCAAACAAAATGCTCAAATTGCACAAATGTGTACCAAGATGAAGTTAGTTCACCAAGAGGAGTTAGTGGACCGTACCATACAAACGCCCTCTTACACACTTGTTAAATAGGAATCAGTTGTACTTGGTTAACCCTTAAACGCATGGGAGGCCAAAAACTAGCTTATTAATGTAACACTATTCAATTCCAACTGCTACATGGACAATTTTCATCCAATTCCTTTTGTAAAGAATTTTTGTTGGTCATGCCACATTTTCAAGTAATTTTTAGATCATTCAGTCTATTTTTGGATTTCATATGGGGTCCCAACTACAAGAAGAGTTGTAAAAACCATTCACTGTGTAGTGTATTTTGGATCTTTTTGTGTTTTTCTTCTAAACTAAATTAAGGCCATGAAAATGAGTTCTATTGCATTTGAGTTTAACCCCTAAGTGCCCAAGGGTTTTCTTGAAATGCTAGATGTGTTATAATGTCCATCTTACTCAACTTTTATGAGCTTCAATTTTTAAACATATCTAGAGCACAACAGTAAGACAACATCCATATGGTTAAATTTTGGAAAAATGCTATGAATTATTTAATAATTAATTTTCAAGAATTTTCTTTGAAAATTCATAAAAAATCCATGTTTAGTCATTTTGACTTGGAATCAAGTATGATAGGTCAAAAACATTGGTTTTATATGGTGGTTACCTTGTTCATGTTAGAACTAATCTTATTTGGTAGAAAACCTAAAGATTCCATTCCGAGCAGATTTTCAAAATTGTGACAATTTGAGATGCTGTCACTTTGAGGGCTTTAGAGGAAAACAAGTAAAAGTTTTTCAAAATTTCTTTTTGGGAAAGTTGCACAGTTTCAATATCTACAAGGGAAAAAAAAATGACGCTCAAAAATTGTTATTTTTGCAAAAGTTATGGACGTTTAAAGTGGGCTGAACTTTTTTTAAACTCTGAAATTTTGAATCGACCATATATGGTCGATTAGGCAGTTAGGGGTTAATAAACATAAAATGAAGCTTACCAAGTCTAGTTTCTACTCCACTTTGAATTTATTGGAAAAATCTGCTAATTGAGTGTTTTCTTGGAGTTACAAATTTGACATGCATTACCACAATGTAGGAAAATATATTTAGATTTAGTTAGAGGGTTGATTTTCATTTCCTATAATGTTCTTCATTGCGATTTACACCTTTGGTAAAAAAATTGGAATTTTTCAATACATTTTGTAATTGACATGAATTTTCATTAAAATCATTTCAAAAAATCATAGTAATTTCAAGTTTTCACCAACTTTTTTTGCAAAATTCATCATTTGTGGTAGACACATAGCTTCATCTCTTAAAAATATAAAATTGAATTTTGATCTTGTTTATATTAGTAGAATTGAATATGACAAGGGAAGCATGATTCCATGGTTATAGGTCCAAGCATTTAAGGGTTAATTCTATTATAAATATAAAATTGATTGTTGATGATTTATTAATCTACTATGTACTAAGAGCGGTGTTTGCCTGTTTAGACTTTTTACATTTCTCATTGGAAATAAAGCAAACTTGCCATCTTTCAAAGGTCCCCAAAGGCACACCAATTTTCCTATACCCACCAAATTTGGAAAATGAATTCATTTATGAGTTGCTTACATGTGTGTCAAGTTTCGTGGCCAAGAGATTTAAAAAATTGAAATTATTGGAAATTTACTAACGAAGGTTTTTTAGCGACATCAAGTTGATGTTGATGAAAATATGACACCTCGTGCATTTAAAATTTAAAATTCCATTATGCATAATCCTCGAACGGTAGTACTTCTCAAGAATATTACTCCTTTGGTCCCACTAAATGACCTCGGGTTTTTCTATATCTTGAAAAAAAAAAATTCAATTTCAATTTCAATATTTTTTGGGACAAAATTGTGTAGGCTTGAAGATGCTTTTTTTTTTTCTCAGCAAAGTTTGCATATCTTTAGCAATGTACAAGAACTTTTTTTCCAAATCTTTATACACTAGAATAGGCAGACCATTTTCAATATCTAATGAGAATTTTAAAAAATTGAATTTCCTTATTTTCTTGAAAAAATCATAAAGGCTTTTTCTAGCAAAGTTCAGATATTTTTAGCAATGTTAAAACTATTTTCCAAATTGTTTTTTTTTTGTGAATTATGTAGGGATTATTCTATATCTAAAAATAAATTTGGAAACTTTGAATTTTATTTGGACAAAATCATGATGGCTGAGTTTCTTTTTATCCAATTTGCATATATTTAGTGATGTTAAAAACATTTTGTTTCCAATGGTTTTTTTTTGTAATTTCATGTTAGGGAGACATATTTTTCCAATATTCTTTTTGATTTTATGTTTAATGCAACCAAAAATCATTTGCTTCATTATAATATTTTTTATGTTTTTGCAACTTATTTCCCACTTTTTGTCATTTCATAATATATTCCTTTCTGTTTCACTTGAATGTTTTGACCGTATAATAGAGAAATAGGTTTTGGGTCTAATAAAAAATGAAATTAAGTAAAACCTTGGATATTCGTTTTGAAATGAAGAAATGGAAGAGAGAATGAATATAAATCTAAAAGCACGCAATTCGCTCATATTTAACCCCTAAAGGACCGTAAGGCCTCCACGCAGCTTCTGGAACTAGAAAGTGAGGAAATTTGGGTTCTTGGGGTTTGAATTGTAGGATGAGTAACAAAGAGACCCTAGCTCTTTTTGAGAGCCGAATTTGTAGGTACTTCTTGATCGGAAATTCATCAAGTGAGCGATTTTTAGTGATTTTTTTGAGTTGCACGGAGGGTATCTAGTCGTCATTTCAGACCTTCATATCTTCCTCCTCACACCTCCAAAGTACTTGAATTTTTTTGCACATGTTTAAAATAATGATTTCTACTCAGAGTAAAAATTTCAGATTTTTTGGAGCATTTTTGAACAATCCGATTTCAGCATGTGTACAAAATACCCCAAACAAGTTCCATCAATCTTCTGAACGGTGGCATTTTCTCAAAAATTATGCGATTTTGTTGATCATTTTTTCATAAAAGAATTACCTAACTCTTCTTTAATTTCAACGGTGCAAATCATCAAAATCACCCCACACCAATGAGGATTTGAGCTTGCTACAAGAGCTAGTCAAGAAAACAAGAACTAAGTTCAACACCCCCCTGTCCTTTAAGGGTTTAAACACTTGGCCATATAATCATGCACTTGGTTCCTATGTGCATAAAAAAATTTGTTACTTATCACACCAGATGTGGTCCGCACGCCGCTACCACTCCGTGATCTGTTGCGGAACGTAGAATGGGGGACTTTTCTTCTTATCCATTGTCGCCATGGCTGCCATGAGAACTTGGGTTTGAGGAGAAAGAAAACAGACAGGGGCAATGGAGAATGTGAAGCAAAAGGATGGTAGTGGCAGGATGCTAAGAGAAGAAGGAGGAGTGCGTGAAAACCAGGAACACAATGTAAATTGTGGAAGAGATGGAGTGTCCACTGGAAGGCTTGAGAGCATGGAAGACAAAGCAGAGAATGAGCTTGGGATGGAGGGCATGAGAGATGAGGAGGAAGAAGATTGTTTGTCTGGGCCGCCAATGTTGCTGGTTTTTGAATGCTTGGGCAGTGATTGAGTAGTTGATGGCTGTCCATGATGACCTAGACAGGGATTTGGCGGTCATGGTCGACAATTCATGATAATATGATGATGTCCACGATTTTGGTGGCGGCGGGGTCCTATTGATGTGGGTTGTAATGGGAGTGACTGTTGTCCAATTACTATGGCGTCCTTGGCTATTGTGATGTCCTATGGGTACTAGGATAGCTTGGAGGTGATTGACATGGATTTCTGGGGTTGGACGGCTGAGTATTTGGGGGAAGTATCCTTGGGTGGAGCCACTAGGAACCAAGGAATAAGGAACCAACCTACCATTGGGTTAGTATTATGAATATTTGTTCCTTGAAAATAAGAATTATCTCATTGGTTGGGAGGACAGGAAAGTGTTTGACTACTCCCGCATGCATTATGTCCAGTCGTTGTTCTCTTCTCTTTCTTTCTGCCCCCCTACTCACTTTAAAAGTTTGTCGCCAGTTTTAGGGTATCGTCTCTCCACGCGCATCGCTTCAGAAGTTTGTCGCCTGTTGTTGCTCATCGTCTCTTCGCTTGCATCGCTTGCTGCAAACTACCGGCTCTCAGAATTTGGCGCAACGTCTCCCAGCAACAAAATATTTAACCCTGTGAGGTAACGGTGGAGTTGCAAAGTTCATCGCACTTCTGTTGCTCACTGTTTCTCAAGTATGTGTGTTGTAGGTTTAGGGATTGTGAGAGTATCATTGCAATGGCCGCGGTAGGCTTCATAACCTGGCTATGGATCTCTTATTCGTTGAATAGTATTGGTGGTGGATTTTGCAAGCCTAATGTCTAATTTGTGTCTTTTGTGTTTGCAGCCCACGTACAACCTTTAGTTCTTTGTTAACCGGCAAGGTCTGCATGGAAGAAGTCCCTCCAAGAAAGCGATGTTTTGCTCTAGGAGATCAAAGATGTTTTGGGGCCAAGATTCGACAAGAACGGTTGGAAGATCACAAGGAATGTGTCACCAGAGGTGTAGCGCCAGATCACAGACGTCTATCACCGAGTATTAAGAAGAGAGTGAGTTTAGTGTTTTTCCACTGTCTGGTTTTTGGAGAGAGAGTCCAATGTCTTTTAGCTAGTGCCCAGGTTGGTTTCATAGCAACAAAAGAGCGCTTGGGGATTTTGACCATAAAGAAGGAGGAGAGAGAGTTGGATCTTCGAAGAGCTAAGTTGATGTGTAGTGATAGAAAGAACATTGTTGAGTTTGTTGAATCCAAAGTTCTGAAGGTCAAGGCTACTTTAGAACATGAAAATCAATATATCTCGATCAGTGGACAAATTGCCCAGACCAACTGACCAAGGAATTTCCAATAATCCTATCCACTCTAGTCCTAGCCACTCTTCTGATGACCCTACCCACTCTAGTCCTAGCCGCTCTTCTGATGACTCCGTTGCAGCTAGGATTTCCGAATTAGAGGTTCAATTGCGTATAGAGGAGTGAAATAGTAGGCACGCCCTACTTAAGCTAGAAGAAACAGAGGCAGAGTATGGTCGTTGCGCTGAAAGCATGGCCGCATGCAAGAAGAGATACAATTCTCTCTTCCATAGTCAAAGGTGCACGGAGCAATTTCTGCATCTAGTTGTCGACTACCTGGGGATGATGAAGTATGGTACAGTAGAGAAATTCAGCCCCTCTCCGATAGAAAGGCCGAAGGATTTTCAGAGAGAGTCGAATAATTATTGTGTACGTTGACAATTGCCTTCTCTGTGGTGAAGTCGTTCACTGCAATGATATTTTTGTCACGTCATGTGGGCATTGCTATCACCCTTTCTGTCTAATCAGTCACTCTTTGAAGTCAAATTCATGTATAATTGCAGATTTTTGTGACAAGGAATTTGATGCACAATGGCAATTATTGTGGGCTTTTCCTCAACCCCTCACACCTGTTCCAACTCCAGACGTGACTCAAGGCAGTCCATTCTTAGGTGGAATGTTCGGTGAGATTTCAATTCTATCTTTTGAAATAAAGTTGAGTCCTCCATTTCTTGCATTGTTTTGGGTCGTTAGTTGGTTCCTGCTAGATCTTTCTTTTACCTCCTTGCTCAGTGGATAGAGTTCTTAGACTCCTTTATAGACATGCTATTCTTCCTGCTTGTTAACCGTAAATTAGGAATTATCGGTAGGTCTACCGATCTGAGTTTTACTTGGGTAATTTTCCAAGTTACCTCAGTTGGTAGATCTAGGAAACACTTTTTTACCGATCTGACCTAACTGTCAGATCTGGTTGTATTGTGGTATAAAAGCAATAGAGCCAACCTCATTGGCACGCCACATTTTCCCAGATAACTGATTTCTTGCTAGAAGTATTCTCTTCTGATTTTATGCCTACCGAGCAGCTTTCTGTGTGTCATTGTATGCTCTGATCAGTTTGTCTTCCCTCGGTTTTGTGATAACCGACCTAGCTTTGAGTGTTTTATTACCTATTCTGTTAAACTCCTTTTCCTTGGTAGTTATCAAGCCTCCCGGTACTGATTACCGAGTAGGTCCATTACCAGGAGGAGCTACCACTGCTCCTATATTGTTCATATCTTTCTGTCTAGTGAGGTGTACTCTTACTTCCTTACTATACGATGCTAATTCCTTTGTTTCTGAAATAGTAGACTCCGGACAGGGTCCTATGGACAAACTCCTATCCTTTGTTCCTACTTGGTTGTCTTCTCCTGTGCATAGAACCACAGTCCGCATTTAGAGAAGAAACTTCCTAGTTTACATTTTGGCTTTCCTTACTCAACAGTGCCTTCATGCTCCTTACCATTATATAGTCAACGATTCATGTTCAAGACCTTTCCTAGATGTTTGTATTACAGGTAGATCCTGATAGCTCAAGGATTCTTGTGCACAATTAAGGATTATAGTTCCTTTATCCTCTTACCGTTCCTTTCATTCTCCGCAGCTTGTTGTCTTTCTTAGTACCACATTCCTAATTCCTTCCTATGCTAAGTTCCTTAAGTATCATCCTTGGCACTCCATGCTAACTTTTGTAAGTTCCTGATGCGTTTCCAACTCAAGGATATCAGTTCATTTCTAAATAAACGTATTTACTTGTGCAAAGAATGTGTCAGAATTTAGACATGCATGATTTATTTCGTAAGATGTCTTCTGAACCTATTGTGCATGTCATGTGGTGATTTTAGTTGATGGAGTATCCTTGGCTACTACTTCTGCAGCAAGCAGACCTAGTTGTGGACTACGTACAAACACACCTTCTTCGTGCTCTGGGAAAGCGGGCACAATCACAAGAGGATGCGAGAACTCACAATCCGACAAGCTGTTACAGTTTGATTCTGAACGGAAGAATGAGCAGGACGTATACCGAAGCAACTGGCTCCGGAGTGATGGAAGGGAGGACTCGGATATCCAGGAGGTTTCTCCTCCCCGGAAGGAGGTTTCTCCTCCTCGGAAGAAGACCCAGACGTGGATGAAGACGACCCCAGTGGACGGCCGAGGTACCCGTCCCACCGGAGAACCCAGTCCAAGCAGCCGCAGGGGAGATGCAAAGGAGAAGGGGAAACGGAAAAGGAGGTCAGGACCGGAGGAAGAAGGGGAAGACTCTGAGGAGCAAGACCGGGAGGACGGGTCAGCCCGGAGAGAGGAGCCCATCCATGAAGCAGAGCCAAACCGGGAGGCACAACAGGACACATCGATCCTCGCAAGAGCGGACGTCATGCTCATGCCAATCCGGGCAGCCTTGGACATGGTGGAGGAGCAATATACTCCACTTTAAAATGCAATGAGGGGAGTCCGGAATGTCCTCAGGAGCAAGGAGGTGGAGGAATTTCCGGAAATAGTCAAGCAGATCCGGCGGGAGGGGAACCGAATTCGCAAGGAGTCGGTCAGTACGGCCCTGCTCATGCGAGAGCAGAAGGAGTTGAAACGGGCAAGGAGGACCATCCGGAAGATGGAACAACACGACCGGACCTACCTCGAGACAATGGCCCAGTTGTTCCAACCGGGTGGGGAGGTACAGACCAAGGCAAGGCTGTACGATGAAAAGATGACCCAACCGGAGGCAGAAGGAGCAGTACGGATGAAGAACATCGTGAAGAAGTACGCTGCCCAAGTGGAAGAGGCACTGGTAGGATTCCGGGCGCTGGTGGCAGAGGTGCTTGCAAGGATGCAAGGTTCAAGAGTGTCTAAGGGCACAAGGAATAAAGTTTATAAATGAAGATGGTTATTAATTATCATACATGATGAATTTGCTTTATACGAATTCAAAATCGAAAATAGTCTACGAATTTCACGAGCGAAAGATGCCCACCCGTACCCGAACCGGAAGTAGGAGAAACCAGCAACAGGGGTGGGAGAGTTCCTCTGTCCGGAAGCGAGCTACAGGAGAACTTCCGGTTATCAATGGAGGCACCCCAGGCAGGAGAGTTGGACCGGTTGCTGGTAGTAGGAAGCTCCACCCCGGAACAGACCTCGCGGCCGGTGGAGAATGTGGAGCTGGTTCAAGCAGCCGAGCCAGGAGAAGCAAGTCTGGCTGGTTTCCTGAACCCAGAAGAAGAGATGGTGGAGACGGGTGCCCAACAGGGAGAGGGAGGAAGACCAAAGGGTGGGCCAGGAGGCAACCCGGACGGTCAACCGGACGGTGCGCAAGGACGCGAACCGGAGGGTGAGCAGCAAGGGGAACGCGGCGAGCAAGTGAGCGGACCGGTTGTTCCGGATCAGGCGCTAGAGACAGGAGATCAAGCGCAGCAACAAGAGGACCAGCAAGGAGAATAAGGAAAGGAAGGAACGGAGAAGTAGCGGCTCGGAAGATCCGCTGGGTAGTTAGAATCCGGGTTTGGTGGATCCGGCCTTGTAGGACCTTTTTGTGTGGGTAGGGTAGGACTCTTTTTGTGAAGTAGGCTTTTTAGGATTCCAATGTTAGTTGCAGTGTAAGATAGGAACTGAACCGTGGGGGTAGCTCCCCGGATTTCCGGATCCCGGGTTTTTAGGATCTGCGGGTTTCCCGGATCTGGTCGTTTTGAGTTTGTTTTTTATCAAGGAATGTTCTTCATTCCTTGGGTCTTTTTTGTGTACTACTGTTCTTTGTAAATGATCATAGGCATACTCTTCTACAAACCGGTGTGTGTGTGTGTGTGTGTGGGTGTGTGTGTGTGTGTATTGTTGATTGAAATAGTGGTCCAATTAGTCCCTTGGTAACCGGAAGGACTGACCGGGTTCTGGTGTAGATTCAGTTAAGAGACCAAGCATAGGCTTTGGGAAACTTAGAGGTTGTTTGAATGTGGGATGTTCCGTGCTTGGTTGCAGGGTATAATCCGGGTTAGTGGCTGAGTGGATAGGAGGGGGTACTCCGGTTCTCTCAGAATTCTTGGACGGGTAGTCCGGTTGAGGTGCCAGCACCTGGGTAGATCGTGTGATAGAAGAGTACGGAATAGCCAGAGTAAAATGAACTGTTAGGAGCCCGACCGATTCCGGACACCCCGGATAAGGGTCCACCCCGGTTAACAAGTCGTTGTAGTATTTTGAGAAGGGGAAAAACCGGGTTGCGCTTGTGTGACCGGCTGTGGGTTTGGGATAAATCTGTAGCTGAAGTACAGTACGGGAATTACCCGGATCGAGAAGTTGAGATAGGGTAACCGGAAGGTAGTGAAGTTCCCATCACGGAAATCAGTAGAGAAGGGTGTGTTTTTAAATCCAGCACCGCTAAATGTAAATGGAGAACCCTCTGAGGAAAAACAGAGGTTAAAGTAAACCGGGTTGAGTTGTTAGGATAGACCAGACAGAGTAGGATTGGATAAGTTTACAATCAGGACGGAAACCGGATCTAGTCGCAACCGGGTCAGTCAGTAGATGAAGATCCGGTTCAGTAGGAAAGAGGAAGTTAGCTAGTGAGAGTGAAAGAGAGATCACCAGCCCGGATCGATCTTTGGAAACCTCCCACTTCACAGAATCTCCGCGGAACGATAACCCGGAAATCACTTTTACGAGCATTCTTAATACGAAAAAGTGCGCTCTAGGGGAGTATCCGGTATCACATGCTACGACAAAGTCCAGCAGATTATGGTACCTACAGGGATATCTAAGACGCCTTATTTTTAGGTGCAATTTTTTGTAGAAGATTGCATCACAATCACTACAGAATGGAGAATGGTTTACAGTTGGTGTTTAGAGGGGAGTACAAAAGTAAAATATTAGTTTACTATTATGAAATGCTACAACACTAGCACTTCTAGTAGGTTGAAATACTTGCTCGCTAAGTTTGATCACTATGACCATGTATTTAAAAAGAATTAAAAATATATAATCCTATATATAGGTCTAAATATCTGCCTTTCTTCTTTTTTTTCCAAATTGACTACAACATTATACACCCTAAACTGCAAACACACGGTTTTAGGTCCAACAGTCATAGGCCCCAAAAATTACTATAATTAGTAAAGAATCCAAAAATATATATTTTTCCAAAAATAGAGCCAAATTTTTAATTTAGCAAGATTCTATGCTCTCCGCTCTCCAAATCACCGCTCTTCGCTCTCGGGCTCTCCATTCTACGCTCGCACGGTAGCGTCGTTGGCTTCTGTACATCATGCAAAATATGCATGGTTTGGCACTTAGGGGTTAAATAAACAACTATGAATACAAATTTTTGTTACTTATGGTTTATAAAACTTTCAATGGAAAGAATGCAAATCTTCTCTAGAATCACGTGAGAAAATAATCATGAGTTTGAGGGTCATATTAACTAAAATATCAATGTTTGACGATTTCAGTTCAGAATTGTTCAATTTAAATATATAATTTGTATTCTTTTAATATCTAATCCAAAAATTGTCCAAAAAAGTAATTTTCACACTTCAAATGGTTTTATATATTTTAAATCTTTATTTTATTTTAAATTCAATTCTTTGAAAATTTGAATGAACGTAAATTTATTGGTGGATATTGTACAATAGTGAAAGTCTTAAAGAAGTATACACCAATATAAGCAAAGTATCTCTTGCATACATTAGATCTAGAGCTGTCCTATATACTAATATATCAAGTGGTATATATACCATCACATAGCAATGATATTAGATTCCCCACCCTAAGTCAAACTTAGTCATACCATACTAAGATTGGATGCTCTAAAACCACTACCACCCCCAACTATGACATGTAGAGTTTTCTTGGGGCCACCACAATTGAGACTCAAAATCACTAATTTTACTATTCAAGTAAACCAATGGCATGCCAAGCATTGCAAAAAAGTAGTTGGTGGTTTTGGGTATCATTACAAGTGAAAATTAGTACCACATAATGTGATCATGGGGGAACCTATATGTTGATATTGAGTACCAATGTTCTTTCCTCTTTTTAAATTTGGATCAATTTCAATATTGAGAATAAAATTGTGGAAAAATATACATTCGTTGTTAAACCTTCTGTAGAATGAAAGAAAAATATTTCACCAAAGATATCATTGCCAAAAATACTCAAATTGCTTAAGTTGGTGGTTTTAGGGCAATCAATGATAGAGCAAATCAAGCAACAATTCTCACATTTTCAAATGGCTCATTGGGTTAAAGAGCTCTCACTTTTTCAAATTGAGCTCAACTTTGCAAAACAAAAGATCCCAAAATCCTTTTCATGCCAATTCAGAGGGTGTTCAACATAAGTTCTTTAGAATTTAACCCTTTAACGTCTCGATTCAACACTGTTTTCAAAGAAGCGTTATAAAATGTCTGATGAAAACCAAAAATAAGTTTGATGGTCAAAGCAAAGTTGTAAATGTCAATGTGAAGATCACATCTGCACGGTTGGATTTATTCTATTTTTATTTAATACTTTTAAATTAATTTTGCAAAGTTTTCTCTTGAAATTCAATTTAAAATCCACAACTTCTTTTTAAAAATATGGTAATGAAATTGGAATAACATGCACTATGAGAGGGTATGGTTTCCATTATTTGATTCTATTTATTTTGGAAAATCATATTTAAGGTCCCACTTTTTGAACTAAGAATGAAACTTGACGTAAACCAATTCTGTTGTTTTTCTAAACATCATAATAACCTAATTTGAAGATCCAAACCGTACAAAGGACAGTCAACTTGCTCGAGAACCAAGAGAAATTTTGGTGGATGAAAACTGTCCAATTTGAATCTAGCAGTTTCAATCTGTGCGTCGTCCACATAGTGGACGCTAACACGTTAAAGGGTTAATGAAGGTTCATGTAAGAAGAGTTTTATAAATTTCTGTCATCAATTTTCAACAATACCTAATAGAAGGCTGATACTAGTGTAACCATTCTACTGTACATGTCTACTTCCAACAAAAAGTATGCTACCAAAGTCAAACCGATAAGTTTGCTTCACCCAAATTGTGTATCGGTATCCTTGATTGGTTTAAGGTAAGCTGCCCTACTTGCGCCACAATTGGAAGTTGGAAGTCACCCTATTTGTGCCACAATTTGGAAGTCAGAAGTCACCTATTTGTGCCACTATGTAATAGTGTGTACATATCAAAATTTTATATGTAAGACACTGATACAGTGACATAAATAGTCACATGACACAAAGAGGGTGGTTTAACAAGCAAGAAGAGGCAAGTAGTAGAAACTAGACACACACGACGATGACAACAAAAGCTTAACATGATGTTGCAATCCAGACAATAATGGTTTCATTCAACGGTGCGTTGATCTTTACTGCATCGCTGGAACACACGAATAGGAATGCCTACCAGGCCAAAATCTTCGCGCAGAGCCGAAGCAAGAAACCGGAGTTCAGTATCATCAAGCTTTCCTTGTCCACTCACGAAAACTACAAACGTTGGAGGCCGAGCCTTCACTTGCGTCATGTACCTCACTTTCGCTCCGTGACCTTCTCCACCTTTTGGGTGCCGGCTCATCACCTGCAAATCATTAAACCTCTGTTAACAACAGATAATCTCCAAGGCCGTTTGCTACTAAGGCCAAGAAGACACAACAACAATCCAAGGTGTGATATGAAAAAGGACATTTAAATTTCCTATCATGAGCATTGCATTCTCAGGGCCGCTTCACACTATGGCCGAAGGTCAAGAGGCCGTCAATTTCCACCAATCGGATTGCAAGAAACTAAGAATTCGGCCTCTCGACCCTTCACACTAGAGGCCAAAGACCACAGGCCGTTGCCCTTCAAAATGCCTACATGGCAACACTTTTTGACCAAGGTTGATGGACTCTCAAAGGAAGTTTGGGTCGAACGGGAATAGAAACCCAAACTATGGTCGAGAGGCCGTCGATATTTTTTCATAAAAAATCAAAACTATATTTTATTGCCTATTTTCAGCCCATTTCTTTGGACTGTCAACAAAGTTTGGCCACTCAATCCCACATCCTCTCAACTTGGACAACCATAACGTAGGAATAAGATAAACCGTGAAGGTCCAAAAGTTGTGCAGTAGAGTGACATTGAAATAGTTAAGACCGTGACCATAAACCGCTTTATAGGAGATTAGTGTTGACCAATCGGCTTCTTGTATTTTCTTTATTTTGGGTAGAATGGTGGGTCAGCCCATTTATTGACTTTGGATTAGTCCTAGTATCGGTTTAAGATGAGCCTATGTAACCACAAAGGGGTTTGAAATACTTCTCACTTAGAAAAATCGTAGAAAAATATTTGTATGGGATAAAAATATGAAATCACTTTGCCTCTTTATGATTTCTTCTCTTCTATATAGAAAAATTAAGTCCTAAGATAAAATTTTATTTCTAATATCCAAATCTCCTTATTTTCACGGTTTCTGGTATTTCTATGCTAGTGTGAAGCGGCCCTCAGTTAACATGATTTAGCCGTGAGAACTGTCACATGAAACATCATTAAATTAAAGAGCACACACACCTTCCGAAGCCAGCGATTCAGTTTTGCAGTTGGCAGCCGCACACACCACAACCTATAGCTCTCATTGACATGGCGCATAACGGCAGCTCGCCCTTTGCCCTCTAGCGCAGAAACGAATACTATTGGCACTCCTGTCACCTGAACAAGCCCAGTGTAACATCCACACAGAGGTACGAAGAGAAGTAAGTCGCTACGTTGACACTAAGCAACGTCAAGATGAAGCCTTGAAGACATGGTACTATGCCGTGAAGACAAAAATTGCAACAACAATGAGAATGACCGACACCTGTGGTAGGAGTTTCTGGATTTCTTCTGGAACAGCTTTCATGACCAGAGATCTTAGCCGAGCTTGCTCACTTCCAGCTAGCAGATCCATTTTGTTGACCACGACAACCAGGCCCCTGCCTTCTTGAACTACCCACTGAGCAAGCGCTGCTTCTGTGTGCCGCATGCTTTTCTTAGTCTGTGCAATCTGAATGCAGAGCCCATTGCCCAGAGTCAATCAACAAGACGATTGCAGTCGAAATGACTGACAGATCTGAAGACACAGATTTCTTAAATCTGGTGTACGGTTAGAGAACTGGAACCCGCTCGACATCAAGGACAGTATTCACACAATAAACCTACAGTACCCTTCTGAACGAGTTTCGGTCTGACTCCAGATATGGTTCACTACCGGTATCATAGGCCAAAAAATTCATTTGATTGACGAAAGAAATACCTCTTCAGCATCCAGAACAAGTGCGACAACGTGAGCTCGTTGCACATTGCGACGTGCATTCATGGCACTCAATGCTGCAGGCCCCTCCTTCACTTTCGATCTCTGCATCCAGCCTGCAGTATCAACCTGCCAAACATGGAGGTATCATTCATTCTCCACCAAGAGTTCACCATTTGAACTATGAATTCAAAACATGGTTAACCCTTAAAGGTCCAGATTGCCCATTCTGGCCAGTATTATACGGCCGTATTTCATTGTATTTGGAATGGTTCTACACCTCCTATCAGTTTCATATCAAAAGTGAAGTTACAATTCATGTCTACATGGTCTTAAAAGCTATTGGGATCTCAATTTGGAACTTTCTACTTACAACAAATGTCAAATATACGGCAACGTATCTACTATCCCCAAGGACCTTTAAGGGTTAATTGCATAATAGTACAAATGGCACTGAGAGCAGGAAAATGACGACTTACAAGAAAGATTTTCTGGCCTTCGTACTCGAACTCTACTCGAATCGAATCACGAGTCAAGCCAGGCTCCGGCCCGGTCAGCACACGCTCCTCCCGCAACAGTGAATTGAGGAGCGTCGACTTGCCGACATTAGGACGCCCAGCTATGGCCAATTGCATTGGCACCTTCTTCAACTCGGCTTCACTCAACAAGGCCTCGTTCTCTTCTTCTTGTAAACTCGACTTCTCGTCTATTTCATCAAGTGCTGAGAGGGTATCCTCAGAGTCGTCTTCCACGAATGGAACAGTGGCTTTGAGACCAACCTCGTTCTCAGGCCCATTTCCAGCAGATTCATCTCCTCGAAGCTCCAATTCAGTCTCCAAACCAGCAGCCTCTTCTTCACGCAACTTTGCAGCTGCCAACCGTACCCATAACAATAATAATAATAAGCTTTGATGATACCTCCATACAAATATCTTAGCATAAAAGTAGATACTAATAGCCAACATCCATGGGTTTGACAAGTTGCCCATAGGCAAGGAGGGGAAAAGTGGTATTACATTTTGTCTCATACCCAGCCATGAAGTGGTGCACACTTCCATGGACTTGAACATGGACAAACTTGATTAGTTAGGGAGAAGTTGCCATGAAGTCTTGGGCTTGAGAACCCTCCATACTTCATGACAACTTCTCCACTAGTTTTTTCTCCAAAGCTCACTTGAAATGTGGAACTTGGTCCCCCGAAGTCCCTAAAAACTTGTCTTTTAGTGAAAAGTTTCACCCATGCAAGTTGGCTCTGAACCAGTCCCGTCGGCTCCTATACTGACCCGTATCACCAACAGCAACTCATCTAATCATACACTTAGTTGACCTTCCATTAGCATGACTTGGCTAAATGCCCATGGCCACCATTCTCTGAATGGAAATGGGGTTGTAAGCTGTCCCTTCAATAGTGGTCTACAACCTCCCACTTGCATAAGAAATCACAGGGAGATAAAGGCATTCCCACATGGGATTTCATATGGGAAGTGGGACAAAATTCCCACAATTGTTACTTTCTTGGGATGATTGTAGTGTATTTTTGATCTGGGAAAGTTACAATTGTGGGGAATTTGTCCGTGTTTCTCATATGGGAATCTTGTTTTTATCTCCCTGTGAATCATCATACATAGTGATTAAAAATTTGATCAAAACAGATGATCATCGTACTGTACATATTGATTAAAACGCTTATTCAAGTGATGATGGAAAGAGTATGGTCTACCTTACCTGCTCGTTTGGCCAACAACTCTTCCTGGGCTCTCTCCACCCACGGTCGTAGGTCGTCGTACAGATCAGCCAGGCCCTGTCCAGACTCAGCAGACACAGCCACCGGGGTTCCAAACCCCAAACCGTGAGCCTCCCCCATGGCTGCCATGAGAGAGCCACTGGCGTCGTCATGCATTCCTTCCGCTTTGTTGAGGAGCACCTTCACACGTACATTTGGCGCAAGCTTGCGCAGCCACTTCCCTACATCGGCATCCAGCGGCTGAACCCCAGCTCTGTCCACACATTCCAGAATATATTCTACACCACGTTTATTTAGCCCCTATAGGACCGAGATTGATTCATGGTTTTTGAAAATGACCAATTCGATTGATGAAAATAATAGCAGCATTCAGATGGGACCAAATCTAAATACAATGCATGCGTTGGTCCAAAAAAGAATAGAATTGGACAAAACGAACTCTTCATATGACCTAATACAACAAACATGAGGCTCAATCTGGTCCTAAACCCTAAACCTAACCCTAACCATATGCATTTCTTCAAGAAGATAAAACTGCAATCAATGAAAAAGAGCGCATACAATTTGCAAGCACCTAAACTACTATACAACAACATTTAATCCCTAAATAGTAGGACCAAGGATTCATGGTATAAAAAGGACCAATTCGATTGATCATATTGTGAAAATAATAATAGAATTCACACGGGACCAAATCTTCCATCACTAAAATCAATGAACAACATTGCATACAGAGTTGGTAAAAAAACAAATGGAATTGGACAAAAGAAACTCAACAAACATGACTCGGCTCAATTGGTCCTAAACCCTAAACCCTAAAACTCTGACATGCTCTGATTCATACAATGATCAGTGAGAGGGAGGAAAAACCTACCTGCCATCGATGAGAAAGAGTGCAATTTGCAAGCACCTAAAATATACAACATTTAACCCCTAAAAGGACCAAGGATTCATGGTACACTAAAACCAATGAAGAACATTGCATACAGTGTTGGTCAAAGAACAAATAGAATTGGACAAAAGAAACTTAAACAAACATGACTCGGCTCAATTGGTCCTAAACCCTAAAGCCTAAAAAAACACATGCTCTGCTTCATAAAATGATCAGTGAGAGGGAGGGAGGGAAGAAAAAGAGCGTGCCTGCCATCGATGAGAAAGAGCGCGATTTGGCAATCCCGAAGCGCCACGGCGGTAATGCCTGCCGTCCTGGCTAAGACAGTCTCGGAGGCCGCGCTGGTCTCCAGGCCTGCGGTGTCCATCACACGAAACCGCATGTCGCCCAACTTGGCCACCCCCTCGCGCACATCGCGCGTCACATGGCTGTCCGGGGTGTTGTACACAAGCGCCTCGCGTCTCTTAGTCAACCTACAGTAGCGTTCATATATCCAAGCATCAATGACATCACACTTTGAACATTGGCAACCTAATCACACAATTCTGTACATTTTTCTTGCCCTCTAATCGAGACAAATGCTCCATCCACTCAAATGAAGTAGCCTGACTAAACATAACATATTTGAACTCCTCACATCATAGAATGGAAACCTAATTACACTGACCTCCTGCCTCCCCTCAACCTTAACAATTCTGTACATTTTCTTTGCACCCCAATCGAGACGGATGCTCAAATGAAGTACCCTGACTAAACAAAACATTTACTCCTCAAATCATTGAACATTGGCAACCTCATCACACCTCCTGCCTCAGCTCAACCTCAATTCTGTACAGTTTCTTTGCACTCTAATCGAGACCATGACTGCTCCATCCACTCAAATGAAGTAGCAATCTGAATAAACAAAACATATACTAACTACTCACATAATTGAACGGAAACTTAATAAGACCTCCAGCCTCCACGCATCACCAAACTACAATTCCGTTCATCTCTAATTGTAAAAGAATGCTCAAATATTAAGAACTGCAGAAGGCTGCGAGGGATATACTCCTCACATCATTGAACGGCAACCTAATCACACCTCCTTTCTACAATTCTGTACAATTTCTTGGCACTCTAATCGAGACGAATGCTCCATCCACTGAATTAAAGCAGCCTCAATTTAAGAAACATAAACTCCTCACATAATCGAACGGAAACCTAATAAGACCTCCAAGCTCCACGCATCACCTAACTAAGTTACAATTCCGTTCATCTCTCACTAATTGAAAAAGAGTGAATGCTCCATCCATTCAAAGATTGAGAACTGCAGAAGGCTGCGAGGGATTCATGATGCAGGAGATGAATTTAATTCGCTCATACATGTATAGTTAGTGTAAGTACCTGTTGAACAAGGCCGATTTGCCGACGTTGGGGCGGCCAACAAGCATGACTTTGGAAAGGGTGTCGATCGGAGGCTCCAGAAGGCGCTTGACCGCGCGCTTTCCTGCTCCACCGGCGACGCTGCTCAACTTCCCCATGATCTTCAAACTGAGTGTGCTTTCAGTCCAAGTGTCTTGTTACCTTCATGGTGACCTCTTTCCTTCCTCAGGATGCCACGAGATTCGGATTGCAACGCCAGAGAGACAGTAATCGACTTCGAGAATGCACAACTTGATACTGAGATTTGATGATACAGGAGCTCTCTCTCTCTCGTCCTTAAACCCTAAACCCTAAAACCTTGTGTTGTGCTATGGTGGAAGAAGGTTGCTTAGGGGCACTTTGCATTAGGGCATTTTTTTTCATTTTTCATGAAGTGCCAAAGTGGCGATATAACCTAGATCTAGGCTTTATCCTAAGCAACCTAGAGTAAAATGAGGGTGGACAACGCATGTCTATCTTGGTCCACCCTAACTCGGTTGATTATTGGTTTTGTGTATCAACCCAGCCTTTGTCTCAATTTTTATTATTTTTTGTATTGAAATCTTCTGTGGGATTTTGTTTGCAGCAACATGGACACATGGAGTTCTCTAAACGAGTGCTACAAATTTTTCCCTATATAAAGAATTTCTCCTTCTCGTATATGATTTTAAAGATTGGCAAAAAAAACAACTATAAGTAGAGTAGCCCAAATTTTTAGGAAATTAGCTTTTCAAAACTCATATTTTTTTATAATGAAAAGTGGATCTTGAAGAATATTCACATAATTTGGCATTTATTGAGAAGGATTTTTTGATATTTTATTATTATTATTGGGCATGAGATGCTAATTCTAATGGAATGATACAGTAAATTGATCTTTCTTTCTAACACTACCAGTTCAATCCCCAAAACGTGGTTCAAAATTGACATACTATAACTTGATAATTGTTTCAGTATAGATTAATTAAAAAATAAAACTTGAAAATTTTAGAAATTATTTTTTGAATAATTTTTTTCATATGGTGAAAAAATTGTCTTGAAGAATATTTATAGTGTTGCAATTAAGACTTCAATAAATAGTATAACAAATTATACAACAAATTAGGATTGAACTAACTATCAACTCAACCTGCAATATTAGCTTGAATTCTTAAATTGAAATTAATTAATTTTTCTTTATATATCGTATACATCCTTATTAATGCGCAACATCAATAAGCTCAAAGTTAGTTTGTATCCTCCAGGTCATTTCATACCCTAATTGCAAAGGTGATTTCTTGACATTTGGCACTTTCCACAGTTCAAACTTCTAACACACTTCACACTTCACACGTTTTGTATACCGTACCTTCCAAGCAGCTTCGTCATGCTTCAAACGAATATTTAATATTTTTCAAAAAGTCATGTTCGTTTGCTATTTTTATAGATTAGTTAAATTCGTTTTCTTGAAAAAAACATGATATTGTATTTTCATCATTCATCCAAATGGGCCTTGCAAGTTAGTACCACAATATGGATTACTTCACTTGCAAGGTAATGATTGAGTGTAGTGTAGTCTTGTGCTTTATACAAAATTCAGGACACTAGTGCCAACAATGAATGTGGGATATGTAGAACTCTCACTTCTTGTTCTTCTTAATCACCGGTTAAACTCCTTTACAAAAATGTGAATAACTTGAGCAAAAATACATCAAATCACAAAATTCTTTTTGGAAGTGAAAGATTACGTGAAAATGCAACTAATCTTAGTTGAAAATTTCTCAAAATAAGATAGTCTACTATGCACAATTGAGCCTCAAAAGTCTGATCACAACACACGTTCTTCTCATTCAACTCATGCACGTTTTTCATAGCCTTACTGAATTTTGTCTATATATCATGCATAAAAACTTCAAATTACAAATTTCTTTTTGGAGGTGATAGACAACTTGTCCTTCTCACTTTTCTTAGTTGAAAACATTTCAAAATAAGATCATTTGGTATGCTCAATTGTGCATCAAAGTCTACTGAAAATATGGTGTGGTGAGAATTCACATGAGCTTGCAAGTTCATATCCCATATCATTTGGGAGTGACTTGGAATGAACTTGATTACAAGGTCAGCTCTTTCTTCCCCTGGAACTCACACTCTCCTACTCTAAATAATGTTAAAATATGTGAAAATGGTAATATTTCAACATTTCGACTATTCCAAAAAACAATTACTATGGTATTCGGCAAAATCTACTCATAATTTCCAAAAAAATTCGTCTTGACTTTTTTGAATTAATTAAAGACGAAGCTGCTTGGAAGGTACGGTACTCTTGATACGTGATACCTCACACATTTCACACTGCGCACTTCACATATAACACTTCACACACTTCACACTTCACACCCGTAACAACGCAAGTTACTTCACAATTGTGATCCCTAACCACATTAGTATTAAACCTACATTATTAGTTCAATTTTTAAATTGAAATAAATTAATTTTTCTTTATATATGGTATACATCCCAATTAATGCACAACACCAATAAGCTCAAGGTTAGTTTGAATCCCTCTAGGTCACTTCACACCCTGATTGCAACTTAGGTGACATCTTGTGGCTAGGCACTTCCCACACTTCAAAGCTTTAACACACTTGACACTTCACATCTCTTGATACGTGATACTTCACACATAACACTTCACATCTCTTGATACGTGATACTTCACACATAATACTTCACTCACTTCACACTTCATACATAATAGTTCACACACTTCACACTTTACACCCAAAACAGTGCAAGTTACTTTACAACTTTGACCACACTTCACATCTGCAACAACGCAAGTTACTTCACACTTCTTACCACAATTCACATACTTTACATCCGTTGTCGCATTATAAAATGCTACATAAAGTAAAAAATATAAAAAGAGTGTATTAGAGTGTTGATTTGTAGTACAACTTAGTGAGAAAAGGAGAAAAATTAGTGAAAAAGGAGGAAGGAGAAGACAGGTCGTGGTATTAACCACGTGTCTTGGAGATAAGATTGCATCTTGTCACAGCTCAGGGAAATAGAGGTCCATTGATTGTACAACTTTCTTGCATGTAACTTTCACTGATAGTTCCAAGCCACTTACCACCCAAATCATTCAATGAGTTCAAGGAGAATCAAACCCAGACCAGCTCAAGCGGCTCAAACTTAACTAGCCAGCTGAATTCGTAACTTGGTAATTGATCTTGCACATAAAATGCTTATCATTTCTTTGTCCTAATTTCTTTTATGCCCAATTACTTACTTTTTATCTTTTAATTATTTTCTTCTTTTTAGAACTTCCTTTAAAGTTTATAAGTTCAAGTCTAATTAGTTTAAACCAAGATAAGTTTGTTTTATAGAAAAAAGAAAAGAAAAGAAAAAGATAGTTATAGATTTAGATTGTTTATTTGCAAATATCAGTAAAAATTAGTTTGGTCTGTGTTTTAGGTAGAGTGATAATGTGTTGAGGTAAAAAGCTATGTTGACCTTTGAGTCTCTCCCTCTTTCACTCTCTCTCTCTCCCTTAGGTCTCTTCCTCCCCTTTAGTAATTTAGACGGTCATTCTCCGGAGGTTTGTCAACGGAGTATTATATTTTTGAATTTTTTATTTTGAAGATTGATTCCTTTCTTTATAATTTTTTCATAGAACCATCAATCGCTTTGAGAAGAGTTAGTATGAAGCTATGGCGCTTAGTTGAATAAAGAAGGATCTGATGCCGTGTTTTCCATGAGCAATAACTTTGATTGATCATAGCGTTTTTTACTTAGAGTTTGAGACAGTCAAATTTGGTGTGTGCTTGTATGCATTAAGTAGCTTTCCAAAGAGTCATTACATGCTTAATTCCAAGAAAGTATAAAGTCATAACGCTTATTTAAGTGAAGAAAGGTATCACCTTCCATGAATAATCAAGCGACATTATGAGTAATAACTTTGAGTGTTCATAACGTTTTGAACAAAGAGTTTGAGATAGTTAGATTTGATGTGTACTTGTATAGGTTAGTTAGCTTTCTAAAGAGCCATTACATGCTTGATTCCAAGAAAGTGTGAATTAATGGCCCCTAGTTGACTAAAAAGAGGGTCATCTGACATGAATTTTATAAGTTGTAACTTTGATTGCTCATAGAGTTTAGTATAATATGCTTTAGAAAGTAAGACTCATCTTATATAGAATACATGGAAATAGCTTTCTATAGAGCTATTGCATTTTCTATTTCAAGTGAGTATGAGAATGAGCCATTTCTTTGAATGAAAGTGAATTTATTCAAGTGAAAATTGAAATTGCTATTGAAGATTACTTTCAATGTTTACTATTTAGAGGCTGAGGTTCTATGCAAGTATATTAAGTACACTTAATGTAATGAGGTAAAATGAAGTCTCTTTATCAAACCTTTGTGAATGAATCTCCTAATGACTCTTGACCAGATTGAGTAGCACTTAAAACCCAATGTTTTCTTAAGGCAAATTCTCTCTCCACGACACCATAACAACACAAGTTAATTCACAACTGTAATCCCTAACCACATTAGTATTGAACCTATAGTATCAGTTTCAATTCATCAGTTGAAATAAATTACTTTCTCCTTATATATGGTATACATCTTCATTAATGCATAACACCAATAAGCCCAAGGTTAGTTCATATCCCTCCATGTCACATCACACTTTGATAGCAAAGGTGACTTCCTTTTCCACACTTTACACTCGTAATAATGCAAATCACTTCACACTCCTAATCACACTTCACACCCGCAACAATGCAAGTTACTTCACTCCTCTGACCACAGTTCACACATTTTACATCCGTGACAACGCAAGTTACTTCACAACTGTAATCTCTAACCACATTAGTATTGAACCTATAGTATTAGCTTGAATTCTTAAATTGAAATCAATTGATTTTTCTTTATATATAGTATACATCCTAATTAATGCGCAACACCAATAAGCTCAAGGTTAGTTCGTATCCCTTAAGGTCACTTCACACCCTAATTGTAAAAGTGACATCTTGTGGCTAGACACTTCCCACACTTTGAACTTCGAACTTCTAATACACCTAACACCTCATACACTTCACAACTCGCACCCAAAATTACTCAAGTTACTTCACAACTCTGACCACACTTCACATTTCATACCCGCAACAATGCAAGTTACTTCACACCTTTAACCACACTTCACATACTTTACATTAGTAATAACGCAAGTTACTTTACAACTGTGATCCCTAACCACATTAGTATTCAACCTACAGTATTAACTTCACTTCTTAAATTGAAATTAATTAATTTTTCTTTATATATGGTATACGTCTTAATTTACGCGCAATACTAATAAGCTCAAGGTTAGTTCATATTCCTCTAAGTCATTTCACACCTTGATTGCAAAGGTGACTTTTTGACACTAGGCACTTCTCACACTTTGAACCTTTAACACATTGACACTTCACAACTTTACACATTTTGCATACTCTTGATACGTCATACTTCACACACTTTACACATTACACTTCACAAACTTCACATTTCACACCCACAATAACTCACGTTACTCCACAACTTTGATCATACTTTACACTTCACAGCTGCAGCAACAGTTGAAGTTATTTTACACCTTGACCACTCTAAACACACTTTACATCCGTAACATGGCAAGTTACTTCACAAATGTGATCCCTAACCACACTAGTATTGAACCTACAGTACTAGCTTCAATTTTTAGATTGAAATAAATTCATTTTTCTTTGTACATTAAAGTTATCCTTAAAGTCACCTTGTGTTTGAATAAGATACCGTGAATTTTGCTTTAATGTACTCTTATTTGTTCACCCCAAATAGTTAAAAAGTATGGAAAAGCTTGGTGGTCTATCATTGTTAGGTGCGTAAGAGCTTGGTGGTCTCTAAACTCAAGGGAAACTAGTTAGCCGTCAAGAAAGACGGCTAAACTAGTTTTCCATGAGTTTGAAGACCACCAAGCTCTTACACAACTAATAATGAGAGACCACTAAGCTCTTTCCTGCCTTTTAACTATTTGGGGTGAACAAATAAGAGTACATTAATGCAAAATTCACGGTATCTTATTCAAACACAAGGTGACTTTAAGGATAACTCTATTGTCTACATCCTAGTAATACGCAACACTAATAAGCCCAAGTTAGTTCGTACACCTTTAAGTCACTTTACACCATGATGTGACTTCTTGACATTGGGCACTTACCACACTTTGAACCCTTAACCCTTAAAGGTCCAGATTGGCCATTCCGGCCAATGTATACGACCGTATTTCATTGTATTTGGAATGGTTCTACACCTCCTATGAGTATTGTATCAAAAGTAAAGTTAAAATTCATGTCTACATGGTCTTAAAAGCTATTGGGATCTCAATTTGGAACTTTCTACTCATAACAAATGTCAAATATACGGCAACGTATATACTATTCCCTAAATCCTTCAAGGGTTAACACACCTGGCACAATACACACTTCCCACATTTTGCGTACTCTTGATTTGTGATACTTCACACACTTCACACTAAAGACTTCACACACTTTACACATACTACTTCCCACACTTGACATTTTCACTTCACACATTGCACTTCACACACTTCACAGTTCACAATAACTCAGGTTACTTTACAACTTTGACCATACTTCACACTTCACACTTGCAACAGGGCAAGTAGCTTTTATTACACCTCTGACCACACTTCACACACTTTACATCCGTAACAACAGGAAAATTACTTCATAATTGTAATCTCTAACCACATAAATATTGAACCTACAGTATAAGCTTCAATTCTTAAATTGAAATAAAATTATTTTTCTTTATACATGGTATACATCCTAATTTACGCGTAACACCAATAAGCCCATGTTAGTTCGTACACCTTTAAGTCACTTCACACCCTGATTGCAAATGTGACTTCTTTGACATTGGGCATTTACGACACTTTGAACCTTTAACACATTGACACTATGTACACTTCTCACATTTTGCATACTCTTGATATGTGATACTTCACACTCTTCACAAACTTCACACATTAAAGAAAAAATGGACCCTCAAGAGGGCCCTTCCAGAAAGTTTCCAAAGGGGTCGTGGATTACATTTAAATGTGTACCATCTAATTAGAAGATGAAGTAAAACCCTATACCCACCCACCCTCATGAAGACAGATAATTATGACAAAAGAGTAGGCAAATCATTCTCATTGGAGAATAAAAGTTAGTGTCTTTGATGTCATGTATTTTTTAGTCCCCGAAAGACATGCCACCCACTACATGTGTGCATCAGTTTCCTATTTCTTAAAATACACATGGAAAATGGGGATTAACCTCATAGTAACTACATTTACCATGGGGAATTCAAACGGGATGGCAACTGATTTTGGTCAGAGTTTTTGTCCTGTAGTAGACCCCCTAAGATCCTGATTATAGACTCATTTGTCAAACTGAGAGGGCCCTGCTAGGGTCTATTTTTCTGTAATGCTTCAAACATAACACTTCCTACACTTCACACTATACACTTAACACATTACACTTCACACACTACACTCTTCATACCTGCAATAACTCAAGTTACTTCACAACTCTAACCACACTTCACACTTCACACCTGCAACAGCATAAGTTACTTAACACCTCTAACCACACCTCTAACCACACTTCACACCTGCAACAGCATAAGTTATTTAACACCTCTAACCACACCTCTAACCACACTTCACACACTTTACATCAGTAACAACGCAAGTTACTTCACTTCACAACTATGATCTCTAACCACATTAGTATTGAACCTATAGTATTAGCTTCAATTCTTAAATTGAAATAACTTAATTTTTCTTTATATATGGTATACATTCTAATTTACATGCAACACCAATAAGCTTAAGGTTAGTTCGAATCCTTTTAGGTCACTTCACCCCCTGATTGCAAAGGTGACTTCCTGACATTTGGTACTTCTCACACTTCAAACCTTTAACACACCTACACTTAAAACACTTCACACATTTTGCATACTCTTGATACGTGATACTTCACACATTGCACACTGAGCACTTCACACATATCAATTCACACTTACACCTAAACCACACCTCACACACTTCACCCCAAGAAAGTCACTATCAGAATTTAGATAAATATGAGAGAACAAAGATAGGGTGTTTTTTATTCATTTGAGATAAAAATTATAAATTTATATAAGTAATATAGGGTGTTTTAAAACCAAATTGAGAATATTTTAAAATATTCCTAGAATATATATGGAATGTACCCTAAATATACTATAAATAGAAGAATATTCCAATTACTTCATAGCCCCCCATTAAATACCCTTTGTTCGTTCATATGTATCCAAAATTTACACTAAGTGCCTTCTCCGAGCACTTCACACCCGCAACAATAAGACTTACTTCACACCCCTGACTATACTTCACACACTATCCCTAACCATGTTAGCGTTGAATCAACAGTCAACGTACCTACAGTAATAGCTTCAATGCTTAAATTGAAATAAATCTCTTTTTTCTTTATATGTATAAATGTAGCTAACAAATTTGACATTTCAATAACAAAGGGCCGATCCTACTATTAGTAATAGATAGTGATCTGATAATGATATGACCAAGTATTCACAAAAATTCAAATGGTAGATTTTAACCCCTAAGTTCGGTCTAAACAGACAGGTGCTGTTATCATGTTCAAAAGATATTAATTAGTTACGATAGCTTTCTAAATATATCATAATTGTTGAAAAATGCATAGTTGAATTTATTTTTTCCATTGGTACATTTTTCTTGTTATTTTTAAGCTTCCTGAATAATTCATTTCAACTTTTAAACTTTTACAGATACAAAAGCAACCATGTTAACCCTAAAATGTTTGGGCCTAAGGCCGTGGAGTAAAACCGCAATTTGTATCCATTTGAATGTTTCATATCATCACTATAAATGAACAATATTATTTTTTTCTTTATTTTTCCAAGATGAATGAATATATTAACTATGATCCACATTTTATTTTATTTATTTATTTGTGATAATTTAATATTATTTTAAATTTTTAAGGAAAATTTTGAATTTTTTTATATTAATTATAAAAACGTACTCAAAAAATTTACTTTTGTTACCCTAAGTTTAAATGAAAATGAAGAACATTATCTTGGATGAAAGTCGTTAGTTCCTACAATATATTAAAAATTAGCAATTCCATGGTAATAGGTACAAAACTTGTAACTGCATTAAAATGTTCAATTTTAGAAATTATTGACTCTATGGGCCTGTAAAGATACTAAAGAGGGTACATGATGCAAGGCTCGAGAGAACCATGAATGCCATAGATAGTGACGATGATACAACCTTACTTCGAGCATCTATTGCCTGGACTCTAAATCCCCCCCTCGATGTTAATGCAAGCACTATTCACTATGGGGCCCATTTTTAAAATTTCTATTTTGGGCACCCTAAGGTCTTTTTTGGCAATTTTTTTGCAAAATTGGGCCTACGTCCCTACATTAGTTTAGGGGGACCCTCTCGGGAATTTTAAACCCTTGGAAGAGGGGGTTATTTTTTAAGGTGGGCCCCAACATGCACAAAATAGGGGGCAAGTTTTGTCCTTTTGCATTATCGTGGAGGGGGGGGGGGGGGTGGGGGGGGGGTTTATTGAAGCCTTCCTTCCATTGGGCTTGTGAACCTGGAGTTGTGAACACAATATTTTGTTCGTATAATTAGCAAATTTATTCAGAAGTATCAAACTAATTAACCCCTAAAGGACCAAGAAGCCCAAATTGAACATCATGTTTTTTAATAGTTTTGAGTAGGTTCTATATGAACTTCTTTTTATTCAAATTTGTTTGTGTTTTTTTGCCAACATATGCATTGTTCATCACCGATTCCAATGATATAAAATTTAGTCTCATCAGAATTATATTTTACACAACATTATAAAACCATGAATCCTTGAGTAGGGGTTAAAATCAAATGAGTGTAGTATGTACATGCACACATGAGCATTGGATGAATTTTGAAAGTCCATGTTCATGGAACCCGGCCTTACAATGGATCAGCAAGATTGACAATGAAGCAATGTTCTGAGAGAAACACGTTGTGTCACCAATCGAATCGGCATCAGTCTAAGTACACTCCTTAAAGAAGTATATATGTGACAGCCTGAGGCCCTGAACACGTCAATTGCATTGAAATTACACAGGCTACTGCGCCATCTTCTAGAGCTCCTCGATCAATTGCCCCTTTCTCTCCCTTTGTGTGACAGAGCCGATTTCTCACTTGACACAGATCAGTACGTAAACGCACTCCTAGTTTCTGGGATTGGATTCTGCGCAAGAAAGCGAAGGTGGGTTTTAATCCTCAGTCGTCTAGTGGCGATGATCTTTTGATTTATACAGAAAGACAGACACGTGCTGTTTGTAATTTTGGTGAAGAAGTTCATACGATTTGTGACTTGTTTGGGTGCATGCACAGGGCTTTGTAGTTTCGTTTCTAGGTAGCCGCCATGGCACTCCCTCCAAGAGCACCCGCTTCAGAGCCCATGGGAAAGTCTAAGCAAAACTTGGATCTGGACATGGACACTCTCAAATGTCCCATCTGCCTACAACCATTTTTCACGCCTGTGTTCCAGGTACTTCAACGCCTCCCCTTCCTTTGGTTTTCTGGTGTCAATTTGCATGTTTTGTACGTGCCTTGGAGGAACGCATACGGTACTGAAGAAAGATGATTGCGTGTGGAGTATCAGTGCAGGAATGGTCACAGCGCGTGCTCTGCATGTTGTAAGAAGCTGACCAAGGGCTGTCCATCGTGCTCCGAGCCTGTGGGCGTCATCAGAAACGTAGCCATTGAGAACATCATTCAGTCTTTACAGGTAGCCTGCAAGCACGGTTGCAACACAAAGCTGAAGTACAGCGAGCGTGACGAGATAGAAGAGCACGAGAAGCAGGTGTGTGAGTATCGGCCAGTTCAGTGCCATGTCCAAACCCCGAGCAAATGCCTGCACGTCGGTCCCATGGTCACAATACCCTCACACCTGGCAGAGCATCATGGAGTCCAAATCGTGGAGTATCTGGAATCAGCAAGCTTTACAATGAAAGCCACCTGCCCAATGACGATGGTGAAAACGGACAAGGCGTGGTTGCTGGTGAACTGCTGGAAAGGCCGCTTTAACTTAGGTTCGTATCTCTACTGCACTGTGTTTGGAGGCTCCAAGGCGCCAGTGGTGCACAAACTCTCCCTGAAGCGCATCAGGCTGAGAAAGAAGGAGAAATTCTACCTCATCTTCATGAGCTTGCAGGTTGTGGCTCAGAATCACAGCGACATAGACATTGAGAGCATTACTCTGGAAGACACCCTGGTCGGACCTTACCTCAACATTCCTCACGAAGAGAATGATGACTCTGAGCTTGAGTTTGATTTGAAGGTAACTTTGCTTTGAAAGTATTGCAAACTGTCGTTGACCGTTCCCCAAGTGATGCAATGATACCACCTGGAAATGGTCGTCTAATACCGTAGTGATATATATATTTTCCAAGCTTGGCACGTTATTTTCGTTTTGGGGAGGAACTCTTGCCGGACCTTGTATGTAAGTGAGTCACAGTTTTATTTTATGCAATTAAAAGGTTGTCAACACACTTTCAAGGTAAACAGGGAGCCCGGAATGCAAAGAATGCAGTAGGTATTGTAGTCAGTTTAGACCTAATCATATGATTGATACACTTGAATCAGAATGATTAAACCGGCTCTTGCTGGCGAACTCTACATCCTCAGTATTTGCTTCTTGTGGCTGTTGAAGTTCTCTATTATTTAAAGATCTGTTCTGTTAGTTTGTTTGCTGATTAACTGCCCATAGATGAGAATGGCAAATAAGATTTCTTACTGTGCACATAAAAGTTTAAGTTAGGTGATACACTTCGCAGGATGCTATTTGGGGTGAAGCAATGATACTACTTGGCAATGGTCGTCTAATTGTGATAATTTTCCAAGCTTAGTGCGTTATTTTCGTTATAGGGAGTAAATTAGATTTCGTGACACTACTCATTTGATAATATAGTTTTGGCGTGAGAAAGGCCAAATGTGCTCACATTACTGCTTCATATAATGTCTGCATTGAGACGCAGGTACTGAGGTTTTGTCACTACTATGCTGCCCCTGTGTATGCTTTGAATTGAGGACGCTGTAAGGAGGTTGAGTGCAAGGCTGCAATATACTTCAGCATGTATTCATGGCAGAACACCGATCTACAAACTCAAATCAATACTTACCTGGCTTCTAAGTTTTTCGTAGGTGAACAAGATAGAGAAAAATGGCAATTTTTGCAAAGCCACACATCCTCCATTGTTTGGTTTCCTTGCGCATTTCACATCAGGAAACATGCAGACTCCGTGTTACATTCTTGATTTACGCACCTGCCTTACAAAACCTGAAAATTCATCACATCCTAGAGCAGTAGAGAATTATCTGATCGCTGTAGAATCAAAGTGCATTTTAATTTTTTGGTAGGAAATTCCCAATCACGAAACAATCAGATGCGAAACAACGTTTCAAAATTATGTAGAACATGGCACATTCATCGCTACATGTCGAAGAATCTAGCTAACACAGCCAAAACCTACAAGGATTTGCATCCTAGTGACGAAGAATCTCACCAACAATTAGAGCACGCTCTCTCGCTCAAGAAGAATCCTCATTCAAGTAGTGCTCAAAATCATGTAGAACACGGCACATGTTAACCCCTAAAGGACCAGCATTCAAGGTTTTTAAATGACAAATTCAATTGATCATATTGTGAAAAGTACAATTCAGATGAGACCAAATTTTATAACACTAGAATCAGTGAAGAACATTGCATGTGCTGATCAAACAACAAATAAATGTGTAACACTCAAAAGTGAAAAAAAAAAAAAAAAACATGAGGCCCAATTTGGGCTTCTTGGTACTTTTAGGGGTTAAGCTTGATCGTTACATGTTCTGCAATTCTGTCAAAGAGTCTCTTGTGCATCAGCTACCAGAGCCAGCTACCAGAGCCAAGCTTTGCATCCTAATGGAGAACAAGAATCTCATCACGAAGAATCATCCTTCGTTCTCTCGAGCTCTGAATTCAAGTCAGAATTGGAGTCGTTAGGTTTAGGGTTTGAGTCCTCACCCATGTTGAGAGCGAGCTGGAGCGAGAGCAGCGTGAGGCCAATGGCGTTCGCTGCGAAGACGAAAGTGGCCAAGTAGCACATTCCAGTAACAATCGTTCTGACGGTGATAGTCAAGTTGCGGATGGAGTAGTTCATCGACACGGCCTTGGCCGAGAATCCTCCCTCCACAGTCACCGAGAATTTGTAAAGCACAAGGGCAATGACACCAGCAACGGCAGCGCCAGAGAGCGTCTGGAGCGCGTTCGGGGGCGGGCTTTCCACTTCCGGTGTCTTCTTCAGCAACGCCATCGCCGCTTTCCGTGCATCCTCCTTCACGTCAATTTTCTCTTCTCCCGACGACCGGAACTTCATTTCTTTGGCCCGTCTGGAACGCCGTCGGATGGAGCGGAAGAGGAGCACGGTAATCAACCCTGTGAGGACTATACTCGCGGCCACTTGCAACGGCGAGGCTTCGGGGATTGCCAACGGGTCCAGAAGCTCCGGAGGCAGCTCTATCGGCCCGTCGATTATCGTCTCCTCCGCCAGGGAATACAGAGACGTCGAGGCTATGTCGTAAAGCTCTGAACTCACACTTGCAGCTACTCTCAATTTTCCTATAGAGCTTGAGCCATTCCTTCTATTAAGATTCGCAGCAAAATTCCTTGGCAAGAGTGTGGTGCGTCTATTCAGCCTAACGCCTGAGCATACCAGGCTGCCATAGCCGTGACAGACGACAGCCATTGTTTTGGAACGCAGAATTCAAGGCTTGTTCTTCAAACGCAATCAAGCCAGAAGGATCTTTTGAAAGAAATCTGAGAAGCAACAAGCATGAGAACCGGAATTGATGGATTTCGGAAGCAGTTTCATAAGGCTATCCTTCCGAAGCTGAAGCTTGAAGCTGGCCTCACTCCAAAAGGCCCCAGGGGACCGAAACTTTATCGTTACAGAACTCTATATTATCACGTGAATTTATGGGGTGACATTACAGAGGCTTTATCATCCATTCAAGGACGGTCGACTTGCAGCACTAGTCTTCCCTTACCGATTGAACTCTTTCCGTGGAGGCTTGAGAGTGTTCGACCCACAGAATTTGCAGTTGATAAGTAGCGTCATCAACAATTAGGTTTGCTTGTTTGAGTTTCGAAACGGAGCAATTTTCTTGCAAAATTTCACTTCAAGCATCCGAGTCTCAGGATTTTGTGACCGTGGTTATTGCCCTTTCAGCTTTCAAGAATTTTGCTTTGGCCTGAACGCAGTAGTCTGAAATTTTGAATAGCAGCCACTGCTTGTGGTTAGAGAACAATTCTTCTGATGTTTTGGTGAGAGGTTTTTTCTTTTCTTTTCTTTAAATTTGTTCTCTCCTTGCGAAGAGAACAATGCAGCTCCTTTCGACCTACCTCTGTGCTGCGACGCCTCTTCATCGCCTCCCGGTGTGTTCAATCTCATCTACACAATGTAGGACGCTAGTACTCGGGCCAGCATCATGCAGCGTGAGACGAGACAGGACGAGACTGCATGCACAGTTTCAAGAAGGTGTCGACAGCGAGACCGTCAATGTCACCGACCTAAGGAACGCAGACCCCGAGCTTGTTGAGCCCGCAAGCCTTCCATACATGGCTGGCTTATCCGAGGAAGAAATGCGGGAGGCTTTATTGTTCGAAGAAGGTAATAATAATCCAAACTGTGACTGACTGAGCGTCTTGGATGTAATGAAAATTCTCCTGTGGTCTTGAACCCTAGGGCTTGCTTCCACCGCCATTTTTAAGGCACAGGATACTCTTTCCGTCCTTTTAAGCATTATGTAGGAGTGTGCGTTGAGTCAAACTCTCTCACTCTCGATCAATATTTTTTATGCATGATGATTTCTTCTGCAATCATTTAAAGTGGCATTTCCATTCAAAGATCAGTGTCCATAGAGTGGACATCCTTAGTAATTGAAAGGCAACCAAATGTGTTATTGGTAACAGTAATGAGTCTTGGCCAATTTCGTTTTCGTCTAAAACGCCTAATATGGCCATCTGCATCACTGAAATTTGCAACGGTGGCATTCTTTCATTTTACCTCCGTTTTCGGATAGCAATACATCATTTTAAAGCTCTTGTTCTATACTACAAGATCAACAGTGTCGATCATGTCAAACTGAAGTCCTTTTCACACAAACAGATGATTTGCAGCAGGGGGTCCAATTTTCCAGGGGTCCAATTTTCCTACACTACAGAAAATGCAGTGGACGCTTAGGAGTTAAAACTGATGAGGTGTGTGGCATGTGCAGGAGGTGATGACGAAGGTCCTCGATTGGAGGAAGCAGCTCGAATGGGAGAAGGCGATAGTGTAGGGTTTGAGAGAACCATTCCCATTCCCACCAACAGAGGCAACGGGGAAACGTTAGCCAACATGTTGACGGTGTTCAAGGGGCTTCTGGACAGACCATATGGGAGTGGCGCCAGTGTAGCAGCCACAGGGAGCGCTGTGATCGAGAGAGTGCAAGAGGAGATTGAGGTTCTTAAGATGCAGGAAGACATTGAAGTGGACGAGCAGCTTCTGTTTGAGGTCATTCGTGTGACTCGGTTGCTGGAGATGGACATGAAGCTCATCACTGCTGCGGTCAAGGAGTCCACCTTGCTGGAACGCCTCGACAGCGCCCGGAGCCATTGTCAGGAAGCCATTCTTCTCTCCAATGCTTTGTAGATAATAGTTTTTGCTATTGATACTTTTTCTTAGAGCATCTCCACCAGCACTCTGGATAGATCTCTGGCCCTGGAAAAATGGATGTGCATGGGTTGGTCAACAGTTTGTTTGGACGGAGACATTGAATACAACAACTCAGTTCAGGCCCCTCAAAACGCCTCAAGCTCGTGTATCTTCTCTTCTTACTTGCACATCGTGCTTGCACAATCCATGTGTGCCCACCTGTGAGTGGCTTACTTACTGTTTTCAGAGTCTAATTGAGTATGCCCTCTAATTTTTGGATGACCTTCATAGTGCAATTTAGAGTTGCTGGTGGAGATGCTCTAATAGAGTATGGGGAATTGTTTCACATGGTGGCAACCCTTCTAAGCATCTCCACCAGTACTTTGGATAGCTCTTTGCTCTGAAAAATGGATGTTCATGGGTTGGGCAACAATTTATTTGGAGGGAGACTGAATACAACCTAGGGCCCTCAATACGACTCAAGCTAGTGTATCTTCTCTTCTCAATTGCACATCATGATTGCACAATCCATGCATGGTGACATGTGACGGTTTCAGGTGTTTCTATCTGAGAGCCGTGTAGTACCAGTTTACAACACTGGTGCAAACATTCTCGTTGTGTTTTCATCTTTTGATTGGACATGGGCATGACTCACATTGACCTGTTGTGTTCGGTCATTACAGTACATGCCCTAAATCGAAACTCTAAATGCTTGTGTGAGAGCAGACATGTATGTTATAGAATACACTCAACCTTCTCTAATTGCACATTCCTTGTTTCTCCGAAGAATCTATCATATTGTATGAATGTGGTTGGACACATGTCAAGTTGCATTTAGAAGCCCTGAGTGTCTGCTCCCCCAAGGCAGTAAGGAGTCATTTAGAACTCCTTATAGTGAATGGCCCATAAACCGACGCTTTAACCCTTTAACTTCCCGATTCAACATTGTTTTCAAAGATTCGTTATAAAATGTTTGATGAAATACAAAAATGGAGTTGATGTACAAAGCAAAGTTGTAAATGTCAATGTGAAGATAACATTTGTACGGTTGGATTCATCATATTTATTATTAATACTTTTTAATTAATTTTGCAAGGTTTTGTCTTGCAAATCTAGTACTGGTATAGAGTTAGAAGCTTTCAATGAACACCTGTTGAAGATATTGTTGGTTTATAGTACACGTCGGTTATTGGGTCATCCACCTTAGTTGGCTTTTGAAACCATATGTAGCAATTTGAGATAGTTAGATACTTTTGGTTGACAATAAGTAACTTCTAAAAGTGTATTGTGATTTTTAGAGGTTGTTTAATTCTCTTTAAAACTCATAGGGCCTCCTAAGAGCCTCTAAGGAAGGTCAAAGCTGCCAACTTTTTTTTTTTTTTACATAAATTGTTTTTTTGTAATATATATATACATTAATTAACTAAGGCTATGCTTCTCTGTGCACCACCAATGACGAAGTGAAAGGCCATGAAATTGAAAAGACTTGAAAGGCTATGTTACTTCACATAATGGTTTTTGAGGGCGAGATAGAATAGTCACGGGAAGACCATTTAAGAATGTGAAAGGCTAGGTTTCATTATAAAATGGTTACATCATAAAAAACCCTACTGTAGAATTGTTGACTGACGGCTCGTCGGCTCACTTACATACCCTATAAGCGATGGAAATCTACAACTGGAACCTATAGTCGTCAAAATCATTTCTTCTAAACCAGCTCCGACCTAAGGTCGTCAATGGAATTGGAGTATTTCAATGACTCCAATTATACCCGATGTTTAATACATTTCCAACAAATAATTGATGTTAATTTCAAAATCTTTTAGAAGGAACAAACTATATTATTAGGATATTAAACATGTGAAGTTTTGGAAATTGATATGGAATTTTAGAAAATGAATGATGTAGCAGTTTTGAAGGGAAGTGGTGCATCATAAGTGGCAATCATCCAAATAAAATAAAATTTAACATTTGAATCAAGATGCTTAATTGACTATTGCTATAAGTTTCTTAAAACAATTTTTTTCTTTGCAATGGAATTTTCTTTTCATTTATTCAAATAAAAATATCTTAAAACAAACGTGATTTCTGTGGTAGTAGTGTATTAATACAATATTTTGTAGGTTCAATGCTAATTCAAAAACCACATATTAGTGTAACTAGTGATAAATTCCATTTATTAGGTTTTGAATCTTGTGTCGTCAACATATTAGTACTTGAGCACAATTCGACAAGAAATAAATAAATAAATAAATCATTTACTCTATGACACCTTATTATTGGTATTACATGAAATCCTAAGTGATACTCCCTCCGTCCCTAAAAAACCCTTGTTTTCATTGAAATACATGGATTAAATGTTCTTTTCACTGAAAATTCTTCCACTAGAAAACAAGATTTACACTAGAAAACACAATTATTTTATGCAAAGCTTATTCTTGGATTATGGTGCTTAGTGTTTCAACATAATCTACACCTTGTCCACACATGAAAAGGATGTTAATTTTTCTTTGTAAAACCAATGATGGATAAACTTAAGCTTAAGATAGAGGTATCTAATTTTTGCATATTTTAAAATTTTATCTTGAAAGTTTCCACATTAAAAATATCCTTTAACCTCTAAATGCTCAAACGACCATTTTCTAGTCGCTATTCGAATTTAACGGGCTACCCGGAATATATATATATATATATATATATATATATATATATATATATATATAATATTATGTCAAGTCTACTTTCCAATGCAATTTGAATTATGTCAATCCGAGTTAAACTCCACCCAGGAGAAATTTTCAAAGTGGATATAAAAGTACATAAGGATACCATTATTCTGACGATGACCGTAGATTGGAGCTGGTTTAGAAAATGGTATTGACGATTATAAATTCCACTTGTAGCTTTACAATGGTTGTAGGGTTTGGAGCTAGCCGACAATCGACAGTTTTAGGACAAGGTTTTCTATAATGTAACCGAGAATGTAACCTAGCCTTTCACATTCTTAGATAGTCTTCCCATGATTCTTCCATACCTAGCCTTTCACGTTTTATTCAATTTCATGGCCTTTCACTTCGTCACTAGTGGTGCGGAGAGAAGCGAAGCCCTAGTCTTTTATAACAATATATTAGTCCTTACTGCAGCTACAAGCCTTCTAGAGTAAACTGATCCCTATTTGATCATTCCAACAATAGTAACAGTACTCACTTTCACATGCGGTTTCCTTACATGTTACTCCCCAAGAACATGCAAAACATGTTAGCCCTTCCAATACCCCGACACTAAATCCCCCCTTGGACGTTAATACAAGCATTGTTCACCCATGGGCCCCATTTTCTGAAATTTCCATTTTAGACACTCTAGGGTCTTTTTTTGGCAAATGTTTCTGCAAATTTGGGGCCTATGGCTCAATTTTGGTCTCAGGGAACCCCCTTGGGAATTTTAAACCCTTGGAAGCGGAGTTATTTTTTAAGATGGGCCCCTACATGTTAAAAATAGGGAGCAGTTTTTGTCCTCTTGCATTAATGTCGAGGGATTTAGAGTCTTTCCTTCCCATACCATCAATGCCACATTCAATGTACCCATGGAAATTGTGCAGTGATTGCATGTTTTTCTTTCCTCTTCCTCTTGGCAGAAGTGATCCTTTTCTTGCCAAGCAAGCAATCGCTTTCTTTGTCAAGTAGAATCAATCATCCATGGCACTCAATTTTATTTTATTTTATTTCTTTTCTTTCCCCTTCTGTTCTAACTTTTAACCCTTAACCTCTGAAAGGACCGAGGATTCATGGATTTAAAATGACAAATTCTATTGATCGTATTGTGAAAAATTCAATGTTGATGAGACCAAATTCTACATCAATGGAATCAGTGAAGAACATTGTAATTACTAAATTAAACAACAAATAAATTTGAACAAAAGAAGTCCAAACATGATCTACTCAAAACTGCTAAATAAAACATGAGGCCCGATTTGGGCTTCTTGGTCCTTTAGGGGTTAAACGTCCTTTCAAGCCCCTCAGTTTTAATTTCCTTAGAATCTTGCTTCTAGTAGGAGCACTACTCAACTCTTTCTAACTAGACATAGATAATTGGATGCACAACAAGGTGATGCATCTAATGCGCTTAGTTGCAACAACAAATTCTTTCATGGTTGTTCGCAATGTCTAAATCAAGTTCCCAATTGGTCACAGTGTCTAAATTAAGTTCCCAATTGGGAACTTGGGATTGGTTCCCAATTGATTCCTCGTGTTCTTGTTTCTTTGTTGTGATTGGTCATGCATCCATGCTCGCCCTAAATATATAATTTGTATTCTTTCAGAGATCCTCAGGCTGCCCACTAAGGACCTAAAATGCCGTTTAAGGGTTAAAAGATCGAAATGGCTCAAACGAGCCTAATGAATGGAAAAATTGTTTCTAACTACTTTAGGTTGTTTTTTTCATCCATTTAAAATTTTCTTGATTAGTGTACTAATTGAAAAACATTTTGACCATACTGATGTACAAAATTCATTTCTATAAATTGCGGAATAAAAGTGTTCTGTCACTTTTTTTGCTCAAAAAGTGTTCATTTTTTACAATGCAAGTGATGATTAAATTTGAAAGATTCACCATATAACAATAGTATTTTGAATTTCAAGTCCATTACGAAAAGCAAAATTTGAAATGTCAAAATTTGATCTGTGGTAAAATTATAATTTATTTAATTATTTATGTCATATAAATTTATCGGTGATGATATTTGTACATTTAATCATATGATTGTAATATGTGGTTTTAAACCCCCTAAAAGACTAAGGATTCATGGTTTTAAAATGACAAATTCAATAGATCATAATATGAAAAAAGTAATTTAGATGGGACCAAATTTTATATCAATAGAACCAATGAAGAACATTGCATGTGTTGGTCTAAAAGCAAATAAATTTGAACTAATAGAAGTTCACATAGTAGCAATGTTCTTTTTATTGACAAAACCACCAAAAAAGGGACCACTTCTATTGGAGGGAATGCCCCACAATGATTCTCATACATGTTGTTTTGCCAACAAAAGAAATTAGTGCCGCATAGGACCTATTCAAAAATGCTACCAAAAATATAAAGGTTTTTTGGTCCTTGTGGGGTTAATCTACAACATTTATATTCAAACCTGCATAGCATAATAGAGCACCCTTTTGAAACTTGGATCAAAAGAGAATCTTCACTTAAATCCACTTTCCTAAGTAAGGAAGAAAATCAATGCAATTTGTATTTCATGAATTTTGGGACTACTGTGTCATTGCCACATAAACTTAATTTCTAATTGTAACTAGATTGTGGTCCCATTGCAAAAAGGTGTTGACTCCATTGTTCTATTATGCTATGTGGTCACTACATTTCTCTTTCAAAGGCTTATTTTATAATACATCTTTATAAATCATCAGATTGTAAGGTACCCTCCGACCTTGAGGGGGTAAAAAAAACCAATTGTAAGCTCATTCTTTTTTTGGGAGGGAGTGTTTTATGGATAATAACGATGGGGTGCAGATGCATTGAATTCTTGCAGCGCTCGAGGGGTTCTATATGTTTTTTCCCGTGTGGAATTTTTTGCAGGAGGAGTACTGAGTGATGAGTGTTTTCGTTTTTGAGAGTTTTGTTTGTGTTTTAGAGTTTGAGTGAGGATGGTGAGATTAGTTTAGCGTTTGGAATGGATTTCGTAGGTTTAGGGTTTTGAGGGAGAACGGGGGGTTGTGGAGAAGAGTTTTGCAGGGAGATTTTTCGATTTTAGAAGGTTAAGTTGGAACGTCAGTCATTCGTAGTCGCGTTTGGTTATGATATGGATGGTGCGGATAATTGGAGGAAATTCTTTAATAATTTTTATGAACCAGCTCAATTTCTCTGCAATGGGCACGCTTTTGTCACATTGATATGCATTACTTCTTCACTCCTCTAGGGTTTGCTTTCGTGTAAATAGGCTTCAGTGAGAGCTTGGAGAGAGTTTGTTTATTCAAAAAAGTGTGTTGAAAAGACACCTTTGCGTTGAAGAAATTAATTCTACCAACTAGTTTAGGGTTGGAGTTGAAAGAAGAAGGAGCAGAATGGACTTACTGTCCATAAGGGATGCGTTCAATCGTGTCGCGAAGAAGCAGAAGGTCTGGTATGGGAAGACTCATGAGAATGTGGACAAGGTGCTGGATGCCATAACTGACGCTATTACCGAGCTTTCCAAGGTTCCTGAGGAGGCTCTTGGAGTTGATCACAAATCGGTGATGGAGGTCCTACAGGTGCTCTTTGAATTGCTAACCCTAATTCTCTACCAAGAAGTGCTATGTATGATATTAGGTTTTTGCTCCAAATTGTCAACGCTAGCAGCTCTTCAAAGAGGTGTATTAGAAATTGGGCCTCATTTCTCTTTCGCGGTTTTGAGTAGGTCATATGGTGACGTCCAATTTTGTTTATATTCTGACCAACACATGCAATGTTTCTGGTGATATAAAATTTGGCCTCATGTGAATTCTATTCTTACACAATATGATCAATCGAATTGGTCATTATAAAACCCTGAATCCTTGGCTATTAGGGTCTAAGCACTTATGATCATTGGATTAGATTGTCAATTTGTGATGTGTGACTTTTGGTAACCTACATTTTGACAAGTGTGATATGGCAATTTAATGATAAGATTTTGCAGTTCGTAGTCCCTGTTATGTATGCATGCATATTGAGCATTTGGACAGAAGTGATGTCATACAACTAATGTTAATGGTATGCGAAATTGAGAGTGGAGAGGGTTTTTTTCTTTGCACATAATTTGCAACCTGTCTACTCATGCTCTCTTCTCAATTTTTCTGCAGGCAAGGTTAAGGGAGGTATGCCCACAGAGCCATGTTGCAGCTCCAATGAAGGATACGAACCTGGCTATGACCAAGTGTGGAAAACTGATTGACAAGTGCTTCAATCCGGACCTTGCCAAATCGTATCGAGATGTGGAGTTCGACAATCGGCTCATAAATCAGCTTGTGGCCCTGCATTTTTACCGACAGGGCCTGTTCAGCCTGGGCGATTGCTTTGTAACCGAGTCACAGGAAGGAGACCCCGCCATTTTGAAGGCTCCGTTCTTTGAGATGTATCAAATATTGGAGCAGATGCATGCGGGGAATTTGGGTCCAGCTCTCACTTGGGCACAGGAACATCGTGCGGGTTTGGAAAATAAGAAGTCATCGTTGGAATTCAAGCTGCAGAGGCTTCAGTTTGTACAGTTTTTGGAAAGGGGAGATAGGTCCTCAGCGCTGGAATATGCTAGAAGCTCCTTCAGGCAGTTTGCGGATACTCATATGCCAGAGATTCAGAGGTTGATGGGTGGATTGTTGTGGGCTGGGAGGTTGCAAATGTCTCCGTATTCGGATATCCTTGCTGCCACACATTGGGATGCTATAGCGCTTGAGTTTACAAGGGAGTGTTGTGCAATGCTGGGGCAATCCTACGAGAGCCCTCTGTTGGTCACAATCTCTGCCGGTTCACAGGTCTGATTTTATCACCTTATTGCTTCTTCCTTGATGTCAGGTCAATTTTTTTGCATGATGCTTTTCGTTTTCCGCCTTATTAACCCCAAAAGGACCATGAAGCCCAAATTGGGCCTCATGTTTTTTGCAGCAGTTTGAATAGGTCCTATGTAGACTTCCTTTTATTCAAATTTATTTGTCTTTTGATCAACACATGCAATGTTCTCCACTGATTCCAGTGATAAGGGTTAAGTATGTTAGCCTCCAAGTGCCCAAGATAAAAATAGAAACTCCATTTTGGTAGCTAACAATCTATTATAGTAACTTTCAAAACATGTTCCTACTGTTCAATACAATTTCTTCTTTCTATTGGTACATTTTGTTACTGCCTCAATGATTTGTTTTAACTTCAATAGATATGGAAGCCGCCATTTGGGCATGCAGTTTGGGGTTAAATGCACAGTGACCAACCTTTGCGTCAATGTGTTGCAGGTTTTAGGTCTGGTCTTCCATCTCTGACAATCTCATTGTTCTCTTTGTGTGGCAGGCTCTCCCAACGCTATTGAAACTAGCAACCGTGATGGCTACCAAGAAACACGAGTGGCAATCCATGCGGCAACTGCCCGTGGAAATAGAGCTGGACAAAGGCTTTCAATTTCACTCGATATTTGCATGCCCGGTTTCAAGAGATCAGAGCACTGTGGAGAATCCTCCCATGCTGCTTCCTTGCGGTCACGTCCTGTGCAAACAATCCATTCAGAAGCTTGCCAAGGGCCACAATCGGTTGTTTAAGTGCCCCTACTGCCCCTCGGAGACCACCATTTCCCTATGCAGGCAACTCCACTTCTAGACTCCTTGTGCAACCATTCCATTCTTGATGATGATGATGCTGTTCATATTGATTGTTCATACAAAATAACGGCCCTGCAATTAGGAAAGTAGAAAAATCTCCTCGGTCACAGTTGAAGAAACACCAGCTCTAGGTTTGCTCTGATTAGATGCAACTGATCAGTTCTATTATGTTGGGTGGGTGATGATAATATTCAGCTGCTTCAAGATGCTGTGCAGGTTTTGTGAAGAGATGGTACATATTTCACTGATGTAGTTTATAGGCTCAGTGTAGGGATGTTATTCTGATTTTTTTCCATTGGTGTCACTGTGTACAAGTGGTAAATTCTCGCCAATGATCCGCAGTTGAGTCACTCCTCTCTAGGCATAATTCCTTTTAGCCTAATGGAGCTTGAATTGTAACTGCTCTTGTGAATACAAGGTTTTCGATAAATACCTCTTTGAAATCATTGCAACTTCACTTCTTTTTCTGTCATCTTTTTTGGGCACAATTTTGAGCTCATGAAATTGTTTGCAAAGTCTCATTTAGAATTTTCTAACTCCATGTGCCAAGTCTATATAGTAATTGAAATTCTTTTTCAATTTGATTCTACAATGATTTAATAGTGATTTTACAAGGTTTATAAATTTTCTATTTGATTTTGTCATTTTATTCATATATCTTATTTATTTAACGACTATTTTTTTTAATATGTTTTTTCGTCCAAGCATAGTAGGTAAAATGGATGGTTTAACCCCTAAAGGACCGCGGTTTTTCCTGTTTTTGAGCATCATTTTCACCTCTTTCTATTCATTTTCTTGTGAATATTTTTTTTCTTCTTGATAGAAAATACCAAATCAAACATTTAAATAAAATTTAAGAAATTTTAAACCAATTTAACAATTTTTCACATGTCTTCAAAGACGGTCAAAAAATATCCAAAAAGACTGCAATTTCATCTTTTCACTTCAAACGCTATAATCTTGCAATCTGTACGGTCAAATTCTATGAAAATTTTACCATGCACTCTCTTGGTAATCTATAACAAGATCCTACAGTTAAAGTTGGAAAAAAAATAAAAATTGAGGTTTATTTTGAGCCCTGCCCGCACTGCCCATTCTCCCCAAAAAAAACCCCTTTTGCTCCATAACTTCCACTTAAAAAGTCGGAATCAAAAAAAATAAAAAAATCCCCATTTTTGTATCAATATACTGAATTCACATGATTTATTTCAAAAAATGAAAATAAAAATTGACACCATGGGAACCTACCCGAACATTGAAATGTCCTAGTTAGGACACTTGGTCCTTTAGGGGTTAAGAGCATTCTATCTTTATATTCTAGGGTGACAATTATTTTTGCTTGTTATTGTTCTTTCTAATTGAATTGGAGGCAACTTTGGCCCTACTCTATGTTTCTTTTAACCCCTAACAGCCTGAGCGTCCATTTTTTGGACGATGTACAGATTTCATCCATGTTCTCTCATCCGTTGTGCACTTTTGGCAGTGTGGAATTTTTACTGTAGATTTTATGGGAAGTTAGCTTCATGCATGTGTGATTTGATTAGAAAGGGGGTGATTTGTGAATTTTTTATGCCTCATTACATGTAGTGATTCACCCAAAATTACGAAGATTTCAGTGTAAAAGTGTTCTTAAAAAAGTCAACTCATAAAATGAAGCAACCAAAAAATCTCCAAAAATCACTACACTTAGAGTATTACCTTTCAACCAATCACAACAAATTTCATCCACAGATTGTTAATATATTATTTGTAATCGAATTACAAAATAATTTTGAATTTGAAGTTTCAAAATTTATACAAAAATATTGGTGATAGAAATCATAGATCTAACTGTATGGATAGAATCTAAAATTCATAATGTACAACTTTTATTGATACATCAAGTTCAAAATATCCCTGTGAGTTGCATTTTATGATGCATCTTTGCAAAATTGCCGAATTTGGAGAGGGCTCTAGGCATTTAGGGATTAAAGTTAAATTGAAGATTTGGAGTGTTACAAGTAAGTTCATAAATTTATCAATCGAGAAGCATGTTATTTGTTCTTTCATGATCTCAATTGAGAAGCCTAGAACCACCTTTGGTTAGTCAAGTGTCTAACAATCATTTGTTGTAGTTGGTTGATTCTAAATGAGAGTACAGATGTTTTACGTTGGAGGACAAAGTTTGAAGGTTCTTTCTTTATTGATATTGCATACACCATGATTAAATTTTGTATTAATGTTGAAGAATGATGTCTTGACATTGTTCGTGCACTCAGACATTGATAGAGGTAGATTTACTTGTTTACATTCTAAAGAATCACCATAGAACATAACGATAGTTATTGCATAAAATGGTTTTTGGCAATTGGTCCATGAATTATCCCAAAGGGTGCATTGGTGCGAGATATTATTGTCATATTTGTTAAAGTGGAATTTTTTTAAGATATTGCTACTTTGCTACAGCCTTTGTGAGCCTCATATCTACAGCAGTTTGCTCATTTGAATGTCACAATTGTGGTGCTCTCAATCACATCTATTAAACAAACTTGAACCTTTTTAAAAATAAATTCCAAGAAACCATTCACAAATACAATACTATGAAATTAAAGACTTCAACAATATTACATGTATACATAATAATATGAAACTGGTGAATAAAAATGATCCAAATTTCTAAACCATTGTACAAAAAATTACTTTATAATAGAAAATGAACATTGTAAGGACCAACAAGAATGTACAACTTGTTCATGCATGACCTTGTATAATGTATTGGGCTATGTGAGGGAAGGTATAAGAAACTTACTATTGTAATATTAAGGAATCAAGCCAAGTGGAGGTTGCAATTATGATGAGAATGCAACACTTGCAATGAGTGCCCACGATAATGACATTTGCACAATCTACATAAACTTGCCACTAATCTTCCAAGACCACGATGTCAAATCCTTCCATCATTTTGACCATTTTTCTTGTATTGCTTCTTGTCATGGAGTCCTTTTGCATGGATGCCATGATAAACCATTTTTCTATCTACATATCGTGATCTTCCGTAGTGCAAAGATGCAGAACCCTCTCAATCTTGTTGGCCACCTTTAAATCCTTTCCTCCAGCCTTTAGAATAGCTTCCATTGTGTTTGAGGAATCTAAGAGTACAACAAAATAGGGGAGAGTTAAATGGGTGACAATTAAGGCACTTTCAAAGTCTCCATGAGATGGTAATACACTTGTTTAGTGGTGATTGAGCAATTCATACATTATCACATGTGATTGACAATAATTTCTATTGAGTTTTGCATTCTAAAGGAACGTACTTCAAGGGAGTCAATTTTAGGATATACTTTGGGTGGTTCATAGATACTCATACATGGGCCATAGGGTACACAAGGTTTGATTATGGATTTTTTTTGCGATGCTCATGGTGCCTACCTATGAACGGTTTCGTATTTTCATGACATACCACTTTGAAAATTCATGGAAATTAAAAAAAAAATTCGGAAAAATATGATCTCACTTGGATTTGCCCCCTCTCAGATTAATCAAATCATGAAAAATTTGTGTGGTAGGAGGAATTTTCTCAAATGGTTGGCAATTCATGACCTCTATGAGAGTGAAGGTCTTATGCAAGTATGATGACCTGAAAAGATGCTGTGCAGGTTTTGTGAAGAGATGATACATATTTCACTAAGGTAGGTTTACAGGCTCACCGTAGGGATGTTATATTTATGATTTTTTTTCCATCGGTGTCACTGTGTACAAGTGGTAAATTCTCGCCAATGATCCGCAGTTGAGTTTCTCCTCTCTAGGCATAATTCCTTTTAGCCTAATGGAGTTTGAATTGTAGCTGCTCCTGTGAATACTTGGTTTCGATAAACACCTCCTTTCTTCTTCTGTCATCTCCCCTAGATTTGATCCTTGTACCGTGACTTACATGAATCTCCAAGATAGTTTTTCCACAAGATCGAATTCGGTTTTTCCACAAGTCGGAACACCAATGAAATAGAATTAAGAGAATCCAATCATTCTGATTCAACTGTAACAATCATATGATTGAGTCTAAAACTACACTACCTTTTATCCTACCTGTATCCTCCGGTTGTGGTAACATTCTTCCCTGTTGACTTCACAACCTTTTAATTGCACAAAATAAAATTGTGACTGACTAGTTGATATGAATCATTATACCAAAAAGGGTCATTGAACTTCAAGATCATGCCTCCCAAGCCTCGAAGGATCAAAACTCACATACAAGGTCCGGTAAGAGTAACGAAGCATGGAAAATATCTATCACAGTTAGACGACTATTGCCAAGTGGTATCAATGCCCGGGATCATTGCTGCTTCGCTTGAGGAACGGTCACCGACAGTTTGCAATACTTTCAAAGCAAAGTTACCTTCAAATCGAACTCAAGCTCAGAGTCATCATTCTCTTCGTGAGGAATGTTGAGGTAAGGTCCGACCAGGATGTCTTCCAGAGTAATGCTCTCAATGTCTATGTCGCTGTGATTCTGGGCCACAGCCTGCAAGCACGTGAAGGTGAGGTAGAATTTCTCCTTCTTTCTCAGCCTGGTGCGCTCCAGGGAGAGTCTGTGCAGCACTGGCGCCTTGGAGCCTCCAAACACACTGCAGTAGACATACGAACCGAAGTTAAAGCGGCCTTTCCAGCAGTTCACCAGCAACCACGCCTTGTCCGTTTTCACCATCGTCATTGGGCAGGTGGCTTTCATTGTAAAGCTTGCTGATCCCAGACACTCCACGATTTGGACTCCGTGATGCTCCGCCAGGTGCGAGGGTATTGTGACCATGGGACCGATGTGCAGGCATTTGCTCGGGGTTTGGACAGGGCACTGAACCGGCCGATACTCACACACCTGCTTCTCGTGCTCTTCTATCTCGTCACGCTCGCTGTACTTCAGCTTTGTGTTGCAACCGTGCTTGCAGGCTACCTGTAAAGACTGAATGATGTTCTCAATGGCTACGTTTCTGATGACGCCCACAGGCTCGGAGCACGATGGACAGCCCTTGGTCAGCTTCTTACAACATGCAGAGCACGCGCTGTGACCATTCCTGCACTGATACTCCACACGCAATCATCTTTCTTCAGTACCGTATGTGTTCCTCCAAGGCACATAACCAAGGCCTTCAACAACAAACACAAGGGCGTTTGACCAAGAGTTATAAAATGAATGATTATATTTATTCAGAAGGGGTCAAATTTTAGATCACCAGAATCAGTGAAGAGCATTGCATATGCTGGTGAAGGAATAAAGAAAGCTGGTCAAAAGGAAGTCCCCCTAGGGCTTACTCAGAAGTGCTAATGAAAACTTGTTGCGACTGTTGAAAACCCTAAACCCTAAACCCTAAAACCGAAGCTTAGGACTTAGAGAAAGATTGCACCCACGTACTCAGTTGAATTCCATGGAGCACAACCGTTCAAGAAATGTTCATTGATAATCCATGCGAAGAAAGAAGGCACTGTAAAACATGTATGCAAATTAACACCCGAAAACCAAAAGAAGCCTGGGCGTTGAAGTACCTGGAACACAGGCGTGGAAAATGGTTGTAGGCAGATGGGACATTTGAGAGTGTCCGTGTCCAGATCCAATTTTCGCTTAGACTTTCCCATGGTCTCTGAAGTGGGTGCTCTTGGAGGCTGTGCCATGGCGGCTAGCTCGAAACGGAACTACACCGAACACCCAAACAAGTGACAAATTAGATGAACCTTTTCACTAATAGTACATCGATTGAACTGTGAATTTCTGTATAATTCAAGTAACAGAATGTGCTGCACAAGAAGTTTCAGACTCATGCACGATGATAACAGCTGAACTTAATGGAATGCATGCAGACAACAAAGAAATGCGTACTAGGAAATTCTCTTTTCCATGGTGACGTTCACAACTGAGATTTGAAAACTTGTCTTTACCTCAAAGGAAACTCGATGTTGCACAGACTCTTGAAACTCACAGCATGCTCAGTGATTGTAGAAGATATTCAAAATGCCACACACTGCCATATGATGCTTAGAGAGTGGAAACTAGCCTCTCTATGTCAATCATCACCACTTGAGCCCTACTTGACATCAAACTCTAGATCGATCAATGTATTTGTAAAGTTCGGGTGAGTCACTACATTAATGGCGTACAAGCGGTCAGAGAGTCTACACCTATCCTTGCAGCAGAACAAATTGTTAAGGAATTGAGAGTTGAAGATTTATGGTACCTAGCCGTATGTATCCCGACCCAGCAGGCAGGACACGGGGCTTGCTAGTTTCGGAACCGTACGTAGAGCTCTGATGCATAGAATCACTTAATTTTCTGATGCTCCCTTAAAAGCAGAGGAAAAACGCCGAGGTCTTTCTAAACCTGCACAGAAATAAGAACGTCGTCAACTCCTAAATTCCGCTCAAACCAGAAGCTAGATGAAGGGTTCCAGTTTTAACAGATCTCTTCGCTACTTACTAAATTATGCAGGCACAACATATCAAACAACAAAACGCACACTATGAGATACATCTTTAGCGATTCATGCAAACTAGCTCTAATGTTACACTGAACTGAATCGAAGTTAATGATCCGCGCATGCAGTTCCTCTGTAAGTTAACGCATCCCTGGATCATCGTGTCAGATCGATCAGACCGGAATGTAAATTAAATGCTGGAGTGAAAAATGGGTCGGGATTGCTATGATCGTATAGTAAGTACTGTAACTGATAAGCAAGCTTGCTGCTGCAAGAATTGATCAAACCATGAATATTTAATTAACTATGAGAAGGAGGAGACACCTTAATTGCTACATGAGTGCAAAAGATTTGATCGAGTGAAGAGACTCCATCATGAGTGCGAGTTGACAGCTTGACACAATTTCGGAAGCGATATCGTAAGAGAGAACACTGATTATGGCTATTAGTGTGTCAGTGTGTGCACAATTAGTGTCACAAGAAATTAGTGTAAGTGAGACTATTTGTAAATTTGATAGAAAATTAGTGTGCATGACACTATTTGTGAATTTTAATTAATTATTCTTATGATTTGAGAAAAGAGTTCTAAAAGTGAATTTGAAATCTAGCACTTAAAGAATTTGTTGGATTTTTAAAAGAATTTCTCACATGTACGTGCTTGTAGACTTTATATTGTGTGGTGAGAATTGAGTTGGATGAAGTTTTCCATTTATGTATGATCTCACATACAAAAACCAATTTCTTTAAATAAAATTATTTGAAATCCTTTCATTTTCATATTTAACAAATACACACTAATTTTGATACAAAGAGGGGTTAAATAATACTCCCTCTGTCCCACTAAAAACCCATGCTTTTTTTTGTAATTTACAAAAGAGGACATGGATTTTTAGTGAAATAGAGGGAGTAGCAATTAGTGTCACATAGTAAAAATTTCAGCCCCCATCAATTCCAAATTGTTGAAATTAGTGTGTGTCCTCGCAATTAGTGTCAAATGCACTAATAGCCATAATCAGTGTTATGATGACCCAAAGGTAGCACCTTAAGAATAGATAAAAGAAAAAGAATTTAAATGAAGAAGGTTGACATTAATCAAAGAAGTGCAATCTTTACCAAATGCAATTTCTGCCCAGTGCAAAATGATCAAACATGTTGGTTTTTATTGCACAAAGATTTTAAAATGCAAAAGGTCTTTACATGATAGAGTTAACCGAAAAGAGTGTTTCAAAGTGGAAACTCACGTTAAACTCACCTTAGACTCGTTTTGAGTTCAAAAAGGGTTGCAAATTAGTTTATTTCTAATCTGAAAACTCCAGGCAATAGATCTGCCAGCCGAAGTCTACTTTACGAATAATTCTAATGTCTAAGTGTTAAGTTTTGAACATAGACGCTCATTTGACCCCCACAAGGCAGTAGGGATGTCAGAATTGGAGATTATGATGCGAGATTTTATTTGTACTTTCTAAATCAAGCCCAACGCCATGATTCTCAAACCAACAATCACATACAAAAGTAGAAATCCTAGCCATGAGATTTGAGTCTCGTTTCCAAATTGCCTCTTTGCACGAGAGAAGTTGCGAACTTTGACACCCCCTAGTGTTGTTAACTCTAAAGGACCATTGTCCGTTCGAGGAACAATTGAAAGTTTGGGTAAGTACCTATGATATCAAATTTTAATGTAATCTCTTGAAATTTATTTTGAACATGGGAAATAGACAAACTTTGTAGGAATATCTTCTTTTTTTTCCATTTTATTTCTATTTATTTACTTATAATTTTTATTTTTATTTATTTTTTAATCAGTGCTCAAAGAGCAAAAGTTATGAAGCAACCTAAAAAAAACATAAAAACTCTAAATAATTTTTTTCAGTTTTTATTTATTTATAGGTTATGCTTATAAATACATGGAAAGCTACTACCGGTAGTGGCAAATCATTTCAATGTGCTTTCCACTCACAAGCTTCTTTGGTGAATTGAAGTATCACTCTCTGCAGAAGCCGGAATAATGTCATATTGGACAGTGTGATAATAACGAGTTCAGAGTTTGTCCACTTAATGCCACAGGCTAGTGACATTAGGTTTACTTTGCAGTGTTTGTAAGGTTTTAGTGGAGTATGAGGCATATCTGCAAGGGGCAAAAAGAGTTGGTTGACGCTACCTGATACTATTCACACCAAATTCTTTCACCTAATTATCTATTCTGATTCCGTGAGTTAATCTTCAACTCTCTCTGTTGCTGCCATGACCCGGGCCATGACCTCCATCCTCATCATGGCCATTAAACATTCCATCCTCACTAGCATTGCTACACTCATTGTTGCGAACACCAAGCGTTTGCCATCGGTTAATTGGTGAACAAAAGTCACTAGATATCATACAGTAAGAAGGGCAATGGACCAACTTGAATTTCCAAATTATATACTACCATTTCAAACTATATGAGTGAATACAAACTGCATATACTAATAATTGGCTACTAATGCTAGCATCAGGCAGAGGGACATGGTCAGAAATCAGTTAAGAATAAGCATGTGGTGTGAACAAAAAAATACTACCCTACAAAAGCTGCACAAAGAATGATGATTAGATTGGGCACTATATAAACTAAGAGAAGGGCGGCAGCAGCGCTGCTCTAATGCTTTAAGTACAGTATATAACAAACATAGCTTGGCTAAGATATCAATTCTCGAGTTGTTCTCCAACCAAGTGAGAGAGAGCAGCTTTGTGTAAAATTCCACTTCCAGCAGCTAGTACTCCAATACTGTGCTCACCTGTGACAATCACAAAGGTTGTGTTCAGTGGTCACCCAAAAAAACCCATAGTGGCATCATCAAATCAATGTCACATTCAGTAATGGGAACTCCGGCTATTGGCTGGCATGATGTTCCGTACTTCTCCATCGAATGCTAGCTAGCTCCAATTACCAGAACTGGTTATGAAGTCTACTTATACGATTATTTAACAGCGAAACCGGAAGTAGACTTCATAACCAGAACTCTACTCAAAACATTTCCAGAAAATGACGAGAAACCTACTGTCCAATTCTCACGAAATTTGCCAAGTTGAATACAAACATCCAAGGGATGTACGATCAAATATGATGCTCAAAACGCATTCGGTTCTAGCCAGCCTAGAATCAGAAATCAAGGTTTTAGAAAGTATCAATGTATCAGTGCCATTTCCTAGAACTGAGCTACCCATCCAGATCCCATTGAGGCAATAAATTATACCAATTTCTGGTAACCACTTGAGACTTTCTCCACTCCAATTCGTAATCTTTCCACCAGCACCCTCCACCACTGGCACTAAAGCCAAATAATCATATGGCTGTTACACGAAAGAGCAACCAATGCAACAATTGACATTAGAGTCAAACTGATGAAAGTGAAACTTCTGAAAAGAAATGCTAAAAAAATTAATTGCAAAGAACAGACGTTACATTAGAATCTAGAATACATCAAAGATAATCAAATATCAATAAGACAAAACATGATAACAATTGGAACACCTATTGAATACCTTCAGTCCAGATTCAATGACCAAATCCGCGTGACCGGATGAAAGCAGACCATAAGCATAGCAGTCGCAGCCGTACAAGGGTATTTTCACCTGCCGCATGAAACAACAAATCATTTGAGGAAAAGTCTGTGGGCCTACTTCTAATGATTCGTCTGTTCTTGAGAGGAATTGTAACACAAAAATGGCGTTGCAAGTTGGTCAAATTAGGTCAAGTACCTCTCAAAGGTTAAAACCTTTTAAAGTTAAAATACCTTATCCCGAACACGCACAAAGGCCTCTTCTGTTTCTCCAGAGAACATGTGAGGACTAGTTGAATACCTGTTGGCCAAAGGAATGCAAATGACTTGGTTGGGTAGAACAACAACCTTAATTACAGTTGACGATAATTCACACTAGAAGTTTCTAAATGATCGTGAAAACTGCTAAGGTGACAAGAGTCCTCAACTGACAACCAACAATGTAGAAACTATTCGTAGTGTCCTAGACTTGCGCATATTTCAATCGTCATCGAAGGGAATAAAAGAATCCTTACAGGTATGCATCTCCAAGTACCGCTGTGGAGGACCGTGTTTTAACCCTACGGCCATTCAGGGTGGTGACTTGGCCTTGAACTCCGACCCACCGCTCCCCAAGGACAGGCTGATCAATGATGCCAAGGACCTGATATCCCAATTCTTAGAACACTTCATACAAGAGAAGCGACGTGCAATGTGAACTTTTTGAACACACTACCAGTTGCAGAATTGAAATCTATGAAAAGTTACAACGATCTCAAAAAAACAATTGGTAGCTATTCCATATGAGAGCACGCAGAACAATACGTCAATGATGAGCAGAAGCACTGGAGAAAATTTAGCACATACCGGAGTGCCCTTAAAGAGCAGACATATGAGTGTTCCGAAGACTGGCTTCCCTGCAGTCCCATATCGAGAAAATCAGTGGCTTCCCTTCAGAGCCTCCAGGATTCATATTCTTTCTTTCGTCTCTTTCGGGATCACCTTATTCTTAGGATTAGGGTATGTGACATGATGCCAAGATCCTATGCACTATTGTGCAAAGAGAAGGCAGACATCAAAGAAAAAAGAAAGATTTTGTGGTCACCAGTTATGAAGCTCTTAGTGCCATCAATAGGGTCTAAGACCCAGACATAGTCAGAGCCTCCTTCAGGCATCGTCAAGCCTCCTTCCTCTCCAAATCTGTCCAGGTGACCTTGCTATTAGCTTCTAGCCTGCTCTCTCCACTCTCAAACATCTCTAGAAAAGTACATATAATGTTCTAGACATCTAGGGTGCTTAACATGGTTCCTTTTATTCGTTTGCAAGGAATCCTTGAATCTTAATTATCATTTGACTTACAAAATTATAAAAAATTCCTACAAACTCAAATATTAGCGAAAGATTGATTTCACCAATAACACAGATTATAACTTTACATTGTCACACATCTCAACTTGGATACATTGGTGATATGGTATTTTGAGTGAGTCACTTCAACAAGGACTTACATGGCATGGTCGGGAAAATACTGAGATATGATTGAGCACATAGCAGCCTCAGTTTCCCGATCGGCAATCGTCACTGGACCTGCTCGCCATCAAAGTTAGCCACCCAACAATAACAAGATATATGTACAAATCTCTGATGTGTAGTACACGTTATAACTCCGCAAAAGTAAGTATTTCAAATTCTTGATGTGAGATTAAGAGCATGAGTCAGAGTAAGAGCAAAACCATTGCAATATCACGAACCATTACAATGAGTGTTAATAGCCCTAAAGGCTCTATGTCAAAAGCATAAAATGGAGACAAATCAGAACCTCGGCGAACCTTGGCATTGGAGGCGCTCAATCCTACCAAAACTTCCCTACACACGAAAAGGAAAGAACACTCACTCAAGTCTTCTTTGTCGATGATCTGAAAGCCAGACCTATAGTACTTCATGATAATTGTTCGCGCCGCATCTGCCAGCTTGTGCCCGACCTCAACAAAATCCTCCATGCTAGTGGAACTGTCATCTTCAACGGCTAGTGCACTTGAATGCTCGCCCCGTGTAGAAACGTGTGCCAGCTTCGGGAACTCACCAGTAGAGGCCACGGAAAACCTCGCTTGACGACGCGTTGAAGGAAGACCCGTCGCTCTGTCAATTCCACCAGCCACATACGACCTCTCAAGAAGCTCCGTTACATCAGCAACTGATGAAGAAGCTCTTAAACCTGTTCAAAACCAGAGTCGAGAGTCGAAGCACAACCAAATTAATGTGAGTCCCTACATCTAAAGAATAGTTAAAATTAGATTACAAACTCTAACTTACAGCTTTCAAATAAGTCCAAGAAGCCTTCCATCCGCATGCTATTTCAGAAATTTTCTTAAACTCACAATTTTATGCAAAGAACCAAAGGGGAAGAACAGTCAAGCACACAAGAACGATTTTAGAGGGACACGTTCACAGATCTCATTCAGGAACAAACATTTTAATGATTAATTCAGGTCAACAAATTCTCACACAATAGCGACAATGCACTGGAAAAATTGTTTCTCCCCTGGGTAACATCCGTCTTCTCAAAAAAAGCACACTTCTCTAAACAAGACTGCACATAACCTCTCTGTCTTAGAACCTCGCTATCCAATCTAAACAAAAAAGACCACTTCTCAACATCCTCAAGTGTCAGCAAGAAACGACTAATCCAATTCACTGTCTTACCTGACGCCAATTCGCTCACTCTCTCGCCTACGCAGAATTCACCGTCCCGCAGCGCCGAAACTCCACGGAGCGCTCCCCGGCTAACGAACCCGGCCAGCCCCTTCCTGCCAACGGCCCTCGCCGCGCTATGCATCTTTGCAACGAAAAGAAAACACGCACTCCACGCAACTCCTGATAAACTCCGCACAACCGCCACGAGCGATCGAAATCGCTTATGCCACCTCCTCAGCCTCGCAGATCATGGAGAGTATCGTCGCAACAAGCGCTCCGAAACTCTTAACACAACTCCTTACAAGAAACACAAAAATCGCGCCTCCTCCTCCTCCTCGCTTATGCCACCTCCTCCGCCTGCAATGTATCGTTGCAACAAGACACTCTGAAACTCTTGAAGCAACCCCTGAGGTCTAACGCTCACAAAGAATTCGCTGACACAATTGCTTACACCACCTCCTCAACATGCAGCGTCTTGTTGCAACAAGACGAAAATCCTCCAAAATGCTCACAAGAAACGCGCGCAAATTAAGAACCCGCGCCTGAAGACGGCACAATTGACGAAACGCGCTTGTTTAAATCACCTCCTCAACCTCGCAGATCGTGTATTGTACGGTTGCAACAAGACATATATCGACTCCGGAATTCAAAATTTCAAAGAAAAGAATTCGGCACAATTGACAAACCTCGCTTACAGGACTTCCACATCCTCACAAGTCATGCAGCGTCATACCTGAAGAATGCTCGTGAGTAACACAGAATGTAAAAGCATTCACGCGGACGGCACAATTGATAAAACTGGCTCCTCAACCTCACAGGTCATGTAAGATACCGTTGTAACAAGGAAAAAGCGAGCAACAAACTGAACTACTCAGCTCAATTGTTGGAGCTGGCGATGGCGAGAAACATACTACCGAAAAGCAAGCGAGCTACTGCCGAGGCTGCGTAGATACTGACACGGGAACTTACTACGCGGCTAGCCATGGCGGGCGGGCGGGAGACCGAATATGCTGAAGGAATATTTAAGAGTCTTAGTAACTGACACCATTACTGTAACTATTGCTTTACAAAATAAAAGTATACAATTCATTAAAAGAATTCTCTCTTTGAATTCTCTCTTTGAAATATGGAGAAGGGACCACACCCTTCTCCATGTTTGAAGAATATAAAATGTAACTAGAAGGGATACTTTCAACTTGATGTATGAATAAAAAAATTATATTATGAGTTTTAGATTCTATCCATTATAATTCTTGGTACCATCGAAAAGCTTTAAACGAGACGGGGTGCATCGAAGTTGTTTCATGTTTTTTGAATCCACGGAGTGAAAGTTATGGATTTTTTATCAAATTTCATTACCATAAATTGAATTCAATTGTGAATAAATTATTCTAAAAATCAAATAAATTTTTAAAAGGTGGTTAGATCATAAAGAACATTGGACCAACGGCACAAGGCCACACTAGTTTCATTTAAAATTTAATAATTTAGTAATCAAAATTTTCACCTTGGTATTAAAATAATTTAATTTAATTTTTAGTGTTATTAAAAAGTATTACTTTTACAAATAAATGTGTTTCTTTTAGATTAATCCTTTTGATACCGGAATTAAAAAATGTTTGATTTTATTATTCCTTTTGCTACCCTACATCATGGTCAGTTTCAATACAAATTAGTTAATTTGTATCAATAAGTGTCGCATGTCATCTTGTAATTGAATTTTAGTAACATAGACCTCTCAAAATTTGATGTGGAAATTTAATTTTGACATCAGGTTGTTTGACTTTGACCCTTATATAAGGTACTCCTACATTAGTTGATTGTGATGTGCAGTCATGGGAATATGCAGTTAGTTGTCATATTGCTCTTATATTGGTTTTGGTACGTGATCATGGAAACATAGTGAGAAATGTAATTACAAGTGTACAAGAAATCATAAGAACACCTACTTATTTCACATGATTTCAAATGAATTAAAACATGAGTCTATGTATATAGTATACGGTTGAATCCTAAGGTGATGTCATTGTTTTTTCGTCTCTCTTGATTGTCACACTTTCACCACATTTTTCCTTGTTCATGGTTGGTTAGTGCTTGGGTTTATCATGCCTCTTAGTATTCTTGGTAATCAATGCTTTTGGCTTGCACTCACAATGATGCTTGTTTATACTTTTAAATTCACTAGTAGGAAATTGGTCCTTTTAAATTGATCCCTTGTGACTTAAATGGTCCAAATTAAACCTTTTTTTAAATAATTGACTCACAAGAGACCATTTGAGTCACTTAGGACCAGCTTAAAAGGACAAAATTCCTACTAGTGAAAAGTCATTGTTGGGTTTATGCTCACGATTGCACACATTTATTCTATGTTATTTTTCACTTGAGATGCTTAGCCCACCTATTAGTATAGATGATAATAAGGTTCATGAGGAAGAAACAAATTTCCAACTAAGTGACAAAATTTTACTAACAAGCATCACCAAAGTTTTTCGGTCACTACCACCATACTAATCTAAAATCATTTCATTTTGAAACCCTTTCATTTGAATGAAGAGGAAATAAATCTTTCATCACTTATGGCATATACGATTTTGACAATTGGAAGTTCCACGGTATGGTCTCATTGGATTCATTCAAGAAATTATTGAATTTGATACTCCAAATTAAATCAATTGGTGTCAAACTACATCAAGGCTAAAGAAACAACTCTTTAAACACCCATGATTCACAAATGATGTAAATTAAATGACAAGCTTAGGTTTTTGAAAAGTTAAGACAATTCTCTAGAAGATTAACCCTTAAAGATCCTCACCCCTCTCCAAATTTGAAGAACCGCAAAGATGCATTATAAAATGAAACTAAGAAGTATATTTTGAACTTGATGTATGAATAAAAGTTGTACATTATGAATTTTAGATTCTATCCATATGGTTAGATCTATGATTGCTATCATCAATATTCTTGTATCAAATTAAAAACTTTAGAATTCAAAATTCTTTTGTTATTTGATTACAAATAAGATATTGACAATATGTGGATACAATTTGTTGTGATGGATTGAAATATAATACTCTAATTGTAGTGATTTTTGGAGATTTATAGGTTGCTTAATTTTACAAATTAATTTTTTCAAGAGCACTTTTGAACTAAGATCTTAGTAAATTTCTGTGATTCATTACAACATGAAATGAGGCATAAAATTTTCACAAATCATCCCCTTCCAAATCGGATCACACATGCATGAAGCTAACTTCCCATAAAATCTACAGTAAATAATCTATAGTAAAAAATTCACACTGCAAAAAGTGCACGGCGGATGAGAAAAACGAAGGTTGATTTTGTACATCATTTAGAAAATGGATGGTTGGACATTTAAGAGTTAAGTGGTTATTTGAATCGATTTGATGACAAACTTATAAGGTTTTCTTTCAATGTGAGAAGTGAAAGTGAAATTAAAAGAGTGATCTCAAAAGTCCATGGTGGAAAGGACCCATGAGTGTTCTATATAGTACTACTATGTGTTTAATGATTTTCATCCATTTTATATATGTAAATAATGCCATCAATACAGCCGGGAATACAGCTTTTTGCGCAGCTATTGGAAAAGAACCTTAAGAAAAAAACAAGCGGCTAGTCGCGGAGTCTCTGGCTTAGCATTTACCCTGGATTCATTTTTACGGTTTCTTTTTAATGCCCCGGCGCATAACTCCTCAAAATTGAAGCGTTTCAATAGTCTCTCCCTTGGTGGGGCAGAGACAACAAAAAAAAAAAAACAGTGGTTCGTTGGCTGTTTCGGACTTTTTCCGGAATGGTCGTTCATATGGCAGCATGGCACATGATGGTGTTGGTTTTTGGGAGCAAAGTGCATTGGGGCATGAGTCGTCTCCCCCATAATAAGTTATCCATTTGCTCTCCGCCAAGCAAAAAGGGCAGGCGAATCCTGTACGAGTGTACCTACTGACCAAATATATGTTTAAGTTACTTATGTAGGCTTTCTATCATGTTGTCATTTTGAATTGTGACTAGGCTTGTTTCACAGGCTTCTGATGCAACACAGGAGTACCATTCCATAGCAAGGCTATGGAATACCTTTTGCACACTTGCACGTTTGCGATTTGAGGTGTAGGCAGCTGCAACATTTGGCAGTGGAGGATTCAAAAAATATGGGTGTAGAACATGTTTTCGCATATCACTAAATTTCTTGGCTCAAATCACAAACGGCACATAAGCAGGCGCCCACAATCATCGATTTTGAGGGTTTAAATGATAGATTCTACACCCTAAAAGTCCAAAACTCAAACAGCTAAAAGTATTTGTGCAATATTCTCGCACTGTAAATGGTGGCGTGCAAGAAGTATTCCATACAAAGCTATCGCACCTCAACCTACTGGTACACAGTTACTCAACGAGATTTCCCTATGTGAACCAACGTTTCTTTAATGGATGAAACCGCCAAGAAAAAAAACACTTATGTCCCTTTATATTGGAGGGAATGTTCCACAATGGTTCTCTTGTAGATTGTTTAGCCAATAAAAGAAACGTTGACGTGAACTTGGTGTGAAAAAAGAACAATGTCCCTTTGAAGGCTGTCATAAAAATTAAATATTTGACATTTATGTGTAAACATTGCCCTCCACTTACGATACTATAGGTTATTAAATAATGTAATAGTTAATTAAAGAAGTTTACTTTATTTTTACTTAAAACCTTAAATAATGTGGGTTTCCCAATTAATGTCAATTCATATTTTTTTTCATTTCAATTTGGTAAGCTTGTAAGGGTTTGTTTTTACTTAACATGTAAGATAGTGTGATTCCAATTGGTAGAAAGTAGCTTAACTCCTAAACGTCCTCATTCCTCTCCAAATTGGACAGTTTTGCAAAGATGTATTATAAAATGCAATTAAGAGGGATATTTTGAACTTGATGTATGAATAAACGTTGTACTTTATGAATTTTAGACTCTATCCATACGGTTAGATGTGCAATTGCTATCACCAATATTTTTCTATTAAATTTGAAACTTAACCCCTAAACGTACGAGGGTGTCCCTGGAATTGACAATTTGAGAAACAACATTATCAACTACTATTTAAAAGAATATTTGGAATTGATATACAAATGAAAGTTCTAGATTTTGAATTTTAGATTCCATCCGTACGGTTTGATTCACTGATACTATCACCAATATTTAATTACAAATTTTGAAAGTTAAAATTAAAAATTCCTTCTAAATTCGATTACAAACAAAAATTATATTTTTTTAGTACAATTTGTTGGAATGAGTTTGAAATGACATACTCTTAAACGTGGTGATTCTTTGAATTTTTTTTGTTTCTTAAATCTATGACCTCATTTTTGCAAGGCCACTTTTGAACTACAGTCAATGCAATTTTGGCTTGGTCAATGACTTGACATACTTCTACATTTTTAATTCTAGAAAAATATGTACTCAAATATGACTAAATCCAACCGTTAGATAGGACAACAACTTGGTGAAGAATCTCCAAAAATTGGATGATTTTCATCCAAACATTGATGAGAACGTGAGAAGGGTTTGAATCTGTTAGTTGTTCACTTTTTGGACGCTCTGACGTTTAGGGGTTAAAATTCAAATATATTTTGTAATCTGATTACAAATAAGATATTGAAAATTTGTGGATGAAATTTGTTGTGATGGGTTGAAATCTAATACTCTAAATGTAGTGACTTTGAAGATTTTTGGGATGTTTAATTTGATGAGTTAATTTTATGAGTTGACTTTTTCAAGAGCACTTTTAGACTAAAATCTTCGAAATTTTTGGTGAAACACCGCAACATGAAATGAGGCATAAAAGTTTCACAAATCATCAACTTTCCAATCAAATCACATGTGCATGAAGCTAACTACCCATAGAAATTTCAGTAAAATTTCACACTACAAAAAGTGTATGAAGGATGAGAAAATGAATTTTGCTTATGTACATCATGTAAAATATGCATGGTTGGGCAGTTGGGGGTTAAATAATGTAGGTTTTTTGGTTTGGTGACTAACATTAACTCCTAAAGGTCACAAAGTGTCCCTGAAATTGAGAATTTGAGAAAAACTATCGTAAAGTATCGTTTGGAGGAATATTTTGGAATTGATATACCAATGAAAGTTGTAGATTTTGAATTTTAGATTCCATCCATATGGTTAGATTCACCAACGCTATCACCAATATTTTATTATAAATTTTGAAATCCAAAATTAAGAGTTCTTTCTAAATTTGATTACAAAAAAAATATTATAAATTTTTGAGTAAAAAATGTTGTAACGGATTTGAAATGAGATACCTTAACATGGTGATTTTTGAAATTTTTATTTTCCTTAAATCTATGGCCTCATTTTTGCATGGCCACTTTTGAACTAAAGTCAATGCAATTTTTGCTTGGTCAAAATTGCAAATACTTATACGTTTGTAATTTCAGAGAATTATGTACTCTAATAGCACCAAATCCAATTGTTGGATAGGACAACAGGATGAAAGCACGAAAAAGTGTACCACCTCTAACTATTATGACCATTCAACAATGTAGGGTTCAAAAATACATTATAAATTTGAATTTCATAAAAAATTAAATAACAATAAAATAAAACACCTATTGTTTTATAAAGTCTACCAAAAAAAATTGAGAAAATGATCTTCAATAAGTAGTTATAAAATTTTTATTGACGTAGAAGTGGCCAAAATTGAAAAAGTAGTTATGTACAATCAACAAAGTTGATATAAAACAAGCAAAATGTATATCAAAACATATTTTTTTCTACTTTCTTTTTGGACAAGGACCTCAATTCTATCATTATCTCAAAGGTCATAAAAATTATATTTATGTTGAGTGTATTTAAGGCCATCAATTTTTCAACCGAGATTGGATTTAGGCATTCATTTCCAAACACTACTTTTTGTAAACTTTTTTGAAGATTTTGTTCCGAAAATTTGGGTTCAAGTAACTATAAGAACTCTAGAGGGCTTCATGAAATTAAAACCAAAATACAGTATATTTTGATATAAATTAATGGCCTTTGACAAAAACAATTATGATTTTAGTATAGTAGACCAACTTTTTGGTACAGTTTTTCGTGCTTTCACCCAACAACCAGTGTTTTTCTTGTATTTATTTCCTTGAAGCCTAACTGGCAAAGTATAAAAAATTGGAAAAGAATATTCGGAATTTTTTTAACTTACAATAATATTTTGATAGAATTTCTTTATATTTTTGTAGTTTTCTTTGCAAAATCTAGCTATCTTCACAAAAAATATAGAGAAAATCTAGCAATTTTTTTTCTTAAAAGTCTCATTGGTTTCCTTAATGAAATAGAAATGCTATATTTTGTAGAGTAATTTGGCAAAATATGGACCAAGAAAAAAAAAAAAAAAAAAAAAAAAAAAAGAAGATGTTGACAACAACTTGATGTAGAATCTCTAAAAAATGTTTCATGGTGAAGAGGTTCATGGGGAACGAGATATGGATGAAAACAATCATTCATCAATTCCACAGGGGTCGGTTGAATCATTAAGGGTTAACCTTTAAACGTTCTCACCCTCTTCAGATTTGGCAATTTTCCAAAGATACATTATAAAATGCAACTAAGAGGGATATTTCAACTTGATGAATGAATAAAACTTGTACATTATGAATTTTGGATTCTATCCATACGGTTAGATTTGCGATTGCTATCACTAATGTTTGTGTATAAAAATTCAAACTTAAAATTTGAAACTCTTTTGTAATATGATATTGAAAAATCTAATAAGATATTGAAAATCTTACGAATAAGATATGAAAATCTTACGAATAAGATATTGAAAATCTTACGAATAAGATATGAAAATCTTACGAATAAGATATTGAAAATCTAATAATTCATTTTGTTGTAATGGATTGAAATGCAATACTCTAAGTGTAGTGATTTTTGGAGATTTTTTGGTTGCTTAATTTTTGTAGTTGACTTTTTCAAGAGCACTTTTAGACTTAAATCTTCAAAATTTTGTGTGGAACACTACAACATGAAATGAGGCATACAGTTTTCACAAATCATCCCCTTTCCAATCGGATCACACATGCACGAAGCTAACTTCCCATAAAAGTTTCAGTAAAAAATCCACATTGCAAGAAGTGCATGATGGATGAGAAAACAGATTTCAAATCTGTACATCATGCAAAATATGCAAGGTTGGGTAGTTAGTGGTTAATTGAGGTGTTTGCAAATAATGTAAATTGCTCTCAATAATGTAGCCTACACTGTGTAAAATAAATGGTGTAGTTGGCCATTATCGAGTTATTTGGTTTCCTAGCGAGTTTCTTGGTTATGGTTGATTACTATAATATCTATCTTTGAAAGAGGGAAGTAGTCATGTACCACTAGTCCTTTGTCCAGTGGACATCGTACCAAGGGTAGGTCAAACAAACACTTTATTCATGTCATCTTTAAGAGAGGACTAGAGTTCTTACTAATGTAGTCAACTATGGTAAAGTCAATGTGAACTTAGATTTTTATAAATATGGTTAGTGTCATTGTCACAATTACAATTTGCAAAGCCTTTGCTAAATCTCGTTTCTAGCTTGTTTATGATAATTCTTGAGGAAAAAAATATATTTTGAAATTTAAGAATTCTTTGCCTTTGAATTGCTTAATTAATTAAAAAAAAAGTGGTCTTTGGGCACCAAGGAATAATGTAAAAGTGTGGTGTTCAAGGCCACTATTGGCACTAGCTTGGTGCCAATAATGGCCTTGGGCACCATGCTCTGATACTATTGGTTGGTGCCCAAAGACCATCCCCTCTACTACTTAATGCCTTATATTTTAATTTTTTTAAATTTCATACTACATCCAAAAAAATTCCAAAAATTAGTGAAAATAATTCAACCCATCCAAAAACTGGAAGGAATAAAACTGGTGTAATTATTCCCATAGCGGTTGAGAATAATATTACATGTTCAAAAATTAGTTGCAAAAATGATCATGTGCTCATATATGGAGTTAAAGTTCATATATGTTTAATAGGTATGATCACATATAAAGTTAAATTGCTTTATTATTACAACAATGAAAAAGTTCTTGAAAACTTTTTTAACATTAAAGTTGTATTTTAGTTTAAAAAATAAACCTATTCTAGTTTGAACTCCATATAGATAGATAGAAACTCCTGTCCTCTTTCGAGGCCGGCATGAATAAAGTGTTTGTTTGTAATCTCAATGATCCGGGCAGAGGGCCATTGGGACAAAATCATTCTCCCCTCCCGGAAATGAACACTTTAGTAACAAGTGACACAATTTGAACTCCAACTTTATTTAGTTCAGGATAGAGACAATGCCCAACGACATAAACAACGGTGACATAGGATTAAAACCTAAGCCTGCAATTACAACCTTGTTGAGACCTCACAGATCTCAACTTTGAAAATCCATAAAACATTATTGAAGCATCGAAAAAATACGAAACAACTTGCATTGCAATTCTTTTCCATTTGTTAACAAACAACAATCTCAAATTTCAATTTCATACTATACCTTCACTCTCAAAGTGGGATCAGAACACTAGTAGAAAAGGTGGCATTGCTGAGGGAGAAGCCCAGGCAAGTAGTGCCCAATTCCACGCATGCATAGTGATTTTGCCTTGCCATCTCCATGGGGAGTGCCACCTTTTCTACTAGTGGAACAAGTGTTACTTTTACGTTCTGTTACTTTATGCCCTAAGGGTCGACTATCAAACATTCAAACTGCATATACTTGTAAAAAAATTAAAAATTAAAAACATATACTTGTATTATTGGTGAATAACTTCATTGATTGTACCCTACTGTACTCATTTAAAAAACCTAAGTTATATCATCCAAGAATACGAACCCTTGAGGCTTTCTAACATAAAATGAATAAAACTTCAGGTTCATGGTTATCTCACGCTCACCACTTATTATTTAATTACTTTCCGAGGATTTTATAGTATATCAGAGGCCCCACTATTATCTCAATTACAGATACTGGCATGAGTGAGTTTCATGCAAATGATGCAATGACACATCAGTGATCAGTAAGTATATAGTAATAATAGTAATAGTACTAGTGATAATAATAATAATAATAATAATAATAATAATAATAATAATAATAATAATAATAATAATAATAATAATAATTAGTAATAGTATTAAATAAAACTCATTTGAAGATTTACTTAATCCCTAAGTGCGTAGAGAGTTTGGACAATACCTAAATGTATTATAAAATGAGGCTTCTTTAACTTTTTTTGAGCTTCAACTCTAAAGAGCATATGTAAGGCATTCTTATTACAAGACATTCGTACAGTTGAATTTGAAATAAATGCATTTATATTTTTCAAATGAATTTACGCGGAAAGAGTTTGAAAATTTACTAAAATTACAAATTTAATACTCTCATCTTGTAATTCATTATAATTGGTTGAAATCATTATGCTTCAATAGTGTTGAAGTTGTTTGTTTGAAATTTATTCTGGTTCAATAGGGGTGTCTTGAGATCTCGTTGTAAGCAATCAAAAATAGTTTTATAGGTTGAAATATTGCACATTATGCAAAAGATGATTCAATCTTTTATACAATGCAGGACGCTTTGTCTCACTCGACCGTTCCGCGCTGGAATCCGGCGAGGAGACAAAGCGACCTGTCATCATCCCTCCGAGCTCCGCTAGGGTTTCTGGGTGTTGTTGACGGCCGCCGTCTCTTCGTTCGTGGTGTTTGCGTTCTGTGAGGAGTGCGAGCGTCCAGAGCTCGAAAGGTACACGAATCTTGCTCCGTCGCTGATCACACGGCCGTTCTCCGGCCACTGCAAGGCCGGGACCGCTTCGCATCGAACTTTGCATTCATTTTCAAATCTTGAGCTATGACGCAAGGGAATTGGCGAGAATTTACACAGGTTGATTTCCTTTCTTTCCTTGTTTCCTTCTGAAGCTGCGGTGCACTAGGCAGTGCGAGGCTTAGGGTTTGTTCATTGAGCCAAAGACCTACTTGTGGTAGTTCTTTCACCGCAGGTTCGAGATATGATTTCTGTGGCCATTTTTGAGGTCGACTCTCCAATTGTGTGCCATTGAGCTCTCAGGTTTGAAATTTGAGTGATTTCGGATTCGTACTTGGTTTTATTTTGCGCATACTCTCACTACTAGAGAAATGGGGTTCCTAACCCGCACAAAATCAACAGAAATTCTGTTAGTTCTGTGCGGGTTAGGAACAGTTGATTCCGGAAAATCAACAGGAACTTGTTGGTTCCAAGAGAAACTTGTTGGTTCTGTGCAGATGACTAAATGTTTGCTACGTTAAACCTATTCTCTGTTGGTTCCAACAGATGTGTGTTGGTTTTGTCTTGGTTTTTACGCACTCTCTAGTAGTGTCTGAATCACGCCGTTTTTGTTCCTATCCACATAGAAGGAAAACTACTTGAGATGCGGCCATAGCAAACTCAAGTTGTTATTTCTCGGGAACATGAAACCCTAACTCCATGGTTTGTTTGTTTGGCGCCCTGCTAAGTTACTTCCCAGACTACTTTCCTCTCAAAATGTGAGAGTTTCTGAATCGGGCCATTTGTACTCCTGTTTCGCTTTGATTGCTACTAGAGTGGAGGGATTTTGACGCCTGGGTAGTATGAATCACCACTCTAGATTATAGATTAGAGCTTCTTTTCATTTTGAGTGCAAATAACCATATTAGAGGTTCCTTTTCATGGAACTGAAGACCATGGATTAAAGCTTTCTTTGTGTTTTCAGTTGGGTGCAAATCAGTACTTGCTTTTTCAAGTTCATATGTCGTAGTACTTTTTAAGGAAGATCTTTGGGAGAATGCACTGGTGCAAATAAAGAGGATTTCAAGAGTACAATAACCATACTAGAGCTTCCTTCTCACGGAGCTCAAGGCCATGGATTATAGAATTCAGACAGGGCCAAATTTTATATCACCAGAATCAGTCGGCCACTGTGTGGCGGGGACCGCTAGCATCGCCATAAACTCTAAACCCTAAACCCTGCAATGCAAAACATGTTAGTCCACACGAATCAATGTTGTTGTTTCGGCATCTTTTTTTGTTTCTCGCACGCCACAAAGGTCGGTGACTGACATTCTGTATGTCGCGATCATTGCTAAATGCCAGTTCTAGGGGGAAATTCAAAACCTTGATTAACCCTGACAATGAGGATAGGCCAGACTTGATTTTGTTATCTTTTTTCTCATTCAAGCAACAAAAACATTTCTTGATTTTGAAGCAGTAGTTTGCGAATCTTGAATCAGTAACAATCTGCTCACAAAACATCTTAGCCGTTATGTTTTTCAAGATTCAGTAATATTGGAGTGGGTGGTCACACTCTTCTACTTCCAAGCATTAGATGTTGCGTTTGGTTGTATTCTTGCTGATATCATTGTAAGCTGGGAGTTGTATATTCAAAAACTGATTTCTTAGGGTATGATTCTTTGGAATTTGATTGTGCAGTTTCAGAAGGAGGATTTAAAGGTGGGTGAAAAACTTGATCCAGATTCGGAATGGGTTCAGTGCCAAAAGTGTGAAAGATGGCGGGAGCTGCCCAAAGGCTGCTATGCTGATACAATGGTTAGTGCCTGGTGAGTGACTACCTTACTACATATATTTATTAAAATTTTGTTTTCTGAGTTAAGTTTGCAAGCTACAGATAGAAAGTGCATTTTGGAAGCTAGCCCTGAAATTTAGGGTGTGTTTTTTTGTATTCTATTGGCACATTTTGTTGCCTTCTTTGTAAATGATCATTTCAACTCCTATAGATACGGAAGCGGTCACGTTTGGCCATTTTGATAGGCTCTGTCATGTGCTATTGATCATGTCATACATTTTTAACGCACCAGAGAATGCATTGTTTGGATATTATGTGTGAAAGTTATAAGCATACAAAGTTTTTTTTTGGTAAACTGCTTCTGCAGTTCAGTTCGCCACAAGTCCTGTTTGTCAGTCTGAGCAAGAGCAGCCAAATTTCGAGGTGCTATTTGTTTTCTCTTAATTTTTGTGGGTGCATTTCAGGGTTTAGGGTTTCTGTTGCGTATTTGTGAGTTTCTCACAGCCACGAGGAGACTAAAACTAGTTGGCGTTGTTGAGAACGTGTGAAGATTGACTTGAAGATTACGGTTTTGGAGTGGAGTTTGTTTGGAGCAAGACAACGATTTCTTTTAGAGTATTACTTTCAAAAGGTTAGTGAAGATTGATGAAAGCGGGTTTGAAATAGTTAGTGAATGATACTTGAGGTACTTTGAAATTAGTTGCATGATAGTTGAGTGACTTTGAGCTTCCGGAACGTCAATACAATTGAATTTCAAAAAATAGGAAAAGATTAAATCCATGCTAGGGATTGTGGAGATCATAGCGGCACGGGTCGCACTCATTCTAATCTGAAGACTGCGTGAATAGCACAATATTGAGCTGAGTTATTGATAAGATCTCTAGAGAAAGTTGGCACAAGTGATTAGAAATTACTACTCCAAATTAGGTTGTCAATGGGGTTCTCAGTTGCGGTTGGTCAAGGTTAGCGCGGCGACCAGTATTGTATGTAAAGTGACAATGGTCAATATTGGCGACTAAGCGTTCGATGGGATCCTGTGCAAGCAAAATATGGTTAAAAGGCATGCCAAGGAAAGCTGAAATTGGGAGTAAATGATGGTGGGGTTGGACAGACAGCACATTTTCCAGCCCGGGCTGTTGAGAGAATCAGACTACAGAGCCGGTGGCACGTCCTCCAAGCTTGTGGTCTGAAATCAGTAGAATCAGAGAGACTTTCCATCCCGTTCCTTGGTCTTCCAGTTTTCAGATTTCACTGTTCCTGTATACTTCTTGCACTCAATTACCTGGAGTGTGGAGTTGGAGCGATCGCTTATGATCGATTCAGCAGGTCGCTTCAACTCACATGGAGTTCAATTACCTTCAGGTTCTGCACTTTTCCGTGTAGCGTGTGCATTTACTTTGTTTCTGTATTTTCTAGAGGAGATTTATACTTTTGGAAAGAGTGTAGCATAGAGTACTATTCTGATTATTTCCATTACTGTGAGCCACAGAATTAGTGCGAGGCTTTACACCAATCCTCACACTAATTTCAGTACATACATCTCCAATGTACATTACTGTAAGAATTCTCAAATTTTCTTAATTACTATGACTCACACTTTTGTTCTAATGCCACAATTACTATGAGAATATTGAATTACTGTGAGAATATTGAATTACTATGAGTAATGGCCATAACCGGTGTACTGGACAGATGCTTCTGGAAACTAGATCATTGATCTCAATACATTACCCAATCGAAGGGGCAGGCTCAAACTATGATGTGAAATTCGAGTACCCTAAATACCGAAACGCATTGGTTACGATACTCTTAGGCATCGTGCCCAGACTGAGTGCCTATCAATCGTAGCAATACATCCAGTTAGTTGTAGCCACTTTTGCAATCATTTTTCACACATAGTATCTCGGGTAGCTAATGCAGCTGCTCTCATTTTAAACGTGGCTTTTCTGTTCCTGTATCATGGAGCTTACACAGTATGTTGATCCTTTGAGGGGAAATGTTGTTGTATCACGACACTAACATTTTCTTTCAGAATGAAGGAATCGGTTTTTCATCAAACCATGATGAGAATACCACATTGTAATATAGAGATGACAATCACCATTGTAAAAAAAGATAAATAAATAAAATAGAGGCAATGTTTCAGGCCTTCAATGTATTTTTTTTATTTTTTTCTGAATAAATAATATTCATATATATTATTTATTTCTTGAATCAACATATTTGAAGTCCGTAAAGGTTCTTATCATTAAACTAATGTCAATGTGTTCAACGGCACAGGTCCCACTAGTGTTATACATTATGCACTTTTGGCTAATCATTTCAAAATTCATAAGATAATGAGTATTTTTGTAATTTTCATATAATTGAAACAATAATCTCTTTTAAAATCAAATTTAAAAAATATTTCGATACTATTATTTAATCCGACCGTATCGATGTCATGAAAAAGTCATCATCTACAACTTTCATTTGTATTTCACCTTCAAAGAATGGATTTAGTGCGCATTCAAAAGCTCAAAACTTTGAAATTTTATTTGTTGAAATGAAAGTTCACATGGAATGAAAGGACCTAGTGAATTCAATTTTGATTTTTTTCCTAATCGAATTTCACTTAAGTGAAGATAACCTGAAAAAATCATGTAAAAAAAATTGGATGAAAAATGCTATAGTGATTCTGTACACTGTTCAATAAATGAATGCTCAGGCAGTTAGGGGTTAATTATGAAGTCATGAATCTTTCGTTAAAACCAGATGAGTCTACACAGGAAGTCCCATGTGGTTCCCAAATTTTACAGAATTCCCATTTCCCCACATAACAATTAGGGTTATAGGGTAATGCTTGACTATGAGGGTATTTATTTATTTTTTGTCACAAATGAAAATATATTTCAATGCGAAACTATGAGGGCATTTACTGTTACACTAAATGATGTATTTGGTTTTCCGGGCGGGAGACTATTTTAAAACCCGGACACTATTTAATTTTAGGGAGAGATAATGTCCTTGTAAGAAAAAAATGAATGCAGTCTTCCAATGACACATGGCAAATTTATAATAAAATATGCCATGCCACCTCATATCACTCTCATTACTTGGAAAGAACATGGCACTCTCAATGAAAGTGAGGATGACAAGTGGCAAACTCCTATGTAGTATCAAGGGACACTATTTCTCCTCACCTTTGAAGGAATTGTGGTAAAAGACATCAATTATCTTCGGACACTAAATACGCCATTTAGTGTAGTGAAAAAAAAATGCCGACAAGGAGTGCAAAGCCTAACTAGGAATTATTTTTTTCCCCCACGAAATGCCCGATAAAGAGAGTATTACTTAGCATAAACTATACCAGGAAATTAGGTAAAGTTTGATTTCATTCATCACTTGCATAAACCATAGCCAGGAAATTAGGTAAAGTTTCATTTCATTCATCACTTGTGATGACAAAAGCATAATACCTGATTATGTGGGAATTCCCTTATAATCATCTTTGAAACCCTACTTATAGAAAATAACTATTCTTAGAATTGAATGCACGGAAATTTTCCGATGGTGGTTTACGAGCAGTTTACGGTAGCAAATTTATTTATTGATTTTAGTCTCAAGTCGTCAACATTCCCTGCAAAAAAGAATCTACGATTTTTTGGCAAGGATATCAAAGCAACTTCTTGCACTGAGAATGTTTTGCACTCCACGTCAAAAAACTCATTCCAAGCTCTGCTTCGCCCAGGATGTGTTGCAAGTTGCCATGTTATGGCAAATTTTGGTGTGCTTTTTGCTGCTTTGTTTTACGAGGTAGAGATTGATTTCCATGTACCAGATGTGCACACTGGCTTGTTTGGTATGATACTATTCACGCTCAAATGACTCAATGCAATAGAGTTAACCCCTAAAAAGTCCGAGGGGTATTGGACAAAACATAGATGCGTTATAATGGGGGGGGCCGCACAAGGAATCCAGTTCAGTTGAGTTGAACTTAGCCAGTTGAGATTTTCAACTATCAGTTGAAAGTTTTCAACTGAACTGGAGGCCGCACAGGCAATTTAGTTTAATCAATCCAGTTGAAATTTTCAACCCAAGTTTGAGTGTTTTTCAACTGTAGGCCGCACAGGAAATCCAGTTGAAAATAAAGCGATTGATGAGAATTCATAATCCATCAATGCACCTTTAAACTTTTTATTCATGAATTATTTATTTATAAATTTTTTGAAAGTCAAATGAATAAAAATGTATTGTTATAATTTGGCATATAGTTCATTATTTTAGTATGTTTTAAAAAAAATTAGATTGATTTTCATAAATTATAATATTTTGATACAAATTAATGTATTTTGTTATAAATTGGATTATTTTAAAGAATTAGATTATTTTTTCATAAATTATATTATCAAATAACTAATTGGATTATTCTTACACAAATTGGATTGTTGAAACATAGATTATATTATTTTGTATAAATTGGATAATTTTTACACAAATTGTATTATAAATAAATATATATAATTTCAAATACCATTAAATGCACACACATATATATAAATATGTAATTTTAAATACACATCATGTATATGTAGTTTTAAATATATATAAATATATACTTAAAATAATTAATAATAATCTAAATACTTAAATACTTAAATAATTGAAAATTTTAATAATAGCCAGCAGTCAATTATTTTGAAGATAGCCAGCAGATAACCATATAGTTCAATTATTTTGAAATATATATACAACTGAACCTTACTCAACATTTATTACTTCACCTTATATGAACCATACTGAAAATAATACATTTTCAGTATATACTAAATAATATATTTTCAGTGTATACTAAATAATATTTTCAGTATGTATTTTTTTAGTATTATAATAATTAATTTTTTATGTATATTCCTGTACCTTCAAAATAGCCAGCAGTCAATTTAAAAAAAACTGGATTACACCCCCCCATCCTCCCAAATTATTTATAAATTATATTATGGAAAATAAGAGGAGGATTTTCCTTAAGCGTGGAGCGAAATCATCCAAAAACTTCACTCAACGGTGGGGGGGAGCACCGTTGAGTTTCATAGTGTTAATTTCAACCGTAGTGTGGGGGACCACGGTAGAGAAATTTTCTCACGTGGGGGGACCACGGTGGAGAAATTTTCTCACGTGGGGGGGACCACGGTTGAGAATTTTTCTCCCAGTTCAACTGGGCCTCCCTGTGCGGCCTCCGGTTGAAATCAATCTCAACCGGAAAGAGCCCAATTTTCAACTGAATGGCCCTGTGCGGCCCCCCCCCAATATGTGCCTTCCATATGTTTGATGAAGTTTAGTTCAATAGACAAAATATAAGGCATTATCTCTACAAATTATCCGTACGGTAAAACTTCCAAAAATAACTTTAGATACATTTTTAAAGAATTTAAAAGTATTAACCTTTGAAAATTTGCATATATTATAATTTTCATTTTTAGAGCATAAAATTTAGTATGATTGGTTGAAGTTGGTTTATCTATTGTAAACTTCAAAAAAGAAAAAGAAATAATGGAGGGAACATCATTACTGTCCCCAAATAGCAAATTTTATAACACTAAGACAATGTTGAGGTGATTCACTTTGAAATTTTCTCCCGGGTGGAGTTTAACTTGGATTGACATAATTCAAATTGCGTTGGAAAGTAAACTTGATGTGGTATTGTAATTTTATTATTATTATTATTTTTAAATTAAATTTTTGTTCCAAGCAACCTGCTATATTTGGGCAGCGACCAGAAAATGGTAGTTTGAGCATTTAGGGGTTAACCGAAAAGAGTGTCTCAAAGTGGAAACTCACCTCATACTCACCTTAAACTTGTTTTGAGTTCAAAAAGATTGCAAAACTAGTCTATAGTGAGTTGAAGAATAATTTAAAGCAAGGCCTTGCGTCACTATGGGGCATGGAACTCATGACCTCTCCAATGCTAGAAGAGAGTTCCCACAAGTTCCCCTAAGCCTAAGGGACTATGAACAACGCTTGTCAGAAATTGATTATATTTACATGCAAACACACTATACAAGTTAGAAAACTTCTCTTCTATTTTCGGATAACTCTAATTATATCATTCTTAAATCTTTTCACCAGTGTAGGCACTAGTAGAGTTGTTGGTCGCGTAGACCAAAGAAGTGTGCCTAAAAAGACCCACAATTGGTCTAGTTTGTCATATAGGGTGACTGAGGTTTTCTTGTAGGTCTTCTGTGATTTATATACTTAAAATTTCTACTAGTTAACCCTTTAAGGCCCGCACATCCAAATAGTGGATGTTTGTTGGTCAAAGCCAATTTTGACCTTGAAGATGAAGTTTTTTGCTATTTCTTTCTCTTGAGAAAATGAAGTTTATCAAGTCTAGTTTTCACTTCACTTTTCGGATCTTCAAAATTTCAAGTATTGAATATTTTATTTCTGTTGCAAGCTATGTAGCTCAAGGTCTGAATTACACTGCATAGGATGTTCACCTTTTGAATTTAAAAATTTTAATTAAAGAAATCTACAGAAAATTTATCATGTGATTCTCCGTTGTCATTTGCACATGTTCTAGAAATTTTATATTTTTGGAAGATTTTTTGTAATTAATATGAATTTCTTGAAGTATTTGACCTAAAAATTTGTAAAAAGTTGATTTTGTATAAAAAAAAATCGGAATTTTTAGGACTAACATGAAACATACAATTTCATGCATGAAAAATATTTTAAAATATATGTTAACAAATCTTGAAAACTAAATTGTGTATAAAAGTGTAGTTTGATTGTTCTACAAAGGAATGGGACGTTAAAGGGTTAATGATGATTGCAAAACTCTCATCATGGAAGAATTTGTTTTATCATGGTGTTTCAGCAACAATTTATGTATATATTTTCAATGCAATTACCATGGGCCACTAACATTGGAATTTACATCATGTTTAGTATTTTGTTTTATTTTTTTACTAATAACAATATGTTAGCAGGAGAATGACTGCATGACAATACCTTAGCAAGACAATGACTGCAAGACAAGGGTTATAGGGGATGAACATAGTTAGGACGAAGGTTAGAGTTAGTTGATGGCTACTAGGGTTAGGTGCTAGCTGCTTCAAGAGGGTTGTTTGGGGTTTTCAATTTTCATTCTCTTTGGCATTTTATTGTTTTTGTTTTGTATTAAGAAAGAGGATCCTAGAATGATATGTTTTCGACTTGAAACAAAGAGATTTCTTTGTAGAGGAGCTCCTTTTTACAAAAACAAGAATTTGTAGGAGTTCATTTCATTTTAAATGAGTTAAAATTCAATCTTTTAATTCAATCTTAAAATGGTAATATACTTTTTATAGTTATCTTGGCTTACAAAAACTGCACTCAAAAGTATAGTGATTTCTTACTTTTTGCCACTTAGTCTATTTTTACTATTGTCCTATGCTTTGCGAACAAATAATAGGGTCCACATAATCTTTGAAAGTATTTTTTATAAATAAATTACATTAATATAGGATGATCAAAATTGATCAAAAGAATAAAAATGCGAATATACTTGAAATATTAGTAATTATAGTAAGAACTACTTTTATTTTTTAGGGTACTTCTAAATACCCTATCATCTCAAGTGGTATCTTAAAAATTATATAGAACGACTTCCTTGAGCCCCTTCAGTGAGATCCAACTGAAACAATATGTATTAATTTTTTAATTTTTTTTCTTTTAACGTTGTTGGAAAATTTGATGTGCTTGGAAAAGTTTGGAAATCAAACTTAGATTATTTATGGTTGATAGACATACAAGGTTCATAAATGAAAATTGAAAAAAAAGATCAAAAACAAAATATGCAGAATCAAATAAAATGTAATTTATATGAATTCTGAAAGTAAAAAGATAGTCAACAAGGGTTTCGTTAAAAGTGCAATTCAATATGTAAAAGTGCTCATGAACATTTTTTTGGAAATTTATAAATTTCATTGAAAATATGATCATTTTATAATTATCCTAGTAAGAAAAATATCATCATGAGGGGTGTGGCATGTGCCTCACCCCTTAAGATTTATCAAAATATATTTGAAAAGACTCTAGCCAAAGTACAATATTATTGCTTATACATACCAAATTTTGTGATTAAAATATTCAAAAATAATCCCAAAAAATAGTGCATATTTCAATAGGCACTTTTAACGAAACCCTTGTTAGTCATACTTAACTTGTTACATTCAGGTACATGGATTATTACCATTATTGTGAGACACACCAACTATTTACTCAAGGCTATACCTTTTTCTGGAAGGCAAATATTTGACCAATGTCGAAGATATTGGTACTACTGATAAACATATTTTGTAAAAATGTTCACCTTGCGTAAAAAGATGTGGCCATTTTAAAACAATTAGTATGTTTCAAAGTAATGACAATAATCATTGTAGTGATTTTTCTTTTTTCACAAAGAGCATCATGAAATTCCATCTTAGAAACCCTTGAGTGAAACACAAGTGGTTGGTTTTAACTCCTAAAGGACCAAGGATTCATGGTTTTGAAATGACAAATTCAATTAATCATATTGTGAAAAATATAATTTAGATGAGACTGAATTTTGTATCACTGGAATCAACGAACAATGCATATGCTGGTCAAAAAACAAACAAATTTGAACAAAAGAAAGTCCACATAAAACCTACTCGAAACTGCTAAAAAAACATGAGACTCAATTTGGGCTTCTTGGTCCTTTAGGGATTAAGTCCTAACGGTGACGATTGTTGAGAGCACCTACATACACAGGGTTACTATGGTACCAAAATTGCACCCAAAAATGTCATGCACTCTGGTGACCACTTTCTAGTCTCACTTTGAGGGACCTCAAGGGTTATTCACTAGAAGCTGAAATTGACAGTCCAGTCCAGGTTCACAAGCTTTTTATGATACAAAGAGATTTAAGCACGAAATACAAAACTATGATGTGGAGGTGACTAGGATATGACTAGGGCAGGGTGGGCACTTTTGTGTCAAATAATGATTTTTTTTTTTTGAAAAATATGATTCAGAAAATCGAATATATAAATAAATAAATATAAATATATCACCAAAAAATTGACATTATTTTTAGAAATAGTTTCCGTCAACCCACCTACGGTACACACTTTTTTTTAAACATGACTACACACTTTAGTTACACCAATTATTGCCATCACAGTAATTCAGAAGTCTCACAATAAGGTTGATTGTCCTATTACCAACCAGGTACCCAAAATCAACCACCCTAGATTCTTGCCTAATTTCTAGATTTTCAAAGGGAAGATGTACCTCATTTGTACATTAGAGCATGTGATCGGTTTTAGGTAAACCTATGACTTTCACTTTGAAAATTTGTACTTATTCAAATACTTATTCTTATAAGTTGCAATTTTTTGCAATCCTCATGAAATCCTATTTCGAACGCGGTCATAATTTTTTTCCAGATTTACCACTGCCAAATATAGGTCAGATTGCTTAAGTGGTTGGTAATAGGACAATCAACCTTAGTTGTGGTACTAGAACAAAAGTGTGAGTCACAGTAATTGAAAATTAACGAGGATTGTATGTAAAGTCTCACACTAATTGAGGATTGGTGGGAAATCTCACACCAACTCTGTGACCCACAGTAATGGTAATAATCGGTGTAGTGGACACCCAGCCAGGTTAACCTGGAATTGGCTGTTACCATGCCCGTCCTGGATTGCAGAGATTTGCAGCTTTTGACCATTTGGTGCATGAACTTTCATTCCTACACTTGAATATGTCAAAGGAGTCCTCAGTCAACTGAATTGAAATCTGCACTAAGTTACTACTGTAGAAATGATCAATTATGCAACAGATAGAGACTTCTATTTGTGCCAAAAATAACATTAACCCTTTAACGTCCCGATTCAACACTGTTTTCAAAGATTTGTTATAAAATGGTTGATGAAAAACGGAAATGGAGTTGATGTACAAAACAAAGTTGTAAATGTCAATGTGTAGATAACATCTGTATGGTTGGATTCATCATTTTTATTATTAATATTTTTAAAGTAATTTTGCAAGGTTTTCTCTTGAAATTCAATTAAAAATCCAAAATTAACACAAAAAAATTTAAAAATATTGTAATGAAATTAGAATGACATGCACTTCGAGATGGTATGGTTTCCATTATTTGATTCTACTTACTATGGAAAATCATATTTAAGGTCTTTCTTTTTGAACTAAGATTGAAACTTGACATTAATCACTTTTGTAATTTTTCAAAAATTATCTTATTTGGAAGATCCATACCGTACAAATGGTATTCAACTAGCACAAGAATGAAAAAAAATAAAAATGGATGAAAAACATCCGGTACCTACAGAAATCGAGCTGCTGAAATTCATCCGGCATCCAGATTCTGGACGCCGGCGCGCTAAAGGGTTAAAATGCCATAGAGATGATGGGCTTTTACATGCCAGCAGATTCAGACTCTCAGATTCAGATCCACAGATTCAGATTCACACATCCACAGTACTGACATTAATCATACTAAGGTACGTCATCATCCTTGACAAAATTAATAACTCATCAATTGATTTTTTTATTTTTTGGGGGGGCGGGGATGGGGTGGCAAATAACTGCAAGTATTAACCCGATTCAACACTGTTTTCAAAGATTCGTTATAAAATGTTTGATGAAAAAAAAAAATGGAGTTGTTGTACAAAGTGAAGTTGTAAAGGTTAACGTGAACATCACATCTATACAGGTGGATTCATCATACTTTTTATTAATATTTTTAAAATTAATTTTGTTAGGTTTTCTCTTGAAATTCAATTTAAAATCTTAAATTAATACAAAAAAATTTAAAAATATTGTAATGAAATTGGAATAACATGCACTACAAGATCCATTATTTGATTCTACTAAATTTGAAAAATCTTGTTTAAGGTCTTACTTTTTGAACTAAGAATGAAACTTGACATAAACCAATTGTGTTGTTTTTCAAAAAATTGCAGTATCTTTTTTTGAAGATCCATACTGTACAAATGATAGTCAACTAGGATAAGAACCAAGAGAATTTTGGATGAATGAAAAACTGTACAAGATGTAGTATTGAGAAAGGTTGCAATCTGTTCATTGTCCATTATATAAACGCATGCGTGTTAAAGAGTTAACTAATGTTTTTTAAATTTTTTTCGGATGGAATTTGGTTGAGTTTTGCAAAAATAAGAAGCAATTATAGAGTTATCCGTAAAGTCTAGCAAAACCTTACTTGATGAGGAAAGAGAAGGCAAAACTAGTTTTCGAGCTTCAAGGACAACAAAAACGAGTTTTGCCTCCTTTCTAGTCCAATGTGGTTGCACTGCGACAATAATAGAGGGAAGCCCAAGAATTGCACTAAGAACGTGGGAAGCAATTGGGAATAAAAAGGGAACATGATCAGGGGCTTTGGGGAACAAAATGGTAATTGTGGAGAACTATTTGGAAACATAAAGGAACTTCGAAATATTAGGGAACATGATGGAAACCTTTGGGGAACATATGGGAATTGTGGAGAACAATTTGGGAACATGATGAAAAATTTGGATGAAAAGAATGGATGTAAAATTTGAATGATTTGTGACATGGTATTGTGATGGATACCAAGCAAGGTAGTGACATGATATTGTGACACTCTGTACTTAATATAATATAATAGATATACACATATATAAAAGTTGGAGTCCCACAAGGTAGGGATGTGTCAAAAGAGGTACTACATAACATTCAATAGCCTTTGTGACTGTTGCCTTCCCCCAACAGAATGATGTGGAATATCCCACATCATTTCATTCCCCCAATGAAATGATGTGGGATATTCCACATCACATCAGTAGCTATAGGGGCAGGTGGCATTAAGCAAGAACAATCAATCATGGTGAATAGTAATCAAAAGCACTCACTCAATCACAATTCAACAATGCTTTGTAATTGTTTATTTGATTGAATAGTCCATTCAATTACAAATCACCGGTCACTCCATATATAAAGGCGGATAAAAGGCACCTCTTGGAAGGCTACTGAATGTTATGTAAGTTTCCACTGAGCATAGTGTAATGACATGGAATTCTTGCACCTGGAGGACGCAAACTCTTCCATTGCATGGCAGCTTGCTGTTCCTCACCACACTTGTGGAAACATCTTCAGGATGGGTGGCACGTGAGTTAGTGCCATGGCTGCGTGAATAGTATCATGTATTATTTTGCATGATGTAAGTGAGCAGCTTTAATTGACTTTGCGTCACTGAGAATCAAACGTGTGTAGACTTATGTATCTTGAACAACCTGTTGCTTTGGGTGGTATACACTGACTGCCAAAATAGAGTTTGAGTTTGTAAAATTTGTATGCAAAGAGCTCTATCATGAGTATGAGAAAATGAAAGATAAAAGCGCACTTGGAACACAAAAGTTGTAGTATGCCAGGTATTGAATTTGTAGCATTTGCATTCAAAAAGCCATATTATGAGTATGAGTGAATGAAAAATAAAAGTGAACTTCAAACACAAAAGTTGTTTTTGTGTCAGGTACTTCCCAAATTGTACCTAAATTGAAGTTCAGTTTGTTGCGTTTTCATTAAAAGAGCCATATCATGAGTATAAGTGAATGAAAGATTAAAGATCACCTCAAACACAAAAAAATGTAGTATGTCATATACTACCAAGATGGAGTTTGAGTTTGTAACATTTGCATTCAAAGAGCCATATCATGAGTGTAAGTGTATGAAAGATAAAAGTGCACTTGAAACAAAAAAAAGTTGTAGTATGTCAGATATTCTACGATCATAAAAGAATTAGAAAATAACTCACATTTACGGTTAGGTGATAAATCAAAAGTCAAATTCAACGATTTCCAAACTCAGTTTTCAATGTTTCATTCAAAGAGTATAACAATTGAATGCTACAACATGATCCCAATACCTTGTTATACAACATTTTCATTATCATTTTAATTTCTACATGATTCAAAAATATTAACATTGTAACAAAATGCCTGTTTATGATACTACACCAGAATCACCATATACTGTGGGTGCGTGAATGGAGTGGATACATTCCTCCATTTAACAAATCTTCATCCAATTTGAACATTTTTCATCCAATTTGAATGAATTTTACCACAGTATTTGAAAAATAATTATTAATATAGCCTCTCGTATATACTGTGGGCCACAGTAGATGGTGATTTCGGTGTACTGTAAATGATGTTTGAAGATTCATGAGATTCTTCATGAAATCCTCCACAACAATTGCAAGGAAAAACAGTTCCAATTTCAAATAGTCAGTTCACTCCAATAACTCTCATAATGAAACAGAGACATTTATGATTTATACAGATGTTCACTATACATGTACTGTACAGAAGAATTAGTAGAAATAAATTACAGAAAGTCTAAGATCATTGCAAACACCAAGTGTATAATTTCTGTATAGAAGAAGAGATACCGATCAATACACTACTAGAAAATCCAACTAATCTCTTGACTAGGTCACGTTGACTGGGACACTTTTCTGTTGATTTGGTCAATTTTTTGTTCAAATCAACATAAAAGTGTCCCGGTCAACGCGACCGAAATCAACAAATTAGTTGAATTTTCTAGTAGTGATAACGAGCAAGAAGCAAAAAATCATCATCCTCAAGGACTTGGATGGGTTTGTCACCGATGAAGTGCTCCCGGCCAATGGTTTGCACAATTTGCACAAACAAACGCCGCTTCTCCACATCCAGGGGAACGTAAGGCAACTGGAAGATGGGTCGAATGACGCCCAATTGCGCCAACGCAGTATTGACACCAATGGGGTTGGGTTCAATGAACAGCCACTTCATCAACGGCAAAAGCTTCGCATTCCGCTCTTGGTCCTCCTCATGCATGATTGACCTCATTAGGGGTGGTTCTAGATTGCTGCTCACTGAAATCACTCCTTGTCCTCCAAAACTCCACCTGCAGCCAGATTCACAAAGATCTAAAACCACGAGGAACCTAATCCCGTCTCCTATACTGATCCCTCACAGGGAGATAAATACAAGATTCCCATATGGGAAACGCACACAAATTTCCCATAATTGTAACTTTCCCAGATAAAAAATACACTACAATCATCCCAATCATCCCAGGAAAGTTACAATTGTGGAAATCCCATGAGGGAATGTCTTTATCTCTCCATGTGCCTATTACCAGCAGCAACTCATTCACTTGGTTGGCCTCCAATTAGAGTAAGTTGGGAGTAAGCATGACTTGGGAGTAAGCATGACTTGGCTAAATCAACATGTCATTGTCCCTTCAACAACGATCTACAACCTCCCATTTTGAATGATTGCAAAAGAAATCATTGATAAAACAATTTGATTTCAAAAGAGTTTTGGTTCTTGCAGTATCCAAAATGATACTCCCAGAAATGATTGTCCTAGTTTTTGGCATTTTTTATTCGTAGTTTTTGTGCTATGTTTTATACTTCAAACATAAGCTATGTCCACTTCAAACTGGACGGACAATAAGAGTGACACAAAAACTACACACTGCTATTAAAAATAGACCATTTTTTGAGTATTGAGACAGTTTTATATGGAAAAAATTGTTAAGTTTGAAAATGCCAAAACTTAGGACAGTTATTTCCGGACAGAGGGAGTAGCTCTATATTGATCTTCCAATTGGGTAAAATGCTTAAAGTGACAGAAAGAGTCTCCTCTACAGTACCCAACTGCACGCAGAAAAGTGCATTTCTGTCAATTTCTCATGGCTCATTCACATTGACCAACGTTGCTGCACGCACAGTTGTGTCAAATAACTTTGAGGAAATATGTTTTTAACAAAAAAAAATTATAAAATATGTTGCAGAGAAAAATTACTTTGTCGCATAACAGAATGCAACAACACAATGCAGAAAAGGAGCATGGCTCTACTTGCGACACTATAATGCAATTGCACAGTGCTTGAACAATAGTTGTAGCAAGAAAGGACAAGGCTTTGAATACTTTTTTATTTTTTGGTTTTACCTTCCTCCACTTCGGGAACATAGACGCAAGTGCAGCAAGGGGCTGGTGTGAATGGGCCATCATTAGCACTTAGCAGTAGCATGTTTTCTTTACAAATGAAACTGTAGCCACTCCTCCTTGTGGTTGGAAAGCTAGTGTTTGTTAAGTATGCAATTAGCTACATCCTGTGGTGCCATGGCTCTCTAAAATGGCTCAACTCTATCACCATTTCCAATACACTGTAGCACCACACCACCAGTGTGCTACCTTAACCCCTAAGCATCCACTGTGTATTTTTTGTAGTGTAGGAAAATTGGGCCCCTGTCGCAAATCATCTGTTCGTATGAAAACGACTTCAGTTTGACACGATTGAGCTTTAAAATGATGTATTGCAATCAGAAAACCAAAGAGGTAAAATGAGAAAATGCCACTGTTGCAAAGTTCAGTGATGCAGATTGCCATATTGGGCGTTTTAGACGCTTAGGGGTTAACCCTTAAACGACAATTTGGGTCCTGGGTGGGCAGCCCGGAAAGAATCTAATTTTTTTTTTTTTTTTTTATTTTTTTTTTTATTTTTTTATTTTTTATTTTATTTTTATTTTTTCAAAAACGGCTCTGCAGTGCACTGCGGCATGCACTGTAGCACTGTAGCACTGCTGAACTTCAGCTGCCCCAACCTCAAAACTTGTTCAATTTGATAACTTTGATTGCTTACCAACGATTCCACAATCTCTCAAATGAGGCGAAAATTTGGAATCTAGATCGCTTTTTCAGTAGCTTTCCAACGCAAAAAGTCTCGCTTGATTTGGTTGAGAAATGAAACCTCAGTCTCCAATTATTCCAATAAACCAAGCCCCTGGGGCCGGGGTTGACGTTTAAGGGTTAAATAAATGGCTCAGTACTTACAGGAATGTGTGCATGTGGTTTTGATCCATATCTGGCATCGTGGCTTTGATCGTCGTTTCCACTCCAGATTGTAAGCTTCTGTTCTGTATACTGTTGTATGCGGTGGTTGCCTGCGCACTCTTTCAGCCCTACAAAGAACAACCAACACCAATTTAGGTCTTGCTTAAAGGACGATTAATTATTTTTGCTGAAGGAACAAGGTGGACTTATTCCTGTAGTTTTTGCAGTACAGCTCTACAGTGGATTATGCGCCACTATAATCTATTCTCGGGGATGTCACTTAGTGTAAATTTTGGGTACATATGAGCGAACAAAGGGTATTTAATGGGGGGCTATGAAATAATTGGTATATTTTACTATTTATAGTATATTAGGGTATATTCCATATATTATGGGAATATTCCAAAATATTCCTCAATTGGTTTTAAAACACCCTATATTACTTTTATAAATTTATAATTTTTATCTCAAATGAATAAAAGACACCCTGTATTTGTTCTCTTATAGTTATCTAAATTCTTGACAGTGACTTCCCCGGGAATCTATCTAAAACTATCATGAAAAACACAAAAAACGGCTACACGCAAAACTATCATCAGTGTTCTTTTTGAACGAACATGTCCATGTTAGTTAACATGTTCATTGACTAAACATGTTAACCCCTAAATGCCTAGAGCCCTCTCCAAATTCGAGAGTTTTGCAAAGATGCATTATATAATGCAACCTAGAGGGATATTTTGAACTTGATATATGAATAAAAGATGTACATTATGAATTTTAGATTCTATCCATACAGTTAGATCTATGATTGCTATTACTAATAATTTTGTATAAAATTTGAAACGTGAAATTCAAAATTATATTGTAATTCAATTATGAATAAGATATTGACAATCTACGGATGAATTTTTTTGTGATTGGTTGAAATATAATACTCTAAGTTAGTGATTTTTGGAGATTTTTTAGTTGCTTAATTTTATGAGTTGACTTTTTTTGGAGCACTTGTACACTAAAATCTTCAAAATTTTGGGTGAATCACTACAACATGAAATTAGACATAGAAATTTCACAAATCATCCCCTTTCTAATCAAATCACATATGCATGAAGCTAACTTCCCATAGAATCTACAGTAAAAATTCCATACTGCAAAAAGTGCATGACGGATGAGAAATTATGGATGAAATCTGTACATCGTCCAAAAAATGGACGCTCAGGCAGTTAGGGGTTAACTAGACTAGGAATTTTGAACAAAACTAAACATGTGATTTTAAAACCATTTTCAACAACTTCATATTGTACCAAGGCTTCTCACACTGCTTGCTGTCGTATTCATTTATGTTGTAGTGGCTGTTTCTACAGGAAGGTTAAAAGTCCCAATTCCACACAGCTGCTTAACCCCTCAAGGACCAAGAAGCCTGAATGTTTTTTGGCGCAGTTTTTGAATGCCGGTAGGTATTATGTGGATTTTTATTTTGTTTTTTGGTTCAAATCTATTTGTTTTTTTGACCAACACATGAAAAGTTCTTTACTGATTTTGATGATATAAAATTTGGTCCCATCTAAATTATATTTTTCAATTGAATTTGTCATTTTCATTCCTTTAGGAGTTCAATCCACCCATTTATAATTTCACTCAATATCATTCATGTAACAAACCAATGAAAACTGAGATTTCATTCATGGAAAGTGCATTGGTTTTAACCTTCTCATGCAAAGGTTTAAGAATTTAACCCCTAAGCGTTCACTGTGTATTTTTTTAGTGTAGGAAAATTGTACTTCATGCTGCAAATCATCTGTTTGTGTGGAAATGACTTCAGTTTGACACGATTGACATTGTTGATCTTGTTGTATAGAGCATGGCCATATTGGGCGTTTTACACACTTAGGGGTTACGGAATCAGGAAGGTGAGAATAAGCATGATCTAATGCATGGTTTGAAAAAGACACTATGAAAATTCACAAAAATTATGAAATGACTGGGGTTGGGTTCCATTTTCTCTTGGAAAATTTATTCTGATCCTTATGTGCAGGAACTGACTGAATGCCTTATTACCTATCACTTTGATGCTTTTGCCAAAGTAGTGGACAGTGTGAGCGATGAGCATGATGTGCTCTTCCCAGTCCATGAGCTGCCCCTCGCCAATGGTGCCACCCACGATCAACACAACTCACTCAACACCAAACCAAAATCCTCGGTGATTACCTTAACTTGTCTGAGGCGTGATGCATTAATTAATGTGATATGAGCATCTCCACTAGCACTCTGGATATCGCTCTGGCTATGGAAAAATGGATGAGATTGGGTTGGTGAACAATTTATTCGACCCGTGACATTGGATAATCCACTAAAAATCAGGGCCCTCAAAATCACTCTTGCTAGTGTATCTCCTCTTCTTAATTCCAGATCATAATTGCACAATCCATGTGTGGTGACTTGTGAGTGGCTCACTTACTATTTTCAAGAGTTTAATTCAGTGATGTTGGTGGGGGAACTACATGGTGAGGTCTGAATTTTTGGATGATCTTCAGAGTGCGATCCAGAGTGCTAGTGGAGATGCTCTAACTGGTCCACTTTATTATAAAACAAAAAGTACATGTCAGTCAGCATGGTCATCACGCATCCCTTCTATCTACCACCTTGCCTTTGACGCCTCAAACAAGTGAAATAAAGAAATGAATTTTTTCAATGCTTCTTATACCTTCCAAGAGAGGAAATTCCAACGCTTCAAAAGTGTAAAGAGGAAAGAGTCTACAAGTTAATTCCACTTCTTGATATGTGATTAAAGAGATGCATGTAGTAGAAAACTCTTTAGTTAAGTAGAGTTAAACGTATGTGAAATAATGTATGTACCAAAGAGGCAGTGGAAGCCAATCCCATTTTTAAATTTTTGGTGAAACTTTTGTTCCTTCCAACTAATTAATGGGAAATGAAGTTTGGGGAAGAGCCTGCAAACCTGTGGTCTTCAAACCAAAACCCTAATTACCTTAACTTGAGAAAAATGGCATTGGAACAAACCTGTTTCGAGATTGCGAGCTCAAGACGGTAGCACAAGCTGATACTCTGAATGCATCCCGTCGCCTACGACCGATTCTGGACGACGAGAAGCCCGTCGCGCCTGAAAAACTAGTGCTTCCCAAATTTGTGCTGGACACTAAACGTAAAGTTGGCTCCCCGTGCGGAAGTGGCGCAGTCCAAATTCTCAGTGCCACCGTAACCGGTTGGCCGCTTTGTTTCGCCGAGGTGGCACTACACGATTGGCTTTGAGCACACAGGTTTGCAGACGATAACCTCAACATCCGAGCCGGTTATGATCATCTAAATCGGATATGAACAGATTACAAAATCACTTGAAACCGGTTATAAGCAATTTGAAACGAATATGAGAACAATTATGACATGTGGCATTTTAAGGATGCTCAAATTTCAACACATGGCAAACATATTTCATCGATTAAATGTTTGGATGAAATTACAAATTAACATCCTAAAATACTTGTATTCCAGTGGAGTTAGTTCGTGCTTGAAGTCTTACATTCCAAACTCATGTATTCTTTCATGTACACTATTTACATGAGAAAAGACTACCATATATCCATTGCTATGTCTGTGATTTTCAATGTGGAATTACAAAAATCACACTAAAACTGCTGATGGCCCATCAACCGGCTCATGTCAAATGCTTGGTAGTTGTACACAGTGTTTCCATACACAGGGGCAATACAAGGTGACTGAAATTGTGGTAGCAAACTAAGAAACGAAGGTTCTCGACTATCAATCTGATGAGCAATATGAGGCTGCATGTTTCGAAATGGATGCTGCACATTAGGGAACAAACCCGGTCGTGGAACCTGGGGAGGGGGAAACTAAACATTCTGATTTTGCATTGGATCTTGTCCAACAGAACCCTGCACAATTACACACTGCATTAGATATATTGATCACTATGAATCAAAACCCTATTGGAGAAGTTGAAAAGACTTACTGAAATTAACGCAATTACGGCAAAAGCGAACAGACAAGCATTAATCGCACACAAAACACTCTTACGTGATAAAGCTCACAAAACACTCTTACGTGATAAAGCTCTTACGTGATAAAGCTCTTACGTGATAAAGCTCTTACGTGATAACACTCTTACGTGATAACACTCTTACGTGATAAAGCTCTTACGTGATAACGCTCTTACGTGATAAAGCTCTTACGTACTCTGAAGATTAAACATAGATGCCAAAAGGTACAAGAGAGCTATCATATGAAGGGGTGCCAGAAAAGAATTAATGAAAAACCTAAATTTACTCACTAAAAAGAATTAATGAAAAAGAAAAATTTACTCACCATGTATGGATAACAGTAACCATTTGAAGCATGTTGATTCTGTCGCTGTTGCTGAAAAAACGGTTGATGGTTTCTTGATGACTCATGATTAACTGGAGCTAATTGTTGATAGTATCTAACTTGTTGTTGATGTGCGGCTTGGTATTGATGAGCCGCTTGCTTCTGATGAACAACTTGTTCTTGCAATGAGGCTTTTTGCTGCAAAGCTGCCAAAGAATCCCTCAAGATAGCATTCTCCCTTCGGAGCAAAGCCAAGTTTTTTTGCATGGCGAATCTGGTACCCTGCGGTGCTTCTGCAATTTTACCAACTGAGAAAGAGCCGTTATCACCTTCATCATCGAAGTTGTATTGCGACCAAAACCTCATTTCCTCCTCAACAAGAGATGTAGGAGTAGCTAAAGGTGTACTAGATGAAGGTGTACTGCAGGGTAAAGCTGATAATGGCTGCACATGAGTTGAAGGTGTACAGTCTAACGGATTCTTTAGAGTCGAAATTGGACTCGAAGTTGGACTTGTAGTAACCGGTGTATTTTGAAGCTCCACAGGTGCGTCTACAGAAGTTGAAGCTGGGCTGGAAGTTGGAATCGATGTAACAGGTGTGTTACAAAGATCGACAGGTATGGTGTTAGAAATCAAAGGTGCACTAACAGGTTGAATCGGTACATCATGACTTGCTCTAAAATAAACTCGAGAAACTGAAGCTGGTACAATAGAAACTGGTTCTGCAGAAGCTGATCCAGTTGAAACTGGTCCTGGAGAACTTGATGAGGGCGAAATGGACTCCCCTCCCACATTTTCAATAGCAAGAATAGGATCTCCTCTTAAACTACAACCAGGAAGGCTACTAAAAGAGAAATCCGCCTTTGCTCCTTGATTGCTAACTTCAGAAAATTGAATGGACTGTTGAGGTTGAACGCCACCATTAGCAGCATGCCACTGCGCTATTTCAATTTCATAATGCTTCTCAAATATCCTTTCACCACTGTCTGGCCGTGCAAGGGCTTGTGCTACTCTTGCATCCAGTGCCTTAATCCGGTTGTAACGTTCTATGCTCTTCATATTCTTGTGCCCTGTATTAAGTGCAATAGTTTTCAACGGCACTCTTGCTACACACATCCGGGTGATGCCTGTTACCCTTCCGCTCTTGTTAGTATAATCGCCCTTCAAACCAGCAGCTGCTGCCATGTCCCGCACAAAGTTCCGTAATGTAGATTCCCCCAGGTTGACATTTGACTTGAACCAAATGTGATCCTTGGGATGAGTAATAGGAGATAGGAAAAGATGAGTCGATTCAGAAATTGGTGGCATATGCGAAATGAGAACTTTGAATGTATAAATCACATCAGGATCATACGAGTAGACAGGCTCCCTAAAGTACTCTTCCTGGTACTTCTTCAATGTTGGCTTGTGATTTTTCGAAGTAGTCTCATCATATCTGAACAAACCACATAGTGTATCTTTAAACATCTATTGCAAAAACATGTAACCTACAAAATGCACATCAGAGGGTTATTTGCAAACCGGGGTTCCTACGCAAAATTCCGACATCAAATCTCACAATTCTACATCAACTGACCTCAACATTTCACGGCCACGCTCGTCAATGCCGAGACAAAAATCGATTGCACGCAACTTCCACAACTCTGTATTTCCTCTCACGAAGAAAACAGATGTGGCGAAGAGGACAAACCTCCTCTGCACCCCGTAAGCACAATTTGGCTAATGCAAGGGATGCGCTAAAATCCTACGCTCATCTTCATTAGTGAAGTAATCGACCTTTCGTCTGGCTTTGTTTGCACCAGCCTTGATCGACTTCTCCATCGCCAGAAGAACTGATTTGTTTGTGCGACCAAAAAACGGATGAGTGTGCATGAGAAAAGGTTGCTCGTTAATCCCTGTAGAATTAATCCGCTCTCTCTGAACGCCACAGAATATCCGGTTGAAACCTTTATAGATTTGCATAACACTTTGACTAGGATAGTGCTTCCCTTTTTTGTTCTTCAGGCAATAAAAAAACCTACAAAGCAACTCTGACAACTCACGAAGAGGAATTTCCTCCAAAGGAACGGAGGTATCTAATTTCGAAGCCTCCCTCCAAGCATTAAACCGGTTTTTCACCCAGGAGTTGCTTTTGGTTGTACCGCTCTTTTGGTTACTGCACATTTCCTTGTCGAAAGAAGCTTCATCAAACAGATCGAAACCTGCTTCGTTAACGATATCAACAGGAGACTCGATGCTTCGCTCAACTATTGCAGACTCACTATTGATTGGAACAACAATAGACTCGCTGATCCTGTCCACAAGCGCATCAGAGCGCTCATCAGATTCACTCAACGGCATTGTCTCATCGTTACGATCATCAACAGGTTCATCGATAATAGAAAGTTCAATCTCATCAAGCCCTCCTGCCATCTCGTCCTCTACAGGTATTTCAGAAACAAAGATCTCTGAATCAAAACAATTATCCCTACCGTCACTCGTATGTAAATGAACAATATCCAAAGGTTCCTCAACAGCGTAACTTGAACAACGAAGAACGGCACTACAATTTTCCTCACAGTCACTTGCAGAACCTGCGAAGAAAGAATCCGAAGGTTCTTGAACACCATAACTTGCACAGTGCACAGCGCCGAAACAATTTTCCACACGATCACTCGCAGGTAACAGAAAATAATCTGTCTCACGACAAGGAACATCAATCAACGTCGGCTGCAATGATGTATAAATCTCCGAGAGTACACCACCAACAATGACACCTACAGGTTCGGCAACCGAAACTCGTTTCCCCGACTTCGCTCGCTTCGAAACATTTGGAGAAACAGAAACCGACTCTGGAGAACCTAACTCCATCCCTAAATCGAAAGAGGGCAACAATGAAGTGCTCACAGGCGGAGTTCTTTCTAATCTCGAGCATCGCCGGCCATGAGACAGCTTCGACCTACGCGCTCGACACAACATCGCAGTCCACACAACCTCAAGACTGACACGAAGCGCCAAATAAAACCGCAAAACGCAAGCGCATGCAAAACCCTCAAGCAATTGCAGAAAACAGCAAGCGCTATGCACAAAACTACAAGCGATAAAACAAAACAAAACATGCAACACGAGAATGCTTACAAGTAATAGCAAAATTTGAAACTCAAACCGCAGCGCCCAAATCTCCAGCGGCGCCCAAATCTGAAATGAAGAGGAAGACGACATCGTCGAAGAAGACGACATGTGACCCACTGTTAAGGTCACCTGCGCGGCTCAACAAAGCGGCCAACCGGTTACGTCCGGTAATCGTTTTATTGGAACCGGTCATCGGTGCCGAACCGGTTCTGTCCAGCTGGCTCGCCCTTGCGGGCTCGCCACCTGAATAGAACCGGTTCTGCACCGATAACCGTTCCAATAAAACGATTACCTAATACATAGCCCGGTTCCCCTTGCAAGTGTGAACTAAACCTGTTCATCGGACCACAAACCTGATTCCACCTTCACATAACAGACTCTCATGCCAAATGCGGAATAAGATCATCAAAATCCATAACATTCAGTAGCCTTCCAAGAGGGAGCCTTTTAGTTTCATCCGCCTTTATATATAGAGTGACCAGTGATTTGTAATTGAATGGACTATTGAATCAAATAAACAATTACAAAACATTGTTGAATTGTGATTGAGTGAGTGCTTTTGATTACTATTCACCATGGTTGATTGTTCTTGCTCAATGCCACTCGCCCCCATAGTATTGATGTGATGTGGAATATCCCACATCATTTCATTGAGGGGATGAAATGATGTGGGATATTCCACATCATTCTGTTGGGGGAAGGCAACAGTCAATGAGGCTACTGAATGTTATGTCTATCTTCAATTAAAAAGCGAAGATTAAAATTTCTTACACACACGAAAACAGAAGCTTAATCCAACGCTGTTACAGTGTACTCAGATGATGAAGGACACGACGGACGAAGAGATGCTAAATGTGCGACAAATGGACTGAAAAAAGCGGCTAGTCACGGAGTCTCTGCCTTAGTATTTACCCCAGATTTACTTTTGCGGCTTCTTTTTACTGTCCAGGCACATAACTCATGGTAACTCCTCAAAAACAAAGCGTTTCCATAGTCTCTCCCTTGGTGGTGCAGAGACAACAAACAGCTACTGTAATACAAAATTCCTAGTCGAGACTAAGTCAATCCTCACACAAAAATTCTTCAAAAATCTCTACGGAGCATGCTTTCAGATCGCCAGACAAAAAATTAAGAGCCAAGTTCCATGGGTGAAGTCTCTCACTAAAAAACAAGTTTTTAGGGACTTCAAAGGACCAAGTTCTACATTCCAAGTGACCTTTTGAGAAAAAAATTGGTGAAGAAATTGTCATGAAGTCTGGAGGGTTCTCAAGCTTAGGACTTCATGACAACTTCTCCCTAACCAATCAAATTTGTTCATGTTTCACCTCAAGCAAGTTTATAGAACGTGTGCAACTTCATGGCTGGATATGAGACAAACCCAAGTTCCACTTTTCCCCTCCTCTTGCATACTTCCATGAACAACTTCTCAAACCCATGGAATTTGGCTCTAACACGCCATTATCTTGTTCTAAGCTTTCCTTCTGCAGGGATCTTCATGCACGCATACCTCTTTAATATCACCTTCTCTAATATCATTCTTTGTCCAAAACTCATTTTGTCTATACACTCAAACCTCTTTATCATCACCCTCTCTACAATGACATTGTAGTTGGTCGTGGGGATCGACAAAAAAAAATTATAAAATGAAATGTCCAAATCTTCAAGAAAATATTTTTTCAAAACAAATCTATTTTGTATGGTGAAAAACAAATTCTTAGAGAATATTCACATAATTTGATATTTGGTGGAAAAAAAATCCAAAAATATTAATTACTCGGCATGACTTGTCAAACCTGATGGCCAAGTACAATATTTTGTACACTTGTGACACTATTATTGAACGTAGTACACTTGTCACGAGACTTGTCACACATTCAAACTATGCCGTAGTGAAAAGTTGGGACCCAAAGTGGTAGTTTAAAGAGGTTTGACTGTACTTTCACTATCACACTCTACTATAGCAAAGGTAGTTGTATATAAGGAGTATGATAAGTGTGAAAAGAATACATTGTGGAAACAAGCATCCACATGTCATGCTACCACTGATTATATATGTTTGTTTCCATGAAGTAACTTGCTCACACAAAATCAAATGTTGCCATGAGATCCAAATTGTGCTATACCAATTACATAGTAGTATACATGAGTATATGTACTCAAAATTTGAATACTAATGGATTAGTGTATAGAACAGGAGCCTCTAAGTACAAGTTGTGCACAATTTTCTCAAACAACTACATCACAAACTTAAGAAGTCATGTTTTTGCAATGTTTTACGTATGTTGTTGAGATGAACAGGGATGATTACGTTCGATATACGTTTAACATATGTTTATCGTAGAAAAAATGTACAAAGGACATATTACAAACATGTAAATCTTATCATGATGTGTTTTTTCATGTTTGTGATATGTCGTTCATACATTTTTTATACAATAAACATACGTAAAACGTATGTCGAACGTAATCACCCATGTTCATCTCAACAACATACGTAAAACATTGCAAAAACATGACTTGCCAAGTTTGTGATGTATGGACAACAAATGTTCAATATATAAGGATTTTTTTCTAGAAGCATGTGTAGGCTAAAAATAAACATGAAAAATATAAATGTACTTTATAAATACATAAAAACATTTAGTGATTATTAAGATGTTTAGCAATTGAAGAGTAAAACCTTATTCACAACTTTTCTCACTTTGTGAACACAACTTTAAATATATATTTATACGGCATCAAATAATACATTCTTAGTGAGTTGGAAATTTTTGAAAATAGGGACTAATTTCATAAAAAAGAAGTTTCAATATAGGAAGAACGATAGATGACAACGAGGTTTCTACTTTATAAAAATACAGAGTATGAATGAATGTACTCGAGGTGTGTTCAATGATTTTATTTCATTTTTCCAAGGTAGTATAAATTGTAATTATAATAAGAGTGATAAAGCTATTTACATTTATAAATGAAAGATTGTTTATTCATCTATGTGTATGCACATTCATCAAGTATTTAGTAATACCACTATCATCCTACTTTAATGGTAGTTATTGGCAATTTCATCAACTAAAAATGAACAATATTTAGCAATTTGAATTAATTTAGTTGATTTTTCAAAAATTGCTATGTTGCAATATGTTGCCAGAAACAAAATTACCAATTGGTTAATATACATTAAGCTACAATTCTAAGTGGACTTTAAGGATTAGCATCCCAACTGACTCTACACATGAAACCATTCACGACATTTTCTTTTGCACAATCCACAGTCAAGAACCTTCAGAAATTGTATCTTCGTCCATCTACCTTCTCACAGAGTGTTGTCCATTGATGGCATCCTTCCATGTCATCTTCTACCAACACAATATAACCCTTAGTTACAAATAACCTTGGAGACGCTTTCGTCTAGTTTTCTATATCATTGGATTTTTTGTGTCCACACTTTTTTCCACTCCTAGTTGTTGTTTTGCCATTTAAGCTCACTAACGTGCAACGAATATGGTGCCTAGTTGAACATCATATCAATATACAATATGGGCCTATAATTGATTCTCCTCCTAACAGCCCACCATCCTTGAATACCACACCATCCTCTAGCGCTTCACTATAAGATTACAGTTTGGAATCTGAAATCAATGTTGCAGAATCAAATAGGCCATCAGAGCATGTAAATACATTGTACATTAGTTTTATTTAATGCTCTTAGCCCCCATAGAGATTAAAATTGAATCCATAGGTCTCAATTCCACTTTTCTACAGAAGTTAATAATTTTGGGAGGCTAAACATTTGTTGGATCCAGTGTCTCTTCCATCTATCAAGATAGATGAAAACATCAGAAACCATTTGAGATAATTCAAAGCATCTAAATTTAAATTATCTGTCAAAATTTTAATTTCATTGAGGTGGAACAAGAACGTCATGTCTAAAGAGGCGCTCTCGTGCATTTAGGTACTTTCTTTCTGAAATGGGTTTATTACATACAGTCTTTACTAAAGTTTGTTTTGTACAAGCTTTTGCAAATTATCTACCAAAATTTAAATTTCATAGATGTGACGCTCTTGTTCCACCTCAATCAAATGTTTCAATCATCTCTTTCGAAACTACATTATTGTCTACCAAATTTAAGAAGACAGTTTTGGTGAAATTTAGTGAATAAGATTAATTGTGGTACAAGAGTCGTACTTCAGATGAGTTGTATTCAAACGTTAGAAAAGTATTACTAGAGAATAGTCTCCAGGTCTTGGTCAGTAGGGCTGACATAATCGTTTTCTTTTGCGTGTGAAGTTAGCATGAGCTGCCCTGAGCATTAGTTGCCAACCAACAAGAGGCCAAGGTGGACTTTGACGGGTACCATTTTTTTCAATGACTTGATAATAGATAGGTGACGTATGTTGGGGTCATTCACAATTATTTTTTCTGTTTTTGGTGCGTGTTTGGCATATGAACAATACCAAGGTTTTTCACATAAATGCCTTTAATTTGCATCAAGAGATGAAAGTTTGAATCTTTGTATGCTGGTGTATCCCGTATTGTAATCTAACATCATCTCCATGGATTCAAATATCTCCAAGCTCTACCAGAACATAAGAGGCTGCATCAATCATACCCCGAATTGGTTGCAATGCTTGATGCCATTCAGTCGTTGGTAAGATACAATGATCAGCATTGAAGAACATTGTCAAAAACAACTTAGGAATCAAATGCTTCTGCTCATGTTATCTTGCCTTCAGATTGAACCCTCAACTTTGTTTAGTTTTGGAAGATCGAACTGGAGGGTATCTAGGCATCAACGTTAGTTTTGTGGAACTGTGTACTCACTATAACAAAACATGGTAAAAAAAAAACCGCACTCAAAATTGACTACGGTTCTTTTTACCACGTTTTTGTGCATGCGCGCGTAGTGGGTTGTTAGCTTCTTTTGCAATTTCTGACTACTATTTTATAATTTCGAGGCGTGTAATATACCGTTGGAAAGGTATTGAAAATACCTTTCCTATGGTGTATTGCACGCACCAAAATTCCAAAAATTGCAGTAAAAATTGCTAAAAACAGTGGCTGCGTGCGTAGTGGGCCTGCACAAAAACGTGGCAAAAAGAACCGGAGTCAATTTTGAGTGCGGTTTTGTTTTACCATGTTTTGTTATAGTGACTGCTCGTCTGTTGCTTGATTTTCTTTGGCATTTGGCTAGCCGTATAGAAACAACACGAGCGCTAATTTGTGTTGTATTATCGTGACTGACAGGTCAAGGGGACAAAGGCAAAGCTGTAGAATTTCTTCATTGAATCCCCATTGTTTTCTCCATTGAATCCCTATAGTGCATTATATGTTTTCTCCATTGAATCCACACAGTGCATTATATGGTGAATACTTGGTAATCCCTTTGTCTTGATGCAGACACCCGATGACGGTCGGCACCCGGATGGAGTTTACCTGGTGGTTGGTACTTGTGCTCATGGCTTTGAGAACTAGAAAGTGGAGTGTCTTGTTGATTTGAAAACTAATTACAGTGTTACGTTTACAATTGTTGAGTTGTGCAGAAAGCACAAAGGAAAGTTTTGAATTATTTATTGTTAGGAAGGGATTCGACGACATCTACACTATATCTAGAGCAACCAGAGCTTTACGAAGCCATGAAAGCTTATTTCAACATTGATGAAGAAGATGATCAAGCTATAGAATTTGAGAGAGCATATAGGGATGGGACGAGATGATGGCAAAGGTGTCAGAGTATGTGAGAATTCGTAGGATTAGGATCCTCCAAGATGCAAAAAAAGAAATGTGGAGATTATTGGGATGTCCTCAGTTACCACCCAATGCAACGGTTGAGGAGGTAGCAATTCGAAAAGAGAGATTGGAAAGTGTTAGGCGCGGAAAGAGGTAGTGGATTGCATATGACGAAGATGGACATGCCGATCCGTTTGGATCTGATGCAGTGCATAGAGCGCTAGCAAAGACATTTTATGGTTCGACTATTCAGCAGATGCAGTAGTCTCAATAACCTTGGAATAAGCAGGGTTTTTTTGTATGGTGTAAGTATTTTTACCTTTGTATTTTTGAATGTGTTTAGACCCGTTTTTATTCACTTCCTAAATGTATTAATTTATAATGAATGTGATGCAATTGGGACTTGCAATGAAGAATGAAACGATGGATCCGCATGACACCACAAAGAATCGTGCAGAAGTTTGAAAGTGCATGCAGATTATATCAAGATTTTTTAATGACATTCCGCGAATTCAAGTTCTAGAGCCTGAACATTCTGAACATAATATTGACAGTAGAGATCGTCGTGAGGTCTCTAATCATGCGAGCAATGCTCACACGTAATTGTTCTTTTTATTATCTTAGAAATTTGTATGTATAGTGTACAGTACGTTTGGTTGGATTTTTGGGGGGTTTTTTTGTTACAAATTTCAAAAAGGACAGAGAAGACAAAATTGACATAGAGGAACAAAACACCAGTGAAAGGTTTGACAATGTGGTGGCTCTCTCTGAGCGGTTCCATAGAAGAAGTAATTACTTTTGAATTGATACTTCTAGTCCTTGTTTTTACTGTCATTATTTGTTTTATCGTGACATGTCATGGTAGTTATTGGGCTGCATGTTTAGTTTACATGGACAGATTCAAGAAGTGATTGACGATGTTGATTTATGCAGCTATTATTCGTGGCAATTAGGTGATTATTTTGACAATACAGACACATTTATTTCGAGTGAGGTACGTTCTTAGACCTTTACTTAGCTTACTTACAGGTACATAACGTTCAGCTGTTTGTGAATATTTGGCACACACTACCCTTCCTACACATCACGAATAATACTTTCCTACGTCTGAATAAAAGGCTCCAACTTCTTGTGTCATCAATCCTTTGTTTGTTATCTTCCAGTCCTTACAGTATAAATAGCAGTGCATTTTGCACCAGTCCTCATTATTCAGAAGCGAAAACAGACAAACATGGATTGCGATTTAAAATTGCATGGATTTTCTACAGGTGGTTTCCGAAGGTAGGATCGACCTTCATCAAAGTACCTTTTATAGGAGCAATATCTGTCCTTGCAATTTGTCTTTCGCCCTTTTGCCTTACGTTTTCTGTCGGTTGGAGCTACTATTGTTTGAACTCCTATGCCTGGATAGGCTAGGATGTCCTGATAAGTATATAACTATCTTATCTCAATGGTATCAATATATGTGCAATAGATACTCAATCCTGAACAAATATTTGGCAGACCAGTCTCAGTTTGTCACTCATAAGGAAGCGCAAATCCAGGAATTACTGACTGCGTTTACGGATTATGAAAAATTTGTTGTGTATGGAGATTTGCAGAACGAAACTATAGGGCACCATTTTGTAGGGCTTTTGTGTCTATTCTAGAATTTCAGGATAATAGACCCTACGTGTCCAATTATTTTCTTTGGTCAATCACTGTAATTTAGTTCAGCCACCAAGCACTTGTGTAGTTGTTTAAGGTAAATCCCACCCTATTTGTGCCATGTGACTATTTGTGCCACTTTGTGATCACTAAGTATGAGTGTCTTACATTTAAAAATTTAATATGTATATTATTGGTACATAGTGGCACAAATAGGATGGCTTACCTTGCAATGAATTAAGCTTGAGATTATTATGTGCATGAACAGAGAGACAGACTCACCCATTGTTGCTCGTGGTGGCTCATACAGGGAATAGCACTCATTCTTACAGTTCTGCAGATTGTTCGACTTCCCATATCACAATTTGCTACCTACTTAACCAATGAGGATCCGGTCCCGGTGGGAAAGGCAGAAGCCTGGTGTCCGGTTAATAGGATTGTAGTATAGCTTTCATGTAGAAATTTTCAGGATTGAAGTATCTTTTGTAGAAATTTTCAAGATTCTAGTAAAGCTTTCATTTAAGTTCCAGATTGTGTTGCCGATGTTTAATATGAATTACTTGCAATTTTGACATAGTGCTTCTTGTTCATTACATATTAATGTAAAATTCAAATTATTATTTTCATTATTTATTAATGAAAAGTTGTAATGTAAATGTTATATGGAATTTGTATAAGAAAGTATATCTTACATTTACAACACGCATGTAATAGACGTGTAATGTTTACTTTGTAACTTCTACATGGTATTCTTGTAACATTTATAAACTGATTGTTTTTAAACATCCACATAAATTTTATGTAAAAAAATCATACAATAGTTTTTTTTAGAACATCTACATGAACATTATGTAAAAATTATACAATGTTTTAGTGTAACATTTACCTAGAAATTTTGTAACATTTATTTTTAAAACTTTATATAAGATAATTACAATGGAAAGCACACATGAAAGTTACAAATGCAACATTCATGTAACCTTTACATAATACGCAATGTGGCAAGTTACAATGTGTAAAATCATGTAGATGTTACATGAATGTTACACTTGAAGATTTTTGAGATGTAGCTCGATCAACTCGCCTCGGCCGTGTGTGTGCGAACATCGCAATCATATATGCATCGCATGCAATCATGCCGCGCCAAGGGCATGAGAGATGGCGATGAGAGTAGACTGAGGTCCCAAACCCAACTGAAGTGTCTTCCACACAATCAAGTTCCCCACAGTCAAGTTCCCCAAGTTCTCTTCAGGGGAGCGTAAGTGTTCCCTGACGGGATTAAACAACCCCGTTCTCCACCTAGGGTACTCTGAGAACGTTGTACTCTGTGACTAAACGCTGCAGCGTTCGTGCTAATATCTCCGATGCGTTCACACTAGATGGAGCAGAAGGATATTTACGAACCATATCTCCATTCACACGTGGTGTCCCTCCCAATTCTGATAAGCTTCGCCTTCATCGTCACACTTGCTGCTGAGTGCAGAGCCCATCAAATCCACGCCAGCTTGTTAGTTTTGCCTTTTGTCGGACCTGTCGTGGTGGCTCTGTATTTTGTACTTTTTCGCAATTGAATTTGTTCGATCAGCCAGGCAGTGTGCCAATTTTTTTTATAAAGAAATCCACGCCAGCTTTTTGCAGCTTCAGGAATCCTTCCATGTCGGTCAAAGCGTGTCGTTTCTGTAATGCTGAATTTGTGAACAGCTCTCATGTTGCGTGGAAGCCTTCTTTCGCTGTATAGCTGTTGTATCCTTTCTGCGCGATGCATTTTCGGTCTCCAAACCGTAGAACCGAGGATTGTTGACAGTTTCAGGTTGAAAATTGGAGCATTCTGCACCAGAATTGGGGAATTCTTGGGTTTGAGTTGTCGTCAGTGTAGACAATTGAATCGACAGTCGGTTCGGCCTTAAAGAATTCGACGAGCTTTTTGTGTTTTGTTTTGATGGGGTACTCAGAGAAGGAAGCGCAGTATTCGGGGAGGCCGCCAGTGGTAGTGGAGGAGGTGACGCGGTACTACTTGGTGCCATCAGACGCAGAATACCGTCTGCCGCTGTACCGGGGGCATCGGCGGCAAACCCTAAACCTACAGACGATCGTGGCGCCGATTTTGATTCTGTTTTCGTGCCTGGTGCTGGCGGGCGCGGCGTTTGTGTTGTGGCCCTCGCAGCCCGAAATCGAGCTGGAGCATTGGAAGCTGAACAGCATCAACTTCGACACGAGAGAGGAACCCGGGCGATCCATCCTCCCCGTGGTGTACGTCAACATCAGCCTCGACGTGGTGCTGCGCATCACGAACCCTAACTTCGTCGGCATTTTCTACGATTACTTGAAGGTGGAGATTCGATACCCCGTCTCCTATCGCATTTGCAATTTGCAAATAGGTGCAAATTGCATTCCATACTTAGTCTACCTAACTTTTCTTCTCTCTGTCCCACTAAACACCTTGCTTTCACTGAAATCCACAGATTAAGCTTAATCCGTGATCATAGAAGGAGTATGTTGACTGTGATGCAAATTCATGGATTAAGTGAGAACACAAGGAGTATTTTGAATGCCTGAAAGTGCATACATGATCAAAATCCATGACAATAATCTATGGTCAGCATGATCAAAATCTATGGATTAAGTTGTTAGATTGTCTACAATGCCCTGAAAGCGCGCGCGGAGCTTAATTACTGGCAGTGAATGAGTACAATTAGAAATAATGGTTTTATTTTGGGACAAAATTTAAGTCGATATCATGGTCTTGTAGTGGGACGGAGTGAGTAAGACATTTTAGACTTTGGCTTTAGCTTTGGTTTTGCTATATGTGGCTTTATCTATGTGGATTTTGGCTATATTGTCTTTCGCCATGGCAAGTTAGCATATCTGGTCTATTTGGCTTACTTAGCATATTTGTCACTTTGGCTTTACAGACTTTGACATTAGTTATATAATCTTTGGCCATAGCCTTTTCGTCTTTAACCATGACCACCTGGCATTTGGAATTATGTTTTAGGTTGTGTCCTAAATTGTATTTCATTCAACATTACATAAATCCCTCTCAAATGATTATTAATTGCTTCTATATTGTTTCAAGAACCCTAACTTCGTCGGCATGTTTTACGATTACTTGAAGGTGGAGATTCGGTACCGTGGCTCCTATCTTGGTGATGCCAAGTTGAGAGGCGGCCACATTCTGGGACGGCGAGTTGAGCTCGTGCCTGCGATTCTGAACCTGGAGGCGATCAAAATTCTTGAGCATGCTGCGGAGCTGATTTCTGATGTGGCTGAAGGAGAGGTTCCATTGACAACGCACATTCGAATCATTGGCGATGTGGACCTTCAGGCGTTCCGGCCACACATCAATGTTAGTCACTCGAACCTCACGAATTAGGGTTGACTGCTTAAAGCGTTTTCTTCCTTTCGTCCACTGTGTATTTTCTGCAGCGTAGGAAAATTGGACCCTCTGCTGCAAATCATCTGTTTTTGTGAAAATGACTTCAGTTTGACATGATCGTCGCTGTTGATCTCGTAATATAGAACAAGAGCTTTAAAATGATGTATTGCAATCAGAAAACCAAGGTAAAATGAGAAAATGCCAGTGATGCAGATGGCCATATTGGGCGTTTTAGACGATTAGGGGTTAAATGGATCTGTTGTCATTTTGTATGCAGGTGAATGTTTCCTGTGATGTTGTGGTCGATCCAAGGACCAAATTGGTGATCAGGGAATTCTGTGGCTTGGACTTCCTATCTCAAGGTGAGTTACTGTTAGTCTCTTCTGAAGTATTCCTTTCAAGGTACAGGATACTCTTTAAGCAATTCAACCAATATGTAGGAGTATGCTTTCATTGAATTTTTTTATGCATGATGATTTCTTATGCAATCATTCAACGTGGGAGGTTGTAGGTCGTTATTGAAGGGACAATAGATAACCTTATTTCCATTCAAAGATTAGTGGCCATAGACATTGAGTCAAGTCATGTAAAAGGGGCAACATAAATGAGAAATTGTACACATTTCTCATTTGTTCTACCCCTTTTACAGTGTGGCATTGAGGATGCTTTTACACCACTTGCTATTTGAAGGCCAACCAAGTGCAATGGAAGAGATGAGTTGTTGGTAGCAAGGATGAGTATAGGAGACAGGTCCCTAATGAATTTAGTATCCTCTACCTTAACCCTTAAAGGACATGGCTTTCTTGATTCAAACCCAAAATCTCTATAAAAATCCATTTTAAGCATGATTTTCTTTTTAATTTACTTTGGTTCTATTCTAAAGAATTATAGATGCCTTAAATATTTTCATTGAGGCGTTTAAAAAAGCCCATTTGGTTCAACGGAGTAGAAGTTATGAGCAAGATTCTCCCCCAAAAAAAATAAGCCCGTGGGGCTTAGTATTTCCTTTTAAGGATTAATGAATGATTCGAGCTTCTTTCTGACCTTCAAAGCTCTTATGCTTACTCTCCATCTTGAGCATTTCTTGTGTGATGCAGGAACTCAGCTACAGCAAAATTATACATCTGCAAGTGCACCAAGTTATGTATCATAGCAGCATCTTGACAGCTTTGCTTGAAGGGAATTCGAGCAATGTCAGCTGGTCTATTACGCACGAATGAGAGGACATGGCAGATTATGGGAGAGGAGTATACAGGACCTGTGCAGATGCGTTCTTCATTGGGGTTGGTGGTAACAGGCTTGCTTCCCTATGGAATAAATATTCTTAGGTACATTAGAAAATAATACAATTTTAGGGAAATCAAAATAGGCTCATGTTTATTGGTTTAGTTTTCTTTTAATAAATACCTGCCTCACATTAGATATTTACTGCTTATAATAGGCTTCATGCGTTTGTAACATGCAGGCATTTTATTTCTCATTTACAAAATCATTAAACTCATATTTATCTAAGGGATTTTAGGTGTTTTTATAATTGTTATCATATACATAATAGGCATAATAGAGTTATCTTCTATTTGCAAAAGTTTTCAGTCACGTTTGGAGAATCATCAGAAATCACTCACATTCATAAAGAGAAAAAAACCTGACTGAGGCTGTTTCAAAATAAGGGATATTATTAATAGCATCTGACCATATAAATGTAAGCATAGCTTAATCAAACAAGTGCCGTTTAACCCCAAATGTCCTCATCCCTTTCCAAATTTGGAGAATCTCCAAGACGTCTTATAAAATGTAACTAAGAGGGATATTTTGAACTTGATGTATGAATAAAAGTTATACATGATGAATTTTTGATTCTATCCATATGGTTAGATCTATGATTGTTGTCACCAATGTTTTTGTATAAAATTTAAAATTTAAAATTTAAAATCCTTTTTTAATTTGATTACAAATAAGATATTGACAATTTGTACATGAAATTTGTTTTGGTTGGTTGGAATGTAATACTCTCCAAGTGTAGTGATTTTTGGAGGTTTTTTGGTTGCTTAATTTTATGAGTTGACTTTTTTAAGAGCACTTTTACGTTGCAATCTTTGGTGTAAAAATTAAAATGAGTGAATTATTACAACATGGATTGAAGCATAAAAATTACACAAATCATCCCCTTTCTAATTGGATCACACATACATGAATCTAATTTCCCATAAAATATATAGTAAAAAATCCATGTTGCAAAAAGTCAATTACGGATGAGAAAACTGTGTTTGATTTTATACATCGTCTACTTTTTGACGTTTAGGGATTAAACCTTGATAAGATCGGACCGTTGGATTGGAAGATTATAGTATGTCTTTGAACTAAATAATGTACTCTTAAAAATGAGACTTTGGAGGGTGTATGACTTCAAAGTTAAATAGAATTTGTGTTAACTTTTCAAAAATGAAAGTGAAGATGTTCATCAATGACCTATGTTAACACCTTTTTGTTGCAATCTTACATGTTAAGAATGGGCTCACACATAATTATTGTGAATTTTATAAGTGAGAGTGATATATTTATATACAATTTAGGATAAAGTCTATATGCTAAAATATGGGAGGTGGTACATTGATCAAGATCAAAATACATACACTATTGGAACATGAACAAGAGAACATTGTAATCCAAGAAAATAAAGCAAGATAACAAACTTCCAAACACAAGAAATATCACATAGTACATGTGTTGTATTTGTAAGTATTTTATGTTTTTTCAACTATTTGCGGTATTTTCACGTTTTGTTCATAAGTATTTTGATAGTTGCACAGCCCCAAACTTGAAAATTTCTTTTCCTAAAAGATGTGTTATAAATCTCTAGCTCTAAACCTCACAATGCAAAATCCAATTCTTCACAAATTCTCCATCGTTATTTGCATTTTCAACACATCAAATGACCAAAATGTGGTCGACTAGGCACTAAAAGGTTAAATGATAACTCTAATATGCATTAAAAATTTAGGAAAAAAATACCTCTATTTACCTATATTTTGTACGCCATGAGCACAATACTATCATTTTTGCGTACATAGTTATATATATGTAAATAAAAGACAACCAAAAGTGTAGATCAATGGTGACTAAGTCCTATCCAAAGGATAGACGACCTTGTTGTATTTATAAAAACCCAAAGTCAATAGGATCAATTTGGTCTAGAAGACCTTGGTTTTGTAAAGTTTTTATTCCAAGCAATCCATGAGTCAACCAAAGAGAATGATTGATTCTTATCGTTCCAACAAACTTGGTTGAATCCAAAATATTGAAAACCCAAAGTGTGGTTTATATAATTGGATTATATACAAAATTAGAAAGTGAAAGCAGTTTGGAATACAATGAAAGCTTCATTTTATTCCTAGACATAGCCCTCCAAAGTTGAGCACATTACAGAGTGGGTCATGCCTCAAAAGCTCAGTTTAGGGCAAATCACGTCATATCAATGACTAAATTCAATACAAATTGGAATCTCATTTCATCTTTGCATCACATTTAACCCTTTCAAGACCAAAACAAAACAAGTCCAATACACATTGATTTTCAAAAATTCATAGAAAATTCAAAAAGTCTTAGAAAATTTTGAAAATTTCAGGAAAGGTGAGTAATATGATGAAGTATCACCAAAAAAAAATTCATTGGAACATTCCTATTTTTATAGATTTTATGGCTTGCTGAATGTTGGGTCCAATTGAGGGACGGACGGTAAACGCCAGTAAAGACCAGCATTGATCCACCAGTAAATGCCAGCCAAACACGGTGGCTATTCACAGCTCTTGCTTTCCCTAATGGCCCATTCACATACACCAATGCTGCCGCATGCATGCATGTGTCACGTAACTTTGAGGGAATCTGTTGTCAACCAAGAAATATAAAATACGCAATTAATAATTACTCTAACGCATGATAGAATGGAACGCAATGCAAAAAAGGAGCATGGCTCTACCTCCAGCACTGTCATAACATTCAATAGCCTTCCAAGAGGTTGCCTTTTAATTTCATCCACCTCTATATATGGAGTGACTAGTGTTTTGTAATTGAATGGACTATTGAATCAAATAAACAATCACAAAACACTCTTGAATTGTGATTGAGTGCTTTTGATTACTGCTCACCATGATTGATTGCTCTTGCTTAATCCCACGTGCCCCCATAGCTACTGATGTGATGTGGAATATCCCACATCATTTCATTGGGGGATGAAATAATGTGGGATATTCCACATCATTCTGGTGGGGGAAGGCAGCACTCACAAACGCTACTAAATGTTATGGTAATGCAATTGCATAGTGCTTGAATACTAGTTGCAGCAAGAAAAGACAAGACTTTGAATATTGTTTTGGTTCTCGGTTTTACCTTCCTCCATTTCGGGAACGCAGATGCAAGTGCGGCAGGGGTGTGGGGATTCGCATGGGCACCTTCCTCGGCAGCACCTCCTTTCCCACAAGTGCAAGCATGGCGCCTTACAGCACTGTACTGTACAGTACGAGAAAAATCCTATGCCATGGCCAGTGAAAAAATGTGCCACCGTATACCGCAATGATGATCCGGCTCCATCCTCCATTCAACGTTTTAGGCCTTAACCTTCTCTTCAGAAATCTTCTCTTGCTTGTTGCCACGGAACTGCAAGACATAACCAGATATCGTTTACATTCCAGAATCTCATCTACGGCCAAATTCCGTCTTGCAGAAATCATGTTGCTTCTCAAATGTAAGACCTATTCTGCACAACCTTAGAAAGCGTCAAGAAAGAAAGCTCGATGCAAACTTCAGACGAAAAACCCTAACTCCCTCAAAACCCTATAAAGTAGCAAAATCCTCGAAAATTCAATGTGCACCTCAACCAAAACTCGGAAAAACAGAGTATCAAAGCATAAATAGAAATTTCTACGACCGCAATTTCGAACAATGGCCTTGATTAAAATAAAACATCACAAGAACCTCAGGCTACAGAACTCATCCCTCGATCCAGAACTTCACTGTCCTTCCTAACAGCCGCACCGAGCGATATGGAATGGAAGAAAAGCAGAACCACGAATGCATCACATACCTAACAATCGTAAAATTAGTCAGAGAGGAAAAATGAAGCGGCTCACTTACAGCAAAGCGAGGAGGATGAGGGTTTTCAGGTAGTGTACGCGTCAGAACACTTAGCATTCGAATAGCAGGTCCCAAAGCCACCCCTCTGTATATGTACTTCCGTCCAGCAGCACACGTCTCCATGTTACGGAGTAATTCTTCGGTCATGTCAGGATGGCAGGCCTCGTTCACGTCCGCGACAAGCAAGCATAAGAGATAAAACCTCTCGCTAAGGGCTCTGGTCCATTTCCAGTCACCCTGCTGTTGGGAAAAAAAATGAGGTTATAGTGGCACACAAATCAGGCCATAGCAGGACCCTGACGTTTAGCAAGCATAGCCACACTTACAAACCCTGCAAGAAATTAATTTACTCATAGGACAGGGATATGGAACTACCGCGGATGAATTAGCCACTGCTTCCAGTTTATCCAGCATGGTGTCTATATTTTTGATCTCAGATTTGATTGATGATCGATTGAGATCTTTCTTCTCCTTCAGCAAGTTCTTCTCTCGGTTCTTCTTCTCAGTCACCAGGTGAATAACCATCCCCGAAAAGTTCCAAATGTCATTCCCATGACAATCAGAGAGTGAATCGTGAAAGGATTCAGGGTGTATTTTGCATGCCTGAACAAGCACATAGACAACACAGTTAATATCAAGGCCAAAAAATAATCAGACAACAATCGGCAATCAGAGGTCAACAAGAAGATATTGGATGTCTTACCTTTATCCAGAGGTCTGTATTGAGATTTTTTACATCTCCTTTCTGCTTGGCTTCCTTGAAAAGTTGTCTCACGACGACTGGTTTCTGAGATGCAAGTTCTGAAAGCTCCTGTCCAAGTGACTTCTTCTCATCCTGAGCAGCCCCACGTTTCTGTCCAAGTTCTTTGTTTCCATTTTCAGATGCATCAAGCTCCTGTCGAAGTGACTTGATCTCATCCTGAGCAGCCCCGAGTTTCTGTCCAAGTTCTTTGTTTCCATTTTCAGATGCATCAAGCTCCTGTCGAAGTGACTTGATCTCATCCTGAGCAGCCCCGAGTTTCTGTCCAAGTTCTTTGATTCCATTTTGAGATGCATCAAGCTCCTGTCGAAGTGATTTATATTCTTTCCGAGCTGCAGTAAGTTTCTGTCCACGTGCTTTGCTTTTCTTCTGAGAGGCATCAAGCTTCTGTCCAAATGCATTACTCTCCTGTCGAACTGATTTAGTTTCTTTCCGAGCTGCAGTAAGCTCCTGTCGAAGTGATTTGATTTCTTTCTGAAATGCATCACTCTCCTGTCGAAGTGATTTGATTTCTTTCTGAAATGCATCACTCTCCTGTCGAAGTGATTTGATTTCTTTCTGAAATGCATCACTCTCCTGTCGAAGTGATTTGATTTCTTTCTCAAGTACTGCGTTTTCTTCCAAAGCTGCAATAGATAGGACGAAACAAGTTTTCTTCGCATTAAGTTTCGTAAATCTCTAAACATGCTGGAGTTGGAGGAACAAATACTTTTTTGAATGATATCATGCATATTTAAGTTTAGATGACCTTACACCTCTAGCATGAATCCTTCAGCTCCTGGAACGTGAAATAATGTCCCTAATCTACATTTATACATCATCTAGCTTAAGCATGGTGTTCTACAAGAGAGCTCATTATGAAGCAATTTGAGAAGAGTCAAACCTCGCTTTAAAAGATCATCTCCACCATGCTGCTCGCGAACCTTGGCCAACACACAGGGTGGCAGGAGTCGAACATCGGCAGTGAGTACTGCATCTACGACGAGAGATTGCTTCGAAGATAACTCTCCCATCGAGAAATCCAATCTGTCCAGGGAAAAGCCTCACAGCGAGAGCTGCAAAGTATCAACGACAATGGATCAACGACGAATCACTGTACTCCGTTTACTTCGCGAATTTAGTATATTGGTAACATAATCATGTGGCGCTATTCTAGCTGTATCTCTAAGTGGCAGAAGTTCTAGAATAGTAAGCTATAATTTCACATAGTTTGTTGCCATCGGAAAAAAATTATATCCTCCAATTTGTAGTTCTGGTTAGGTCAATTTCCAAATGTTTCCAACAGGGAAGGAATTTACACATTCGACGTCTGTCGGATGTGTAGAGAATGTTGCAATGGGATGCTAGCTCCCACCTTCACGAGCCGGGATGCAACAGTATCTACACATTCGGCAGACGCAACTTCCTTACTTGCAGGAAAAATATAGAAATTGACCTAACTAGGGTTACAAACCGAGTTAACCATACCTAAGACCTCAAAAATGGTGTACTGAATGGAAGGAACAACAATGGAGTACATACCGGTCGAGTTTGCTATCCTGACCCAACACCAACCGCTGCTTCCACAAACCTCCGATCAACCAAGTCCCAACATCCACTCTCCAATTCTTCAGTCCAAAATGGCGTTACCGGAGACTGGGAATATGAAGAATCCAGCAGCTTGAGGCGTGGGAGAGGCCACGAATAATCCGCATGCTTTCAATGGCGGTGGTGAGCCTGTCTCGGCGATCAACAAGTGCGGGATTGGCAGAGATGGGGTGAGAGGTGTGGCGTGCAATGCTTGCAACTCGACAAAGGTGTGAATTTTGAAGGGACTTTGGCTGCTACAACGGTGAAATTGAGCCACCCAGCTCTAGGGTTTGGACGAGAAAGATGAGCCTGGGACGAAATCTGAAACCTGGCTAGTGCTGGGTGCTCCTCTGCTCCAAAGAAGACTAGTCGAGCAACAAAGTCGAAGGCGGAGCAAGATCATGCGTAAGAAAATCATGCGCCACCAGCCTTCTAGAGAAGACTCGTCCTTCTTCTTTCCGCCTAGACCATCATACCCACAACTTCTCCCAGGCTCTCCTTTCTCCACTACAATACCAGCACTACCCAGAAAGTAAGACGAGAAGAAGATGGGAATTGTGCATAAAACGCCAATGGCTCTCTCCACTGGCTAAAATTTCGCATTAACTTACGCCCAAGCTGCGTTCAATTGTGGAGGAAGGAGACACGGTGACAAGGGCGGAGGAAGCGAGAGAGAGAACAGTTGGCAGCAGCGGAGTCACGGAGAGAAATCCCGACAGATCAGCAGCGGATGCCGCGAAGAGATAGAGACGAGAGCTCGGACGCAACTGAATGATGTCATATGAAGATGAAGACTGTCAATTGCAGTGATTTTTTAACCCATTTTTTCCTTGAAGCCAGGTATTTTTTCAATACTCATGTGATATTGGGGTGATACTTGGTGATAACATGTTGATATCTAAGTAATACTTCGGCAAAATATGGCTATAGACCTTAATATTTTCTTAGTATTTGGCTATTTTTTCTTCCCTGTTTTCAAAAATCCTCTATGAAAATTAGCCACCAAATTTCAAGTGTAGCAAATTGGCTAAAAATAGAGTAAAAAGAACTCATTGGTCAGTAGCGTAGTCTAGATTTGTGCATGCAAGGACCCAGAGAAGATTTCAATGCCTTCAGGAATCATTTCCTTCTTTACAAGGGGGCGGGTGTCACAGCTCAAAACCCACCCAACAGTGGAATATTCCACACCCAACAGTACTTCATTAGTAGCTAAGTGGACAGGTGGAGGCTCAAGGTGATGAGCAGAGTGCATGAAGGAAAGGCAGTGGGCATGAAGGCTACTGAATGCTATGGAAGGCTATTGAATGCTATGGAATGCACACATGATGATTGATCCCTTTGCCATTATGACATTATTAGGGAATTCACATCACAGGCATCCCCGTTTTATGAATATTGAGAATGTTAAAACAAAAAGTTATTCAAGTGAAGAAAATATGATCCTACTAGTTTGGAGGAAGAACGGTGGTGTGGAGAGTGAGAATGAGTGTAAACAAATAGAGAGTGATGTCTTGCAAACTATGGCATCCAATCACTTTTATATGCCTCCTATACACATTACGTAGCATAAGAGAGCAATGGGAGCCAACACCCTTTTGCGATGGGACCACAATTTAGTTACAATTAGAAACTAAGTTTACATGGCAATGACACAGTTGTCCCTAAATTTATGGAATACAAATGACATCCTTCATTACTTAGAAAAGTGAATCTAAGAGAAGATTCTCTTTCGATCCAGTTTTTAAAAGGGTGTTCCATTGCACTGCTCTATTATGCTATGTATGATATCCAAAAGTAAATGGTGGATGATTGAATGCTCAGGGTACATAGTGTCAAAAATACTCAGGAGTGGGAAAATGAGAGAAAAAAAAATTGATTTTTTTTATTTTTCATGTGCCACATGGACTCCCTTGAGGAGGTGCCACATGGCGAAACCAAAAAGAAAGCTAGAATTGGAAAAATAGGCCAAAAGAAGCCCAAAAAATCCCAAAAAATATCAAAGGATGCCAAAATTGAAAAAAAACCCCAAAAATTACAGAATTACAAACACCTTGTACATGAACATTACCAAAAACCGAGATACAAAAGAAAATACAAAAGAGAGTTCCAAAATAAGAGTTTGAAAAATGTTCACATATGTTTTTGAACCTGAAAGCTAAAATCCATGATCAACGCCACAATCCTGCATAAACACCGGAATGTACATCGGTGTGAATCCAGTGTCTGATCCGTCCATCTGTTCGCCAGCTCCGTGAATGGTTGTATGTAGGACCTCTTCGCGGTGAACAGGAACACCGTGCTGTGGTGTTCGTTGTAGCTCTTGAGTATCATCAATTGTGATAACAGTGTCCGGCACAGCCCGCGGCACCTCATCCTGAATGTCAACACCGTAGTCATGCATGGCACCTTCACGTGCTTCGTTCAAATCCGTGGCCAGCTGTTGCTTCCCTAACTCTCGAAGCCGCGAGCCTGGAGTAGTGTTCTCAAAGAAATTCTGGCATATATCATCCATTTCAAGAGTGCTTGGAGATATCATGCACTTCCACAGAGCAGCAGCTCTTGTATAATCCATGCCCCCCTGCCGTACCGGTACTACCCACAAAGGAGAGGGAAGATAAGTGTCGCTCCTGAGCATCTAAAGAAGTACACCGGGAAGGGTGTTTCCCAACAACTTTTTCCCCTTGTATTGGTTCCACACCGCAGCCTTCTCAACAAGATTTGTATGGGTTAGAACAAATCGGTTCTTTGCAAACGGTGTGACATATTTGACATATTCATCAATGCCCTCCTGAATCATATCATCACTCACATTTCAGTGAACGAATTGGAAATGATCCTCAGCGCGGTCTTTTACACAATAACCAACCATTCCAATGAATGTGTGCAAACCAGTACCACGAAGCACTTTCGAGCTCACGTGATGACCAGGTGGCGCCGTCATTGGATCATCCCATCCAAGGTACTTCTTAATCAACCTACTAATCATAATGGCTGATGTGAACACGATTCAAATCACCATCTGAAAATGGAGTCTCTTAAGAGCACCTCCTCTCTCAATGGAACAGATTCCGAAAATGCATTCTTTGTCAATGAAATCCTCAACCACCGCAAACAAGTGCAACGGAATGTCAGCTGATCCCACAACTAGGGTCACACTGACATCCAAGGATTTCGGAGCTATCCGATAGGCACCACGTGGCTTTTTGAGACTTACAGCTGCTGCTTTTGCAGCTGTACTTGTAGAAGGTTCTCGAACTTTGGGAGCTTTTGTAGATTGGCTGGGATTTTTGGAGGTTCTTGGGGGTTTTTGAGAGGCTGCAGGCTTCTTTGCACTTGCAACTATCTTAGTAGATACAGCTGCAGCTCTCTTCAATGGAGAGCTTGATGGAGAACTTTGAGGTGTCTTGGAAGATGCCCCAAGTTTCGAAGCCAAGACTGAAACTTCTGTACTCTTCTTCATAGTAACTAGCATTGGCTCTGGCATCTGGGGCTGTGTAACCATTGGCTGTGTAACCAATGCATCTGGGGCTGCAGCCTTTTTTTCCATGTTGCAGCCTTCAGTGCTTGGCTTGTAGAAACCATAGTTTAGGCCGTCTCTCTTTATGTGCCTGCACTTAGCCAAAAATGCACAGCATGAGAATCCACAGTATAGTTGAGTGAAGAGAAAAAAAAAAAAAAAAAAACAAAACAAAAAAACAAAAAAACAACTGATTTGCGTTCGCCAGCCGAAGTTAAGCCTGCGCCTGCAACACTCCGCCCCTCGGCCTCTCGATCCGTCGACACCTCTGCGTGCCGAAACCCCTCACTCCCGACATCCCCGACCAGAACCCTCACTCCCTCTCAGATCGGAACTCAAATCGACAGACCCCCGACCAAACTCGTCCAAAAACATCAAACTTGCCATCGACTGATCGCCATCGACACAGAGAACTCCCTCACCTGCGCCTCACCTCCGCCATCGCAACAACCAAAAACATCAAACTCGCCATCGACACAGAGAACTCCCTCACCTGCGCCTCACCTGCGCAGTGTCAAGAATGGACTCCCTCCCCTCCCCTAACCGGACTCCCTCCCCTAACCCCTAATCCCCGAAGCCGAAGCCGATCGCCATCGACACAGATCGAGCCTCCCCGAATCCGAACTCCCTCACCTGCAGATCGAGCCTCACTCAAAACCCTCGAACATCAAAACCCTCACTCAAAACCCGCATCACAGAAGCAGGCCATCGCGACAAGCAGAAGCAGAAGATGCTGAACATCGAAGTAGGGCGTCGCCATCGCCATCGTCCGCCATCGTCCTTCTGCTTTCCGGGACCCCTTCTGCTTTCCCTGAGCCTCTGTGAAACTGATTGTTCATCCATCGTCCGCCATCAAAGAATCATCCATCCATCCCCAATTAACCACAGTGCTCCACGTACCCCTTTTGAGTAATTGCTTAATTATGTGGACCCCCGTATTTTCCGGCCACCTGCGAAAAAAAAATTGGGGTCATAGTATAAGTTTCCACCACACAATACTTGAGTTCTAATTCTTTTGGTACAGTTAAATTCCCATTTGCAACCCCCATTTTGCATCCATAGGCCTGTGCACAAACGTCTTTTCCTCCACAGACTGTCTTATTCACAAAAAAGCAGCTTGGGTTAATTGCCCAGTGGCATGAAACACAAAAGCGCTAGAATCTTGGTTTTCGGCATTTCAAATGTCTTTATTCAGCTACTTCACTGGTGAACAATGCAACATCTGCCTAATTAATACATGATTGCTGCATCATGCCGGACTTGTCCAGAGGCTTAAGTTTAGTGCATAACATTCAGGAGCCTTCACTGGCTCTGCCTTCCCTTTTAGGAGAATGTGCAGAATATCCAACATCATCATCCATGCAAAATCAGTACACTAAATAGTGTATTTAGTGTGAGATAATTATAAGATTTGAAAATGTTATAGAATTTTACTCTCGACAAAAAAATTTACCAAAGACATTGATTCCAATATTATTGAAAGATCCCCATCTTGACCAATATAGAGGGTAAAAAAATTGGTCAACAGTAAAAACTTACAACATGTTTATGTAAATTAGTATATCTCACACTAAATTCACTATTTAGAGTAGCTAGCTTGTTTTACAGGAGGGGAAGGTCAATAAGATCTCAAAGCTCCAAACACAAAATAAAAAAGAAGAAGATATTAAGGTAACTATATCTTACATAGGTAACTCAGCCTATTTACACACATAAAACATAAAATATTTTCAGTGGGTCTTAATAGCGAGTTCAAGAGGATTCCAACGCACTTTAGCATGCACTATTTGGATACCGTATGAATAAGTTATGAATTTCCAAAGTGTTGACTATAGGTTGACCTTAAAGCGACCCTAAACTTTGATGTTTAGATTGTGCACATTCTCATCAATAGTAGGGTGTCAGAATCTACTTATTATGAAAGATTGAGCTAGGGACGCTTTAAGGAAAGGGTCGCTTTTAAATACAGTTACCTTACAGTGACTTAATTCCGGTACTAGAGCAGCACGCCAGGCAACTCTGGCTGACAACTTCTTTTTTTTAATTTTTTTTTTGAAAAGTTGGCTGGCGCTACAGGCGGCATGCTACGTGCCGGCAGGTCTTAGAAGCTTTTTTTTTTTGGCTGGTTTCTTTTCTCCTTTTCTTTTTTTCATTTTTTTTCACTCCACTCCAGCGATTTCCAGCAACCGGCTCTGTCCATCCCTTTTTTTGAATGAACTTCTATACCGTTGAATGAATGTAAAGGCAATGCGCGTGAAGGCTACTAAATGTTATGTATATACTAGAACAAAGCTCATTACTATGCAATAGTACCATGCTTGAATTGACTTTCCCCACTTAGCATAACGGTAAGGCACGAAATTGTGAAGCATAGTACCTTCATCTTATTGGATGAAAATTGTGTGGATGAGAACGTGACCATGAATTTGGATGAATTTGTGACACATTTCGTGACACTGCTCATTTAATCTATTCTATTAAATGCACAATGTCACAGCCGATGTCACAACCCCTGTGTCACGAAATTGGTCACGTTTTCATTCACCATTTCATCCTCAATGCTTCATCCACTACACTTTATCCAGTGCACTTTGTCCACCAAAAGGCTATTTGCTAGTAATATACTCATATACACAGCAGCCCCACATCCTCATGATTCTCCACTACATGACAACCAATGGCCTGTTCTAATTACCTCTTCAATATGAGCCAAACGCCAGTATATGTACTGTATTCACCAGAACCTGAATGTACCTCAGGTAGAATTCAGAAGTCACTGCAGCTCATGGGCTACACAGAAAGGCACCATAACATTCAGTAGCCTTCACTGGCTCTGCCTTGCTCTTAACCCCTAAATGCCTAAAGCCCTCTTCAAATTCGGCAGTTTTGCAAAGATGGATTAAAAAATGCAACCTAGAGGGATATTTTGAACTTGATATATGAATAAAAGTTGTACGTTATGAATTTTAGATTCTATCCATACGGTTAGATCTATGATTGCTATTACCAATAATTTTGTATAAAATTTGAAACGTGAAATTCAAAATTATTTTGTAATTCAATTACGAATAAGGTATTGACAATCTATAGATGAAATTCTTTGTGATTGGTTGAAATGTAATACTCTAAGTGTAGTAATTTTTGGAGATTTTTTGGTTGCTTAATTTTATGAGTTGACTTTCTTTTGACCACTTTTACACTGAAATCTTCAAAATTTTGGGTGAATCACTACAACATGAAATGAGGCATAAAAATTTCACAAATCATCTCCTTTCTAATCGGATCACATATGCATGAAGTTAACTTCCCATAGAATCTACAGTAAAAATTCCACACTGCAAGAAATGCATGACAGATGAGAAATTATGGATGAAATCTATACATCGTCCAAAAAATGGACGCTTAGGTAGTTAGGGGTTAAGGAGAATGTGCAGCATATTTTGCATTATCATCCAAGAACAATTAGTAGTTACCCATGTTTTTTTTTTTTTTTTTGCAGATGGTGGGTTTGGAAAACTAGAAGGGAAGGTAACCATGCATGGTCTTTGCTGACACATTCCCATATAACCCTCACTTTTAAAGAGAGCAACATTGTAAGTAATAATACTTTAAACCTAAGAATATTATGGTGCATGGCTAACCAATAGGAAATGGACAACTTGAATTAAAATTTTCTTGAACATTGCACCACTTCTTTTGTCCCTTCATTGACAATGGTTTCTGACCTTCCTGCTTGCTTCCCCACCATCCCCACTTTTTGAAAGATGAAAAATAAAGGGTTGCACTTAATGCATGGATGGAAATCACATGATGCACTACAAATCACATAATGGATGAAAAGGCAGAGTGGTTGAATGCTATTGAATGTTATGTGTTCTTCCGAATATCAGTAAAAAGTGAATATTATTTTGAATGAATTCAACATTTACACTAGTCGATTAACCCTAAATGCCTACAGCCCTCTCCAAATTGAACAGTTTTGCAAAGATGCATTATAAAATGCAATTAAGAGGGATATTTTGAACTTGATGTATGAATAAAAGTTGTATGATATGAATTTTAGATACTATCCATACGGTTAAATCTATGATTGCAATCACTAATATTTGCGTATAAATTTTAAAATTCTAAATTCTAAATTCTAATTTAATCGGTTCACACATGCATGAAGCTAACTTCCCATAAAATCTATAGTAAAAAATTCACATTGCAAAAAGTGCATGACGGATTAGATAACGCGAATGAAATTCGTACATCGTCCAAAATATGGACGCTTAGGCAATTCAAGGTTAAATCCAAGGTCCTCATATAAAAGGCGGAACCTTAACATGACATCATTTGTTCCCCTCTAGAACAAGTTATGGGAACTCTCTTTATGTGACATCACAATTTTTGGTTATCAGTAAATTCTAGGTTTAAGAAGAAAAAATTACAGTGGTTCATTGACAAGTGCGCTTTAAACGCCTCTTCCATTCAGAGAATCTCAAGTCATCAATAGGCACAAAACTGCTCTTTATTTCATTGACAAGTCTTCATCGTCTTTTACTACCACGATCTAGTTCCAAAAGCCATCATCTATTCCAACTAAGGCTTAGATCTAAAGGTCATAACAATAGTGTGGTCCTGTGCAATTGGCCCAATATTCCTTGTGATTTTGTCATGCTTTAAATTTAAATATTCTTTCTTTTCTAGAATTCCATTTAATTAAATTTATTTTGACAATAATCACTCAAAAAGCCATAACTTTCAAACTATAGGCCTAAAAGCCGCGAAACAACTTTGGTGCACCTCTCCTCGCCAAGGACTTTCCTACGATACCAAGAACGCGGTTGGCGGCCACGAAGTTTAGGAGATCTCAACGTTATATACAAACAAACAAAATGTCGCCATGTGCCGTTGATCCAGATGCTCCCCATGTACCCATGTGTTCCCATGCATTCTCCATATACCCTGTGTTTTTACTTTTTCTTTTGCTTTTAAAAATAATTTACTCATAATTTAATTCAATTTATGGTGACAAAGTCTCAAGGAGTTTACTTCCAAAAAATTACAAATGGCGTGCAAAAAAATATAGGGTCCAAATAAATCTTGGGAGATAATTTTTATAAATGAAGTATATTAATACAAGATGCTCAAAATTGATTACAAGAATAAATATGAGAATATCCTTGAAATTTTACTAATTATAGTGAGAATCACTTTTATTTTTAAGGGTACTTTTAAATACCCTTTTTCACACATGATACACAAAAAGTACAAAGAGCAACCTGCCCGAGGACAAAGTTCAATTCAAAATCCATAACTTTCACACTATTGGTCCAAAAGCTACGAAACGACTTCGGTGCACCCCAAACTCATCGAGAGATTTCCGACAATGGCAAATATGAACTCAAAAACTCCCATAATATTCCATTTTACACATTCACATGCACTCCACAAGGACATGCAATGAATCCAGATGCTGAATGAATTGAAGTGGTAATAAAAGTAAAAAAACCTAGACCAAATAACCTAGACCAAATAACTGCATCATACAGCTCTAATATATAAATTGAATGCATTGGCCTGTTCAACAACTATTTCAAATGCAAGGGCATTAAGATATAACAATGGTTCATGTTGCATCTTATGCTCTCTATACAATGGCCAATGCAGTCCCATGCTCTCAATTCCAAAAAAAAAATTCAAATATCATGAGAACCAACATCATTTGCATGTTTGTCAAATTGTGAATTTTTTAAATACTATAAATATCAACCTCCTTCAATTTTCATGTACAACAATCTAAAATGATGTATACCAACATGCCAAGGCACAAAAAGTTTTTTGAAGCTCTAAGAAAACATTGACAAAATTTAAAGTAGTTCCGAATTATATCGCACAAAACCGAGTTTTAGACATGGCTAACTTTGAAATTCATTTTCTTTCAAATCACAATTGAGTTTTTCTTCAAACTTCCGTAGTAATGTGTTATATGTCGCACACTACAACTTTTGCATATTCACTTTTGGACTTTGCCCATTGATGCTCTTGGTATGGTTGTTTGAATGGAAAAGTTTCAAATCAATACTCAGTTTTGTCCGTCACTGTATAAAGAAGATTGGGATAGTAAGAGCCTTGTTCTTTTGTCATCCATAGTTCTTCTTATACCATCCTTGTTCTTTTGTCGAAACAATTAAGGGTACCAAGGATCAATTCTCTCTAGCAAAGTTTTCTTACAAAATAGAAACAACATTTTTTTTATTCCTTAATGATTCACGTAACCATTTTGTGATTATCGCCTGTATATGGGCATTGTTTTCGTTGAACATCAATTTACTTATCTTTTGCAATTTTTATTTTGTTTTGTTTTGTTAATGCATAGTTAAATACTTATTTCTATATAGATGTATTACAAATTGAAATTGGTATCATCTAATTTTCTTACATAGAGAACACAAAATGCGTTTCGTTATTGCAGTATTACAAAATTACTATGAGGAGAAAGTAATGATATTTTCATGATAAAATCTTTGGCTTTTTTCCTAATCAATACTCCTTCTGTCCTACTAAAAAACCATGCTTTTTTTTTGTAATGTACGAAGGAATGCATAGTTTTTTAGTGGGATGGAGGGAGTATAATTCGATGGTGAAGGTTTAGCTAACAATACATTAATTCATATGGTAAAAACTTGTTAATTTACCAAAAAAAAACACTTCAAAATTGATTTCACAATATCTATAAAACATTCTCCAAGTTTGTCTATATAAATTATTTCTCCAAAAATATTAGGGATATCTTGGAGGGCCGAGGGCACTAGTGAAGATCTTTTACAAAATCCACTCTACTACAATGTTTGTCCAACCTACGAAAATGCTTGTCTAAGTGACGAGCATGTACTCAACGTGAAGATTTGAATCTAATGGCCTTTTGACCAATGGGCACTAGGTCATTGACATTACGAACAAACACATTATTCACATCGACCTCTAGATCCCCTCCTTGATGTTAATGCAAGAGGACAAAACTTGCCCCTATTTTGTGCATGTTGGGGTCCACCTTAAAATTAAAAAAACCCTCTTCCTAGGGTTTGAAATTCTTGAGGGGGTCTTACGAAATTACACTGCAGCTGTAGGTTCCAAATTTGCAAAACATTTTGCTAAAAAAGACCCTAGGGTGCCCAAAATGAAAATTTCAAAAAATGGGGCCCATGGGTGAATAGTGCTTGCATTTACGTCGAGGGGACTTGGAGTCGGGGCCGGAGTTTCTATCTATCTGAAGATTTGAAAAATGTTGAACATGCGTTTTAGTAGGTTAGACGAAGGGGAATGAATCCAAGGGGGACCCACCCAAAACCACTGTCCGGGAAGAACCGGCGGTTAGTTTCAAGTGAACCAGTTCAATTATCGAAAAACCGATTTAAATTTGAACCCACATGCTAAATATTGTTTTTAAATTTAAGAATATTTCTATTTCTAGTTATTAACAAAGGCAAAAGCGAAAAACCGGTTGAATGTTGACATGGCATTCCTCAAAATCTTCCCGAACACTGCCCAAAACTCCAACCGAGAAGCTTGGCTGCATCACCAAATAGCCTCCAAATATGCCACCTGCTCATAAACGGGATTTTCCACGTATCGCACCGAGCACCAAATAGCTCGATTGGAACCCCTGCAATCGGCGGACTTCAGAGTGAGGTTGTTGGTTTTAGAAAAATTGGTGCTCGAATCGAGCCTTCTCGATTGCTCGAAATTCGATTGGGACGGTAGGTGATTGAGAGCTTTGCCTTGGAAAAAAGGCCGCATGAGTTCCTGCGAGTTCGCGATTGTAGTATTAGGGTTTGGTTAGCAGAGACTACATTATTGATGCTGCTCCTCTTAATTAGTCGGTTTGGATTATTATGCCGTTTTCGTCTTGGATATGGCAGGTTGTTGTTTGTGTAGTGATCGGAGTGGCATCGTTTAGGGGGAAATTTCGGGGAGCAACTACGAGCGGGTTGTGATTGTAAGTAATTGAGCTGCTGGAGTTTTTAATTTTGAGCTGCTTATTCGAGGTATTTCATACTGGAGTTTTTGTTGTGGTTGTTGTGGTGTTTGTGAAACCTTTGTCTGTAACGTGAACGTTTGCTACCTAATCAGGTTTAGACAGAAGAGGGAAACAATGGCGTAGTAATCACAGAGTGAAATCTGGTCGTTTTCGTCGATTGTTCAAAGTTAGGGCTGAGGATAATCTTAAGGTATCACGTTTTTATCGATTTGTTTATTTCTCCGTTAGGCTTTTGAAATTTGTTAACCCCTAAAGGTCCTCACATGTTTTTTAAGAGTCAAAGCACTACAATTTGCATACTTGAAATATTATGATTTATAATTTTTCATAGATAGCCATCAACATTATAAGGGGTATGACAAAAATTTCAACATGATTGGAAAATATTTTAAATATTTACTAATTTTATCATGTAAACAAGATAAAAATTCAAAATAAATATATTTTTGTCAAATTTTAGTATCAAAAATCATATTTAAGGTAAATAAAAGTTATGTTTATAAGTAGTAAAAAACTGAAAGTGAAGAAATTAAAAGAGAGCCGCATAATTGGAGCATCCTTAGAAAGTCCTTTGTATTTTGGACACTCAAATTTCAGATTTCTCGACGGTGTAAAATCTTCAAATGAAGTCTATTCTCCAATCCCAATGGTCAAAAGATGTATTATAACTTAACTTGAACATCTAATGAAAACACCAACTTCAATACAACTAAAACACTTGATTTTTTTGTACGTTTGACCGAAAATCAAGCATAATATGGTTGATTGGGCACTTAGGGGTTAAGAGTGAGACCTAAAAGTACTGGTTTGTTTTTGTATCCTTATAAAGTGTTGGTTTTTCTATTGCGGCAGCTGAATCCATTTGTGAAGCGCTCGGAGGACTCGTCTAATCTGAGGACTGGATCATGCAGAGAACAAAGTAAGATCGTATATGGAAGCAACAATTCCAAGAAGCTAGTAGGTGAGTCTCGATCTTCACAAAGTTTGAGGAAAACAATCTTAACTCTCGTGGTTGTCCTCAACAGAAAGGAAAACTCTGAGGATACTTGTTGCAGCTCAAGCACGTGAATTCTCATTGTGGCTTGAATATGACACAGTGTGAGGAAGTTCTCTTCCATTTCTGGTTTTTCATTATAGAGATGGATGGAAGAGTTAGAAGCTAAATGCAATGCACGTCTAAGGTTTACATCTATTTTCTCTCACTGTATGTATGCATAAGATCTGGAAGGGGTCAATGAAACTAACACTAGCCTTGTCTATTGCAGTTCAATCACAAAAGATGGATAGGCCTTGCATTGGCGCTTTGAATAGACTCGGCAATGTGCTTCATGGATTTGAAGGTGCTATTAAAAAAATTACGCATGCTAGAGTGGACATTGAGAGTAGGAGCTTCTAACAACAACCAAGACCAAGCCGAGCCAAACCTTCTGCTCATTGGGCAAACCTTGTAGGAGACGGTGGGAGCCCTAATTGAAGTAGTCCCCAAAATCCAGACAGAGTTGGATTCAAGGCAGCCGTCGGGTGTGGCATCACCAAAGTTGGATGTGTGCCAAAATTCAATCACAAGTAGTGAAACGTAAGACAATGGATGAGAGATGGTGCCGGCATAGTCGTAGACATCATGCAGAGGTGGTGGACGTTTCTTTGTGGATCGAATTACCAGTGGAGCTTGTGTTGCACATCTTCCTTTGTCCAAAATCCTGAAGCTTCTCTAACTCTCCAAAGCATGGTTAAGAATGTCCACAACCTCCAACTTCGGCCAAGCTCGAGACTGTGTAATGTTCGGCATTGTTAGGGTTTCGACGTCGGTCAAAGATACAGAACTTTGACCATCCACTGACTGGCGATTGGAAAATCATTCCCATGATGTCCCCAACTTTATTGCAATCCACTGACTGGCAATTGGAAAATCATTCCTTATCAAATCTTACAAGATGCAACAATGCAATCGTAATGCAACTCGTGACATACCAAGGAAGAGGTGATTATGATGTAGCCTTGGGGACTCATGATTTTAAGAACAAAGTCTATGTTTCAGAATATTAATTCTAAGAGTGGACTTTGGAGCACACGAGATTCCGGCCTTGTCTCTGGAGTTGTTGGATCGACCTTTGCATATCATAGAGCACTTGTTTTTTATTACGCCTCCAGAAACTTTGTTCCTTCTTTCCCGTTTAGAGGCAAGCCTGTAGCTTGGGACTTCCTTTAGGACCGGTATGTTGTGGCTGAAAGGGTAGACTCAGAACCATATGCGTTACAAGTTAGTGAACACAAATTGGCGGAGCAGCACCCTGGAGTGGGAAAAAGTGTGGACTCAAAAAATCTAGTGGCATAAAAAACTAGAGAGAAGCACCCCAAAGGCTATTTGCAACTGAGAGCTTTATTGTGTTAATAGAAGATGACCTGGAAGGATGCCATCAGCGGTCTGCATTCTATGATAAGGAAAATGGGCATAGATACAGGCTCTCAGGGTTGTTGACTGTGGATTACGCAAAGTAAAAGGTCGTGAATCGTCTCATGTGCAGGCTCAGTTATGTGGATGCTATTCCTTAATGGCCACTTAGAACTGTAGCTTAATGTCTCAGTAAGAGAGTTGTTGGATCAGTTCTGAGCTTGTGGAGCGAATGAGTCATCACATTTTGTAATTTCAAATCCTACAATGATTCAACTGTCGTTTTCCTTTACTTTGTGTCCTCAAGAGTTTTCAAACTGCACATTTAGCACCAAATGCAGAACTCGTCATAGCCTGGAAGTGATAAACCGTTGCATGAGAGCTCATCGTAAGGGGCAGAAAGGAAGCCATGGGGGACGTGAACTAAGGGCCGCTTTACACTAAGAGTCGGACCCAAACTGATGTGCAAAAGGGGTGAAATCTTTGCTTCTCATTGGTCAAAAGTCATTCTTTGGGCCCAACCCCTTTACACCAAGACTCAAGCCCAATGCAAACAAATCCTTTTTTACATCAAAACCAAAAAACTCTTACACAGCTCCAACTCCATTCTTTGGGTTTACTAAATATGGAGGCCCAAACTTTGGGCTTAGGCCTGAATGCACATTTCATTGATTTTTGTTTCATTTTTAATTTTTTTTTTTCAAGGCTGATATGGGCTGAAATTTCCAAGCAATATATACAATGGGCTCACCTCTTGGGCCCAACACCTTTACACTAAGAGTTGGACTCACGGCAAATTCCAATAAATGTATACAATGGATCCAACTCTTAGGCCCAACCCCTTTACATATAGCAAAAATGGGTCCAACTCTAATTTTATTATATTGAGTGTTTGAGGCCAAGTCTAAGGCTAATATAGGCTGAAATTTTGTTACATTGGGCCCATAAACGACAAGCCTGACTCTTAAGTGTAAAGCGGTCCTAAGAATCACCATGTTGACGCACGCAATAAACCGTTCATATATCACAATCATGAGAGTGTCTTTCCATCCACATTGACTAGACCAGCATTCAAATTGCAAACACATGTTGGGAGCTCTATGGTCTCGAACATGGCATCCATAGTTGTATCTTAACCCCTAAACGTACCGATCCTTTGAACAGAAGTAGATGCTAGCTTCAAAAATAGATATTATCATGACTCAGATGTACATTAGGTGTACATGAGAGGACCATTGCATGCATGAAATCTACCCAACAAATTTGACATACTTGCATTTGGAGGCCTCTCCAATATTATCAACATCTCCCCATCACAAGAGATTTACTCTAATTGGTAGAGAATTTAATAGGCTTGCAAAGGTGACTTGGATGAAAGTCATCCGAGACTGTATGAGAAAGTTACAAGGCTTTGAATCTGTTCGTGATCCAGTTTCTGGACGCTGGGACGTTTAGGGGTTAACGTCCCTGATGTTGTTTAATTCCCCAAGAATGTATACTCCCTCTGTTCTTTGTTCCAATATAAGAAGCACGGTCTCCGAGAATTAATTCAACATTGTGTTGAATTTTTTATCGAAGGTGCTTCTTGTATCGGAACAAAGGGAGTGTATATTGCTTGCATATTCAATACTTTCTTAAGTCAAACGGAAGTCAGAAAGCACGTCCCTCGTTGTTTTGTTCTTAGACTTGGAACCCAACGTGATTAACCCTTTAACCCCTAACCGGCCAACCATGCATATTTTGCATGATGTACGGATTTGAAATCCGTTTTCTCATCCATCATGCACTTTTTGCAGTGTGGATTTTTTACTGAAACTTTTATGGGAAGTTAGCTTCGTGCATATGTGATCCGATTAGAAAGGGGATGATTTGTGAAAGTTTTATGCCTCATTTCATCTTGTAGTGTTCCACCCAAAATTTCAAAGATTTTAGTCTAAAAGTGCTCTTGGGAAAGTCAACTACTAAAATTAAGCAACCAAAAAATCTCCAAAAATCACTACACTTAGAATATTACATTTCAACCCATCCCAAAAAATTTCATTATTAGATTGTCAATATCTTATTCGTAATCATATTCCAAAAGAGTCTTAAATTTTAAATTTTAAATTTAATACACAAATATTGGTGATAGCAATTGCAAATCTAACTGTATAGATAGAATCTGAAATTCATAATGTACAACTTCTATTCATATATCAAGTTGAAAATATCCCTCTTAGTTGCATTTTATAATGCATATTTGAAAAACTGCCAAATCTGAAAAGGGTGAGAACGTTTAGGGGTTAACCCTTTAGTGCCCAGAGTGGTTCTGGAGAAACCAGAGTTTTTGGTGTATTTTTTCTTAAAACTCTCTCTGTTCAAATTATAAATACTATTAATAGTATTTAACCGTATAAATGTAAGCATAGCTTAATCGAACAAGTGCCGGTTAAAGCTTGGTAAGATCAGACCGTTGGATTGGAAGATTATAGTATGTCTTTGAACCGTATAACGTACACTCAAAAATGAGGTTTTGGAGGATGTGTGACTTCAAAGTTAAATAGAATTTGGGTTTGATTTTCAAAAATAAAAGTGAAGAGGTTCAGCAATGACCTATGTCGACACCTCTTTGTTGCAATCTTTCATGTCAAGAACGGACTCACACATAATTATTGTGAATTTTATAAGTGATAGTGACTTATCCATATACGGTTTAGGACAAAATATTATACGTTAAAATAAGAAAGGAGTTGGTACATTGATCAAGATCGGAATACATACACTAATGGAATATGAACAAGAGAATACATTCCAAAAAATAAAAACAACATAACAAACTTCCAAACACAAGAAATACCGCATAATACATATGATGTATTTGTCAGTATTTACTGTATTTTCGCGTATTTGCAGTATTTTCACGTTTTGTTCATCGGTATTTTGATAGTTGCACAACTCCAAATTGAAATTTTATTTTTCTAGAAGATGTATATTATGAGTCTCCAACTCTGAACATCACAATTCAAAGTCCAATTGTTCGTGGATTCTCCATTATTTGCGTTTTCGACACATCAGTGACCACGATGTGGTCTCCTGGGCACTAAAGGGTTAACCCCTAAACGTCCTCACTCCTCTCCATATTAGGAGGATTTCAAAGATGTCTTATAAAATGTAACTAAGAGGGATATTTTGAACTTGATATGTGAATAAAAGTTGTACATTATGAATTTTAGATTCTATCCATATGGTTAGATCTATGACTCTTGTCACCAATATTTTTGTATAAAATTTGAAACTTAAAATTCAAAATTCTTTTGTAATTTGATTACAAATAAGATCTTGACAATTTGTACCTGAAATTTGTGATTGGTTGAAATGTAATAATCTAAGTGTAGGCATTTAAAAAAAAATTGGTTGCTTAATTTTAAGAATTGACTTTTTTAAGAACACTTTTACACTAAAATCTTTGAAATTTTGGATGAATCACTACAACATAGAATGAGGCATAAATTTTTCACAAATCATCCCCTTTCTAATCAGATCACACATGTATGAAGCTAACTTCCCATATAATATATAGTAAAATATCCACACTGCAAAAAGTCAATGACATATGAGAAAGTTGTGTTTAATTTTGTACATCGTCCACTTTGTTGAACGGTTGGACATTTAGGAGTTAACGTCTTTCAACACTGATTTCAAAGATGTGACATAAATGTTTGATGAATAACAAAAATGGAGTTGATGTACGAAGCTAAGTTGTAAATGTCAATGTGAAGATCACATCTGTACGGTTGGATTTATCATTTTTTAATTAGTAAATTGTAATTAAATTTTCAAGATTTTCTTTTGAAATTCAATTAAAAATCCCAAATTAACCCAAAAAAATTAAAAATTAAAAAAAATTGTAATGAATTTGGAATAACATGCACTACGAGATGCTATGATTTCCATTATTTGATTCCACTTATTTTGAAAATCATGTTTAAAGTCTCACTTTTTGAATTAACCCTTTAGTGCCCAGGTAACCACAAAGTGGTCACTAGATCACCAGAAAATGAAATGTTGTAAAATCTATCAACCATCTCAGTCCGGTGTCTGAAGTTCAGATGTTTAACTTTTGATTCTGCAGATAATGCAAAAAGAAAATTTGGAATCTGACTTTCTTAGATATCCAAATACCTATGTACAAGACACCAAAATACTGAAAATACCGCAAAATACAGCAAATACTTACAAATATAGCACATGTACTATGTTGTATTTCTAGTGTTTGGAAGTTTGTTATCTAGTATTTTTTTTTGGATTGTGTTCTCTTGTTCATGTTCTATTAGTGTATGTAGTCTGATCTTGATCAATGTACCAACTCCTTTCTTATTTTAACGTATAATATTTTGTCCTAAACTGTACATGGATAAGTCACTCTCACTTATAAAATTCACAATAATTATGTACGAGTCCGTTCTTGACATGAAAGATTGCAATGGAGAGGTGTTGGCACAGGTCATTGCTGAACATCTTCACTTTCATTTTTGAAAATTTAACCCAAATTCTATTTAACTTTGAAGTCACACACCCCCAAAATCTCATTTTTGAGTGTGCATTATACGGTTCAAAGACATACTATAATCTTTCAATCCAACGGTCCGATCTTATCAAGATTTAACCGACACTTGTTTCATTAAGCTATGCTTACATTTATACAGTTGAATACTATTAATAATATCCCTAATTTGAATAAAGAAAGTTTAAAAACAATATCAACCAAAAAACTATGGTTTCTCCAGAAGCACCCTGGGCACTAAAGGGTTAAGAATGAAACTTGACATAAACCAATTCTGTTATTTTTTCAAAAATCACAATATCTTATTTTGAAAATCCATACCGTACAAATGATAGTCAACTAGCACAAGAACCAAGAGAAATTTGGTTGAATGAAAAATTGTATAGAATGTAGTAAAGAAAAAGGTTGCAATAGATTCGTCGTCCATTATATGGATGCAAGCGCATCAAAGGGTTAATTGATGAAGTGCGAACTGGCACCTACTGTATGCACGCCTATCACCTATTGTATGCACGTCTATCACCGAACACTTCCAATTAGTTCAGTGATACTGAGGTAACTGCAGTAAAGAGATGCATGTAAACGGCATCGTCCAAGTTATCTCTGATTCAGAAATACTAAGCAATATTGAGAGTGTCCGGTGAAGGTTCAAAAACACTCCCTTGCCTCTCTTTCAAAAGGTGAGGTTTTTATAACAACAATAATAGAAAGACATGCACCTGTTCACAACTTACTAATCCACTAACCCCACTAATTTTATATGAGAAAATAGTGTAATTAATATGTTTAATTGAAGATCAAAGTGCATTGTAATCGACTTACAACATCCTGTCATTCCACTCGCTCCTGGAACACACAGAAGTGTCGGTGATGTACGACAACGAGGCCATCTATGACATGATTTGCCGCAGGAATTTGGACATCGAGCGTCCTAATTATACCAACTTGAATCGGCTCATCACCCAGGTGATCCTTTCCCACCTCATAAAATCCTAACAGTCGCGAAATTCATAAGCTTCTTCATCCTCCAATATTAGGGCATCTTTACACTAGAGGCAAGAAGCTGTGAGGAGAGAAATTTCAGCCAATGAGAAATTGGTCTTCTCGGTTTCTAGGCCTCTCATTGGTTGAAATTTCTCTCCTCACGGCTTCTCGTCTCTAGTGTAAAGAGGCCCTTATTGCAGAGAATATCATTCTGCTCCAATATAGAACTAGTAGGAAATGTGTCGTTTTTCACTTACTATAAATGAAAAAGGAATGAAATTGTGCTAGACACATGGGTTGTGTCAGTGCTAGTGAGTGGTTTTGGTCACAAGAAGATAGAAATATAAGCATAATATTCAGCCATCGTTCACTGTTCCCACGAAATGGGGAATGAAAAACGACAGATCTTCTACTAGTGTAGCTTTTACTTAAATTGATATTGTACAGATATATATGCTGGCGCAGATTCAACTGACGATGACGACGACAAAGCGAGGAGTATTAGAATTTCAGCAGCATAAAAATTTCTCAGTCTGATAACATCGTCATATCTCGTGACTCTATGCAAGTTCACAATCAGGTTCTCCAAAACTTTCACTGAAACTTCGTCAATTAGTAGTTTCAAATTAAATGTACTCACATGACTCCACTCTAGATCTGGCAGTCAAATTGCCACACTTCCTTATTGACAGAACAATATACAACTAAACCATTCCTCACAAATTATATTTCCGCTTTGAATTCATCACATTTATTCGAATTTTGGGCATGCAAGAAAGGAACGACGGAGAAAGCTTACGGGCTAAGTTGCCGAATGGGTGAAACAGGGACGCGTTGAATCATGTGAACTGCGACTACGTTTTGGCCAACCACGTATTAAATCTTGTATGATCTCTATTTGATACAGCATTATGCAGCTATGTTGTTGCCCTACTCACGGCGCCAACACTAAGCACCCTGCATCAATGGATGGCCTACGTCTACCTCGAATAACCTCCTCCATCATGCTCGGCTGACCTTAGAATTCGAAAGCCTGTAAGTAGATAACCTTGTAAATCCTTAGTATCAAGCTGCACTACTAATCAAGAGAAACTGCAAAGATTAACCCAATATCTCCCCAACCGAAACTATGCAAACATCAACAGCTGGTACATCACTACCGGCCAGTGCCAGTGCCAGGAACCCTGATGTTTGCGCATTTCCCTTGGAACTCAGAAAAAGAATCAGCATCGCAGAAGGTAGCACAACATTCAGTAGCCTTCAGTAGCTCGTCAACTTGGGACTCCACCTGTCCAATTAGCTACTGATGAAGTCATGTTGGGTGTGGAATACGTTGTGCCATCTACTGTGGGGCAAGGTAGAACACTGCATGCTACTGAATGAGCTACGTCATGTCTGCTTCCCTGGAGAGAAAATTGCTAAGGGCCTCTTTACACTAGAGGCAAGAAGCCATGAGGAGAGAAATTTCAGCCAATGAGAGGCCTAGAAACCGAGAAGACCAATTTCTCATTAGCTGAAATTTCTCTCCTCATGGCTTCTCGCCTCTAGTGTAAAGAGGCCCTAATTCTTACGCGACCAAGGAGTGGTAGGCATTAATTGCTGAGGATATATACAGGCAGTACACGCTAAATAGAGAATGCTATACAAATGACCAAACCGGTCTCTTCTACCTCAGAACAACTATGACGCTACAAATAGAGATGATAGAGCAGAGAAACTGAAGTCTGCCATTGCCGCAAACAAAGACCACCACCTTACCAAAGAGTCTGCATAAGAAATTACAAGTATTAAGGTGGATGATCCAATAACCGATGTGTACAATTAACCAACAATAGGTGTTCATTATTGAAAGCTTCTAATTCTGTACCAGTACTACGTTTGCGTGAAAAGCTTAAAGTGTTGGTTCATGGGCCATCTACCATACTATTCGTTCCCCGGGCAGAAACTAATCAACCTCGGGCCATTCAGTGCGAGGAAACTGTGTCGATGGTGAATGGATACTCATGCCGTAAATTAATTATCTTCGTTAGAATCACCAAAAAATTAGATTTGTAAACAAAAGGTCCTGACATAGCATTCATTGCACAAGATGAAGTTGCGTATCAAGACCAGTTTCTTGCCATGTATTACAGGAAAATTCTGGAGAATAAGACGGCAATAGCCACCATGGACTCGAAAGCACGAGAATCGTAACAGCAATTGTTCACAATTATTAAGTTACCAAGCATGGTGGCTTACAGCACTCTACAAGAAAAATCCTATGCCATGGCCAGTGAACAAATATGCCACCGTATACCGCAATGATGACCCGGCTCCATCCTCCATTCAACGTTTTAGGCCTTAACCTTCTCTTCAACAATTTTCTCTAGCTTGTTGCCACTGAACTGCAAGACACAACCAAATATCGTTCACATTCAAGAATTTCATCTACGTGGAATGATGCATGGAATTAAAAGGAAAAAAATTACAGGAGGAAGGAAAGCAAGAAAGCATGTACCTCGTTGGCTACAGTAGCCGCAAGAACAGCCCCGAAAGCGCCAGCAACCATGATAACTGGCCCTACGGCCAAATTCCATCTTGCAGAAATCATGTTGCTTCTCAAATGTATGACCTATTCAGGACAACCTTAGAAAAGCGTCAAGAAAGAAAGAGATGCAAACATGCAGACGACAAACCCTAACTCCCTCAAAACCCTAAAAAGGAGCAAAATCCTCAAAAACTTCATTGTGCACCTCAACGAAAAACTCGGAAAAACAGAGTATCAAAGCATGAAGAGAAATTTCTACATCCGAAATTTCTAGAGCAAGCGAACAATGGCCTAGATTAAAAAACCTCACAAGAACCTCAGGTTACAGAACTCATCCCTCGATCCAGAACTTCACTGTCCTTTCTAACAGCCGCACCGAGCAAAGGTACACGCAATTGCAGCTAACAGGATACTAAGGCACCTGAAATGGTATGGAAGAAAGACAAAACCACGAATGCATCAGATGCCTAAAAATCGTAAAATTAGTCAGAGACAGAAAAAATGAAGCGGCTCACTTACAGCAAAGCGAGGATGATGATGTCGACGTCGCGGTGCGAGACTTTTATTGATTCAGCCACAATCGGATACAAAGGGAGCCTGAACAGGGAACGCAAGTTTGGGCAAGCTGAACGGGGCTTGGAGACGATGGCCCAGCGACGTCAACTGCCGCCGTGTGCCGCCGACCGTCCAATGCCGCCGTGTACAGTACTGTACCGCCGATCGTCGAATGCTACTGTGTAAAGTCGACCCTCTAAAGCCGCCGTGTACCGTTGGAGCATCTCCACTCTGCCGCGTAAAAGGGACGCGCTCCGCCCTATAGCGCAGCCTTGCTGACCAAATGGGGCTATTGCGGCCTTTTAACCCCTAAACGTACCAGGGTGTCCCTGGAATTGACAATTTGAGAAAAATCATCATAAAGTACTATTTAGAAGAATATTTTGGAATTGATATACAAACGAAAGTTCTAGATTTTGAATTTTAGATTCTATCCTTACGGTTCGATTCACTAATACTATCACCAATATTTAATTATAAAACTTGAAAGTTAAAATTTAAAATACCTTCTAAATTTGATTACAAACAAAATTTTAATATTTTTTGAGTAAAATTTGTTGGAATGAATTTGAAATGAGATACTCTTAAACATGGTGATTCTTTGAAATTTTTGTGTTTCTTAAATCTATGACCTCATTTTTGCAAGGCCACTTTTGAACTACAATCAATGCAATTTTGGCTTGGTCAACGACTTGACATACTTCTACATTTGTAATTTTAGAAAAATATGTAATCAAGTATGACTAAATCCAACCGTTAAATAAGACAACAACTTGGCGAAGAATCTCCAAAAATTGGATGACTTTCATCCAAGCATTGATGAGAACGTGAGAAGGGTTTGAATCTGTTAGTTGTCCAGTTTCTGGACGCTGTGACGTTTAGGGGTTAAAAAGGCCTTCACAGCCATGGCTCGCCATCCTGCGTCACTAAGGCGCAGATGAGAGCATAAGCTTTGTGGCCGGCTCGAGGGATCTCAGCCCTCCATTCTGTGAAATGAATCCTAGTGTCCGGGTTATCCGAGGTGGCGATTGGGGACACGATTGAGCATGGCTGGCAAGCTCATGCTGGATGGCGGTTCATCACGGGTCTCGATACACGGGCGGGGCAAGCTGACTTTCCATTTGAAGGCGGGTAAAATTAATTGCTCATTAGGAGCAAGGCCATGGGGACGCGACTTGGAGGTGGGAGCACCTGCGTCACTGAGGCGCGGAATGCTCCATCGACCCCATCGCTGACAACAAAAATATCCTTCGCCCAATTGAACGGGGAGATCCAATGGCAATAGAAATCCGACGTGGCGGGGTCAGGGGAGCAACATCCAAGCTGGAGGGTAGGTGTAGCGGGCTGCAATGCGAGCGAGTTGAAACAAATGTGTGAACAATGAACATGTGGGCCATAGCAAGTTGGCCATGAACAATGATCTCACAACCTGCCATTCGAAGCTAAAGCACAGGTTGAAGAGACTAAACTTAACCTCTAAACATCATGCATTTTTTTCATTTATGGGGATCATTTTCACAACTTTTCTTTCATATTTTTGAGAATTTTTTTGTTGTACATTGTAGTGTATACCAAAATGAAGCAAATCGTGTATTTTATTACTTTGATTGATCGGATTAGAAGTTGTCTTTCACTGCTCCAAGGTATATCATCGAAAAGTGTCCATGAGACCATTTTTTTTTGGGTTTTTCCTCAATTTGGATGACGAGATGAACCTAAAATTAAAAATTTCAAAGACCAAAAGAAAGCAATATTCATTTGACACTTTGAGAAAACTAAATAAAACGATTGGATAAAATCTCATGGAAGTTTGCATGGTCAAAGTTTAATTAGCTTCACGATGACTTTGTAGCAATGAAAAATGTGAGTTTATTTTTTCAAGAGCATATTTAGACTAAAATCTTTGAATTTTTTGGTGAATCAATGTGACATGAAATGAGGCATAAAACTTTCACAATCCATCTCCTTTCAAATCGAATCGTACATGCTAAAGCTAACTTCCCATAAAAGTTTTAGTAATAAATCCACATTGCAAAAAGTACATGACGGATGAAAAAACATTGTTTGCTTCTATACATTATGATGACTTTGAAGCAATGAAGAATAGTGCTATCGGTCTTTTAACCCCAAACCACGCTGACGTCCATATTTTGAACGTTTTTTGGGGTACTTTCACCTTCGAAGAGCTGTAACTTTTGCATTAAATGTCAAATTTTTATGAAACTTTGGAAAACTCCCCTCATGTTGTCTAGTTTGTGGGGTCTTAATTTAATGTCAATCCTTGATATAATGAATTTTTGGAAATGGTTTGAAAATAAGGGTCTTAATTTTGAAAAGTTTTTGTGCATTTTGATGCCTGCAACTTCGGGAGCTTATTTCTCCTTCATCCATTTAGCATTTCCAATGAACATTGTTGGGTTAGATCCCCCTTGAAGTCTAATTATCATTGTAAAATTTTCATGTGACTAAAAATTGTTCTAAACGTTTGGATGTTATGTTAGTGCACAAGTCTCTTTTGGACACTTTTTGCTTTTTGGGTCAAATAGGTCACTTTTTGGGCTACTTTTTGACATTGCAAGGCCATTTTAGGACACATCAAATGGTTTCAAGAGTTTTTGGCACTAATGTGTTTATATGATGATTTCAAACTACTTTATAGCTTAAACTTTTTTCATTTAAGTAGTTTTGAAAACGAATTTCACCTCTGATGTGTTGCTAGGAAAATTTCAACATCCTTTTTCGACATTAAAACATTACAATCTTGCAATCTATGTGGCCAAATGACTCCAAATTGGTTCACGTCATCTACGACATGTATACTACAAGATTGTGTAGTTGACATTTCCATATATCACTTCAATTTATATCTATTGCACATCAAAGGCAATGATGTTTTTTCATTCGAAAATGTCCCGGTCTTGTAGGGTTTAACGTAATTAATTAGATTTTTTTTCATTTTGGTTTCCATTCTACCCCTTATGTCCTTGTAACACCTTGTTTTCATTGAAATCCATGCGCATGATCAAAATAATATCGTAGTCTTTTAGTGAGATAGAGAAAATAATATTTAAAAATAAATTTGTCACAAAATGAAAAAATAAATTGTGAAAATCAGAAAAATAAATGCACTACATTTAACAAGTAAAGGACAAAGAGGCAGTAGGAGGGCATTTTGGGCCAATACTTATATTTTAAACTTCAAAATGATGGCTCTAGCAAAAAAAACATAAAATCATTCTCTTCCAAAAATTCTCAACTCAACTATCGAAGTTGTTTATTTTTTAACCCAAACTACACAACAATGCATTTCTGCCTTGATGTATAGAAACAAACAATGTTTTTTCATCCGTCATGTACTTTTTGCAATGTGGATTTATTACTAAAACTTTTATGGGAAGTTAGCTTTAGCATGTACGATTCGATTTGAAAGGAGATGGATTGTGAAAGTTTTATGCCTCATTTCATGTCACATTGATTCACCAAAAAATTCAAAGATTTTAGTCTAAATATGCTCTTGAAAAAATAAACTCACATTTTTCATTGCTACAAAGTCATCGTGAAGCTAATTAAACTTTGACCATGCAAACTTCCATGAGATTTTATCCAATCGTTTTATTTAGTTTTCTCAAAGTGTCAAATGAATATTGCTTTCTTTTGGTCTTTGAAATTTTTAATTTTAGGTTCATCTCGTCATCCAAATTGAGGAAAAACCCAAAAAAAAATGGTCTCATGGACACTTTTCGATGATATACCTTGGAGCAGTGAAAGACAACTTCTAATCCGATCAATCAAAGTAATAAAATACACGATTTGCTTCATTTTGGTATACACTACAATGTACAACAAAAAAATTCTCAAAAATATGAAAGAAAAGTTGTGAAAATGATCCCCATAAATGAAAAAAAATGCATGATGTTTAGAGGTTAAGTTTAGTCTCTTCAACCTGTGCTTTAGCTTCGAATGGCAGGTTGTGAGATCATTGTTCATGGCCAACTTGCTATGACCCACATGTTCATTGTTCACACATTTGTTTCAACTCGCTCGCATTGCAGCCCGCTACACCTACCCTCCAGCTTGGATGTTGCTCCCCTGACCCCGCCATGTCGGATTTCTATTGCCATTGGATCTCCCCGTTCAATTGGGCGAAGGATATTTTTGTTGTCAGCGATGGGGTCGATGGATCATTCCGCGCCTCTTGAAATAATGATAAAATAGTAAAAATGACTAATAAAAATAAAAGGTAGAAATAGTTAATAAGCATAACTCGTAAAAAATAACTGGTAATTTAATTGATGAAAACAATTAATAAAACTAATAATTAAACAAACAGTAATTAAGATAGTGTTTAAATAGACAGAGATTTACAATTTTTGTAAATCTAAAAAATTCATCAAAAATGCTTTGAGTATGTAGAAGAATCTCAAAAATTATGTAGAAGTAGCGAGTGAAATTAGAGCAGTAAACGCGAAGGTTGATTGTGGTAAAAAGAACTCAAAAATTCCTAGATATTAAATGAATATTGTTAAAATAACTAAACAAATCTAAACAAGGACCTCAAAGTACATTGAATGTGGTGGTAATTTTGGGAATCATCCGAAATAGAGAGCTATATGTTTTTACAAGACCAACTTATCGTGGATTTTGCAAAAACATGAAGAATTTACCACAATGCAGCACAAGACAATTTGGAAGGCCAATAGGAAGTTTACAGCATTCGTTTCCTACATAACGAAACCTTCGAGGACCAATGGTAAAGTCGAAAGTAGAAAAGTATTCAATTACCAACCAATGGTAAGTTTTGCTAGCAGTGAAAGGCTAAAACGGGGGAAAATTGACAACATATGCTATTTTTAGCAAGTGAGGGGTTATGTAAGGCTAATTTTGGCCTTCGAAAGCCATTGGTGAAATCCGTTTGCTCATTCGAGCTATATTAAGAAGGTTAGTAGTAGGTCCGGCGGTAAATTCAAGTTTTTTGGAATTTCATTTTTTTCATTGAAAATAAAGGAAAAAGAAAAATGAAAGTAGAAATCAAATTGGATCTTTTCCAAACAAAATAGATTAGATATTAGCAAAAGTAAGAAAAAAGAAGATAAGAGAGAATCTTTTGAAAAGTAAAAGTAAAAGTCTGTTAACCGTAGACTTTCAAAATTGACAAAAATGAGTATCTAGATTTTTTGCATTAATCTTGCAAAATGACAAGAGTGCATCAAATAAAAATAAAAATGAATGAGATCTTTTGATCCATGATAAAATAGATATTATCAAAGTAGGGCAAAAATAACTTTTGGGGTAAAAGTAAAAAAACAAATTAGATATTATTTGCATTAATCTTGCAAAATGACAAGAGTGCATCAAATGAAGATAGAAATCAATTAGATCTTGTGATACATGACAAAATGGATATTATCAAATTAGGGTAAAAATAAAAAGTAAATTAGATTTTTTTGCAATTACTTTGCAAAAAGACAAGGATGCATGATTCAAATTTAGAAAGTTGAGATTTTGTTTCATTGATTTTTTCAAAGGTAGAAATAAATCAAATTAGGTAGATTAATTTTTACAATTAGTAGGTAGCGTAAAAATTTGGATTTTTAGTATATAAGGAGGCTCATTTTTCTTAAAAATGACGACATTTGGATCAGGATAGTATTCTTGAAATGATTCGAGCTCTCAATTATGTATACACGGTTTAATTTATACAATGCACATTTCTTTTTAGTCACTCTTTCTTCTCTAAATTTTAGTTTAAATTATTGTTTTAATGTTCCACATCCTCTTTGTTCTCAAGTTAGTGTTTAATTTCCTCTTGATTTTCAAATTAACGCAAATAATTTAGTACCGTATTAGCATTTAGATGTTTTTTTTCTTTTTTTTTCCTTCAAATTCGTTATATTAATTGATTACAAGGTTTAATTAAATGAATTAGTGTAAATATAAAACCTAAAAACCCTAAAAAATGCTCGCAGTTTTATTCGCCACAGTTTCATTCGCCGCCATGGTAAGTTCATCCGTCCATAACTTTTTAACTGTACATTCAAATTAAACGAATTTGTATTTTTAGAATTCGCATCAAGGGTAGAAGGGCGTGGTGAAGTTTTTATTTTGAATTAATTTATGTAGTAAAAAAATTGCATGTAAGAATCAAGGGATAAATTTAAGAATGTTGATTTTGACTTACAAATCATCTGAAACTTCATTTAGTCATAACTTTTGCATAGTTTTCCCAATTTCAATGTATTTTGACTTTTTTGAATCGCTGTGAAGTATATTTTTGCATTATGTGAAGAAATAAAACAACAATAAAAATAAATAAAAATATCCATTGTTTGGAAGGCTAGAAAAAATTATGTCATAGAATTATCATTAAAAAAGACTCAATTTTTTTGCAAAGTGAATGTACATGTCTACCATTCCTACTAAAGAACCTGTTGTAACTCAAAGAGCGAATCTTTGACTCACAGTTTTGAAGAATCGCAAACCGCGCTAGCACCACATCGAAACACCGTTTGACATTTTTTTGCACCGTTTTTTGCCGCTCGGCAAAATAAGCCATTTTTGTCTTCGAGCTCGTGAATGCTTTGAATAATGCATGCCCGCTCCGGGTATATACCATCATTGAGAAAATAATAATGATCACCGTCGCACCCGTTCACTTGAAAACTCATATCACGAGCCTCGGAAGTGAGCATATTATGGATCAAAGAAGACTTATCAAGCACATTCAAATCATTGTTAAAACTGGGCAATCCAAAAACACATGCTATATATGTAAATCGTTATCCGCAACAGCCTCCAAAATGATAGACATATATCCATCGTTGTCTCCAAAATTCCCTTGCCAAGCAACGGGACAATTTTTCCACACATAGTGCATGCAGTCGAGAGAGGTGAACATGCCTGAGAACCTGCGATCACGGTTAATGGCACATTGAAGACCTATAAACATCACGTTCACAAATCACTACGATCATGATGGTTTAGATACGCCGGAACTTATTACCGGTTGGTGGGTGAGGAGAGGAGTTCTTTCAGTTCTCAAAATCGGTTTAGGGTATGCGGCTCAGTTCACTTTGGGAAGCGTTTTGTCGTTAATCATTGAAAGGGCTCGGACGCATCGCTGGGACGTTGCGGCAGCTGGTTTGAAAGTTTGGACAGAAGGAAATTGGTGCAGTTGGAGTGGGTGGCGGTTTGGAGGAGAATTTTTGGGCAACCTGCAAATGAAGCATCAATCTCTGGTTAGTTATGCACTCTCCTTACTCTTGAATATTGTTGTGCTGCTCAATTTCGGTTCTGCTAGCAAAATGTGAAGTTTCCTTGCTTAAACTGAATTGTTGTTGTAGTGCTATGTCGATTACATTAGGAAGTAGGGTTAGGTTTAGATTTTGGAGTATTGGGGTTTAAGCGGCTCTCCGGTTGGGTATTAACACGGTTTAGAGGATGTTCATAATATTGTGTAGCACATTCACACTCCTTTATGGTTCTTATATCTTTCCAAATGTTATCAATGAGGGTTGCATGAGATGATGATCTTTAAACTCGGCCTTGATTGCTACACAAAATCCTTTCACGCACTCCATAGCAATGCTTTCACTAATTCTACAATATTCATCTGTGGCATCTCCCGACAAGCCATAACAAAGCATTCATAGTGCAGATGTGCACTTTTGGTATGGTAAAAGTCCTACATACCCACACGCATCCACTTTTTAGACAAAATAATTTTCCCGTTTAGAAACCCTATCTATCATCGTCAAAAAAAAAATGAACGTTGCATGCGATAGCGTCTACGGAACAAGTTTGGCCCATACACCAGCTCGTCATAAAAGTAATCGAACATCATGCAATAGTACATCTCAACCCTGAACCTCTTAATGTTAGGAGATTTTGCAGGATGGGATCTACCACGAATTGATGATAATGCTCGGAAGGGATCCACCACTAATTGATGGTAATGCTCATCTGAGATTCACAAACCCTAATCCCAATCCTAATTTAGTACGACGTCATCCTCATCATCGTCATCAATAAGGTGTTCTCGAATAGCCCTAAATTGCGTGTGCCATGCATCCATGGAGACAACCACTCAAGCGTGTAACCAAGAATAAGAATGACAGAAATTGAGCAAACGGTGTCGGAGTGGAGCAGTGTTGTAATGGAGCTCAAAAAACAGCCCGTGGTGGAATTGAATTGACAGACTGCAGTAGATTGATAAAGCTCTCAACCCAAGTCAAACATCTCTTTGTTCCTCGAGCCACGTGGCCAATATCCATTGGAAAATACGGAGCAAGTCTCTGTTATCGTGCCCCGTCCATTAATTTTGCATTCAAAATCTCAATCACCTCTTTGTCGTGGTCTGTGTCGTGTCAGGCTTAATGAGTCATTTGATTTGCGTGGGTGGGAGACAACCGCGCCAAACATAGTAATGTGTTTCCTCGAGCCGTGAAGATCAGGTTTGACGAGTCAAATGTATTGCGGTAGCGTAGCGATGCTCTTAATCGTCGAATGTCGTTATATAAAGTCAACCATCTAATGCCGCCATGTACCGGCAACCGTCCGATACCGGTTGTGTACCGTTGATCGTTGAATGTCGTTGTTTAAAGCCAACCATCTAATGCAATCGTGTATCGTTGATCGTTGATTGTTGTTGTGTAAAGTCAACCTTCTAAAGTTGTCGTGTATTGTCGAATGCCGTTGTGTGAAGCCGACCATCTAATGCCATTGTATACCGCCGATCGTTGCTAATACCAATTTTTTTTTTCTTTTTTTTTTCTTCTTTCTCTCACAGATGTTAATTTTATCTTGTCATGTTAGTAACAGCAAATGCAACACCCTCTCCTATCAAACTAAGTGGGCAAGCTCGAGTTATAAATACCGGTAGGATTTGAACCGCTGACCTCATGGGCCCAAAGCATGTTTAACGGACTTAACCATCCAAGATATCACTTGGGTTGACGATATTTTTTCACCTATACAATTATTTTCAACTATTAAGTTGATTGACTTTGGACTAAAAGAGAGAAGGCTTTACATTGAGAGAAGCTAAATCTAGCATGAATGGAAGGAAGTTCGAATAGGATTTCACTTGATGAGCAATCTACTTCTACATTGCATTTACTACAAGGACAAAGTTTCTCAAATCTAAATCTTTAGGTGATTTTAATGATTTATATTGCATTAAAACTCAATCAAAAAATGAAGTATACCAAATTTAGTATTTGATCTATTTAAACAAGTATTTTCAAAATAATGACAATTTCAACAAGTAATACAACAATTATAGATTCTTCTATCAAAATTTTAAATATAAATGACTTGGAAACTATATTCATACCATAATATTCATCATTGGCATCTCTATTGAAATTCAAGTTTTCATATTGTTTAAATACAATTGATGTAAAATCACTTCATTTTTATTTTAAAAATAATATGATAGTTTGATTTGTTTTAACCTAATTTTTTTGAAATAATGGTGGCTTAATATAAACACATTATTTTAACTATAAAATTTATAAAATGTAATTATTCATTCAAGCGTGATTGCCAAATACAACATACTTGTTGAAGCTTCGTAGAATTTAACTATATGATCATAGACTTTGGTTTTTTGGTGTTAATGTAGTATACTAGTTTGTAAAAGTCAAAGTTTTTGAAAAAGAGGATGATGGATAGAATTTTTTTTGAATCATTTGGTGTTGTTTCTTTCACCCATTTGGAATTTTTTTGAAGAGTGTACTATTTGCCAAACATTTGCACCATATGAATTTCAAAAATCATTTTGCAAAATTGTTCCACAAGTTTTGAAGTGAAGGAATTTTGCCACTTTTATGTCTATTGTAAAATAAGTAAAAAACAACATAAGATTTTTACAATTTAAGTGAAATTTAAGTTTTATAAAGTAATTACTATACATAATCATATTTTCAAGCCTATGGAAAAAACTTCAATAACTAAAAGATGACATAATTATATCTATGTTAAAAATTTAATAGAGTCATTATTTTTAACGTGTATACATATATATATGATTACAAGTGATAATATTTGCACATTAAATTGTGTAAATGTAATCTATAGCGCCTGATTTACAATTCTTATTAAAGGATTGTCACATAATTGGTGTATGACTATTTCCAAAATTCCATAATTATGAAAACATTCAAAAAATTCTCAAATGATATTTTGTTATGAATTATCTATCAAATCTTCCTATACGTAGAAGATGGTTTGGTTGAATTTATATGATCTCATTAACACCAATAACATGCAATTCGCTAATTACGCACTTGGTCATATAATCATGCACCCAGGGACATTAAAGAATTTGTCTAAAATTTTCTTTAAAAAACAACAATTTTTGTCTTTCTACAATTATTTACATTGTAAACAAACAATTATTTTATCTATTTATTATCCTTATCTTTATCTTTTTTTTTATCTCGTTTCTTTCTTGACTTCTTTTTTTTCTTCTTGTCTTCCTCCTTGTCTTACTTCTTGTCTTTTTTTCTTCTATTTTTTCTTCACTCTTTTCTTAACATTTTTTTTCTTCTTGTAGCAACCACAAACCCTACCCCATGTACTGCAAATAAATGCTTTTTAAGTTCTAAAAGTGAATGTATGTGTGAATGTAATAAGTCTAATAGAATATAATGGAACCGGTACACTGAAAGGATACAAAGAGTCAATTAGACTTGGAATGGAGCTCTGAAAGGATGTAGCTGTTAGATGTCAAAGACATAAGGAGAAATGGGAGTTGTCTTCTTAGCTACACTATTAGAAGTGATAGTCTATATATGTGTTTTTTGCTTCGTGCTTATAAATATTTTTTGTGTATGTTTTTGATATAAGTCAAGTTGACATGAAAGAACAGTAAAGCATAATTTACTTCTAAATTCCTTTTCTGATTTGCCTTATTGTTTGCTTTGGAAATCTGTCTAATTGAATTGACTTCGATGGTATTATATATATGGAACGAATTTGCTATACATTGTGGTTGGTGTTATTTGCTCTGGTGATTTGTTATACATGGAAGTGTGATTGTCTAATGGACTTGGAACTTGTGACAAAGTCAATTTGAACTCTAGTAATTATTATACAAAATTGAATGAGACTTAATTAGTATCAATTGGACTCCAGTGTACAACCATTGCTTGAGAGATACAGATTGTGGAGCATTGGTAAAAGTTGTCAATTGATCTTCTAAATGTAGTGGATTATTTAAGTCAAATGGACTTACAGAAGTTTATAAATTGGAACAGTAGAGAGGGTTGTATAAAAAGAACAAATAAGACCCTTGTTCATTGAGCATTTTTGACCGTTCATGATGATAGAGCATTCATAGCACGAAATTACAATGGAATCAGTCTATTTGACTCATATTCAAATGTCATGTGAGGCATTTACAGTATATTGTAGTGAATAATGTGCACGTGTTGGTGTATATTCAATGGAAATTGAAGAAATATGTGTATGTTTGAAAGAGATCTAACATATACCACATGTATAAGTCAAAAGTATTGATGATATAAAATTGATACACATAGTGACAACTGTATGTCTAGATAAGGATTAAAACCAAGGAAGTATAACATCTAGTGAGAGAGACTAGAGTGATTGATGCTTAGTTGTGGTGCATTGACTTTGAGTAAAATTACTATGAAACATGGTATTAAATTGAAGAGCTTTCTGTGCTTTCCATTAAGGCTTTTCGTGTTGTGGTCACCCGCTAAATGACCACCACACCTATTGGTATGACATCCTTCTAAGACCATAGGTATTTTAGTATTGAAAATACAACGTCGTAAGACACCATCTTGTCCCTTCTTATATAATACATTGTTTATTAAGGTATAAGAAGCACATTTTTGTAATAAATACTTAATTTGTTTACCATTAAGATTGTTCACAATCCTATTGGTTCTCAAATATGCCAAGACATCGTCATACTTTGATTGAATAGACTACTACAAATAATTGACCATCGGGTAAATCATCATCAATGGGTAGAATATTTGACTCGTTCGTGGGTTCTAATCTTGACAAATGATCCGCATTAGCATGTGTTTTTCCGGGTCTAGTAACAATTGAAAAGGTAAATTATTGTAATAATAATACCCATCGAGCTAGACGACCACTTAGATTAGGTTTATTTATCAAATATTTTAAAGCATCGTGGTCAACATAAAAGGTAAAAGGCTAGTCCAATAGGTAATGACGAAATTTTTGCACGACAAAAATCATCCCCAGAGCTTCCTTCTCTGTAGTACTATAATTTTTTTTTGTGATTATTAATTGCCTACTTGCAAAGTAAATAGGGTGGTCCATCTTTTTGTCATCTTTTGGCTTAAAACACACCCTAAAGCTATTTTCAAAGCATCCACATAGACATGGAAAGGTTTATCCCAATCGGGTGGAATTAATACATGTGAGGAACTTAAATGTTCTTTTAATGTAATGAATGCTTTAGTGCACTCCAAAGTCCATATAAGACTAGCTCCCAATTTTTAATTTTTAATAGATTTGTTAGTGAAACGGCATGTAATGCATAATCCTTAACTCCCAGTCTAGAATAACTCCCCATACTCACAAAACTTCTTATCTCCGTCACAGTCTTAGGTTGGGGGGTATTAACAATTAAAGCAATCTTATTAGGATCGATATTAATACCCTCCTTATTGACACTGATATGCCCTAATAATTTCCCATAGGGAACCACAAATTGGCATTTGGCTGCGTTATGAGAAATACCAAACAACTTGCATTGCTCAAAACATAACGCCAATTGGGTTGGATGATCTTCTTTAGTCCCACAAACACAAAAGTCATCCAAAAATATCTCTATAAAATTACGGAGGTATTTTTGGAATGCTACGGTCATTACGCGTTGGAAAGTCGCCGGAGCGTTACATAAGCCAAAAGTGCCCCAATCGGTGACAAAAGTCATTTCTAATTGGTCGTCGAGGGCTATTTTAATTTGATTGTACTCGGAAAATCCATCCAAAAATGAATAACACTTATGACCACCCACAACATCCAAAATGCTATCGGTGAATGGTAATGGGAAGTAATCTTTTTTGGTTACTGAATTTAATTTTCTAAAATCTTGACAAATACGAATCTTGCCATTTTTCTTTGGCACAATCACAACTGGACTTACCTATTCACTAAAGGGCACTAGATAGATGAACCCTATATCTAAGAGCTTATCGATTTCTTCTTTTACCAATAGTGGGTATTTAGGGTTAACACAATGTTGCCTTTGCCTTATAGGTTTGGCATTCTCTTCCAAGGTAATGTGGTGTTCACATACCTCGGAAGGAACCCCTCTTAAATCCGTATATATGAAGCAAAAGTGTGCACATGAGATCGGAAGAACTCCTCCCATTGGTTTATTTCATTTGATTTTAATTCCCTATTTATATGGATTAATTTTGGAGTTCCCCTATAACCTAAGTTCATTTCCCTACATTGGTTTTTATGAACATATTTTTGTACAAGGGTTGGGTTAGAAGAATAATTCCATAGATCCTCTGATTCAAAAGGAGGTTCTAATTCCGATTGGACCTCAGTTATACCATACACAGGTTTGTCCATTAACCATGACGCAATGACCCTATTGGAATCATCATTTTCCCCACAAGGTAAATGATATTCTCCTGGACTGAGTTCCATATAAATGCCAATTGGGGATTTATTACTCATGGGTGGCTCACTCGTATACACCCCATTGACATTTAATTTATTCTCATATGAATCATAACCAAAATCACTGGTTTGTTCAGGTGATTTCCATTGGGTTTCTCCATAATATTTATTGGGGTACATTTGTAATCAGACTTTTGATCTACCTGACCCAATGGTTAATAACCCACGACCTCAATTGTCCTTGGCCTTGGGGTGATTGCAAGCTACGGTCTACCAAGTGGGGAGTGCAGCTTGTGCAGCTAAAGGCCATGCAGCTCGTGCACTAGCGTAGTAATGCGCACCTCTCAACTTTCAATTAGATCAAAAATTTCACCATCCCAAATTGGGTTTATGCTAATACTTTCACTTTAGCAATTGTTAAGTTAATTTCAAGTCTTTGGGCATTACTCAATAGCCTTTTCTGTTTTTTACCGAGCAGGGGTAATTAGAGCCTTTTTTACATAACATCCTTAGCTAGGTTTTATGAAAAATGCATTTCATATCCCACCTCTGAAATTGAACCATTATTTCATTTCCAAAAAAAAAATCCAAAAAAAAGTTTTAACTGCACGAAAATCTTAAAAAACAAAAACATCACCAAACAATTAATTAAAAAATAAGTAAGCGTAGTACCCAAAAAAATAAAATATGGTAGCTTTGTACACACTTGTGGTATGTTGCTATAAATTTTTGAAGTTCAATTTTGACCCCCTTCTAGCATTTCCCATAAAATAGGTGCACTTTTGACAAGCGACACGCTACCAAATCTAAGTAGAAATGCTTAATTTGGATAGAAAGATTGAAAATTTGCAAACTTTATTGTGGTAGACATCTAAACTTTAGAATTCTAGAAACAATGCAATTTGTTTCGTCACAAAATTCCATTCCAATATTTATTGATGATTTTCCAAAGATTGGGTAAGTGCACCAATTTGCATGCCGCGACAAAAAGTTTGGGTGACCGTAGCTTGCAACCACCCCTTGGCATGGTATAGCCAAAGTCTACCTAACAGAATAGGATAGGATGTATTAGATGTAAGTTGTTGAAAAAAAATATAATCTATAAAATAAATAATACTAGATATCATTGTTTTGATTTAAAGTAAAATCCCTTTTGTTTTTACACGGCTTTGATCGGCCATGCGTAAAACCAATTTGGTTTTATGCAACCCACTCAATTGGAGACTTAACAGAGTGTCAAAATTCATAAGGTTCATGTTTGGCCCTCATCAATTTGCACTCCACTAATTAAGATCCCATCAATGATCACATCAATTATAGGAAACACCGAATTAGCAATTTTTGTACATTGTCCGATGGACGTGATGGTGCAAAATTTGCACTTCTCTGAAATTTTACTCCCATGAATTTCCTATATTATCATTTTTAAATAGCAACAACACATTCATTCATATTGAATTTGTCATGTATTAAAAGAAAAGTAAATATAATGTGCAATATTGTTTTATTACTATCTGATAGAAAATCAAAACAAAACGCTTCATTTCATATAAAAATGAAGGCACACACTATTAAAGTAAATAATATTTGCACTATCCTACTACATCAAAAGGTTCTCTATTGAGTACATTTTCAATTTGTACTACTGTTCCACCTCTTGAGTCTTAAGAATCAGTTCAAAGGATTGAGTTTCAACTTTCTCTCATGTCTTGCTCTCCAACTGTTGTTCCCCGAGTATTGCTCTAATCTCTGAAGAGGTCCCAAGATTAACATAATCCAACGATCTCATGACCATAGCTTCCGCCGCCGTAGAGGGAATGCTACATGCGCTTAAGTCACCTTCTAAAATGAAAGCGATATGCTCATATGTGTAGTTACCCCATTCTCCCCAACAACGATACTTCACTCCCTCAATGTCATGGTATAATCCATCAACTCCAAGCGTCATACAATGATCTGCCAATGTCAATTGAACCAAATTTGGACAACTTAAACTAAACAACTAAATTTACCAAATCACTTTTATAATTTTAAAAAACCTAAAATGAAATTTAAAGGCCAGTAATCCCTAGAGACTGTAATGTTCTGTATTGCTTTCAAATCGCAGAAATCCGCAACAAATTCATTTGTGCATTGCAAAATATGCTAAATTTAGAAACTTATGACTATAAATATCAAAACCCAACATAAAATTTGGATGTTCCTAACTTCTATGGGCCCCAACGTAGTGTTTGTCTTTCAAATTGTAGAAATCTACATCAAATTTGAGCACGTATGGCAAAATCTGCTAAATTTAACAACTTTTGACTATAAATCTCGGAACCCAATATGAAATTTGGATTCCCCTAACCTCTAGAGGCCCTACCGTGGTATTTGTCTTTCGAATCGTGGAAATCTACATCAAATTTGAGCATATATGGCAAAATCTGCTAAATGTAGCAGTTTTTTATTATAAATCTCGAAACCCAACATGAAATTTGAATGCTCCGAACCTCTAGGGGCCCTAACATGGTGTTTGTCTTTTGAATTGCATAAATCTACATGAAATTTCATTGTGTATGGTATGTTATGCTATATTTAGCAGCTTTTAAGAGAAATTCTTTACACTCAACATGAAATTTGGGTGCCCTTAATCTCTAAAGGCCCCTCCGTGAAGTTTGTCTTTTGAATTAGAAAAATCTATGAGAAATTTGAGTTCTTAGGACTAAGTATGCTAAATTTAAAAGCTGATGCCTATATGTTTGATTCAAAAACCTATAAAACCCATGAATACCAAAATTGTACCCCCGCAACTTCAAAAAAGGTTCATTTCTATTCGACGGGCAACAAGTGCATTGTCATACCTCCAAGTGCTAGAATTCTCAATTCAGTGTTAGGAGCGTCAAGATCTGGGCTTATAGTGACTTCATTGACCATATTCTTTACTCGTCGTCGTACCAAATTAGATTGGAGTAAAGGCCTACATTGGGGTGCCACTCCCAATAATTGTTTGATAGAAATATTAGCTTTTAAATTACCCAAATCTTCTAAGATATCATAAACAGGTACTCCTTGCATAATTCTAATTGGCTTTGTTTTTTTTTTTTTTTTTAACTCTAGCGGGCTTAATTGGGATTATTTGGCAATAATTTAGGACTTTCTTCAATGGGATCAGCCACATTGGATTTTTCTCCAATGGGTGGAATAGAATTTTGCAATGGGTGATGGAAAATTTCATGAGCTGGTTGGTACTCTTGAAATTCCCTATTGATAACCGGGTTAAAAGTTTTTACATTCCGATTGGTTGGGGTAACAAAGGGTATTTGTGCATTTACTAGAACCATGAGTGGTACCAATTGGGGTGCACCCTCTTGCAGATTATCAATTGGTTTATTATTAACTACTAACTCTGTGAGCACATTAATTGGAGTTACCGTAACCCATGGTTAGACTATTGGTGTCACAAGTGGTTCATTCAATCCCAAATTGGGATTGTTATCATTTCCTATTGGTGAGTTAATTTTTTCATTGACAATAGTCTGACTGTTGATTGGATTTTGTTGGGCAGTCCTTACCCTTGTCATTATATTTTGAACTTCCCTATAACCCTTATTTTTGTCAATAGGAGATAAATTCACAACATTTTGCCTCTCAATATTTTCACACCATGAAACATGGTTTACATCCCAATTGTTATTTTGATTATTAGAAGAATAATCATCCGGTAAAAGCACAAGTTTAGTACTAGAATTTTTATTTCGCACTAACCCATCGTTATTCCTAGATTCATCCCTTTTTGGTTCATTACACTCTTCAGCAGTGTGTCCCGTTAATTTACAATTACCACATAGGGGTACTTATGGGATGCTAGCTCTGGCATTGGGACAATTCTTAGAATAGTGCCCCATCTCTTTACAATTGTATAACAATAATATTAGGGTTTTCTTGCCAACTAAAGTTATTTCCCCCATAGGTTGAATTGCCTTGGCTTGGATTACCATAGGGCATTTGTGACCAACCCTTATTTTGATTTGTAGGATTTTGGGGTATGTAACGATTGGGATTACTGTTAAATCCTCCATTATTTAAATTAGTAGAATTAAAGTTAAGGTTTAAATTACCAGGTGGTGCATAATTTGGATTGAAACTGTTACCTCTATAATTAGATAGTCTTGTATATCTATTGGAATTATTATTGTTAATCTTATAATTATTATTATTGTCCAATAGGTAAACTTGACCCTGTTTATTTCGCCTGTTGGCATCTACTACTAAATTGTGTTGTAATTTATAACACGATTTTGTCTCATGTTTTCCTCCACAAAATCTACATTTAGGTGGTAGATTAGGTAGAGAAGAATTTTGATAAATCCATTCTCGCAGACTTTCGGTAAATCCAATTGGTCGAAAGTGTGCAAGAAATGCACCTCTCAAGGTTTCCCAATCAACAAATAAAGCATGGTTTTGTCTTTGATACCATGCGAAAGCATTCCCTTGTAAAGTAGTTGGGAATATATCTAAATAATCTGCTTCGGGTATTTTATTAGCAACACAACAAGTGAGGAATTTAGAAACATGAAAATTTGAATCCAGTCCTACTGTGCCCATAAAGGCTGGTATAGATGCCAAATTAAGTAGCCTAGGTTGCGCCATTGGAATATTAGGTAGTGTCTAACTAGTCTTAGAAGTTGATCTTTTGAATTTGAATGTTGATCCTCTCCTAAAGAATTATTAGATAAAGAGGTTTTACTTATTGTTTCTTCCTTGTAATGGGGTATTAAAAAATGGCCTGTTGAAATTTCTAAATAGGGTGGTGAATTGTCTTCTTCTATAATTGGAGATCCGGGAGCTAACCCTCCTAGTTCATCTTCCCTAGGATGTAAAAGTTGGTCTAAAAGATCTTATATACTCCAAGTATTGTTTAAATGGTCTGTATTAGAATTATTGGCAATTGTTCCAAAGTCCAAAATTTGTGGTTGTGAGAAAAGATACTCAACAGGAGTAGGAGTTCTTTGAGTACTTGGATTTGACAAGGGTGAAGATATTGTTTGATATAAGGAGGTCACCTCAAAACATTCCGGAGTCCGTTGTTCGGATTCTCTTTGTTCATTTAAATGAGGAGTCTCTCCTGAATCTGAACTGGTCTGTACTTGTGATATTAAGTCCGTCGATTCGTTGGGGGTTCCTTCTAAATTTATTTGGGATGTAATCAATCTTTAGAATTGGCCTAACGATGAATCTAAAGTAGTAGATCCATAGGAACTAGTGGGAGGTACCCGAGGTGAATGAAATGGATTTATATACGTTGCGACATTCCTTCGGGTCTCCGGAAATCTAGCTCTCTTGTCTCTTTGTAATTTTTGTATTGATTCTTTAAATGAATCGTGGGAATGTTGATGAGACATTTAATGTGGCCATAAGCAAAATAATTATGCCAATAAATTTTCTTTCAATTTATAGCTAGTAAAAAGGGAGAGGGGATCACAAGAAGTCCGAGAAATTGTCAATGTCCTTGAGAGTTGAACCGTACAATTTCTCTACTTCCTATGATATCAGTTAGACTTTGGCTGTAACCCTTATGCTGATTTGTAACAGAGAAAACAATCGCTATGGGACATACACTCCTCTAAGTTATAATTACTCTTCCCCTAATTCCAAACTTTATAAATGTTCATAGTAATTAGCAATAACTATAAATCTTTAAAATTTTATATAGCCAAATGTGGTTGGACATATCAAACTAAAGGATGGAGGTAAAACATTTTTCTTATCTTGACACATAAAATCTGGAATAAGAGGGGTTTTTGCTGGATTCATTGGCCCATAAATAAATTTAGAAATTGACCTTGAAACTTTATAACCCATACAACAAGCATAACCCTAAGGTATTTTACTATTGGTTTGTAATTTAAGTTTACTATATTGGACAGGGAGGTAGTGTATAGAAAAATCTAAAAGGAAGTCTCCCCTTTTAACTATAAATGCTCGACTAGGTTCAATTTTTTCCCAAATTTTACTGAATATAACTCTTTTTATATCTAAAGGTTACTTTCTATTCTTTCTTTAAGAATTTTTTCTTGTATATAAGGCCCGGTTAATTGAAAATTTTGTTTAAAATAGGCATTTTATAAAGTTTATATAATGCTATAAATAAACAAGGACCAAAAGAATAACCCTCCACAATTTCGGGGGTCTCCCATGGAAATAATGGAGTCATTGCTAAAAAAAAAAAGGTTGTTGAATTATCACTATTCAAGAACCTTCTATAATAATTAGCGGTACCCTATATACTTGTAAGTCTTACTAAACTTGCTTTACATTGTGGAGTCCAATTTTGCGAATCTATATATTCCAACAAAGGTTCAATTATTTCATCAAATTGGGGAGTAAAAGATCTAAAATGCCAACTATTAACAATTAATTTAATAATTGTTATTGTACGCCTAACATTAGATCTTTCTTCTTCCCAATTGCAAATATTCATTTAATTTATTATTCCCTCCTTAATATGTTTTTTCATAAGTTGGATGAAAGCAAATCAACGTATCTATTGTATTTCTTAATTGTAATAATTCATGTATCGAGATAGGTTGATTCTCTAATTGTTTCAAATAATTAACTGTTCTTAAAAATCCAGATTCTAAAACTAGTTTATTCACTAGGTTTGATAAATACGAGATAGGTCGAGTTGGGATATTTCTAGATTTTTGGCATTCAGGAGCCAAATGAACACAATCACTACAATGATAACACCTTCTATAGTCCTTTATTTCTTGTAATTTTCTATTGTAAGTTCTTTTAAACTCTTTACTTTTCTGTTTCTTTTCAAAAGCTACGGGTGGAAATTGGATTGCTTTATCACTCTTATTGGACTCTAAACTATTCTCTACAATATTTCCCTTGATTTTATTTTTTTCAGTGGGAGATTCAAGAACTTCCCATAACAACCCTTCTAACACTTTTTCAATGGGACTTTCTATGAATGCCATTTATTCCTCATGTAGAATTAATGTTCTTTTAAGACCAATTTTTTTATAAAAATTAATTCCCAAAAAGGACATTTGTCACTTGTTCTCATAGGATTAGGCATCCACACATTATTTATTTCCTAACTTGTTATTTCATTATTAAACCTACATCTTAGTTACCTCTAGCCGAGATCTTCTCCGGCAGCGGTGCTAGAATGTAGTACGAAAAAGTAGAAACAAACACCCAGAGAAATACACTAAAAGATTGGATTCTTTTTGGGGAAGACTCAAGTTAGTTAGAGTTTTAGATAACTAAGGTCACATATAGGTAAATGATATTTTGTTAGGAAATAACGTGCTAAACATGTTAAAAGGTGATGTTAGTTGTAAAATCCCATACACAATTCCGTGAATGAGATTTGTATCTATACCAGTCAATTAGTAGACTTATGAATGCAATCCCATGCAAATGTAGTATCCTATAAATAAATTATAAAACACAGTGGGGTAGGGTTCTCTCAATGCGCATCACTCATTGGCAATAATCAATTAATGTATAGTGATTGTTTAGGCAATAATCTTGTGTCATTTGTCTATAATCAATTATCCTTTTAAAATATATACATTGTGTTCATCATCTTTGTGAAATAAGTATATATTATATTAATCTAATCACCAAGGCGATATTTTTACATTTATTTAAATAAACACAAACTATGACATTGTTTCCTTCATGGCCATAATCATTATGCAGTCAATACCATCGAACTACCCATTCAGACTTCAAATATTTTGACACGGTTTTCTATCACTCAATAGTTAAATTTCATCAAAGGCAATGACCTCTGACTTATACAAACATGTGTTTTTATATCTCTATGGTTATTGTACAAATTAACATAAGGTATCAAGTGGCTATGATCACTCAATGCATTGATAACACACTCAGATTATAGACAAACTTCAATTGAGACAAGTTGTACCCATATGCTACCATCTGTTCAAAGCATCTACAATAATTGATTATGGCTATTTCACTTCCAGTATACAGTCTATAGCCTTCAACTTCCTACAGATAATGCTTACAACTGCATCGTTCACAAAATAGTTCTCACTTTAACAAACTAAGGCTATTGTCAATTTTAGTATACAGATCATAGCCTTAGCAATACTTACTCACATGAACTGCACCTTGCAATTATGCTGCAACCCAGACAGTTATCTTTACAGTCTATAGCCTTGAGTTTTTATACTTGTTCAAACAATACATTGTGAGTAGTCTTCACAAACAACAACTCTCTTGCTCACTCTGGTCATTATCAATAAGAAATCCAGACTATTGCTCCAATCAAGGTCAATACTCCAAGTGCCTTAACTCACATAATTCAATCACTAATAATGCATACATTGTTATGCAAATAATACTTCTTCAAGATTATAGCCTTCACATTCAACTAGCTATAGACAAATACAGTCACACATTGACAAACACATACACTCATACAAACAGTTAAGAATGTATTTTTTTATTACAATCAGATTGTTTCCATAGTTTATTGCCAACACCCGGCACTCAATTGATCACATACACAAGTTTCCACTCAAACAATTTACACTGATTTTCAAACACTCAAACTGAACCACACTTGTTCAGAAACTAACACTCTTACAATTCTTTTAATACTACCAACTCCAGATTATAGTCCACACTCTGGCTATAGACAAATTTCATAGTTAAACATTCACACAAATTGTATTCAACAATACAAACACTAAGACAATTGCCAATCACTCACACAAAACTCCAATTTGAACAATGGAGTATACAAATATGCTATTTACCGATGAAAAAAGAAATGTACACAAAAGATGATCACTAAAAAGAGTCAGACCATACTTGTCTGCTAAAAACAAAGACAATGGCCAACCTACTTATACTTTGAGAAACTTCCCCTCAAAACACCCCTTCAACTCCCAAAACCGTCTATTGCCGTTCTTGAAAACCAACTTAACCGTCAATAGCCAACTTTTAGAATCTTTTTATTATTGACGTTCACACCATACGAGATTTCAAAGATAAAATAAAAATGTGAACCCTTTTCACATCAAAACATCAATTTGCACTAAGAAATCAAACTTTTTGGTTCACAACTAGTGGGATTAGCTAACGACTGTCCAATTAGTAATAATTGCACTGGCGCTTTATTTATTGCAAAAACCGATGGGGTTGAGATCTGCATTCTAGAAATAGGAGGCATAGAAATCTGAGGTGAATATCATGTTTGATATGGTACCAATGGGGCTTGTTTGTCAACCCTCCCGATCTCAACTGGGGCTGAGATTAGATAGCTACTCCATAGGTATCTTCAAAATTGATCTCTTTTCATAATTTCGCTCTACGCTTGATTCAAAGTGTTTGAAACAATTTTTTTCACTTAAGTTTTCAATTGATGGGGTACTAATCTTTTGATAAAAAATCTCATCTGCATTTGGTTAATATAACCATGACCAACGGGAAGTCTCAAAACTAGATCTTCTAATCGGCCATAGTATAAATCAATGGATTCACCCATAGTCATGATTATATCCTACAGTTGTTCACTCAATCGGTCTTCATATACCACATGCCTAAAATGTGCCAAAAAGACATTTTTTAAAGAATTCCAATCGGCAAAATTACCAGGTGGTTGTCTTTGGAACCATTGTTTCGCATGATCCTATGATGTAACAGGTAAAATACTAAGCCAATGGACCTCTATTCTAGCATTATTTGCATTGCACACGGTTAAAAACTCGTGCACATGCCTTTCGGGATCACTACCAATCTGGCCAAAGAAATAAGAGAACTGTACTAAAAAATGAGGCCGATCATTAGCTTGCTCTGCACGTATTGCCACTGACAAAACTCTTGGTGCTACAGGAGTAGCAATTGGAGGAGCGGCAGCTAGAGCAAGTTGTGCCATTGGGTCAACTTCTAATTCTACCTCACTATCAGACCAATCGGTTTGTCTATTTACTCTCGGAGAGGACAATCGAGATAAACAAATTCCTTCACAAAATAAATGTGAAATATCAAAATCCCCTCTACTTCCAATAGATTCAGTGTCAATATTGGGATGTTGTGTTTCCCTAGTGGGATCTCAATAGAAAAGAACAAGTTTTTTTTTTTCCTCAATTACTTCTGCGGATAATAATGGGAACTTTGTCCTCTCACCCCTATTTTCAGGAGGTATTACACTCTCGGATCTAGAATTATCATAAGAACTCATGAAATTGCTTCATCATAACACCCACCATTCCAATTGGGGTATATAATTAGGTTTTCAAATTCACTCCAGTTGAAAATCCATTACACCTCCTCGGCAACGACGCCAAAATGTAGTAAAATTATATTTAAATTACATAAAACTAATTATAGTTTACGAATTCGTTCATGGGAAGGTAATATTAGATTTTCAATGCCTATTGGATTGGATCTATTCAATTGGAATATAAATTTTTAAACAAAATTCCCACATAAACCCATGGGTGTAGGTATAGAAACCACTTATCATATGTTATTGGAAATAATCTTCAAGCTTTTCTCTATTGATTTATTTCTTCGATCGGTTGATGCTTAAATTCCTTTTTTTCAATTGGCTCTTGAACTTCCCGATCCTAGGGAATGCACTTAAAAGTTAAGATTAGGAATACATGTGAATGTGTCTTAATAGCATACCTCCTAAGCATCTTGGCCTTAAAACAGTTTTTGAATTTAGATTTTTTGGGTGCTAAATTGTTATATATATGTGTGTGTGTGTATATATATATATATATATATATATATATATATATATATAGTATAAATTTCAAAACCAAATGTTTTTGAAATCTTAAAAAAAAAATGATATAGGTTTGAACTAAAATGTGTTGCTTTTCACATCAAAAATCAATTTAAAATTATTTACAAATGATTTTAAAAAAATTTACAAAACAAGAACTTTAGATTTTTTTAAGAACTTTATATAAATAAATAATATATATATATATATATATTACATATTTTAGGTGATTTTTAATAAATACAAAGGGAGGTTAAGAGTACACACTCACGTGATTTCTAATCTTAACTTTAATTGCACTCCCCATGTTTAGTTTGCCTTTTCTATTTATTTGATTTATTGTGTAGAATCATTGAAAAAAATTCCTCTTTTAATTTTGATTTTAAACATTGAAAGCAATTTTTAGAAAAATACAAACACAATAATAGCATTACTATTATTGTGTTTGAATTTTCTAAAAATAGGTTTAAAAATGATTTTGGAAATGTGGTAATGTATCATTGCCACAACCACAACAAAACTTAACCTTTATTGATTTTTAAATTTATTTTGTTGATCTTCTTATTTCTCATAAATTAAAAAAAGTTTTTAGTCTATAAATTTAAATCTTGAAAAGCTTTTTACATGCACATTCTTTCTTCAAAGGTTTTTCAATGATATTCACCAAGGATTTTCCATATCAATGATTAATTTCACAATTTTCTTGTTCTCATCAAGTAAGCAAAGTCCTTGGATCCAACGAAAGTCCCAATTTTACAACTACCTTATGTGTTTGAGTTCAAGTTTTGGAAATTTTAGCCATCGAATCAACCTAAAATTTTGATGCCATATTTTTACAACGTATGCCACCATGTAAGATGAAAAAGAAGTTTGAACAATAGTACAAAGCCCTTGGCTTGGTTTATGAGCGATTCTAATTTGAAAACTTTGATTACAAGGCCTACTCCTCAAATGAGGCTTCTAACAAATAAACTCCGCTATTTATTTTTCCAAAGACATAAATAGCGAACTACCATACCAAGCCCCAACAAATCTTTACTCACAATGGGATTTCTCTAAATCCCCCGGTGGTCTTGAATGAATGGGGACAAAAGTGCCCCCTATTTTTGTCCGGTTCAGGGCCCACCTTAAAAAACAACCCCCTCCTCCAATGGTTTTTTATTCCCAAACAAGTCCCCCTAGGGTAATTTGGGGCCGTAGGCTGCAAATTTGCAAAAAACAATTCCAAAAAAAGCACCGAAGGTGCCCAAAATGGAAAGTTCAGAGAAAAAGGAGGGGTGGATGAATAGTGCCCTGCATTCAAGACCACCGGGGGATTTAGAGACGGGGTTCACAATGGTTACGATTATTATTATTATTATTATTATTATTATTGTGACGACGACAAACTCTTTATTCACGATGGTTGTTATTATTATTATTATTGTGATGATGACAAACTCTTTATTCACGATGGTTACGATGATTATTATTATTATGATGGAGGAGAAAACTTGGAGTTGGGGGCCCCAAATATAGAGTGGGTCTAAGATCCAGCCCTTTCTCCACATGCACGGAATATCTGTTGGGATTCATGCCTGGTTCTCCGCAGAACCGAAAAGAAACAAGGTGGCCCAATAACAAGCTTCACAAGGGCAAGTACATAGCCAACTCCCTACTAAGTAGTAAACCTCACTTTATCAATAGGCTCTTGTCACCCTACTAGTGAGTAGTGAGTAGTGAGCCAAGTGCCCCAGTTCCCAGAAGAATCTAGGTCCCTAGTCTCCCTTTTGTCCACGACCAGCCTTTAAAATATCTTGCCTCAGAATTAGATCTCATCCGAGGGCCAGGATCCGCCTGCTGCGTCAGACGAATCGATTCCCCCGACCGCCGGTCTTCCGTCGCCCCCACCGCCGATATCCATCGGACCGGCGGTCGGACGCCGTTAGGGTTTGGCGCCCGCCTCCCTCATAAGCTCGTCGTTGCAGTGTGCTCATCAGTGCTCTCCCCTCCCCCTCTTTGGTTCCTTCTTACTGCTCTGTGAGGTTGCTCAGGGATCCCCACCCCGGCACCTCTAGGTTACTTGGTTACTTTGTTGAGTTTCTTCTCATCAAGATGGGAGAAGAATTCAGGTGCTTCGTTGGAGGTTTGGCCTGGGCCACCACCGATGGCCGTTTGGAGGACGCCTTCCGCCCCTTCGGCGAGGTTGTGCAGAGCAAGGTGATCAACGACCGCGACACCGGAAGGTCTCGCGGCTTTGGCTTTGTCACCTTCGCCGACGAGAACGCCATGAACGATGCCATCAAGGAGATGAACGGCAAGGAGCTCGACGGGCGCAACATCACCGTCAACCAGGCGCAGTCCCGCGGTGGAGGCGGTGGTGGTGGCGGCGGTGGTGGTTTCCGCAGCGGAGGCGGAGGTGGCTACAACAGCGGCGGTGGTGGTTATGGTGGAGGCGGCGGTGGCCGCTCTTACGATCGTGAGAGTGGTGGCGGCGGCGGCTACGGAGGTGGTGGTGGTGGCTACGGCGGAGGTGGTCGTGGTGGATACGGCGGGGGCGGCCGCGGGGGAGGCAGCTCCGGCAGCTGGAGAAACGAGCGTCAAAGCGACTACTGAAGCCGATGAAGCTGGTTGAGCCTCTGGTGGTTTGGGAAGCACTCCGGGGCCCTGGCGGAACGCGTGTCCGCCTGGGTGTCGGGTTTGGTGAAGCATTTGAGATGTACTACAAGGGGGTTGCTGAAGGGGAAGACACTGAAGGATGATACTGTTTCGGGCCGGGAGAGATGTTGCAACTGTTCACTGAAAAAAATTAAGCCACTTGAGATTTGACCGTTTTTGGAGCTGCTGCTGGGAGTCTCTTTGAAGACCCGCCTGGAGGCCGCGACAGAGGCGACGCTTTATGTTCACTTTGTTACCGTTCTTGTTCTTGTTTTGATTGAATCATGTGCTCTTCTGCAGTACAGAGCAGGGATCGTCCTTCACTGTTCCTGAAGTAGGATAACCACCCGTGGTACTCTGAAACTCTCTTTTGTATGGAGCTTAATATGTGTTTGGCTCTCATGGTCTGGTCGCACGGTGTCCGGGTCGCGGCCTGGCGATATGATCGTCGGGCGTCTCGGACCCTTTGACTCTTGGTACTAAGTTCTCTGAAACGTGTTTCTTGGATACTTGGATTGTGTAAAACCTGAATAAAAAGTGACTGTGATTCGCCGCATCTTACCTGTATTCTTTTCGGTAGTCCTGATGATGCTGTAACTTGAATACCGGATATTAGTTTATAAGTACCGATTTGATACATTGTATCAGACACATGGTTGCTTAGTTTCATTTTTATTTCCAGATCCAGTAAGCGTTTCGATGTGACGCAGTTGCACATGTCGTTGGGGTGGACTATGTTATTGATCCTCTTGTTACATGTTCAGTGTAAAACCCTGTAATCGACTTGTTCGAGAATTATTCAGTTCGGTGCATTTCATGGGATTTGCAATGTGCTCCATAACGTCTGCAGCACTGACGTCATTGGTCAGTATGGTTGTTCGAGTAATTTTCTGGTGGAAGTGCCTTGGCAAAGTCGTGTACGGAGTCTAGTTTGTCTTGGAGCTGAAGTTCTCATCAGCAACTCCATGGTAGGGTTATATGTTTCTCTTGCACGGTTTCTCCGCTTAGAAGATTAAAGCCAAATGTAAACCCAGGAAACACTCCTTGCAGCATCTTCATTCCAGACCTACCTGGTTATGTTCTGCCCATTCTGAAGGAGTATCCTGAATGCAGAGCAGGAAGGAGGATAATAATGGTACTTTATAGGAAATAAGGAACAGAAGGCGATCGCATGCAAGCAGTATCCTGTGTCCCTGCTGTTCTGAAGGGGACAGCAGAAACAGCCAATAACCTGCTCTTGGCAACATGGAAGTCTTAAATAGAATCAATAATATATTCGGAAGGTGGGGTTTATAAAGAGTACCCAAATTTTTAGGAAATTACTTTTTCAGAAAATATATTTCTATAGTGGAAAGAGAATCTTAGGGAATATTCACAGTACCTTATGAAATATTTGTATTATTTCCGAAATTATAAAATATTCGTATCATTTTCGAAAATAATAATTAGATATAAGGTATGAGTTACTGACCTTACAAAGCAGTGGAGAGCATCCTTTTGAAAATTGGATCGAAAGAGAATCTTTGTTTAGATTCACTTTTCTAAGTAATGAAGGAATGCCATTTGTATTCCATGAATTTTGGGACTATCGTATCATTGCTACATAAACTTAGTTTCTAATTGTAACTAGATTGTGGTTCCATTGCAAAAGGGAGTTGGCTCCCATTGCTCTATAATGCTATGTACCTTCGGGGTACAGTAGTCTCTGCAAATGGTAGAGGAAGATTACGATGTCAAAATTTAACCTAGTATATACGATTTGCATTAATTTGAGTTTAATTTTGAGGCATTAGCATTAAAGATGTTTTTGCAATACTGCATATGTACATATCAAAGTAGAGTTAGATCTATATTTCAAACACTGCATACTTACTATAGGTGAAGGGTAGGATTGGTAGGATTGGTAGATGAAATATTTATGAATATTGTTCAACATTTCCTTTTTCACTATACAAATTTATTTATTTTGAAAAAGTGTTTTCTAGAAATTTCGATGTTAATTTTTAGAAATATTTTATGTCAGTCCTACCTTAAGAGTTTTTTGGTGTTTGATCTTATAAAATCATTTAAAAATCATCAATGATAGATTTGAACATCTAATTAGATACATGTATAAATAACTTAAAAATAAACATCTTATTTGTAAGAATGTTTTAAAAAAAGTAGAAGAATTACATCTAAATCTGGTAGACTAAAGATTGTTTTCTACTATATATGACTACTCAAAATTCTACAACTATTTGATTGTTAACCCTTTAGCGCGCCGGCGTCCAAAATCTGGACGCCGGACGCCAGATGAATTTCAGCAGCTCGATTTCTGTAGGTACCGGATGTTTTTCATCCATTTTTTTTTTTTTTCATTCTTGTGCTAGTTGAATACCATTTGTATGGTATGGATCTTCCAAATAAGATAATGTGAATTTTTGAAAAATTACAAAAGTGATTAATGTCAAGTTTCAATCTTAGTTCAAAAAGAAAGACCTTAAATATGATTTCCATAGTAAGTAGAATCAAATAATGGAAACCATACCATCTTGAAGTGCATGTCATTCTAATTTCATTACAATATTTTTAAATATTTTTGTGTTAATTTTGGATTTTTAATTGAATTTCAAGAGAAAACCTTGCAAAATTACTTTAAAAATATTAATAATAAATATGATGAATCCAGCTGTACAGATGTTATCTACACATTAACATTTACAACTTTGTTTTGTACATCAACTCCATTTTTGTTTTTCATCAACCATTTTATAACAAATCTTTGAAAACAATGTTGAATCGGGACGTTAAAGGGTTAAACCTTCTCACTTACATTGAAACGATTTAATGACTACAAAACTCTCAATCTATTAACGCCTATGTCCATCTTTTGCCTTGATTACTTTTTTCAATCTAAAAGGCAAAGATGACACAACTTGAGAAGATTTTTGAGCTTTGTTTGCAGAAACAACCATATTTAGAATTCAAAACGTTCCAAATAAATCCAATATTTTAATAGAAAATAAAAGTCACAATAAGAATTCGGATGGTAAAAAAAATTACTGGAATATTTTTTTTTTGAGAAAATATAGCAAATGAAAGTGCTATAGAATATAACATAGATCTTGGCCCACAAGGCTTGTAAACGCAATAGAATGCACAATATTTAAAAATTATTAAATTTTAACCCCTAAAGGACCAAGTGTCCTAACTAGGACATTTAGGGAATCGGGTAGGTTCCGGTGAACACATTTTTAATCAAATTTTGAAGGAAATTTAATAGTAGATTCCCCAATGTGCCATGAAAATGGGGATTTTTTTTTTTGGAATTCCGACACCGTATGTGAAAGTTATGAAGGGAAATGTGTTTTTTTCGGGAGAAAGGGCAGCGGGGCAGTAGAGAAATAGTTGAATTTTAGGGGGGGGCAACAAGATGGGCGACGTGTGGAAAATGGGGTGGACTATGGGGGGCAGAAGACCACCGCGTTTTATAAACTCATTAAAAATTTAAAAAATGATATTTTTAAAAAATTTAAAAATAATATCTTTTTAAAATTTAAAAATAATTTTTTATGAATAAAAATAATTATTTTTAACTGAAAATAATTATTTAAAACTAAAAGTTCAATTTCATAATTAAAAATATTATTTAAGAAATTGAAAATTAAAATCATTTTTAAAAATAAAAAATAAAAAATAAAAAATAAAAATCGTCCAATGAGGGACTGCCACGTGGCAGTGTACCTTGAGAGTTAGTGGGGTCATGAACATTGGAATGGGTTGGCACTTCAATTCCCTTCCTCCACCCTTTATTTCCCCCTAACCCCCAAAATTCTTAGAAAATGTGCTACATGTCTTCTAAAACTTGGAGATTTATTTATTTTTCAAAAAAAATTTCGCCATTCTGTTGAGGGTGGAATGTACTTGTGTTTCATCACTCGGATTTGTATTTTAAATAAAGAAAGTCGAAAATATTGCAATTCCAAAAATATGTAGTCTTTTCTGAACTTTTAAACCCCCAACAAGTGCAAGGTGTTATTCAACATCCTAAAATCGCCAAATGCAACGAAAATTGGTACACAACTAAGTAACATCACATAGAATGTGAAAGTGAAGTGCGACAAGTTTCGGTAGTGAGGTTTTTTTGATGTAGCCATGGTCAAACGCATCTGAAATTTTCGGGCATGTGTTTTTTTGGGGTGTCTCATCAAACGCAATTATCTTGCAATCCGTGCGGTCAAAATCAACAAAATTTGTTGTGTATGTTTTTCAAATAGTTTAGGACAAGATCTTACGGTTAGAAGGTAAAAAATAACATTCTTTTGGATTTTTTGCATAGGGGAGTAGAAATGGCAGCATTGGAGTGTTTTTGGTGGAAAAACACTCCGGTCCTTTAGGGGTTAAAAGTAGACTATAAACTAGAGTTGATAAGGTTCACTGTTAAAAATTCATGTTGAAAGATCTTGAATGATCATGAAGATATGTTGTTTGTTTCAGTACAACATTTATGGGTTTAGTAGAGAGGTGACAATGTTTTCTTAGGGACACTATACAATACTCTACAATAAATATTTGTCATATTTGTGAATTGTTGGGGTTGCAAGAGAGAGAGAGAGAGCGGTGACATAAGAGGAAGCTTGCATGCACATGAGAAGAGCATTCAACGTGAAATTTTGTGTTGCTATTATTAGACCAAATGTTGGCACCATGAAGACACTGAAACTTGTACCAATCTTCTTTGTTCTCAAGATAATTTGCATTGTCTTAATTACACTCAAAAATATTGTTAACAAATGTATGGATTAGGCCAAGTAAGTGAAGTTGTTCTCAAACAAACTTTCAAGGTCTCTTTGAAAAATACAATATTTTATTTTTCCAAAAAACGAAATTAATAAAATTATAAAAATAGCCGACTTTTTGATAATATTAAATACATGTGGGCAGCACAATGCAGCTGCTTGGAAGATACTGTATGCGATTGTTGTCTGTGCTCCACTTGACATTATCTCTGTTACAAAGGACAAGTAACATACAATAGTAATGAGGAAACTGGGGGCAACATGTCATCCATCAAAAGTTTAGTACATTCTCACATAAATATCTCCCAAATATCTCTATTGGCTGTATGGCTGCATATTATTACTCAGGCCGGCCAGGCGGGGTCAGGACGCCCCACTGCTTTGGCACTGGGAGTCGGGGACTTGGGATATCGGAAAGGTACCAATTCACCTCGCCTCGTGTGAGGATGTACTGTGCTACCATATCAAGGGCCATATCCAATGTTGTCATTCTTGCAGCCGACTACGCTCCAACTCTAAATCCCCCCTCGACGTTAATGCAAGAGGACAAAATCTGCACCCTATTTTGTGCATGTTGGGGCCCACCTTAAAAGATAACCCCCTCTTCCAATGGTTTAAAATTCCTGATAGGATCCTCTTAGACTAAGTTTTAGAGTCGGGGATTTAGAGTCGGAGCTTCCCATCTATGAACAAATCACACATGTACACCAAAATCTATACTCCTCTATCCAGAAATAATTGTCCTATATTTAAATTAAAAAACAACTTAACGCTAATTTTGCCCAAAAAAGTTGTCTCATTACTTGATAAGATACCTTTTTGTTGCTAACGCTACCTCGTGAAGGAGTGGCTCTTTCTGGAAAAAAAAAATCATGAAAAAATGTTCAATTGAAAATTTCAACTTTGCCATCTGCCACAAGGAATAGGATGTATTACAAGCTCCCGCATATATCGAAGGCTAAATTGTAGCAAGCAGGATGTCTCCAATTATTTCAAGAAAAAAAATGCCAAAAAACAAGATAATTGTTTCCAAACACAGGAACATATCTTTGCATTTAGTGGCATTATAGCATAAACTAAATGATCATAGTGTAAGGTGGGAGTTCCGGATATCTAAAATTGCCACTAGTAATTTGCTACTATACATAATTATTGTTATTAAACTCATTATAATTTTATTTTTTCTTGTTGGCAATCAAAAGAGGTTTTCAATGCATCAATGAATGCGTCATTTGGATAGATGGATAGATGGGTGATGGATAGATTGATCAGTCGATTGATCGGTAGATAGATAGATACTCCAGTCCTCTTTTGAGGTTGGTGTGAATAAAGTGTATGTTCGTTTTAACTATGAGTCCGTGTCCACTGGACAAAGAGCCATTGGTATAAGACTACTCCCCTGGCTTTTGAGAATAGACACTCTAGTGACCAATAACCAATAATAAAAAGTAACCATAAGCCAATAGCTAGGTAGGTATGAGTGTCGGTTTGTAAGGCATGGGTGTGGTATTTGTATAAGTGTTGTCATGGTCGCCAAGTCATGAGCTCTACGGTTGGTTGTTTGGAGGGTTTTAATATCACAATTATGTGATCCACGTTCGATTTCCGTTGGGTCCGTTTGAGCAGTAATGTGATATACATGACTTGGTGTTGCTAAATGAGTTATCATAGGCAGGAAAGTTGTAACAATCAACCGGCCCCTTCTCATGTACATCAAACTAATAAGAAAAATAAAAATAAAAATAAAAAGTGGTCGTGACTTTTAGTTTTTTAATTTGTATTTTTCAAGGTGGATCTATTGGTAGTGGTTGGTTGTTATCTATTTTTCTTTTGTGTAGTATGATTGACATGGCATGATGTATGGCAATGTTGTTTATGTCTTTAAATGTGTGTTTGATGGTAGAGTCAAGTTCTTATAATTTTGTTTCAAATTATTTCATCGAAGGAGTGTGTGTGGTTGCGATCATGCTTCTATTGATGACTATGAGTAGATCTTTCCAACCTCTATTAACGATACTATTAATTAGAAGTTGATGTTTTTGGATTTTTTAATCTATTGTTTTTTGTAATAATCGGTCGTGACAATATGTGAATGGGCGATGGCAAGCTACAGTACACCACATTTTTGGTAGCATGCTACTAATTGCTACACTTTTACAATCTTTGAAAAATCACCAAAAAATATTGAGATGGAATATTTTGACAAAACAAATCGCATTGTTTCTAAAAATTCAACGTTAAGATGCCTAACGCAGTAAAGTTTGAAAATTTTCCATCTTTCTACCCAAATTAATCATTTATGCTTGGAAAGGGTGGCGTGTCGCTTGTCAAAACTGCACTAAAAATATGGGAAGTGCTAGAATGGGGTTGAATTTTAATTTTATGTTTTCCAATTTTTTTTTACAATTAAGAAAAGTTGTGCTTTTTTTTTGAAGTGAAGTAATGGTCCAATTTCAAAAGTGGGAATAGAAATAAATTTTTCATAAAACATAGCTATGGAGGTTATGTAAAAAAGGCTCTAAATTTTCTATAAACAGTAAAAAACAAAAGGGCGTCTAAGCAAAAATAATAATAATTAAACATAAACTTTTGGAATCTTTTCAAAATATTGTATATTTTGGAATATTTTAGAATGTTTTTAGAATCATTTGGAACATTCTTGTTGATGTTATTTTATCCGCTTGCAAACCACGTCAAATGCATCTTCTTGCCACACCACAAGCTCCATTTTAATTAGCCAAACCAAGCTCACAAGAATTTTTTTGGAAACTCGCTATTTTAAGGGGAATTTAAAGTAAAGGAACAAAAAGTGCAGCTATAAACCTTTAATATCCACTTTGCTCACAAAATATTTTGAAATATTTTTGGAATACGATACCTTTATGTTGTAGGAATTGAGAAAAAATATTGCCATCACTATATCTTCAATGAAGCGTATCAATTAAGGCAATAACGTATTTATTCTACAACGCCATCCAATGCAATGTATTACATTTTGGTCCAAATACTATTTTATATTTTTTTGAAAATTTTAATATACATACAATCCTAGAATATCTTTTCATTGTGGTTAAGTCTTTGCCGAAAAACCAACTTCAATGACCAATAGAAAATGTTTACCGCCCAAATTTCGCTTTTTATGCAATATCACACTAAACATTTTGGACACCCTATCGTGAAAACACCCTCGTTTGAATTTGGCGTCGTAGTGACAGCGTTGTCGTCTATATGTCAATAGAAGGAGCCATGTGGGTATTATGTTTTTTTTGTGGTTTGTTGTTAAATGTGCTTGCATTTATGAGAATGTAGCATCTTGAATGCTTTCATGATAGTATTAATTTAAAAAAAAATTCCCATACTACTTTGTTGTGTCTTTTAACTCTAATGGCATGTATATGTTGATGGTTACATTTTAGGAATACATGGGGCCATGTATCAGTATGTAACAAGTTGCATATGGGACATGTGATTGATAGCAATCTTTCTTTGCCACAAAATAATGTCATTTGGATATTCTACGCAAATTGTACCTAATAAATAATTTAGGATTATTAATAAAGCCCCATATCCTTAATTCTATCAAGAATCATCAAACGTCATTTAAACTAATATTTCATATTTTAAATATTTTTTTGGACATTTTAATTTTTGTGTTTATGGATGTCGATGAAGAGGGGTTTTACATGATGTATAGAATGTTACAATTGTTTAAGAATGTTTCGAAAACTCAAAGCATGCACTTGGTCTAAGCAGTAGTTTCTCTGTTCTTGTGACTTCTCCATTCTTGTAGGTAGGCTAAAACTAGATTTGAAGTTAAATAAATGTACAACAATTGAAGAGTTTCAAAGTCAACCATTGCTTTAGGAAATCTATAACCAAAATTTCAAAATCTATTCATACGATATCCATATATTACATATTCTAGTGCATTATAATACTCTTCAAAATGAAGAGAGACAATATCCACAATTTTTTTCTATTTAATAATAGTAAATAAAATATGCAGCTAAGAACCACGGGAATGATGAAACTATCTTAACCCTTCAAGGACCGAGGATTCATGGTTTTAACATGACAAATCGTATTGTGAAAAATACAATTTAGATGGAACCAAATCTTGTATTATTGGAACCAATGAAGAACATTACATGTGGTGGTCAAATAATAAATAAATTTGAAGTAAAGGAAGCCTACATAGAACCTAATAAAAATATTAAAAAAAAAATGAGACCCAAATTTGGGCTTCTTGATTAATATATTCATGCAAATGCTTATATCCTCAAAAGTGAGTCACAATAGAGATGAGATGCTCTTGCTGTATGGGTAATATTCTTGAAGGGCGACATGGAGACCCACAAGAGGCTGCCACAAGCTCAGCCAATTTTGTTCTTGTCAGAATCTTACCTGATTTTGGGAGTGGCCGCTACTTTTACATTAGAAAAATGTTAAAAAAAAGCGGATGAAATCGCCAAAGTTTTGTAAAAAATAATCTGAAATCGCTAGTATTTGGATGAAGTGTCTTATAATAGATAATTTAATAGATAAGCGTATATACCTTACATGGTCATTAGGTTATGCCGAATAATTAAATTTTTATTCAAGTTTTGTGGATATGCTTTAAGATTCTATGGATATTCTTGAAGATTCTCTATTTCACCATAGAAAATAGGTGTTTTTTAAAAATGATTTCCTAAATTTTGGGGTTCTTTTTGTATAATTATTTCTTGCCGACCTTGGCGGTAGGGTACGATATATGGATGAGTCTATCCATTATTTTTTTCCCTACACCAAAATCACCATATACTGTGGGTGGATGAATAGCGTGGGTACATTCATCAATTTGTACAAAACTTCATACATTTAAACAATTTTTGTTCAATTTCAATGAATTTCACTATAGTATTTTGAAAAAATAATTATTAGTAAAGCCTCTCATAGATACCGTGGGCCACAATATATGGTGATTTCAATGTACATTCGAGAAGAGCAAACCAACCCCCACACTGGTGTGAGAGGTAAAAAAATCCAAAAACAAAAGCTTGTTCCTATTTTTGGACATGATGGGTCATCTGAAACTACATTAGGGCCAAATATAGAATTAAAATTTCCAAAGAAAACACCTAGACCCCCAAAATGTGAAAACCAGAAAAATGACTGGTACGAGTGTGGGGGTTGGTTTGCTCTCCCCGCTACGTTCCAAGGGAGAAAACAAACCAAAAAAAATTGGCTGCACAAGCCAGTTCCAATGCCAATAGAGTCCATTGATTGAGAATCCACAAGTGCTTGCAGGATTTTGCTTGCTTAGAGATAAGCACTGCATTGACTCAAGTGCCTGGCCTGCCGTTTCTTGTCCCGTGACTGACTGACTGACTAACTCCCACTCATCGTGCTCAGCCTTGGAATCCCATTCTCACATACTGAAAGATCTTGTGTCCTTTGTTTTTTTGTTGCCATTGGCTAATTTGTGTAAGTTCAGTACGTTGTTAATTACTGCAGGACCGACAATACGACACTGATATGAGGACCCGATTGTACTTAGCCTGGCATTTCACTGTGATGCAACTCGCATTAAAATTCTGGTTAAAATATGATGCCATAAACTGTACCCACGTAGGAGGCTTGTACAAGTTGTGGCAAATAATTTGACTACTTTGGTCATTTTTTCTAACTTGCAAAACAGGGTTCGGGAAGATTTTAACCCCTAAACGTCTGAATGTGCCTTTGCGGCCAGTAGAATACGGTGTATTTTGGTTGTATTTGAAATGGATCCACACCTTTAATGAGTTTGAGTTCAAAAGAGAAGTTGGAATTTAGATCAATGTGGTTCTAGTGAGTTCTTGAGATCCCAATTTAGAGTTTCTTATTGGTAGCAAATCTCAATCATACTACAGTGTATATACTATCCCCATGGGACGTTTAGGGGTTAAGGAATGTTGGTAATTTTCCTCCATAACAAATAGTACCGTACCTTCCAAGAAACTTCGTCTTTAAATAATTCAAAAAAGCCAAGATGTATTTTTTTGGAAATTATCAGTGTTTTTGCCAAATTTCATATAAATTGTTTTTTGAAATACTCAAAATATTGAAATATTACCATTTTCACATTTCTCAATATTATTTGGAGAATCAAGTGTGAGTTGTTTGAGGAAGAAAGAACTAATCTTGTAATCAAATTCATTCCAAGTCACTCCCGAATGATATGAGATAAGAACTTGCAAGCCCATGTGAATTCTCACCACACCATATTTTCAGTAGATTTTGGTGCACAATTGAGCATAGCAAATGATCTTGTTTTGAAATGTTTTCGGTTGAGAAAAGTTAGAAGGCCAAGTCTTCTTTCACTTCCAAAAAGAATTATGTGATTTGAAGTTGTTATGCACGAGATATGGACAAAATTTAGGAAGGTTGTGAAGAATGTGCATGAGTTGAATGAGAAGAAAATGTGTTGTGATTAGACTTTTGAGGCTCAATTGTGCATAGGTAGAATAACTTATTTTCAGTATTGTTCAACTAAAAATACTTGAATTTACAAGTAACCTTTCATCTCCAAAAAGATTTTTTAGATTTGAAGTATTTGTGCATAAGTTATTCACATTTTTGTAAAGGAGTTCAACCGGTGATTAACCCCTAAACGTCCCATGGGGATAGTAGATACATGGCCGTATAATTGGTATTTGCTACCAACAAGAAGCTCTAAAATTGGGATCTCAATAGCTCACTAGAACCACATTGATGTAAATTTCAGCTTCTGTGTTGAACTCAAACCTATAAAAGGTCTGGATCCATTCCAAATACTAGAAAAATACACCGTATTCTACTGGCCGCAAAGGCACTTTCAGACGTTTAGGGGTTAAGTGAGAACTAGAAGTGAGAGTTCTACATATCCCACATTTATGGTTGAGACTAGTGCACTGAATTTTGTATAAAGCACAAGGCTTTACCTTACTTGTGTAATTAGGCCAAGTAAGTGAAGTTGTCCTCAAATAAACTTGCAAGGTCTCTTTGGATGAATGACGAAAATACAATATTATATTTTTCAAAAAATTAAAATTAATTTTTTTAATATAAATAGTCAATGAACATGACTTTTTGAAAATATTAAATATTTGTTGAAAGCACGATGAAGTTGCTTGGAAGGTACGGTAGCCGTCATGCCCATTGCCTTTCCTTCATGCACTCTGCTCATGAGCTCGACCTTGAGCCTCCACTTGTCCACTTAGCTACTGATGAAGCAGGGACGGTGCATGCTAGTGAATGTTATGTCCATTGTCAACATTCAACCGGTTTTTCACATGGCTACTCTTTGGATTTTGCCTTTGTTTATAATTATAAATAGAAATATTTTTATTAAAAATTAAAACAGTAATTAGCCTATGGTTTCAAGTTTGAATTGGAAATTGAATGATTGAACTAGTTCACTTGAAACTAAGTGCCGGTTCTTCCCGAAATTAGTTGAAAAATATTGAAAGAGTGAAAATTGGTAAGCAAAGGTTCCTAATAAAAATATCACCATTCAACTGAGACCTTGTTATCCTAGCCCATAACATTTTTTTACAGCCCCACTATTCATCTTTGGGAATCAGCATCGCAGGCCAGAATCATTACAAGTATCGTCATCTTCTAGAGAATCAAAACCATCTTTGCCCAATGATGGCTTGGAAGCTCAACAAACTTCTATTTTTGAAACATGAATAGTTTCTACATGTTCCCCATTATCAATTCCTTGTTCATATGTTGGTTCTCTGTACAAGCAAAAAGATGTGCTACAATAGAGGTTATAGCATAACATAGCTAAAGAATGTTATGCCCTAGAGGTTTAGGGTTTAGGGTTTGATTAAGAAATTAACCCCAACAAACTTGTTATTATCAATGAATCTCGTTAAATTTTGTTCCTTTGACTTTATTTTCTCTCTTTGTATCTACATTGTTCTCTGGGCTATTAGGCATCGAGTTTGTATTTTTTTTTTTCTCTTATTTAAGCAATGAATTCTTGCCCCATTTTTCCATTTGTTTGAAAACAAATAAAGGAAGAAAGAAAGAAATTAAAATGACCAATCAAATCAAATGCATTATTCTTTTACTAACAAAAATATGATATACTCCATGGTTTTAGTTAGTCATATCCTTGATAGGAGTTGAGCTTCTTCCATGGAGAGTCCCCTCCGTGGACAATCCCTACTTGAGTTAGTTTAATTATTATTTCATTTTATTTTAGAATAGTGTTCTTGGTTGCTGATGTTTTTCTAGGTAGTTTTTCTCCAAGTTTGGTGGGTTTGTTTCATTTGGAATCTACTTCCTAGATTAACCCTTAAAGGACCGTGGGTTTTTCTTGTTTTTGGGCATCATTTTCTTCTCTTTCTATTCATTTTCTTGTGATTTTTTTTGTTTTCTTGATAGAACATTATTAAAAAAATTAAAGATTTTTTTGACCAATTTAACAAATTTTCCCATGTCTTCAAAGACGGTTAGAAAAGGTCAAAAAAGATTGTCATTTCATATTCACTTCAAAATTGCAATTTGTATAATCAAATTCTATGAAAATTTTACCATGCATTCTTTTGGTAGTTTAAAGCAAGATCTTACGGTTAGAGGTGCAATAAAAAAAAAATTAAGATTTTATTTTAAGCCCTGCCAAACTACCCATTCTCCCCAAAAAAACCTCTTTCTCTCCATAACTTTCACTTACAAAGTCGGAACCAAAAAAATAATCGAATCCCCATTTTTGTATCGACATACCAAATTCACATAATATTTTTCAAAAATTAGGTTAAAATTTAACACTGTAGAAACCAACCAGAACATTGAAAAGTCCTAGTTAGGACACTTGATCCTAAAAAGTAGATAGTGTTTTATAGCAAAAACAAGAATTTGCAACATTTGGTGAGATTAAAATGGATTGAATTACTCTTTTGGCAAAAACCCAGGAAAGCTCACATCTGCATGTCATATAGCTGATATTTTTGGGACGGAGGACATATTTGGAATTAGAATTTTTGGAGGCAAGCATTAAGTTAGTTCAGATGTTGTCAAAATCTCCACCGCCTCCATAACATTCAGTAGCATGCACTGTCCCTGCATTGGCTCTACAATAGATGGTGTGGAATATTTCACACCCAACAGTACTTCTTCATCAGTAGCTAAGTGGACAGATGGAGGCTCAAGGTGATGAGCAGAGTGCATGAAGGAAAGGCTACTGAATGTTATGTCCTAGCATAATTGTTGGAATAAGTTCATAACTACCAATCCAAAAATAACCCTTCGATCCAAATACTGACATGGACATTACATGAGCATTTGAGATCCTGGGGCTACTGAGATGCCATTTGGATATTCACCCACGTCATGTTTGCTTTATGGATGATTGATTACACATTCTTTAAGAATATGTTGAGACAACTGCGATGCAATTTGACTGAGTGGCATCCAATATTTATTCGTGGAAAAAACAATCATGTTGTCTTTGTTTTGGAGGTCACTCCATGTCAAGGTGATGACAAATGGTAGCTTGAAATATGGAGTGTCCCATGCTTACTGTATCCATCCATGTGCATAACGTTCTTCAGTCCTTGCTGGACCACATCCTTTACTTACCCCTTAACCCCTAAGCGCTCAAACGACCATTTTCTGGTCACTGCCCGAATTTAACGGGCTGCCCGGAACAAAAAAAATTAAAAATTAAAAATATTTTAAAATACCACATCAAGTCTACTTTCCAACCCAATTTGAATTATGGCAATCCGAGTTAAACTCCACCCGGGAGAATTTTTCAAAGTAGATCACCTCAACATTGTCTTAGTGTTATAAAATTTGCTATTTGGGGAAAGTAGTGATGATCCCTCCATCATTTCTTTTGCTTATTTGAAGTTTACAATAGATAAACCAACTTTAACCAATCATGCTAAATTTTGAACTCTAAAATTGAAAATTATAATTTATACAAATTTTCAAAGGTTAATGCTTTTAAATTCATTAAAAAATGATCTAAAGTTATTTTTGGAAGTTTAACCATATGGATAATTTTTAGAGATGATACTCTACATTTTGTCTATTGAACCAAACTTCATCAAACATATGGAAGGCACATATTATAACACATCTATGTTTTGTTCAATACCCCTTGGGCTTTTAGGGGTTAAACGTCAAGAGGCCCTGGGCGGGGCAGCCCGGAAGGCATCTAAAATTTCAGAGGAAAAGGTATTGATTAACCTCTAAACGTTCAAACGACCATTTTTTGGTCGCTGCCCAAATCTAATGGGTTGTTTAGAACAATAAAAAAGTTCATGAATTTTTTTTATTCTATTTTAAATACTACATCAAGTCTACTTTCCAACCCAATTTGAATTATGGCAATCCGAGTTAAACTCCACCCGGGAGAAATTTTCAAAGTAGATCACCTCAACATTGTCTTAGTGTTATCAAATTTGCTATTCGGGGAAAGTAATGATGTTCCCTCCATCATTTCTTTTGCTTTTTTGAAGTTTACAATAGATAAACCAACTTTAACAAATCATGCTAAATTTTAAACTCTAAAAGTGAAAATTATAATTTATACAAATTATCAGAGGTTAGTGCTTATAAATTCATTAAAAATATATCTAAAGTTATTTCTGGAAGTTTGACCATATAGATAATTTGTAGAGACAATGCCCTACATTTTGTCTATTGAACCAAATTTCATCAAATATATAGAAGACACATATTATAACGCATCGATGTTTTGTCCAATACCCCTAGGCTTGTAGGAGTTCATTGAGATACCCATTGATTCAATTGATTCTTTATTGGATGCAATAAAGAAAGTGTTAAGGAGAGTAAAATTCAAATATACAATCAAATTCATCCATGAAGAGAACGTGAAAAAGATCTTTGCATCACACTATGAGAACATTTCTAGTTTGACATTTCTAATGAAGGAGGAACAAAAATGAATTAAGTGCTCTGGTTTCAAGGAGGGTGTTGTGTAAATATGAAACCCACCTAGTATCTACAAATGTCATTCATTTGTTGTATGGATTTAGTGCAATGGCTTATCAACAAATTAGTGTTTTGGTTTAAATTAAAGTGTCTCACCATGTATATATGCTATGTATATTAATCCACTAAATCATCATCATTGCCATACTCTACTCACATTGAATTTTTCACCAAATTGGACAAACGTTTCATAAGTTTACCGATTTTCTCTAATTTGATATACATCATACTACAAAAGCTGCAACTAAGCTCCCGGCAAAAATAAATTAGAAGATGGCTGAAAATATGAAGTAAAAGATAATGTAGAGCTTTTACAAATATAATGTAAAAGATGCCATTCATTATGAAGATTTTGATATAACTTAATAAAAAGAAAGTCTATTTTTTCATATACTTGATGAAAACTTTATACACACAATTGCTAATTTTCTAAGTACCTCCAATAACATCAATTGTCATCAGTATGCAGGTTCTAAAATGATATCGGTAGTAGTGAAATGCATAAACTTTAATTTCTACATTTCGTAAGGTGCCAAAATATATTAAACCTCATATACATACACTTCCATTCTATATTTTTCCCACAACTCTCTTTTGCAAACAATACCTAGGCAATTGCATAGTACCCGTCACCAATTTTCTTGTCGCAATGCACCCTTTTCATGATTTTGAGATTTTTGAAAATTCGTCACACCAAGACAGCTAAAGGTTGTGAAGTTTTGAGACTTGATTTTGGTTTAATGGGAGTGCAACCAAAGTGACCATTTTAAGAAATTCCTAAAAATATGATGTACTTCTAAATAGGACACATTTTAGTGCATTGTCACAATGCATAATATACACTTCAAATTCTAAAAGGAAGGGAGAAAAGAAGGTTTTGGATGGAATTTTGAGTTATGATTTTTTCTAGTGTTCAAATGTGTGAAGAAAAAGATCTTTTAATATTTTCAATTCTTTTAATTGAATAAAATTTTGAATTTTAAAATGTTTTATTTTGGTAGATTTGAATTGCTACTCTATATAAAATAACTTTTTTTGATGGATTTATTTTTTGAATGTGCTTTAGAATGAAATTTTGTAGGTGTTTTAATTTTTAATTTTTTTAATAATATAGAATCAAACATGGACTATATTTATCTTCAAATTTTGATCATAAATTGATCAAACTATTATTGAAATGGGAGTTTTAATGCTCAAAATTTTCAAGACAAAATTATTTTGACAAACTAAAATATTATTTTGTGGTTAATATGTACATAAATTTAAAATTTGGTTTACTACATTTTTCATTGTATTATTGCTACATTATTTTAACTCAGTTTGAAAATTAGCATTTTAGGCCAAATGCACAAATGCACAAGTTATGTACCAAAACATTGTCCAAGAGTTGGTGAACCGTACCATGCAAACACCCACCTACCCACCTATTGTAAATTTATTTCTTTTAAAAAAACCATCTATAAATGTAATTTGGAGATGAAAAGTGCTCTCTACAATTGCAGAAATGTATGGATCATCGAAAAAGGGGTATTCTTCAGCATTTTTTTCAGTGAGACATCTATTGTATTTGCGTTTGTAAATCACATCGTATAAACAAGCTTAACAAGAATTTTGATGATTAGATTCCAATGATTATTATTGCAAAAGATGCACAATGATACAAACCAAATATATTCTAAACTACTTAACGACAAATTATTTGTAGATTTCACATGAATTCTATTATGTCTTTCAGTGACAACTATATGGCTTCTTAACCCCTAAAGGACCGGGGTTGTTGAACTTAGCTCCTATTTTCTTGACTAACTTTTGTAACAAGCTCAGTTCCTCATTGGTGTGGGGTAATTTTGACGATCGAAACCATTCAAATTAAAGAAGACTTACATAGCTTTTGTATAAAAAAAGGATTAAAAGAATCACACAATTTTTGAGAAGATGTCACCATTGAGAAGATTGATAGAATTCGTTCGAGGTATTTTGTACATATGCTAAAATCGAATTGTTCAAAAGTGCTTCAAAAATTCTGAAATTTTTACCATGCGTAGAGATCATCATTTTGAACATGTGCAAAAGCATTCACGTAATTTGGAGGTGTGAAGAGGAAGATATGAGGGTCTGAAGTGATGCCGAGATAGCCCCCTTGCAACTCAAAAAAATCACCAAAAATTGCACACTTCATGAATTTCCAATCACAAAGTATCCATGGATTCAACTCTCGAAAAGAGCTAGGGTCTCTTTGTTGCTCACCCTACAATTCACAACCCTACAACTCCAATTTCCTCACTATCTAGTTCCAAAAGCCGCATGGGGGCCTTATGGTCCTTTAGGGGTTAATCTCTAAATGTCTTCATCCAAATTTGGCAGCTTTGCAAAGATGCACTATAAATTGCTACGAACATGAATATTTAGAACTAGATGTATGAATAAAAGCTTTACATTACATATAAATTTTAGATTCTATCCATACAATTGGATTTGCGATACTATCACCAATACTTTGTATAGAATTTGAAACTTGAAATCCAAAATTGTTTTGTAATTCAACTACGAATAAAGATATTGACAATGTGTGGATGAAATTTGTTGTAATGGGTTGAAATGTAATACTTTAAGTGTAGTGATTTTTGGAGATTTTTTGGTTGCTTAATTTATGAGTTGATTTTTTCAAGAGCACATTTGGACTAAAATCTTTGAATTTTTTGGTGAATCATTGCAACAAAAAATGAAGCATAAAAATTTCACAAAGCATCCCTTCTCGTCGAGAGCTTTTTGAAAATGCCAAGAATGACATAAATACTCCCATGTTCTATTTTTCATAATTTCAATCAATTTATGGTGACGTAATTCGATTAAAAATCCATAACTTCCACACCATAAGTCCAAACGCAATGAAACGACTTCGATGCACCCCTTCTCCTTGAGAAATTTCCGACGATACCAAGAACGTGGGCAGTGGCCCCACAGTCCAAGAGATCTCAAAAGTAACATACAATACAAAACAAAACAAACTACCTTCCTTAATAGTAACACTAGTGTGGCCTTTTGTTGTTGACCCAATGTTCCCTGTGGTTTAGCCATGCTTTTACTTTTATAATTTATTATTAGAATAATTTATCCATAATTTATTTCAATTTATGGTAACAAAATTCCATCAAAATTCCATAACTTTCACACTATCGGACCGAAAGCTACGATTCAACTTTGGTGCAACCCTACTCATCGAGAATTTTCTAACTATGCCAAGAATGACAAAAAACTCCCATATTCTATTTTTATAATTTAATTCAATTCATGGTGACCCTAAACACCAAGAAATCCATAACTTCCACATTGTACGTCTAGAAGCAATAAAACATCTTCGGTGCACCCCTCCTCAATAAGAGCTTTCCAATAGTACCAACAACGCGATTGGTGGACGTATGATCGAGGAGATTTTTAAGTTACATACCCTTTTTTAATAGTAAGACTAGTGTGGCCCTGTGCCGTTGGCCCGAATGTTCCCCGTGTTCCTTGTGTTCCACGTACTTCTGCTTTTGCTTTGATTTTGCTTGTTAGAAGAATTTTTTCATAATTTAATTCAATTTATAGTGACAAAATTTGATTAAAAATCCATAACTCTCACACGTACATCCAAAAGATACAAAAAGACTTTTGTGCATCCCTCCTCGTTGAGAGCTTTCTGAAGGTACCAAAAATGACATAAAAAATTCCCATATTTCATTTTTCTTCAATACTATGGTGGCAAAAATCACTCAAAAATCCACAACTCTCACATTGTATTTCCAAATGTGACAAAACTACTTCCGAGCACCCATCCTGCGTTACTCAAACGCGGACAGCGATGCAAGGCGAGTCGCTGTGAGGGCAAGTGCGGGCCCTCCGATCAACACTCTGGATCGCACGGCCAGCGATGTCCGATGTGGCGGACACAGTGTCAGTCCCTCACCGAACTCCTTATTCATGCTGGATCCACACACCACAGCTATTTTATTACATAGTGAATATAATATATCCTACAGGCATAATCACATACTCAAGATTCACAAAATCATGAGGCAATTGTCTGTAATTGTTTGTTTTTATTACATACGTGGCTCGTTTTTTTAAAAGACTAGGAATTGTACACATTCAGCACTCTAGTCTAGTCAGTGTAGTTTGGGAGGGTAAACTCAAGCTTGCAATCAAAAGCATCCGGGTGGGATTCCATTTCAAAATGAAGAGCCAGGACCTCCTTTGTCAGCAGTCTTGGCAGTTCCAGGATGCCCATCAACATGAACGTGTAACTTACATGCATCAGGAATTTAGGACCCCGCGGTTTTAAACGATTTCCATGCGACATTCGATATTTCATGGGTTTGTACATTTTTCGCACAGATTCTGCACGGATTTCGTGGTAATTTTATACGGATTCTGCACTTTGTTAAATAACAAAAAGAGTGAATGTTGAATCTATGCGGATTCAATGCAGAATTAGCACAAAATTCCTATGGAATCTGTGCGAAAAATGCACGCACCCATGAAATATTGAATGTCGCACGAAAATCGTTAAAAATCAATGAGGTCGTAAATTCCTGATGTGAACTTGAAGGGAGTGATTGGATGAAGACGGACCATCAACCCAATTGAGTTTTGTGAGGGACTCACACCGCGTCCACCACATCGGACATCGCTAGCCGTGCGATCCAGAGTGTTGATCGGAGGGCCTGCACTTGCCCCGCCAGCAACTCACCTTGCGTTGCTCTCCACGCCTGAGGAATACGGGCACCTCTCCTCGTCGAGAGTTTTTCAAAGAACGCGGCCAACAAGCACCCGGTCCGGGAGATGTCAACATTAATATGTTACATAAAAACAAAAAGACAAAGCAAACTATCTCCTATAATCTATAGATATAGAGGTACGTGGCACCTCGATAAAGAATTATTTCGTCATCTGGGAATCCAAACCTGACCATAACGTCGGCACAGTAGTGTTGTAATTACTACAACTCTCCTCCAATTCATTTCATAATTGAGTTCCCAGTAAAGCCCAGGCGGCCAAGCTCCTCTCCCACTGTCTCAATGATTCCCAGACTCATTTCGGTTGTAAAATGTTATCCTACAGTGATGAGCAATTGGACCTTACCTCACCTCTGCACCGATATAAATGTCAGAGCTCGCAGGACTTTCGGCCTATGAATGTCAAATATCTTGTGATATCACGGCATCTTTACTCATCCAGATCCAGTACATTTTGATCCTGTTTTCTGCTTTACACTTGGTTCTTTCGACACGACAGACCCCATGTGTGAGCACCCACATCATCGTAATACTCGTGTAGATAAGACGAATATACCGGATGCAGAAACCGATACAAACGCATTATCCATGTAGTCAAGACTCCGCCAGCACAGAAGCAGCAGAAGCTACTAACAATGCAATCACAAAGCGAAACGAAAGAGAGAATGGAACAAAGCAAGAATGTGAAACGCTCATATACGATACTGCATCTGGAGATACAGATGGAATTAAGCTATAATGTATCAACAGAGTATGCTACTAAGTTAATATGCAACATTCATGTCACAGCATCCACAGGTAGAAAAGAGTGCAATGACAGGTAAGATGCGGCGAATCATAGTCACTTTTTATTCAGGTTTTACAAAATCCAAGTATCCAAGAAACAGGTTTCAGAGAACTCAGTACCAAAGAGTATCCAGGACACCCGACGATGATCACGTCGTGTCCGAACACAGTAGTGCGACCAGACCATGAGGGCCAAACACATATTAAGCTCCATACAAAAGAGAGTATCAGAGTACCACGGGTGGTTATCCTACTTCAGGAACAGTGAAGGACGATCCCTGCTCTGTACTGCAGAAGAGCACATGATTCAATCAAAACAAGAACAAGAACGGTAACAAAGTGAACAAAGTAACAAGCGTCGCCACGGTCTTGCGGCCTTCAGGCGGGTCTCAACAAAGAGTCAAGACTCCCAGCTTGTAGCAGCAGCGAATCCAAAAACGGTCAAATCTCGAGTGGCTTAATTTTTCAGTGAACAGTTGCAACATATCTCTCTCCCGACCCGAAAAAGCATCATCCTTCAGTGTCATCCCCTTCAGCAACCCCCTTGTAGTACAACATCTCAAATGTTTCACCAAACGCCAGAGCCTCAACCATCTTCTTCAGTACTCGCTTTGACGGTCGTTGCGCCAGCTGCCGGAGCTACCGCCGCCGCGGCCACCACCGCCGTAGCCACCACCACCTCCATAGCCGCCGCGGCCACCGTAACCACCACCGCCTCCGCTCTCGCGATCGTAAGAGCGGCCACCACCGCCGCCGTAGCCGCCACCACCGTAGCCGCCACCACCGCCTGCGCCATAGCCACCACCGCCTCCGCTGCGGTAACCACCCCCGCCACCGCCGCCGCCGCCACGCGACTGAGCTTGGTTGACGGTGATGTTGCGGCCGTCGAGCTCCTTGCCGTTCATCTCCTTGATGGCCTCGTTCATGGCGGCCTCGTCAGCGAAGGTGACGAAACCGAAGCCGCGAGAACGGCCGGATTCGCGGTCCGTGACGACCTTGCTCTGCACAACCTCGCCGTAGGGGCGGAAGGCCTCCTCCAAGCGGCCATCGCTGGTGGCCCAGGCCAAGCCTCCGACGAAGCAGCGGAACTCTTCTCCCATGGTGAGAAAATGCGGGGAGCAAGAAATGCAAGGGAAACAAAGAGGGCAGGGAAACCGGGATCCCTGGAACCTCGAAGCGCTGCAAGAACCGAGACTGCTTGGGCTGCCCCGGCGGACGACGGGCTTATTATGAAGCCGGGCGGGCTTACCACCGCGCCGAGGCCCTCCCCGCCAATTACTAGCGAGAGTCGCCGCCGCAACATGTAGGTCACGTCCGATTCCCTCATTTCTTTATCTTATTTCAATCTTGGGGGCCCCTAGCTTCTTCCCCACAACTATTACCCTCACAAATTACCCTGACAAACTACCCCACAAATTACCCTCACAAATTACCCTTACAAACTACCCCACAAATTACCCTCACAAATTACCCCACAAATTACTAATTAATAGGAGCAATGAGTAATTTGTGGATTAACTAATTTCTTTCGAAAAGTGCCTTGTGTCATCTTATGATTGGTTTTGGGTGACGTGGACCTCTCCAAATTTGCTATGGAAATTCAATTTCGACACCACATTGTTTGTTGAATATGACCATCTCGTGATGGTATTAATCATAATTTTTGAAATTTTGAATGTTTTTGGAAATTATGAAATTTTGATTTTGGTATTAATAGAATTTTTTAACAGAGAAAGGAGAATAAGAAGAACTGAATGAGAATTAAAATTAAAATTAGTCTAAGGAAGAATTAAAATAAGAAGAACTAATGTGGTCTTGTTAAGTGTTCTCCATGATTTAGCCATGTTTTTTACTTTTTCTTTTTAGAGTGTATTCATTGTTCAATTTGTGGTGACGAAATTTGATTAAAAATCCATAACTTAGTTCCACTGCGTAGGTCCAAAAGCAGCCAAACGACTTTGGTGCATTTCTTCTTGCCAAGAGCTTTTGGATGATACCAGTACTAAGAACGCAGTCGGTGAGCGCATGGTCTGAGAGATCTCAACGTAGCATACAAACAAAACAAACTATGTTGAGTTCCTTAATGTGTTACGTTGGCCCACTATTACCCAATATTTTAGCAATGCTTTTGTTTTCTTTCTTTTTTACTTAAATAATTTATCTCAATTTATACTGACGAAATTCAATTAAAAATCCATAACCTCCACGTGACCGTAGGTCTAAAAGCCATAAGACAATTGTGGTGCACTTCTATTCCTCGAGAGCTTTTTGGCGATGCAAAAAATGACATCAAAAACTCCTATATTCCATTATTTATAATTTAATTCAATTTATGGTGATTGAAATCACTGAAAAATCCATAACTCTCACACCTTACGTCCAAAAGAAATGACACTACTTTGATGCACCCTTCCTCGTCCAGAGCTTTCCGGTGGTACCAAAAATTTGGGCGGTGGGCGCATGGTTGGGGAGATCTCGACGTTACATACAAAACAAAACAAACTAGTACCTTCTTTAGTAGTAAGACTAGTGTGGCCATGTGCCGTTGGCCTAGATGTTCTATGTATTCCATATGTCCTATGTGCTCCATATGTTCCCCATATTTCCTGTGTTCTTTGTGTTCTTCGTATTCCTTGTGCTCTCTATGTTCCTCGTACTCCCCATGTTCCCTATGTGTTCCTTGTGTTTTTGCTTTTGCATTTTAGAATAATTCATTCCTAATATAATTCAATATACGCTAACGAAATTTGTTTAAAAATCCATAACTTTTACACCGTAGATTTAAAAGTTACAAAATGACTTTGGTGCACCCCTACTTGTCGAGAGCTCTCCGACAAAGCCAAGAATGATGTTAAAAACTCTCATATTTCATTTTTCATAATTTAATTCAACTTATAGAGACAATAATCACTCGAAAATCCATAATTCTCACACTGTTCGTCCAAAAGAGACAAAACGATTTTCGTGCACCCCTTCTTGTCAAGAGCTTTTCAACGGTACTAAGAACATGGCTAGCGGGCGCCAGGTCCGGGAGATCTCAACGTTTCAAACAAACAAACTACCTTCTTTAACCCCTAAATGCCTACAACCCTTTTCAGAATTGGAGAATTGCTAAGATGCATTATAAAATGAGACTAAGAATGATATTTTGAACTTGATGTATAAAATAAAAGTTGTACATATGAATTTTAGATTCTATCCATACAGTTAGATTTGTGATTGCAATCACCAATATTCTTGTATAAAATTTGAAACGTAAAATTCAAAATCCTTTTGTAAATCAATTACAAATAAGATATTGACAACATGTAGATGAAATTTGTTGTGATGGGTTGAAATGTAATTCTCTAAGTGTAGTGATTTTTGAAGATTTTTGGGTTGCTTAATTTTATGAGTAGATTTCTTCAAGAGCACATTTAGACTAAAATCTTCGAAATTTATGGTGAACCACTGCAACATGAAATTTGGCATAAACTTTTCACAAATCATCCCCTTTCTAATCGGATCATACATGCATGAAGCTATCTTGCCATAGAATTTTATAGTATTTTATTTACTTGAAAAAATTCAAGACGGATGAAAAAACGAATTTCAATTTTGTACATCATGCCAAAAACACTTGGTTAGGCAGTTAGGGGTTAATCAATATAGATAAATTTTGTGAGTTTAAATGATTGTGCCCACTTTATATTAGAGCATAGGAGTTGGCCCAATTTTCAATTTGTTGAGTTATTGATTAAGCTAAAGTTTAAAATTAAAGCTTTTATCGTAAAATTTTGGGCTTGATTGATGGTTAAATTTCAAAAAATACTTATTTGGCCGTTCAATATAAAGCGCTTAGGCACAATTATTTGCCCAATTTCAAATTTTAAATATTTGGCTTTCTAATATTGGGCTCATTTGTTGGCCCGATTTGGTTGAATTTTACACATTGTGTAGGTCCAAGGTATTGAACATGGTCTTTGGATCATGGTGATCAATTTTTTTGATTTGAACTCGATGTTTTTGTACCAAAAAATTGCGGCATAAGCGGTCTGGTTGTCTTAGAAAAGTAAACTGGGGCGGTCTTTAATGTAAAGCCTTTGGACTTGATTTCAAAGGCTCAAGCATTGCAATTTTTTTTTATAATATTCAAGATAGGCCAACAATCAAGCGCTAACATGAATCGGCTCTTGATGTAGGTAAAGGCTAGGATTAGACAATACAATATGATAGGATAGTTAATCTCTTTTAAAAAAAAATCAAATTCAACATATAAACATAGCATGATAGAGCAATGCAATGGAGAACCCTTTTGAAAATTGAATTGAAAGAGAATCTTCACTTTGATCCACTTTTTAAAGTAATGAGGGTATACCATTTGTATTCCATGAATTTTAAGACTACCGTGTCATTGCCATATATGCTTAGTTTCTAATTGTAACTGACTGTGGTCCCATTGTAAAAGGGTGTTGGCTCCCATTGCTTCATAATTATACTATGAGATATTTATGATCTTATTTAAGATTTTCTTTTTTACCTTACAAAAGAATTCAAGAAAAGAATTCCAAAAATTTGACACTTTTTTTCAAAAATCATTTGTATCAAAGTTGCCCTCCAGGCCTCCATCTGTGATATATGATTTTTAAAAGTCTTATAATTTTTTGAGAATGGTTTATTAAAAAGCCAAATATTAGAATGACTTATTTTCAGAAATTAAAAATTAAAAATCTAAAAAAAATTAAAAATTTTATTATAAAAATTTTGAATTTTTTTCAAGGGTGAAAGCATGGTAAATTGAACCATTAAAGTCATCCTTAGTGCTGAAATTACAATTTTCTTGGTTAAAAGCCATAAATTACGATTAAAAATTCATATATTTAAGTTCTAATTTGGTAGAGCCCTCCATAGTTCTATTAGGTACTTCAATCCAAAGTTTCAAATTAAAACATTAATAAAAGGTTACTAAAAGTAAAGCTTGAAAATAAATGTCAAACAAATTTCGGGAGCAAATCTGATGAATTGAATCATGCTCAATATGAATATAAATTATATATTCTATAAGTTCATTGTGCATCCGAGAGCTCCAAAGAAAAAATTTCTTGAAAAAATAAATATTTAATGCAATTTCAACATGTTTTATATCTATTTTAAATTTGGTCAGAACTACTTTTCCAATTTTAACCCCTTTAACCTTACTATAACACACATAAATACTTATTGAACATGATTTTTTCAATTTTTTTGGTTAGACTTTGTTAAACATTTTATCTTTTATTTTATCAACCAAAAAAAATTCACAAAAAATAAAAATTTAATTGAAATTTGGACCTTGCATTGTTGCTCTTCACAGGGATCACAAGTGGTTCAGTTTACCATGCTTTCACCCAGAAGTTATAAGCAAGACTCTCCCAAAATACTATCAAGCTCGTGTGGCTTGCCGGCATTGTCATTTAAAGGTCATGCTGTTGTGTTTGGATTTTAAAAAAAACCAAATTGGGATTATTTTTGTATGATAGAGAGACAAGATTCATGAATAAAAGTTCAATTTTTTTGTCATTCATATATATATAGAAAGTGAAAAGACAATCATACCTCACTTTTGACATATAAGTGGTGTGTTTTTTTAACACAAAAAAAATCATGAATTGCATCCTAGACACCCCAATTCCATTCACTTGTAGAAACCTTTGATGGAATCACAAGTGGTCGGATTTAGGTTCCTTGGATGATGGTTGTTGACAGAACATACAAGACTAAATGGGGGCATGGGCAGTTATAGATCATTCCACCTTAACCCCTAATCGCCGGAGTCTAAGGCCGTGCCTTGAAACTCCAGTGGAACCCATTACCGTGATGAAATCTTGTGCAGCTAATATCTCGGGGTACATTTGAGCTTTTCACGCAAAAGTTGATTCCGTTCATGCTTTGATTAGAAAGGCATCGAATGCAAGCAAAATTAGGATGACAGAAATTCAATAGGAGGTCCAGATTGGAAGATGACGTCATTGCGCGGTATTGGTATTTTGGGCTTCTTTTGCCTCTACAATCCTTCATAAAATTTTATTATTATTGGGAGCAATACAATTTTGAAGAGCTCGCTTAGTACTACTTGGGGAGAAATTAAAAATTAAAAAATTTCATTTTTAGTGTCCAAATCAGCCATCTGAAAGTTGGACTTTGCCAAAATTGGTCGTTCAGGCGTTACAGGGTTAAGAGCATCTCCACTAGCATTCTGGATAGCTCTCAGGTTTTGGCCAAAAAATGGATGTGCATAGGTTGGTCAACAATTTATTTGGAGGGAGACACTAAATTGTATATCCCAATTCAAGGCCCTCAAAACAACCCAAACTAGTGTATCTTCTCTTCTTAACTCCACATCATGATTGCACAATCTATGTGTGGTGATTTGTGAGTGTCTTACTTATCATTTTCAGAGTCTAATTGAGTGACGTTAATGGGGAACTATAGTAGACATGCGAATGACCACATAGTTCCAATGACCGCAAAGTTCCAATCATAGTAGACATGCCAATGACCGTACAATTTCATCATACAATTCCAATAGAAATGTAAGGTATTGCCTAATCACGGCATGCCATGTGGTGAAGGGCTCCAAGTGAATTTCCATTAAAAATCATACCCAATGTGTTTGCCGTGTAGTAAAAGTTTTTGTACAAAACATTTTTAAATGTGATTTTCTCAAGGTGAATCCCAACTTGACATATCACAATCTTGTAAATTTGAGACAGTGTAAGTTGTAAGTTTCCACAATGTCATAGGCAAGGATTTGATTATTGCATGTGTGGTCATTGGCATGTCTACCTTACATGGTATGCCCTATAATTTTTGGAGTTTTGGATGACCTTCATAGTGCAATTCAGAGTTGCTAGTGGAGATGCTCTAAAATGACACAATCTCAATAGTGAGACGAAGCGCAATGAAGAAGATTACATGTGCTTGCAATTGCCATGAAGGCAGCCTCTCGAGGTGATTACATTGATTTAGTGATTACCACTACAGAAAAAGGGTGTTATTTTCGACACTCTTTTTGACATTGAAATGTTGAAAACAATGTCAAAAAGAGTGTAAAAAACAACATTTTTTTAAATTTTTTTTTTTTTTTTCTCTTCTTGCTAAGAAACATGTACTAGGAGTGCAACGTCATTCTAGAGGTTACCAGGACAGATTCTTCATTTGGATCATCAACATTGGGCTGCGCATCCTTTGAGTCAACATTGTTCAACATTGTTCAGCCTGCGCATCCTTTGAGTCCTTGCTGATCTTGTCCAAAATCTCAAATCTTCAAACAACGGATATTTTGAAAAATGGCCATATTTTGTTAAAATGCCGAAGTACCAAGATAACATCTATCGTATCCTTAGGTCAGTTTCAACACTAGTAGGTCAAAATAATTTAATTTTAGAATTCATACTGTACGAAATGCCATTTCTTAATTTTCAAAATTTTGGAAAATTTACTAATTATGGCGTTTTAGATTTCACAAAGAACCAAAGACAATAGAGTTATTTGTAAAGGGAACCGGTCTTTTGCCCTCCTTTTTTCATGGAAAAGAAAATCTAACCTGTATTTGAGTGTAGCCGCAAAGTAATCCTGTGAAATAAACTCAGGATTTGAGTGTTTTATGGAGGTGTCAGTTGCCACAAATGGCACAAATCTCCCAAAAAAAATCTCCACAAATGACACAAATCTTTGCTTACTACCACTACCTCCCTCGTTTAAATCTGAGATCTAATTTTGAAATCCAAGTCCCTCTTATCAACCAACGTCCCTAACACCACCACACAAGGAACTTGTGACTTGACTTGGTGTCCAGTAAAAGCCAGGACAAAACTGGTGTTTTGGAATTCTTGACGGCTGAATTGAGTCTATCCTGAGTACTATTTCTTGTCTATAGTGAAACCCTGCTAGTGGCATCAGCGATCCTGTGATTTTCAATTTAGAAGTTACAAACCCAGGGTTTGGAGTACTTGCGGATAACTCTAATCAAATCATTTTTTCTATGTTTTTTGGATTTTAGTCTACAAGTTTATCAAAATTTGAACATGCTTCAGATTTTTCTTAATTATTTACAGAACTGACTCGTACGTAGTGTAGTGGGCTTGTTGCAAAATAACATCTAGCAGGGATTGTTACGAGATAAAATTTAGAAGGGATTGTTGTGAGATAACATCTAGCAAATCACAAAGCTTGTTTGGAAATATTCATTAAACTTGATCTACTAGGACAATTTACAGATGCTGCGTCGAGAGATACCATGAAGTTGCTTGCATGTAAGATTGTGTCTGAATTGTGCAAAAGACTGTCCGCGCAACCTGGAGAATTATGGAGGAAAATATGAGGGTTGATACAAAAGTGAGGGAATTAATTCTTGAACAAGCATCCAAAGGAAATCAACTTGCATAGAACAATACAAAACAATATAGTAAACTCACTAGCAGCACCAAGTCATGTATATTACAAATTCTGCTCAAACATGTCCATCGAGTATGGAACCCGGACCATCCAATTGTAATACTACGCCCTCACCAGCCAACCACAAAACTCATAACTTGGCAATCAACAACCACATACGCACTATCTTATACCCAACCAAAATATCCACCCTTCAATTTTAGTTACTTTTTTGTTATAGTTTACTTTTTGTATTTTTGGTCGCTTTGTTTCCGGTTACTGGTCACTAGAGTGTATATTCCCGATAGGGGAGAGTAGTTTTGTTCCAATGGCCCTTTGCCCGGTGGGCACTAGGTCATTGTCATAACAGACAAACACTTTATTCATGCCAACCTTGCAAGAGACCGGAGTTTCTATCTATCTATAGAACAATACTTTATTGGAGAGTTCAAGACCAGTGGAGCTTCTATTAACCCCTAAAGGACCAAGATTCATGGTTTTAAAACGTCAAATTCAATTGATCATATTATGAAAAATATAATTAACATGAGACCAAATTTAATATCACCAAAATCAGTGAAGAACATTGCATGTGTCAGTTAAACATCAAATAAATTTGAACAAAAAGAATTCCACATAAGATCTACTTAAGAAATACATGAGGCCCAATCTGGGCTTCTTGGTCCTTCTTTAGGGGTTAATAATACTTGTTGTCCCATTTGGATGATGTCCTTGCGGGTGGGGTGGTCCTGATGTGGAACCTGAGCAGGGGTTGTCCAACATGGAGAGTGCCTGCAAGGACTGAAATTCAAAACCCTTTGTTACACTCCCGCCTAGCTCTTTCATGTCAAACCCTTGGCAACCGACATACCAAAGTTCACAACGTGACGTGAAGATTCTCCAATTATATGTGTGCGCGACATCATGTCATATGCATATATCATACATACCAGAATGTGATACTACAGAGTGATAAAAAAGGAGTTTAGAGTGTACAACAATTAGCTACTTTCTTGTAGCCAACTGCATGCGAAAAAGTGCCCTTGTGTCCATAACATTCCCACTAGTAGGAAATGTGTCGTTTTTCACTTACTATAAATGAAAAAGGAATGAAACCATGCCAGGCACATGGGTTGTGTCAGTGTTGGTGAGTGGTTTTGGTCACAAGAAGACATAAATATAAGCATAATATTCAACCATTGTTCACTGTTCCTATTCAATATTCAACCTCTTTTCTACATGGATGAAAGTATAAGGTGTCCATACCTAATTCTTCCCAAAACCCAATTCCGTATCCTATCATTGATCCCCAATTCCACCCTTGGTTTGATTCAATTCCACCTCACAATGAGTGATGGGCCAAGTACTTGAAATTTTTACTTTTTAAGATTTTAGGAAACCTAGATATTTGAAACATTGGAGTCATATGGATTTCAGATACCCTTGGCAGAAATCAATCCATTACTACCCATCAACCAAGAAAAGCGCCATGATAAGATTTTACTTTTAGTTTCTCATTACCCAGCCACAGATTTTTAGTGATTTCTTTTTTAAAACTCTCTCTGTTGAAATTAGGGATATTATTAATAGTATTCAACCGAATAAATAAAAGTATAGCTTGATTAAACAAGTGTCAGTTAAAGCTTGGTAAGATCGGACTGTTGGATAGGAAGATCATAGTGTCTTTGGACCATAAAATGCACACTCAAAAACAAGATTTTGGAGGGTGTGTGACTTCAAAGTTAAATAGAATCTGCATTAAATTTTCAAAAATAAAAGTTAAGCTGTTCAACAACCTATATCAACACCTCTCCATTGCAATCTTTCATGTCAAGAAGAGACTCACATATAATTATTGTGAATTTTGTAAGTGAGAGTGACTTATCCATATACGATTTAGGACAAAACTTATATGTTAGAATATGAAAGGAGTTGGTACATTGATCATGATTGAACTACATACACTAATGGAACATGAACAAGAGAACACAATCCAAAAAATAAAAGAAGATAAAAACTTCCAAACACGGAAATAATTGCTTAGTACATGTGTTGTATTCATCAAAATTTTATTTTTGAAATGTTTGAGTGAGATGGATCCCCACATCTGAACTTCAAACATTGATTGCTTGGTTTGGAATACATCTTAATGTAGGTTGCAAAAACATGCTTCTACAACCACAATGTGGTTGCATAGGCTGTAAAGGGTTAAAAAACACTTAAGGATCTCATACCATCTTCTATACTAACCTTCATTTCCAACTATTTGTACACTTGGTTGGACTTCTTGACAAGTGGTCCTACACTTGGTTGGACTTTGATCCTTAACCCCTAAAGGACCAAGAAGCCCAAATTGAGCCTCTTGTTTTGTTTAGAAATTTTGAGAAAGTCCTACGAAGACTTCTTTTTGTTCAAATTTATTTGTTGTTTGACCAACACACGCAACGTTCTTCATTGATTCCGGTGATATAAAATTGGTCTCATCTGAATTATCTTTTTGACAATACGATCAATTGAATTTGTCATTTCAAAACCATGAATCCTTGATCCTTTAGGGGTTAAATGGAAATGAGCTTCCAATGTGGGGTTGTCTAACTTACAGTTACTTGTAGGAATCTACAACTTTTACGCAAAGATCTCTTCACAGCCAATACTGATCCCCAACAATCACTGTACACATGTTAAAATCACATTCCTACATATGCAAAGAGTGTCCTCTACCTTAATTCCTACATGCTTACGAGTTGGGCTAAAGAAACATTATTCAGCTTTCAAGGGAATTGAACCAGTGCAAGCAACTAAGTTACCGACCTGTAAGCAAGGCACTCACTGACTCACCTCTCTAGCGAAGAGAAAAAGCATAAATGACAAGAATACCGTCCAGCATAAGAAAGTAGTCCAAGTGAGAACGTTGCTATTACGAGCTCGGAGATACTGTCCTCATAAAACTCAAGGAGGGCTGCATATTAACGCCAATGCTCCATCCGCAGCACATCATCTTGGTAGAATCAATGTCTACACAGATACAAGTCTCCAACTACTACAAGATCCTCTATTTCGGCTAAAAGATCCCATGCCCCTCCCTCTCTCTCTCTCTCTCGCTCTCTCTCTTCCGTGCTCCAGTCTCTTAATCAATCTACTACAATACAGAGCACCACCGGTGTGCAGAGAAAGAAAACCCACACACTCCGTCCCGAAGGCAAAATCATCAGTCTCCCATTTCCAGCAGCTACAGACCTCACAAACCTTGAGCTAACACCAATCCTATGTCGAGGAAGACAATTGTATTATTGGCCAATACGTGAAACTGACTGACTGACTGACTGACTTTCCTTCCCTGGCTCCCCAGCAGCTTCATGTGCACCCCGCCTCTGCTCTGCCCCCAAAATGATCTCTACAAAAATTTGCAGAAAATGCAGAAAAGCGCACAGTAGCCAGGAACGTCAGCCACAAGCTAACTCTCACTACTGGGAAGACTGACCACCAAAACCGAATCGACAGTTGATCAGAGACCTCAAAATCGGCACAATCCCTATCAGAACCATCTGTAGCTGCTCCGAGCTGCTCGCCCGGATTGACACTTGGCCTGAGCCCCTGTTGTTCAGGTTTGCCCTTCCCACCATCATCGTCTTCCCCACCATGAACTGCGACTGCAAGTTCCCACCGATGGCCAGATCCCCATGCCAGTCCATCACTGAAAGCCCCAAGGTTGACAGCGTGCGGCTCAGTGGATACTCCTTCCCTCTCAGCGTGGCCTCCAGGCTTCCGCCAAACGCCTTATCACCCTTCCCTGTCAACACCCCTCCGTTCACCACCATCTTTATCCTCTTCCCAATCAAAATCCTGTCCTCCAGCTTCAGCCCCGCCGCAATCGTATCGTTCAGTACCGTACACGTCAGCCCTGCCGTCGTCTTGTTCCTCTTAAAGTTGTTGAAACGTGTCTCCGCTCGCAATGTGTAAGCCAGGTCCTTGCCGATGGTTTGGATGTCGAACCCAGTCAGTGTCACCTTGCCTTCTCCGTGCTTCAACGACGCCGCAGCTTCAAAGTTCACCTGCGCTTCCTTCTTGTCCTTGGTCACTTGGCCTGAAATGGAAGCAGGAACCTTCTCCTTCACAACGAACATCTTCTCCACGTTGAAACCATCGTAGCCTGCATCATGGTCCCAGCCATGGGTCTCCAGAACAGGGCGCACCAGCCACTGGTTGGCAGTCTCCAAGTATCGGTACCTAATAGTGAAGGAAAATGCAATATACATAGATGGTTAATTCAAGTTTAAAATTTTCTTTTGAAAATTGCACGTGACTACGGACGAGTTCCTATAAAATGGTTTTGACTTACCTATGGGTGGGGTTGTCAGAGTCGAACGAGGGAGGCAAAGCCATGTCCGGCATGGGAACAGGTACTGCAGCCGCTTTTCCAGCTTCGTCATCTGCTTCATCACCAGGTTGAGCCAGCTCCTCCTTGGACATCTGTGCAGCACGCTTCTTCATCTCCTTCCTTCTACGCATCTCCTCTCTGTACTGCTTCTTTTGGAACAACCTCTCCCGGTCCGCAATCTCATCCAAGTAGTCTTGTCTTTGCTCCTTGTTCAGCTCCTCCAACTCTTCTTTGGACAACGGCCTGCAACAACATTATTTTGTGTTATAAGTATATGCCAATGCCATGAGCAACATAATGATCAACACAAAGTAATGTTAACCCCTCAAAAACCAAAGATTCGTGGTTATAAAATGACAAACACAATTGATCACGTTGTGAAAACCTAATAACTCAGATGGGGCCAAATTTAATATCAGTGAAGAACATTGCATCTGGGAAAAAGAGAGTCCCCATATGACCTTCTGAAAAGTGCTAAAAAAACATGAGGAGTTATTGAACCTTTAGGGGTTAATCCTTCAAGGACGAATGATCCATGGTTTTAAAATGACAAGTTCAATCAACCATATTGTGAAAAATATAATTTATATGGGACCAAATATTATATCACCGGAATCAATGAAGAACATTGCATGTGTTCATCCAAAAACAAAAAGAAATCGAACAAAAGAAAGTCCACATAGAACCTACTCAAAAGTGCTGAAAGTACATGAGGCTCATTTTGGAGTTATTGGTCTTATAGTAGATTAAAATGAGAAGGGAAATCCCCAATGTAAGAGCCACAAAAAGTAAGGAATAAACCAATACCTGAAAGGAGGGAGTTCATCATAGTCATCAGCATCTGAGTCTTCTTCCTCCTCATCATCATCAGACTCATCTGACTCTCCCAGTTGTTCATCTGGCAGCTTCAACTGAGCTCGGGATTGAAGCAAAGACGAGAGCAAAAACGGCAGAGGTGGTACCCGAGACCGCTGCCCAAACGGCCTTCCAGGAGTGGCAGTTTCCTGGAGCTTCAAGAGTGAGTTGGCCTCTGCCAGTATCTTCGAGGCGAAACACAGCAACAGCAGTTGTGGTTTCCAGATCTGCCCGTTGGGCAGAACGCGCTGCCCGTTGCGGTTGGTTCGGCACGCAGGGTGATTCTCCACCAATGACACAGGGTTCATCAACCTCATGTCTCCAGCAGCTTGCCTAATGGTCTGCTGCACAACGTGTGACCTCTGCGCCACAAACATCTCGTAGCTCAGAGGAACTCCGTTAGGGCCATCTGGAGGAGCCGAAGACGCATGCGTCAACACCACAATGGCATTGAACCACACCGCAGCTCCAAACAGGTCGGTGATGGTGCGCAACAAAGGCAGGTCGCCGTAGTCCCGGCTCTGCATGTCCAGACGGTCGAAGTACAACACTATGTCGGGAGACGCCTTCTTGATATGCTTCTTCACTTGTCCCATAATACGCTCATTGTGCTGCTGGTCTGCCACTGAAGGGAGCAGCCCGGGCGTGTCTATCACTCTCACCTGAAACAGAGCAGAGAAAATGGTGACAACAGCATGAGCTCTTCTCGTGCATAACATTCTATAGTACCCCTCAGTTCCACACAGCACTTTGATTCCTTGTTTTTTGAAGAAAAAACTGTTGATTAGATGGGTGACAGCCTGTGCCATGTGCATGCTCTCTATAGTGAACGTAAGCCTTCAAGTATTTCTGCCAACTGTAGAGAAGGGTAAGCTCTTACAAATGGTATGTCACTAAAAAAAACAGTCTAAACAACCAGCAAAATGCATGATGATGGTTATCATCACTAGCAGAAACAATCCCCCAGGGGAAGTTCTAGAGACCCTTGACACAATAAACCTTGCCAATTGTAACAAGGCTAGGATTTCTAGAATCCCTCTGGGGGGTGGATTCTCTACTAGGGATGATAACCGTAAAGGAAGTGCTATAATACATGTGAAGGCTAATACATTGGGCAAAACCAAATCCATGCATACTCAGTTACCTTGATGCCGTGCACAGTTCCAACAATCTCCAGGACTTTGTTGGTGGACGGTTTGAAGGCACTTGTTACGGACTTGCGATCATCAAAGATGGAGTTGATGGTGGCACTCTTCCCAACACCAGTCTTTCCAAGAACAAGAATAGTGCATGCAAAGTCCAGCTCCTCCTCTTGGTTGGCTGCCTCCTGTTCTTCCGCTAGGGCATTGGCGCGGTCGAAACTGAAAGCTCCCGTGCGGTTCGGAGCACTGCCACCTCTCAAGGATTCTGCCAAGCCCAGACGGTACAGCACTTGCGCTACCACGACGTTCTGTGGGGACTGACCCAGGCGGTGAGCAAGCCTCAAGAACTTCACTCTGATGTTCTGCAACTTCTCCCGCGTTTCATTGCCTTCGGCTGTCTCACCATTTGCGCTCTCATCGGTGGTTGTTGTGAGTTGGGTTGAAGAAGTCACAGCAGGGCGTTGAGTAATCCTCCCAGCCGTGTCTAACGCAGTCGCAGCAGCTGATTTTCTAGCAGCTGGCCGTTGGGGTAATGAGGGTAAAGAGGGTCCAGCTGCGCCCATAGACGGCTTGTTGCCACTCTCAGAACCATTACCTACAAAATCCAGAAAACCTGAAGATCTGTTACAAAAGCCTGTATCGTCAAGCTCCTCCATCATTGAACGGCAATTTCTATACATTGGGCAACCTCAACATTAACATCTGAGCCCAGATTACAGCAGAACTGAAGAAGAGGATCACATTGTGTAGGTGAAAATATAATCTAAAAACTTAATATAATAGGTTCCAGTACACATACTAAGAAAATACAATAAACTCATGGTATCCCTAAGTGATAGTTGAGTGAAGGAAATGGAATTACCAGATTTTCCAACTGCATTAGCCAACTCTGCTAGGGCTTTAGCAGTATGCATGTCTGTTTCATCTTGGTCTTCGTCATCGTCATCATCATCATCATTTTCGTCATCCTCATCCTCAGCATCAGCATCCGAATCACCATCCTCACCAGTGAAATCCGCGGCCGAAAAACCCCGAGGTTTAACCTGCACAGTTTCTGTCTCAGCTACATTCCCATTCTCTGCCTTCGAGACAGGAAGTTGGTCGTCAACTGCATTCAAAACAGTGAAAAGCTTTGCTGGACTCGGAACAACTGCTGGGCCTTCTTCCACATCCTCGGAAAATTCTTCCTTCACGGTTGCAGAACCTGCTTCCTCTGCCTTGCCGCTATCTTCTATAATTTGGACCTCAGCTACCTCAGGCGAAAGTTTTTCAGTAACAGCCACAGCAGAGGTGGAATCAGTGCTATCTTTTGCTGTTGAATCCAAGGACACTGGCTGCACTTCAGAGGCGTCACTCTCTGATCTTCCTTGCATGTGGAATCCATAGGTCAGCTCCTTCAGCTCGTCCAGAGACTCTGGTGTAACACCTTCACCAACTTCGACCACCTTCTGTTCCACCACACGTGGTTCTTCAGAGACACTGGAATCTGCGCCGTATTCCATCTGCTCACTAACAGTAGTGGTTTCTTCTGCATACTTCTCACTTGCCTCCCTTTGTAACCGAGCATCAGACAACTTCTTCAACTCATCTAAAAGAGAATTCGACGCCGAGTACTTTGACTCAATTACAGTGACAGGCTCACTGATAGTAGCAGATTCTTCTTCCTTCTCCTCAGCACTCTGACTGGGTTCATCAGCAGGTGCAGTAGTCTCAGTCTCAGTAGTCTCGGTCTCAGTAGTCTCAGTCTCAGTAGTCTCAATGACAGGATCAGAAACGGCGGACTGTTCACGCAACGACCGAGAGGCAGATAACTTTTGCAGCTCCTCAAGCAAGGAGGATGAGGCCCCCCTGCTGATGGTCTCTGCGGCAGCTGCTTGTTCGGTCTCCTCCACTTCACTCTCCTTCAAACTGTTTCCCAATTCAAGGGGTACTACCTCAGGGGCCACATCTTCCTTCACTCCAATGTCAACTGGCTCTGGTTCAGCAAGTGACAAGGTTGCCTGAGAGAGTTCAGTCTCGTCTACAGCCTCAGGCACAGCTTCCTCCTCTTCTCCAACAACAGCAGCAGCAGTATAATCATCTTCACGATCATTCGTCAACTCCTCGAAAGAATTCTCCACAACGTTTGAGCTGCTGTCCTCCTCGACAGAGTTCTCCACAACGTTTGAGCTGCTGTCCTCCTCGACAGAGTTCTCCACAACGTTTGAGTTGCTGTCCTCCTCGACAGAGTTCTCCACAATATTCGAGCTGATGTACTCCTCCTTCACAGCTTCTTCATCCTCTGCATTTGACACTTCGGCTGGAATGTCTTCATCCACAGTCTCCTCTTCAGCTTCGACTGGAGATGATGTTGAAATCTCTTCGGTGGTAATAAACTCTTCGGTGGTAATAAACTTTTCTACCTGGTCATCAGATTGATCAGGAAGAGGAATCGAAGCTGCTTGTTCGACCTCCTCGTCCACTGCCGATGACGAGGTGTTCGCATCATCATCAACAACGTGATCAAACTGATCATCTGCAGTCTCTCGCGCAATGATTCGAGGCAAAGCATCTCCTGCAGCAGCAGTGTTGTCCTCCTCAGCCAACACTTGGTCGTTGGCTTCTTCATACTCTTCATTATCCACCTCTTCTTCTGTCACAGCATTACCCCTAACATTATCAAAAAATCCACTCATTTGTATACATTCAGACCTCTTTAATATAAAATGACATTCTGGACAACACTATCCTTGACTGTCAACACACATGATTTTTGGAGTCTAGGGTGGAGTGGTGCTCAGGAGACACCCAGTGTATGTTTTAGCCCCTTAGCGTCTAAAACGCCATCTGCATCACTGAACTTTGCAACGGTGGCATTTTCTTTTTACCTAGGCTTTCGGATTGCCATACAAATCATTTAAAGCTCTTGTTCTATACTACAAGATCAACAGTGTCGGTCGTGTCAAACTGAAGTCATTTCCACACACAGATGATTTGCAGCAGGGAGTCCAATTTTCCTACACTACAGAAAATATAGAGTGGCCGAAAGACAAAAAAGATGAGGAGACACATGGATTATTATTACCATCATCTTCGTCGACGTCCTCCTCCTGTTCTTCGGTGGTTAACTTGGCAACAGGCATGGCTCTGATAGAAACTTGACGTGATAGGATCTCTTCGTCATCTTCTTCTTCTTCTTCGCTGTGGCTACTGCTGGGCTCTTCATCTTCAATAGGATTGCCGTCGTCATTCCCCTCCTCCGTTTCAATCTCCTCAGCTCCCTTTTGTCGCAATGCTTGCGCAAAGCTCATGGTTGTTGCTACAGGAGCAGCAGCCACAGTTTCTTCGACCACACTCGGAGTAGACGAGGTGCCAATCTTCTCGACGGCACTATCGTAACCGTCGTCGTCGCCAGCCACTTCTTCAACGTCTTCGTCAGTAACACGAGCCCGCGGAGGGCTGGGAGCAACAGTCGAGGCATTGTTGTTGATTTCCTCTTGATTCTCCACTGCAATTGTGGCAGCTTCCTTGCTCTCCTTACTCCTCCCCATGCTGCTCAGCTTGCGAAGAGTCTCCATAACGAAAACCTCACCCGTTTCACTATTGCGCATCAACCATCCAGGTCCTGAATACTCTGTTTTCACCTCTGCAAACCCCAGCCACAAACGACAGACCTAATATGAAAAATTCGCACAAACCCCAGCCAATTTGACCCCATATCCAAAAAGAAAACGCCGTGGCATCGTTTCCAATGACGAAATTTAAACTAAACCCCTCTTGAACCCTGAAAGAGCGAAACCCCAATACAGGAATCTACAAAAAGCAACGAATCCCTACCGCTAAACACACAAACGAATTCTTCAGGCAAACATGGCGGAGATAAGAGACTTTTTTGTGGTTGCAAGGAACGTAACCCCAGAAACGACGACTAAGTTAAGAAAGGGAAAAAAGTACAAACACACGAAAGGAGAGCATGAGGTTCAATGCGATGCTTACCATCTATGAAATGAAATGAAATGGGATGAAATGGAGTTGTGCGAGTGATTGGTGAGGTTCAAATGAAATGGAGGTTGCAATTCGGGGCTCCACAGATTGCGAGCTCCACCGATAGAGCGACCAGCAAAAGACTGCTGCCGTTGCCGTAGCAAGCACTGTGGTGATGAGAGTGATGAACCTTTTTTTCTTCTCGTCCTGCCCGCTGCCCCTCGTGCGTCCCCTCACTTTTCTTTTCGTCGTGCCCGCTGCCCCAGGTTTGTCCTCTCGCTTTTACTCTCGGCCTGCCCTCTGCCCATGACGTCCCGACCCAGACGGCTCCAGTTTTTGGTTCGCCTGCCCGCTGCCAACTCTGATACTCCTGAGTAACCTTAATTTTATTTTTATTTTTTCATTTTTCTGAGTGCTAAACTGGGGACACAAAATGATACGGTACAATTGGATCACATATTTCTACATTCATCCATCTCTTGGATAGAAATTGTTTTCTATCCATATTTTAATGCTATTTTCATCAAATTGTGGCGATTTCATCCAAATTTTATTGAAATTTGGCAATTCAATATTGAGTTTTTGGTCCTTTTGTAGCCAAATTCTTTTTTATTAGTCATAATGTTCTTCAGCCCCTTATTGTTCACCTTCAAATATTTGTCATGGGATCATAAGGAATCGCCAAGAATTTTCTCCAACTTCAATTAAGCTTAGCAAAAGGAGATGAAGATTTGAATTATTTTATTAGCAGTTTCTCTACATTGTTGCTACAATGTAAAGGATGTGATCCAGCAAGGGTTGAAGAACGTTATGGTGCAATCTCAAACTTTAATAATGATAATAATAATAATAATAAAAGCTGCTTATGAGTCGTCTTGATTTGTTTTTGGCCTGCCCTCTGCCCGTATTGCTGCTCTAGGACGAGCCCCTGTCGATGCTGTTTGTGCCCGTAGTGTCCTCTCGCTTTTGTTTTTGTCTGCCCTTTGCCCGTGAAGCCCTGCTGAAACGTTTTTGTTTCGGACCTGCCCGTTGCCTGTGGTGCCCGCGGAGTGGCTTATCCGGTTCTGCGCTGCCCGAGCAGGGGGCAGCTAGACGGCTCTAGTGCACTTGCCCCTTTCTCCTCTCTTTCTCTTTCACCCTAATTTTTTCATTCCATTTTCATTCAGAGGTTTAAACAACACGCTAAGTGTCAAACTTAGTACACTGTTTTTCTTAGGACACAAATGGGGTCTTTACAAAATTAGCGTTGTGGCCCTGAAATTATCAGTAAAATATCAACACACACGTGGTACCATAGTCAGCTTTATACAAATACAAATGGGATTCGCTGCTCACTCGGAGGCCACAGCATTTTGTATTGCACATGAACAGATTTGAGGATTTCAACCCCTAAAAGTCCGAGGGGTATTGAACAAAACATAGATGTGTTATAATATCACTAGTAGAAAAGGTGGCACTGCCAAGGGAGATGCCCATGCAAGTAGTGCCCAATTCCACGCATGCATAGTAATTTTCTATGGGGAGTGCCACCTTTTCTACTAGTGTATGTATCTTCCATGTGTTTGATGAAGTTTGGTTCAATAAACAAAATGTAGGGCATCATCTCTACAAGTTTATCGATATGGTTAAACTTCGAAAAAAAACTTTAAATATATTTTTTTAATGAATTTAAGAGCATTGTCCTTTGAAAAAATGAAAAAATGGAAATTTTCACTTTTAGAGTTTAAAATTTAGCATGATTAGTTAAAATTGGTTTATTTATTGTAAATCTCAAAAAAGCAAAAGAAATGATGGAGAGGATATCATTACTTTTTCAAAATAGAAAATTTTATAGCATTAAGACAATGTTGAGGTGATCTGGTCCCCGGTGGAGTTTAATCCCTAAACGTTCTCACCCCTCTTAAGATTTGAAGAATTTCAAAGATGTCTTATAAAATGTAACTAAGGGATATTTTGAACTTGATATATAAATAAAAGTTGTACATTATGAATTCCAGATTCTATTTATACTTTTAGATTTGCGATTGCAATCACCAATATTTTGTATAAAAATTGAAACTTAAAATTGAAAATTCTTTTGTAATTTGATTATGAGTAAGATATTGACAATTTGCACATGAAATTGGTTGTGATTGGTTGAAATGTAATATTCTAAGTGTAGTGATTTTTGAGGATTTTTTGGTTGCTTAATTTTATGAGTTGACTTTTGTAAGAGCACTTCTACACTAAAATCTTTGAAATTTTGGGTGAATCATTAAAGAGATAGAAACTCCAGTCCTCCTTTGAGGCCGGCCTGAATAAAGTGTCTGTTCGTAATGTTAATAACCCAGTGCCCTCCAGTCAAATGGCCATTGAAATGGGTGAATCACTACAACATGAAATGAGGCATAAAATTTTCACAAATCATCCCCTTTCAAATCGGATCACACATGTATTGAACATTTATAGGTTAACTCGGATTGGCATAATTTAAAATGCGTTGGAAAGTAGACTTGATGTAGTATTTAAAAAGTTATTTTATTTTTTCAAAAACGTATTTTTTTTGGTTCTAGGGTAGCCTATTAAAAATGGACAGCAAGCATAAAATAGTCAGCGTTTAGGTGTTAACCCTTCAAGTACCAAGAAGCCCAAATTGGGCCTCATATTTTTTTAGCTAATCTTAGACATGTTCTTTCTTGATTATGATGATATGAAATTTGGTCACGTCTGGATTATATTTTTACCAATATGATCAATTGAGTTTATCATTTTAGATCCAAATTTTTTATCCTTCAAGGGTTAACCCCTAAACGTCCAACCATTCAGAAAGTGGACAATGTACAAAATCAAACACAAATTTCTCATCCATCATTGACTTTTTGCAGCGTGAATATTTTACTATATATTTTATAGGAAGTTAGTTTTATGCATGTGTGATCCGATTAGAAGGGGGATCAATAGTGAAAAAATTATGCCTCATTTCATGTTGTAGTGATTCACCCAAAATTTCAAAATCTTTAGTGTAAAAGTGCTCTTAAAAAAGTCAACTCATAAAATTAAACAACGAAAAAATCTCCAAAAATCACTACACTTAAAGTATTACATTTCAACCCAATCACAACAAATTGCATATACAAATTGTCAACATCTTATTCATAATCAAATTACAAAAGAATTTTCGATTTCAAGTTAAAAATTTTATACAAAAATATTGGTGATAGCAATCATAGATCTAACCGTATGTATAGAATCTAAAATTTATAACGTACAACTCTTATTCATACATCAAGTGCAAAATATCCCTCTGGGTTGCGCATCCTTGCAAAACTGCCAAATTTGGAGAGGGGTGAGGGGTTAAGGAGGGTTTAAGAAAGCGGTGGTGGTCATATTTAAGGGATTCCTGACACTTGGCGAAGCATGGATGACAGCACCCCTAGTGTAGCCGGGAGCTGCTCCAGACGCAAGAGCCTCATGATGCCAAAGTACATTATCCAAACGTGTAGATGCAGAAAGAATGAATGCTTTTAAATTTTTATTCTGAAAACATATTCCATATTCACATGCAGACTGTGCTTTCTGTGCGACACTTGGTTCTTCTGCTTTCACCTTTCTGTACTCTTTCTGCACCTTCTAGAACAAAATTTGCCAAAAGTCACAGGGTCAACAATTCTAGAGAACACCCTCTGCGTTGATATAAAAATGACTCCCTCACACCAAAACTGAACGAACCATTGCATTCACACTTTGCTCAATACAACTTTTAGTTGGCATTGTTCTCAAAAGGTTCCATAGCAAGAATGTTGTGTGAGTTACATTGATGAGACTATAGGTTTTGAGTGTAGAGAGCACTGATGCAAACATTGTGAGTTTACGGGTACATGATAAATGTACTTGAATCTGCAGCAACTAAAAAGAGTACCCTTACATGTGTTTCATTTTTTGACCTAACAAGAAAGACAGAGACGATCCCATTAGAGCTCAGAGGTGTACAGTACAGCGGGTGGCGATACCAGTGTGGAAATGTCCTGGTGACTACTTCCCCTTAATTTTGCAATATGCATACATGCCTGAGCCAACGAAGCCTAACAACTGGCCGAGAACATTGATCTGCACAAACAAGTTCCCCCAATCATATTATTAGCGCTGGGAAGATGAAATTCCAAACTAGTTGGGTCCAAAACACGCCGACAAAAACCAAAAAATAAATCCCTGGATAACCTAGTCCGTAAGGATGAAGTCTCCAAACAGTGCTTGTTTCCTAATCTTAATCCCTAAGCACCAAGAAATTAAAGTTTGAAAATGACCAATTCAACTGATCATATTGTGAAAAATATAATCTAGATGGGGCTAAATTTTATATCAACAGAATCAGTGAAGAGCATTGCATGTGTTGATAAAAATAACAAAAGAAAGACCTACTCAAAACTGCCTCTCGGTACTTTAGGGGTTAATAGCAAATTCACTTCTGAAAGCTTAACAAAAATCTGGAAATACAAAACAAGGGTGCAACAAGACGAAATGCGTCAGAAAGTACCCAATCAAATGGCAGTCCACCAAACCAGATCCAGCCAATCAAGACAGTTCCTAGATCCTGTTGAAAAACCGTTTTCCGCTTGTCAGTTCTTTGTATCAGATTTCTGAGGTGATAGAACGAAAATTATGCGAAATGAATAATCAAGAAAACGATTCGAGAACAGACCTTGAGATTGCCACACATGGTCTGCGTAAGAGCGGAATTGAGCGTGGTGTTCAGGAAGATGGTGTAATTCAAACAGAACGCCATCATGCAGGATAACACCACACAAATCTGCACTCAACAGGAAAGGAGTCATTGATCATCGCAAACTCATGTTCTCTAATTAATCAGAACAATGGCTTCGTAAGAGCAGACATCTTTAACCCCTAGGCGTCTGAAACGCCCAATATGGCCATCTGCATCACTGGACTTTGCAACGGTGGTATTTTCTCATTTTACCTCGGTTTTCTGATTGCAATACATCATTTTAAAGCTCGTGTTCTATACTACAAGATCAACAGTATCGATTGTGTCAAACTGAAGTCATTTTCATACAAACAGATGATTTGCAGCAGGGGGTCCAATTTTCCTACACTACAGAAAATACACAGTGGACGCTTAGGGGTTAATACCTGGAAGCCCCAAACGTGAAGGGATTCGAAATGGAGGGCCGTATTGAGTTCACCACTCAAAAAAATCCACGCGAACAAGAGGGGACCACAAATGATGCCTGCACAAGAAGATATACTCACATTACAGTCCCATCACCAATTTACAAACCGTAAGAACAAACTTGACTGGAGAAATTTGGAAGATCATATAAGGAGAATAACGGCGCTGGATATATTGATAGAGACTCACACCCAATGCAGTTGCTACCCAAAACAAAAACCACAGATTAGATGGTGTGATAATACCATTGCACCACATCAGGCCAAAGGTGTTCAGTCCTGTTGTCTTTCCTGCCATTCCAAGTGATAAAATTGTCATTTCACACCCTATGCACAGCTTCCAACATGAAGAAGAATGGAAAATTACCAACATTTGGACCCAAAACAATATGTATAAAACTAAGCTGCAAGGAACTTACATCACGTACCAAGACGAGCGATGGTGGCAAGATAGATAGCTGTTGTCAAATTGGAGAGAAACACTAAAGAGTAGGCTCCCAGTTCAAACGAGAAGTCTCGCGCTCCAGCAATGATGACTCCAAACACGATGATTGCCACACTGCCACATCATAGTGTCATTATCTTGAACTAATTTCCTAACTTGCTACTGATTTCTGTACATTCAAAGAAATAAAGAACTTCTGGAATATTATTATACATGGAGACTATCTTTATACTCTTGGAGCTGCTACGCCTTCAGAACGAACTGCAATAAGGATGCCTTTGTCAAAATCCAATCTTCCTCAATAGTGTCATTGAGCATCTAATGCTATAACATACAAGCATCTGCAATAAAGGTTTTGCTGACCTCGTAATGACAGGGGTAGTATGCCTTTGACCTACAAGGTAAAATTCCATAATCATGGTAAACAGAACAGTTGTTCTCCGTAGAGTTGTATACATGGGCACACTCACACCTCTTATTGAAGCCATTCCCACCACCTGACATCAACGAAGCTCTTCCATAAGAGAATTGAAGTACAATTTTTTTTACAACGTTTGTTAGTCCTTGACGTTCATTCTTGGTTGTATATTAAGTTACCCCTAGTTTACACAATGTAAGTCAACCTTTGAGTTAAGTGTGATTTATTTTATCTAGAAGATCAAGATAATTTTAAAAATGCGTTGGAATTGCACTGAATACGATCTGAAAACAAACCGAAAACGATCGGAAAGTGAACATACCATGTAGAATAAGTAAGCAATTGAGAGAGGGGAGGTTTCACGAAGAATTCGTAAAGGGACAAAACGTTTAAATTTGGCCTTATCTTGTTCGTCGTCTGAAAATTTGATGATATCCAGTTTCCGAAGCACATATAACAATGCAGTTGATACTATCATCTGATGCATTCATAAATACAACATTAGAAATTGAATTGCTTTTATGTCCCATGCTCTATTGTCAAAGCCAAAGAAGGTTCACACAATAAACGAGATGCCCTAATTTCACACGCACATATCAATGAACTCTAAAACCAACATCTAAATAATAGTGGCTTCCTATCATCTTACGTTACCAATACAGTACAACCTCAACATAAAGAGGTATTCTACGTTGAGAAAAGGTAGACACCTGTAATACTGTGATGACATTTGCACAGGGAAATTTATAACTTGACAGCGCTGCTTTGTTGAACATCACCAGTAAAACTGTAATCCAACCCACAACGTCCAAGTTAACGACTTGCAGACAAGATAAGAACTAAAACTCAGGCTCTAGGATTCCAAGATTGTAAGTATCGCAAAGATGAGTAACTGAGCTTGCAGAGAACTCTCAAATTGCACATTGGCCTCAGAATGTGCTCAAAAAGTGGACATCACGCCTACTCTTCAAGGGAAATAAATAAATATATATAGTAGATCTGCATCACTGAAGTCTCGTGATGAATTCCACATTGAAGTACTTCTGTGAAAAAATCAACTGTTATCTGAATCCTTGTGACATCAATGTTTTGATTTTTTCACAGGTACATTCAAAAATATGTCCACGATAGAAATTTTCCTACGTATGCAATATACATGCCCCTATTTCATATTTATTTTTTAAAATTTCAAACAAAATTCACCACGATCTCAAAAATCAAGTTAACTTCTGCTTTTATTCAATAAAATGTTAGTTTTCAAGTGCATGTAATATCAAATTGCCTCCTTATACACATGGGTCAAAAAGAGTGTTTAATTCCATTGTTACTAATATTGATCACAATTCATTTTGGTGAGCAATAGTAGGAACATGAAGTTTCATTGTCGGTTCATATTACTTCTCTGAATTGATTTTGATACAAAGTCATGGAAACATAAGTGTGCAATCACTAGTGCATGAGCAGTCGTAAGGACACCCATCCTGACAGGTAAGGGAAAGAATACTAAAACCATTAGGGACCTGATCCCGTCTCCCATTGACTGACCGCTGTTATTCATACACTGGGTTGACTTTCAATCATCGAATAGTATAAGCACGACTTAGCTAAATTTCTATGGTCACTAATCTTTGATTGGAAATGGGATTGTCTACTAGTCTAAAACCCCACTTTAAAACTGCATAAGAAAATTATACGTAGGGATAAAAATTTGATCTCAACAGACTTGGCTCTTGTAGCCAAAGTAAGACCTCTCCAGTGAGCTCTATCTTAATCTCCCAATGAAAGTACATATTGATTAACCCCTTAAAGGACCAAGGACTCATAGTTACAATGAAAAATTCAATCGATCATATTGTGAAAAATATGATTCAGATGGGACCAAATTTTATACCACGAGAATCAGTGAAGAACATCGCATGTGTTGTTCAAAAAATAAATAAATTTGAACAAAAGGAAATCCACATAGGACCTACTCAAAATTGCCTTAAAAAAAAGAAAAGAAAAGCATGAAGTCTGATTCGGGAGTCTCCTTCTACTGAAAAACATCTGTAAAATTTCTGAATGATGTACCAAAGATTCCAAAACAAACTCAAACCCTGTCAATCAGCATGACCTCTCAAATTTCGAACCTAACGAGGCTTCAACTCTCCATGGTGAACATACCGACAACCAATTGTAAACATACTCAACCCTAGAATCTGAAACTTTGCAAACGCGGCTACAATCAAATACCGCGAAGAATTTCGCCAGCAGGGAAGTCGGTGCGTGTTGTATTATTTTCTTTATTGCAATGGAATTGACGCCATTTGTTTCCCAAAAAAACACTGCGGAGCAAACGAAGAATCCTCACTCACCTGCACAGACCATGTAAGAAAGAGCGACCAAGGCGCCCCGGCGCGTCATCGGCTTCGTGGTTTGTGGCGACGCTCCCGTCCCAGGCATGGAGATCGGAAGAACCGACGCCGTTTTCACTGGTCCTTCCATCTCTTCTTAAAACCCTACTTGAACCCTTAACTACAAAAAAAATCAGGCGAGATTGATCCACGCCATTTTGAAAAATTGGATACTTAACCGGAATCCTACAACCTCGGCTCAGAGGATTCGAAAAGGAAAGAGCCTCGGAAAGCGATGGATCAACCGTTTCACGTTGTCACGACGAAGACTTCATTGCAAGAAACAACCAAAAAATACATTTAAAAAAGAAAGAAAAATGAGGCTGAGGTAGAGGAGGCTTGGTTTGACTCCCTGTGGAAGATGACTATGTTACTACCCCAGTTGAACCGATTTTATTGATTTTTTGTTGTAGATTTGTTCAGTTCGGTTGTTCTGAAATGGCGGAGTAAGTTAGATGCGAGGGATGATCCAGAAGAGAGTGCCGAGCTATGGCGACGGACGCGGTGAGCACGTGCTCGCGGTAGCCATGGCCACCACGAGGAAGGCTTCGTCTCCATGAATGGAATGGACTTTTCGAATGTGCCTTGGCCTTTGGGAAGGAAGGAGGGGGTCTACACACCTACCAAAAAAAAAAGCTCCCAAAATCTTTATTTTGAATTTGGAATTTTTTAACTTTTGACCCCCAAAAAGACCAAAGATTCTTAAGGATAGAGGATTCATGGTTTTCATAAGAGCATCTCCAATGGTGGCTCGCTTAACTTGGATGGCTCTTCAAAATATTTCAAAATATAGAGACAGTAAAATAAAAGTCTCCCACCCAAGGCACTTCAAACATGGCTATAATTAATTAAAGAACCAATCACGACTCACCACATGCAAAGTGATTGGACAAAAGCCTTGTTCATAACAATAAATACACCTAAATATAATTTAAAGGGGACTCGCTACATAGGAAATTTTGAGCGTGTTGACTTCATTTTTAAAAGAGCCGTCTTTCCTTTTCATCCTTATTTGGTGAGTCATTCATGCTTGAAGTGTCTCGTTGGAGATGCTCTAAGGTTCTTTAACCCCGCCATAGAGCACCTAGGAATCTAAGCCACATTTTCGAATCACTGTAGCAAATCCCCGAATCATGACAAGCCCACATTAGATTTCGCTAAAGAATGAGTGGTGAGATACTGTATTTGGTGTCTACAATGCTACTATTGAAAAGGGTGTGACCCGGTGTTGGTTAACCCCTAAGCGTCCCGGCGTCCATATTATGGACGTTTTTGGGGATACAGTCACCTTCGAAGAGCTGTAACTTTTGCAAAACGTGTCCGATTTTGCTGAAATTTTGAAAAAACTCCCCGGATGATGTATGGAATGTGTGGTAAAAATTTCAGATCAATCCAAGATGAATTGAATTTTTGGTGATCATTTGAAAGTAGGTATGTTTTTTTTTTGGACAGTTCTGTGAATTTTGATGGCAGTAACTTCGGGAGCTTGTATCTCCTTCATCCCAAGTCCGTTTTCAATAAAACTTGTTGGGTTGAATTCCCCTTGAAGTCTAGTTATCATGGTAAAATTTTCAGGTCAATCCATGTTGTTATGAATGTTTGGGAGTCATTTTAGTGCACGGGTCTAGTTTGGACACTTTTTGCTTTTTGGTTCAAATGGGTCACTTTTCGGGCTACTTTTTGACATTGCAAGGCCATTTTAGGGCACATTAAGTTTTTTCATGAGGCTTTTTTAGTACTAATGTGTTTATATCATGATTTTGAACAACTTTATAGTTCAACGTTTTTTCATTTGAGTAATTTTGAAAACGAATTTCACCTCTAACTGTGTTGCTAGGAAAATTTCAGCATCCTTTTTTAGCACTAAAACACTATGATCTTGCAATCTATATGGCCAAATGACCCCAAAATCGATCCACATGATCTACAACATGTATGTTACAAGATTGTACGGTTGAGATTTCTATACCTCACTTACATTTAGACCTATAACACATCAAAAGCAATGATGATTTTAAGCCCAAAAAAGCTAGGGACCTTTAGGGGTTAAAGAACATTATATTAAAATGACAAATTCAAACAATCATTTTGCAAAAAATATAATTCAGATTGGACCAAATTTTGTATCACTCAAATTAGCCCTTAACTGCCTAGACGCTCAATTTTTAAACGATGTACAAATTTCATCCACGTTCTCTCATCCATCATGCACTTTTTGCAGTGTGAATTCTTTATTGAATTTTTTATGGGAAGTTAGTTTCATGCACGTGTGAACCGATTAGAAAGGGGATGATTTGTGAAAAAAATTATGCCTCATTTTATGTTGCAGTGATTCATCAAAATTTTCTAATATCTTAATTCAAAACGAATCAAAAGTGCTCTTGGAAAAATTCAACTCGTAAAATTAAGCAACCAAAAAATCTCCAAAAATCACTACACTTAGAGTATTACATTTCAACCTATCACAACAAATTTCATCCACACATTGTAAATGTTTTATTCGTAATCAAATTACAAAAGAATTTTGAATTTAGCGTCTCAAATTTTATTCAAAAATATTAGTGATAGCAATCACAAATCTAACTGTATGGATAGAATCTAAAATTCATAAAGCACAACTTCTATTCATATATTAAGCTCTAAATATCCCTTTTAGTTGCATTTTATAATGCATCTTTGCAATTCTCCAAATTTGGAGAGCGGTTTGTAAGCATTTAGGAGTTAAATAAGAACATAAGGTTCTTTAGCCTATGTACTGCTCACCTCCAAAATTGGGCCATGTTTTATTTGGGAATAGCATCCAACATTGGGAATAAAGGATTCTACCAGAAAACTTAACCCCTAAATTTTTGAGCGACCATATTCTGGTCGTTCCACTTTTTGGGCAGCCTCCAGGGACCTCATATTTTTTTTAAATTCAATGAAAATTTCAGTGTAGCTTCCAAAAACTACACTCTACATGTCGCACTTCGTTTCATGTCATTCCGATAAGTATTGCAAAAGTTATAAGCATTTGAAGTTTTTGAAGCGAGATCGGGCAACAATTTTATTTTATTTTTTTACTCTTTTTCAAAATTCTTTTTTGATTCATGATTGGTTGATCTTTATCTACAAATGAAGCTTTAAATCTACCCATTTTGAGCAATGGGATAAAAGTTATGAGGAGATCTGTTTTTTGGGCAGTTTGGACAAAAAAAACTTTGAAGCTCATTTCTAAACTCAATTTTCAATATTTTTTAATGAAATAAAAGGCACTAGGTGAAGATTTCCAAGTACAACATTCTCACCGTTAAGATTGACATTTTACAATTCCATGTCAAACTTATTAATGATTTTCTTTTTCCTTTCACTTTGTACCCACTTCTAGTAATTGTTTTATGAAAAAATTAATATGAGCTTTTTTCTTACAAGATTTTATATTTGAAGACTTAACTCAATTGTTAACATGGCCTTGCCATTCATTGAATTTCTAACCCATTCAAAAAAAAGATATTAATTTCTAAAGTTCAAATTTGTCACCGGATTGAACCCCAAAAAATCTTCTTTTGCAACTTTGATCCTTATAATCTAAGAATCTAATGGTCATTTTGCTCTCAAATTTTGTGCTCACGTGAAAATTCAAGTTGGGTATTAGATCTTACGGTTAAATGATGAAAGAACTAAAAAAAAATATGATTTCTTCTGCAACTTCCAAATGCTGCGTTTCTCATGGTTTTTTGTGAGAAAACGGTCACAAAATTTTAAGGGTTAAGTAGAAGAGTGAATGAGTAGTATTTGGGTAAACACAGTTAATCCATTTTTCATAATATTATTACATCGGCATGGATACAGTACCACATGAACAAAAGGGTGTGATCTCCAAAAGGCTTAAGAACCTTATGAACATTGCACGTGTTGATTAAAAAAAATTGAACAAAAAGAACTCCATATAAAACCTACTCAAAATTGCGAAAAATATCATTAGGCCCAATTTGGGCTTCTTGGTCTTTTAAAGACTAAACCTAGGGTTAATATATAAAAGTTGGGATCTCAAGATGATGTCATCATTTTTTTCAATGGGCAGTCATCAACGAATAAATTTTGTTTTTTTTGTTTGTAGAGCAACGCGCACCATGGAATGTAACCAAAGTAAGGGAAAAATTAGATAGAATCATCCTTATATAAATGTTCATCCAAAAAAACTATCTATTATAAGTCACTCTCATCCAAATACATGTGATTTTAGTGCTTTTTTAATAGAAGACTTTAGCCATTTCATCCACTTTTTGCCCATTTTTTCTAGTGTCAAAGTAGTCACTGCTAAAATGAGGCAAGATTGTGGTGAAAATTCAACCAAAAATTAAAGGCTGATACTCATTGATCTCTGAAGGCTTCGTTTCTCTTCACAAACAACGTATCTTGACTCATGAACTATATACTCTTGTAGGTTGAAAGGTTCATTAACCCCTAAAGGACCAGGACCGTATTCTCACAAAAAACCATGAGAAACGCAGCATTTGGAAGTTGCAGAAGAAATCATATTTTTTTTAGTTCTTTCATCATTTAACCGTAAGATCTAATACCCAACTTGAATTTTCACGTGAGCACAAAATTTGAGAGCAAAATGACCATTAGATTCTTAGATTATAAGGATCAAAGTTGCAAAAGAAGATTTTTTGGGGTTCAATCCGGTGACAAATTTGAACTTTAGAAATTAATATCTTTTTTTTGAATGGGTTAGAAATTCAATGAATGGCAAGGCCATGTTAACAATTGAGTTAAGTCTTCAAATATAAAATCTTGTAAGAAAAAAGCTCATATTAATTTTTTCATAAAACAATTACTAGAAGTGGGTACAAAGTGAAAGGAAAAAGAAAATCATTAATAAGTTTGACATGGAATTGTAAAATGTCAATCTTAACGGTGAGAATGTTGTACTTGGAAATCTTCACCTAGTGCCTTTTATTTCATTAAAAAATATTGAAAATTGAGTTTAGAAATGAGCTTCAAAGTTTTTTTTGTCCAAACTGCCCAAAAAACAGATCTCCTCATAACTTTTATCCCATTGCTCAAAATGGGTAGATTTAAAGCTTCATTTGTAGATAAAGATCAACCAATCATGAATCAAAAAAGAATTTTGAAAAAGAGTAAAAAAATAAAATAAAATTGTTGCCCGATCTCGCTTCAAAAACTTCAAATGCTTATAACTTTTGCAATACTTATCGGAATGACATGAAACGAAGTGCGACATGTAGAGTGTAGTTTTTGGAAGCTACACTGAAATTTTCATTGAATTTAAAAAAAATATGAGGTCCCTGGAGGCTGCCCAAAAAGTGGAACGACCAGAATATGGTCGCTCAAAAATTTAGGGGTTAAGGGATTGTAAATTGTGTAAGCGGTTATGAATTTGCAATTCTTCAATTATGTCGAGAATCATGTATTGTGATACGTGTATCTAGGAAAATGCTTTGATATTTTATGAAATTAGGGTTTTTGGTCTTGAGAAGCTCATATATTCTAAAGTAACTTGATCGAGACTAAGACTTTACATGTGCAATACCTTTAGTGGAAAAAAATTCCAAAGCAAGTCACATAATTAAGCTATCATTCTTCAACACATAAGGCCCACAAAGCTTGTCCAAAGAGATTTGAAAGAGAGCGTTTGCCAACATGAATAAGCCACCCAAGAAAAACCATATGTCATGAATTTTGTAAAGGCCACAATGATGTCATATTTTATGGTATCCAAGAAAACCTTGGATTGAGCTTTTAAGGTTTGACTTCATGGTTGGATTAATAAGATTTATCCTTCATCATTATTTTTTTCAAGAGTGATTTTTTGCTAATAGCGGAATTTTCTTCTTTTAAATTTTTTAAATTTATATTAAATTTATATTTATATTTCCCCTGTCAAGTTTAGTGGTTACACATACATAGGTTATAGATATTATTAATGATTGGAGTTCATGTGGTAGTATCAACAAGACTATCACTAAAGATAGATCGTAGGATAAAATATAAAAAGGCTTATATATGATATGAAAAAAAATACTACACAAAAAATTATATGAAAAAAATTACACTTTATGGAAGTTTATAGGTCTAATAGTATTGTTATGACAAAAAGTTACTTCCTCTGTTCCAAAATAAAAGAATGTTTTCTTTTGTAAAGTACAATGGAAAACATGGGTTTATCTTTAGACAAAGAGAACTATGAGAAAGAGTACACTTTATATTTTTTATAGAATTTTATTGGTTTAATAATAGTTATAACATTTTACAAAAAATTTAAAATACACATTATATCCTTGAAAGTTGGACAAATTTGATTCTACTATAATTTGTCAAGTCTTGTTTTATAATAAAATATTGACCACCTCTTAGAATCCAAACTACATTGAATAGGGGTATTAAGGGGACCAAAAAATTAGAGGGAATTACCTTTGTAAAAATTACGTCTTGGTAAAAAAATTGTGTGGAAAAAAGTATTAAAAATTGTGACTGTCTGACTATTCATGACAATTTTTTTAATTTATTATGTTTTTGTATAGTAATGGTAAATATTTATATAGTGTGAAATGTCTATAAATTAGTATGGGTTCCTTGTACACCCCTATCCAATGTAGCTTCCATTCAAAGTTTAGCAACTTTATTAGAAATGAACAGTACAATTGAATACTCATGTGGTTTATAGGATAGAATGTTGGTGGAATAATGAAATGATGCTTACATTGATAGTTGAATACTAGACAGATGAATTTTAGAATAGTATATTGGTAGAATTCATGAAGTAATGCTTTATATTGATAGTTGAATAGACATGTGATATTTAGAATAATATATTGGTAGAATTTGTAAAGTGATTTTTACATCAACAAACTCTGATTCAATTAGAGAAGAACTTACCAATCATAAATAAAAACTTGTTTTTGTCACTTTCTTGATATTGTACTTATAACTTATTAAAACTAACACTAGAATCGTTATTTGATTATTCATGATAACTTATTAAAGTTGCAGCGCCTGCCAACAACAATTGATTGTTTGCGATGACTCCCACGGCGGCTCCCACTAGAGGCTTCTAGTCGTTTGCAAATGTGTTGATGAGCTCGTTGTCGATACTGTCAAACCAGAACATTCAGTGTTCCCACGATGCCACCCCAACATCGCGTTGTTGACATAATTCTTGGTGTTTCAGCTGCACGCCTACATCCCACCTGAGACGACAACGACAACCCTAGCCACACATCCTAGCAACAAGGCATCTTCGACCGCCTCCCTTGCAACAACCAAGACGCTCAAGAATCACAAAGAAACCTGGAATTGGCCTCCATATTCTCAAAGTTGTTATTTTCATTGACAAATGCAAGTTAGTATATGGCTAATTCTATCAGTAGAACTAATTTATTGGACAAGTTTAGTGGTTATAGATTTGATTCAGTTGTGGAAATGGAGGATGACCTTCCTTTTTAAGATGGATGAGTTATGGGATTTGGTACATGGTGAAGAACCAAAGCTATGTAGCACTGCAAGTGATATACCAATTGGAATTATCCAAGGAGAAAGTGGAGAAAGAGGAGCATATATTGATATTAATTTATTAATATCAATATGATTAAGTGGTTAGAACGTGATTGGATAGCCTTCTCTAGTATTGCCTTTTATCTCTTAGATAAACCACTCCATCAGAGGAGTCAATGTCGTTCATCTAAGTTTAATGTACATACATAGCGTGATGCGGTCATACCAAGGCTACTACACCAAATCTTGTCAAAACTCTGAAGTTAAGCGTGTTTGGGCCGGAATAGTATTGGGGTGGGTTACCTACCGGGAAGTCCCGGTGCTGCATGCCTGCATCCATTAAAAGTTCCAATGGCCCTTTGTCCTGTGAGCACTGGGTCATTAACATTACGAACATATAAGGCCCACAAGTTGCGCAGTAGATTGACATTGAAACAATTAAGACTATGACCATAAACCGTTTTTAGGAGATTAGTGTTGACCAATCGGCTTCTTGTATTTTCTTTATTTTGGATAGAATGACGGGTCAACCCATATATTGACTTTGGATTAGCCCTAGTATCGGTTTAAGATGAGCCTACGTAACTACGAAGGGGTTTGAAATACTGCCCACTTAGAAAAATTGTAGAAAAATATCTATATGGGATAAAAATATGAAATCACTTTGCTTCTTTATAATTTCTTCTCTTCTATATAGAAATTTTGAGTCCTAAGATACAATTTTATTCCTAATATCTAAATCTCCTTATTTTCACCGTTTCTGGTATTTCTATGCTAGCTAAGAAAGACCGCAACACCATGACACTCATAATAGAATACTTTTTTCATTGGATATTGAAAGAGAGATTTTAAATTCTCTAAGCTCATCTAGCCAAATTTCCGTGCAAGAGTTGAGGCATGTGGCTAAAGCATCCGAAATGATACTCGCAAAAGCAAAATGTGTTTCCATAGTGAACCTTCTATAGTGAACCGGTGATGCCTTTCTTTTTTCTCCAATGCCATTTTCATGACCCCTGGCTCCATGAAAGCTTCAAAACTGAAACTATGATCGTGCTCTTTCATTCTGGTTTTTTATTCCCTTTCTTCGTCGATCCCTCGCTCTCCAAACCCACCTTAGAGCTTCATTCACCACAAACAACAACGATTCAAGCAATGATGATGTAGTGGTCATGGGGGAGAAACATGCAGCATCAGCAATTGCAACAATTCCACAGGGCCCTGGAAACTTTGATCAGTTTAGCCGGGAACACACATTTCGTTAAATTTGAATTATTTCTTGATATTTGGATTGAGAATCCGGAATTGCCATGGGGAGATTTTATGGAGAGGAAGCCCTTTGTGGGGAGGAGTGTTCCAATATGGAGGTATCGGCACTCTGATTTTCTGCGATAGGGAGTTCTGTCCATGGTAGTTCTGTAGAACAGTGGTGCTTCCCCATCGTGATAAGGATTCATCCTCACTGTTGTCTCCCAAATCATAGGGAGGCCTCCCCAGCGATGCAATTTTCAGGGTTCCCTGTGTGCAGTCATGGGCTGTGAATCTGTGATGGGGAGGCCTCCCCACTGCCATACGTCATCCTATACAATGGGGCACTGCAAAGCCTGAACATATGCACGTGGCATTACATGCACACCATTTAGGGAAGGAACATTTTATTTCGATTCAAATCGATTACATGAGGACACGGTTCCGCTGGTGTCTCCACACTGTACTCAGAATTCCAGGACTGACATTCTCAGCGACCTACCCTACATGACGCACGTCACCCGCGGCCTCGGAGGCGGCGTGCGAGTCCGCCAAAACGGCCTTGGCGTTGTCCGCATCCAACCTTGGAATCTTGCGTAGCGAGGTCTCGGTGAAGTTAACTTTCGGCGAGCTTCCATAGAGGATGGAAGTGAAGTCCAACCATTGCACGACGTCGTCGCTGTCATCGCGCTCCCACTTCACATCCCAACAACCTCTATATCTCTCCTTGTCTGTCATCCCCCGGCTTCCTCTAGCAGACCTCCAAAATCGGATCTGGCACTTCCCATGGTGTGGGGACCGGACGTCGCGCACGGCCGGTGCAAGCACCTTGCCCATCCACACTGGATAGATTGCGGTGTCGCTGGGCCTGATGAGGACAAAATTCCCAACGAGGGCGTCGCGGTATGGGTTGAACGCCGGCCTTGGTCGCCGCCGTAGTGGACCGCACCAAGGATCGGGCTGCTCGTCCTCCGGAGTTGCGTTGGCAAGATCCCTCTGCCTCCGCACTTCATCTAGGGCTGGCGGGGGAGGAGGGTGGGCCGTTGTCCACTCCGTCGTCGGCCAAAACCCATACACCAATGTCCTTGGGGCCTGCGGCGGATCGTCCGAGCGGAGTTCCGTAATAATGTCCATCCAATACTGCACGTAAACCTCCATTCGACTCCTATAGGCCTCGCTGCGATGGCAGCCACCCCTCCAGATATCCATGAATTTCTGGAGCCCCGCTCGGATTAACTGTTTGCTCTCGTGTGACCTCGTGGCGTCCTCTTCGGTCACCTCAGAGTTCGTGCTCGGGTTGACACCGCTCTCGCATCCCCAGACGGGCTTCATCTTCACTGGGACGGGGTCACCTGCGACTCACGGGGATTCGGGGAAGCCACAATTAGTTCCATCCGACTTGACGGGTCTCAGGCTATGAGGCTCTACAGATGCAGGGAGGCCTCCCCACTAGGACTGCTCCTACATTACCTCGACGACTGGTGGAGAGGCCTCCCTACTAGGACTGCTCCTACATTACCTCGACGACTGGTGGAGACGCCTCCCCAGTACGACTGCCCCTACGATACCTTGACAACGGCTGGAGAGGCCTCCCCACTACGACTGCCCCTACCGTACCTCGACGACGGGTGGAGAGGCCTCCCCGCTACGACTGCCCCTACGAAACCTCGATTACGGGTGGAGAGCTCTCCCCACCATCACTAGTACAAAACATAGTGTTTTGCCACCAAGTTTTGCACCAATAAATTGGTGCATTTCAAATGATGCACCAACTTTTGAATTGTAATTAATTGGTGCTTTTGAACACTCTGTCGTGAAACAGAAAAATAATCCACTTCATTACGTTGATATTACAAATCACGTAATCCTCTTTAATTTACAAATTTTGAAATATCATTTTTTTGTGAAATTTGAATGCTGTGAAAAAAAATCAGCGCTGCCCGGAAAAATTCTGGCTGCCCGAAGCTACCATTACACCTTTGACCCTGCCCAGTCAACGCCTCGTCATCACGGTCAACCCACAACTCCACGTCATCACATGTCACCATGAGATTCGAACTCAAGACCTCATGGTTATGGGTGGATTGACTATCATCACTCTCCCAACCCTTTTCTCACGTACAAAATGCTTCAAAAATCGATAATATACAATTACCAAAATAAAATTCAGCAATTTACATTGTTTGGTAAACTTTTCAAACGGTCATAACTTCTGCAATACAATACATTTTTGATCGTTTTTTTTTTTCATGGGTAGGTGTTGTAATGAGGAATCTACTCCGATAAAAAAAATTGCAAAAGATTTAAGAGTTTTTCTCTATTCAATTTAAAGTGACAGCAGTGTTAGAAAAACATGTAGTAATGTTTAAACCTTTATAACTTTTGCAATACAATACATTTTTTATCGTTTTTTTTTTCATGGGTAGGTATTGTAATGAGGAATGTACTCCAAAAAAATAAATTGTAAAACATTTAAGAGTTTTTCTTCATTCAATTTAAAGTGACAGCAGAGTTAGAAAAACATGTAGTAATGTTTAAACCTTTATAACTTTTGCAATACAATACATTTTTGATTGTTTTTTTGTTTCATGGGTAGGTATTGTAATGAGGAATGTACTCCAATAAAAAAAATTCGTAAACCATTTAGGAGTTTTTCTCTATTCAATTTAAAGTGACAGCAGAGTTAGAAAAACATGTAGTAATGTTTAAACCTTTATAATTTTTGCAATACAATACATTTTTGATCGTTTTTTTTTTTTTTCATAGGTAGATGTTGTAAAGTGTTTGATGAGGAGCTCTTGTATTTTAATAATAAGAGGATGTTTTCTTGAAATTCACGTAAAACATAATTCACGTATTTCTCAAATTCACGTAGAATATAATTTGCGTATTTCTCAAATTTACTTAAGTCATAATTCATGAATTTCTTGAAATTTACGTAGGACATAATTCATCTATTTATTGTGTTATGTGATATTTTTCACTAACTGAAAGATGATGTGAATATAAATTATCATACTTTGTTGAATCTTTATTATGTATGTTCTTGTAAATAAGAATGTTGTGATAAAAATATGCAACATATCCTAAACATAAATTTAATACATACATGAATAACGTAGTCTCGAATAAATGATAAAAGTTTATTATTTCAACAAGTGCTTCAATTGGCTTTAAAATCCAACAATATACGAATAATAGACATCGAATTGTTAAAACTATCAAATCCATGTAAATTTCACGTACAAACATGAATGGAGGTGAGAATTTATTTTTGTCACCAACATTGGTGCTACATAGCACCAACATATGAGTTTGGTGTTTTTTGCAAAATTTGATTGGTGGCAAAATGCCATGGTTTGTACTAGTGCAACAACGGGCCCCGAACGTTATGCCAACAACTTAGCACGCATGTAGGGTCGGAAGCGTACCCGTAGGAAGCAACGGCCGACTGTAAGGGTCCTCCTTCCACATTCTGTGAGGGCCTGCACGTGGCAACCAGGCCCCGTCCGTCGCGGATTCCTTGTACTGGAATACCGGCCACCCATCGCTGTCCACAAAGAAGCGAAAAATGTGCTTGTCTTTGATCCCCTCCAACGACCGGACATATCCCTTGATATATGACTTGAAGTTGGCCACCTCCTTAACCACATGCGGCATGAAACTCAGCTTCTGCGATTCCGTGAAGTGCTTCATGAGGTCCGCGAGCACGAAAGTGTTGCTCCTCCTCAGGATGTTGGAGACGTAACTGAAGTATCCGTCGATGTCCTCGTGCGTGTGGCCGACCATCAAGAACCCGACCTGTATCTCTACAAACACTTTTTGTGCGGTAAGTAACGAGAGAAACGCAAAAACGAACTGGTTCTTATTGTCCTTAGCGGAATTGTCCAATTGTAGGTACAACCTTTTTGGGAGGGGGTCCACGTGCTCAGCGTCGGCGGTGGCTTCCGGTATCGCTGCTACACATCGAGACTTCCCCCTCATGAGCTTTTCAAAGAACCGGTTCAGTGGTGGTTCGTCAAAAAGGATCTTGGAATTCCGGATGGTCGGCCTCTCCAACTTCCGAAGGCAACGGGCAAGGGAAGAGATAGTGAAGTTCGAATCGCGTGGCCAAAGATCCGTCGAGAAGTCGGCATAGGCCCCGTCGCCATGTCCATGCGTTACCATTTTAGTCAGCGTCACCGGTAGCTGCCCGAGGCGTGCGGTTCCCTTGGTAATCACCCGCAAGCGCGGCAGGGCGGTCTTTCGGCTGTCCATTCCGTCGTGAATTATGCAGAGCACATCCAACCGGCTCATCTCCGACTCGCTCCTCCAGCTGTAGTACAGCCAGCGACATGACTGCTGGTGCGCAACGTGAGCGTCGTACAACCTCTGGTGGTACAACGCCTCTGCGCTACCCTTTGCCGCTGCTGCCATGAACTCCTTTAGCTCATTGCAATCGGAGCACTTTGAAAACGTAGAGCCACCTTTCTTGACGTCGACGTTCTTGAACACCCTCTTCTTCATCTGGCTCATAGCAGACTGCGACACAGCGTCCATACCAACTGCGGAGTTCACCTGTCAAAACAAAACCCGTTACAAAGACATCCTCGGACTCCAGGCAGCCCTCCACACAGGCCGCCCATCATTCCCATCAAGGATACTCCCACTGGGGAGCCCTCCCTACACGCTTGCTATTGGGGAGACCTCCCCACATACGATGCTCGAGAGAGCTCTCCACGCACGCTGCTGGGGAAAGCTCCCCACGCACGATGCTCGGGAGAGCTCCCCACGCACGATGCTCGGGAGAGCTCCCCACGCACGATGCTTGGGAGAGCTCCCCACGCACGATGCTCGGGAGAGCTCCCCACGCACGATGCTAGGGAGAGCTCCCCATGCACGATGCTCGGGAGAGCTCCCCACGCACGATGCTCGGGAGAGCTCCCCACGCACGCTGGTGGAGAAAGCTCTCGACGCACGCTGCTGGGGCGAGCTCCTCACACACGATGCTTGGGAGACCTCCCCACGCATGGTGGTGGGGAGAGCTCCCCACGCACGGTGGTCGGGAGAGTTCCCCACGCACGGTGGTGGGGAGAGCTCCCCATGCACGGTGGTGGGAGAGCTCCCCATGCACGGAGGTGGGGAGAGCTCCCCATGCACGGAGGTGGGGAGAGCTCCCCATGCACAGTGCTCGGGAGTATCTTTGACGGGGATAGCAGGCGTCCGTTCCCAAGAACGGGCGTCGGGAGACGCCTGCTATCCCCGTCAAAGATACTCCCACAACGCGGGGACCTCCCCGTCAGTAGTTTAGTATCACGATCGTGGGGAGGCCTCTCCACCGATGACGACATCTTGGAACCAAAGGGCGGTTTGAAGTCAATTTACATATGGCATTGAGTGTAAAAAAGCAGAGGCGCGAGGAGCGTGACCTTACATCGTTCACCTTCTTGCGGACGACCTCCTAGGTGAAGGCAACCGGGAGGTACTTCTGGACGTCCTGCTGCCCGTCGCCGATTCCCTTCATCTTGGTCGCGGGCATGACGTCGCAGGTGTCATTGACAATGGACAGTAGCGTCCCCTCCGCCTGCACGGTCGCCAGCCGACGTTTAGGCTGCCCACTATTGCCATGACGGGCCGAACAAATCCCACATCGATATCTCCGCTTGTAATCGTAGAAGGTCCCGCGTCCTATGCCGAGTATTTTCCAACAAGCAGTCTCGCACACGTCTACCCCTTCCATTGTTATTACTGCGGAGGTAGCCCCATCGACGGCTCGGAACCGGCCAACTAGATCCACTCCAAACTCTCGTCGCTCGGCGAAGGACTTCCCCCAAAATTGTGAATGGACCTGAATGGTCTTGGAGTACAGGAATATTTGGCAGCAGCTCCACGGGCAACACTCCTCCATGCTGACTTGTCTAGCAACATCCTCTCCGGACAGCCTGAGACGTTTCGATGGCCGTCCACAATCGCCTTTCAGCACCCGCGTCTTGGAGGTGTAGGGCACCTTCGGGATGCCACGCTTCAGCTTGGCCACGGCGTCCGCTAACGGATCATCCCTGTGGAAAGCGGCAATGGTGGCGAGCACCTCGCCCCCTTCCAAACGCACTGATGTAAGGGGCCATCGACGGTGCAACATCAACTCTCCCGCGGCGGCGTCAGTCTCTTGGAGCACCAGCACTCCAACCTCGTTGTATCCCAACAGAGCGTCCAAAAATGTGTCTTCGGGCATGCTCACTTGAATTCTGCCTGCGGCTACTACGGCTTCACCCTCACCTTCGAGCACACACTTTTTCCCCCGCCATAGAATTCGAGGTGGGAAACGTCGAAGGCCGTCGTCCATCATTGGATCTTCCTCGTTGTCAGAGGACGGGGAGGCCTCTCCATCCTCCTCATATTCACTATCATTCACACTGTCCTCGCCGTCATCATTTCCAACGAGGTAGTCGGTGCCATCCGTTGCGTCAGCGGCAATGATGGCATTCAGGCACTGCGAAAAGTCGTTGGAGGCTGTACCGGAGTCCGCAGCGCCAACTGATGCACGTACAATATCCACATCCGGCCAAGGAACTTGCTTGCCGATACAGTCGGCAAGCCTCCAGGCATTGAACCCCGCCAATACTGTGTCTCCAAAGTTGGCCTCAACGGTGGAAATCCTAACGAGAAACATCTCGGATTCTTGGCCGTCGTCACCAACATGCCAGAAAGGACTAGGCACGACAATGCCCGATGCAGCAAATCGCCCATCAATCTGTAGGAGGACGTCTTCGTGCACTTGGCAGTTTACCATTGCTTCTGCCAGATGCAAACACGCCATCACTCCCATCAGTGCCGTCACATGTCGGATCCGTCGCGCAGGCCCGGCATAACAGTGAATCCCTCCAGTCATCCAGCCAAAGAGACAGCGAGTGGGAGATAGAGAGTACCCCCCAAAAACAACTGCCCAATTACGGTAGCTCTGGCTGGGAAATTCACTCTACTTCCACCTCACAGACTCCTGCACGAATAATTTCTCTGCGAGGATGACGCACCCCAAACGCTCCCCACAGAGGGCGGACGGGCGATGGCTACCCGCCTGGCAGTCCGGGAGGCCTCCCTGGCGAGTCACGGGTGCGACCATGGAGGCGAAGAGGTCCTCCCGGCCATCCGGGTGGGGAGACCTCCCCATCATTTAGCGCTCCCCACGGAGGGCGGACAGGGGACGGCTGCCCACCTGGCACTCCGGGAGGCCTCCCTGAAGCGTGACAAGGGCGACCATGCAGGCGAAGCGGTCGTCCCGACCATCCGGGTGGAGAGACCTCCCCATCATTTAGTGCTCCCCACGGAGGGCGGACAGGGGATGGCTGCCCACCTGGCACTGTGGGAGGCCTCCCTGGCGTGAGACAAAGGCGACCATGGAGGCGAAGCGGTCGTCCCGGCCATCAGGGTGGGGAGACCTCCCCATCATTTAGAGCTCCCCACGGAGGGGGAGAGGGGATGGCTGCCCACCTGGCAGTCCGGGAGGCCTCCCAAGTGCGTAACGGGTGCGACCATCGAGGCGAAGAGGTCGTCCCGGCCATCCCGGTGGGGACACCTCCCCATCATTTAGCGATCTCCATGGAGGGCGGATAGGGGACGGCTGCCCACCTGGCACTCCGGGAGGCTTCCCTGGCGCGTGACAAAGGCGACCATGGAGGCGAAGAGGTCGTCCCGGCCATCTGGGTGGGGAGACCTCCCCATCATTTAGCGCTCCCCACGGAGGGCGGACAGGGGACGGCTGCCCACCTGGCACCCTGGGAGGCCTCCCTGGCGCGTGACAGGGGCGACCATGCAGGCGAAGCGGTCGTCCCGGCCATCCGCGTGGGGAGACCTCCCTACGGGCCCCGTCTGCTGGAGAGACCTCCCCACGGGCATTGTAGGGTTCCCATGTAGGGAGGGCTCCCTATGGATAAGACCAAATCAGATAGGGACATCTCCTTTCCGCGTGTCAGACGGGGATGAATGTCGCCGTCGAAACAAAATTTCCGTACACAATAAATAGAAAAAATAGGACCGTACAATAATTAAATGTAAAAGGAGAATAAGAAATGAATAGACAGAGCAGTAGGTGTCAAGAAACCCACCTGCCACGTTAGCGGATGACGTCAGAAAAGACACGTGTCCAGCGGTGGATGCGCCACGTCGACACTGCAGCAATTACGAGGGAAAGTACACGGAAGTGGCGGCTTGAAACTTATAAGCGGCCTCTCAAAATTCTTGGCCGCATTCAAATGGGGATTTTTTGTAAGGTTTCATACTCATAGTTTCCTAAGGTCACTTCCCATTGGTGGGCTGCCGGAGCCGTCCGATCCGGATTAAGAACGGCGCAGATGGCGCCACGTGTCTTGATATTTTGTTTGAAATATCCTCTCCCATGGACACGGCCGAGACCCTGGCATACACGGCCGACAACCGCACCTACACGGCCGAAACCCTGGACTACCCGGCTGCCTTGCCCTCGTACACGGCCGAGACCCGGATATACACGGCTAAGATTGACCCTACACTAGCCAGTGGACGTGACGCGCTGAGGACCGTCGGATCTAGGGCGGCCAGTGTGCACCGTCCGATCAATCTGAAGCGGCGCCGCCGCACTATATAAGCTGTCCCGACCTCACTTTTTCCTCACTCGCTTTTTGGTGCCGTAGCGAAGCGCTGCCGGATTCTACTGTCGTCGTCCTCGACAGCGAGATATTCATCCACGGCCATGCGGTAAGTTCCTCGACCCTGCCCGGTTTTGCGATTCATTAGTTTATATGGTCTTGAGCTGCTTCCCTGGGGAGATCTCGCGACCTACTTGTTCGGGAGGTCTCTCCACAGAATTGTTAGGTGCCTCTCCCAGCGTCTTGTGTGGGGAGGTCTCCCGAGGCGTGTGCGTGGGGAGCTCTCCCGAGGCGCGTGCGTGGGGAGCACTCCCCAGGCTCGTGCGTGGGGAGCACTCCCAGGCGCGTGCGTGGGGAGGTCTCCCGAGGCGTGTGCGTGGGGAGCTCTCCCGAGGCGCGTGCGTGGGAAGCTCTCTCGAGGCGCGTGCGAGGGGAGCACGCCCAGGCGCAAGCGTGAGGAGCTCGCCCCAGGCGCGGGCGTGGAAAGCTCTCCCGAGGCGCGTGCGTGGGGAGCTCTCCCGAGGCCCGTGCATGGGGAGCTCTCTCCCGAGGCGCGTGCGTGGGGAGCACTGCCCAGGCGCGTGCGTGGAGAGCTCTTCCGGGGAGCACTCCAAGAGCGCGCGCTGGGAATTCTTCTGAGCATTGTGCTTAGGGGTCTCTGCCGAGCAGCGCGCCTAGGGAGCTCTCCCGAGCATCGTGCGTCACAAGCTATCCCAAGCCTTTTGCGTGGGAAGCTCTATCGAGCAGCGTTCGTTGGCAGCTCTCCCGATGAGCGTGCGTCAGTCGCTCTCAGCACCTTGCATGGGGAGCGGTCCCCGTACGCTTGCATTAAGAGTGCTCTACACCTACGTGATTCGGGAGCGCTCGCTAGTTGCGTTTGAGGGGAGCACTTTCCACCCGCTTGCGTGTGAAGTGGTTGCGATGCAGGTGTGCAGGGAGCAGTCTCGAACTCTCGCTTGCGACGCAGGCATAGGGAGTTCTCCTTACCATCCCACCCTCGTCAGATCTCCCTAGAACCCAAGAATGGGGAGGTCTCTCCAGAACCCAAGCACGAGGAGGTCTCCGTAGCATCCCACACTGGGGAGGTCTCCCCACAACCCAAGCATGGGGAGGTCTCCCCACTGCCCAAGCACGGGGAGGTCTCCCCACAACGCAAGCACGGGAGGTCTCCCTACCATCCCAGCCTGGGGAGGTCCCTCCACAGCCCAAACACGGGGAGGTTTCCCGACAACGCAAGCACGGGAGGTCTCCCTAGCATCCCAGCCTGGGGAGGTCTCCCCACAACCCAAGCATGGGAGATCTCCCTACCATCCTACCATGGGGAGGTCTCCCTAGAACCCAAGCGCGGGGACGTCTCCCTACCATCCCACCCTGGGGAAGTGTCCCTAGAACCCAAGCATAGCCCGGAGGTCTCCCCACAACCCAAGTATGGGGAGGTCTCTACATTCACCGCATTGGGTTGGTGCCCTACAATTGTAGCATGGGAGGACCCCTGACAGTTTCCCCAGATTGGTTTTATGTAGGTGCGTACTTTGACTCGCTGTCACTGTTGTCTCGCAGGGTTGATATGTCTCAGATTCCCGATGACATTCGACCAATTGCGCTCAAGTTTCTTTGCGCTAACGTCCTCGATGACCTTACTGGCTTTAAGAGCAAGCCGGGCTGTGCCTTTGTTTGCAACCCCAACATCTTGAAGTGGGGCATCGATGTTGAGACAGCATGTGTCCGCCCGAGGATCTGTTTTTTGTACGTACTCGCCTCCGACCCCGAGCGCCAGATCAAGCCTCTCCATACCGCTATGCTGCAAGTGATTCCCGCCCATGGTGCCCACGAAGTCAATGTCAATATGGAGGAGTCCCCGGGTGGGCGTCGGCTGTCCCGACGAATTGCCCTTCGTTTACCCATTGCGAAGCTTTGCAGTGGGCTGTCGCCGGTGCTTGAGGAGAAGGGATTTGCATTTAACTGGCAGGTGCAAGCCTTCTCTCAAGGCGACGTCATAACCGGATTCCAGGACATATTTGCGGAATTGGAGGGCATCGACGACGACCACCACCACCAGGGTATTGCACTGACGGCCGGTGCAGCACCTTCTCCGACCAAACGATCTAGAAGGAAATCCGTCAACCCTGACTCGCAAAGGCTGATGGAAATGGAGGACGTCATCATAAAATTGAAAAAACCGTTCGACGTCAAGAAACACGTGCGCGATACGAGAGCACTGGCTAACTGCTCCGAGTTTTTGGCACGGCAGGTGGACCATTTGTACCCCTGGGGCAACTCCGCGGTGGATGATTCAATGGAAGGCTTGTTTGTTGAGATATCACGGACCTCTTGGTTCGCTCACTGTTGGGGAGTCTTTCTAGACATGGGGCCAAATCGGGATATCTCTCTATTGTGCTGCATTGGGAGTCTACACCTTCTTTGCGTCGCTGGGAGCCCTCTCCAGCTTTGTAGCATCGCTGTAAAGCCCTCCCTACCTATCGTCCGTCGCAATAGCCATTGACTTGTGTCACTGTGGGTTGCAGTCATGCCGATGCAAAGTCGTAGAGTTTTTTCATTCGGAAGCGGAGATCGGACCGGCTTAGCTAATGGCCTCGCAAATCCTACTCATCCTCAAGGAGGCCGAGGACCTCGACATTAGAGGCGAGGACGACAGGGAAAACCGAGACCGAGATGACGATGCTCCTCTCGACGGCAGTGATTCCGATGGCACAGACAAGGCGGGCGATGATGAGGTGGGTGGTGCTGCTGATGGCGGCCCAACGGACATCGCTGGTGCCGGTTCAAGGTTGTCGTTGGACGATACCGCTCATAACGCCGTATTGGACCAACCAGGTCCGAACTCGACTACTGCGATTGTCGAAGCGACGCCTGGCCTAGCCTCGACGCACACTCCCTGCCAACGCCAGCGCCCAGTCGAGGATACAGTGCGCAGCACGCCGTTAGAGGACTCAGATGGGGATGATTTAAGTTTTCTTGCGGTTCTGCGTCCTCCTTCGGTGGCGGCTGCACGCGAAGTAGACGAAGTCCCGGGGCTGGTCGATGGGCCCAGATATTGCTTTGAAATGCGGAATATCATGACTGGCGTACAGATAGAGAGGCCCCCCCGCAACGCCGCGTCCCCATTTCCCCGACTCCCGAGGGCGGGACACGCACATGACGCGCAGGAGTCCTCTGGACCAAAAGTGGAGAACCCCGACAACATTTTGTCCGATACATCTCCGTCACGCCTCTCTCCACTAGCCCGACGTGGGGAGCCCTCCCCAGCCCAAAGCGTCCCTCCCAGTCAGTATGGGCGACTGAGGGAGTCGTCCCCGGTGCCGTTGAGCTCTGACACATCGTCTGGCCGTCATGGGGAGCTCTCTCCATCGGTGGAGTGCACTCCCGCCTTGCCGGGACTTGGTAGAGAGCACTCCCCAATGCCACTAAGTCAGACAAATCTGAATTCACGTCTGGCTGGAATCCAGCTCTGCAGTGATCCTGGAGAGGCTTCTCTGGCTCCGCAAGCCTCCGTGCCTACGAATCCCCACAGCGGAGGCGACGAAACCCGTGGCGGGGAGGCCTCTTTATCGCAGAGGGGTTTGGGGAAGGGTTCGCAGAAGAGGAAGGCAAAAGACCGCCGACAGGTAGAACCGGACAACCCTAGGACGGATGGAGATGACGGTGGTGCAAGTCAGATCCGGAAGTACAGTTGGGAAACCCGTCCGGTGGTTTTCCCTGACATGACCCCGTCGGGCCGAGGTGCAGGTGCTGCAGCGAATGTACGGGGTGGCAAGGCCGAGCGTCGCGGACAAGGTGCCGAGGCTTCTGCCAACACGGGGGGGGGGGGGGGAGCTCGCGTTCTCAGTTCTGGGCGCCCGGTGATGTCGTTGGCTCTCCCGGGAGTGCCGGCCGAGGTTCTGCACGTGGCCACGCGGCCCCCGTCAGTACACCCGTGGGATCGGGTGCCCCGAACGTTGCGGGTTCGGAATCCACAGACGCCGGCGGGTCACAGAAATCGGCGAGGCGTGCCCGGGCCAAGGCTGGCAAATCCAAGGACTCCACCAAGCGAGGGGACCTGTCAGTGGATCGAACATGGACGTTGTTGACATTAGCGCGAAGGGCATGATGGCGAGCATGTCGGAGGCGCCGGACACTCATATGTCTCCAGGTAGATAGGGAGGCCTCCCCTCGTAGAATATCGGCCCGTATGTGTTGTCTGCCGTGATAACTGCGATGGACCGTTTTGTGTAATGTACGTCATGTCATTTGGACTATCGAATATGACTTATGTTTTCACCACGTTTGCCCTCCCGATGTGTATAGTGCATGTATAGGTCATTCATTTCATGAGTGTTGTGTTCTCTTTGGATGGGGAGATCTCCCCATCGGTACTCTAGTATTCCATGACAAGACAATGCGTTCCAAGCGTGGCCTTTGGTTCTGACAGCCCGTCGTTTGTATCTTGCACAGACCGGGCGACACTGCCGTCTCCGCTCCACATGGCAGAGTTTCCGCAGGGGGATTCGCGCTCGCAACCCTTGTCTCCGCCGCCGACAATATTTCTTGTGTTTGACGTGAACAGACTGCTGTGTGACTCCGACTCCGGGAGCGGCGGAAAAATTTGGTGGAGGGAGAACTTGAACAATTTCCTGCAGTTTTGCATTGCCAAGTTCGATGTCGTTTTCTGGTCCGCGTGTGGGAGAAAAAAATTGGACCGATACAAGAAAGAACTTCAGACACTCACCCAAGTCATTCTAAGGTCGGACCGGCTATTTGGCCAGGACCTTTGTGAGTGCTCCCAGCATCGGGATCCCTTAAACCCGGAGAAGCCCATTTTCCTAAAGCCTCTCTCCAAGTTCTTTGCACAATGCCCCGATGCTAACACGTCGAACACAGTCCTCATCAACGACTCGCCCGACAAGAGTTGCATGAACGATCCCCGCAATGCAATCCACCCGTTTACGTACCGTTCGAGTGATCCGAAAGCACCTCCCGGGCTCGTGGCAATGAGGAGGTGGCTAGTCAATCTGCGTGCGTGGACAGGCGACGTTCGGGAGTTCGTTGAGCGGAACAGACCCACTTGGTCTACTCCACCTGTTACATCTGATCGTGTGAGACTCCTCTTGGAGGGCTCTAAGGCGCCGCAACAGACGGCCGCAATGACGACCTCGTAGTGTAGGAGAGTGACCTTCCCTTCCCGAAGTTTGCATGAACGATGTGGGCCTTGAACTTTGCAATGCATTGTAATGACACTCGCCGGAATTTTGTACTTTCATCAATGTAAATATACAGTCCTCTTGTTATCGGGATGTAATCCACATTGTACATGAAATTGTTACCACCAAGGGAATCAAAAAATAGGGATTCTCTCTGCATAGGACAGTCGCGTCTTGTTCAATACTCAGTCGTCGTACCTTCCTACCAAGGTCGAGAGGCCTTCCCCTCCACGGACCTTGGATAGGGAGGGCTCCCTACCATCTAAATGTCTAGTCTGTGGCAATCAGACCCCCCCACAGGCCGATTTCTGAATACAGTGGGGAGATCTCCCCAACCATTTCGAAATATGAGATTTTAACATATTAGTTAACCCCTAAACGCCGCCGAGATCAAAAAATGGCTTATGACTGAAGTCCATTGTTCAATTCCAACTTGTTGCATGGATGATTTCCATCCAATTCTTTATGTGAAGGGCTTTGCTTGGTGATGCCACCCCTTCAAGTTAAATTCAAATCATTCAAGCTATTTTTAAATTTTACATGGGGTCCCAACTACAAAAAGAGTCGTAAAAACGGTTCACCGTGTAGTGTATTTTGAATTTTTTTGCTTGTTCTAAATTTAGGCCATGAAAATGAGTTCCATTGCATCTGAGCTTAACTAAAAAAATGAAGCTTGCCAAGTCTAGTTTTTACTCCACTTTGAATTTTTGGAAAATTTTGAAAATTGAGTGTTTTATTGTAGTTTCATGTTCAGTAGGTATCACCAAGGTGTAGCAAAATTTCTAAATTTAGATACACGGATGATTTTCATCAACTAAACTTTTCTTCATTGTAATTTACACCTTAGGTAAAAAAATCGGAATTTTCTAGTACATTTTGTAATTGATATAGATTTTCTTTACAATCTCTTCATAAAACCATAGTAATTTCAAATTTTCACCAAAATTTATGAAAAAATTATGATTTGTAGTAGACATGTGACTTCATCTACTAAAAATATAAATTTGAATTCTTGTATTATTTTTAGTAGCAAAATTGAGTGTGACAAATAAAACATGATTCCATGGTCATAGGCCCAACCTTTTGGAGTTAAGCTTAACTAAGGTTGAGTTGGTTGCTTCTCGCCAATGATAGTCCATGCTCACTGACTCTTTCTAAAAAAATTATAAAAGAATATTGTAGAGCCTTGATGATTTCCAGATTCTTTATTAAAAAAACTACTATAGAGCCATATATCGAGAAGGGTGTGATCTCCCAACTGCTAAAGAACCTTATGTTAGAGTTGCAATAAGATAATCCATCCTATTCGTGCCGTGCGACTATTCGTACGTGTCACTTTGTGGTCACTATGTATCAGTGTCTTACTAGGGCCAGTTCACACTATGGCAAGGGGCCGTTACAGTCCAAATCTAATCCATGCATAGAGTCCAAAGTATTGGGCTGAAAACATGTAGTAAAAAAAATTTAAAAATTGATGGCCTCTCAAGGGAGAATCGGGTTCCATTTCTTGTTGACCCAATTCTCCCTTCCATTGACGCCAAAACTCACAAAAAATGTTGTCAGGTAGGTACTTTGGTCTTTGGACTTTGGCCTCTAGTGTGAAGCCCGAGACTGAGGCCAATCTCCGGCTTTCTTGCAATGTGATTAGTGAAATTCAACAAACTCTCAACCTTCTGCCATAGTGTGAACTGACCGCCCCTTACTTTTAAAATTTTGAGATGTGCACTACTAATATTGGCACAAATAGGGCGACATCCAAATCATGGCACAAATAGGGTGACCTTTAAATCGTGGCACAAAATAGATTTGTTCAACTACGGTAAAGTGAGTACCAATCCCAGGTACTTGCAAAGGACAGTGCAGTGGTGTTTGCTTTGATGGGAAAATTGAGAATTCTAGCTTTGAGCTCACTTGTGGTCTATTACAGAGGCAGTGGCTTCGTCAGAGGACGTCAGCCTAACAAGTCTCCCACAGGGAGAGACATTCCCACATGGGATTTCAGATGGGAAGTGAGACAAAATTTCCAGAATTGTAACTTTTTTGGGATGATTCTAGTGTATTTTTTATATGGGAAAGTTACGATTCTGTAAATTTTGTCCGCGTTTCCCATATGGGAATCTTGTATTTATCTCCATGTATCCATAACTTCATGTTGGACTGTGATTTTACCTACTATTCAAAATTCCAAATCACATCCGTCATTTTTTGTCTCTGCCCCACCAGGTGAGAGACTACGAAAATGCTTTGTTTTCAAGGAGTTACATGGCTGAACAGTATAAACAAGGCATAAAAGTAAATCTAAGGTAAATACAAAGGCAGAGACTATGTGACTAGTTGCATAACATTTAGTAGCATGCATTGTCTCTGCCTTGGCTCTACAATAGATGGTGTGGAATATTCCACACCCAATAGTACTTCATTAGTAGCTAAGTGGGCAGGTGGAGGCTCAAGGTGATGAGTAGAGTGCATGAAGGAAAGGCAATGGATATGAAGGCTACGGAATGTTATATGCTATTGACTGAGTATCCTCAGTTATGTGGGGATAGAGACATAAGGTGGAAGTACCTATTACTATCCGTTTAAGCAATCTAAACATCTTAGAGGACATACCAAGTGTGTCACAAGTATTTGACAGAAAGATAAATCTTGGTGGAGTTGAATCTAAGTGAAATCTTTTCCAATAAAATTTGTAATTTCTATGAATTTTCAAAGTGGTATGCCCTAAAAATACTAAACCGCCCTAATGTGGGGACCATGAGCATCCCAAAAAAGCTCTATAATCATTAAAAATCAACGAATAGTTGATAAAGAACTTACCTAAAACCTCCCCATTTACGCTTAATTCCACTTAATTGTCGAGTGTGGGAATTGAATTACCTTGTCAAATCTTAAGAGGTCCATGTCATCCTAAACCAATCACAAGATGGCATGTGGCACTTTTGATAAAAGTTAATTAATTTATGTCAAAACTCCATAATGTTCTTGACTTTGCATAATCCCATTCTTGTAGAAAATTACCCAATAGGCCAAAAAGATACATGTTTGCACAACTTGATACTAATTTGATTCCCAATTCTATAACCCAGTTCAATTTTATTTCAAGTGGCAATTGTTTTAGAGAAAAACGGGAAAAAAATCTTTATGTAGGAGACAAACAAGTAGACAAAGAAGGAATCCTACTCCTTTCTATCTATCTTCTATCATATGTCTTCTATTTCAGCTTCTTTGAATATTTTATTGTCTCTTTTTTTGATCCTTGAGTACTTTGTTTCTTTTTTTGAATCCTTCTGTGTCTTCAACCCCTAAACGTCGTAGCGTTCAGAAACTGGATCATGAATGGATTCAAAGCCTTGTAACTTTCTCATACAATCTTGAATGACTTTCATCCAAGTCACCTTTGTAAGCCTATTAACCCCTAAAGGACCAAGTGTCCTAACTAGGACATTTCAATGTTCGGGTAGGTTCCCATGGTGTCAATTTTTATTTTTATTTTTTGAAATAAATCATGTGAATTAGGTATATCAATACAAAAATGGGGATCTATTTTTTTTTGATTCTGACTTTTTAAGTGGAAGTTATGGAGCAAAAGGGGTTTTTTTGGGGAGAATGGGCAGTGCGGGCATGGCTCAAAATAAACCTCAAAAATTATTATTTTTCAACTTTGACCGTAGGATCTTGTTATTGATTACCAAGAGAGTGCATGGTAAAATTTTCAGAATTTGACCGTACAGATTGCAAGATTATAGCGTTTGAAGTGAAAAGATGAAATTGCAATCTTTTTGGATATTTTTTGACTGTCTTTGAAGACATGGGAAAATTTGTTAAATTGGTTAAAAATATTCTTAAATTTTATTTAAATGTTTGATTTGGTATTTTCTATCAAGAGGAAAAAAATATTCACAAGAAAATGAATAGAAAGAGGTGAAAACAAGAAAAACCGCGGTCCTTTAGGGGTTAAATTCTCTAATAATTAAAGTAAATCTCTTGTGATGAAGAGATGTTGATAATATTGGAGAGGCCTTCAAATGCAAGTATGCCAAATTTTTTGGGTAGATTTCATCCCTACAATGGTCCTCTCATGTACACCTCATGTACATCTGAGTCATGCTAATATCTACTTTTGAGGCTAGCATCTACTTGTGTTCAAAGGATTGGTACGTTTAGGGGTTAAACATCCACATTACTCTCTAAAAAATAACCATATAAGATAAGATACTACTAGATATTACATAGGCTTTGAAAGGATGGATCTCACTTGTGTATTTCAAAATGTCTAGCAAATCTTTTTGGAACCAATGTGACAAAAAAACTAAAACAACCACATCTAATTGTAACACTGTAAATGCAACGCTAAACGTAGGTTTGTTTATTAAACTAAATAGTTTTTCTTAAGCCTTCTTGTTAACAAATCAAAGAGAATTCCAATGCACCATAGAATAAATCATTTAGATACCATATGCAAAAGTTACGAGGATTCAACTAGTTTACTGGCAAATAGTCTAAATACCCAGAAGGTAACTGCAGTCCAAGTTCAAGTGGCATTATCCAATTGACAACTTCAGTTACAAATTGCTCTACAACAGAAGACGAGAAGACTTAAACCATTTTAATAAACGGAAATGTTCACGACATGGAAGGGAAATCAGCCAATCGACATACCAAGCAGGGCACTGGAAGGTACAAGGTGATATCTGCATTGCCGTATTATAGCATGCCAATATCGCCACTTGCTCCTTGTAGTGAGTGACTAGAATCACTTACACAAGTGTGTCTCCATGAGGAAATGGTCTCCTCAGTAAAAGACAAAGAAGAAGAAGAAGAATATCTATTTGGCAAGATCTAGAGTCAAGGCCCTTCAATTCTTGACTTGTACTCTCAAGATATGGTACTCACATCCATCTGTCAACAAACTCGCACCTCAATTTCGACGGAGGCTCGGTAATACACAACTCCACCGTCGACTATACAAAGAATCCGTATCTACTGAAGGAAAAAAAATAGGTAGACTCAGGATGTATCACAGTGTTTATGCAATCTCCTTCACGGTCTTCTTTACATCTGCGTCAAGATCTCCATCAACAGCCTCGGCTGCCGTCCCAAGCTTGACTATATCTTCCACCAAAATCTTGCCATCTGCAACCACAAAGTACCCAACCCGAAAAGAAAAAGAAAAACCATCATCAGATTGTGTATAAAAGAATGTGACGCAATGAACTTACAAAATTGCTTATGCCTGCAAAAATGGGAATTGATATTGCAAGGCTCATCAAAAAAATGAGAATGGAGACTAGACCTGAATCTTTCGCCAAATTGGCTATTAATTCATGGACAGACTCCTTGTCGAGACTGTCTTTCAAAAACATAGCTGCAGCAGCCACCTCTTCTGGAGTAACCTTCCCATCGTAATCCCTGATTGAAAAGCCACTTGTTCGGTTACAAACTTCCCCGTACTCTCACATTGTCCACCATGAATCTCACCATATAGAACTAAGAAACAAACATTCGTGCTCCATATTTTTGAAAAAAACATTAAAAACAGGAGGTAGGTCATCAGAAACTGGGCGGAAGGAATGTACCTGTCTAAGATTCTCCAACGATCCCCAATCTTTAGATCAACATCATCCAGCTCCTTTTCCAGCTTGTGAAGCATAGCATCCACCTGGAATAAACACAAGTGCCATTTACTAAACAGACCACTTGGATAGAGAAGGTGACAAGTGCAACAACTAAGCCGCCTCCACCAATCATTGCATCCATAAAGCACTATCACACTGCAATAGACCTACTTCCCTATAAAATCAGAGTCATGCAAGTGCTAGATTGTAAGCACTGGAGGAAAGTGATCGCAATGAGCAATTACCCTCTCGATTAAGGCAGAGGAGACATGATCTGCTGGTGATTTTTCATCTTTCTCTCCATCTTCCTGTTGCGTAGCCTTTGCGGCATGGTAAAATGCCTTGCGAGCCTCTTCTGCACCTTCGGTACCTTCCTTCTCCACCATCTGGTTGTAGAGCTCAATCTGCAAAGATAAATAGTTTGAGTGGTACAGATATTAAACAGAGTATACACAAAACTGCTGATTTATCGAGCTTCACAACTAGATCACCTGCAATAGAAAATTGGCAGAATACTAAAATTCAATCACATTCGTAAAATAATCACCTATTACCCGTGGAGGCAAGATGACTTCGTGACAAACTCAGTCTACTTGGTAATGATAGACATAAGCAAAAATCATTACCTCATTCTTGACGAGTCTCAAGAATTCCCCTCGTTCCTTACTGACAGACTGCAAGTGCCAAAAAAGTACACAACGGGTTCAGAAAAAGACATTCAACAAATTTAAAACAAGAATCTACTCTTCAGAATTCGGCAGACATATCAGACAAGGACACGACTCCAAAAAGAGTCATTAATCCCCTAAGGACCAAGAAGCCCAAATTCGGCCTCATGTCTTTTATAGCAGTTTTTGAATGGCCCTATGTAGACTTCCTTTTATTCAAATTTATTTGTCTTTTGATCAACACATGTAATGTTCTTCACTGATTCCAGTGATATAAAATTTGGTCCTATCCGAATTATATTTTTCACAATATGATCGATAGAATTTGTCATTTTAAAACTATGAATCCTTGGTCCTTTAAGGGTTAAGGGAGATGAGATAACTTCAGCAGTCGATTCAAATCTATGAAAAGCTAAGACACTAGTAATTTCCAAACGTAATGTTGCATAACTAGGTAGACCAAAAGCAATCATTCATACGAAGATGTGAGCAAAGCTTGCTAGGAAGTTAGAAGGGACTAACCGATGCTGATGCCAGCACAGCCAAGGCCCCACTAAGCTTGCACAGATCTTCCCTTTTGTCAGAAGTTTTAGTTTGCGCAAGTTGCTGAGCCTCACGTGCGGTAGCAAGCATCATCTCACGAAGAGCGTGATCCTTCTCATCACTACCAGCGGCAACTTGTTCTCGTTTTTCATTCTGGTCCACGTCACCTTTCTCTCTCTCTTCCTCAGCCTGTAAAACAACGTATCATTAGAAAAACCTTGAAATTTTCCCTAACAACAGTAGTGCAGGACAAGCCAACCAAAACTACTAGTAAGGCTATAGAAAAAGTAACAATTTTGACGATTTTCTTGATAGAAATCGCTACCTTAATGAGCTCCTCCTCTTGCTGCAGGAACTCCAACTTGCGCCTGCGCTCTGCTAGTGCCTCTTCACCAGGATCAGCCTTTTCCCCAACTGAGTCAATGACCTCATCAGGTAGTGACGAGAGTGTGGCTTGCACCGCGTCCTCAGGACTCCTGCCAGCGACGAAGAAAGCTCTGCAATACCAAGAGTAGGTAATCTTTGAGTCTCAAAAAGCATTATCAACTTCAATAATTCCAAGCAAATTTCGTTTTGATAGGTAGTATCAGCAATAGCCAAGCCAACAACAAAAAATTAAGTTACGATCGGGCTAGATTTGGCACATCATTTCACAGTAAACGCTTAGAAGTAAAACATATTTTCCATAGCATGTCAGACCATACCTTGAAAGAATGAGTAGAGAAGAAGGAAGAGAGTGGTTCAACGATAAATCCAACCAATCACCCAGCTGCATCAAGACAACCACATATGACAGATAAGTAGCTGTTAAACTACATCAGCACAACGGAGGAATGAAACTCCAAACATGCAAGAATCTGAGTAAATAGGAGTTACCAGTACGTTGTTCATCAGGCTAAAACTATCAGTGTAAGAGACAAAGTCACATGTTTCACAAAGCAATGTATCTAATTTTTACATGAAACCTTGAAGGAAAAGATTGGAAAATACACTGGTATTGGCAAAAAAATAACCTGTTTACGCATATCCTCCACAGATCTCAACCCAAGCATACCACGCTCCCTGCATGCTAGTCGGAGCTCCGCCTCAGAAAGCGAATCCACACCCTCGTTCTGTATCATCCTATCGTCTTCCTTGATCCTGTAACCAAAATAGCTCCACGATGTCACAACCTAACAGTGGCATGATACGGAAACACGTAACAATGAGACGACTAGAATAAAAAAATAACATGTGCAAGCACACATACCGGTAGTGGATATAAAAGACCTAGAAGTTGAGTAAATACTACTGGTGTCACGAAGTATTGATCATAGGTGGTATAATCATGCTCAATACTGAGAAAACAACCACTAGATCTGATGCTGAGAGTACAATCCTACAGACAAAATATATATACTCGTAGTTAAGTACCAGCCCAATTTGGTCCGAAGACTGTATCGAAGATAAGCATCCGTGCCATAAGGCTGAATATTCATCAGCTTGCACATGCTCACTAGCCTGGGCCTGAGATACACATGCAACCCACAGATATATAGTTAATGAAAAACAAACTAACTCTTGGTGTCTGGCAGGTAATCCGAGGCCACCATCAACTACTCAAATGCTTCAACAATTGCATGCTAGGGCAAACTCCAAGCACACTGGCCAAAATCCTTAACAATTTTTACAGAAAAGAATGTTTACCTGCTGATGTTATCCAATGTCAACTCATCATTGAACAGCTTTCCAAATGATAAAATGTCGTCGTTCTTCACTTGTCCACCTGTTCTGACCTGTTGACAGAAAACAAGGACATCGCATTAGAACTTGAATTATTAGGGCTAAATAACTCGTGAAAAAAATCCCAACCGTTAATAAGACATTTGTGCCAATACGATGGCTTGTCTTCCGAGACAAGAAACTCTGAATTCCTTTTAAAGCCAGTTCTTACTGCAATATAGATTGAAAGCAAAGGAACTGATGGAGTTTTCCCAACAAACAAACAAACAACAAACCTTCTTAATGAAATCGTCCAACTCATCCCCTGTTCTGCGAAGCTCTCCGCTTCGAGAAGTCTTCAGCTCCTTGGCCATCTCTCCAACGGTATCTTGTAAGAACTTCGCGTACTGTATCCTGGCGTTCAACCGTTTCTTGAGTTGCTCCTACAACGGGGAAAGAACAAAACACATGTCAATGCATACTGAGAAACAACCAACAAGCAATAATGGGCTACCATAAGAAAGCACACAGCTACTTGAATAGGTATCCTAGTGAGCAGTAATGCAAGGTTACGCGGACACCCTACCTGCTCCTTCATCTTGTCTTGAAAGGTAGACGGCAACATGTTGGGAAACAACTTGAGGGCGACGGGCAACAAAAACTCCATGAAGGGAACGATTATGAATACAGCAAATGGTACAAGTCGGAAAATATCGGCAGTGGTGCGAGTCAATTGAGTGCGCTCTCGTCGGGACAAGCTCTTGCCCCCAGCCAGCTTGAGGAGCAACCGTGAGCAGATTTTCACATCGGCCCACAGCAATTTGGTTCCAACCCAATAGTGTTGCAGCTCAACCCAGAATGACTTCTTCCACCCTGAGATCTTGTTTGCCCAGTCTTGCCTGCAAACCAGTCATAGATCAGCCACGACACTTACCATACTCACAGAGTGCAAATGAGACTTAAAACCGAGCCATAGACGCCATAGAATGCTTTCTCAAAGACTCATCTGTGAAAGGCGAACTTCAAAACACATGTGATCGAAAACCAAGTGACGACGACGATCGCACCTGCTCATGGCAGCGATGGCTCGAATGGCCGGCCCGATTCCGAAGAAGACATTGCGGACCTTGATCATCCATCCGTCACCTGGTTTTTTGGTTGCTTCCTTGGTCTTGGGCGCTTCTTGCGACTGCTTGTGCTTGGCCTTGACAGAGCTGAGATCCTCGACGGCCTCATCACAATCCTCTGGAGAAGGCTCTTTTTCATTATTGTTCTTCTTGGAACTCTGAGCCTCGTCCTCTTCATCGTACCGCATTGCCGTGGCGGCATTCGAAGAAGCCCTGGCCGCTTCCTCCGTCACGCGCGTGTACGTCGCGAGCCATCTCTTGCCCTCGGGACCTTGGCCCCAAAGCCCCGAATGTTGTTTCCAAATCGTGCCATCCTGAACATGCAAAGACCTCGCAATTCCATAAGTGTCGATGATTTGTTTCTCTGCAAGGCCAGTGCCATCTCTCTCCTTGTGATCCAACAGAAATTGCTCCACGATAGTCGGCAAAACCCCAGGATGCTGACGATGATGAGTGTAGCGTCTGAGGTATGGCGATGGTCGATCTAAAGAATGCCCGTAGCCACTCTGCGGCTTCAGAAGAAGCTCCTCCGCAGTCTCCAAAAGCTGCCGCACCCGCCGACGCGGAATTCTGAGTAGCCGAGACCCCATCGTGCAATTCTAATCGACTGCAATTCGCATCAAACTTCCAACCCCCGACCAACGAAGAATCACAACCTAAATTTGATTCACAGCTCCATTCACAGCCCATGTGCCCTCGCAGATTCCATGATTGAAAACGCGTACATTCTCCCTGCCATTGCAAACCCTAACTAACAATCTCGAAACCCTAAAATCCCAAATTCACCCCCCTCACTCACAAATCTCCACCTCCCAAAAAAACCCAGTTTCAAACAAGAAAAAACGAACTAATTCAAATCCCCCTCCCAAAGACCACCGAAACTCTCAAAATTACAAAAAAATTAATACTCCAAAACCTCAAAATCCGGGTCTTCCGAGTTCTCGTCACCCTTGCAAAGCCATTGAATCGTTCAGCAAAAGGTTGGCGAATGAATTGCGACGGTGTTTGGCGTGTCTGCCACGGCTGGAAGTGAGCCGTCTGAAATGAAACGTTGGCGATGGTTGTTCAAATCGCAAACTGAGTGAGCGACTGCTGTTAAGTGGCTCAGTGACTGCACGAAGTAAGATCACTGGCGTGAGGAATGGGCAAGGAATTTGAAACCCTAGTGAGGAGAATGCGAAGAAGGGCGTTGATGATGCAAGCATGGGCTTTGAAAGCATGAAGAAGGTGGATATGAAGCTGCTGATTGAGCTGCCTAAGCATCGAGCGACGGACGTGAATCGTCGTCGTCCTCGTCATCGTCCTTGTCATCGTCGTCGTCGTAGGTCCCCTAGAGCGCTTTTTTGAAGTGGAATATTCTACCTCTCAAAAGAGCATATTCGACTTATTAGTTTTGTTTTTTCTAATTTTAATCTCTTACTGGCTCTGTAGTGCCAACGGCAGCAGTGTTCACCGCTTTTACTTTTTTTCTTCTAATTTAAAAAATATTTATTTATTTATTTATTTCAATTTATCGTGATGAAAATCACTCAAAAATTCATAATTTTCATACCGTAGGTTCAAAAGTCACGAAACAACCTCGGTGTACCCCTTCACTTTGAGAGCTTTCCGATGATACCAAAAATGCAGTAGCGGATGCACTCCTGTCTAGGAGATCTCAACGTAGCATACAAACAAACATGAATAAAAACATATCTTCGTTTTTGAAGATTTGCAAAGATCTATTATCTACTTATACATTTGGAGAGGGTGATTTTTTGGTGTATCCATGTGATCACCAAGACGTTCCAGATGGAATTTATATTTACTTTGTACTTTTAGATGTAATATAGGATGTTTTAAATTCAAGTAACAAATCCTTTGAATATATTCCTAGAATATACTTATAATATTCCATAATATACCTCAAACATTCCAATTATGTGATATGGTAGCCTCCATTCAATTACCTTGTTAACTCAGGTGTCTACATTAATTTCAAAGAGTGCTCATTTCTAAAAGGCAAACTTCAAAATACATGTGATAGAAAACCAAATGATGACAACGATCACACTTGCTCGTGGCAGCGATCGCTCAAATTAACTTGTAATGGTATATGCATTTTATTGATGGTTCATTTGGCTTTTCTTTATAGTGGACACCCTAGCTCATGCAAAAGGGTATGATCTAGGTCTACTATATTTCGTTAGATCGCGACCAAAGTTTTTTGCCTTGGTCAAAAAGTTCAATCTCTCCCGTAGATCAGCTTCACTATGAGTGCCTAACCACAAGGGTTCCACAAAAGTGGATCCACATACGTACACACGACCATATTTACTCCAACTGCAACAATTATATGGAAGTCTTCTCAAACGTAGACGACATGATTCGGTGGCAGTGTTCTAGATGTCGCGCCAGTTCCAACCTCAACTACAAGCTACTCAAGTACAAACATTCGTCCCGGTTGCCCTACTCCATTTTGGTGTCGGTCACCAGTCTTTGATCATGCGCCAACGCCCGGTCTCTTGACCCTTCCAAAGATATGTCATATGATGAATGGGTAAAACGCTTCTGGATAACTCAAACAGCTCATTGCCAACTGTACGTGGCCATCTTTTTGGAATTCTATTTTGATCCAAGTTGGTTCCCTTTCGGAAATGTCGAACCTCTTCATTCGTACACTGTCAAGAAGGGAAAAAACATGATCACCAAACGAAGGCAACTCTCTTGTTCGATCTTGGACAAATGGCACGAGGTCCTCATAGAGGAACATAAACCAAGGTGGGATGAGGTCTAGCATCCGAACCGCCTCCAAAAAGAGGATGCTCTAATCTGGTCGATTTACCACTATGATGTCGCGGTAAACTACTAACGTGCCCAAACATACTTAGGGATCTCGATCTGCTATTTGCAAGACATCACAAACTTAGGAAGTGACGTTTTTGCAATGTTTTACACATGTTGTTGAGATGAACAAGGGTGATTATGTTCTACATATGTTTATCGTAGAAAAAACGTACGAATGACATATTACAAACATGTAAATTTTATCCTAATAACACCCAATTCGCTAATTTTGCACTTGGCCATATAATCATGCACTTGGCCCCCAAGCGCATTAAAAAAATAGTTTGAAAAAATCTCTTAAAAACAGAGATTTTTGTCTTCCTACAATCCCCTACACTATAAAGAAACAATTGTTTAATTTATTTCTCATCCTTATCTTTATCTTTTATTTTATCTTTATCTTTATCTTTATCTTATCTTTCCTTTTATCTTGTATTTTATTCTTGTCTTCTTTCTTGTCTTCCTTCTTTTTCTTCTACTCTTCCACTTGTCTTCCTTTTTTTTCCTTCACCTTGCCAATTTTGAAGTTTAAACAATAATTTAAAAAATAAATAAAAATCAGGGAGCAGGCTGAATCCAATACAGGCCCTGAAATGAAAGAAAAAAAAAAAAAAAAAAAAAAAAAAAAAAAAAAAAAAAAAAAAAAAAAAGTTTTTTTTTTTTTTTTTCCGGATTTTCCGGGCAGGGAGGGTCCGCGCGCGCGGACCCTACTCTTATTTTGACCCTCCCTCCCTCACTCCCCCCTCTCCCCTATATAAACCTTCTCTCACTCTCCCTCCCTCACACTCTCCTTCCACCCCTTTTCCTCTCTTGTTCTTCTCCCTCTCTTCCTTCTCCCTTCTCCTCAATATAAAGGAAGAAGAGAGAGGAGGAAGGAAGTGTGAGGGAGGAAGAATGTGGGAGGGTTTATATAAGAGAGAGGGGAGAAAAAAGAAAGGAGAGGAGGGAAGGAGAGTGGGTCAAAATAAGAGTAGGGTCCGCGCGCGCGGACCCTCCCTGCCCGGAAAATCCAGGAAAAAAAAAAAAAAAAAAATCATTTTTTTTTCTTTTTCTTTTTTCATTTTTCATTTCAGGGCCTGTATTGGATTCAGCCTGCTCCCTGATTTTTATTTTTTTTTAAATTATCGTTTAAACTCCAAAAATGGCAATGTGAAGAAAAAAAAGGAAGACAAGAGGAAGACAAGAAAGAAGACAAGGAAAAAAAACAAGATAAAAGAAAAAGAAAAGATGAAGATAAAGATATAAGATAAAGATAAGGATAAAAAATAAATTAAATAATTTGTCTTTACAATGAAGAGATTGTAGAAAGACAAAAATCCCTGTTTTTTACAAAAAAATTCAAACAACTTTTTTTAAAGCCAAGTTTGCTCATGAAATGAGTGCACTTGGCCAAGTGCAAAATTAGGGAATTGGGTGTTTAATGTGTTTTTTCATGTTTGTAATATATTGTTCGTACATTTTTTATACGATAAACATATGTGAAACGTATGTCGAACGTAATCACCCTTGTTCATCTCAACAACATACGTAAAACATTGCAAAAACATAACTTGCCAAGTTTGTGATGGAGGTGCCTGGCGGGACTGAATGAATCTTTTTTACATCTCTTTCACCACTATGAGAAGACCGAACATACTTGGGACTTTACTTTGACAATATTGTACACAACTCTTGCTTTACCCCACAAGAATGGGAAACGACTTGCCCTAACGTGGCGACAATGCGTATTGGGTTCTAAACTTCACTGTAGGTTAAAAAAAGGCACCACAATGTGGTCATTCTTCCAGAGCTCAGCCATCTGGACGGGTTGGCTCAACATGAATGCTAAATGTTTTAGCAATGATAATTGAACGGCTCAGAAACTTGTAATGATCTTGTGGGACGCTTTTACGGACCATGTCCAGATCGCATAGCACAAGACTCTAAAAGTTACAAGAGCTTTATCATATTCTCGCGAAGTTCCATGACAAATTTGATAGAACCTGGCTTCAAATTGATTTTTTCATCACTCGGGCTACCCATCAAACTTACCTAGATGCTTAAGAGACTTCCATTGGAGTTATTCTTTTAGTTTAGAAAATTAATTGTACAAAAATATAAAAAAAAAAAAAAATTGCCAGAGCTTTGGCTCCTGGTTTTTGATTTTCCAACGGAACAAAATGTCCTATTGTTTCAAAAATATAAAATATGTTAATTCATGTGTTATCAATAACACAAATAACACAAATAACATGAAAATTATATCATTAGTGTTGTCAATAATGCAAACAAAATGACGTTTCCACATCATCTCCAACAAAGTTTTTTTATTGCTATTATATATAGCAGTTTAAGCTTGAAAATAAATTACAAAATAATTAAAAACTATTTTTGTTTTAGATCTTTCTTCTTTATATACACAATAATCTGCATAATTTGTACTTGAGTTGAGAAGTAAAATTCCACGAGGTACTTCGTGATTGTATGAACCATCTTCAAAATAAATAGAATTTTTTTTTTTCACCAAACAAACAAACATAAATATACATTTTATATCTAAACATTTGACTTGTATTTCTTGGGATTCATGCTCACTCAGAATACAAAAGAAAATTTCCCAAAGTTCTTTGAGTTACAGAACTCCGTCGTAAATCACAAGCCTAAAACGTGATATTAACCCCTAACAGCCGCCCATACCAAAAAATGGTCTTTGGATGATTTGAATTAGTTGCTGGATGAAGAAAGAATGTTGAATTCCATCCATTTTTTTGTGTGAAGGGTTTTCATTGGTCATGCCACCTCTTCAAATTAAATTAAAGTAATTCAAGCTATTTTGGGATTTTACATGGGGTCCCAACTACAAAAAGAGTAATAAAAATGGTTCACCACGTAGTGTATTTTGGATTTTTCTGCTTTTTCTTGCTTAAAATAAATTTAGGCCATGAAAATGAGTTCTATTGCATCTGAGCTTAACTAACAAAATGAAGCTTACATAGTCTAGTAACTACTCCACTTTGAATTTTTAGAAAACTTTGATAATTGAGTATTTTATTGGAGTTACAAGTTTGGTGGGTATTACCATGGTGTAGTGATTTTTCTAAATATAGAAACATGGATGATTTTCATTTACTGTAATGTTCTTCATTGTGAATTACATCTTTGTTTAGAAAATCAATTTTTTTTAGCATATTTTGTAATTGATAGGAATTTTCTTTACAAACACTTCAAAAAATCATAGTAATTCCAAATTTTCACCAAATTTTATGAAAAAATCATGATTTGTATTAGACACATGGTTTCATCTACTAAAAATATAAAGTATAATTTTTATCTTATTTATAGTGGCAAAATTGAGTGTGACAGGTAAAGCATGATTCCATGGTCATAGGCCTAGGCATTTAAGGATTAAAGAGGTTTGGCTGTACTCTGTCCACATTGCAGAGCACCAGAACCCGTGTGCGTCAGTTCAGGGAGATAGAGTGCAGTTCCACCAGTGAGCTCCGTCCAGCTGCCCCCACTGCATGAATTTGAACACAAGATACAAACAAGGTGTTAACCCCTAAAGGTTGGGCCTATGACCATGGAATCATGTTTTATCTGTCACACTCAATTTTGCTACTAAAAATAATACAAGAATTCAAATTTATATTTTTAGTAGATGAAGTCACATGTCTACTACAAATCATGATCTTTTCATAAATTTTGGTGAAAATTTGAAATTACTATGGTTTTATGAAGTGATTGTAAAGAAAATCTATATCAATTACAAAATGTACTAGAAAATTCCAATTTTTTCACCTAAGGTGTAAATTACAATGAAGAAAAGTTTAGTTGATGAAAATCATCCGTGTTTCTAAATTTTGCTACACCTTAGTGATACCTACCGAACTTGTAACTACAATAAAACACTCAATTTTCAAAATTTTCCAAAAATTCAAAGTGGAGTAGAAACTAGACTTGGCAAGCTTCATTTTGTTAGTTAAGCTCAAATGCAATGGAACTCATTTTCATGGCCTAAATTTAGAACAAGCAAAAAATTTCAAAATACACTACACGGTGAACCGTTTTTACGACTCTTTTTGTAGTTGGGACCCCATGTAAAATCTAAAAATAGCTTGAATGATTTGAATTTAACTTAAAGGGGTGGCATCGCTAAGCAAAGCCCTTCACATAAAGAATTGGATGGAAATCATCCACGCAACAATTGGAATTGAACAATTGACTTCATAAGCCATTTTTTGGTCTCGGCGGCGTTTGGGGGTTAAATAATTACTAACAAGGTGTACAAACAATTATTACATAACATAATAGAGCAGTTCATCATCAAGCCCCCTTTCCCATAGTTGGCAGGTCACTCATCAGGAACTTTGAGGAATGTGAGCATGGTGCCATGATGGTGCATTGAAATGCAACTAAGATAATTTGGTGCCAACCTCCATACCAACCTAGTATGGATAGAATGACACTAAAATGACATGTATGCAGCCTTTGGTGTCAAAATGGCACCAAAATAGTCTGACCCAACTTTTCTGATGGCTTGCATCTGAGGTCACTGTTTTCATGAGCATGGTTGTGAGAGCAACTCCACCGCTGCCTTCCCAGAGTCTCTCACACTCCAGAACTAGATGAAAAGTGCCAAGAGCCCTTCAAAAATGCCTCTTGACTTTCCATCCTAGCGTGTTAAGAAATGGCCCTTTAAATCACTATTTAGTTGACTATACCCCACATTCTACTTGTGATTGGTCCATTGACTATTTAATGAATGACTATACCCCACTTTCCATTGTGCACTTTTGATGTGTGAGGGACGTTCAAGGGTGGAGGAGTGTAAATGCAAGGGCTCTTCAAATGTAAATGAATAATTTCAGCGAGTCATCTCTAGCGTGTAGGAGTGGAGATGCTCTGAGCATGGACAATGTCAACTTCCAGCAAGTTAGTTACCATGAGGACCTACAGAAATGAGAGCAATTGGAGTTTTAGGTATGGCTCTTGAAGGAAGAATCATCAGCTGCCTGTGGTGCAACCTGTTGTAAAAGGTGAAAATTGGATCTCATTAAAAGATGTTTATTTAATCCAGTTCCAAAAGGGAGACTTCCTAAACTGCTCTAATACGTTATCTATTTTTAAAGGCTCTTTAGTGTAATTTTAAAATACAAAAATTCAAAATACAAAACACAGATAAGATAAACCTTTTCCCTATTCTCATTCTTCTTGCTTTTAATTTTTTTTTTCCTTCTGAGAACGAAAGAGAAAATTTCACTGCAAAACACTAATTACGAACTGAAAGAGATAAGATTTTTTCATTAGGAGCAAAAGCTTTGGAGAGTTGCAAAACACTGACACCGAATTAACCCTTAACCCTTAAAAGACATGGACTCAAATGGCGGGAAGGAATCAAATCAATATTTTCACCCTACAAGCATCCGTGCCAAGGTTGCCCCGATGTTATGATGAGGCATAATTTTTTTGAAAAAAAAGATTGAATGACAGGATCATGACGGGATGGGGGCTAGTCGGGTGGGTGGGGTGGGTCGGGTCAACAGGGATCGGCCGAGACTGACACATTGCTGGCGGATTCGTTTACATTAGTATATACATTAATTATAATGTATATTAGTTATGTTTACACGAACAATAAGCATAAAATAACACTTTGAACAAGGAGATGATTTTACACAAAGTTTTTGTTCATTACACATCAATAAGCCTCAATCAAAGAGTTTTATTTAAAAAAATTAAATTTCATGTGTGACTAACGTCACTAACCTTTATTATTGGGGTTAGTGACATTAGTCACACATGATATTTACTTTAAAGTGAAGTGCCTAGATATTTAAAAAATAATTTTTTATTTAAAAATATATGTAGACACTTTATTTTTAAAATATGTAGGCATTTTACTTTAAAATAAATATCATGTGTCACTAACGTCACTAACCCCATAAATAGAGGTTAGTGACGTTAGTGACACATGATATTTAATTGTTCAAAATAAAACTCCTCGAGTAAGGTTTATTGACGTGTAATGACCAAAAAACTTTGTGTAAAATCATCTGGGATTAAAATAGACGTTTTCGGGACTTTGCGTTTTTCCATTCAAATAAATATACAAATGAGTAGAAATAAAATTAACGAAGTATGATGTGCATTTTATGAGAAATTCAAAGAACATCATCCGCCAACCCGGCCAACCCAATCCCCGCCAACCCGGCCCGACACCACTGACCTGGCTCGAAGCCACCGACCTGGCTAAAAGCCACAGAGCCCTGCTCCCGGCCTCATGTGAAAACAAGCCCACGCACATGCCCCGCTCACGCCGGCCGGCCCGAAATTAGCTGCCCAAAAATATCCCTTCACTTTCCCGATGCACTCTTTCAATCACCGTGAGCTCCATAGTTCATCAAATTAGGCGCAAGTTGGGATTCTACTCTCGCATTTTTAGTACCTTTCCAAAGAATCAATCCTTTTATGTTTTGGTTGAGAAAAAGTAAAGTTTTTTCCTATATCTCTTTGAAACTAAGCCCGAAGGGACTTAGTATGTCCTTTAAGGGTTAAACGTCCAACCATCCAGAAAGCGGACGATGTACATAATCAAACACAAATTTCTCATCCGTCATTGACTTTTTGCAGTGTGGGTTTTTTACTATATGTTTATAGGAAGTTACCTTCATGCATATGTGATCCGATTAGAAAGGAGATGATTTGTGAATTTTTTATGCCTAATTTTATGTTGTAGTGATTCACCCAAAATTTCGAAGAGTTCAGTGTAAAAGTGCTCTTAAAAAAGTCAACTCATAAAATTAAGCAACCAAAAAATTTCCAAAAATCACTATATTTAGAGTATTACATTTCAACCAATCACAACAAATTTCATGTATAAATTGTCAATATCTTAATAGTATTCAAATTACAAAAACATTTTCAACTTTAAGTTTCAAATTTTAAACAAAAATATTGATGACAACAATCATAGATCTAACCGTATGGATAGAATCAAAAATTTATAATGTATGGCTTTTATTCATATATCAAGTTCAAAATATCGCTCTTAACCCTTAAACGTCAAGGTAAGCCCCATAGGCTTATTTAAAAGAGAATAATCAAGAAAAAAGTAGATTTTCTCAACCAAATGAAGCGTGGATTGGTGCATTGGAAAGCTACTGAAAAAGCGATCTAGATTGCAAATTTGCGCCTCATTTGAGAGATTGTGGAATTGTTGGTAAGCAATCAAAGTTATGAAATTGAACAAGTTTTTGAGGTTGGGGCAACTGAGATGCCACAGTGCTACAGTGCTGGCCAGCAGTGTCCCGCAGAGCTGTTTTTGCATTATTTTCGTTTTTTTTTTCCTCCGAAAATTTAGATGCCTTCCGGGCTGCCCCTCTTGACGTTTAAGGGTTAATTACATTTTATTAAACATTTTTGAAATTCTCCAAATCTGGAGAGGGATGAGGACATTTAGGGGTTAAATCACTATATACTGTGGCCTACGGTATTCACAAGTGTGCATCTTGTCACAAATGATTAGTGTTGATTACTAAACATTTTTTTACTAATAATTAAATTTCAACACACTGTGATAAAGTTCATCCAAATTGGATGAGAATTGGATTTTTTGTTAAAATGGATGAAATCTGTCCAAATGGATGAATGTATCCACTCATCCACAGTACACTGTGATTTCAGTGTGAGCGATTACGAACTGAAAGAGAGAAATTCTCAAGCTCTGGAGAGTAACTTTTCTGAAAGTATAAAAATAAGAAAGAAAAGAAAAGAAAAGAAAAAGAAACACTCAAAACACGGATAAGATAAGCTTTTTTTCCTCAAAAAGAACTTTTTTACATTTCAACCCTGGGTCACTCTCGTGAGTCTCATCGCCCAATGAAAGCCAAACTCCATATCACACACAACAAACTACCTCTCGTGCTTTTGTAACTTTGTTCCCCACCCGCCAGCGCCATACCTGTGCTCACTTGTCTCGCTGCCTGCTCAGCTTCATTTGGGATCCATTGAAGTCTCGCAACGCATTGCCAACTTATTAATGTTAAGCATCGCCATCGCCACTCCAATTCGAGAAAACTGGAATGTACGTCATTTTTCTTCGCGTTCTATGCTTTTGGTTTCTGCTTTTGTGATTATTTTCGAAGGTTGTGAATTCCGGTGTTGGTTCGGTCGAGAGCGGGCTTTGGGTTTTTTGGGCGGGGTGATGTCGACATGTTGGCGAGTTTGAACGATTTGGGCGGGGTGAGTGGGTTTGGGGGTTTGAGGGTTTTGTTGGAGGTTTATAGAACGCGTTTTGTTTCCTGGTTCTGTGGCGGCGGACGAAACGAGGACTTGGAATAATGTTTCGTTTTTTGTAATTTTGGTTGAGATTGTTGATTGCTATCGATGCTCTGTTTTTTGTTATTTCAATGCCGTCGGTAGGATTTTGCTTTTGGAGAATTGCTGGATTGAAGATCGTGGTAAGTTTTGGTGCAGGTGAAGAAGAGTAGTTACTTTGTTGTTGCGATGAAGAATTGGAGAATCTGACATTCCATCCCCGAGCTGACTGACACCATGAACCACTTCGAGTAGAGGTCTGAGTTCGTTCAGCTCCGACATTGCAAATTAGAATTCGTTGATTAGGTTTGGGTAGAGCAAGGGTTTAGGTCATAATTTCCTTCCACAACGAGATTTTTTCACGTGAATTTCTTTACGAGGTTGTGAGTTCTGTTGTTGTCGTATAGCAGGAAATTTTTTTTTGAGGAAGGGAGAAAGTGACAAGGATGGACGCCCTTCGTAAGCTCAGTAGCTTGGGCAGGAACCGAGATAGTACCAAGGCCGAGAGCAGCTCCCCGAACGTTGAAGCGGAGAAGAAGGAAGAAGAGCCACATACAACGGGGCTCACTCCCATTAGGACGCGGACACAAGAAGAGATTGGTGATGAAGAAGAAAGCGTCGGCAGTGCGGACAGTTTTGACAGTGCGTTGGAAAGGATGGCAGCTTCTTCGATTACAAGCTTTGAGCCCCCGAGTCCTGTAAGTTCCATTGACGCTCGGTCCCAGTTTGAAGCTGGGACTGTTGAGGGTTTACCGCAAGAAGGAAACGTATACGATGACGATGACGATGATGAGAGTGAGGAGGAGGAGACCAGTGGTAGCAGCTCGGAGTATTCCTCCAGTGCTAGCAATACGGAGGATGAATTGGATTATACTGGAGCTTCAGCCGTGCGTGGGGCAATGCCTGTGAGGACTGAAGAAGAGCATGGTAAAGACGAGACCTAAATGGATTTTTAACCCCTAAGCGTCCACTGTGTATTTTCTGTAATGTAGGAAAATTGGACCCCCTGCTGCAAATCATCTGTTTGTGTGAAAATGACTTCAGTTTGACGATCGACACTGTTCATCTTGTAGTATAGAACAAGAGCTTTAAAATGATGCATTGCAATCAGAAAACTGAGGTAAAATGAGAAAATGCCACCGTTGCAAAGCTCAATGATGCAGATGGCCATATTGGGCGTTTTAGACGCTTAGGGGTTAATGTATTTTGGTCCAAATTTCATTTATTTATTTACTAACACGTGCAATGGTCTTCTCTGATATTAAATTTGGCCCCCATTTGATTTATATTTTTCGAGGTGGTCGTTTTATAACCATGAATCCTTGGTCCTTGAGGGGTTGAGGTGTCTGTGTGATTGGCTGATGAGGGATTGCTGTTTTGATGGTTTACAGGAGTAGAAGAAGATGAGGCAGGTGTCGAGGAAGAATTTGAGGAGGCATACGATGGAGGAACAGTTTCGGAACTGGAGGACACTGCCTCTGGTCGAAGAAGGGAGGAGCCAGAGGCTTTAGAGAGGAGAGTCCCTCGCCAGAGAGAGTCAACTTCAGGCGAGAACGATGATGAGGAGGAATTCATTGTCAAAGCCCCTGTGACAGAATCTAAGTTCGAGGTCTATGAAGATTCACAGGAGGATCACGGTGTGCAGGAGGAAGAGAAAATTATTGAGGTGGCCAGGGATCATAATTTAGAAGAAGGTGAAGAAGAAGAAGAAGAAGAGGGAGATGAAGTAGATTCTCTTGTTATTAAGAAAGAATTGCCCAGGGCTGTTGCAGAAGATCAGAGAGTGCTTGCAAGCCCAGCACATCTTTACACTGCTGTAAGAGCAGTCGATCCAGAACTGCCTACCTTAGAAAGTGGTCAGACACAGGGGAGACAACCAAGCTCACGGAATTTTGTAAGGGCAGACGACTCGGGTGAGGAAGGTGACTCGGATGCCGATGCAGAGGATCAGTATTATGAAAATGATGAAAATGATGAAGATGATGAAGATGAAGACGATGGCGATACTTCGCAGCTAGGCTTGCCCGGAAGATCTGGTAAGTTATAACTCACTGCAGTGTTCATTTGATGTTCAAAAATTATAGTTCCTTATCTTATTCCAGACTACAAATTTGTGCATCATATACATACGAGGAAATTAGAACCCAAAGTGTCATCACTAAGTAAAGGTAGTTGGTCGAGGTTGCAAGCCTCGGTAGGTGATAGATGGTACCGTATATAAGGAGTGCCACCTTCTGTTTCATTCCTTTGCCACCTTCTGTTTCATTCCCTACACTCTCAGAAGATTGTGTGAAGGTGTTTTCGCTCTTTGTAGCCATCTCTTTTTTCGTTGGTTTTTCGTAGCCATTTCTTCTTTCTTTGCTTTTTGTAGCCACCTCGCTCATAGAAAAATTCAAAGAAAATTTATTCAAAAAGGGGATTTTGGCTGTCATAGTTGTGGCAAGAACACAGCCATACTATTTTTATCTGAAAATAGAACTCGGTATGATGCAAACCTTTGATTAGTGTGGGTGTAAAGATTTGAGAACACTGTAGACTATCTAGCTCTTAGGTGTTAGCTTTTCAGCAAGCGTGTGTCGCAAGGATACTGCTCGTAATTTCCAAGTTGTGTGGGATTACTCTGATCTATTTGATGGCATGGTTTTGTGCTTCATTTGAATTTTCGGGTTTTAGTCATCTTCATGCAAAGTTCGAGGTATTCACTGAGTTATTCTTTCTTTGTTGTAGGATCTGGAAATGAGAGTGTAAACAAGCCATCTATGGGTGCAGCTGGGCCCTCATTGCCCTCTTTGCCCAAACGACCAACTAGAAAAGCAACAGCAACGGACACGGCTGGTAGGATGACGCAACATCCCAATGCTAGCACACCAGCCCAGGTTGCATCCATCACCGATGAGACCACAAATAATGAAGGCAATGAAACGCGCGAGAAGCTTCAGAATATCAGGGTGAAGTTCTTGAGGCTAGCTCACCGTCTGGGGCAATCTCCACAGAACCAGGTTGTAGCTCAAGTGTTGTACCGCTTAGGATTAGCAGAGTCCTTGAGGGGCGGCGGCACCACTAATCGCACTGGAGCTTTCAGTTTTGACCGCGCTAATGCTCTGGCAATAGAGGCGGAAGCAACGCACCAAGAGGAGGAGCTGGATTTCACATGCACAATACTGGTCTTGGGGAAGACCGGGGTTGGGAAGAGTGCCACCATCAACTCCATCTTTGATGAGCGCAAGTCGGTGACGAGTGCTTTCGGTCCGTCCACAAAGAAAGTCCATGAGATTATCGGGACTGTGCACGGCATCAAGGTATTCATTGTTTTTGCTCTTGTTGATTTTCTTAGCCCCTAAAGGTCCAAGAAGCCCAAAACTGTCATGTTTTTTAGCACTTTTGAGTAGCTCATATGGGGACTTTCTTTTGATTTTATTTACTGACCAACACATGCAATGTTCTTCACCGATTCTGGTGATATAAAATTTGGCAACATGATCAATGGAATTGGTTATTTTAAGACCATGAGTATCCTTGGTTAGATAGTCACGCGAGTTGTTGTGAAGGACTTGATTCTGATACTGATTTGTCATGTTTTTGTAGCATTTTTGAGTAGCTCATATGGGGATTTTCTTTTGTTTTTATTCACTGACCCACACATTCAATGTTCTTCATTGATTCTGGTGGTATAAAATCTGGTAACATGATCAATGTAATTGGTTATTTAAAAACCATGAATATCCTTGGTTAGATGTTGTGAAGGGCTTGATTCTGAGACTGGTTGGACGAAGGCTTATGTTGTAGTACCATGTTTGTGTGCACAGATGAGGGTGATAGACACACCCGGGCTGCTGCCTTCTACCGCAGATCAACGGCACAATGAGAGGATCATGGGACAAGTGAAGAGGTATATCAAGAAATGTTCTCCGGACATAGTTCTGTATTTCGATCGTCTGGACATGCAGAGTCGAGACCTCGGAGACGTGCCATTGCTGCGCACGATCACTGACGTGTTTGGAGCTGCGGTGTGGTTCAATGCCATCGTGGTGTTGACGCATGCTGGCTCGGCCCCTCCAGATGGGCTGAATGGAGCTCCCTTGAGTTATGACATGTTTTTAGCGCAGCGGTCTCACGTGGTGCAGCACACGATACGCCAAGCGGCAGGTGACATGAGGCTGACGAACCCGGTGTCGCTGGTGGAGAATCACCCTGCTTGCAGAACCAACCGCAGTGGGCAGAGGGTCCTGCCTAACGGACAGATATGGAAGAATCAACTGCTGCTGCTCTGTTTTGCATCGAAGATACTCGCCGAGGCGAACACGTTGTTGAAGCTCTTTGAAACAGCAACTGCAGGGAAACCGTTTGGGCAGCGGCCTCGCGTGCCACCACTGCCATTCTTACTCTCGTCATTGCTTCAATCCCGCGCCCAGTTGAAGATGCCAAATGAAGAGCAAGGAGAGTCAGACGATTCAGATGACGACAACGGAGAGGATGAGGAGGAAGATGATGAGTATGATGAACTTCCTCCCTTCAGGTACAGCTCTCTCTTTTGAATTAGCAAGCACCTATTGTTCCCATGTGTTTGCACATTATATAGGTGCATGTTTTGACCTGCCTCCTTCATGTCAACATTATTTCGCTCTATTTTAAAACAAGAGTTTGTGGTAGAGGATGTCACTTTAAGCATTGTAACATATGTAGGAGTTTGAGTTTTGCGAAATCAGTATAGAGCTCTGGAGAGATCTTTGGGTACAAGAGCCTAATCTGTTGAGATAAAATTATGTCACTATACGATTTTCTTATGCAATTTCAAAGAGAGGGGTTGTAGACCACTATAAGTGACAGTAGACAACCCCATTTCCATTCAAAGATCGGTGGCCATAGACAATTAGCCAAGTCATGCTTGCACCACTTGCTAATTTAAGGCTAACCATGTGTATGAATAGATGAGTTGTTGTTGGTAACAGGATTCAGTTTAGGGGACGGGATCAGGTGATCAGGTCCCTAACGGTCTTAGTATCGTCTACCTTTCAATGAAGCTTGATTGTGTATAGCCCACCCAGAGGCTGACCATAGTTGCGTGTATTCGCTCTGTCCTATACTATGTGGACTGTGGCATTATGTGCATGATATGTGGGGTTTTCCACTTGCGCTTCACCTCTCCCAGTGGTAGCGGTGATGCATAAAAAATGTAGGACTTGTAGAGCCCAGCTTGTCTTTCCAGAAATACTTTGCATTCCATTGTTGTAACGTTCGTTTTATCTTTTAGAGTGCTGAGGGTCTCACTTCCTCATTAATGGACCATGTACGGTTTCAGGCCGCTCTCTAAAGAAGAGTTGGAGGAGCTCAGTAAGGAACAAAGGCGTCAATATGCTGAGGAGCTTGCTGATCGAGAAAGACTATTCCAAAAGAAGCAGTATAGGGAGCAGATTCGAAGAAGAAAAGAGATGAAGAAGCGAGCAGCAGCCATGTCCAACGATGAGCTTCCCCAAGCTGGTCGTGACATGGACGACGAGGCTGGACAAGCTGCTTCTGTTCCTGTTCCAATGCCAGACATGGCTTTGCCTCCCTCATTTGATTCTGACAACCCCACCCATAGGTAAGTCTAAACCATTTTATAGGAACTCTTCAGTAGTCACGTGCAATTTTCAATACGAGGTTTTAAACTTCAAATATCCATTCATGTATATTGCATTCTCCTTCATTTTCAGGTACCGATACTTGGAGACTGCCAACCAGTGGCTGGTGCGCCCCGTTCTGGAGACCCACGGCTGGGACCATGATGCAGGCTACGATGGTTTCAACGTGGAGAAGATGTTCGTTGTGAAGGACAAGATCCCTGCTTCCATTTCAGGCCAAGTGACCAAGGACAAGAAGGAAGCTCAGGTGAACTTCGAAGCCGCGGCGTCATTGAAACATGGAGAAGGCAAGGTGACACTGACTGGGTTCGACATCCAAACCATTGGCAAGGACCTGGCATACACGTTGCGAGCGGAGACACGGTTCAACAACTTCAAGAGGAACAAGACGACTGCAGGACTGACATGTACGGTGCTGAACGACACGATTGCGGCGGGGCTGAAGCTGGAGGACAGGATTTTGATTGGGAAGAGGATAAAGATGGTGGTGAACGGAGGGGTGTTGACAGGGAAGGGTGACAAGGCATTCGGTGGAAGCCTGGAGGCAACGCTGAGAGGGAAGGAGTATCCACTGAGCCGCACGCTGTCGACCTTGGGGCTTTCAGTGATGGACTGGCATGGGGATCTGGCCATTGGTGGGAACTTGCAGTCGCAGTTCATGGTGGGGAAGACGATGATGGTTTGCAGGTCCAACTTGAACAACAGGGGCTCAGGCCAAGTGTCGATCCGGGCGAGCAGCTCGGAGCAGCTGCAGATGGTTCTGATAGGGATTGTGCCGATTTTGAGGTCTCTGATCAACTGTCGTTTCGGCTTTGGTGGTCAGCCTTCACAGTAGTTTCACAAATAGGTACTGATTGTTGGCTCCCTTTACTTTGAACCATAACTTAGAGGGTGAAAATTTTCCTAAATTATTCTTTCATAGAGAGCACTCCGGGGTGACGGAGTATCATTATCCCCACATACATCAATAACTTTAAGCACTAAAGTTATCCGTTGTCAGTTCTTTTGACCATTGGGACTTGTAGCCGTTTTTCTGTTGCTGTCAGAACTCAGAAGATATATGGATAGCTTCAGTTCTTTCATGGTGTCGTTTGTGGGTTGTCTTTCTCTGCACTCCCTTGTTCATCATATTGTAGGTGTACTATGTTTGCAGACTTGGATGTTCCTTTTAAATCAGGGAAGATGATCCCTTGCGTAGGTGTTACCAGGGCGTTTGAGTACTATTCTATTCTTTAATAATCCAATTTACAATGCTCCAGAAATTAAGTGGACATAGTACCTGCTATGACTCTTTTACTTTTTCATATTGGTGCCCTAGAGACACTGGGGTTGAGGTTGTATTCAGGATGAAAAAATGTTGGTGATAGGTAAGGTTAAAACATTGGTGAAGATTGTGGTCTTCCATGAGACCAGCACTCTTTTGATGGCTATGAATATCTGGTTATGTGCTCAGGGAAATTCTTGAAAATGTCTGCATTCCTTTCACTGTGAAGCTTTGAATTTGGTTCACCTGTAGCAAGGCTGTATGAAGTTCACATTTTTGTGAAAATTTGGTGACACCATGATCCAGGCAAGTGGTTCAACATCATGTATCATGTACCATGTGCAGAAAGCACGTTTGGGTATTAGGGTTTGCAAGGCTTGTGACCAATGAGAATCCTTGTTGAGCACTCTCTGAATAGGAATCCTTGATACCTTGTTTTGCAGAATTGAGCTCAATTTGAACAAGTGAGAGCTCCTCAAGTCAATGAGCCAATGAGCGTTGTCTTCATACATAAGAGCAGGCTCAGCAACAGTCATTTTCCACTCACCAAACCTATTTCTGAATGATAAAAGTACCTCTCATGGTGTGGAGTTTGATATTTGCACACCAAATATTGTCAATATAGCGAGGGATGTGGTTCTCACATCAAGCATTTTGTCCTATTCTCTAACAAGACAAAGCTCACACTTTATGAAGTTAAGTTTAGTAAATTTATTTTTCACCATTATGATTGTTCCATGTAGTGACAAAAACAGTAGTATGTAATTGGTTGATGCACTCTACTCCAAGCACACTTGGTGGTTGTTGCTAGGGAAGTTTTCATTTCTCACACACCATCTTGCATATGAACTTGGTGCAGAATGAGCAACTGGTGGGCATGCATGACTGCTCAAAATTTTGAGCAACTTAAATTTTGTTTTCATTTGCACGACTGCTCTAAATAAATCTTAGTTGGCACTTTTCTCCAAAGGTGCCATACCACTACTATTCAAGAATGTTGTGTTTGCTGGATGTTATTCGCAGTGTTGGATGTTATTCGCAATGTTGATTATTTCTATGCAGAAGCATCAAGCATCATGGTAATTGGTTCCTGTGGATGGCTTTCCCGACTCCCAATGGATGGGATCAAAGTCCAAAACACAAATGAAAGTTGTAGAAGCAACTGAACTGGGTACAAGTGAGCTTCATTTTTCCCATCCTGTAAGTTTTTATTTTTCCCACATTCTGTCTTCAATAGGTGAAAATGGTTTCTTACTAGTTGGTGCCACTCATGGTCGAAGTTTAAGAGTGAAAGTCAGTACACTATCCCATGTTGCAGGCAAAGATTTTGCACTTTTGCATTGGAGAATGGAGAAAAGCTTGGCATCTTAAAATATATTACCACTTTGCTGCCGTGGTGTGCTGATTTGACTTTTATGGAATTATGAGAAGCGTGTCCATTGGAAATGGAACAGTCTTGAAATGCCCACCTAATTTGTCATGTTCTTTGATTCTCAACCATCTCATCATGGACGGAGTGCCTGTTGGGCCTTGTCACTTATTGTTAATTTGCGAGGATCAATGCAGCTTACAGCATCCTGTGCAAGAATTTTTTCACCCTTTAGCAACCGGGACTGTTTTCGAGAAAATGAGTTTTTCAACATCTGTTTGGGAATGCAGGCCATTTTTGGATAATTGTGATGCTATCATTGGATTTCCAGTTTATATATAGCAAGTACCCTTGGTGAGGTCTATCCTCTCCATATATAGAAAATCAAAATCAGTGGTGGACATTGTCATAAATGTTGTGTATTACAAGGTATCACTAATAGAAATACCACCTGCTTAGACTAGCGAAAAGATCCACGAGAAAATCCCACAGGACAAACTATACTAAAATACATTATTATCCCATTTAGTGCGAGTGGTACTAATTCCCGAACATAACATTCAACAGCCTCCATGCTCATTGCCTTTCCTTCATGCACTTTGCTCATCACCTTGAGCCTCCACTTGTCCACTTATCTACCGATGAAGTATTGTTGGGTGTGGAATATTCCATGCCATCTATCGTAGACCCAAGGCAGAGACAGTGCATGCTCCTAATGTTTTGAAGCACGTACTATTCTTCCAAGTCTCAATATTAGTGAGAGCTGAAATTTTTACTGGGTGGTTGAAATCTTCATATCATGCTAATTTTACATTATAATGATTTTTAGTATCACCTTCACTAATTTCCCACGTGCACTATAATCCTTCCCCCTCTTCCTCACTAGATGGGATAATCAATGTAGATGAGAAAATCACAATTGCAAAACCATCAATTATTTGAATTCCGCTTCACAAAATCTTTTGCACATTTTGTTGCAAATCAAATGAAGTTGTCAAAATGAGACTATTAATGTTGTAAACCCTTAAACATCCTCACCCCTCTACAAATTGGGCAGTTTTGCAAAGATGCATTATAAAATGCAACTAAGAAGGGTATTTTGAACTTGATGAATCAATAAAAGTTGTGTATTATAAATTTTAGATTCTATCCATACGGTTAGATCTACAAGTTCTATCACCAATATTTTGTAAAAAGTTCTCCAATATTCTTGCAAAAAGTGCATGGCACATAAAAAATCGTGGATGAAATTTGTACATCGTCCAAAAAATGGACGGTTGGGCAATTAGGGATTAACCCCTAAATGCCTGGGCCTATAACTATGGAATCATGCTTTACATGTCACACTCGATTTTGACACTATAAATAAGGCAAGTATCCAATTTTATATTTTTAGTAAATGAAAACATGTGTCTACTACAAATCATGAATTTTTCATAAAATTTGGTGAAAATTTGAAATTACTATGAATTTTTTAAGTGATTGTGTAGAAAATCCATATAAATTACAAAATGTACTAAAAAATTCCAATTTTTTACCCAAGGTGCAAATTACAATGAAGAAAAGTTCACTAAATGAAAATTATCCGTGTATCTAGATTTAGATTTTTTTTTTGCTACACCGTGGTAATACCCACTAAACTTGTAACTCAAAGAAAAAAACTCAATTTTCAGGGTTTTTCAAAAATTCAAAGTGGAGTAGAAACTAGATTTAGCCAGCTTCATTTTTTTGATTAAGCTCAAATGAAATAGAACTTGTTTCCATGGCTAAATTTATTATAAGCAAAAAAAGTTTAAAAATCCAAAATACACTACATGGTGAACAGTTTTTACAACTCCTTTTGTATTTGGGACCCCATGTAAAATCCAAAAATAGCTTGAATAGTCTGAATTTAATTTAAAGAGGTGGCATTACCAAGCATAATCCTTCTCCAAAATAATTGGACGGAACTCATCCATATAGCAATTGGAATTGAATATTGAATTACATTCATAAACCAAATTTTGACCTCCTAGGCATTTAAAAGTTAATGCTTGCAAATCTAAATCTTCATGAATGATGCATCATTGTAGCTTCTCTTTTATTTTTTCAAGTCCACATTCAAGCATTGGTGTCATGCACCACAATTTTCGGTGAGACTCATTAATTGCCATTGACTTTGGATGTGAAGTCATTGTATATTTGGCTCCTTTTATTGTGAAAGTTTCACTTTTGCCATTTGAATAAATTGTTTTAGTGAGCTGGAGCCTAATTCATTGTTGCTAAGGCTGGTAATGTGACCTTCACAATGACAAATGCATTTGCTCTTTAGGCCACTAATGCAACTCACTATATATACTTTCAACCAATAGCAAATATCTTTATGTGCAAAACCAAAAAGTAACTTATCATTTATTTTGACAACTTTCTAGGTGTAAAAGATAAATACTATTATTAGAAATTTAGAGGAGTTCTTGGCCCCTGTAGAATGCTTTTTGAATAAATAATGCTCTAAAATTCTATACTCTAATTCTAGTAATTTTCATACTTTTAGTTTTAGTGCTCCAATTTTTAGGTACAAATTCCCAAGATGTAGAGTTTCAAACTTTCAGCACCACCCTTTAGCAATCAATAAACGTCAAACTTGTTTAAGAAAATCAATAAATTAATATAAAAAAGTTCAAGTATTATTGTACTTTTGGGTTATTAGGACATAACTTTTTCTAAATTCAATTTCCACATCATTTTTCAAGAGGCTCAAACAAATCTTATAATGCCATAATTGATTTGTCTCAACTAACTCAAGTGTAGGGTATCTTGTGTTGTGTGAGGTATATAAAGAGGAAAGGCATGCATGAAATTGCATAACATTATGTATAAGTAATGAGCATTTAAAAAGCCATAAACATCAAATTAGAATTTTTAGCACTCAAGCAAGAGTATTGTTTGTACAAACATGACGATTTTTCTAACTCTATTGTATTATGTTATTGAAATTTTTTATGCTCAATATGAATCCAAATGTTTCGAGTGGATGTCTAATTAACATTATTTTTGAGTTGAATTTAAACCTCATAGGACAATTGTTCCCGATAGGGACAATTGGAAATTTGGATAGGTTATTTTAAAATCAATTTTGAATGGCATTTTTCAAAAGAAATACCAAATATAAAAGCTTGTATAAGCTTCATGAATTTATTTATTTATAATTTTTTGCATTGGGCAATAGACTCAAAAGTTATGGAGCCTCAAATTCTAATAGCAACTCATGTTACGATGCTAATAGAGGAGTTGAGCTCTTAGGCAAGCTATGAAAAACAATTTCAACCCATTTGTCTTCATTTTGACCGCTAATATCTTGACATCCATCAACTCATCAAAGAAAATGTGCTACTTTTTTCCATACATTTGTATAGTATTTTAGTATAAAAATCTATACTTGAAAGTGAAGTTAAATTTTGTTTTTGTCTGTTTGGTCAATGAACTATAAATGGAAATTTTGAATCAATTTTTAAACTAGTAGGTTAGATTCTAGTGTAAGGTTTTGATTTTTTGATTTTTTTTGGTCAATTTCTTCTGTAAATAATTTTGAAGGGGGTTAGGTTTGTAATCACTGCTAGGATTGTGATTCTTCCAAAATTTGAGTTCCCAAAAGGAAAGTCAAAATCTTGCATGTTGTAGTCTTTTTTCGAACATCCTTTTAGTGCAAGATGATTAAATTCCTCCTATAATATGCTCCAACTATTTTTGAAAATTAGCACACAATTTTTTTAATCTAACTATATACATGAAGGTCAAAAACCTCAAAGTTAAGTAGGTTCAACTTCTTTACAAAGTTAAGTCAAAGTCCAATGACCTTGTTGTGCAAGTTGTTAAAAAATATTTTCTTTTACTTCTACCGCTATAATCTTGCAATCTATGAGGGCAAATACATTACAATTTTTTCCACACATTTTGTCAAGGCAGTCTACCGTAGTACCATAGCTAGGTGCCCACCCCAAGATCAAATATTTAATATTTTTTGAAAAATAAGGTTTGTTCCTCAAAAAAATGAATTTATTGATTTTCATTTTTTAACCAAAAAAATGATTAATAATGACCCAAAATAGCAAAATATAGCTAAAACAATTTATTCTATTTTTGTTTTTTGTCCTGATAATTTCCAATTTTTTGGCGTTTCTTATTTTTTTGAATTATTTTTTGGCGACCCAGCTATAGTATTACGGTAGTGCAATATTTATGATTGATTCTTTTATTTTTTATTTTTTAATGCATTAAAATTGCAGTTTTTGGCAGTTTTTGGTCAAAACAAGCTCTTTTTGGTCAAATTTCATATTAACCTTTGAAGCCAAAGATGACCTTGCCCTCAACAAAAACCAATTACAGTTTGAAAGTGATGATTTTAAAATTTGAGGTTTTCTTAGTAAATTTCTAGTTTTCTATGTTGATTCTTCTAGCATTGGCTTTGAATTTTTTATTATTAAATTTGTCTTTTTAGGATGAAGTTATGATATTTCAAGTGACACATAAAAGAAATAGGATTTATTTTATCATGTAAGAAAAAAATTAAATTAAAAAAAAAATAGTTTTTTGTACCATGAAATTGAATAATCAATGTAATACATCACTGATACAACTTATGATATTTGGGTTTGTAGTCACAACATTCTGATATTTGGTCATGAGAAAATAATTACCAAAACGTGCACTAGTAGAACTTGCACTAGTAGAAAAGGGGTACTTGGGCACTAAGGAATAGTGTCACTGCATGGTGCTTAACTTCCCAAGGTTCATATTGGCACTATCTCTGTGTCAATATGGGCCTAGGGCACCACACTTTAACACTATTCCTTGGTGCCCAAGTATCCTTTTCTACTATTGTATCCACAACCATCAAAGTCATGCCGAATAATTATTATTTTTCAAAAAAATTGGTTTTCAAAAAAGGCCAAATTTTACAAATATTCTTCAATATTCTCTTTTCATTTATACATAGTAGAATAAATAATTTCCTAAAGATTTGAGCTTCTCATTTTTTTATAATGGTTTTTTTTGTAATCCAACTACGATAGTGTTGGTAGAAGTTGCCCTTGTTCATACGGTGCGTATACACAAAAGAAGATTCGTATACAAGTGACGTTTACTGTAGCATAACGTGTCCTATAGGGCCAATTTTTTTCACTTTATCAACCTTATAAGAACTACACGACATGTTGTAAAATTTGCAAAATAAACTTTCTTGTGCAAAAGATCGTGAAAGAATTACACTTATCTTCAACCTCATACTGAATGAATATAGAAATAGTAAACCACATAACATTCTTAATCCCTAAAGGACCAAGGCTGATTTTCCAAGTTCGGTTAGCTCAGTGTGGAATGAGTATTGATCCTCAAATTTTGAGATATTTTGTGGTAATTCTACTCTTTGTAACAAAGATGGGATGGTAATTTGCGTACGTAGGTGATGTGTAGATCAAAAGATACAATCATACAAAGGTGAAAAACCTAACTGTGGGCAGCTCTTGAAAATTTTCATACAATGAGCTATGCATCTGAATTTTTGCACACAATGAGCTAACACCCCCATATGCACAACTGCCAAATTCATTTTACCAAATATGAGAATATATTTTTTTTTTTTTGGGCACCTTCAGAAAGTTGTAAACTCGGGCACCAAGCCAAAAAAAAAAGTGCAACCAACTTTGAAGCTTACAATCTTACTATTGAAGAACCCTGAACGGTTGAAAATTTGTAGGTTGTAATAAATTCAAGTTGGTTGAAATATCCTAAGATTGGATCAATCAAAAAGATTTTAGATCAAAAACTATTTGTCTTCTATGAGAAGGGATACTTTGGAGTGTTTGGAGAGAAACATAGTTGTGGTCCTTTAGAGGTTAACCCCTAAAGGTCCCTAGCTTTTTTGGGCTTAAAATCATCATCGCTTTTGATGTGTTATAGGTCTAAATGTAAGTGAGGTATAGAAATCTCAACCGTACAATCTTGTAACATACATGTTGTAGATCAAGTGGATCAATTTTGGGGTCATTTCGCCATATAGATTGCAAGATCATAGTGTTTTAGTGCTAAAAAAGGATGCTGAAATTTTCCTAGCAACACAGTTAGAGGTGAAATTCGTTTTCAAAATTACTCAAATGAAAAAATGTTGAACTATAAAGTTGTTCAAAATCATCATATAAACACATTAGTACCAAAAAAGCCTCATGAATTTTTTTAATGTGCCCTAAAATGGCCTTGCAATGTCAAAAAGTAGCCCGAAAAGTGACCCATTTGAACCAAAAAGCAAAAAGTGTCCAAACTAGACCCGTGCACTAAAATGACTCCCAAACATTCATAACAACATGGATTGACCTGAAAATTTTACCATGATAACTAGACTTCAAGGGGAATTCAACCCAACAAGTTTTATTGAAAACGGACTTGGGATGAAGGAGATACAAGCCCCCGAAGTTGCTGCCATCAAAATTCACAGAACTGTCCAAAAAAAAGATACCTACTTTCAAATGATCACCAAAAATTCAATTCATCTCGGATTGATCTGAAAGTTTTACCACACATTCCATACATCATCCGGGGAGTTTTTTCAAAATTTCAGAAAAATCGGACACGTTTTGCAAAAGTTACAGCTCTTCGAAGGTGACTGTATCCCCAAAAACGTCCAAAATATGGACGCCGGGACGCTTAGGGGTTAAGCCCTTATTAGACCACACCCTTTAAAATGCAAATAAAATAAGTCAACTCTTCAACCCTCATTGCTTGGCCCAACTAAAATTAGAGAAAATGCTCTGCGATTCCTCCAATCCCCTTACAAATGTTTGAGATTCAAAAGTGCACCTTTAAAGAACATCATGCACATTAAGCTTGTTGCATGCATTAGGGGTTAATTCAAAAAATGAAATGATCTAAAAGTGGCAAAATTGATGGTTTTGGCAATCTGATCCAAAACTGGCAAGATGGTTTTGGTAATTTGGTCTAAAACTTACACAAATGGTAATAACGCCATAAAGCTGGCCTCACTCACTCCTTGGGTGTGCAGACAATCATATGGTTTCATAGTTTCATGTGTCAATGAGTGGCCACCTTATGGTCTAGAATGACCTTAAACTACCTAGGTGATAGCCAAGAGGTGGACTCCGCTTAGGAGTGCTTATTAGCACCAAAGAGGGCGGCGGTTCGATTCCGGTCGGATGCACGTCGTGAGGGCTAATACTTCCCTGCTTGATAGGAACCCCGAGCATGACGGGGATTGCTCCCGGACCTCATGTTACGGTGGGGGCGTCGCTCTTAGTAGGAAATGATTAGGAGCTTTGGGTTTAGTCCAAATATTGTAAGAAGAAAAATCCAAAAAATCACCCGCGAGGAAGTACTGGAAACGTGCTCTCTTCGTTCACAGTGTGATGTTTGTAATATGTTGTTGTGCAATGGAAATAAAGCATCCATTTGTTTCAACAAAAAAAGAGTGGCCACCATAACATTCAGTAGCATGCACTGTCTCTGCCTTGGCTCTATAGTAGATGGTGTGGAATATTCCACACCCAACGGTAGTTAAGTGGACAGGTGGAAGCTCAAGGTGATGAGCAAGGAAAGGCAGTGAGCATGAAGGCTACTGAATGTTATGACAGTGAGAGAATGGAGACTTGTTTCCCAGAGTTGGAGAATGACTGTGAAGTTCATGGAATTTATTTCCATTTTTATTTTTGTCTGTGGCATTCAGTTGCCAAAAACGATGGATTGTCAGTAAAGTGGACAGACTGACGTCCAAGGACCCATAATGACAAATTAAATGCTGGATATACAACGGTCTTTGAGGTCACTTGCACTCAACTGCCCATTCCGGTCCTTAACCCCTAACTGCCTAAGCGTCCATTTTTTGGACGATGTACAGATTTCATCCGTATATTCTCATCCGTCAAGCACTTTTTGCAGTGTGGAATTTTTACTGTAGATTCTATGGGAAGTTAGCTTCATGCACATGTGATCCGATTAGAAAGGGGATGATTTGTGAATTTTGTATGCCTCATTTCATGTTGTAGTGATTCACCCAAAATTTTGAAGATTTCAGTGTTAAAATGCTCCAAAAAAAGTCAACTCATAAAATTAAGCAACCAAAAAACCTCCAAAAATCACTACACTTAGAGTATTACATTTCAACCAATCACAAAGAATTTTATCCGTAGATTGTCAATATCTTATTCGTAATTGAATTACAAAATAATTTTGAATTTCACGTTTCAAATTTTATACAAAATTATTGGTAATAGCAATCATAGATCTAACCATATGGATAGAATCTAAAATTCATAATGTACAACTTCTATTAGTATATCAAGTTCAAAATATCCCTCTAGATTGCATTTTATAATGCATCTTTGCAAAACTGCCGAATTTGGAGAGGGCTCTAGGCATTTAGGGGTTAACCCTGGAACGCCGGCTGGGACAATTACTGTCCAACGTATGAAGAAGAAGAAGGAAAAAAAAAAAAACAAGAGGAGGTGCAGAGAGTGCTTTGGGAATTGTTTTTCATCAATTTTTCATGCATTTCGTGGATGGAACGTAGTTGCTGTCTATATTGACACTTTTGCATGTACAATGTGCACACCAAGGTCTAAGTGACCAAACAATCATTTTATGGTTGCTGCTTTTTTTTATGGGCTGCCTAGGATGAAAATTTTATTTTTATAAAAAGAATCAAAATCAAAATCAAATTGGAAATCAAGTCTACATTCCAACCGAATTTTGAATCATGTCAACCCAAGTTAAACTCCACCAAGGAGAATTTTTCAAAGACAGAGCTCAATATTGTGCTAGTGTTATAAAATTTGCTATTTGGGGAAACTAATGATGTTCTCTCTTATGAAAAAACTTCTTTTTAAAATTTTAGAATATAATGTCTAGTTTTAACCAATCATACCAAATTTCAAATTTTAAAAATAAATTTTGTAATTTTGGTGAATATTCAATAATAAATTCTTCTAAATTCATTAAATGAGTATTTAAAACATGTTTTTCAAAGTTTGAGTGTACAAATAATTATTTAACGTCATGCTTCTCATTTTTTTTCTTTTGGACCAAACTTCATCAAAGCTGCAAAAGTAACATTTTATAACACATTTAGGTTTTGCCCTTGGCCCCTTTGTCATTTAGGGGTTAACCCCTATAGGACGGACGTGTCACCAGGGAATTACCATGGAATTCGCATCACATTCCACAATTTATTTTGGTACTATAATTAACATTCAAATTCAATATAAATTTTTAGTAGATGAAGGCATTTGTACACTACATGTCAAAAAATATCTATACATTTTGGTAAAAATTTGTAATTATTATAAAAAATTTAAATGAATGCTAAGGAAATTCATATCAATTACTCTATATATATATATATATATATATATATATATATATTCAATTACGCCAAATTTTCTACCATGGATGAAAATCACAATGACAGTCATCATGGTGGAATATTTTTTACGGTGATCATAAAATTAGCAAAAATAGCCATCCCATGGTAATGGGTATTCAACTTATGACCGTAATAAAAATAAAAATAAAAAATTTCAAAAAATCAAAGTGTAGTAGATACTAGATTTGGTAAACTTTATATTGCTAGTTATGCTCAAATTCAAAACACATCATTTTAATGGTTTAAATTGAGTTTTGGTAAAAAGATCCTCAAGACTTAAAATACACTACACCACGTAGTAGTGTGAAGACTATTATTTATTTCTTTTTTGTCGTTTTTTTTTTCTATTAACACTTGTCTTATGAAGGTGGCATGGGGTCAGCTTGTTGTTACAACTTTCCGGTCTATGATAAACTCACTAGCAGAGAGTAGTTTTGTTCCAATGGCCCTTTGTCCACTGGGCATTGGGTCACTGACATTATAAACAAACACTTTATTCACACTGGCTTCAAAAGAGGACCGGAGTTTCTATCTACTGTATCTATTAAGATTATAATAATAAATATTTCTTTGAAGAAATAAAAATGAAGTGTTTATATTTACTTGAACTTAGTATACATATTGTATTTTGTATTTTGTAACATAATTAGAAAATAAAATTCTTCGGCCCTTGCTGAACCACACCCTTTCTCTGCAATGTTGATACTGTGTAAACTACTAATAAAATAATTCAACTCTCCGACCCTCTTTGTTTGGCCCAGTTGAAGTTAGAGAAAATACTCTCGGATGCCTCTGATCCCTTAACAGATGCTTAAAATTAAGAGGTGAAGAGTAGGGGGGCTGAAGAACATTATGAAATGCATCATTCAAAGAAATAGAACATCTCCATCTGTAAGATTACACATAATGGTGTATGTAGTATCCAAAGATAATTGATATCTTTTACTACAATTCGTTCAAAGGTGAAAATAAAGTGTCCCTTGATACTACATAGGAGTTTGTCATTTGTCATTCCTAGTAATGAAAGTGACATGAGGTGGCATGCCATGTTTATTATAAAGTTGCCATATGTCATTGGAACACTAAATCCATTTTTTTTTTGTTTCGAGGACACTATATCTCCCTGAAATCAAATAGTGTCCGAATTTGAGAAATGGTGTCCCGGACACTAAATACGCCATTCAGTGTAGGAATAAGGAATATATTGGAGTAGTTTTAGTAACTAAGCATTATCTATGATAGCCAGTGATACTCCCATTCATATTTTTTGGAATTGGTCCATGTGTCACACCTTTCCTTCCATGCTTCATGTCATACCCCAAACTCTCCTTTGTGATTCCCATGTATCCTTGTGTTCTAGCTTGGTACTAGTTAATTAACCCCTAACTGCCTAAGCGTCTAATTTTTTTAAGATGTACAAAATCAAACTTCATTTTCTCATTTGTCATGCACTTTCGCAATGTGGATTTTTTACTATATTTTTTTTCTATGGATTTTATGGATTCTTTTACTATAGATTTTATGGATTTGCACTTTTGCATGTGTGAACCAATTGGAAAGGGGATGATCTATGAAATTTTTATGCCTCATTTCATGTTGAAGTGATTCACCAACAAATTTTAAGATCTTAGTTTAAAAGTGCTCTTGAAAATATCAACTCATAAAACCAAGCAACCAAAAAATCTCCAAAAATCACTATACTTAGAGTATTACATTTCAACCCATCACAACAAATTTCATTCACAAATTGTCAATGTCTTATTTGTAATCAAATAACAAAGAGTATTTAAAATTTAAAATTTAAAATTTTATAGAAAAATATCGGTGATAGCAATCATAAATCTAAGTGTATGGATAGAATCTAAAACTTATAATGTACAACTTTTATTCAAACATCTAGTCCAAAATATCCCTTGTAGTTGCATTTTATAGTGCATCTTTGCAATTCTCCAAATTTGAAGAGGGGTGTGGGCATCTAGGGGTTAATATAAAGCACACCGTTGGGGGCCAAAAGTCATCAATTTTGGTTGCAAAGTGGGACATTCTGGAATATTTAATTTGAATGCTAAATTGACAATCACAACAATAATCAAATAGTTTGAATGTTTCAAAGTTAGACTAGAATCAATGAGGCCTATAGCTAAAATTAGTTTAGGAGAAACCCTTTGAGAAGTGTAAACTATAGGAAGAGGGTGTTATTTTTTTTAGGTGGGTCTCAACGGGCACAAAATAGGGGGCATGTTTTGTTCTCTTGCATTAACGTCAAGGGGGTGTTTAGAGTTGGAGGTGCCAATATGAGCCTTGGGCACCATGCTCTTACACTATTCCTTGGTGTCCAAAGACCACCCTTTCTACTAGTGTTCTAAAAAGAAACATTTAGTGTACCAATGAAAACAAAAGATAATTTCCTTTACAATACTAAATGACGTATATACTTTAAAAAAATTTTTATCATAAAACAATTGAGGTTTGAAATTTAAGATATTTTGAGTTCAAGAATTAAGGTAGAAATATTAATAACTCAAACACGATGTCATAGACTGCACTAAAACCATGTTGTAGCCGAACTTTAAACAATTTTTTGGGAGATTAGCGTCAACCAATTGGCTTCTTGTGTTTGCTCTATTTTGGGTAGAGTGGTGGGACAGCCCATAACGGTATATCGATTTAGAGACAACCCATTATCAGTTTAAGATAAGTCTAGGATGCGAGTAGGGGGTTTGACAAACCTTCCACTTTGAAAAATTGTAGAAATTTTTCTATATGGCAAAAAAATATGGAATCACTTAATCTCTTCATAATTTCATCTTCTCTATCTACAAAAAATAAGTCCATTATCAAACACCCATTTTTAAAATGCAAAACACTTCACTTCTACCTTAATCCTTAAAGGACATACGCTTTCCTGATTCCACACCTAAAATCTCTTTTAAACTCTATTTTAAGCATGATTCTATTTCTAATTTACTTCAGTTCTATTCTAAAGAAGTATAGATTCTTCAAAGTGTAGTACGGAAAAGTTCAACGAGGAATTCTAACCTACGTGAGCTTTTTTGGTAGGGTTCTTTTAAGGGGAAAGATTGAATCCTTTAAGGATAATTCACTAAAGTCACTTATAAGGGTAAAGATAATTAGACTCAATCACCTAATGTTAATAAAACTTATTTTATGTTATAATGGGATAAGGGCTCTCGCCTATAACTAATTCCAGTCAGATACATATGCAACTGTCTTGTCCTATCTTAAGGTCAAATAGTCACAAAAAGGGAAAACACCCTTTTTATAGTATCCAATGTGGGTCAAATAGACATAGTTTTCATGTATCCATGCTTCATAGTCCTCACTTCTCTTATGTCTATTTATAAATTCACATCTATCGTATAATTTGCTTAAGTTAAGAAAAAAGATTTTTATCTCATATAGGTCTTTCGCTTAAATCTTTATAATCCATCTTGCTCCATCTCGCATTCATTATTTATTTAGTGTATTCCTTTACACTTTAAGAATTTACTTATCCCGTCTATTAGGACACTATAACGACATTGATTCTATTATGCCCCACGAGGATCTACATTATCAATCTAAAGTAAAGTTGATAAAGAATAATTATTCCCTAAAGATAGCCAGTCTTTATGGATTCACTCTTTTATCACTATGACTTGCTAATACTATAGATTACCCGTTGTATAAAATATTCAATGTCAAATTGACTCTCTATATTTTAGTTGTATAACTCTTATCAAACAAGATTCATTTTGAATCTTTAAATTTCCATGGTAATAATTTATAAGGCAATGCACCACAACAGAGTTCGAAACACTCTAGCTTCCTCACTAGCTATCGACTCCCTTGGTCTCACTCCTATTTATACATAGTCGTCACTATGCATATTTAATTCTTAAAGAACTTCAATTTTGATTTACACATTGTATGTCTATTCACTCATTCAAATACACAAATGCACTCTCTAAGTCAAATTGACAATTCTTGTCTAACATATTTTAACCTATACATATTACTATAATTTTATATAGCCTTCTGGATACTCTGAACAACGTCAAATAGACAGTTATGATGTTCTCTCAGTATCCTTTCCAATATTCAGAATTTGTCTAATTCTTTTAAGTCAAATTGATCAGTTACATTGTCAAATTGTCATGCTCTTGTATGTATCCAACACACAATGGATTTCAGTGTAGTCAAATAGACAGTTGCAAAGCTTTCTCAATTAGATTGTTTGTTCAATATATTTTCCAATGTCAATTTGATCAGAGTTCACCAAGTCCAATTGACTGTATTAAATTACCAATTCCCAATGATCTCAGTCTATCTATATATTTACTGTGTACAACATCAACTGACATACTTAAATCAATTTGACCAGGATTCTTCACAGTTACTTGTTATGCACTCATGCATTTCCCTATTCCAGACTTCTAAGACTCCATCAAGATCTGTCAAATGGACTATGTGAATGAATGCATACAAAAATTCAGTTTTTATACACACTGCAATTACTCCATACAACATTTCAATTCAACAACCACCAGGACTGAATCAAATAGACAAATAGAAATTCATACATCACATTCACAAGTAAAGGCAATTAAGCAAAAATAAGCAATCCAAGGCTTCTTTACTTCTCCCTGTCAACTAGACTGTGAGCATGAGCAACTAAGAACATTTACAAGGCAAAAAACATACAAAGTATTATTTAGACTACCACTCTCTAATGGTGTAGCGAGGAAGACGACTTGCTCCCCTTTCTTATATACTGTGAATTCTAAAAGTTACACCTCTTAATATCCATCTTTAAGTCTAATTGACTGTTTGTATCTTAATTCATACACCGGTTCCATTCTAGTCCATTAGACTCATTACATTCACATATAAAATCAGTTTAAGAACTAAAAAAAACAGATTCACACTACACAAAGATGCTCACTTTGACATTAAAAAAATAAAAAATAAAATAAAAATTAAAAATAAAAATAAAATAAAAAAACCCCATTTGATACAACCGAGTAGAAGTTATGAGCAACATTCTACCAAAATACTATCAAGCCAGTTGCGCTTACCAAGTCCTTTAACCCCTAAACGTCTTCACACCTCTCCAGATTTAAAGAATTTCAAAGATGTTTTATAAAATCTAAGTAAGAGGCATATTTTAAACTTGATATACGAATAAAAGTTGTCCATGATGAATTTTAGATTCTATCAATACAATTAGATCTACGATTGTTGTCACCAATATTTTTGTATAAAATTTGAAACTTAAAATTGAAAATTCTTTTGTAATTTGATTACGAATAAGATATTGAAAATTTGTACATGAAATTTGTTGTGATTGGTTGAAATGTAATATTCTAAGTGTAGTGATTTTGGGAGATTTTTTGGTTGTTTAATTTTACGAGTGGAATTTTTTAACCTTTTGACGCACATGCGTCCATATAATGGACGACGAACAAATTGCAACCATTCTCAACACTACATCATGTACAATTTTTCATCCGTCCAAATTTCTCTTGGTTCTTGTGCTAGTTGACTATCATTTGTACAATATGGATCTTCAAAATTAGATATTGCGATTTTTCAAAAAACAACACAATTGATTTATGTCAAGTTTCATTCTTAGTTGAAAAAGTGAGACCTTGAACATGATTTTTCAAAATAAGTAGAATCAAATAATGGGAACCATACCATCTTGTAGTGCATGTTATTCCAATTTCATTACAATATTATATTTTATATATATATATATATATATATATATATATATATATATTATTATTTATGATTTGGGATTTTTAATTGAATTTCAAGAGAAAACCTTGCAAAATTAATTTAAAAATATTAACAATAAATATGATGAATCCAACTGTACATATGTTATCTTTACATTGACATTTACAACTTTGCTTTGTACATCAACTCCATTTTTGTTTGTCATCAATCATTTTATAACAAATCTTTGAAAACAATGTTGAATCGGGACGTTAACCCTTAAACGTCAAGAGGGCCTGGGCGGGGCAGCCCGTAAGGTATCTACATATTTTTGGAGGAAAATAAAAAATAAAAAATAAAAAATAACAGAAAAAAAACGGCTCTGCTGGCTAGCCACTGCTGCGGCACTGTTGCATTGCGGCACTTTTTCAAAAACGACCTGCACCGCCCAACTTCAACTCCTGTTCACTCCGACTACTTTGATTGCTTGTGGATGATTCCACAAGCTCCTAAATGAGGCGCAAATCGAGAATCTAAATCGCTTTTTCAGTAGCTTTCCAATGCACCACTTCTCTCTTGATTTGGTTGAGAAAAACTACTTTTTTCCTCAATTATTCCTTTATAACAAGCCCGTGGGGCTTGCTTTGACATTTAAGGGTTAAAGGGTTAAGAGCACTTTTACAGTGAAATCTTTGAAATTTTGGGTGAATCACTACAACATGAAATGAAACATATATATTTTACAAATCATCCCCTTTCTAATCCCCTTTCTAATCGGATCACACATGCATGAAGCTAACTTCCCATAAAATATATAGTAAATAACCCACACTGCAAAAGGATGAGAAAATTGTATTTGATTTTATACATCGTCCACTTTTTGGACGGTTGGACGTTTAGGGGTTAAAACACTTGATAGGAGCAAATGGAATTCTTGCATAATTCAAACTGAAGCTTTTAGGAAATTCCCTGTCATTGATAAATAATTGCAGACTGGCCTTGGTTCAATGTATTTTTTCCTCTATCAATGGGAATTGTCCATTTGTTTCAAAAATAAAAAAAATAAAAAATTGCAGACCCCTAATTGCAGGACAAGTGTTATGGGAGGTAGTGTGTGCAACACTGACATCTGTGATTCCTTATTGTCTTCTCTTTATTTTAGAAAATATAAAAAATACAAAAAAAGTTATGTATTATAAATAAAAAAAACTCATCCAGTCCGGTTGTTTCAAAAAAAAAAAAAAAAAAAACTCATCCAGTCAAATTTTGTTCAAGGCTCAAAAAATGTGAATCTTTGTATCTTAGTTGAGGACAGAGTGTGTCACAATTTAAGGTAGGCTGGCTGCGGCCATAGTGGCTTATGAGAATCTCACATGTTGAGGAAAATTTATAGTATCCTGGCTAGCTGCAATTGTTGGTCCCAAATCCACCTTCAAAGCTGGACCTTGAGCGCAGAGCTTCCATACATCATACCTTCAAAACTGGGCCTTGAGAATCGAGCTTCCCCATATCCTACATATCATGCTGCGGTCAATCATAAAAATTTAAAATTAAGAAAAAAAAACCACTTGTCTAACTTACTAAATGTGTGCGCAAGAACAACGTGTTGAACCAAAGTGGAAGCTTTGGTTATTACTTACCCGTTAACCTTGCCTTGGGATCTGGGTGAATTGTAGTCCACTTCTTTTTAATTTGACATGCAAGTTCTAATTGAAAAAGAAACAGAAGATAAATAATTGAATGTGTATAATAAGGTCCAAAGAATCCAACTAGCATTCAACAATTCAAACTTTGTAAAATGATGAGCCGAAATGTCTTTAACCCCTAAAGGACCAAGTGTCCTAACTAGGACATTTCAATGTTTGGGTAGGTTCCTACGGTGTCAATTTTTTTTTTAATTTTTTTTTGAAATAAATTATGTGAATTTGGTATATCAATACGAAAATGGGGATCTAATTTTTTTTCGATTCCGACTTTTTAAGTGGAAGTTATGGAGCAAAAGGGGTTTTTTTGGGGAGAATGGGCAGTGCGGGCAGGGCTCAAAATAAACCTCAAAAATTATTATTTTTCAACTTTAACTGTAGGATCTTGTTATAGATTTCAAAGAGAGTGCATGGTAAAATTTTCATAGAATTCGACGGTATAGATTGCAAGATTATAGCGTTTGAAGTGAAAAGATGAAATTGCAGTCTTTTTGGATATTTTTTGACCGTCTTTGAAGGCATGGGAAAAATTGTTAAATTGGTCAAAAAAAATCTTAAAATTTATTTAAATTTTTGATTTTGTATTTTCTACCAAGAGGAAAAAATATCAACAAGAAAATGAATAGAAAGAGGTGAAAATGATGCTCAAAAACAAGAAAAACTGCGGTCCTTTAGGGGTTAAATAGTGCAATTATCACTAATTTCTCGACATTTGACACTATATAAATGTTTATTGTTACTACACAAGAATGCACTACTTTTGAATTAGATATTGTTGTAATTGGGACTTGTGAACCTCCATGTACGTACAAATGGAAATATCTATTGACTTTGATGGCTCATGAAGTAACTTTCTTGGGGGTATGAACATGTCTAACAACAATCAAACGACAATATAGCGGAGGTTTGGGATAAACATGGTTCTAGTAGCAAAAAGAAATCACGTCAAACACCGAGATACCTTGGTGGTGACCTTTATTTGAGTTGGGGACGCCATATACTACTATCTTGGAGCCTTTGATATTCTCACGCTAAACAAGGAGTCAACCAGTTGTCATTCTTCCTGCAAACCCACATGCGGTGGCTTTTACACCTACGCTGCTTTTATTGGTTCTTCCAATATTTATCAATACTTTTGGTTTGATGAAACAAAGTGTTGTTGGGGTGGCTTAATGGCCAACCCCCCAAATCTCATTTCAATCCAAAATTGACTTGATGTTGGGTGAGGATTCGACCTGGCTATATTGGGCTTGCTCTAAGGCAACCTAAATTTTCAAGCAACCCAATTGCACTATTTAGTGTATCTCATGTGATGGCACTACTTGTTGGACTCACTTTGCAACCCGCATCAGATTGGTGGATCAATTTTCTGCTAGTAGGTGTTTATAACCATTTGGTTTGATAGAGAAACACAATTCCCTTTATTGACGGGTGAGTTTCCCTAAGGCATGTTACTCTAAATTGCAGATTCAAACTGCAAGTTTGTCATGTGGAAAACTTTGTAAATAAATGAAGGCTTTGTCTTGCTTTGTTCAAAAAAAGTTATGTTTGGCTTTTTATAATCAAACTCGTAGTTTGTTTTCAATTGGTATCCTATTATAAGCCCTTCGTTGCCCACATTGAACACATGCCTATTCTATTTTCTAAATTGTGCATGAATTCTCGTTGAACAACTCAAAGTTGCATGCAATCTACTGGTATTAACAATGAGTTTTTCTTTTTCTTTTTCCTTTAAATTTTTTGATCGCATACTTACAACTTTGAGCCCAAATAAAGGACAGAGTAATTGTTTTTCGCACCTCGAAGGTTGCTAAAAAAAATTTAGCCCTTGGTTGTATTCCATTGGTTGCCTTTTGTTCAAATTTAAACAATTAGACAATGATTCCAATTCTATTGAATGCATGCATTAAAATTTATGGCCCAAAATAGTGTGATGTTTGTAATCTGTTGTTGTGCAATGGAAATAAAGCATTCATTTGTTTCAAAAAAATTTAAAAAATTTATGGCCCAAAAAATCACACCATCAAATATACCACACCTATTCAAATTCTTTTAATGTTGAGAAGTTTTTGAAGAACTTTTCATTCTATCGTTGTAGAACTTCACATAACTTTATTTGGTTCTTGCTCCCATGGCACTTCAATTCTTTCTATGCTTGTTCTCAAAACTTTCCTTCCAAGACATCGTTGAATTCTTTTTAAAGCACTTTTCATTGTTGTAGCACTTCACTGCTTCTTTTGAGTTTTGATTTTATACCACATGCTTTTACTATTGAAAAAAATTCAACGAGGTTTTTCATGTCATGCAACAATAAAAATTTCCTTGAAAACCTTTTTAAATTAATAATCTAATTTAAAAGAGACCTCTGCAACCATTCTTCGTGGAATCACTTTGAACACGCAATTCGCTATTTACGCACTTGGCCATATAATCATGCACTTGGTCCCCGGAAGCATTAAAAATATTGTCTAAAAAACTGTCTAAAAAACAACCATTTTTGTCGTTCTACAATTACTTTCATTGTAAACAAACAATTATTTAATTTTAATTTTAATTTTTATCTTTATCTTTTATTTTATTTTTTATTTTATCTTTTCTTTATCTTGTTTCATTTATCTTATTTCTTTCTTGTCTTCAATTTATTTTCCTTCTTGTCTTCTTCTTTTTCTTCTATTTTTTTTCATTCCTCTGGTGGCAGCCGCAAATCCTTTGCCCGCACCACAGACAAAATAAATAAATAAATTTTGATTTCGTCTTCTTTTTTGTTTGGGGCTCATGAACCCTGAAAATTGAAATTTTAAAAAATAAAAATTTAGGGTTCAGCCGCCGGCGGCAGAACCCTAAACGGCGGAGGATGCACAAAAAAATTTATTTTATTTTATTTTATTTTATTTTATTTTATTTTTTTTGATTTCGTCTTCTTTTTTGTTTGGGGCTCATGAACCCTGAAAATAGAAATTTTAAAAAATAAAATTTTAGGGTTCAGCCGCCGGTGGCTGAACCCTAAACGGCGGAGGATGCAAAAATAAATAAAAATAAAAAAATAAAGTTTTTTTTTTCCTATTTTTAGTCTGTTGTGGGCTAGTGGGTGCGCGGCCGCGCACCCACTGCCTCATTTTCTCCTTTCTTCCTCTCTTCTCTCTCCCTCTCCCTCTTCCCTCTTCTTTTCTCTCCCCTCTCCCCTCTCCTCATATATATAGGGGAGAGAGAAGAAGAGGGAGAGAGAAGAAAAGGGAGAGAGGGAGAAAAGGAGAGAGGGAGAGGAGGAGAGGAGAAAATGAGGCAGTGGGTGCGCGGCGGTGCACCCACTAGCCCACAACAGACTAAAAAAAGAAAAGAAAAAAAAAAAAACTTTTTTTTTTTTTTTTTTTTTTTTTTTTTTTTTTTTTTTTTGCATCCTCCGCCGTTTAGGGTTCAGCCGCCGGCGGCTGAACCCTAAAATTTTATTTTTTTAAATTTCTATTTTCAGGGTTCATGAGCCCCAAACAAAAAAGAAAACGAAATCAATTTTTTTTTTTTTTTTTTTTTTTTTTTTTTTTTTTTTTTGTTTTTTGTTTTTGGTGCGGGCGAAGGATTTGCGGCTGCTACAAGAGGAATGAAAAAAAATAGAAGAAAAAGAAGAAGACAAGAAGGAAGACAAGAAGGAAAATAAATTGAAGACAAGAAAGAAATAAGATAAATGAAACAAGATAAAGAAAAGATAAAGTAAAAAATAAAATAAAAAATATAGATAAAAGATAAAGATAAGAATAAGAATTAAATTAAATAATTGTTTGTTTACAATGAAAGTAATTGTAGAATGACAAAATCGTTCCTTTTTAGAGAAATTTTTACACAAAAAATTTTAAGCAAGATTTGCTCATGAAATGAACGCACTTGACCAAGTGCATAAATAGCGAATTGCGTGTTTTTGGTAGTGACAATTTAAAAAGTATATATACCATATCTAGGTATATTATACTAGGTTGTAAAATTTTGAGAAAACTAAGTAGATGTCATAAATTGGTATATCATGGACCAACATGACTACCACAACATTTAATGAAAATACATCCACCATGTCATATTTTTATACACATAGAATTAATAAGGGGTATTATTAAATATGACAATTTTTTTCTAATGCAAGACAATTAAAATGTAACAATGGCTTTTATTGTAATGTATAGATTGTAGACAATAATGTTGAATAATAATTTATGGCCTTAATTTCATCAAGAAGTTCCTTGGAACCCAAAAAACTAATAAGAACAAAAGCAAAAGGGATATCTCAAAATGTAATGTCTTGTAATTAAACTTGTAGTTCATGAACAAGATGATAAATCTAAAAATTGTCGCCGGTAGCTTCATTTAGCCTGGTTCTTGTGATGTTTTATGTAACCATTTGCTTTGGAATAAAACGTCTAGTGTTTCAAAGAAAAGAAAAAAGCAAGCTGATAATGCGGACTGATGTAGGTGGAAGGTTGGATAGTCCAAAAACAATTCTAAAAATATATGCCAATTTCTTTGGGAAATTTTCTTTAATTTTTTTGTATAGTGAAAAAGAGAATATTGAAGAATATTCTTGAATAGTCAATTTATGAACCTTATTTTTCAATTTTTATTTTTATTTTATTATTCGACACGGAAGTGCCGACCACCTTAGGTTCACAACCCGAACTCAAGATCGGTAAACCACTTCATATTAAGGTAGTATGTCCCAAAACGGTTACTACACCAATAACCATACTAAATGGGATAATCAAAGTAGTTATCGGTTTTAGGTGATGACTAACTTTATGCTTTCAAAATTTATAGAAATTTCATTTTTTAGAATAAAATTATGGAAGAAATTGCATTCTTCATGATTTCTATTTTCTTATGAAGGAAGAATACCATTCGCCTTCTACTCCTACCGCACTTAGGCTAGAAAGCTTAAGTTAATCATTTCAGGACATTCTACGTAACAGTTTCTTTTTTGGGCAATAGAAAAGGTGGAGTTGCCTAGGCATGTGGTGCCCAATTCCACGCATGCACAGTGAATTTGCCTGGGCATCTCCCATGGAACCGCCACCTTTTCTACTAGTAGCATGAAGGAAAAGGCAGTGGGCATGAAGGCAATTGAATGTTATGTAAAATATAAGTGGTCCTCCTGTAGGTTGTATCGCCCAACTCCGTCAGTGTTTGTTTATCATGAACTGACGTTTACAAATGAGTTCTTTATGTTTAGGCAATCAACATATGTAACCTTGTGCACACCTTCTTGGAGCGTCCCTCAAATTATTTTACAGAAATACATTTTACCTCTTCATTGGCTCATGGCCCTGGCATTGAGCCTGGGATGCTCCCTCTAGTGTTTGACCACACTAAACAAGCTTTGACTCACACTCACAAGGATACACTAATTATCCCATTTAGGGTTGCTTCACACTATGGTCGAAGGTCGAGAGGTCGTTGATTTCCACCAATTAGATTGCAAGAAATTAAGAATTCGGAGTGTCGACCCTTCATGTGAAAGGCAAGAGTTCAAAGGCCGTCGCCCTTCAAATAGCCTACATGGCAACATTTTTTGACCAAGACAACAACCTCTCGAAGGAAGTTTGGATCGGACAGGAATGGAAACCCAAACTATAGTCAAGAGGCCTTCGATTTTTTTCATAAAAAATCAAAAATATATTTTATTGCCTATTTTTTACCCATTTCTTTGGACTCTCAACAAAGTTTGGCCACTCAATCGTATAGCCTCTCGACTTGAACGGCCATAGTGCAAAGTGGCCCTTCGTGAGGGAGGGTTTATAGTGTGTGTGGGAAATTAGTAAAGGTGATACTAAATATCATTATGATGTAAAATTAGCGTGATATGAAGATTTCATCCACTTAGTAAAAAATTCAACCTTCACTAATTTTTAAGATTTTACAAAATAGCGCGTGCTTCGGGAATTAGTACCACACTCACTAAACGGGATAAACAGGATAAACGGGATAATCAGTGTAGTGATGCAAAACATGGACCATTTTTCAAAACGCAAAAAAACAAAAAAACATGGGCCATGGAGAATTTTTGGTTTCATTTTTTTTTTGGATATTGGAGTCTATTTTCCATATCTTAATCCCTGGATTTTGCAGCTATTTTGTCCTTTTTCTCAAAATGGGTAGACTCCATGAATGATGAGACATGGTGAGTCACAGGCATTTTGTCTCAAAAGAAAAATTAAAAAATTGCAGAGCATTTGGAATCAAGTTTGAATTGATTTATATGATGATGTCTGAATAATGGGGTAACTTATTTCTTGGTACACTGATTATCCCATTTAATGTGTGTGGTACTAATTCCCAAAGCACACATTATTTTGTAAAATCTCAAAATTAGTGAGGGTTGAGATTTTTACTAAGTGGCTGAAATCTTCATATCATGCTAATTTTACATCATAATGATATTTCTGGTAGTATTATCTTCACTAATTTCCCACACACACTATAAACCCACCCTCACTAAATGGGATAATTAGTGTAGCAAACCTCCACAATTGATAGGAAACATCATTTGGGAGGATGGGGGCTGCAGCTTCAGTTTCAAGGCAATGGATTATTTTATTTTTATTTTTATTTTTATAATTTTGGGTAAGGGGGCCAGTTTTTCTATGTTTGGATTCCGCCTAACTTTGCACAGAATGTTTTACTTAGTTCCCCACATTCCCGAACACTTTCTATTAACTTACAGGAATCACTGAAAATCATTTTTGGTTATTCTTTAATTATTGTTTTTAGAAAATATAGAAAATGTAAAATAAATTTTTATATCAAAAATTTCCTCAATATGCATGTAGTCATGTACTGATATTTATGGACTATTAAAGGCAAGGATCCATGCAAGGCAATGACTTCACAATCATTGGTACATTCTTTGACTAGGGTTGATTGTCCTATTACCAACCACTTAAGCAATATGACCTATATTTTGGCAGTGGTAAATCCGGAAAAAAATTATGACCGCGTTCGAAATAGGATTTCATGAGGATTGCAAAAAATTGCAACTTGTAATTTGCATTTCTCAATTTTATACAAAATTCCAAAGTGGAAAGTAACCTGTGACCCAAATCCAACCACTAGGTTTCTCCATGTCCACACCATGTGGTGCTAACTTTCACTCATAATGATACCCAAAACCACCAACTATTTTTTCGCAATGTTTGGCGTGCCATTGGTCTACTTGAATAGTGAAATTGATGGTTTTGGGTCTCAATTGTGGTGACCCCAAGAAAAGTCTACATGTCATAATTGGGGCAGTGGTTGGTAATAGGACAACCAACCCTACTACCTTGTTCCGAGAAAAACTATTCTTGTAAATAAATGTTCATGTTAAAAACAATCCCCCAACTCTAAATCCCCTTCTTGACGTTAGTGCAAGCACTATTCACCTTTGGACCCATTTTCTGAAATTTCCATTTTAGGCACCCTAGTGTCTTTTTTTTGCAGAATTAGGACCAGAGGTTTAGTATTAGTTTGCAAGGATCCCCTCAACAATTTTAAACCCTTGGAAGAGGGGGTTATTTTTTAAGATGGACCCCTACATGCACAACATAGGGGACAAATTTTGTCCTCTTGCATTAACGTTGAGGGGATTTAGAATCGGGGAAAACAATCAATGGTATGTAAAGTTACTTCACATTTTCATATTTTCAACCTCGAATATACATGTGCTCTGACGATTCCCTATTTCCATTGCACCCTCTTCCATGCCAAAAAGAAGAAGACAATGACAAAAGAAAAGAAAAACAGTTAAAAAAGAAATCGTGAATTAATGTGCATTTCAAATCATTTAGGAGTACATGATGAAAGTAAGATAATTACCTCCTCATATCTAAACTAGACACAAAATTAATAATTTATAATAGAAACTCAAATTTGTCTTATTTAACATTACTATGCAACTTAACCCTTAAACGTCAAAATAACCCCATGACCTTGTTTATGAGAGAATAATGAAGAAAAAAGTGGATTTTCCTCAACCAAAATTGAAATAGATTGGTGCTTTGGAAAGGTGATGAAAAAGCGAGGCTAGATTCCCAACTTGCGTCTAAATTAGACAACTGTGGAACAACCTACAATCAAATAAAGCAATCAAGAGAAGAGGGGGGGGGGGGAGCTATGATCGTGCAACAGTTTCGGAGAGAGACAAAGCATTTTTTTAAACAACAACAAAAAATTTGCCCAGTGTCGGCGGTAGATTGACAATTTTATTCATTTTTTATTTTAATTTAATTTTTAGCAGCATGCCTGCTGCTATAGACTTTTGCACATGTTCTTCCGACTAACCTCCAAGAACCCTCTTGATGTTTAAAGGTTAATAGCTCTAAAGAATGTAGATTATTGGTGGTCACATTCCATTTTGGAAAACACAAAGATTTAATTATGCATCGTAGATCATTTGAATACATGATGCAAAATAGTTAAATTTTCATGATTATCTACACGTGTATTTACAAAATGAATACATAAGAGTTAAATAGATAGTACATGATGGAAAAGCTTTTGTTAAAAAAATTCTCAACTATCATTACATTTTGAAAGGAGTTGCTGATACATTGGATCCATTTGTTAATTGAAGATTCTTTGAAAGCTTTATTCTTTGGAAGACTTCATTTTACATCTTTAGAGCAAGATTTTTTATTGCTCGTGAATGCTACGTCCTTTTTATAAATAACATAAAAACCTAATTTAACATACCTCGATTCATGAATGGTCAAATAATGGTATCAATTCAAACAACTTAATTTTAATTTAAATGTGTCTTATGTGCATGTGAGCTCAATCTCCAACCATCGACAACTTTTTGAAAATTCTTACTTCCCTAAATAACTTCCCGTTACTACTTTGGAATGCTATAAACTTCATTTAAAGAATAGAGATTGTTGGCAATCACACTCCCAATGCACTTTCATTCAGATTGAACTTGATCTCAAAAAAATAAAATTGTACATTAGAAATCAACAATGAAATTAGATTTCCATATTTATAAAAGGATGGTACATAATGAAAAAATTAGAATTGCATTGTCTATCATTAAAGTGCAATTGAATGGCTCCAAAAAATACACATTTGTTTCAATTGTCAAACTCAATTTTAAAATATGCAACGAATTAATTGAACATTACAAATCAACCATGACATCAAATTTTTTATATAATAGAAAACTCAAAATTGCCTTGTCTATCATTAAGGTGCAACTAATGGTTCTAAAGAGTGTACATCGCCTATACTCTTGAATTCGATTTCAAAAAAATTCAAAAAATAATCATACACTATACACTATAGATTAATGATGAAAATAAATAAATAATTAAATGTTCATATTTATGAGATTTGACTTTGGTTGATCACTAGTAGAAAACATGGTCGAAAAGATCCGCAGCCAAAATCGGCTGCAGTTCTTTTGACCATCCTGATCTGCAGTCGCTAAACGACTGCAGATTTTTTTTTTAGATTTTCGACTGCAATTTTAATCATTTAGGGGCTTGTAATATACCGTTGGAAAGGTATTTTCAAGACCTTTCCAACGATATATTACACGCCTTGAAATTCCTAAAATTGCAGTCGTAAATCAAAAAAGAAAAATCTGCAGTCGCTTAGCGGCTGCAGATCAGGGTGGTCATAAGTACCGCAGCCGATTTTGGCTGCGGTTCTTTTTTACCATGTTTTCTACTAGTGGATATTCTGCCTTTTTCAAGGATCATATTATTTCGCAAAATTTGCGGCAACCTAAATTGATTCAGCTAAATTCTAAGATTATACTAGAGGGGGCTTGCCAAATCCACATTATGTTTTGTAACTGCCTCCCGGAGGCAATTACCTAATACGAAAAAAAGAAAGATGGTGCATATTGAGAAACTCAAGATTACCTTGTCTATCAAAACAAAGCAACCTAATGGCTCTTAGGAGTGTACATTGCCCAACTTGTTCTCAAAAATGCAAATATTGAATAATACAAGTAACAAAACACCACCGATGAAAAAATTAGTAGAAGAAACTAAATCTTCATATTTACAAAATAGATACAAAAATGAATAATACATATTGGAAAACCCAAAATTGCCTTAATATCTATCATGGGGCCCGGGCTAAAGAATGTACATTGAGCCTCCCACCACTCAGGAAAATCAGTAACCCAGGGCCTTGATTTGATGATGTTAGGTTTTGCTAAGATTTTAGGGTTGAATGTGCACTCTCAAGAGAACACTGAAACCACCATAAGCAGCCATGCTCTTCGTTTTGCTCCCAGGGCTGCTCGGCAGAATGTGCCAGAACCGCTCATCCAAATCGTACAACCAGCGCTCGCCGGTCGTGACGGAGACGAAGCACAAACCTTCCGAATCCTCGTAGCTGCTGTAAGCACACACCTTGAAATGATCCAGAAACGATTTTGAGGGACCCAGTGGGACATCCTCGAGCGCGGTCGGCACGCGCAGCCCCTGATGCATTTTGAGTCAATAGTTAGTCCTATGTCAATGTCAACTAATGTAGACACGCCAATGACCGCACATGTCAAGTTTGACCATACTGAAATTTACTGTAACTACTCATTATTCTTCGCTCAAAATCAGCCACTTGATCCATTCTCAAGTTCTCTAGCACCTGGAAAAAACAAATTCTGAAAATGTGGTGCAGAGTGAGTGGTAGAAGAGACTAAGGGCCTCTTTACACTAGAGACAAGAAGCCGTGAGGAGAGAAACTTCAGCCAATGGGAGGCCTAGAAACCGAGAAGACCAATTTCTCATTGGCTGAAATTTCTCTCCTCACGGCTTCTCGCCTCTGGCCCTGAAGCACAAAGGTCTGAAATTGGCACATAAATCTTTGCTTCCTTTCACCGCACAGTGCCATTATTAATATTACATCAATATATATTCTTAATACTCCTTTGTCCCATAATAAGCTTCCTGTACGAAGCTTGTACCCTAAAAACAGAAGACTTAACTAGTTCAATGGTGTGGACCCTGAGCTAGTAGGAGTAATAGTTTGAGCAAACAAGAAGCTTATTATAGGACAAATTGACAAGGGAAAGAGGGAGTATGATTTTATGTGTGCATTGTGTATACATTCATACCTGCGGATCGAGCTCGGAGATTTGCACGCGGTCGGAGCCCTCGTACTTCTGCTTCATGACGCGGCTGATCATGAGAATGCGGCCGTGGTGCTGCACCAGGTGCACGTTGCTGTGCAGGCCCGGCAAGGAAACGTGATAGCTCTCCCACTGCAACGCGTCCATGTCGAACGTGGCGATTCCCGTCTTGCACTCCGTGGCGCACACCAGCTTGCAATGGCTCGTCACGGCCGCGCTCGGACTCCGGTCGTAATACGGGAAGCTGTGGCGCGACGGCACGGACTCTGTCTCCGTCCACGCCATGGAGCTCGACTGGTACACCCGCGTCGCCACCCGGTCGTGATCGATCAGCACCAGACGATACGTGTTGTGGAAGCTATTCACCACCATAGCCACGAACACCGGCAAATTGTACGCCTTCTCCCCCCACCGCGGTAAGATCCGCCACGCGCGCGTCGCCGGGTTGCACACGCCGATCACCACCTCGCGATGCGGACTGTCATCGATCACATGTTAGGAGCCTGATCGGGTCTATTTGGGGAACATGATCATGTCAAAGTCAGATCACTACTAGAATCATATCATGTACTGTGTGCTACGTTTGTTAGCAACTTGTTAAGCAACATTTAAGAACCGTAATCTTGTTATAGCTACTCTCCTGTCGTTGCTAACCAAAGTAGCAATCAGTGTATGATCCTGGGGAATGGAAGAGGGCAATCGGCACGCCTAAATGTTTTTTTTGACAAAAATCAATTTTTTTTAAAAAGGCAACGTTTACTAGCAGTTCAACTCATACAACTGATACTCATTCATACCGATCACCTAGGATGTGATCCGACACTTCGAACACGACGGTTATACACCATATCAACAGAAATCACGACTTTTATTTGGGACAGATCGTAAGTGCAAATCAATGACGACTTTATAGAGGGAAAGAGGGAGTACAGATAATCATGTGAAAGTGACTTTTGGGGGAATGCATGGGAGTGGAGTTCTAGCTTGCCTTGGGAAATGTTGTTGTTGTTGTCTGGAATTGAAAGCATGCGACGCTTTGTGGTCCTTGTAACCCACGAAGCAGAGCAATCCACCAGCAACAGACGTGACGTAGAAGTCCCGGACGGGTAAGAAGTTCAACGACATGTGGAACCAGTTTTTGGAGACGGGGGAGTAGAGCGAGCAGTTGCGGAGGTAGTAAAGCTCAGGGGCGGTGTGTTGCTGGAAGAAGCTGAAGGCGCTGAACGCGGGCTCAGAGCGCGTGAGCACGTAGGACGCGCACTGCGCCACGCGCGCCACCTGCGACGTCAGGAAACGCGGCGCGTGCAGGAGCGCTTCCCATTTCTTGCAGACCGCTCGCATTGGGAGCAGCTCCGGCAACGGCAGGTGAGAAAGGATGAGCTCCAGTAGCGGCTCCGGCAGCGTCCCCCACAGCGCCGGGTCCATCCATACTGACTTCTTCGGATCAGACTGTAGGCTCGACAACAAGCTGGTCACGTTCAACCCTGAAACCCACACACCATCAAAACCCGCATTATTCAATATTCAAGCTAGTCAGTTGTCCTTCCCACACGCGATTGTCGTATTGATTTCACACATCACACATCAAACGTCTCTCCTCCCATACACGATCGAAGCTTGTCATATTGTTTGACACATCAAACGTCTAACCACTACTAGAATCATACACAGTGTGCTAGCAACTCAAACAACGTTAGAACTTGTTAAGCAACATTTAAGAACCGTAATCTTGTTACAACTATTCCCCTATAGTTGCTAACAAACATAGCAATCAATGTACGATCGTAGTGTAGCAACTTAGGCGAGGAACTCAAACAACGTTACAACTTGTTACGCAACATTTTAGGAATCGTAATCTCCTTATAGCTACTCCCCTCTCGTTGCTAACAAATGTAGCAATCAGCGTATGATCCTAGTAGTGACTGTTTTCTCATACACACAGACACGATTTCACACCTGTGCAATACCACACGAATCAAACGACTACTGTTTTCTCATACACAGACACGATCATCACACCTGTTCAATACCACATCAAACGTCTAACCTTGCAGACGTACAGAAACGACACCTAGCAGCGGTTTCATCAGACATTCAACGTCTAATAAGCTAGTCAATTTGAAATATATATGTGCTCTTATCACTGATCGACATAGTTACGCAATGTGCACACACCAGGCATCGTGTCGATCGTTTTGAGCTTCTGAACCCGATCGATGAGAATGATTCAAGTGTACGTCTAGTTCGATTCACCAAGCTAGTCGGTGATCGATATATCTCTATCTATATATCTAGAAGAGCTAGCTCAACTTGCACCATGAAATTCACAAAGAAGGCTAGGGGAGCTAGAATCGAAGTTGTTAAGCTCAGGCTTGATCGATCAGCTACAGAAAGTGTGTCTAGATAGCTTAGCAGTGATGAGTTCCAGAAGATCGGCAATTCAAGGTCAATATAAGTTGTGTGTGAGCTCTGCGCAACAATAGGTAGGGTTGAGTGGTTGTAGAGAAACTGAAATGAATCGCCTTTGGGAAGCGAATCAGTTGACGTGAGAGAGGAAAAAGAAAAAGAAAATTATATATGTAAAAAGAGAAGAGAAAAAAAAGGAAATTTTGAGTGGTTTGTAAAACCCACGAGTTTGTGGCAATTCGGGGGGTAACAAGGGGGATTCTCTGAATTCCATTTGCCACCATTACCTCCAATAACCATTAATAAATCAATTAAGCTGCAAATAATTTTATGTTGAATAAAATCTCAGGATTTTCATATCTAGCAGGAATATCTCAGTAATTGGGTGTTTCTATTCTATCACCTGATTCCAGGGTGAGCCAGGACCATTACAAAAATACGACCTGGGGGCATTATAATAACAAGGTCACCGTGGCCGTGACTTAAGAAATCCCATATTTTTATATTTATAAATTTTGGGGCAGAATGTTCCAGTGTCCCCCTACAAGCAACAAATATTTTGATCAGCCAAGTGGCGTCCATTGTGGGCTGGCATCACAGCCGTTGAATGTGGGGAAAACTGTACACAGTTTGAGTGTCATGCCCCTTGTGTCAGCTGTGCATCCGGCTTCATTCTCCGTCACTCTTGAGCGTTTCATTTAAGTAAATTTTTGTTTGTTTATTTTTGACATAAATGAAAACTTGATTTCATTGCAACATAGCATTAGAGTTAACCAAAAAGAAGTGCATTCATCCTCCCTTTTTGCTCTACTTCTAACTTCTCTATTGAACTATGCTTGGGTTGAATAGTGCCGTGTCATAAATTGTCCCCTTGTGAGCCATGGATTGGAACTTTGGTGGAAGGTGTGGGAGCCACAACGAGGTATAGAGAATAATGACAGTGCCCTGTTATAGATTGTCTCCCAACTCGTCATAGACTAGTTTTTGGTATATTTATATTTCAATATGATTTCAAAAGAAATTCAACACGAGTTTGCCAAAAAATTCCTCTTTGGGTCGACTTTTAAGTTAACTCTATTATTAAGCCTTAGACATTAGAAGAAATATGGACTTGCAAGAGGTCCTCAAAATGTCCACTTTTTTGCCGATGGTGCCTATGAGCATGGCCAACCATAAGTTGCCATGTTTGAATTCACAAACAATGCTACAGTGAAATTGATACAATGAAGAAAAAAACAATAGAAAAAACAAAAAAGAACAAGAGGAAGGCTCCCAATTGGGCCCGCCGCAGCGCCTACTGGCATTTGCAATGCAATGGCGGGGCCCCATATAGAATTAAAAATTATTAATAATTTTTAAAAAAAGAACTGCAGCGCCTACAGGCACCAATAGGCGATGATTTTTTTTTTTAAATTGTAATTTTGTAATTTTCATTTTCTAATAATTAATTATTTCATCAAAAAATTACAGAACATCAGTGCCGGCTAGCGTTGCAGCGGGTCCAGAAGGTGTATTTTTCATGTTCCTTTTGCATGACCCTCCTCTAACTTGCAACTTTCTAATGGATTCGGACCCTTCTACAACCCCATATTTTTTTCTAATGCTTTGTACCCCTACTAAAGTTTCCTAGATTCTCTCCGATGCTCTTGAATGCTCTTTGTTTTCACATCTTAAGTTTGTCTTATTTGCTTGACTCCTACTAAATCCCCTCGTAGAATGACAAGTGTCATCTTTCACTCTAGTTCCAAAGAAAGTTATTGTATTAGTAAAAGATCGACCAAATAGTAGACGATGGACCCTAGTGCTGAAGAATATTATGAGAGTAATAGTTGCATAACACACAGCCGGCCTGGGCAGTTGATTTCCTTTCATTTCAATTCAATTCACTTCCCCTTTACAATGATTTTTTTGTTGTTAATTTTAGCCAAATTGTTGCATAAATTTGGACTCACTAATTGATACAAAGGATTTTCTCAAAAAAAAGAAGATGAAAATAGCCAAATTTCCTACATAGAGTCGAGATATGTAACCTCTGTAACCCTTAAACATCAAGAGGGTCCTAGACGGGCAGCCCAAAGGAACAAAAAAAATTAAGAGAGCTGCCCCCAACAGTAGCCCCTTTAGTAACGTGAACAACCAATGAGAATTCCTCAAATCCTCTATGAACAATGAATGTAGTGAACAGTGCCAATGTGCCATTCCAAAAGTAAATTTAAAAATTACAATGAGATTCCGACTCTGCAGTGAGCTCTGCAATTCTAAATTTAAAATTTATTTTAAAAAAAACATTGTTGAATAGCACTGGATTTCCTCTCCCTCCCCACCAATTCTCTTTCCAATTTCCTTGGAATGTACAATTTATTAAAACATGCATATTTGCTAAGTTTAGCCTCACTTTTTTCATCACCTTTCCAATGCACCAATCCATTTCAATTTTGGTTGAGAAAATCCACTTTTTTTTCTTGATTATTCTCTCAAAACAAGCCCGTGGGGCTTTTTTGACGTTTAAGGATTAAACCTAGGTATCACCCAAGTATTGCCTAAGTAACACCTAAGTAGCACATAAGTATTACCCTTATATTACCTATATATTAATATGAAAAGAGCATCCCAAGAGCCTGGAAGCCATGAAAAAGTAGCAAAAATACTAAACTGTCTCATGAAAAAAAAAAATCACTGCCCGCATACGAGTATATGACTATGCTTAGAGCTTAAGCAAATTGTTAATTGTACTCTAATGGTCGCATACTGATGTAGCAGACTGCCCATAATCATTCTGCATGCCATGGGAATTAAATTAAGGGACGAGTCAGTCAGTTCTTGATAAGGTACTCACTCCCTACTTGAGCTTGTCTGGAATCTACCCCCTTCAATCGTGGCATAGATTTTTACCACTTGAATGGGAAGTAATGTCCCGGGAGAACTGACCTTTAGTTACAGATTAGTCGGGTGAAATTCAGAATTGCCTAATTGAGTTCAAAATCTCAGGAAAAAAACTGAACATTTTAAGGGGAAAATCATAAAATATTTCCTACTTTCTTAAGGCCTAGTCGAGAGAATGCTTCAAGAAAACCAATTGGTCCAAGAAAATCAATTGGTCCAAGAAAATGTAGAATTTTAGCTAGAACTTAAGCTTAAATTTCTCCCTGAATTGTGATGGGAAGGAGCCACAGGAGCAACATGCAACATATTGTCAATCAATTTACATTGTTTAGATTTTTACTTTTTGTTGATTATGAAAGGGATACAAACACGAGTTAACCCTTAAACGACAATTCCTTTCCTGATACCACACCCAAAATCTCCTCTTAAATTCCATTTTAAGCATGATTCTGTGTTTAATTTTCTTTAGCTTTATTCTAAAGAAGTATAGATCTCTCTAAGGTGCTCGGTTTGGAATTTTAAAAACCCCATTTGGTGCAATGGTGCAGAAGTTATGAGCAAGATTCTCCCAAACTAAAACCAAGCCCGTGGGGCTGGCATTGTCGTTTAAGGGTTAAGTTATGAATTTTAAGAAATGATGGGTAAAACATTGGTCAAAGAATCTTTCAAATGTAAACTTCTATTGGATTTGAGATACCCATAAATTAAGGCCAGGTTAGGGTAACTTAAAAAATTTATCGCTCATTATAGGTTCTAACTTGCTTTGCTGACTAGTGCAATTATTGTAAACTACGAAAAATTCCAAAGAAATGGCTTTTTAGGAATTGAGAATTTTCAAAGTGTGAAGATGTCTTTAGATTTGGGAGGTGTATGATCCCATAATATAAATTAAACATCTGACTAATTTCTCCTCTACAATAATGGTATAGATAATGAAAGAATGACTAAAATTATCTACAAATTTGGATTAGGTGGGAGCACACTACCGGGGTAAAACAATGTACATCAAAAGAAAGTACATCAAGTGAACTTTGATATACTTTTGCATTGACTTGAATTTGCAATATAGAGTGTCTTCAGGTAAAATATAACAACGCAATACCTCTAAATACTATTCCAAGTGATAAGATGCTAAAATGTTTACAATGCTAAAGCAATACATTTACATATTAAAAAAAACTTGCAATAGCGCAAGCAAATAAATGAAAACTTTTTTTTTCCCTTAATAAATAGATTGTTTCTTGATGATAGATTGTCAAATATACTTGATTAGGTTTAACATCTTACAAAATTTGAACTTATATTATTCTCAATGTTCAAAAATGGTTAAAAGTTGGTTTTGCCTTGTTATAAAATTTGTAATGGAAAAATTGAAACTCTTTAAGATTGGATTTAATTTGAAATACTTTAAGACTCCAATTGAATATAGTAAACCAATACTAACTTTTTATGGCCTATTTTTTTCAATGTAAAGTTAGAACCATCATTAAATTTAGAGTTGAAGTCTCAAGGCTCAATTATGATGGTTGAAAAAGAAAGAGAGCCAAAATGAATACTATTGGTAATAATGTATTCATGTGATCTCTTAAAGATGAACGTCAAAAAATGGTGATTAATAGCATTTTTTAACTCTTAAATGTCATAAAATAAGAAAAATAATCTTATAAGTGTACTTACAAAATGCACATACTAGGGTCAACAATGTAAATTTTCTCCATATTTTATGCATGTGTAGATCCTCTCTTCTCAACGACCAAGCAATTTATACTAATGCACAAGTAAACTTTGAATGATTGTAGAAAGATTTACATCCACAAAGGTCTAACGTGTGCTTCATAATGGTGGTGAAAAAGAACTCCAACATCTTTTAGAGACCATTAGAATTTTTAATAAATAAAACAAAATAAAAAAATTGTTTGTTCCTCATGCCAATCATTCTATGTTAAGATAGATAGATAGATAGATAGATAGAAACTGTGGTCCTCTTTCGAAGCCGGTGAGAAATAAAGTGTGTGTTTGTAATGACAATGATGGCCCATTCACACCAAGAAGCTCCAGTACTTGCGTTGTGTTCCTGGAATGCTGCAAGGCAAATTAGGCAAATAATATACAATTTCTTGTGGTGTTAGAGCCTTGTCTCTTCCTGCTTTTTTTTTTTTTTGAACAAATGGACATTTTATTCCAATGCGAACAAAACATACATCAAACCAAGGGAGTCTCTTCTTGCTTTTGGCCAACACATGTGCATTTGTAAAGCGCAAATTTCTTGAGGCACCCAAGATTCGTTGGAGCAGCTTCTTGCATGCGTTAAGTGAAAATAAATAATATATATATATATATATATATATATATATATATATATATATATATATATATATATATATATATATATATATATATATATATATATATATATATATATATATATATATATATACATAATTATTTTTTTCAAGAGCACAGTGTAGCTACCAAAAACTTACTTTTCGAACACAAATTCTCTGCCGCACTCGCGTTGAGTGACTGGTGTGAATGGGCCATAACCCAGTGCCCACCGGACAAAGGGCCATTGGTGCCATCTATGTTCCATGATAATACATACCGTAGTACTATAGTTGGGTTGCCACCCCCCAAACAAATATTTATTATTATTTGAAAATTAAGATTCGTTCCTCAAAAAATGATTAAAAATAGCCCAACATGACCCAAAATAACTTAGAAATAGAAATTTATAGCTAAAAATAATTTATTCTATTTTCGTTTTTTTGGTCCTCATAATTTCCGATTTTTTACTTTTTTTTTAATTTTTTGAATTATTTATTGGTGACCCAGCTATGATTTTACAGTAGTAGAAGAACTTCAAATGATTTTTCTGAAGAAAAGGCGAATTCTAGAAAAGAAACAGTTTGACATAAGTTACCAGTCAAACTTGGTTTTTGCTGTGAAATGATTCAAACTTTTCTGTCTGCATGCGAGCATGTCTGTCTGAATGTGTATCTGAGTGTATCCAAGTGTGTTGAAGACTCTTGTAATTGCTCCAGTGATAAGAGGAAAACAGAGATTATTACTTTTTGGTCATTCGGTCATTCCAAGAAGTTCTATTACCATAGTCGGTCGTCGGGATCAGCAAAAAATAATTATAGGAAGTAAATCCCAAATATTTAGGATTTTTTTTTTCAAGCAAATCTATTTTGTATGGCGAAAAAGAAAATATTGAAGAATATTCACATAATTTGACATTTGTTGAAAATGAATTTTCCAAAAAAACACTAATTATTTGGCCGACCCTGACGGCCAGGTACAATATGTGTCTTATGCCTTAGTTAAATAATTCTACTTGTAACCATATAACACCAGTTCCACCACTTTTGTAAAAGTGCACATGCTATGTGAAAAGTGTACGTGACACAAAAAAATTGTGATTTTGAATTTGGGTTTTAAATTTCATGAGTTGGGGATCGTCCACCCTCTAATCATGTAATTTTTAAAATTTTGTGATGTGAACTTGAAAGGACATTGGTAATCATCAACTTTTTTACTGTGTAAAGTTTTGTAATTTTAAAATTTAAAGTGAAAAAGCAATGTGTGAGCATTTAAGTGGAATAAGCGGTGTTATATGTGGAGGGGCAGGATTGGCACATCTTGTCAAATATTCGATTATTTGACAAATAAGATTTGGCAAATGAAATATTTGAGAATTATTTTCAGCATGAAAAACTTCTTTCGAAAAATCAATTTTGACATTTAATTTCAAGAATATTTTCTGTTGACCTTGCTCTCCACCTACGGGACACTAGCAAAAACACCGCTCGTGTAGACTACACTAATTATCCGGGGGGGGGGGGGGGGGGGGGTGTTGGGGTTTGTGTGCGCACGCAAAATTAGTGAAGGTGGTACTAAATATCTTTATGATGTAAAATTAGCAAAATATGATGATTTTAGCCGCTCAGTAAAATTTTCAGCCATCCCTAATTTTGAGGTTTGGCAAAATAGTGCGTGCTTTGGGAATTAGTATTACACGCACTAAATGGGATAATCAATGTAGCAGAAAATCCCACAAGAAGACCCACATGATGAATTAGACTACACTGATTATCCTATTTAGTGCATGTGATACTAATTCCCAAAGCACGCACTATTTTTCAAATATCAAAATTAGTGAGGGTTGAATTTTATTACTGAGTGGCTGAAATCTTCATATCATGTTAATTATACATCATAATGATATTTAGTATCACCTCCACTAATTTCCCACGTGCACTATAAACCCTCCTTCACTAAATGGGATAATTAGTGTAGTTGTGGGCAACGTACGGGGAGATCCGGTTGTTAGTGTAAAATCAGCCGAATGAAATTGCCAAATTACCGGTTGAAACTCATAGTTTTAGGCTAAAATCCGGATAAATTTTGTGATACTGGGTGGATACCTAGGTGAAACATGGAAAATAACGAGATGTGTTCTCGTCTAAAACCGGTTGCTTTTGTAAAATACTGGATTTTAGCCGGTTTCCTTGGAAAATTCCCTGTTCAGTGGTTGTGGGTCTTTCTGCATGACGAATTAGACTAGTTGTGAGTCACATGACGAATTAGTCTAGTTGTTGGGCATAATACAGACTTCTCTAGTCTACGCAGGCGGTGAGTGTTTTCTACTACAGTAACGGGGCGGGATACAATTAATATTTTAATTTACTGACTCGTGAAAAACGAAAACCATCATTGAAACCACAGACATGGGTTTGTTTTATTACTTGTTAGGGAAAGTCTGGAGGGGTGGCAGGTGGGACAGTGGTGACTTTGTGGGGTTTGTTATGGGGAAGTCTTGCATGACAGTGAGGGGCCGCAGGCAGGGAGGCTTGAAGCAGCTATCTCGCCGAATTCGATCGTACCATGCGCAGTCTGTGGCTGGCTGGCTGGCTGGCCATGGACTGCCTGAGATGGATTGTGGGCTTGGCTCCTGCCACTGTTCTGTTTGTACCTTCTGCCATTGCTCACTCGTGTGTGCGGGTAAGTGTGTGTGTGTACTCCGCCACTATGTACATACCTGGCCAGCTTAGATCTCACACTGACTCCGTCGTCAGTCAGTCATTCGCCAAATGTACAGTCGTCCTACCCATGGGTAATTTCTAGACATCCCCCGGGGGAAATCGATCATATCCCATTCTCCGCTGGGGTGTACCGTCCCCCCCGGCGTCAGGGTTTGTGAGCCCGGAAGGACTCTTTGAAGCTTTTTGTTCCCCGCTAGCAGACATGCCACCATGGGCTCATTACCACTTCACCATGTACAATCAGCACTCACATCATGCGGAATTGTGCTTCTATTTAAAAAATAAAATTTAACCAGCTCTTACTAACTTACCTCCTCTCCTTGCAGTAATGACTAGTAATAAGGTAAGAGAATCTCCAATGGGGCTCGCCAAAGGTCTGACACACTTCAAAAGCGGATGAAAAATGCTAAGGGTCCTTCGAAAAAGCCTCTTGACGCGTGTGTGATAGATGACACTTCAAATCTAAGTTTGGTTGACTATATCCTACATTCTACTTGTGATTGGTCCATTGACTGTTTTATGTACGCTTCTGATGTTCGAAGAGCGTTTGAGGGTGGGGAACTTTAAGTTGAAGGGCTCTTCAAATATATATGAGTAATTTTAGCGAGTCGCTTTTAGCGTGCATGGTTGGAGATGCTCTAAGAGCTTCTCCAATAGCAACTCTGAATTGCGCTCTGAAGGCCGTTTAAAAATTACAAGGCATAAGAGCATCTCCAATGAGAGATGGGTCGTGGGCCCTGGCTTCAGTATAGAGGGCCGGGGTTAAGAGCGGAGGGCCAGCAGCCTCCAGCAACTGCAGCCTCACCATTGGAGGCTCTCCGCCCTGTAGGATGGCGCCCATCTTCTTTCATGTTGCGGCTATCTTCTTTCATGTTGCGGCCTTCTCTTTTTTGATTCGATTTGCTTTAAACCAACCTCTAGAAGCTAGTTGGCGGTGGCGGTTGGACCTTCTTGGCTTTGGCGAAGAGCAAAAGCGAGATCCCCGTTGTCATGCGGTATGTGGAGCAAGCGCGGGCCTCAAACCCGGCGTGCGGTGGACTACTCCTGTTTTATCCGGCCCTCTCTCACCCTCGTCATATCCTCTTGGCAAGCCCCTAGTCGCTCAGAGCGGCAGAGATGCTCTTAGGTAACAAAACCTAAAAGCGTCCCTCAAATCAACTGAGTCCATTTAAAAACATAAAACATAAAATATTTATGGTGGATCTTATTGGCAAGCGAAAGAGGATTCCAATGCACTTTAGCATGTATTATTTGGACACCATATGAATAAGTTATGAAATTTCGAAGTGTTGACTATAGGTTGACCATAAATCAACACAAGGCTTTGATGTTTAGATTGTGCACATTCTTATCATTAGTAGGGTGTCAGAATCTACTTATTATGGAAGATTGACCTAATGACTATTCAAAGAAAGGGTCACTTTTAGGTATTGTTAACTTTCCATGTAGTTCTCCCGTGAGTTCTCCACCACTATCAGTCAATTACACTCTCAAATAGTAAGTAAACCAGTCACATGCAACTCATCACGTATAGATTGTGGAGTCACGAAGTGCAATTAATAATAGAAGATACACTAGCTTGAGTCGTTTTAAGGGCCCTAAACTCAGTTGTTGTATTCAGTATCTCCCTCCAAATAAATTGTTGACCAACCCATGCACATGCATTTTTTCGGAGTCAGAGAGCTATCCATAGTGTTGGTAGAGATGCTCTAAATGAAGTATAATGTTCCAAATAAGCTTATGACCATGGTTCCCATTATTAATTGTTGTCAATTGTAATAGGATTTTAGATTCTCTTAGCATGTACTTTTTGAACACTGTGTTTGTTACGTGACGCGGCATCAAGTGCCAAGCCACGTCGGATGAATGCAGTTTGTAAACTACATTAGTTTATGTAGTCGATTTTAGTTTAGGGAGTTTTCATTCATTTTATACTTCATCCAATTAGAGTTTGGGGCTATTAGATGGAGAAATTCCTTGGACTTGGGCATTCTTTGCCAAGCTGAGTTTTGTGAGTGTTTTTTAAGAGAACTTTTATTGTGAGGGTTTGCTTGTATATGGCGGTTTGCCTTTGAGTAAAACTTCAGGTTTCCTTCACACTTGTACTTTTGGATTTTCCTTTCATGGCGTGAGAGATAGCTCGATTTGTATGCATGTGTAAATGTTTTGTCTTTCCATAAAGGTGTGTATGTTATGCCCTCTATCTTGGTTTTGATTGCAAAATTGATGATGGTTTGTGGTATTGGATTTGTCATGTATGGTGATCTTTATTCACACGACAACCTTCATTACTCAAGTAGAAATACAATGCTCAATAAATGGAATTTATTGAATGTCTCCATTCAAATTTGAGTGTCAACAATTTCTTATGAGCCTTGTTTTTTCTTTCACTATCAATAAAGCACAAGGCGAAATTTGAGTGAAGAAGTTGTGCTTTGATGCACAAAAATCAATGTTTATGCATAGACAATTGTATGATGCTTCAGTTATTGCATATAATATCTTTAGACGCCATTGTTTTGGATCCTTAAATTAGAATAATATAAATATAGTTTATCTGAAGGTGTTACTAAATTAATAAAGTCAACCCATAGTGATAAATTGATATTTTTTTTAGTATTATATATTTTTATATCAATTCAATGACATCATGAATAAAAGCATTCTATTTACTAAAGTAAATGGACTTATTCTATACTATTAACTATTTAGTTAATATTGGATTGTATTTTTTCTGATTGATTCAATATCAATTTTTTGACAATTTATACTTCTACTATTAAAATGATAAAAAAAAAAAAAAAAGACAAAAATTGTACACGACTTGTATACAAAGCTTGGGGAAGTCACTTTCAAAAAATTACAACCAGTGTGCAAAAAATATAGGGTCCACATTGACGAACATATAATGATTCAAGGGTGTGGAGATGATAGCTTGTGACACCAAATTTTGGATTGTGATGATAGTGGTCAAGGGGTGAATTGAAGGAGAAACTACGGATGCTCTAAAAACTTGGTTGTTTTAGGTCCCACATTACTACGATATAAATATACAACAATTTTTTTTTTATCTATAAGCATATTGGGTCCAGGCCAGTTTTGAAATTTGGGTGATAGGGACTGTGATAGAGGGTAATCAGGTATCATACCCATGATGGGTTGTTGTCTTGATCCTAACTTCGTCAATCCAGAAGCTCCTTAGCTCAATTGTGTAATTAAAAAGATGTTTAAGAAATAGAGTGCACTCCACATCACTCACATCAAGCATCTCTTCAAATAAGGGATTCTCTCCATTCATTGAATACTCCTCTGAATACATCACCCTCTTAGATCATCACACATGGGATGCACTCCCATTCAGTGAAATTCGTTTTACCTCATCTCCTTCCAAGCTTCTGTCAAACTTGAAAACACTTCCCAATGTACATCAGCCCCATGAATACCATGATCATTCTCCCTATAAATTTGACATTATCCCCATCCATTGAATTCGAAAATCGCTGAAAAAATCCCCTTTTACATAAAAGCCGGTTATATCATCACTTACTCTAGTGCATGCATACATGATCCTCACGACAATTCCACCTGAAAATACCACGTGCTAGTTTGGCCAACTAACCTAGTATGACATGATCATGTACCTAGATGTTGTGACAAAAAGGCTATCAAATCTTCCTCACTTTGTTTGGGGACATGAGCCTTTCAGTTAATACAGGACATGACCCTGTCAGTTGATTGAGGACATGAGGCTTTCAGTTGGGGCCTTGGGGGGCATGAAAGTTTCTAAAGTTCCACTTTTCAATTTTTGTCACTGCAAAATGAGACAACAATAATATAACTTAGCATCATTTGGTTTGGATATGGCAGGGCACAGCCAATTTTTTCTGGGAGAACTTTTGCCAGAATCTTACCTGATTTTGGTAGTGTGTACTTTTATATTAGAAAAAATGGGCAAAAAAGTAGACGAAATTGTTACCCTTATGGAAAGTATGTTAACCCTTCACCCCTAAATGCTCAAACGACTCTTTTTTGGTTGCTGCCCGAATCTAAAGGGCTACCTGAACAAAAAAAATATATGTTTTTGAAAGAATAAAAAGTATTTTCAAATACTAAATCAAGTCTACTTTCCATCGCAATTTGAATTATGTCAATTCAAGTTAAACTCCACCGAGGAGAAATTTCCAAAGTGGATCACCTCAACATTGTTTTAGTGGTATAAAATTGGCTATTTGGGGAAAGTAATGATGTTCCCTCCATCATTTCTTTTTCTTTTTTGAAGCTTACAAGAGATAAATCAACGTTATCCAATTGTGCTAAATTTTAACCCCTAAATGCCCAAGCATCCAAATAGTGGATGGTAGTTGGTCAAATTCAATTTCAACTTTAAAGTTGATTATTTTTGCTTTCAAGTCCAACTAAGAAAATGGAGCTTATCAAGTCTAGTTTCTACTTCACTTTGTAAATCTGAAATAATCATAATATTAAGTATTTTATTGCACTCGCAATGTCAAGAGGTCATAATCCAAACTACACTACAAATCATATGTCATCATCAAATTTCCACATTTAGAAAATATTTTTTAAATTGAATTTTCCATATGGTTCTTCATTGTAACTTGAACCCTTTTACAATTTTTTTTGGTTATTTGGAACAATTTTGTAATTTATATGAATTTCTTTGTGTATTTTACCTCAAAAATCATATTAAATTTATAACGCAGTAAAAAAATTTGAAAAATTAAGGACCAATAGGAAACATATGTTTACATTTATTAAAAATATTTCAAAAATTATCTCAAAAGCTATTGATGAGCAAAATCCATATGAAAGTGTTGTTTGACTTTTTTGTGTATGCTCTGGGCATTTAGGGGTTTAACTCTAAAAGTGAAAATTGTGATTTATACAGATTTTCAAAGGTTAATGCTTTTAAATTCATTAGAAAAACATCGAAAGTTATTTTTGGAAGGTTGACCATACGGATTATTTGTAGAGATGATGCCCTACATTTTGTCTATTGAATCAAACTTCATCGAACATATGGAAGGCACATATTATAACACATCTATATTTTGTCCAATACCCCTCGGGCTTTTAGGGGTTAAAGGGCCCTTGGGGATAGTAGATACGTTGGTGTATATTTGGCATTTGTTGTAGGTAAGAAGCTCCAAATTGGGACCCTATTAACTCATTAGAATCATGGTAGCTAGCATGAATTTCAACTTCACTTTTGATTTAGACCAATGGAGGTGAGGAACCATTCTAAATACAACAAAATACTGAAGTATAAAATTGGGATCTTTGGACATTCAAGGTTAAAATGGCCACTACTATCCTTTTTTCCCATACCTGACTACATTCTAGGGTGTGTGGTCTTCAAAAGAAAAAAGAAAAAAATTGGTTGGTAGGACATCATTAATAAATCAATACAAGCATTTTGAGGCTTCCAAAGGACTGCCAAAACTGCCATGCAAAAAATTAATTTATTTTTTTAAGAAAATAAATAAATAAATGTAATTAATTTAAAAAATTAAGGCTATGTAAGATTTTTAAATTATATTAAATATTAAATTAAAAAAATTAAATTAAATTAAAAAAATTGGCCACTTCGGACTAGATTTTGTAATTTTTTTTCAATTTTATTATTTATTTTATTATTTATATTTTGTATAGCAGTTTGGCTGTACTCCATAGCATTCAGTAGCTTGTAGTGGCTCTACCTTATCCCACACTGGATGGTGCAGCATGTTTCACATCCAACAAGACCAAATTGGTACACCGATTATTGCCAGTACTCTTAAACACAATAATTGTTTTAAAATGACTACATCTTTTTATGCAAGGTGAACATTTATACAAAATATGTTTATGGACATTCTACTGCATCATTAGTACGAATATCTTCGACATTGGTAAAAACATTTGCCTTATGTAAGAAGTTGTAGCCTTAAGTAAATAGTTAGTGTGTCTCATAGTACTGGCAATTATCGGTGTAGCAAAGTGGACAAGTGGAGTCCTAAGATGATGCATAATGGAAAGGTAGAGGGGGTGGGTGGGGGGTTTATTTTATATGATTTTTCAATGCCTCCCCAATGACAATATTTTAGAGCTCTAATTTCATAAGAAGCAATGACTGTTCTGTACATGTCACAAGCAATTGACCCGGACAATGGTGGGAAATGGCCGGGATTCATAGGGCAACGTTGCATCTTCGATACAAGATTACCAAGACGCCTCTAGTTGGCCCAAGGTCTATGGGTATTGATCTGTAGCACTATTGTTTTGTTCTCTTGTTGCAATGAAATTTACTTTCATTTGTGTCAAAAAAAAAAAAAAAAACAAGCAGCTACGCTACGAGGAGCTCTGATCGGAAGGACGAGAATGTATTTCAATGGAATCATGGACAAAATATATTTACTACAGTGACATTTAGCCCAAGAAAATGAGTGTCCCGACAATGCCTTTTCCCTATGGTCAGAGCCAATAAAGAAAGAATAATGAGACTCCAACCAGGAGCCTTACATAACATTCAGTAACTTGTATTGGCTCTGCCTTACCCCACAGTAGATGGTGCAGCATATTTCACACCCAACAAGACCAAATCAGTAGCTAATAGGACAGGTGGAGTTCCAAGATGATGCATGAAGGGCACGCAGTGAGCATGAAGGCTATTGAATGTTATGTTATGGATGAGTCCCAAAAGTATTCTGCAACAGTATGGTCATTTCGAAAACCTTGACCGAAGAAAATGGAAGGAAGTTTCCGAGGTGCCTTGTTTGCCTCTCATGCCAGGGTCACACGTACATGCCATGAAGCTGCCACTCTGAAACTGACAAAGTAAAATGCAAACAACAGGGACAAGAAAAATGAGTTCAAAGTTACACATGGTATTTGGTTAACTCCTAAACGTCCAACCGTCCAGAATGTGGACGATGGACATATTCAAACACAGATTTCTCATCCATCATTGACTTTCTGCAGTGTGGATTTTTTACTATATATTTTATGGGAAGTTAGCTTCATGCATGTGTGATCCGTTTAGAAAGGGGATGATTTGTGAAATTTCTATGCCTCATTTCATGTCGAATTGATTCACTCAAAATTTCGAAGATTTCAGTGTAAAAGTGTTTTAAAAAAAGTCAACTCATATAATTAAGCAACCAAAAAATCTCCAAAAATCACTTCACTTAGAGTATTACATTTCAATCAATCACAACAAATTTCATTCACAAATTGTCAATATCTTATTCGTAATCGAATTACAAAAGAATTTTGAATTTTGAGTTTCAAATTTTATATTGGTCATAGCAATCGCACGTCTAACCATATGGATAGAATATAAAATTGATAATGTACAACTTTTATTCATACATCAAGTTCAAAATATCCCCCTGCGTTGCATTTTATGATGTACCTTTGTAAAACTGCCAAATTTGGAGAGGGGTAAGAACATTTAGGGGTTAAACATGCATGGCTTTCTTTCTTTTCCCATTAATTATAAATTGAAGTTTGTATGAGCTCGTTTGTCAACAACAAAAACCTCCACTTGAAATATAACGGAAACTTCAATTGTAAAAGTTCAACATCACTATTAACCGGCCCTATTTGTGCTACAATTTTGGAGGTCACCCTATTTGTGCCACTATGTACTAGAAGCGTACATATCAAGACATTAATATATAGTGATCACAAAGTGACAAATAGGGTGGTTTACTTTAAATAGAACAAGTAAAAGCCATGAATTGCTTTTTACAAGATATCGCATAACATTCATTACTGTAGCCAACACTCGGTCTGCCTTGGAATGTCAAGAATATCCTCCATCATCAACCACAATGCAATCTGTAGTTACCATTTTTGACCAACAACTACAAGTATATATCACTTGCACATGTAGGTGACCCTGCCACATAGAACGTTGCCTTACATGTTTGAAATTATCCATCGCCCAACTTTATTCATCGATGGCCCAGTACTTGTGCCATTTCCAATAGACCCTGTCCTGTTTACCACGGTTTCCTGTTTCTCTGTAACTTGGATGAAGCTTCTTAATAGTGAATGGAGCCAAAAGGCAGTCCAATTGACTGCTACGCATATTGTTGCTTAATGTCGTTTTTAGCATGTGTGGCTGCACCTTTCATGCTAAGGGTACACATGCCATCATTTTCCATGAAACACCCCGTCTGAAATGGATGTAGTAAAATGTTCAAGAAAACGAGTTCAAAGTTACACATGATGCCCTTTGGCAAAACATAACTTTTTCCCACCAGTCAAAGATCAAAAATTTGTAGAAGCCAGTTTGTCAACACCAAAAACCTGCACTTGAAATCAAGCGGAGGGTTAATTGTAAAGTCCAACATCGCTATCATGCAACAGCAGTCACTTTTCTTTTACAAGCTTCTGTTGCTGACTGGCTGTCGTCACATTGTGAGAGGACAAAAGATGTGCGTATTCCATTTGTTTCAATTTATTTATTTATAAAATGATGTTGTTATTATTATTATTATTATTATTATTATTATTATATTATATTATTATTATTATATATTTTGGGTACAAATGGAACAAGTTTTTGTTCCACTGTTATTTAAATTTTTTTCATGGCTGTGGAAATGCTATTGTAGTGGGGTGGGGTAGAGTGCAGTGCCTCAGTTGAGCCTGACAAGCCAGAATGCCAGATTCACAAGGGAATTTGTTGAGTGTAGGACAACAAGCAGTGCCCTTGATTTAAGGTGTGCTTGTATGGATGGATGAATAGTGTATGGATGGATGAATGAATGAATGATCCTTAGCTGGAAGCATGCGTACTAGTTCCCTTGTCCTCACTGCCTCAGTGTTCTGTGTGTCTGCACTAGTGCCTCTCTGTGTCACTTACCAGTCTGTCGGTGCTCACAAAATCAGTTAACCCTGAAATGTTCACCGTCCAGTCAAACGTCAATAGTGGGCGTCAAGAGTGGAGTTTTTTTGGTGTAGGTTTTCCAATGATAGTGTACGAGCATTCATACCCATGCACGCTAGAGTTGACTCGCTGAAATTATTCATCTACATTTGAAGAGCCCTTGCACTTAGAGCATCTTCAATCATGCACGCTAAAAGTGACACGCTGGAATTACTCATCTATATCCGAAGAGCCCTTCAACTTAAAGTTCCCCACCCTCAAACGCTCTTCAAATTTTTCATCTAGTTCTTGAGTGTGAGAGACTCTGGGAGGGCATGGGCGGCCACGCTCTAAGAGCATCCCCACCCATACTCGGGGAATATCGGCCTCAATGATATCCAGAGCACCAGTGGCCACTCCAGCCAATCGCCCTCCGCCACCGTTGACGAGCTTGTGGGCTCCTAATTTTTTGAAATAGCCAACTCGTCGTCATTGCTTCAAATAGCTAACTCGTTGTCATTGCCTCAAATAGCCAGATCGTCATTACTTACCCACCTTGATACAAGTGGACCAAGAAGAGGCAACTAGGAAGGCACAAGAGCGGTGTGTGGAGCTCCGACACCCAAAAATAGACGACAATATGGGCACAAGAAAAAATCACACCACTCTGCAAGCTAGCGAGTGGGCTACAATTCTAAGCGTGGCCACAGTCCTCCGGGTCTGTGCGAGGTCAACGGTGGAGAGTGGAACTGAAGGTGGGCCCTGAAAAACCCATTGTGGCCAACTTGGGCGTGAATGGGCGTGAATGGTAGAAGCACCTATAACAGAGAATACATCCAAAATCAATGTATATACTGACCCGTAATGGTTAACAACCAAACTCAATGCCGCTTGTGTAAAAAACTTTGTCAATCAATCAACTTCTTCTACTATTATCTATATTCCCTCTGATCCATAACAAGTTTCTTGTTCCCTTGTCAATTTGTCCCATAATAACCTTCATGTTTATTCAAACTACTAATCCCTCCGTCCCACAAAAAGACCATGATATCGATTTAAAATTTGTCCCAAAATGAAACTATGATTTCCAATTGTACTCATTCACTACCAGCAATCGAACTTCGTGCGTGCTTAACAAGTGCTTCAAGGCATTGCAAACAATGATGGCAACTTAATCCATGAATTTTGATCATCATGATCATGAATTCTAATCATGTTGATAATGGATTATTGTGATAGATTTTGATCATGTATACACTTTCTAACAGTCAAAATACTCCCTCTATACTCACTTAATCCATGGATTTGCATCACAGTCAACATACTCCCTCTGTAATCACAAGATTAAGCTTAATCCATAGATTTCAATGATAACAATGCTTAATCTATGGATTTCATTGAAAACAAGGTCTTTTTGTTGGACAAAGGGAGTACTCCTATTGGCTCAGGGTTCACCATTGTACTTAGAGCATATCCTGTGGTCCCCCATAGACCACTACTCTTCTATTTTTTGGATGAATTATGCTCTTATTAGCCTCTAAATTATCTTTACCCCACCAAATAAACATCAATTTGTAGGGTCCAATAACTCCCCCACCTCCTATATCTTCTTCGAGGATTAGCAAGTTGTCATAATAAATAATAGCTTACTTTTTGCTTTTGCAAGCAATGTGACTTGTAATTGGTTGGAAGCATATTTTAGTGAGTTGTGCCATTAGGGAAACAAGTGGCTATCCCCTCTAAATTGGATAGATAAAAAGTGGAGGAGCCTTGGTATTCGGGGGACACCATTGGAGTGCAATATTAGAATTAAATCTTCTATTTTCAAGGTACATGAACTTTATTATGGGACAGAGAAGTATTACTCAATTCCAAGAAGCAACTAGGGCCAGATTGCATGATCACAAATTTTGGATAGTCAAATTATAGGTTTTGGGTGATGACTAACTTTTCAATTTGAAAATTTGTAGAAATTTCAATTGTAAGAATAAAATCATGGAAAAATTGAATTCTTCATGATTTCTATTTTCCTATGAAGGAAGAATATTATTTGCCTTCTACTCCTACCGCAAGTAGACTAGAAAACTTAAGTTATCGGTTATGGGTGTTTCTACCTTATAGTAGACCCCCCATGGACTGGTGTTGGTAAAAGGATCCTTAAATATAGCTTCTTAGAGCATGCCCCACCCTATTGATCATTGAATTCTATCAAGAATATGAAAAGTGGATGAAAAAGTGATTGTCTTTAGCATGTATATTTATGGAAGGTGAGAGAGCTACTAAATATGAACACAATAGAGAAAACCTTCAATACATCCCTCTATAACTAAATTTAGGAAGATACTTTATCCTAGATTGATGGACAATACCAATTGCTCATGTATCATGTAGAGGAACACATAGCGGTTCAAAGATGTGGAGACGATAGTTTGTGACACCAAATTTCGGATGTGATGATAGTAGTCAAAGGGTGGATTGAGAGAGAAGCGTGCGGATGCTCTTAGAGCATCTCCACTCGTACGGGAAAATTTCATCACATTGAAACTTCATCACTAATGGGGACCATTTATTGTGTAAGAGCAAAAAGAATCTTCATCATTTATTATTCAACCTACTAATTGTAGAAAAATTAAGTAATATTTGCCAAGGTTGCACAACCATGACAAAATTGGCTATTTGTAGGTACAAAAAGAATATTTAGTTGGCGGGTCCAAGCATTAATTGTTTTCTTTTCATCCAAAAAATGTTGTCCTCATCTATATTGAAGGTCTAGTGGCAATGCTCTTAAGGTAGCCCTGTAAATCATCTGACCTCTAGTATTTTGAATGAAAAACATCCTAAAATAGCAAAGAGGAAAAATAGACACTTTCCATTTGGAGAGTGTGCTAAGTCCTCCAAGCCACCCTCCAATTGAGTCCTCTAAGACTAAATTTAAGTAGATTATTGTACTTGATTGGATTACATGTTGATGGATTACTTGTTGGATTACATGTGATGGAACTTTGTCCCATATTCTAAATAAGTGATAGTTTTGTGATTAGTCCATTGATCATATATTGTACACTATGAAGAGTGGTTTGAAAAGTGAAGAATGGATGAAATTGTAATTTGAAGTCTGAATGCAGAGGTTTGGACTAAAAATGCCCTTACTGGATTTTATATATCCACTGGTAAGGGTCAAATAAGGATAAGATCTTAAATCCATCAACAACCTACATTCTAGAAATCTATTGTTATTGATAAATCTCTAAAAACTCATGGTAAGTAATACTTCTTTTGCTCTCACTTCAATATATGTCAATTCTTTTTCTAAATTGTACTTGACTTTGTGCTTCTTTGGATGATAACAACTTACAGTTGCATGAAATTAATTAACATTAAATTGGGATCCTTTCTAATTAGAGTAGGGTTTTGGTCCTAGCTTTGTACAAAACAAGGGGCCAAATTGTTGTTTTGCATCTCAATGGTTACTAATATATATTTGGCCTTGTATTTTTTTTCTATTGATTACATTTTATCGAAAGTCAAATACTTAAAGAAAGGCTTCAATTAACCCCTAAAGGACCAAATGTCCATATTTAAGACGATGTACAAAAACAATCAGAGTTTACTCAACTGTCATGCACTTTTTGCAAAATGGGTTTTTTACTGTATATTTTATGGGAAGTTAGCTTCATGTATGTGTGATCTGACTACACAGGGGATGATTTGTGAAAATTTTATGCCCCATTTCATGTTGAGATTCACCAAAAATTTCGAAAAAATCAACTCCTAAAATTAAACAACCAAAAAATCTCCTAAAATCACTACACTTAGAGTATTACATTTCAACCCATCACAACAAATTTCATCCATAGATTGCCAATACCTTATTCGTAATCATATTACTAAAGAATTTTGAGTTTTAAGTTTCAAGTTTTATACAAAAATATTGGTGGTTGCAATCATAGATTTAACCATATGGATAGAATCTAAAATTCATAATGTACAACTTTTATTCATACATCAAGTTCAAAATATCCCTCTTATTCGCATTTTATAATGCATCTTTGCAAAATTGTTCAATCTGGATAGGGTGAGGACATTTAGAGGTTAACCTCTTAGCCCCTAAATGCCTAGATATTTTTCAAATGAACTCACAAGAAAAAACTTTGAAAATTCACTAAAATTATAATTTTAATACTCTTATCTTGTAATTCATTATGATTGGCTGAAATCATTAAGCTTTGATAGTCATGAAGTTGTTCACATAAGTTTTATTATAGTTTGAAAGATGGTGTCTTGAGATCTTTTTAGAAATAATCAAGAGATAATTTTATAGCATGAAATATTGCATATTATGCAAAAGATAATTTAAAATTATATACCATACATTATGCACTTTTGACCAGTCATTCCAAAATTCATAAGATAATGATTATTTTTATATTTTTCATATAATTAAAACATATTTCGACACTATTACTTAATCCAACCGAATGGATGTCATGGAAAAGTCATCATCTACAACTTTCATTTGCGTTCAACTTCAAAGAATGGATTTGGTGCGCATTCAACAACTCAAAACTTTGGAAATTTATTTATCAAAATGGAAGCTTTTATAGAATGGAAAGACCTAGTAAATTCAGTTTCGATTGTTTTCCTAGTACGACTTCACTTAAATTAATGGAATATATATATATATATATATATATATATATATATATATATATATATATATATATATATATAATATATATATATATAAATATATATAAATATATCGAATTTCAATATGTACTCATCATCAAAGATTGTCTTGGTGTCCATATAAAGGACCCTGTTTTAATTAGGTGTTCAAATTGAGAGCAACTCCTGGATTCTCAATTCTCACTGTGGGAGCAAAAAGAGGCTTCTTGATTCTGTCTATTTGTGGATCCCTCTTTTCTGCATCATCCTCCACACTGAGGACACATAGCACAATTCTCATTTACCCATTGAGGACCAGATCCTTGGCAGAATGGTCAAACCTTCCCTGTTATGAGGAATTTTTCAATTAAAATTTTGTAAATTTATTTTTGAAACATTTTTAATAAATGAGCCTATATGTCTTCTTTTCATTCTATTTTTTATTCTATTTTTTTTCAGAAATTTTGAAACTAAAATGAATTTAATATAATTTTTGAGATCTATAATGCAAAACAAATCATAATAATTAGATAAATACTCCAAATAATCTCAATTCATGGTTGGACATTTTACACGTATACAAAAACTATCTATTGTATTCAAAAACAAACACCTCAATATTGACCTAGTGTTATAAAACTTACTATTTCGGGAAAGTGATGGTGTTCTCTCATTTGAAAAAATTTCCTTTTTCAATTTTAGAATAGAATGTTTAGTTTTAACCAATCATACCAAATTTCAAATTCTAAAAATAAAAAATGTGATTTTGGTGAATATTCAACGATAAATGCTTCTTAATACATTAAATGAATATCTAAAACTTTTTTTTGGAAGTTTGACCATATGGATAATTACTAAACATCATGCTTCTCATTATCTCTTTTGGACCAAACTTCATCAAAGTTGCATAATTAACATTTTATAACACATCTAGGTTTTGTCCTTTCTCCCTCTATCATTTAGGGGATAACCTCTAGAGTTTGCAAATGCGATAAAAATGTTCAATATTTATAATTTAGAAACAATATAGAAACTAAACTTGATAAGTTTCATTTTCTTAGTTGACCTAAAATGCAAAAAATCTCATCTTCGAGGTTGAAATTGAGTTTGAGTAGCCAAGCATCCACTATATGGATGATTGTTCTCAAAGGGTTAAATTCGCAGTTTTCCAATTGCCAAACATGAGATGCACAAGCAGTTTTCCCTCATAACATTGTTAAGCAATGCAGGGGTATCTTTAGGGTTAGGGCATGCAAGCAAAATACTCTAACATAATTATCATTGGAATTGCATTGGAATTGCTTGAAGCATTTGTCTAAATTATCTTTGGCCTTAATTTCAAGACTCTGACGAGGGCAGAATATTATGCTCTGACCATGCAATAGGGGAGCTTTCTATGCTTGTAGTGTTTGATAACTAGGACAGATCTAGATTTAAGTTTCGCACAATTGTACAAAAATTTGCCAAAATGACAAAAATTTGAAAATCACTCACCTGGTTCCAGTTGCCAGCTGCAGCATGGACATTGGAGAGAGCAACGTATGTAAGGTAACTATATCTAAAAGCGACCTTTTCCTTAATCGTCCCTAGCTCAATCTTCCATAATAAGTAGATTCTCAATCTTCCATAATAAGTAGATTCTGACACCCTACTATTGATGAGAATGTGCACAATCTGAAGATCAAAGTTTAGGGTCGCTTTATGGTCAACCTATAGTCAGCACTTTGGAAATTCATAACTTATTCGTATGGTGTCCAAATAATGCATGCTAAAGTGCGTTGGAATCCTCTTGAACTTGCTATTAAGCCCCACCAAAAATATGTGTAAATAGGCTCATTTGGTAAGGGAACACTTTAAGGTATAGTTACCTTAGAGGCAGTCTTGGGTTCCAAATTTGATATGCTCGTTAGCAGCAAACTCGGCCATTGAATTCCACATGCCCCAAGTTCTGCAAGCTCCCGGGATCGCTCCCATCCGGTTGGAATGGCATGTCGAGAATCAAAGCTTGGCTTCCGGCAAACGACCAGCTCGTCCTAGAATATCCATCATGCAGGCATCATGCTGCAGTGTAGGTTCGATGCCACACTGTTTCGTCATGGGGGAGAAATGTCCACCACCTTCGTCTACTAGTCCTGCAGTCAGACAACAGAGCCATGACAAGCTTCATGACATGGCCTCATCCGGTTCTGAATTCTTCATTCCCTCATACACTCAAATAGCATCCTCAATTTCAAAGATTTTAGTCTAAATGTGCTCTTGAAAAAATAAACTCATAAAATTAAGCAACCAAAAAATCTCCAAAATCACTACACTTCATGAAATTTGTTGTGATGGGTTGAAATTAAGCGCATGCAAGAACCACTGCAACGTTCGATTGCAATCGCTCCTTTGCTAATGCCGGTTCTCCACGTACCTTCTCAGTAGTCACCGGACGAACTCCTGCTTTGATTTGCCTGTAAACCCCTTCAGGTTCCCTTCTTGCAAGAATTCACCATTACCGCTAGAGTACAGGTAGAAAAACAAAAAGTAGTAGACAAAGACATAAATTAAGAAATGTGTGCTACGTTGGGGAGCAACTCAAGCGACTTTACAGCTTGTAAAGCAACATTTAGGAAGCGTAGTGATGTTGTTATAGCAACTCCCCTAACGTTGCTAACAAACGTAGCAATCAGTGTATGATCCTAGTAGTGAGAAAATCGGGCAGAAAATGAGCAAAAGATTGAGAAACTCACCGCAAGTGAAGCATGCAGACACGCTGAGGAGTGAGAATGGCACCGTGGATGCTGCAGCACAACGACGATGGGGCTGATTTAACTCGAGTGAGACAATAATATCAGACGAGAGCCGCCGAGTACTGTACACGAGAATGTACAGTACTGCTTACTGTGTTCTGTAGAGTTTATGATTTATGATTTGTTGAAGGCTATTTAAAGTATATTTTAATTTCCAGGAACAAAAATCAGGCAGGAAGAGGTACCAAGTATTGAGTACCAAAGACAAAGTACACTGATTTTCCACATACTGTAGCTTAATAGCTGGTCTGGCACAAATTCATTCAAAAAATGAAAATTGAAAAGTTTTAGAAGTTATTTCTTATGGTACTCTTTGACATTTTGATAAGTGTCTACATGTGTCTATGCGTGAGATATTTGTATCATTACAATTGTTGGCTTGAGAAAAGTTCCTTCCATCTTTCTATTTTCCATTTGTTATTGTTTTTTTCCTGTAGACCCGACTCCTGAGTAGCCAGTTCTCACCTATGTCAAGTCTCCATCGTGCTGTTCACTCATAGTCTTGAAAGTTGCACAAGTATTTTTCTCCGTCACCGCGACCTGGAGATGCAAAGACACACCAGTGATGTTAATATTGTCAATTTCACAAAAAGGTATGAGCACAAATTATGGTCCCATCTGAGAAAGAATCATTCCGTTCGGAAGTTAGAAGGCAAATGCCAGAGGCGTGCAGCACTCAAATTTTGCCAGATACTGTATCTCCTACTGAAGATAATGCTGTACACGGTAGTTTCTGCATTAAAAAATCCTCCGTCCAATTGAGTAGTAATGGAGTTGTCCTGTAAAATCATACGGTTTTCCACCCTATTTCAAAAACCAGAAAGGGCTTCCAACACCTGCAGATTCAATCAGGATCATCAATTTTAGATTTTACTGACAAGGGTCAGCACCCCCACTTTAGCACAAATGTCCGATGATATTATCACGCGACACAGTAGATGGAACAAAGCTCCTAGACGTCCCAAAATGGATGCACAAACAAATTGTTGCTCACCTTCAATCAGATACAACAAGCAGTGTCATCCAGTCTTCTAGCAGATCAGATCTTGAACATAAGAAAATATGGTCACAATATATTCCACAAAAATGTTGTGGTAGAATACAGTATAAGATGGACAGAGTTTATGATACAACTGCCATGCTCAAAAAAATTAATTACAGTTCACCTTCCAATGAAGAAAGATCACGATGCTCTGAGCAGGGCACATTAACAGGATCAGGAAGTATCTTCCTCCAAAATTGTCCAAGGAATGGCGCAAGCTGGGCAATAGCTACCATCTTCACAAATTAGCTGCGTAATACAAATGCTAAAGTCGGAGTGCTATAGCAATGGATGATATCTAAAACTTATAGCTTCTGTTGTCCCAAGAAAATATGTTAAGGACAAATCTATGGCACTATACTTGATTGCATCCGCTTCACAATGAACAAGAATCATTGAATCTGCAAGAGCACGGGTATCTACCCTGTACCCTACCTCTCTGACCAGAATACTGCCGACATTGATCGAATATTTCCTCTTTCAAAAAAAATTGGCCGCCGAGACAGCATTGATGCAAACCCGAAATCTGATCTGCAAAAAGTGCAAAACACAAATCTCAACGCTATTACCGGTACATACGTTCACTTTGTCAGATGGGTCTATCCCCATCAATTTGAAGATTACTAAAATAAATTGGAGCAGAAGGACACTCAACTCAATATGTAGAATATTAGTCCAGAAGACACCAACAAACAAATAAGTTTACAGGACTAATCAACAGAAAAGTGCAAACTTGATTAGTGACCAAATCAAATAGCTGAGACTATAATAAAGCCAGAGCCAGTAGCGAGGTGGAAATTGTTTATCCAAATGTATACATCATTAACAAGCAAGGGAAGTCTGGCCGTGGAAAAAATCTTGGAACAGTCGTGGCATGTTACCAGTTCACAACTTGAGAAAGTGGGGTTCAACCTGAACATATGATCGGTGGCTCATGGATCTTCAGCTTCGGAGCAGATCTGCTTGCTTCGTACAAAACTTAAATCTCCCAAGTAACACTGGTGCAGCACACCTCGATCCATACAAGCACTGGAACCACCATCATTCAGAATCGCTGTCCATTACTACTGTCTTGTGAGATTCCCGAAATGTGAATTGATGGAGAAGAAAGAGACGTGCTATTACTCGTTACTCTGCTGCTCTCCTCCGCAAATCTCCTCAAAATCTCCTACACAGACAGACTTGATAAAGGAAGTCATAAGAAACTCGGATCAGCAACCTGACATGTCATCAGCCTCCAACCATTTAAGCTCATACTCAGCCTCTGCCTACTACAAGAAAGATTTTTGCTTCAGACGGTATTTACGACGCAAGGCAATGTAGACTCACCTAAATTTGGCTAGCGAAAGGAATGGCAGGCACTCGGAGATCCGTAATAGGGCCGGCAATGGCGTGCTGGGTAGCGCAAGTGCAAGCACCGGAAGTGCCGAATACAAATCCGATCGCATGATACTTTGAAATCCTGGAACCTTTTGGACCAACTGCTGGAGCGCAGAGGTTATACACCGAGGCTGAGGGATTCCATACCAACAAAGAAAACATGAGAATAAAATGCAGCACACCCTTGTGTCTAGAGCTGATGTCCTCTTCAATCCATAATCTGCTTGCCGAGCCTGCTTCAATGGGAATTGCCGGCTATCAAGGTAAGAAAATAACTCAGGAAAGAAGGGCTTCAGCTCTGGGTTCTGAGCCTCCGAGACTGTGAAAAGAGAGGAGCTGTTGAGAATTTCATCCACCCGCTTTGCAAGCCCAGTTAAGAAAGTGCGCTGAACGAGAGGCTTGCCTTCGGCACTTTGATCTATAATATCACAATACGCAACTGCAATCTTAAGACTGTAAATAGAGAGTGAATCGCTGCAAATGCTGTTTGCACTTGTTCCCCTACCAGTGGCACGGTCTATCAAGGCCCCGACAGAGGTATACAATGCCATGTAAGTCTGCAAAAGAGCTGGACGATCAGTGCTCACAGATTCATACAGCGCTTGCAAACAGAAATTGTCAAATTCTCCATTCGATTTACTGCCGTCAGCTCCACTGCAGAAAAGTTGAGCAAAAGCTAGCATGCTAGGATCGGCTGAGAACGTGCTCACTAGCTGATCCACTTCAGAGAGTTGGCTTCTACCAGCTGCTTGTGAGCAGTTGTCATCGCCACTCTTATGAATTGCTCGAGAGAGCAACGATCGACAACCTATTGGATCATCCACATACGAGCGCGCCCCTACTTTACGCTTCACATATAAAGTTCCCCCATCGAAAGGTCCTGATTCACCCGGTTCCCACCATGGTTTGTCTACAGCCGGCAACACAATATCCTGCGGCCAATAGCGTGGACCACAAACTCGCACTCGTTTCAGTAGATACCTTTCTGGAAGAATACAAGGCGTTACCCGGCTGAAAGTAGTTTCGCCGTATTGTGCCGTTTCCTTTAAAGTCATCTCGATGGGTACATAGACAGGCAGTCCAGTATCCACATCAACCGTTTGCAAGCAGCGTTTCTCTGTGGCCAAGACATACAGATGTCGGAATGCCTGTAGGTGACATCGATGATCATTAGGTGCAGTAGGAAACCTGGGATATAATGCAATCAGAAGTGCAGCAACCGCACCGTTGTTTGTCGCAAACGTAAGTCCGCCCCCACCAAGAAATAGAAATCCAATGGCCATACTTATGGCCATCTGATTCCCAAATGTGATCCCCTCAGCATCTGTTCTTCGCCTCAGGAATCTCAAGAGCCTGAAGGTCTCAAGGTGGCCTGTGCCAGCCATGACCAAGCTCAAAGACAGTACAGCGACATTGAGACATGTCTCAAGGGTGCTACGGTCAACATATTGACGCCTGTTATTAGGGTTTTCTGCGGCACCATGTGGCACTGCTGCACGCTTCTCATTCATAAAATAAAGAGCATAATGCCGTATTGATTGCTGAGCTTCTGCACTGGCTGTCCCTGCATATCTCAATCCTATTGAAAAACAAGCTCCAGCAAGAATGTTGACATGTGCTTGCGCAAGAGCCTCAAGGTCTGCATCAGCATTCAGGGGCAGTTCAGGAGAACCATCCTCCTTCGAAGAGACAAACATCGCCTCCTTCACAATACCAGGTATCTGAGCCTGTATCCACTCCTCTGTTGGCTGCACACTGTCCCATAAAATCAAACTCCGCCCTACCAATCTTAACAGTATGAAATCAGGTCGAACATACTCAAGGGCAAAATGTGTATCCGGAATGGCTAGACGAGCTGCTACCACTTCGCAATTGGTCTTCATAAACATAAGCCCCAGAGCTAGAGTTGCGCCAGGTGCAGTGACATCCAAATTGACTGTTGAACCTTCCATAACTTGTGATTGGTCGTCAAAACCTCTTGACACAGAGTTGATACTGCTCACAGTCCCATCAAACCGCCTTTGCCTTTCATCAATGGTATCACTCCCTCCAGACATGTAATGTCTCAGGCGATCTTCGATATGAAGATCAGCTAGACCCCAAGCATCCTTACCTCGACCTAATGTTACAAGCCCCAAAGCAAGACCTGCCGCAAGAGCATACCCTTCCCTATCCAACGTATTATCACCACCTGGCTTCCGCCCAATCTCAGCAAGAAGAATCTCTGTGGTCAAACGGTGTGCTGAGCCCTGATACAAGAGACCAACGGATAATAAGGCTGCAGACTGCACAAGGGTTGGCAATTCCAGCTCTGGATACGAAGGGGGGTGTCGTGTAAGAATGTGGAGATACAACATTTTGGAAATCCCAGGATCCATGGTACCCCGATGAGCGGCAGACATACCTAGGAGTACACCTACAGTTGTTGCCTCGTGCTCTTGAGAAAGATAACGGTAAACATCCGTTGCTGCGAGCACAGCAAGGTGCTTGTGTAGTCCCAGAGCCATCAGCAAGCCTGCGTGTGAAAAATTAGGCTCATCAGGTTTATTATACACAATCCAAGTACGAGAGATCTTTGTCTGGCCGGGAGCAAGTCTAAGACCCGCAGCGACACCATTGTGAAAATCCGGCCACGAAGTGACATCGGTAAGGTTGCCTGTGTTTGCATCCAAATTCACTGTGGCGTCGTGTTGCGAAGGAAGGCGACCAGCCAGTACGAGTTTTGGTATAGACAGAGCCTCTGTCAACATGGCACTGGATGTGCCCAGGGTGAAAGCTCCTCGTCCAAAAGGCAAGGCGGTAGTTCGCTGTGCTAACTGCCATAGCTGTGCTTGCTGCTGAGCAACAATATCAGGGTCACTTACATCTGGTGCGTTGCTTGTTCGCACAGCCACAGGCTTTGATGAACCCAGCAACCGCCTAACCTCGTTCAAGCGAAGATCCCGACCAAATCGAAGTGGTGCTGATGTAGTGGCCATGTGCTCCATGCCATCAACCATTTGAGGGTCCACTCCGGCAGCGGCAGCGGCACCATCAGGATCTGCAGCATCATTTGGATCACTAGAGCCAGGAAGACTAGATATTGGCCGTAGGTGTAAAGTATAAGGGGCTGCCATCCAAAGATCGTCCAACTGCTTGGTCACTGAAGGTGATTCGTCAGCTTTAAACTTCTCGCCAATTTTGTGCGTTGTCGTACGTTTCAACTGCTTCGCCACATGTGTGGAAGCTAGATCCTCACGGCCAATAAGAACATAGGCTTGAGCTGGCCAATTGCCTGGAGGAGCTTCGCGACACCTATCTAAAGCATGACGCAATGGAAGGGAGACGCCAGGAGGAAGGCGATCAAGTTCGGGTAATCCGAACCCTTCCGCTACCATGGCAAGCACCGTGCGCTGCTCTACACTAGTGGCGATGCCTGGTGCTATGCGTAGCTGAACCCCTGAGGGCAGGCGGCCGTTCACAACTTGCCCACCGGTCAACAAATGATAGAATCCAATTACTTTCCGAGACCAATCGACACAACTCGCGGACTCCGCGGTCAGTAAACCAGGCAAATTTTCCACATTTTCAGCTGGACGTTTGCCTCTTAAACAATTCTCAAGCCACTGAAAGAGGTTTGGGGGCACTTTTCCATCACTTTTCAAGCTCATTGACTCCGGTAGTGGAGGCAATGGCGGGACAGCTAGAGGAAAGTCACGTGAGTAGTGGTCGACGTATTCCATTTCCCCGCCGGCTGCCGCCAGACTGCTCAAAGTTGCTCCCAACTGCCACAGCTCTCGCCAGCGTAACGTGTCCAGCTTGCAGTCTTCATAAACAGCGTGTAACACTTCAAGAATTTCAACCATCACCGAGAAATAAACAGCTGTCTCAGCATCGACGTCATCTGTAGTGATGGGTCCAGGCATTGGGAGAGTTTCCCCAATGCTGAAAGCTTCCTTCGGCATTAATGCTGGATATCGCAAATTCGCCAAGTTGCTTCGATGCATACTACTCTGCAATAAAAAGTTCCACGCAGATGAATCATCCTTTACAGGCTTGTGAGGAGCAGCCTTCTTAGTTGGAAGTACCTCACCGGGCATGTCTCTTATAATCTCGGTAATAAGGCCAGAAAAAGCTGCCCATTCTAGGTCGGGTTTTCCACTCGCTTTAGCAGTAGTCACACGTAGAGCATCCGCAATTGGAAACTCTCGCTCCAGCAATCGGGATAACAGATATCGATACAGAGCAGGGCGGAGACCTTGCGATAAGGCATTCATACACAGAACAGTTATAGCTGATGAGGGGGTCAAACCAACTGCACACCTGTACATCTTTCCAGATTCCGCCACCAAATTGACACGACCTTGCACGGGATCACAGAGGCCCACAATCTTCAAAGCCTCATCTCGCCAATTGCTCGTAGCATGGGCCACTGATCCACATCCCCCGAGTGATTGCACTGCTGAGACAGGAAGATAGTAGCAGCATACATGATACCGACCTATATGAAGAGACAGAGTGCCATCGGGAGACAACGTCAGGATATCATAACCAGGAGGACCTGTGCTTTTTAGCCCTGGGCGAGTGGCAACAATCGGTGCAGCTGAGACAGCACTAATAGTCCACGCAACTTCCAGCTTTACGTCACCCTGTCCATCACTAGATACATCCGAAGAACTCTGAAGTCGAAACGAAAACAACTGTTGCGATTCCGCAATAACAAGACACAGCAATGGCACGCCATCCTCATCGGTAGCCAAAAAAACCTCGCGCGCCTGCTGTTGCCCGCCCTTCTTCGTCCAGGAACGCTGCAAACTAATATTTTCCATAATATCCCACGCCGGCGCATCTTTCAAAATGTTGGACTCTGAATCCGCAGGCGCAGCTTTCACTTTCCACACAGTGTGCTGGCGTTTCCCTGTATGATATGTCACAACGTACGGAACTAGGGTACTACTCCAAATGATATTCTCGTCCATATCCGAGATTAACCTCGACTTCATCCCTTCCTCAACTTTCACGGGATGCGGCATCTCAAGAGGATGCTGTAAGTAAAAAAAAGACGAAGTAGGTTGAGCAGGGGGAGTGGACAAAAGGCTCGATCGTCTCCCTGGCAGTGGCGAAATCATATTATCTCGAAAACCTTCACGAAGACAATCACGGTGATGAATCGGCGACTCCATAGCCAAAGAAAAAGTGTCAGAGCTCAACCTCGGCGTCCGATCGGCTCCTCGCTGCAACAACAATCCACACGGAAGCGGCCAAATGGCGGAAACCCTAAAATGCAACGGCACAATGTGCATCTCACCGGAGGGAGTATACGTGTTAATAAAATCCGAATGGAGTACGCACAGCAGAGGCTCCCGAGTGTCGCTCATCCGACACCACTTCGCCTGCACGATGCTCGCGTTGCAGCTGAAGCGCTTGCGCACATGGCGGCCCGCGCTCCACACCGCCATGTTGTTGTGGACGTAAAGCTCCTCATCGTGGTCCCCGAACTCCAAGCTCACGCCCTTCTCACACACTGTGTCGGCATCGAACAAAGAATACTTCCCACGGAAATCTTCTTCCTTTCCATTGCTGCTGCTGCTGACCTCTCGTCCATACGGCTCAAACAGCCCTAGCAAGCACAATGGCCTTCTCGACTTCGGCATTTTGCGCACCCGATCGGGCACCATATGCAATCACGTCCGTCTCATTCGCATCGACATTGTGTGGGGATTCAAGAGCTCAATGCTGGATCCATCGCCATTGACAGGGAGACCTTGAGACGTTTGAAAACTTGAGAATTAGGGCTTTAGCGAGGAGGAAGAAGATCAGAAAAAACTGGTTTCACATCGTCATTGTCTTGAAATTGCGTATAAGTCTTTGATATGGTTCATTCTAGGCATCTGGGTCCTGCGACCTGCTTACCGCTCGCTGAGTTTTCGTGGTGTAGTTGGTTATCACATCAGTCTAACACACTGAAGGTCTCCGGTTCGAACCCGGGCGAAAACAATTTAGACTCTTCCTCAGAAAAACCTTAGTATTTTTTTGGTTTAGAATCATTTTTGGTCAATGCATACTACATGGTATCCGTGGAATTGACAATTTCAGAAAAATCATTATAAAGTATTGTTTCAAGGGATATTTTGGAATTGATATACAAATGAAAGTTGTAGATTTTTGAATTTTAAATTTCATCTATATAGTTAGATTCACCAATGCTATCACCAATATTTTATTGTAAAATTCGAAAGTGAAAATTAAATATTCCTTCTATATTTGATTACAAACAAATATTAATAACTTTTTAGTAAAAAATGTTAAAACAGATTTGAAATGAGATACTCTTGACATGGTGATTTTTCAAAAAAAATGTTCTCCTTAAATCTATGACCTCATTTTTGCATGGTCACTTTTGAACTAAAGTCAATGCAATTTTGGCTTGGTCAAACTTTCACATACTTATGCGTTTATAATTTTAAAGAAATATGTACTCTAATAACACCAAATCCAACCGTCGGATAGGACAACATTTTAATGAAGTATATCTTAAAAGGTTTTATGGTGAAGAGGTTCATGAGGAAGGAGATATGGATGAAAACAATCATCCATCAACCACACGGAGGTCGGTTGGATCTTTAAGGATTAATGTACCCATAATTGAACCTAAAGAAATGTATTTATCCTACACCACCATCTAGGTGTACACATGCTATTTCTGGAAGAAAAAAAAGTAATAAAAAATGATATTATTACCCTCTCAAAAAGAAAGTCAATTGAAATTGAAGTGTTTTCATAAACTTTTGACATTTTGGTTAAATTTTTTGAATTTTTAAAGTAGAAATCTTACAACAACCTACTAGTGTAAACACACAATTCGCTATTTACGCACTTGGCCATATAATCAGGCACTTGGTCCCCGAGCGCATAAAAAAATTTGTCTAAAAAATTCTTTAAAAAACGGGCATTTTTTGTCTTTCTACAATTCCTTACATTGTAAACAAACAATTCTTTTAAGTATTTTTTTATCTTTATCTTTTCTTTTATCTTTTCTTTTATCTTTTCTTTTATTTTGTTTTCTTTCTTGTCTTCTTTCTTGTCTTCCTTCTTGTCTTTCTTCTTGTCTTTTTTTTTCTTCTATTTTTTCTTCAGTTGTGGCTGCTCAACCCTAAACAGCGGCCGCAAAACAAAAAATTAAAAAATCTTTTTTCTTTTTTTTTGGCCGTTAGGTACTGCTGAACCCTAAACGGCGTCTACCAAAAAAGAAAAGAAAAGAAAACTTTATTTGGCTGTCTAGTGTTGTTGAACTCTAAACGGCGGCCGCCAAATAATAATAATAATAATAATTAAAAAAATGAAAAAAATAAAAATTGGTTGTTGGGTGCGTAGCCGCGCACCCAAAGTCCCTCTCCCGCTCCCTCCCCTCCCTCCCCTCCCTCTCCTCATATATATATATATAGAAGAGAGGAGAGAGTCTCCTCCCTCTCCCTCTCCCCTATATATGTGAGGAGACTCTCTTCTCTCCCCTATATATATGATTGGATATAGTGGGGGTGTAGGGTTTGTGGATGCCACAAAAAAAAAATGAAAAGAAATGAATGAAGGAAAAATAGAAAAAAAATAAGAAGACAAGAAGCAAGACAAGAAGCAAAACAAGAAGAAGACAAGAAAAAGACAAGATAAAAGACAAGATAAAAAATGAATAAAATAATTGTTTGTTTACAATATAAGTGATTGTAGAAAGACAAACTTGTTGTTTTTTAAAAGAACTTTTTATACAAATTCTTTTAAGCAAGATTTGCTCATGAAATGAATGCACTTGGCCAAGTGCATAAATAGCAAATTGCGTGTTACAAGTTTCACAAGACAAAGAAGTGCCCGGCAAATGACATCGCAAACTACCCATGCGGCTAAGTTTTATTTTTTTAAATTTCTTTTTTCACTATCCATGCATGCTTCAAGTACAAAGGGTTGCACAAATAAAACATGTCCAACTACTCAAAGTTTATTTCGGGCATACTATGGTCCACTTGGGGCTGGTTTGCACCTGGCGTTATGTAATGGTCATGGAAAATACATAAGAGCCCTGTCATAGAAGAACGTGAGTTGTATTCACACTACACACACCTGATGATGTGGTTTCCGTATTTTTCTGCTGGACGTATGTATTCTCCGTTCGCACATACTGCCGCCGGTACATACCACCGCTGCCAGCTGTCAGTTGATAACGATGCTTGTATTCTGCGGTCACACCGGTAACATCGTGCCTACGTAGTGGCGTAGTTGTCATTGTTTGCTTTCTCTTTAGCAGCCCTGTCTTTCTTTCAATCAACAGCCCTGCTGGTTGTCTTCAATCACGCGTTGGTCATTGTTGTCAGTTCTTGCGCAAGGGGGTGTTGTTGGTTGAGGTGTCTCCCTCTATATACTGAAGAGCGCAAGGGGTCGTTCACTGTTTTCAGATGAGAAGAACGCATATCGTGTAGTAGTGCGCACTGCGCAGAGGTGGGAGTTTAAGAGTAGACAGAGTGCCCGTAGCGTGCACACATCTACGTATTGCGCATTTCTGAAGGAGGGCCGCTGTGTGAATTTGTGCAATTGTTGCGCGATTGATGTTGTTTCTGAGTGGGTTTAGACGCGGAGGATTATCGGTGCGCGGTTTTGAATTTGAGGCGAGGAAGTCTGTCATAGAGGGCCGGTGATTAGTTTATGGCGACACGTTATCGCAGCATTGATGCTGTCCGGTTACAAAGCTCCAAGCGCTGCTGCAAATTTGCACGTACTTCTGCTCATCTGCTCTCAAGTTCGATCCCACAATTTTTTTTTTGCCAAAACATGCGTCGTGTTTGTTTAGGGTTTGCACATGTGCGGTGAAGGCCCTCTTTTGTTGCGATGTTGGCCGTCAAGGCTGACGGAGGTTCTGAACGTAGTTTGGTTTCTAGTTACGTGGGCGTCAGCTGATTTACGTGGGTGCTCTGTGGTGTTTATAGCATGATACCATGAGAACTAATAATCGCAATTGAAGATGCGCACAGTTTAGCGCTTACAGTGTAGGGTTTTAATTTTGTCGCCCAATCTGTTGTTGTCCTTGGAGTTTAAGCATTCCTTGATTGTGTTCATGGTATCGTTGATTAGGTTAGAATGCCCGTCATCCGTGATTCTTGCAGGGGTTGATGTAGGTAGTGAGTTCGGGGTGTGAATGGTGTCAACTCCGATTTTTTGTTTTAATTAGGGGTTTACATTTTGTAGATTGTCCTTTCTTGCTGTGATTGAAGATTTCTGCAAGTTCAGGGTGCACATGAAATTGGTACATGTGTCACCACGTGTTGCAGGAACAGTTCATACCTGCATTGCTAGGGTTTCAGTATTTTATTTCAATCTACACAGGGTTTGATGCATTGATATGGTTTAGGGTGTTTTTATTCAATCCATACACGGTTTGAGGGTTTAGTGACTCTGAATTGGTCCTGTACTGCGTACAATATAAATGTCATCTACATTGCATGCTTTGTAGCATGTTATTCAGTCACACTTCAAACAACAATGCATTCTGTAAGTGTTCTTATAGTAGGCATGTTCCATTCTATATTTCCGGGTTCCATTGATGTTCTGTAACTTTTATTGATAACGTCTCACAATGTTGCAGGTACTCAGTGGAGATTCAACTTCATAAGGTGAGATAAATTTCTACTTTTTTGTCCTCCTCTTGCTGCACTGGGTTTTGGGAAGTATGGTTGCATATTGACATGAACGTTTAGGGTTTAGGGGTAATGAAATCAAGGTCCTTTGTAAAGGGATTAGGATTTAACTGCCTGTAGCAAGTTCTGTAGCTTCATGTGGTCTGCCTATTTGACCTCGTTTCATGAAATAGGACTGAGGTTTAGACATACTCTGGTTGAGGGAGTGTTATAGATACACATTGTACTAGAATCTAGTTTAGGGTTTAGGATTGCTTTCAAATATTGATATACTGCCTTGGGCTGTTGTATAGGTTGTATAAGCCTCACTCCATGGATACGTTGATGCACCCAAGCTCCCTTTTCGCATTCACAGCATGGCTGCTGATTCAGACAAAGATGGTGAAGACCCATTCCCAGTGGTCGTAGGCAGTTTGATGGGGCCCATGCATGATACCAACACACTCTTCAGCGTGGGCTTGAACAACTACAGGTTTTGTACTCTATTTCCACTGTTTGACGAAGATCTGGGGTACTGGGTTAGGCCATGTTCCACCACCTGGTTTTCTAGATTTTTATTGGAGCAATATGATGATCATAGATGGGTTCAGATGTTTAGGATGTCCAAGAAAGTTGTGTTCGCATTAGCAGATTTGTTGAAGCCTCACGTTGTCGCGATGCAAATGCGCATATAGTGTAAAAACTTATAGTATTGTTATTTTGATGAGTTTTAAGATATCTCATTTAAAGAAGAAATGAATAGGGAATATTTGAGAAAGATTATGAATTGATTCATAATCTCTACAAGGTTTTAATTGCCTTGTGTTTTGACTAATAAGAGTCAAACTTTACATTTATCTTCTTAGAATGAGTTTTGATATTTAATTTGAGTTTTGATAGTTGTTGAAAAGAAAGGTGAAGATTGTTTTACCTTTCTTTTAGTTTTTTGTGAGTTTATCATTAAAATAAGCGAATGGATAGAGGTATGGGAGACTTTTGGGTCACCCAATTAGTTTTAGGGTGCCCATGTGGCTAGGTATGGGCTGATGTGTTCCCCCTTGTGGCTTGATAAGGGGGGCCTTCTTCTCCCGAACCTCATTCTTCTTGTGTTCATGTTTTAGTTTTTTAGTTTTGTGCCGTGTGTTTGAGGACAAGTGACTTACTGTGTATAGCTCGGATTTCAATGAAATTTTGAGAGCACGTTCCTCTTCTTGTTGTGATTCCAATGGTGTGTGGCGCTTGTCATTTGGAGTTAGTATGAGAAAATTATGCCTTGAGAAGTGAAAGAGGGTTTAGTGCCGTCGAAATTCAAAGGCAGTCGCTTTAAACTCTTGTAGAAATTTGTATAATGATCGATTAGTTTTGAAATTTTGTGAGCACATGTGTTATGTTGATAGCTTTCTAAAAAACTATTAAACTCTTGTTTTGGAGTTAGGACGTGAAAGTTATTCTTGTAGAAGTTTGAGGGTGTGAAACTGCCGCTCAATATAGAAGTTCCATTTTTGACGAAGTATAGAAAACGGACAGTATGATATTTTAAGCTAAGATTTACAGGCAACGTAGATGGTGATGTTAGCTTTCTAAAACATTATGGCATCATGTATTTGGAGCTTTTATGAAGATGATATGCGTCCCGAAGTGGAGAGATGTACAGCTGCCGTGAATATTTGGAGTCTCAACTTCAGCACGCTATAAATATTGAATGGTAAATCATTTTCTCTTGAAATTTTTACAGATTGTGTAGCTTTGTGTTAGCTTTCCAGAAAGTTATAGCACACTTGATTAGGAGCAAGTATGTGTCTGTGGCATTCATTTGAATGCTGACAGTGTTTTTAAAGGTTTAAGCCTTTACACGGTTTGCTATTTTGCAAAATAAAACATAGATTTGGGTTTTTAATGGTATAAACAATAAATTACACTATCATATTTCCCCATACCTTGAATTCAAACTAGTTGCAGCTAGAAACCCCGCGTTTTCCCAGAGCAAAACCCTCTCTACCCGACATTTGGTGCTTCCACTGAGAGACGCTTTGGGGCAATTAGTTTTAGTTAAAGAATGACGGGGGATCATGATGGGGCTTCCGGAGGGGGCCAAATGAATATGGAGAATATTTTGGGGGCATTGGCCCTGTATATGGAGCATCATAGAGCAAACTCTGGTGGGCATGAGGCTACCAAAGCATTGAAGGGTGTTGTGGACAAAATTGGGAGATTTGATGGGAAGAATATCACAAACTTTTTGAGGGTATATGTTTGTGAAATGGAAGTGCATCAAGTATCTGAGGATCGTATGATGTTGACTTTTGACTTGGCTGTGGTTCCCGAAATTCGTGAGAGGGTGCAAGAAATTCGGGAAGATGTGTATGTGACTTCATGGGCCACATTTGATGAGAGATTGAGGGATGAGTATTTTGATGAAGATACGGAGAGGATGACTAAGAGGTCTTTCCTTGATTGGGTGGAGCAACAACCCGGGAATGATATGGGCCCAAATGAGCTGCTCAGAGAATTTGAGAAGAAATATAATCAGTTGCCTTTAGCAGAAAGGCGCCTTCTTGATACAAGAAAGGCAGAGATGTTTTTGCAGGCAGCCGATGATGCATTAGAGGATAGACTCCTCTTGCTTCTTGGGGATAGGACCACTGAAGGTGGTTTTACTAATGATTGGAGGAGGGTGGAAGAAACGGTGACTCTTGTGGCCAAACAACGACGGGTGAGGTCTAGAGGTATTATTTCACGGACTGATGCAAACCCCATGATGGTTCCAAGGGCTCCAAAATTATCATTGGCTCCTACAACTCTTGGTGAGACATCAAAAACAAGCAAGAGAGTTGAAGAAGACAGTATTGAAGAGCTTATCAAAGGTATCAGAGATTTGAGGGTGGAGATGAGTGAATTGAAGAAGGCACGAGGAGCAAGTTCTTCTCAATCATCAGATGGTGCAAAGTCATTTGTGAAGAGATGCATCTGGTGTGATGTCATAGACCACACTCTTCGTGGTTGCACTGATTATGATGGTGCACTTAAAGAAGGTATAGTTTCTTTCAAGGATGGGAGGATTCGTGATGCATCCACTGACCTGCCTATGGACACTAATTTTGGCAAAGGTGGAATGAAGAAAATAATGGATGAGAAGAGGGGGAAGTCGAGTGCTTTGCGTGCTAAGGGAGTTGAGTCATATCATATTGAGGTGGACCATCATACTATTGAGGCCTCTTCTACTCCAGCAAGAGAGATTATGATCAGAGGAGCACAAGCTATCAGAAAGGCAACCGGTTGGGAGGATCCTGTTGATGCAGTTAGCATCAAAGCATTTTTGGGTGAGGTACAAAATGACATTGAGAATCATGATGCATCTGTTGAAATAAAACGGGGCAGACCTGCAGAAGAAGATGATGCTGATGAGCCAACATTAAAGAAGAAAAATCAAGGGCTTAAAGAGGCTGCAAAGGGTGATGGACCTGGTTTTCACACACGCCAAAGGCCTGAGAAATCACCTTCTATTAATCATCCTGGAGATGTACCACTTCCAGAGAAGATATGGGAAGATTCAAGCACCAGCAAGAAGGGCAAAGAGAAGGAAGATTCTGGCAAAGGTAAAACTAAAAGGCCAGCTTACAAGCTTCAATTTGATATCGAGACTTCTATTGACATGAAGGGGATATTGGAGGAGAGGGTTTTGGATGCCAAGATTGAGTTTACATTGAGAGAGGCTCTTGGTATTGCCAAGAAAGATTTTCACGACCTTATCATTGATGTTATCAAGAGAAAAAGGCAAATGACAGCTGAGACAGTTATGATGCATGCATTGGATACTCATATGACAGAGGATGAGGAGATTGAAATCGGGCAAGTATTTAATATGATGTGTGATGCAAAGGGTAATGAAGAGAAGATTATGAACATGAATATCGAGGCATTGGAAGAGCAGAAAGATCAAACTGAAGAGATGAAGGATTATCTTACTGATGAAGAAGAAGATGATATTTTGAAGATGTTTGCTGCAGAGTGTATGATTGACATCAAAAGAGATGTTACCAAAACTGAGCATTCTATTGAAGGTTTGAGCATGAAGGGATATGAGTTGATGGAAGTGAAGAGCTCAAAGAAAGAAGCCCATTCCATACTAACTCAAGATGAGGGAAAAGAAATGGTGGATGGAATGACTACTGAGGTGGCATATGAAGAAAGATTTGAGGTGGAGGCAAATGTCTTTGATTGTGGAATTGTTGATGAAATTGATCGTGAAAGAGGAGGAAAGTTGAATTATTATCAACCATTTTGGACAAGGGCCACTACGGAGACACGAGTGAGACTTGGTGAGTTGGATGATTCTATCTTGGCACTTGTGGACCATGGCTCTGAAATAAATATCATGTCAAGGAGAATTTATGAGAAAGGCAAGTGGCCGATTGATACTCATCACGGTTGGGTCATGAGGGCTGCAAACAATGGAAGAGGAGAATTATATGGGGCTTGTCCGGCTGTATGTGCAAAAATTGGCGATGTTGAAGTTGAGCAAAACTTTTTTGTTCAAAACTATGGGACATATCCTATAATACTTGGACAACCATATATCACAGCAGCTAGAATGGAGACCAAGGTCTTGGATGATGGGTCTCATTATGCACGTATTCGGAGTCGTGATGGCAAGAGGTCTCTGCAATTTTTAACGGTGAGACCTGATCATGAAAGAAACAGAATCCAGCTTAGAGATGCACCTCTAAGATCTGGTGAAGACTTTCAGGATTTCTAAAATGCACACGTGGAGTTCAGAGATCCACGGGTGCAGATGCATCTGAAATTACAATGTCCCCAAATGTACAAAATATTGATTGTGGTTTTGTAAGTGTGACGGAGTGTGGATTTTTGAGTTTTAAGAGTATTAAAGATTTGGACCCTATTTGCAGAAGGGTCGTTAAAAAAGCAGAAAAGAAATTAAAAAAAGTGAAGGCATTATTGGATGATGAATATATCAATGGTGTCTTTGAAGAAGAAGGCTTTGGAGATGATGTACTCCATGTTTTGAAGAAGTTGCAAGAAAGTGAGATCAATGGTGATATTTATGATGCTATAATTGAAGTTCATTCACGGGCATTATATGATGAAGTATTGAAGGCGGTTACAAGTTTTGATGTTTGTAACAGTTATGGATTGAAGCATGAAGTGATGGTACATACAAAGTATAAGACGGTGGCAAAGAAGGTTAAACCAGTAGCAACTCAGTTACCATCTGATACTGATGAGCATATCAAAGAAGCAGAGAAAGAACCTGGTTTGAGAGAAGCAAGAAATATTGGACACAAATTTACAAAAGAGACACTCGCAAATATGAAGATTGTAGGGGGTGAATTCTTGACTGAACCAGAGAAGAAGAAGTTTCAAGACATGCTTTTCAAACATGGTAAAGCCTTTGCTTCTTCATCAGATGAGATTGGGTGTGTGCATCCTTGTGTGGTTGCACCTATGGTGATTTTCACGGTACCACATGTGCCATGGGATTTGAAGCCTATACCAGTACCTCGGGCATTGCTTCCGAAATTGGTAGGGTTATTGAAAGAAAAGATGCAAATGGGTATACTTGAACCTTCTATGGCTCCGTATTCGAATCGTTGGTTTACTGTACCAAAGAAATTAGGAGCTTTGAGATTTATTCAAGATATGCAACCGGCTAATAAAGTGACAATCAGAAACAAAGGATCTGGACCTATTGTTGATGAAGTAGCTGAGGCATTTGCTGGGCATGCAATTTATTCTATAGGGGACTTGTACTCTGGTTATGATCAATTTCAGCTAGCCAATGAAAGTAGAGACTTGACAACCATGAAGACTCCTCTTGGACTTGTACGAATGTGTACCTTGCCTCAAGGTGCTACTAATTCGGTAGCACACATGCAAAATGCTATGAATCAAATTTTACGAGAGTTCGTGCCTGAAAAGACTATACCTTTTGTTGATGATATTCCTATCAAAGGTTGCAAGGAGGATGATAAAAATTTGAGTGTTCAAGATGATGGTTGCAGAATATTTGTGAATGAACATATTGATGATGTTTCCAATATTTTGAAGAGACTTGAAGAAGTAAACTTGACTCTTTCGATTGACAAGTCAAAATTTGGAGTTGATGAAATTTTGGTAGTTGGACATTTATGTGGGTGGTATGGAAGAAAACCTAATCCTGAGAAGGTTGATGCTATCGGGAGAATGAAAGCTTGTAGCACCATTACTGAAGTAAGGAGGTTTTTGGGAGCATGTGTCTTTTATCAAATTTGGATACCACATTTTGCACATATGTCTGAACCTTTATACAAATTATTGAGAAAGAGGAACAAGTTTTCTTGGGAACATGATCAAGATTTAGCTATGGACGGGTTGAAAAATATTTTGAAGTCACCACCAATTCTAAAGCAAGTTGATTATGAATGTGGAAGACCGGTGATTGTGACAGTTGACACTAGTCCAATAGCTATTGGTTGGGCTGTGGGACAAGATGATGCAGAAGGGAGACGATTTGCTATAAGATTTGGGGCAAGAATTCTCACAGAGCGTCAAAGAGCATATCCACAAGTGAAGAGAGAACTATGGGGTGCACTTACTGCTCTTAAAGCAGATAGAAATTATTTGATAGGAGCAAATGTGGTGTTGGAGACCGATTGTTTGCCTTTACTTGGTATGATAGCAAATTGTTCTTCATCTGATATTGCGATGCTACGTTGGATAGCCTACATCAAATCACTTAATCCGGTATTGATACATATTGCTGGTAACAAGAATCCAGTGGCAGATATGTTATCAAGAGCCCGGTATTTTCACGAAGAAGAAATGATGGCGTTTGAAGGAAGTGAAGAATTTTCTGATGAAGTATATATATCAATTACAAATGGAGAAAATTCAAGCGATGAAGTCTTGCCATTTAAAGCAGAATTATATGAAGGAAGATTGAAAGATATTGGCTTTTATTTGAGCACTTTAAAGAGACATAAAGATTGATCAGAGAAGACTTTCAAGGATATTAGACATCGTGCTTATGATTATCTTTTGCGAGATGGTTTTCTCTGGAAGAGGGCAAAAAGGGGTGATGGTATGCCATTGAGAGTAGTGGACGATTCTGAGACTAAAACCCAAGTTCTTAAAGAATTTCATGATACACTTTGGGCCGGTCATAGAGGAATTTGGGCCACTTATACTAAAATCAAAGAGCGTTATTGGTGGAAAGGATTATATAAAGATGTTGAAGAATTTGTGGCTTCATGTGTTGTTTGTCAATTGCAATCTAAAGTGAGGTTTAGGGATGAACTACATCCCACTTATCCTCTTGCCATCCATTTTCAATGGATGATTGACTTAGTTGCAATGCCACTTGGACTTTGGGGTATGAAATATCTTGTTTTGGCAAGAGAAGAGCTCTCAAACTTTGTTGAAGGTAGAGCTCTTCGAACCAAAGCAACGGAGGGGATTTGCAAATTTATACTTGAAGATATTTTCAGTCGATATGGGAGCATTGGCAAGATGAGGGCTGACAGAGGAGAATTGGATGCAGCTGAAGCAAGAGAATTTTTCAACCGATACGGTGTGCAGTTAAGGCTAACAACTGCATATAATCCTGAGGCTAATGGAAAGATTGAGAGAGGTCATCCACCCATTGTTCAAGCATTGGTTAAGGCTTGCAAAGGGAAACTAAAGTTCTGGCCTAAGTTACTTCCATTTGCTTTATGGGCTGACAGAACTACCCATAGCACTGTTACTGGTTACATGCCTGTGGAGCTTATGTATGGACAAAAACCTTTAATGCCTGTTGAGGAGTCTATTCCTACATGGGTATTTTTGTCATGGGAAGATGGTATTACACGAGAAAAACTCTTAGAGCTCCGTATTAGACAGCTTGGAAAATTACCCGAGGATCAACAAATGGCATTAGAAAAACTTAAAGCTGCGAGACTGAGCAATAAGGAGAGATTTGATAGAACTCATCGGTTGAGGACCAAAAATATTGAAGAAGGGGATTGAGTTTTAGTGTTTGATAGCACTTTGGAGCATCAACACAGTACACTGAGGAAGTTTGCTAAACGGTGGTTTGGACCTTATGTGGTAATAAAAGTGCATGATAACGCCACTTATTCACTTCGAGAATTAGATGGTACTCCTTGTAGGATACCAGTGGCGGGCAAACGGATCAAAGCTTTTCGACGGAGAGATGGAAGATTTAATGAAGAAGACTTAAATGTAATATTGCCTGCATTGCAAGATCACGAAGTTGATGAAGATGAAGAAATTAATGAAGATCAACTCGGGAGTGAAGATGATCAAGAAGATGACTGAGTTTGGCACATACCGGAGGATGTGCAGGTTTAGAGGGGGTGAATGTCGCGATGCAAATGCGCATATAGTGTAAAAACTTATAGTATTGTTATTTTGATGAGTTTTAAGATATCTCATTTAAAGAAGAAATGAATAGGGAATATTTGAGAAAGATTATGAATTGATTCATAATCTCTACAAGGTTTTAATTGCCTTGTGTTTTGACTAATAAGAGTCAAACTTTACATTTATCTTCTTAGAATGAGTTTTGATATTTAATTTGAGTTTTGATAGTTGTTGAAAAGAAAGGTGAAGATTGTTTTACCTTTCTTTTAGTTTTTTGTGAGTTTATCATTAAAATAAGCGAATGGATAGAGGTATGGGAGACTTTTGGGTCACCCAATTAGTTTTAGGGTGCCCATGTGGCTAGGTATGGGCTGATGTGTTCCCCCTTGTGGCTTGATAAGGGGGGCCTTCTTCTCCCGAACCTCATTCTTCTTGTGTTCATGTTTTAGTTTTTTAGTTTTGTGCCGTGTGTTTGAGGACAAGTGACTTACTGTGTATAGCTCGGATTTCAATGAAATTTTGAGAGCACGTTCCTCTTCTTGTTGTGATTCCAATGGTGTGTGGCGCTTGTCATTTGGAGTTAGTATGAGAAAATTATGCCTTGAGAAGTGAAAGAGGGTTTAGTGCCGTCGAAATTCAAAGGCAGTCGCTTTAAACTCTTGTAGAAATTTGTATAATGATCGATTAGTTTTGAAATTTTGTGAGCACATGTGTTATGTTGATAGCTTTCTAAAAAACTATTAAACTCTTGTTTTGGAGTTAGGACGTGAAAGTTATTCTTGTAGAAGTTTGAGGGTGTGAAACTGCCGCTCAATATAGAAGTTCCATTTTTGACGAAGTATAGAAAACGGACAGTATGATATTTTAAGCTAAGATTTACAGGCAACGTAGATGGTGATGTTAGCTTTCTAAAACATTATGGCATCATGTATTTGGAGCTTTTATGAAGATGATATGCGTCCCGAAGTGGAGAGATGTACAGCTGCCGTGAATATTTGGAGTCTCAACTTCAGCACGCTATAAATATTGAATGGTAAATCATTTTCTCTTGAAATTTTTACAGATTGTGTAGCTTTGTGTTAGCTTTCCAGAAAGTTATAGCACACTTGATTAGGAGCAAGTATGTGTCTGTGGCATTCATTTGAATGCTGACAGTGTTTTTAAAGGTTTAAGCCTTTACACGGTTTGCTATTTTGCAAAATAAAACATAGATTTGGGTTTTTAATGGTATAAACAATAAATTACACTATCATATTTCCCCATACCTTGAATTCAAACTAGTTGCAGCTAGAAACCCCGCGTTTTCCCAGAGCAAAACCCTCTCTACCCGACATTTGGTGCTTCCACTGAGAGACGCTTTGGGGCAATTAGTTTTAGTTAAAGAATGACGGGGGATCATGATGGGGCTTCCGGAGGGGGCCAAATGAATATGGAGAATATTTTGGGGGCATTGGCCCTGTATATGGAGCATCATAGAGCAAACTCTGGTGGGCATGAGGCTACCAAAGCATTGAAGGGTGTTGTGGACAAAATTGGGAGATTTGATGGGAAGAATATCACAAACTTTTTGAGGGTATATGTTTGTGAAATGGAAGTGCATCAAGTATCTGAGGATCGTATGATGTTGACTTTTGACTTGGCTGTGGTTCCCGAAATTCGTGAGAGGGTGCAAGAAATTCGGGAAGATGTGTATGTGACTTCATGGGCCACATTTGATGAGAGATTGAGGGATGAGTATTTTGATGAAGATACGGAGAGGATGACTAAGAGGTCTTTCCTTGATTGGGTGGAGCAACAACCCGGGAATGATATGGGCCCAAATGAGCTGCTCAGAGAATTTGAGAAGAAATATAATCAGTTGCCTTTAGCAGAAAGGCGCCTTCTTGATACAAGAAAGGCAGAGATGTTTTTGCAGGCAGCCGATGATGCATTAGAGGATAGACTCCTCTTGCTTCTTGGGGATAGGACCACTGAAGGTGGTTTTACTAATGATTGGAGGAGGGTGGAAGAAACGGTGACTCTTGTGGCCAAACAACGACGGGTGAGGTCTAGAGGTATTATTTCACGGACTGATGCAAACCCCATGATGGTTCCAAGGGCTCCAAAATTATCATTGGCTCCTACAACTCTTGGTGAGACATCAAAAACAAGCAAGAGAGTTGAAGAAGACAGTATTGAAGAGCTTATCAAAGGTATCAGAGATTTGAGGGTGGAGATGAGTGAATTGAAGAAGGCACGAGGAGCAAGTTCTTCTCAATCATCAGATGGTGCAAAGTCATTTGTGAAGAGATGCATCTGGTGTGATGTCATAGACCACACTCTTCGTGGTTGCACTGATTATGATGGTGCACTTAAAGAAGGTATAGTTTCTTTCAAGGATGGGAGGATTCGTGATGCATCCACTGACCTGCCTATGGACACTAATTTTGGCAAAGGTGGAATGAAGAAAATAATGGATGAGAAGAGGGGGAAGTCGAGTGCTTTGCGTGCTAAGGGAGTTGAGTCATATCATATTGAGGTGGACCATCATACTATTGAGGCCTCTTCTACTCCAGCAAGAGAGATTATGATCAGAGGAGCACAAGCTATCAGAAAGGCAACCGGTTGGGAGGATCCTGTTGATGCAGTTAGCATCAAAGCATTTTTGGGTGAGGTACAAAATGACATTGAGAATCATGATGCATCTGTTGAAATAAAACGGGGCAGACCTGCAGAAGAAGATGATGCTGATGAGCCAACATTAAAGAAGAAAAATCAAGGGCTTAAAGAGGCTGCAAAGGGTGATGGACCTGGTTTTCACACACGCCAAAGGCCTGAGAAATCACCTTCTATTAATCATCCTGGAGATGTACCACTTCCAGAGAAGATATGGGAAGATTCAAGCACCAGCAAGAAGGGCAAAGAGAAGGAAGATTCTGGCAAAGGTAAAACTAAAAGGCCAGCTTACAAGCTTCAATTTGATATCGAGACTTCTATTGACATGAAGGGGATATTGGAGGAGAGGGTTTTGGATGCCAAGATTGAGTTTACATTGAGAGAGGCTCTTGGTATTGCCAAGAAAGATTTTCACGACCTTATCATTGATGTTATCAAGAGAAAAAGGCAAATGACAGCTGAGACAGTTATGATGCATGCATTGGATACTCATATGACAGAGGATGAGGAGATTGAAATCGGGCAAGTATTTAATATGATGTGTGATGCAAAGGGTAATGAAGAGAAGATTATGAACATGAATATCGAGGCATTGGAAGAGCAGAAAGATCAAACTGAAGAGATGAAGGATTATCTTACTGATGAAGAAGAAGATGATATTTTGAAGATGTTTGCTGCAGAGTGTATGATTGACATCAAAAGAGATGTTACCAAAACTGAGCATTCTATTGAAGGTTTGAGCATGAAGGGATATGAGTTGATGGAAGTGAAGAGCTCAAAGAAAGAAGCCCATTCCATACTAACTCAAGATGAGGGAAAAGAAATGGTGGATGGAATGACTACTGAGGTGGCATATGAAGAAAGATTTGAGGTGGAGGCAAATGTCTTTGATTGTGGAATTGTTGATGAAATTGATCGTGAAAGAGGAGGAAAGTTGAATTATTATCAACCATTTTGGACAAGGGCCACTACGGAGACACGAGTGAGACTTGGTGAGTTGGATGATTCTATCTTGGCACTTGTGGACCATGGCTCTGAAATAAATATCATGTCAAGGAGAATTTATGAGAAAGGCAAGTGGCCGATTGATACTCATCACGGTTGGGTCATGAGGGCTGCAAACAATGGAAGAGGAGAATTATATGGGGCTTGTCCGGCTGTATGTGCAAAAATTGGCGATGTTGAAGTTGAGCAAAACTTTTTTGTTCAAAACTATGGGACATATCCTATAATACTTGGACAACCATATATCACAGCAGCTAGAATGGAGACCAAGGTCTTGGATGATGGGTCTCATTATGCACGTATTCGGAGTCGTGATGGCAAGAGGTCTCTGCAATTTTTAACGGTGAGACCTGATCATGAAAGAAACAGAATCCAGCTTAGAGATGCACCTCTAAGATCTGGTGAAGACTTTCAGGATTTCTAAAATGCACACGTGGAGTTCAGAGATCCACGGGTGCAGATGCATCTGAAATTACAATGTCCCCAAATGTACAAAATATTGATTGTGGTTTTGTAAGTGTGACGGAGTGTGGATTTTTGAGTTTTAAGAGTATTAAAGATTTGGACCCTATTTGCAGAAGGGTCGTTAAAAAAGCAGAAAAGAAATTAAAAAAAGTGAAGGCATTATTGGATGATGAATATATCAATGGTGTCTTTGAAGAAGAAGGCTTTGGAGATGATGTACTCCATGTTTTGAAGAAGTTGCAAGAAAGTGAGATCAATGGTGATATTTATGATGCTATAATTGAAGTTCATTCACGGGCATTATATGATGAAGTATTGAAGGCGGTTACAAGTTTTGATGTTTGTAACAGTTATGGATTGAAGCATGAAGTGATGGTACATACAAAGTATAAGACGGTGGCAAAGAAGGTTAAACCAGTAGCAACTCAGTTACCATCTGATACTGATGAGCATATCAAAGAAGCAGAGAAAGAACCTGGTTTGAGAGAAGCAAGAAATATTGGACACAAATTTACAAAAGAGACACTCGCAAATATGAAGATTGTAGGGGGTGAATTCTTGACTGAACCAGAGAAGAAGAAGTTTCAAGACATGCTTTTCAAACATGGTAAAGCCTTTGCTTCTTCATCAGATGAGATTGGGTGTGTGCATCCTTGTGTGGTTGCACCTATGGTGATTTTCACGGTACCACATGTGCCATGGGATTTGAAGCCTATACCAGTACCTCGGGCATTGCTTCCGAAATTGGTAGGGTTATTGAAAGAAAAGATGCAAATGGGTATACTTGAACCTTCTATGGCTCCGTATTCGAATCGTTGGTTTACTGTACCAAAGAAATTAGGAGCTTTGAGATTTATTCAAGATATGCAACCGGCTAATAAAGTGACAATCAGAAACAAAGGATCTGGACCTATTGTTGATGAAGTAGCTGAGGCATTTGCTGGGCATGCAATTTATTCTATAGGGGACTTGTACTCTGGTTATGATCAATTTCAGCTAGCCAATGAAAGTAGAGACTTGACAACCATGAAGACTCCTCTTGGACTTGTACGAATGTGTACCTTGCCTCAAGGTGCTACTAATTCGGTAGCACACATGCAAAATGCTATGAATCAAATTTTACGAGAGTTCGTGCCTGAAAAGACTATACCTTTTGTTGATGATATTCCTATCAAAGGTTGCAAGGAGGATGATAAAAATTTGAGTGTTCAAGATGATGGTTGCAGAATATTTGTGAATGAACATATTGATGATGTTTCCAATATTTTGAAGAGACTTGAAGAAGTAAACTTGACTCTTTCGATTGACAAGTCAAAATTTGGAGTTGATGAAATTTTGGTAGTTGGACATTTATGTGGGTGGTATGGAAGAAAACCTAATCCTGAGAAGGTTGATGCTATCGGGAGAATGAAAGCTTGTAGCACCATTACTGAAGTAAGGAGGTTTTTGGGAGCATGTGTCTTTTATCAAATTTGGATACCACATTTTGCACATATGTCTGAACCTTTATACAAATTATTGAGAAAGAGGAACAAGTTTTCTTGGGAACATGATCAAGATTTAGCTATGGACGGGTTGAAAAATATTTTGAAGTCACCACCAATTCTAAAGCAAGTTGATTATGAATGTGGAAGACCGGTGATTGTGACAGTTGACACTAGTCCAATAGCTATTGGTTGGGCTGTGGGACAAGATGATGCAGAAGGGAGACGATTTGCTATAAGATTTGGGGCAAGAATTCTCACAGAGCGTCAAAGAGCATATCCACAAGTGAAGAGAGAACTATGGGGTGCACTTACTGCTCTTAAAGCAGATAGAAATTATTTGATAGGAGCAAATGTGGTGTTGGAGACCGATTGTTTGCCTTTACTTGGTATGATAGCAAATTGTTCTTCATCTGATATTGCGATGCTACGTTGGATAGCCTACATCAAATCACTTAATCCGGTATTGATACATATTGCTGGTAACAAGAATCCAGTGGCAGATATGTTATCAAGAGCCCGGTATTTTCACGAAGAAGAAATGATGGCGTTTGAAGGAAGTGAAGAATTTTCTGATGAAGTATATATATCAATTACAAATGGAGAAAATTCAAGCGATGAAGTCTTGCCATTTAAAGCAGAATTATATGAAGGAAGATTGAAAGATATTGGCTTTTATTTGAGCACTTTAAAGAGACATAAAGATTGATCAGAGAAGACTTTCAAGGATATTAGACATCGTGCTTATGATTATCTTTTGCGAGATGGTTTTCTCTGGAAGAGGGCAAAAAGGGGTGATGGTATGCCATTGAGAGTAGTGGACGATTCTGAGACTAAAACCCAAGTTCTTAAAGAATTTCATGATACACTTTGGGCCGGTCATAGAGGAATTTGGGCCACTTATACTAAAATCAAAGAGCGTTATTGGTGGAAAGGATTATATAAAGATGTTGAAGAATTTGTGGCTTCATGTGTTGTTTGTCAATTGCAATCTAAAGTGAGGTTTAGGGATGAACTACATCCCACTTATCCTCTTGCCATCCATTTTCAATGGATGATTGACTTAGTTGCAATGCCACTTGGACTTTGGGGTATGAAATATCTTGTTTTGGCAAGAGAAGAGCTCTCAAACTTTGTTGAAGGTAGAGCTCTTCGAACCAAAGCAACGGAGGGGATTTGCAAATTTATACTTGAAGATATTTTCAGTCGATATGGGAGCATTGGCAAGATGAGGGCTGACAGAGGAGAATTGGATGCAGCTGAAGCAAGAGAATTTTTCAACCGATACGGTGTGCAGTTAAGGCTAACAACTGCATATAATCCTGAGGCTAATGGAAAGATTGAGAGAGGTCATCCACCCATTGTTCAAGCATTGGTTAAGGCTTGCAAAGGGAAACTAAAGTTCTGGCCTAAGTTACTTCCATTTGCTTTATGGGCTGACAGAACTACCCATAGCACTGTTACTGGTTACATGCCTGTGGAGCTTATGTATGGACAAAAACCTTTAATGCCTGTTGAGGAGTCTATTCCTACATGGGTATTTTTGTCATGGGAAGATGGTATTACACGAGAAAAACTCTTAGAGCTCCGTATTAGACAGCTTGGAAAATTACCCGAGGATCAACAAATGGCATTAGAAAAACTTAAAGCTGCGAGACTGAGCAATAAGGAGAGATTTGATAGAACTCATCGGTTGAGGACCAAAAATATTGAAGAAGGGGATTGAGTTTTAGTGTTTGATAGCACTTTGGAGCATCAACACAGTACACTGAGGAAGTTTGCTAAACGGTGGTTTGGACCTTATGTGGTAATAAAAGTGCATGATAACGCCACTTATTCACTTCGAGAATTAGATGGTACTCCTTGTAGGATACCAGTGGCGGGCAAACGGATCAAAGCTTTTCGACGGAGAGATGGAAGATTTAATGAAGAAGACTTAAATGTAATATTGCCTGCATTGCAAGATCACGAAGTTGATGAAGATGAAGAAATTAATGAAGATCAACTCGGGAGTGAAGATGATCAAGAAGATGACTGAGTTTGGCACATACCGGAGGATGTGCAGGTTTAGAGGGGGTGAATGTCGCGATGCAAATGCGCATATAGTGTAAAAACTTATAGTATTGTTATTTTGATGAGTTTTAAGATATCTCATTTAAAGAAGAAATGAATAGGGAATATTTGAGAAAGATTATGAATTGATTCATAATCTCTACAAGGTTTTAATTGCCTTGTGTTTTGACTAATAAGAGTCAAACTTTACATTTATCTTCTTAGAATGAGTTTTGATATTTAATTTGAGTTTTGATAGTTGTTGAAAAGAAAGGTGAAGATTGTTTTACCTTTCTTTTAGTTTTTTGTGAGTTTATCATTAAAATAAGCGAATGGATAGAGGTATGGGAGACTTTTGGGTCACCCAATTAGTTTTAGGGTGCCCATGTGGCTAGGTATGGGCTGATGTGTTCCCCCTTGTGGCTTGATAAGGGGGGCCTTCTTCTCCCGAACCTCATTCTTCTTGTGTTCATGTTTTAGTTTTTTAGTTTTGTGCCGTGTGTTTGAGGACAAGTGACTTACTGTGTATAGCTCGGATTTCAATGAAATTTTGAGAGCACGTTCCTCTTCTTGTTGTGATTCCAATGGTGTGTGGCGCTTGTCATTTGGAGTTAGTATGAGAAAATTATGCCTTGAGAAGTGAAAGAGGGTTTAGTGCCGTCGAAATTCAAAGGCAGTCGCTTTAAACTCTTGTAGAAATTTGTATAATGATCGATTAGTTTTGAAATTTTGTGAGCACATGTGTTATGTTGATAGCTTTCTAAAAAACTATTAAACTCTTGTTTTGGAGTTAGGACGTGAAAGTTATTCTTGTAGAAGTTTGAGGGTGTGAAACTGCCGCTCAATATAGAAGTTCCATTTTTGACGAAGTATAGAAAACGGACAGTATGATATTTTAAGCTAAGATTTACAGGCAACGTAGATGGTGATGTTAGCTTTCTAAAACATTATGGCATCATGTATTTGGAGCTTTTATGAAGATGATATGCGTCCCGAAGTGGAGAGATGTACAGCTGCCGTGAATATTTGGAGTCTCAACTTCAGCACGCTATAAATATTGAATGGTAAATCATTTTCTCTTGAAATTTTTACAGATTGTGTAGCTTTGTGTTAGCTTTCCAGAAAGTTATAGCACACTTGATTAGGAGCAAGTATGTGTCTGTGGCATTCATTTGAATGCTGACAGTGTTTTTAAAGGTTTAAGCCTTTACACGGTTTGCTATTTTGCAAAATAAAACATAGATTTGGGTTTTTAATGGTATAAACAATAAATTACACTATCATATTTCCCCATACCTTGAATTCAAACTAGTTGCAGCTAGAAACCCCGCGTTTTCCCAGAGCAAAACCCTCTCTACCCGACATTTGGTGCTTCCACTGAGAGACGCTTTGGGGCAATTAGTTTTAGTTAAAGAATGACGGGGGATCATGATGGGGCTTCCGGAGGGGGCCAAATGAATATGGAGAATATTTTGGGGGCATTGGCCCTGTATATGGAGCATCATAGAGCAAACTCTGGTGGGCATGAGGCTACCAAAGCATTGAAGGGTGTTGTGGACAAAATTGGGAGATTTGATGGGAAGAATATCACAAACTTTTTGAGGGTATATGTTTGTGAAATGGAAGTGCATCAAGTATCTGAGGATCGTATGATGTTGACTTTTGACTTGGCTGTGGTTCCCGAAATTCGTGAGAGGGTGCAAGAAATTCGGGAAGATGTGTATGTGACTTCATGGGCCACATTTGATGAGAGATTGAGGGATGAGTATTTTGATGAAGATACGGAGAGGATGACTAAGAGGTCTTTCCTTGATTGGGTGGAGCAACAACCCGGGAATGATATGGGCCCAAATGAGCTGCTCAGAGAATTTGAGAAGAAATATAATCAGTTGCCTTTAGCAGAAAGGCGCCTTCTTGATACAAGAAAGGCAGAGATGTTTTTGCAGGCAGCCGATGATGCATTAGAGGATAGACTCCTCTTGCTTCTTGGGGATAGGACCACTGAAGGTGGTTTTACTAATGATTGGAGGAGGGTGGAAGAAACGGTGACTCTTGTGGCCAAACAACGACGGGTGAGGTCTAGAGGTATTATTTCACGGACTGATGCAAACCCCATGATGGTTCCAAGGGCTCCAAAATTATCATTGGCTCCTACAACTCTTGGTGAGACATCAAAAACAAGCAAGAGAGTTGAAGAAGACAGTATTGAAGAGCTTATCAAAGGTATCAGAGATTTGAGGGTGGAGATGAGTGAATTGAAGAAGGCACGAGGAGCAAGTTCTTCTCAATCATCAGATGGTGCAAAGTCATTTGTGAAGAGATGCATCTGGTGTGATGTCATAGACCACACTCTTCGTGGTTGCACTGATTATGATGGTGCACTTAAAGAAGGTATAGTTTCTTTCAAGGATGGGAGGATTCGTGATGCATCCACTGACCTGCCTATGGACACTAATTTTGGCAAAGGTGGAATGAAGAAAATAATGGATGAGAAGAGGGGGAAGTCGAGTGCTTTGCGTGCTAAGGGAGTTGAGTCATATCATATTGAGGTGGACCATCATACTATTGAGGCCTCTTCTACTCCAGCAAGAGAGATTATGATCAGAGGAGCACAAGCTATCAGAAAGGCAACCGGTTGGGAGGATCCTGTTGATGCAGTTAGCATCAAAGCATTTTTGGGTGAGGTACAAAATGACATTGAGAATCATGATGCATCTGTTGAAATAAAACGGGGCAGACCTGCAGAAGAAGATGATGCTGATGAGCCAACATTAAAGAAGAAAAATCAAGGGCTTAAAGAGGCTGCAAAGGGTGATGGACCTGGTTTTCACACACGCCAAAGGCCTGAGAAATCACCTTCTATTAATCATCCTGGAGATGTACCACTTCCAGAGAAGATATGGGAAGATTCAAGCACCAGCAAGAAGGGCAAAGAGAAGGAAGATTCTGGCAAAGGTAAAACTAAAAGGCCAGCTTACAAGCTTCAATTTGATATCGAGACTTCTATTGACATGAAGGGGATATTGGAGGAGAGGGTTTTGGATGCCAAGATTGAGTTTACATTGAGAGAGGCTCTTGGTATTGCCAAGAAAGATTTTCACGACCTTATCATTGATGTTATCAAGAGAAAAAGGCAAATGACAGCTGAGACAGTTATGATGCATGCATTGGATACTCATATGACAGAGGATGAGGAGATTGAAATCGGGCAAGTATTTAATATGATGTGTGATGCAAAGGGTAATGAAGAGAAGATTATGAACATGAATATCGAGGCATTGGAAGAGCAGAAAGATCAAACTGAAGAGATGAAGGATTATCTTACTGATGAAGAAGAAGATGATATTTTGAAGATGTTTGCTGCAGAGTGTATGATTGACATCAAAAGAGATGTTACCAAAACTGAGCATTCTATTGAAGGTTTGAGCATGAAGGGATATGAGTTGATGGAAGTGAAGAGCTCAAAGAAAGAAGCCCATTCCATACTAACTCAAGATGAGGGAAAAGAAATGGTGGATGGAATGACTACTGAGGTGGCATATGAAGAAAGATTTGAGGTGGAGGCAAATGTCTTTGATTGTGGAATTGTTGATGAAATTGATCGTGAAAGAGGAGGAAAGTTGAATTATTATCAACCATTTTGGACAAGGGCCACTACGGAGACACGAGTGAGACTTGGTGAGTTGGATGATTCTATCTTGGCACTTGTGGACCATGGCTCTGAAATAAATATCATGTCAAGGAGAATTTATGAGAAAGGCAAGTGGCCGATTGATACTCATCACGGTTGGGTCATGAGGGCTGCAAACAATGGAAGAGGAGAATTATATGGGGCTTGTCCGGCTGTATGTGCAAAAATTGGCGATGTTGAAGTTGAGCAAAACTTTTTTGTTCAAAACTATGGGACATATCCTATAATACTTGGACAACCATATATCACAGCAGCTAGAATGGAGACCAAGGTCTTGGATGATGGGTCTCATTATGCACGTATTCGGAGTCGTGATGGCAAGAGGTCTCTGCAATTTTTAACGGTGAGACCTGATCATGAAAGAAACAGAATCCAGCTTAGAGATGCACCTCTAAGATCTGGTGAAGACTTTCAGGATTTCTAAAATGCACACGTGGAGTTCAGAGATCCACGGGTGCAGATGCATCTGAAATTACAATGTCCCCAAATGTACAAAATATTGATTGTGGTTTTGTAAGTGTGACGGAGTGTGGATTTTTGAGTTTTAAGAGTATTAAAGATTTGGACCCTATTTGCAGAAGGGTCGTTAAAAAAGCAGAAAAGAAATTAAAAAAAGTGAAGGCATTATTGGATGATGAATATATCAATGGTGTCTTTGAAGAAGAAGGCTTTGGAGATGATGTACTCCATGTTTTGAAGAAGTTGCAAGAAAGTGAGATCAATGGTGATATTTATGATGCTATAATTGAAGTTCATTCACGGGCATTATATGATGAAGTATTGAAGGCGGTTACAAGTTTTGATGTTTGTAACAGTTATGGATTGAAGCATGAAGTGATGGTACATACAAAGTATAAGACGGTGGCAAAGAAGGTTAAACCAGTAGCAACTCAGTTACCATCTGATACTGATGAGCATATCAAAGAAGCAGAGAAAGAACCTGGTTTGAGAGAAGCAAGAAATATTGGACACAAATTTACAAAAGAGACACTCGCAAATATGAAGATTGTAGGGGGTGAATTCTTGACTGAACCAGAGAAGAAGAAGTTTCAAGACATGCTTTTCAAACATGGTAAAGCCTTTGCTTCTTCATCAGATGAGATTGGGTGTGTGCATCCTTGTGTGGTTGCACCTATGGTGATTTTCACGGTACCACATGTGCCATGGGATTTGAAGCCTATACCAGTACCTCGGGCATTGCTTCCGAAATTGGTAGGGTTATTGAAAGAAAAGATGCAAATGGGTATACTTGAACCTTCTATGGCTCCGTATTCGAATCGTTGGTTTACTGTACCAAAGAAATTAGGAGCTTTGAGATTTATTCAAGATATGCAACCGGCTAATAAAGTGACAATCAGAAACAAAGGATCTGGACCTATTGTTGATGAAGTAGCTGAGGCATTTGCTGGGCATGCAATTTATTCTATAGGGGACTTGTACTCTGGTTATGATCAATTTCAGCTAGCCAATGAAAGTAGAGACTTGACAACCATGAAGACTCCTCTTGGACTTGTACGAATGTGTACCTTGCCTCAAGGTGCTACTAATTCGGTAGCACACATGCAAAATGCTATGAATCAAATTTTACGAGAGTTCGTGCCTGAAAAGACTATACCTTTTGTTGATGATATTCCTATCAAAGGTTGCAAGGAGGATGATAAAAATTTGAGTGTTCAAGATGATGGTTGCAGAATATTTGTGAATGAACATATTGATGATGTTTCCAATATTTTGAAGAGACTTGAAGAAGTAAACTTGACTCTTTCGATTGACAAGTCAAAATTTGGAGTTGATGAAATTTTGGTAGTTGGACATTTATGTGGGTGGTATGGAAGAAAACCTAATCCTGAGAAGGTTGATGCTATCGGGAGAATGAAAGCTTGTAGCACCATTACTGAAGTAAGGAGGTTTTTGGGAGCATGTGTCTTTTATCAAATTTGGATACCACATTTTGCACATATGTCTGAACCTTTATACAAATTATTGAGAAAGAGGAACAAGTTTTCTTGGGAACATGATCAAGATTTAGCTATGGACGGGTTGAAAAATATTTTGAAGTCACCACCAATTCTAAAGCAAGTTGATTATGAATGTGGAAGACCGGTGATTGTGACAGTTGACACTAGTCCAATAGCTATTGGTTGGGCTGTGGGACAAGATGATGCAGAAGGGAGACGATTTGCTATAAGATTTGGGGCAAGAATTCTCACAGAGCGTCAAAGAGCATATCCACAAGTGAAGAGAGAACTATGGGGTGCACTTACTGCTCTTAAAGCAGATAGAAATTATTTGATAGGAGCAAATGTGGTGTTGGAGACCGATTGTTTGCCTTTACTTGGTATGATAGCAAATTGTTCTTCATCTGATATTGCGATGCTACGTTGGATAGCCTACATCAAATCACTTAATCCGGTATTGATACATATTGCTGGTAACAAGAATCCAGTGGCAGATATGTTATCAAGAGCCCGGTATTTTCACGAAGAAGAAATGATGGCGTTTGAAGGAAGTGAAGAATTTTCTGATGAAGTATATATATCAATTACAAATGGAGAAAATTCAAGCGATGAAGTCTTGCCATTTAAAGCAGAATTATATGAAGGAAGATTGAAAGATATTGGCTTTTATTTGAGCACTTTAAAGAGACATAAAGATTGATCAGAGAAGACTTTCAAGGATATTAGACATCGTGCTTATGATTATCTTTTGCGAGATGGTTTTCTCTGGAAGAGGGCAAAAAGGGGTGATGGTATGCCATTGAGAGTAGTGGACGATTCTGAGACTAAAACCCAAGTTCTTAAAGAATTTCATGATACACTTTGGGCCGGTCATAGAGGAATTTGGGCCACTTATACTAAAATCAAAGAGCGTTATTGGTGGAAAGGATTATATAAAGATGTTGAAGAATTTGTGGCTTCATGTGTTGTTTGTCAATTGCAATCTAAAGTGAGGTTTAGGGATGAACTACATCCCACTTATCCTCTTGCCATCCATTTTCAATGGATGATTGACTTAGTTGCAATGCCACTTGGACTTTGGGGTATGAAATATCTTGTTTTGGCAAGAGAAGAGCTCTCAAACTTTGTTGAAGGTAGAGCTCTTCGAACCAAAGCAACGGAGGGGATTTGCAAATTTATACTTGAAGATATTTTCAGTCGATATGGGAGCATTGGCAAGATGAGGGCTGACAGAGGAGAATTGGATGCAGCTGAAGCAAGAGAATTTTTCAACCGATACGGTGTGCAGTTAAGGCTAACAACTGCATATAATCCTGAGGCTAATGGAAAGATTGAGAGAGGTCATCCACCCATTGTTCAAGCATTGGTTAAGGCTTGCAAAGGGAAACTAAAGTTCTGGCCTAAGTTACTTCCATTTGCTTTATGGGCTGACAGAACTACCCATAGCACTGTTACTGGTTACATGCCTGTGGAGCTTATGTATGGACAAAAACCTTTAATGCCTGTTGAGGAGTCTATTCCTACATGGGTATTTTTGTCATGGGAAGATGGTATTACACGAGAAAAACTCTTAGAGCTCCGTATTAGACAGCTTGGAAAATTACCCGAGGATCAACAAATGGCATTAGAAAAACTTAAAGCTGCGAGACTGAGCAATAAGGAGAGATTTGATAGAACTCATCGGTTGAGGACCAAAAATATTGAAGAAGGGGATTGAGTTTTAGTGTTTGATAGCACTTTGGAGCATCAACACAGTACACTGAGGAAGTTTGCTAAACGGTGGTTTGGACCTTATGTGGTAATAAAAGTGCATGATAACGCCACTTATTCACTTCGAGAATTAGATGGTACTCCTTGTAGGATACCAGTGGCGGGCAAACGGATCAAAGCTTTTCGACGGAGAGATGGAAGATTTAATGAAGAAGACTTAAATGTAATATTGCCTGCATTGCAAGATCACGAAGTTGATGAAGATGAAGAAATTAATGAAGATCAACTCGGGAGTGAAGATGATCAAGAAGATGACTGAGTTTGGCACATACCGGAGGATGTGCAGGTTTAGAGGGGGTGAATGTCGCGATGCAAATGCGCATATAGTGTAAAAACTTATAGTATTGTTATTTTGATGAGTTTTAAGATATCTCATTTAAAGAAGAAATGAATAGGGAATATTTGAGAAAGATTATGAATTGATTCATAATCTCTACAAGGTTTTAATTGCCTTGTGTTTTGACTAATAAGAGTCAAACTTTACATTTATCTTCTTAGAATGAGTTTTGATATTTAATTTGAGTTTTGATAGTTGTTGAAAAGAAAGGTGAAGATTGTTTTACCTTTCTTTTAGTTTTTTGTGAGTTTATCATTAAAATAAGCGAATGGATAGAGGTATGGGAGACTTTTGGGTCACCCAATTAGTTTTAGGGTGCCCATGTGGCTAGGTATGGGCTGATGTGTTCCCCCTTGTGGCTTGATAAGGGGGGCCTTCTTCTCCCGAACCTCATTCTTCTTGTGTTCATGTTTTAGTTTTTTAGTTTTGTGCCGTGTGTTTGAGGACAAGTGACTTACTGTGTATAGCTCGGATTTCAATGAAATTTTGAGAGCACGTTCCTCTTCTTGTTGTGATTCCAATGGTGTGTGGCGCTTGTCATTTGGAGTTAGTATGAGAAAATTATGCCTTGAGAAGTGAAAGAGGGTTTAGTGCCGTCGAAATTCAAAGGCAGTCGCTTTAAACTCTTGTAGAAATTTGTATAATGATCGATTAGTTTTGAAATTTTGTGAGCACATGTGTTATGTTGATAGCTTTCTAAAAAACTATTAAACTCTTGTTTTGGAGTTAGGACGTGAAAGTTATTCTTGTAGAAGTTTGAGGGTGTGAAACTGCCGCTCAATATAGAAGTTCCATTTTTGACGAAGTATAGAAAACGGACAGTATGATATTTTAAGCTAAGATTTACAGGCAACGTAGATGGTGATGTTAGCTTTCTAAAACATTATGGCATCATGTATTTGGAGCTTTTATGAAGATGATATGCGTCCCGAAGTGGAGAGATGTACAGCTGCCGTGAATATTTGGAGTCTCAACTTCAGCACGCTATAAATATTGAATGGTAAATCATTTTCTCTTGAAATTTTTACAGATTGTGTAGCTTTGTGTTAGCTTTCCAGAAAGTTATAGCACACTTGATTAGGAGCAAGTATGTGTCTGTGGCATTCATTTGAATGCTGACAGTGTTTTTAAAGGTTTAAGCCTTTACACGGTTTGCTATTTTGCAAAATAAAACATAGATTTGGGTTTTTAATGGTATAAACAATAAATTACACTATCATATTTCCCCATACCTTGAATTCAAACTAGTTGCAGCTAGAAACCCCGCGTTTTCCCAGAGCAAAACCCTCTCTACCCGACAACGTGCAACGCTATGACACGAGATACAGGATTGCAATCCATGTTCTCATAAGGGTGGCATGCACGTTATTTAAGTTAACTCATAGTGCTAGCCTCAACAACTGTAGTGAAATGTTTGCCATTGGAAAGAGTACGGTGTCAATTATATTGCGTGAGGTGGTCTACGCTATCAATGATAGTATGCGCCATGAGATAGCATGGCCATCGGGTGAGAGACTCCGGGAATGCCAAATTGATTTCAAAAGGTTGTGTGGCATGCCAGCTGTTGTTGGAGACATTGATGGCACCATGTCGCCATCTCTAAACCGCAACACGGGCCGGCAGATTATTACTATTTCAAATCGGGGGGGTACACGCTTAATTGTCAAGCTATGGTGGACAGTAACAAAAGATTTTTGGACTTGTTTCTAGGCATGCCCGGTTCCACCAATGACTCCCGTATGTTAAAACGGTCGTCATTGCATCACCTGACAATGCATAACAACCTCTTTGATAGACAGAATGCAGTGGATGGATTTTCTCCTTTTCTAATTGGAGACTCAAGGTATCCGTTGCTCCCATGGTTGATGGTATCGCATCGTGGGCTGGGACAATTGAATCTAGCTGAGCAACTGTTCAATAGCAGATTGAAGAGGGGTCGCTGTGTGGTAGAAAATGCTTTTGGAATTCTTAAGCAGACTTTTAGGGAGTTGCTAGTGAAGTCACAGTTGCACGTCACGTTCCTCCCGGATGTCATTATATGTTGCGCTATATTGCACAATGTCCTTCTTGGACAATCTCCGAAGCAGGTGGAGCAACTGCTTGGGGTACTACGAACAGAGGGACTTGATGGGGAGGTCATTGACGAGGATGCTGGGCAAGCCGAAGGTGCAAACGGTAACGAAGATGACATTGTGTTTGCTCGGGGTAGCGAAGTGATGAGCAATTTGGGGCTCTATCTCAGCATGCAACGACACCATCTTCAGTGACACAATCATGTAAGTACTTGTTTCACATGTATCTTTCATTCATTGCATTCTATTTCCAAATGTTTTCATAAAAATATACAATCACTTAGTTCATTTCAAATTCTTATGAAATAATACTGTGGCATTGAAAAAATTTCATATTAAAGCACCACTATGGAGAATAGTTTTTTATATTTCATTTTGCATCACAATGCAAGAGTTGCATAGAGTGAAATCCACATTCTCACAATTTTATCTTTCCCTACAGGTGCACGGAAATTCTTTCACCTTGTGGAGCATGTACTACCTCAGTCACGAAGGTCCTACTGCAGTTCGTAGTGCAGCTTTAGATTTCACAGTGAAGGTCCAGTGCTGGTAGGCGGGTAGGCAGTTGGTGCTGCAACATCCTCTGGAGTTACACTTGGAACTTCGGCAGTGACGGTGCAGGCTCCAATTGCGCAGTCGTTCTGTAGAATGGGGCCGTTGGAGTTTCCAGTAGCTCCGCTTGTAGTGTCCTTGTGGCGACAAGCAAGTCGCTGCGGGCTTGTGCTGGTTCCTGCTGGGTCGGTGGGAAGTACTGTAGGCCCGCTGCCTTGAGCTTGATGGCCACTGTGATTTCCAAGAAAGTTGTTGGCATGTCCTGTAGCATTGAGTGCTGGGTTCAGTGCACTTCCTGTGTGGGCTGGCTGTGCATAAGGGCCGGCAACATAGAATGCATCACCTGCTGTACTATGATCCCGAGATGTTGAATGTGGCACTGTCGAGAACACAAACTCCCTGTTCATGGATAATGAATTGCTCAAGACAGTGGAAAGATGGGACAAGCATGATACCATCTCCCCTTGCTTGAGAATGCTCAATCGCGCGTTGTCATTCGCAATGGCTGCATTTTCGTACAATCTTCGATCCTTCTCCCGCTGGTATGTCATTTGTTCGCTAAATAGTTTCAATTGAACTTCAATCTTTGAACGCTCGAGTTCCCAAGAAGCATCAGCGATGTCTTGCATTTGTTGGGCCATCACCAGTGTTTTTTTTTCTGGCAACAAAAAATTGCTGGCAGCTCCTTCGCAGCTGCTTCCAAGCATCTGCCAGCAACTTTTTGTCGCCAGAAAAAAAAACGCTAGCCATCACTGCGCCAATTGCTTTGGTTGCCTCCGCAATTACTGCATGTCCGGACACCGTCTTCCGTTTGATTGCTGTGTTTCCTGGGCGACTTTGAACTACAAAAGGAGAAGTTTCAGAAGAACTAATAAACTGTGGTGTTATACCTGGTGGGAGGCCGGTGTAGGGCCTCGAGTTTGGAGTTCCAACAGGTTCGCTCGGTCCAGCATTGCGCGACGGCGTGGAAGATGTCACATGGGGAGAGCGTGGTGGCGTACTCTCCTCGGTACCTTGCAAATGGTCGGGAGGTGGGAAGTCCATCGGGTCTTGAGTATCAGGTTCACTCCCACCATCATACTCAACTTGGGATTGCGATAATGGCGGTCAATAGTTTCCGTCAGTTGGAGCTAACGTGTCTCGAACATGAGGTGGTTGAATCATCGGCCGATTCCCATACCACTCGTGTATTGCCTCATACACGTCTTGTGCAAAAACTCGTGGGAGGCCCTCGGCCTTCCTCTCAGCGGCACTCAAGTCCCAAAAATCAGGTAAATTTCGACCCGTTCTGCTCAAGTAGTCGGCGATGCGTTTGTAGTCGGGCACAATCTGGTTGCACTTCGTTTTGCAAGCCGGGCCGTCACGCACAATTGGCGAAAACCCTGCACTGTTCACAAAGTGAGAGACACGAATCCATTTGCTATTGTCTGGCATCATAAGGTCTCTCCCATCGATAGTGTCGAGCTCTTGCAGGTACATCTCCCTCTTTGCAGCAATGAGTGCAGCAATTTCTTGAGGCGACCAATTGGGACCACGGTCCTTTCTGGCCCGCTTCGCTGGACTTGGATCTGGCGCAAGGGGTCCGATAGATGGAGGTCCACGGGGCAAAGCAGACAAACCCATTGCACGAACAGTTGGCCTCACTTGTGGAAAATGAGGCGGCATGATGGAACCTATTAGAATTTGCCATTGTTAGAATGATAATCTATTATTGAAGAAATATTCATTGAAGCATCGGAGAGTTTGTTTGTGCTGTGCAGGTCCCCTTTTCTAGAAATGCAAAAACTTGAATAACAATGTCATCACAATGAGAAATAAGTTTACTAAAACAACTTACCATCAACTGGAAGGGCCGTGGGACAAATGGGACCACCGTACAATTGCGAGTCTAAACGATTCCCCATCGCACAGATAAGTTCCCTAAACATAAACCACACACATTGAAGCCACTGGTCAGTATTAATTGAATTAAAAGTATACAATCACTATTCATGCAATGAAATTTACCCTCTGCACTTCAACGTACACATTGTGGGCTTGTCATGTCTAATAGACCCCATGTTGTGGGAAACTTGTACACTGTAACTATGCTGCCCTGACCCATTGGTTCCAAAACAGAGAATGAACCTTAACTTTCCGATCAGTCATGGCAAGCATTACATGACTACAAAATTTTCCTTTCTCAAACAAAATCATCGTGTCATGTTAAAGAAAAAATATGCAGGGTTTTAGGAATGTCCTTGATTGGCTTTGTTCGTGATATTTTAAGAGAACAGTGGTGAAGACAAGTGATAAAAAAAAGACAGTCATAGTGTAGGACCAGTTAGTTAAACGGAAATTAGCACTTCCTGTGTTTGTGCACATCTGTGGGTTTAAACGTTCCAAGAAGTTCCTGTAGTCGACACCAAAATGACAGATTGGCTAAAAACAGTCATGAATCATGAAATCAGAACAAATGAACTCCCCTAGACATTTCGTTCCTCCTCACTAACGAGGTCATAGTCATTACAGTTCAAATGAAAAATGCAGGGGTTTAGGATTCGTAATGAGGTGCTGAATTAGATCTGCGGAAAACAATATAACAAGCAAGAGTTTGTGAATTATGAGCGGCAGTCCACGACACTGCAGTAACCCGAAATAGTCATGAATCATGAATCATGCAGAACAGGGGGTTCATGAAAAAAAAAATTATTCCTACGAACCAGTACGGAATCCACACAAACAAAGTCATCGATCATGAATCAGAAATGACACAGCAAAACTAGAAGCTCATCGATCATTGCTCGTATGTGCAGGAACGTACCTGCTGCAGGGTTTAGGCGATGCTGCAAGGCAACGGAGCGCGCACTGGTGAGGTACGTTTTCACAACCGACACCTTTGTACTGTTCAATCGCAGCGTTGAAACCGGCTACTGTGCTCGGAGGGGCGATGTATGTGCATTCAAAACCGCAAGGAATTGCTTGGAAGTAGCATGATATCCAGGGTTTTATCTACCCGCGGTCTTTCATAATGTGCCACGAAGAGCCGCAATACGTAGCACTGCAAGAACGTGTGCGGAATCTACAAAACTCGAAGAAACGCAATTACATAAAAGCTCCATGTAATGGCGGAAATTTCTCAAAGTTAACTGCCGCTTTTTGGCTAGAGCCGATCTTATCTGCATGCCACATCCTCCGCTACGTAGGCTCGGCGTTTCCTAACTACCCCTTGTGTGAACACGACACGAGATAATGGCGTAAGAACGGTACTCCTATCCCTCCCAAACGCCAGGTGCGAACATACCCTTAGTGGCAACAGTTTTTATGACAACATTGACTGTATAAAAAGAATGGACAAGTGGCAGGGGGCGTTATGAACTCCACAAGGTGTGCAACCCAATGATAGACGTCCACAAAAAGAAATTGGATGAAAATTTGACATTTTACATCATGTAATGAGCAATTGAACTCATCCAAATGCCAAAAAATGGCGCTTACGACATTTAAGGGTTAATAGGATTTTCTTGCCTCATTCAAATATATGATTTTTGCGAATTTGTATTAATTTTTCTTGTAATGACAAATTTCAACATCTATAAACTTTTACAAGTTGTAGTTGGATTTTAATATATAGTACATCTTGTATGCTTGTCCAGTGGACATCCACTACTAGAAAATATGTGTCCAAAACAACAAAAAATCAACAGAGAATTGTTGATAATGGGAGTTGATTTGGACAAGTTGATCTGGACATCTTTCAACAGAGATATGTTGTTTGATTTTTGTTGTTTTGGTCAAAAAAATTCAACTACACAAAAATAATAATTCTACTACCCGAAATAAAAATTTCAGCTTTCCAAACCATAATTTTCCGGCTGCCCGGACGAAATTTTTTGGCTGCCCGGACGAAAATTTCAACTGCCCGAAAAAAATTCCTGCTGTCCGGGCGGAAGTTTTCAACTGCCCGGACCCTTATATCCAACTGCCCGACCCACTATTTCCGGTTGCCAAGACTACCATATCCTAACATCTCCGCCCACCGGGTTTGATCACGAGACCTCCTACATGATGACTACAAGATCTTACCAACACACCATTGGTGAGTTGCTTTGTGCCTCAACCGGTCACTTATTGTTACTTATAAATGCCGACATCAAAAATTTGGACTTTTGACAATTTCAGTAAACTTTGAAGGCTTGTTTCTCCTTCATACGGTGTCCGATTTTAATAAAAATTATTGGAAAAGTTGCGTTTTAAAGTCTAGTATTAGTGGTAAAAGTTTTACTTTGATCTAATATGCTGTGAAGTTTTTATAGACATTTTAGTAGAAGGGGGTTCAACAAAAAATAACTTTTGTCTTTGATACCCAAAAAATATGTTTTTAGAAAATTTTAATTTTTTTTATAGATATAGAGAAAAGCCTGCCTGATCCACTTCAAAAAAAATTTGAAAAAAAAAAAGTTTTTGACATCGCTAAAAATATCCAAAGTCTGTTGTGGAAAAAAAAACAGCTCCCAGCCATCAAAATTTCGTCGAAAAAAAAATATTTTTGGAATTTTTTGAAACTTTTTCTAGGCACAGAAAAAAGCCTGCCTGATCCAATGCAAAAAAAAAATTTGAAGATAAAAATGTTTTTGACATCGCTAAAAATATCCGAAGTCTACTGTAGAAAAAAAAACAACTCCCAGCCATCAAAATTTCGTTGAAAAAAAAATATTTTTTGAATTTTCTGAAACTTTTTGTAAGTACAAATAAAAGCCTACGTGATCCACTTCCAAAAAAAAATTGAAAAAACATTTTTTTTTGGTTATTTTTGTAAATAAAATTAATTCGAAAATTTTATAAATTTTTAATAAAATAATAATATTAAGTATTACAAAAATGTTTAAAAAATGTTTTTATAATGCTCAAAATTTATTTTAAATCTATTTTATTTTATTTTTATTTTGTTATATATTAAGAATATATCAAAAAAATATTTAAAAAATATTATCCAACCTGATGTGGCCGATATGCTGCTAGAGATCCACATGAGATTTCATTTTTTATTTTTTATTTTATTTTTTATTTTTAAAATTATTTGATTTTTTATTTTATTTTATTTTATTAATTTATACGCATGAGAATTCGCGGTTTTGATGAGGCTTTAGATTTCCTCTAATGTTACAGAAAGTTAAAAATTTGTGAAAAAAGCACTTATAGTGCACAAATCAACAGAAATCAGTGAAAAAGGCACTTACAGTGCACGGACCAACAGAAATCAGGCGACTTCTGTTGTTGCATGTACAAAAAGTTAGAAATCAGTGAAAAAGGCACTTACAGTGCATGGACCAACAGAAATGAGTTGATTTTCTGTTGATTTGGTCATGATTTTCTAGTAGTGATCGAACCACGGGAAGATCAAACACACACTTTATTCACGCCAACCTTGAAAATGGATCCAAGTTTTTACTATTACTACATCTCATATTGGTGTGATTTTTATGTTAAATGTCGATATGTGTTTTGGGGTGTCATTTTGACTACTTTACACTCATAATTTGAAAATGTCACATTAACAACTTAAATGTGATATTATTAAATGTATCACATTTTGTTTATATCACATTTTTTCATTAAACGGAGGGTGTGATTAAATATGGTAGAGTGTTCTTCCAAAATTGTACCATGTCCTAGTGTCAAAGTTGAACGAGAAGTAGACAAAATTCTCAACAAAATGCTGAAAATGAAAAAAAATAGTCTACCACACTTTGATTCAAAGATTGGTCAATAAAATTTTGCATATGCACAATGTTATGCCCATTTAAAGTCTCAAAATTTGGGGCTAAGAGCATTCTCAGTCCATCATTGTAGAAGTGGTGGCATAAATGAGAAATGAGCCCTCTACGCACATTTCTCATTTATATCACCCCTTTTACAATAATGGACTGAGGCTGCTCTAAGAGAATCCTCAATGGGGCCTCTAAAAGGGCCCGGTATATTAAAAAAAAATCTTTAAATATACAAGGAATTAGACTATAATTTTTTTAACATAGAAGCACATTCAAAAATGTATAGTGAATGCACAAGAAATTTAAATTTGGACATTGTGTGATCTAAGGGCTGCTTCACACTATGGCCAAAGGTCGAGAGGCCGTCGGTTTCCACCAATCAAATTGCAGGAAACCATGGTTTCGGCCTCTTGACCCTTCACACTAGAGGCCAAAGTCCACCGGCCGTCGTTCTCGGAAACGCCTACGTAGCAGCGCTTTTTGACCATTTCGATGGCCTCTCGAAGTTCGTTTGGGTCATGCATTTTGCAAGACCCGTCACTATGGTCGAGAGGCCGTCGAATTTTTTCATAAAAAATTCAAAAACTGACAAGATCTTGGCCGTTAGATTGAAAAGGTTGTTTTGGACAGGGAATAAAGTGGAATGTTCCTTCTTCTCTCTCTCTCTCTCTCGTGCATCTTGGTAGAAACTGTTTTTTTTTTTTTTTTTTTTTTTTTTGCAGATCTTGGCTCTCTCAATTTTTTTCAGAAGTAGGACAGATGGACCGTTTCTCTCAAAACCATTTCTCTCAAAACCCTTACTATTGTAGCCAGCCGAATCTAATGGGGATAAAAAAAATTTGGCTCCAAATTCTTATGGAGCATTTCAGCCCTACTCAACTCAAGTTGTAGAGAGAAGAGTAGAAGAGAGGGATGTCCAAAGGGTAGAAGAGAGGGTTGTTCAAAGGGTAGAAGAGAATGTTGTTCAAGAAGAAGTGGATTGTGAGATTGTAGGGTCTTCCAAAAAGAGAGCCGCTCCTAAGCAAAAGGCTCCAAAGGTAGCAAAGGTAGCAAAGGCAGCAAAGGAGAAGAAGACAACAAAAGCGGTGGTGAAAGTTGAAGGAGAAGGAGAAGGAGATGAGGCAAATCGAAAGTGAGAGGATTCGGAGGTGCTTTAGCTCATTGCGCTCAAAGGGGAGATGGAGCCTGAATTCGTGAGGAATGGCAAAAAACAAGGTAAATTTTTTTTCCCTAATTGTCAAATTTAAAATAAAAATCGGATTGAGGATTGAGACCAATTGAGGGCCTGAAGGCCTTTGCCTTCACCGTGTGCCCGTGCCCATGCCCCAGGCCCCCCTTTCCCCCCATTGAAGTTGCAAACCGAATGTCGTCATTGGGATTTGAGCCCTAGTCTCCCCCATTACAATGGAAAGACTTTCCTCTCAATGGCCACACCTTCCTCCTATTTCTCGTTGGTGATCCATTCCACCTTTCTCTTCCCTTTATAGCAATCATAGTCTTTGTTTGAGGATCTGTACATGTACTGTGATTTATTTTTCAAGGCCATTTTTGACTCATCTCTCATTTTTTTTGGCTCTTTTGGTTGTAGCAATTGATACATGGGTGAGACTTCATGTTAGAATGGTTGTCATGCTACCAAAATTTAACCGGGCGGCTGTGGCATGCCGTAAGAAATTCAAGACCATCTTTGATGCATACAAAGAAGACAAGTTGGCGAATGGAATTTCTAGTAATAACCGACAGGAGGGCAAGTTTTATGATGCTCTAGATGAGTGGTATCACCAAGCCGGACAAGTGATGAAGCATGTCTCGGCTACTACCACGGATAATGTGGAGATTCAAACCAATTCAGCACAAGATGTGGAAAGTGCTCAAACATCAACAACCGTGACAACAACAACCATGGCAACACCAACATCAAAAGGTAAGCAACACTTTCACGACCATGCAATTGATATCTTTGAGAAAATGGCAGAAACTAGCACAGGCTTGATGAAATTTTTTTAGAGAACTAACGAGCTGCTAGAAAGGGTGGATTACTAATTTGATCGTTTGATCAATAAGCTATAGGCTACTCTTCATCGGAGCTATCTTCATAGTCATCATCATCATCATCATATGTACAGCTTTCAAAGTGAAAGCTTGATTTTCTTTCCAAATGAGCCTTGTAATAGCTCTTTGCTAGTAATAAATGGACCCGAGTTGAATCCGCCAACATTTTTTTCATCTTCTCATGTCGCTTTTTTTTTGTTTCTTCACTTGAATCATTCTCCTTCTCTATTTCTTCTTCTTCTCCCGGTTCTATGAACGGTGTTTCTTCCGCTTTTGGATTAGCCTTCTGCAATTCCCTCATTTGCCTCAATGCTGATTCTAGTGCGTGAAAATGATCTACTTGCTGCAATTTTCCTAGTGACATGTTGGCTTCAGCTTGTAACTCCTTTTCAGCTTCTTTAGCCCAGTCCACAGAAAATTGATCATTCTCTATAATGCATAGGTTGTGAAGACATAGGCATGCGGTTACTATGTCGGGCAAATTCCGGAGTGGCATGTCAACCCTTTTCAATAGTATACGCCATCTTCCTTTTAGAATTCCAAATGCTCTTTCTACAGTCATACAAGTGCTCGATTGAATGAAATTCCAGTGCGCCTTTCTTCTAGACAATTATGTTCTTTCTCCCTTGAACGGTGAGTAAAACCATGGCCTCATTGGATAGGCAGCGTCCCCAATGAATTTGTAAGGTAAAAATGAACCTTTCATAGTTTTCTTCCCTATTTCAGATTTCTGAAATAATGCCCAATCGTGAATCCGTCCAGCCCATCCAAAATCATAGTCTCAAAATTTGCAATTCACATCTACAACTCCTCGTAGTAAACATGAATAATACCCTTTTCGGCAATAATATGCTACGGGATCATGAGATGGTGCTACAATAGGGATGTGGCTACCATCTATTACTCCTAGAATAAACGGAATGCCATGAAGTGCTTCAAAACATCAGGAATTTCGGACCCCACTGATTCAGTGCGATTTCCGATATTTCAAGGGTTCGTACGATTTTCGCACTGATTCCGCATCGTTGCGTCATTCATCACAACTACACTGATATGACACGATGTTCGTACTAGCGGATATAGTACTGATTCGACACGATTGATACATCCATTGAAAACGTATGAATTCAGCACTATTTATAGTCGTCAAATGTCATGTTTTAATCGTCTTTAAAACTACACTGATTTAGTGCGTTTTTCGTGCGACATCATCTTTTCCATATCTAGATTTTCTTTTCTTTTTATATCTAAATTTGATCAAAATAATATCATTAAAAAATATAAAATAAAATAAAATAATAGAAAATATAAAATAATTACTTTCCTCACTACCCACTACAATTACACGGAAATTGCCCGCACACGCGGTGGGGCCCACCATAGCTTGGGCTTCCCAAGCTCTATATCGCCAACGGTGGGATTTGAACTCTCAACCTTCCGGTTGCCAATCAAGTTCCCAACCACCAAACCACCTCAAACTCTTCATGCATAGAATGGAACTCTTTTGGTAATTATCGAATTTATTTTTTCAGCGGACTTTGAATGTTTTTAACTATGTGAAAAAAACTTTTTTTCCAAATTTTTTTTTGCACTAGATTATGCAGGACGTTTTCTATATCTAGGATTTTTTTCATAATTTTTTGAATTTTTTAAATTTTTGCCAAAATCGTGATGGCAGATCAGGGATTCAGGGCTGTGAGCTGTTTTTTTTTTTCAGCGGACTTTGAATGTTTTTAACTATGTGAAAAAAACTTTTTTTTCAATTTTTTTTTTGCACTAAATTATGCAGGACGTTTTCTATATCTAGGATTTTTTCAATAATATTTTGAATTTATTTATTTTTTGCCAAAATCGTGGTGGTTGTGAGCTATTTTTTTTTGCTCCTATGATGAAAAGTACAATGATAACCAATAATACCAAATTTGAATTCTAAAAATATAAAATGTTATTTCTTTGAAATTTTAATGTGTATTGCTTCTAAACTCTATAAATGTAGATCTAAAAATATTTTGGGAAATTAAATCGGAAGTATAATTTAAAGAAGATTCTTGGAATATTCCAAAATATTCCAAAATAATATAAAATATTTTGAAAAATTCCAAAAGATTCCAAAAGATTCCAAAATATATATTAAAATATTGTACACGGATGTTGTACGACAATGATTTGCATTATAATAGATACTGAAATCGCACGAATATAACAAAAGGCATTAATATGATACGTATACGATACTGAATTCGCATTAACTAAAATTGCACGTTATCCGTGTCTTATCAGTCATGTGAAGTAGATACACGATTAACGCACGGATTCCGTCAAGCACGACTTCCGTGCGGAAACAATACTTTTTTGATAATCACGGAAAAGACACTGCATCGACATCTTAGTAATGCATGTCACTTCCGTACTGTAACGACACTTCTAAATGCACGTATGACGTGCGGAATCAGTGTTTTACGATAAACGCACTGAATCAGTGCAGAATCAGTGGGGTCGGAAATTCCTGATGAACCCTTTGCTACTTGTTTCATCCAATCAACAGTTAGTTTCTTAAAAACCAATGGTCTCAAATGAATCCTAATTGCTTCACAACACTTCCTTACAATGATAGAAGTTGTACTCAATCCAACCCCAAATAAATCACCAACCATTTGTAATGAATTATCGGTTGCTAATCGAGAAAGAGTAATTGCAATCCTACGCTCCACACTAATACTTTCTCTTAAATGTGTATCCTTCTTCTTCAAAACAGGCCCCAATAGAGTACATAAATATTGAAATGTAGATGTACTCATTCTCATCCGTTTCCGAAAATCACCATCTGAAAATGACCCCAAAAGCGTCTGGTCCAAAAAACCTCCATATCTTTGATAATACCAACATCTCCTTTGATAATTCACCCTCCGTCCTTGTATAATAAAAACTGCCATCATCATCATTTGAACATTTTGTTGAAAAATTGCAAGTTTTTGCAATGCCAAAATACCCACAATGACATACTTGATGACCATGAAAATTGAGAGTAACACAAGAATGCGTTCCCTTCTAGAATCCATGATTAGAGAAGGTGAGAGGAAAATTTCAGAAATTGCATGAATTGATGAGGAGAGAAGTAGATTGAAGCCGGACAAATGGTATGGGTTTGGACTTTGGGCTTGGCCTTTGGAGGCTTCACACTATGGCTGTCCAAGTTGAGAGACCGTGGGATTGAGCTTTGGACTCTCGGCTTGACCTTTGGAGGCTTCACACTATGCCCGGCCAAAGGCTCCAATTACAATATTTTATTGGCTATTTTCAGCCCATTTCTTTGGACTCTCAACAAAGTTTGGACTCTCAATTCCCACGGCCTCTCGACTTGACGGCCATAGTGTGAAGCGGCCCTAAATACATTGTGTTAATTTAGAGGGGCCTTCAAAAAAAGGCTAAAGAGGGTGCTCTAAGCCCAAAACACGGCAAAATACACCACATTTGCCATGCCCTTGGCCCTCTTAAAAGAATTTACACTAGATTTGAAGAGCCCTCTAATTTTTTTGGAAGTTAACTAATAATGGAGTGTATCTTGGTCATCCAATGTTCAAAATTTATTCAATGTTCAAGAATTTTTTTGGACTATTATATATTTAGTTTTTTAATGTGATTCTAACCATCGTGATTTAACTTTCTAATTCCATCTACATCAATAGAGATATTGTTTAGAGGCCCCATTGAGGATGCTCTAAATCCACAACCATGGACCATAGGCTGTAGAGATGCCTATTGACTCCAGAGCAAAGCTGATCCAGGACACCAGATGAGCAAGAGTTGAGGTTAGGACTGAATCTACTCCACTTCGATGTGCCCGTGGAATAAGCACTACTATTAGTAATAATACATGAGAGTGCATCGCAATGTGAAAACATTTCCCAAGCGTGTTTCCATATAGTCATCACATTAAAGAGGAACCCACCGTATCACAAGGTAGGACTCCACAACATCACAAAAACAAGAGAATTGACTGATCACAAGGGCAGCAATTTCTCAGAGAAATCTGCAAGTAGGTAAATGCACTCTCGATTCAAGCTCTAAAACCCAAAGCAACCAGAACAACCAAAAGAAAACCAAGGCCACCAGAACAACCAAAAGAAAAGCACAGCAACCAGAACAAGCGAAAGAAAAACACAACAACCAGAACAACCATAAGAAAAACGAAGCAACCTGAACAACCGAAAGCAGAGCAATGCAAACCATCTAAGAAAGAACGTGTAGTTTTTATTGAGAAAAGGGCACCATGTTGGCCATGGAAGACGGTGATGAATCTTTACGAGCAGAGCGTGAGGAGGCATCTCTGGTGGGCGCGTCCTTGCGATCACTCTTCTGCTTGCTCCGCCATAGCAAGCGAACAGGAGTGCCGGGGTATCCAACATTGAGGCGGAGCTGCTTCTCCATGTAGCGTCGGTAAATCTCCGGAAACAAATTGGCATCGTTGACGAAGAAGACGAAGGTGGGAGGCTTAATCCCGGCCTGCGTGCAGTAGTAGATTCGGCCCTTCTTGCCCCCACGCCCGGTGGGAGGCTGCTTCAACGCAACGGCGTCACGGATCACCTGGTTCAACGTGGCCGTGGTGAGACGCCGGCACCGCTCCTCGCCGGCCGCCACCGCCGTCTCCAGAATCTTCCGGATCCTCTGGCCGCTGCTGGCCGAGCAGTACACGGTGGGAGCCCAGTCCAGGCACCGCAGCCGCTCGCGCACGTCGCGGTCATACCACACCGTGCTGGTGGCGTCCTTGTTGGGAATGGTGTCCCATTTGTTGACTACGATGATGCAGGCCTTGCCTTCTCGCGCAATCCGCTCGCCTAACCGAAAATCCTGCTCTGTCACACAATCCAGAGCATCGATGACAAGCGCCACCACGTCTGACCTTCGGATCGCTCGAAATGCGCGGTTCACAGACAGGGATTCGGTTCGGGAACCTGCTGATGCTACCGCTCCTCTTCGACGGATTCCCGCGGTGTCGATGAGCTTCAGTTGTTGGCCATTCTCGCCCACGAAGTCTGTGTCGATGGCGTCGCGCGTGGTGCCGGAGACGGGGCTCACGATGGTGCGCTCCTCGCCTACAAGCGCGTTTAAGATGCTGGATTTGCCCACGTTGGGCTTTCCAACAATGGCGATCGCCATGGGCTTGTCATCCTTTTCTTCGAGCTCGCCGTCCGCGGGTTGGAGCCCCTCGCAGACGAGGTCGAGCAGGTCCCCGGATCCCGTGCCGGAGATCGCAGAGACGGGAATGGGAGTAAACCCTAGCGTCCAAAATTCGGCCGCTTGGAGCTGCCCCTTGGTTGGCGACTCGCATTTGTTCACGGCGAGAGTGATCTTTTTGTCTGAGTGCTTGCGCCGCAGCCAGTTTCCGATGTCGATGTCCGCAGCTGTCAACCCTGACTGCCCGTCCACGACGAAGATGATAGAGTCTGCGCTGGCGACTGCGGATGCCGCTTGACGCTCGATCATGGCCGGCAATCCAGCGTCGTAGGCTTCCTTCACAGCGCGCGCTACGGCTTCCGCGCCTCCTCCCGCTGTGACGGCAACTGCGTCGCTGCCTTCTCCTGGAATCGTCAACACCCCCCCCGTGTCCACCAGCATAAACTCATGCGTGCTCCAAAACGCGCGCGTGTACAACCTGTCGCGCGTCACGCCCGCCTCGTCGTGCACAATCGCTATGTCGCCGCCTGCAATTCGGTTGAAGAGCGCGGATTTGCCCACATTCGGCCGGCCCACGATTGCCACTTTGGGTAACAAGTGGTCGGGTATTCGCAGCTCGCTATCGTAAAGCTCTTTTCCTGCTCGCTTCTTTGCCTTCTTCGCCTTCCCTTTCAGCCCCGCGTCCTCTCTTCGCATTTGCTCATACAAATCGCGGGTAAACTCCTGCGCTATGTCCTTGGCCACTTTCTCATAAACCTCAGCTGGAAGCTCCTCCTCGTCCTCCTCGTCCTCATCGCCTTCTACAACACTAGCTACAATCTGAACTGCTGATGTACGATGCTTACCTGACGACGAAGGACACGAAACACATTGCGAAGGAGACGACGGTCTAAGTGAAGAATTCAAAAACGTGCGAAACCGCCGTGATGCCGTCCCAAACGAAGCGCTGCATACCGAAGAGCTGCAGCTTGTTTCGGAATTACTATACAAAAGCCCCGCTGCCACTCCACCAGCTGCTAACGCCATCGCAATTCCTACCGAAATCAAAACCCTAAACCCTTCGTCACTGCATTCAAGCAGAGCATGAGCACACCAGACCAGTGAGGATAAACCTCTGCAGCACCTTCCTGGCTTTTCCATCTGGAATTGTCGTATGAGCCCACAGATTACACACGGAACTGTCGTCCTCTCTGACCAACCCGACAGATTCCACATAAAATTCATCCAAAACCGGAGATGAAGAGCGTTATCCAGACTTGGATTTCCTCTGGCTATGGACCGCAAAATTGATTCTAGTTGCAGGCAAAATTTGCTAGCTATGGTGGCTATCGAGTTTTCGAGAATCCGGCAGTCCTAAAGAAATATTTTTTTCGTTTTTTGTATAGGAACCTTGCGAATTTTTTTGGATTGTTTCTTGTGGCACAAATTTGAAGCTCCACAATGTCCCTCTCGGCGATTTCTTCACGAGCGGCGTCGTCTCTTCTGCCTGGGGCTGTGAGTTCAGCTCCGAGCAGTCATGGCTTCTCGCAAGTGAGTTCAATCGGTTTTGTTTGCAAAACCAATGTGCAGTTGTCTTTCAAATCGGGGTCGGAGTTTTTAGGTTTCTCTCTTCCCTGCGTCAACCGAGTGCAGACGCCATCGGTCCGTCACTTGTGTCGAGCTGCATTGACTCCCGAAGCGGAGGCCGCCGTGGCCAAGCAGACATGGCGGAGCAAGAGCCCGAAAGACACCACGGTCGTGATAGTGGGCGCCACGGGGTACATTGGCAAGTTCGTGGTGAAGGAGATGGTGAAGCGGGGCTACAACGTGATCGCTGTCGCGCGAGAGAAGAGCGGAATCGGAGGCAAGGCCGATGCTGAACAAACGATTCGCGAATTTTCGGGCGCGACCGTCGTCTTCGCAGATGTGTCCGACATGGACTCCCTCACCTCCGCATTACGAAACTCGAAGGCCAATGTCGATGTTGTAATTTCCTGCCTCGCGAGCAGGACTGGCGGCAAGAAAGACTCGTGGAAGATCGACTACCAAGCCACGCGCAATAGCCTCGACGCCTGCGTTGCATGCGGCGCCTCCCACTTCGTCCTCTTGTCGGCCATTTGTGTGCAGAAACCCTTGCTGGAGTTTCAGAGGGCCAAGCTCAAATTCGAAGAAGACCTCGCGAGCTTCGGCAATGGCCTGACGTACAGCATTGTCAGGCCCACGGCGTTCTTCAAGAGCTTGGGCGGGCAAGTGCAAAGCGTTCAAGGGGGCGGACCGTATGTCATGTTCGGCGATGGGAAGCTATGCGCGTGCAAACCCATCTCCGAAGCGGATCTGGCCTCCTTCATCTCCGACTGCGTGAGCGATGTCGAGAAAACCAACCAGATGCTCCCCATCGGTGGCCCTGACAAGGCGCTGACGCCGCTCGAGCAGGGGGAGATGCTCTTCAGAATTGTAGGAAAAGATCCCAAGTTCATCAAGGTGCCCATCGGCGTCATGGACTTCGTCATCGGCGTGTTAGACAATCTTTCCAAGCTCTTCCCCAATTTGGAAGACGCTGCTGAGTTTGGGAAGATTGGCCGCTACTACGCCGCCGAGAGCATGCTTGTCTTGGATCCTGCGACGCAGCAATACGACGCTGATGCCACGCCCAGCTACGGGACCGACACTCTCGAAGCTTTCTTCGATCGGTGCGTGACAGAAGGGATGGCGGGGCAGGAGCTCGGTGACCAAGCCGTCTTCTGATTTGTTCTGCCATGATTTGTATTAGTACACTATAATTTTAGGTCATTTTTGTTGGGATTCAAGCCAGAGTGGATCAATCTGCTCTTGAGAGAAACCACGAGGAGTTCTCGATGGTTGTATTGTAAATTGCTAAGGCCAGTATGAAATTGACATGATCTTCACTCGCAATTCAACGCCTGTCCCTGTGTGCTTTGGCTACTGTTGAAAATACTTCTGTGCAATCAATCACGAGAAACATCATCAGACATCCCGTAAAACCAGGTTTAGCAAGTTAGGTCATCATCGTCAAGATGTCAATGCTCATGAATCTCCTCCCTTCATCTTGTGGCATTCGGACAGTCGTCGTTTGCGACATGTAGTCAGTAGTGTCGCACAGGACCATATCTGAATCTGCAATCGGTGAACTTCAACAACCTGCTTTCGACACTGCAGTCGACACTGCAGCATCGTCATCGCAGAAATTAGTCGGTGATTCTTCCAACTGCCTAGTGAGTTCTTCGGAAGGTGCGGAACCTCAAGCAATGTCTTACCCTTTTTGCAAGCTTTTGTGATTTTGAAGTTTGGTGCAGCGGAGTGGCGGAGCTTGAAGAATTTAGAGACGAGCAGGATTGAATTAGGGTTAGAGGGAGCTATGGCGGAGGGCTTGATCGAGGGTTTGCCCGATGTCGTAGCGCTCCAATGCTTGGCCAGGCTCCCGCTCTCGGAGCATCATTCCTTGCAGCTGGTTTGCAAGACCTGGCACGCCGCTTTCCGATCGCCGGAGCTTTTTCGCTTCCGGAAGGAACTAAACACGCAGGAAGAGTGGCTGTACGTGTGCGGCGAGAATCTCGTGTGGCAAGCCTACGACCCGCTCGCCAACAAATGGAGCCGTCTCCCCGCCCTCCCGTCGCCAATTCCAAGCCTCGCAGGATACGGCGCCGTGGGATGCGACGGCAAGCTCTACGTGATCGGCGGGACGAGCGACAGTGTGGACCCTGTCACCGGCGACAGGGAGCCCCTGCAACCCTCACTGAATGGCTGGATGTTCGACCCTATCGTCTGGAAATGGAGCGCCATAGCGGCAATGTTGACGCCGCGTTTGCACTTCGCGTGTATGTCGCATGAGGGCAAAATCGTCGTCGCGGGTGGCTGGGACGCCCGAAGAAAATCTGTCTTGGACGCGGAGCTTTACAACCCGGAACTCAACACATGGCAACCGTTTCCGCGCCTCCACGACGGGCCATGTCCCGTCACGTTCGGCATCGTCCTGGACAACAAGATGCGCGTGTTCTACAAGTCGGAGAAGCTGTCTCAGGTGTATGATTCTACAAACCAAAGGTATGTATGTCTCAAGATCGAAACCCTAATGATCTCTATAGAAAGCGTTGATGCAGGAAATTGATGTGTTGATTTACGGGGTTTGCAGTTGGATAGTGGAGGAGTGCAATTGGGCAGGCGGGGCGATGGCGGTGGTGAAAGGGGAGCCTTACGTAGTGCGACATGGCGTTGTGAGCAGAGAACATCACTCTCAACCCCACCGCTCTTCGCCGTTATGCTCCTGGCCCGAGTGCTTGAACCGAAGATCGTTCGCCGTTGCGGGCCTCGGACCAGATCTGTACGTGGTCGGGGGAATCAGCCGACCGAGGCTGAGCTCTTCCGAAATTTCCTACTTGCGCGACGTTGATATTTGCACTGTCGAAGGCGGAACGGAGGATCTCGTGTGGCGCAAGGGCAAAGACATGCCGCTCACCATGGCCGCCGTGCAGGACCAAATCTGTGCCGTGCTCAAGCTCTGATACATCTATCGAGGAGCCAATTTTTAAGTAGTATTTCCAGAACTCCGAGTGTATTATTATTCCCACTAATTTTTTGCGAAAACCGAAACAATTCCTTACCTGGCTACCGTCAAGTTTGTTTTCTGAAATTCCAACCCCGTCTCTCTTTGTTGCATGTCGATGGCCGCTGTGCAATGTGTGTCCTCCGCCATACATTATTGCATATTCCGAGACGGCATCATTTTGTACTATGTGTGGGCCACCTTCCTGTTGAAGATGGCAGCCCATAAAACGCCCTGTACACCATCCAATTGATTGTTCCATCGCAGCAGCCGTGCACCATAGAAACGCTGCTGCACCATGAGGACCACAGATCTTGCAAGTTGCAATGGACGACATTTGTTTTATTGTATTCCTAGTGGCTGGATCCGTGACGAATAAACACTGGCGCCGTCGATAAAAGAAAGTCTAAAACAGTATAGACCAGCCATAAGCACATTCGACAGCAAATATTCCGAGTTTCTGACTACCGTCGGATTAGCTTTTTTAAGAACGCCATCCGCTTTGAAGATATTCCACTAATCTCGGAATTCTGCGGCACCTGTCACCCTGTAGTATTACTACAACTATGGCACGCGACTTCCAACTGGCGGTGTCGATTGCATCTTGAACGAGGTCGCTGTTAGTGGCGGTGTCGATTGATCTGTCAGTATAGCTGTCTCTTGCTGAGGACTTTGTTGCAGGATTTGAATCATGGCTCGGGTTTAGATTTGTTGTTCTACAGGAGATTTCTGTTCGAAGAGTTTGTAGAGAATTGTAGTTAAGGCGCACTTGCATTACTGAGGTAGAGATGGCGCCTTCGGAAGGTTGGAGATCGGGCGGGGACGCTCCGGCGGAGAGAGCGCTTTCTTTTCTTTCCAAGTCGCTGACGGGGATGGATATGAAGCTCATTCAATCAAAAGTGCAAAACTCATTTCGGGAAAAATCTAAGACACTGGACATGAACTGGAAGGACTCGTCGCTCACGAATTTTTCTGCCGACGTCTGGAAAATACCGCTCAAGCTCAGCGAGGAGGATTTTGACCTTCTCAAGAGCTTGAAGCCGAAGCTGGACCGATCGTGGTCGGACATGTCCATGCAGGGACGCAAGATGGATAAAGCTCTAGGGTTCGGGAAGAACCGCGACAGGGGAAGCAACACGCAGGAGCGGGAGAGGCGCGTTGTGGTTCCGGCAGCCAGGAAGAAGAAGATTAGGGTTTCGCACAACTGGGATGAGGCTCTGAAGACCGTGAAAAGAAAGGTGGAGGAGCGATTGCGCGACTTGGAGACCACGGCAGCGACCAGCAAGAAAACGCCTGTGGAGTTTTTCGAAAACGTGAAGAAGACGGACTTCTTTGAAAACGTGAAGAAAAACCTCGTGAGTTGCACCAAGAGGTGTCCGCATTGTCTTCTTTCTAACTGTTGTTCTAGGATGCGCGTCTCAAAATTTGACATGCTTATCTTGTAGGATCAATAAACAATCAAGAATTCGCTTCTGATTTCTTTAGAGCGTTGTTTCCTGATATACACTCTAGAGTTCTTTCTCTAGAGTTCTTTCCTGGTATACACTCTAGCGTTGCGCATGCTCTGTGAAGATTTTACGAGGTTGCAGGCTGCGAGATTCTTGATTTGGGAAACAGGTTATAATCTCTTGTGTGCTTTTTAATTTGTTTTCAATCTTTTTCCTTGTAGAAACTTCCAAAGGCCCCCGACGTCGGTGCAAATGTTGACAAACACAGGACAGATGTGGCGCCGCTGAATGTTGCGGAGTTGCTCGAGTCCTTGGTGCGCCAGTCTGAGCCTCTGCTGGATCATCTTGGCATCAAGAAAGGTCCGCGTCCAAGTTCTTTCATGAAGCGGCCCTTGTACTGCATATAATAGAGAATACTATTTGCGTCATCTTAAGCTTTTTAACTTATGTAGGAGTGATTTTTGGAAGATTTATAGAGCTGTGGAGAGTTCACTTTGGCACATAATCACATATGAAGTTTGTATGCAATAGACAACCCCAAAGATCAGAGGCCAGAGAAATTTAGCCAAGTCGTGCTTACACCACTTGCAAATAAATGTATGAATAGATGAGTTGCTATTGGTAACAGGACTCAGTAGAGAAGACAGGATCAGGTTTTAGTATCCTTCTACCGTGTTCTCTCTCTCTCTGTTTTTTTTTTTGGTGTACAGTACAAACATGTCTATATTTTTGGGGTTCTGTGTGTTGAACCAATGTTGTGCATGCAGGGGTCACTGAGAAGCTTCGTGAGATGGTAAGGAGCTGTAAACGCAGAGACCTTCAGCTCTCCAGCGTTTCCGCAGGAAGCAAACGTGATGTTGCTGTCAACAACAAAACGGAGTTGTCTACTGACGACGAGCTTGATTTGAGAATCGCTAGTGTGATTCAAAGCACCGGTTACAATTACAAAGGAGGGCCCTGGACTGAGAATCAGACACTGCAAAAAACCAAGGAGGACTTGCGCAGAAATATTGCTATAGTAACAACCGCAAGTTTACCCTGGATGACTGGAACTGCTGTGAATCCTCTGTTTAGGGCCGCCTATTTGGCACGATCTGGGGACCAGAACGTGACCTTGTTGGTGCCTTGGTTATGCAAGACAGATCAAGTGCAAGTGTACCCGAATCAGATGACCTTTGAATCTCCAGCTGAGCAGGAGAATTTCGTGCGGAAGTGGGTGGAAGACCGAGTTGGTTTCAAGTGTGATTTCAAGATAGCGTTTTACCCTGGCAAGGCAAGATACATTTGTGTCCATTTTGAATAGTGTGTGTTTTGTGGTTGGAGATGTTCAGCTTTGTCTTTTTCTTTCAGTTCATGCTACACGTGAGCGTCCAAATCTCTGATGAGATTGGGTAATAAAGAGTTATCATATCGTAATGGTTTATATTCTCAACTTTGTCTTCACTGGTTGGATGTGCAGTTTTCTACAGAGAAACGTAGTATCCTTGCAGCTGGCGACATCTCTCAGTTCATACCTGACCAGGAAGCTGATGTCGCAGTGCTGGAAGAGCCCGAGCATTTGACCTGGTATTATCACGGGAGACGCTGGACCGATAAGTTCCAACATGTCGTTGGTGTGGTTCATACAAACTACTTGGAATATGTCAAGCGGGAGAAGAATGGGAGGCTACAGGCTTTCTTTTTGAGGCATGTGAACAACTGGGTGGTTCGTATATACTGCAATAAGGTAAATGTCATATTTATGTGTAAGCTTTTCAGGTTCCGCATCCATTTTTCTACATATACGTCAGGAACACTTACATGTAGCTATTTTCAACTCTTTTCTGAGACAGATGTAATTGCCAGTCTCGACCTCCTAAAGTAACAATGGCCTCTCTATGACAGGTCTTGCGCTTGTCAGCTGCAACGCAAAATTTACCCAAATCATCTGTTTGCAATGTCCATGGAGTGAATCCTCAATTTCTGAGCATTGGCAAGAGACTTGCAGAGGTTGACGACAATGAGCCCAAGTTTCCAAAGGGGGCTTATTACCTTGGGAAAATGATATGGGGCAAAGGATACAGGGAGTTAGTCACACTTTTAGCCCAGAACAAGGAAGTCCTGGACAACATCAATATGGATCTTTTTGGAAGTGGGGAAGACTCGGATGCAGTCAAAGCAGAGGTAGCGAAACACGGACTGGCTCTGAATTTTCATCCAGGGAGAGATCACGCTGATTCTGCCCTCCACGGGTATGATCCTTTGCACTTCAATAATTGTAATTGATGTTCTCTGGAGCAGTGAAAATGTTTTGTGCGAATTTTAGCCAAGTGGCTACAAAAAATAAATTGATGCTAATTTTTACTCATTTTTGAGGGAATTAGCCACTACTTTTTAGCCCAATGGCTTCTCCCAATATGGTGAAATTAGCCAATTTTATACTATACATAGTAATTCGCTAGAAATGTATTAAGGAATCTAGAACATTTCGTCAAAATTGGCTGTCAAATCTTCATATCTATGGCAATTTTTGCTAAAGAGGCTGAAATTCCTTACCTTCACTGGTCTGGAGCTCAGTTTCATGTCGATAAATTTACTTAAGTTGGAGAAGATCTTGCTTCTCTATTTCTGGATAAACTATCTTGAACAATCGTCTTTGTTGTGCAGCTACAAGGTCTTCATCAACCCAAGCATTAGCGATGTGGTATGCACAACAACCGCAGAGGCCCTGGCTATGGGCAAGATTGTGGTCTGCGCGTATCACCCTTCGAACGAGTTTTTCTTGTCCTTCCCCAACTGCTACACTTACCGCACTCCTGAAGAGTTCGTGGAGAAAGTGAAGCTGGCATTAGCATCGGAGCCGCAACCTCTGTCGCCAGAGCTTCAGCAGCTTTTATCATGGGAGGCTGCAACCGATCGTTTCATCGACTCTGCAGAGCTTAACAGTCTACCACCTCGGGGGGCAAGGACCACGACGGGGAAGAGGAGAAGACGACTTCCTATCGACGCAGCGAAGAGGAGAACCATGACCCTGTCACTGGCGTTGCCGAAGCAGACGCTGAGCAATATGCTCGACTCAGGACTTGCATATGTGCACTACTTCCTCTCCGGCATTGAGATTGCAAGGAAAGCAGCTGGAGCTTTGCCAGGGACCATGACCATTGGTGAAGAATACCGTAAGGACTTGGCTCTTCCCCCTTCACCATCTCGAAGGAATATTCATTATGGTTGGTAGGCTGTGTGAATACCTGCTGTGCATCCAGTATACTATGCTACTTTTTCACTTTTTGAAGCCAACAATGGATTACTTGTCATTTAGTCTTTTTACGACGTTCAACATGAGTGTCATAGTGGGACACAACCTGCAGCTCTTCATGAGTTGAAAAAAAAAAAAACTGCTTGTACGTGCTCCACCACTTTTCTGAAAGTGAATGTGGAGGGCTTTGAGTGTACATTAGAAAGAATACGGTAGTCGTCTGCTTCGTGCAGCAACTATAGTCCTACGATTTTTCCAGCCCATCGCTGGACTACCAAGCCTGAAAATTAGAATTATTTTTGAAACATACTCACATCACTAATCTTGTTCCCATTTCAATTCACATCTGATTGTTGTGAAATTCCTATCCATCGTTTGTTGAACTCCTCTCACTGGTTTCATGCTGTTTGACTCAGCTGCTTCTTGTGGATGTTCTGCATTTTGTAATAATTGTGTAATGGTTTTGCAAAAGAATGCAGCAGCTGCTAGGAAAGTGCAAGAAGAGAACTAAAGAAATCCTCACTGACGCCGCCGAAACTCTGTGAACAGAAAAGCTAAGAAAGCGCCGCAGGCTATTATCAACCGTGCACCAGCTCAACTGACACAACAACTGAACTGAAGAATATTGCTGTCGCCTAAATTAGTGTGTCAGGAAATGGAAACTCGTGCGCAGCTTGTTTTTTTTCCAAATTTGCCACTGTACTCCGAATCGTTCAGTTTGTTAATAGACCAGAGTCTGAATCCGCTCACATGGGTCCGAGTAACGTTGACAGGCACGACAATAATACTGAATCGCCGCACTTGTACCTCCTTGAAATCACTGAGACGTTACAGGAACCAACCCATATTTTAATTAAGTTAGGTTTAGGGTTTCGTTTCACCATCTAAGTAGATTTTGTTGATTGCATGAGATGCTACAGGAACTGGCTCGATCAGAGCGAGACTCCCCAATTTCCACGCCGAGGATGTAGCGTCACAGAGCCAGAGTCTCCGCTGCAAATTGCAATAGACAGACCAAGTGTTAGTATTGTAGATCGCTTCGATCGAGTGACTAATTTGTACACATTGAGGAGTTGCTGTTCTGAAGAGCGAGTGTGTTGTGGTTGCTGGGTCCGGATCGGGTTCATGAATCATGCTAAGCGGACAGAATGCTAATGCTAATGGAATGATCGCCGTGTGAACTTTGTTAACGGAATCGTTGGAATACCTGAGATTTCATCTATTGTAGTTGGATCGCTTCGTGGTGTTTTGAAGCTTGAAGAAATTGGCTATGGTTTTCTGGGCGATCGATCTCTTGTAACGTAGTTTATATGTCAACGGGGTCGTTGGAATACCTGAGATTTCATCTGTTGTAGTTGGATCGCTTCGTGGTGTTTTGAAGCGTGAAGAAATTGGCTATGGTTTTCGGGGCGATCGATCTCTTGTAACGTAGTTTATATATCAACGGGGTCGTTGGAATACCTGAGATTTCATCTGTTGTAGTTGGATCGCGTCGTGGTGTTTTGAAGCTTGAAGAAGTTGGCTATGGTTTTCGTTGTGATCGATCTCTTGTAACGTAGTTTATAGGGAAATGAGTGATTACGAATTAACGGTTGAGAGCAGTATGATTTTCCGCTGTGAGTGTTGTTGTGAGTGATTAAGAAGTGACGGAAGTGAGCAATATGATTTGCCACGAGCGTTAAGTATTCTGAGTATTCTTGGTCGTAATTAATTTCTCTAGCCTTCGAGTAGCCTCTGTGATAGTGCTTGAGCTCTGTCACGATGAGTGACGACGAGCAAAGCCCTGGAGGCCGAACTTTGCTCCGAGTAGGGAAGAAGAAAGATGGACCCAACTGGTTTATGATTGCTGGAGGTGCCGTTGTGATGGCAGTCAGTGTTGCATTTGGCCGGAGGAAAATCTTAAGCGAAGCAGAGAAGACGAAAGAGAGGACGGGTGCCAGGACGCAGGCACCGTTGGATGACGAGGATGGTAACTTACAACGCGTATTTTCTGTAGTGCAGGAAAATTGGACCTCTGCTGCAAATCATCTGTTTGTTTGTGTGAAAATGGCTTCAGTTTGAATATGTTGATCTTGTAGTATAGAACAAGAGCTTTAAAATGATTTGTATAGCCGTGTAAAATGAGAAAATGCCACCGTGTGATGCAGATGGCCATATTGTGCGTTTTAGACGCTTAAGGGTTAACCCAATGCTCAACTATTTAGCTTTCTTGACAGTGATCATCCCGAAAACATTTAAACGGAAGGAATCAAATTTGAAATTTGGGAGTTGTGGGGATCTCTTGCTTTCTAAAACGGTTGGGAAGTGGAGTAGACACCCAGTGTATGTTCTATGGAGAGAATGTGGCAGATGTGTAGATTTCAGGGGGTGGTGCAGCAGCACTTGTTGTTTGGTTTTGGGAATGTTATTGCTGTTTTTTTTGTTATATTCACTAATGGATCTCTGCTTTTGTAGATGAAACCGGTTCAGTGCACACGTATGAGACACCGGTTGTGAATGGGACACCGTATTGGGTCAAGTCGGAATCTGCACAAGCGGAGTTTGAGTCTCCCAGCTGCAAGACTAAGCGTCCTGCACCAAGCGATCCTTCTCCACAAGTCTCCAAGTTTTGTCGGCAGCTCAGTCATAACTCAGTTTGTCAGCCTTACAAAGAGCCAGTTCAATCCGACAGCCACACATCGACAGCATTACAAGCCAAACGTGAGATGGTGCACAGGTTGCGGCAGCAGATACGAAGCAGAGATGCAATGATCTATGACATGCAGGTATGACTGAATTTTTTTCAGGCTCTCGCTAAGACCTCAAAAAAAAAATCTTACATTACTAGGCTTTCATGTACTTTTTTTTGTTGTACCTAATGTAATTCTCTTGCTTTCCAGACTCAACTTTCAGATCAGGACCAGATGATTGCTATGCATCGTAACCATTCTGTTGATCTCCAAGAATGCGTGCAAGCAATCACTACCAAACTGTTTGAAGCGAACGTGGAGGTTCAGAGATTACACCGCGAATTGATGGCGCAGCATGCCAAACCAATTGATGACTTGGAGGAAGAACGCATTGACAATGCGGTTGCTGAGATTAAAAGGCAATGGGTACATCCTGTAAGTAGCATGTCCAGTGATTATCTGCTTGTCTGTTTTGAAAGTGTATTTTCCGACCGTTTCTTATGAGCATGTTGTTCATATTTGCCTATGCAGAAAGATGTCGAAGACCTTGTTCTTGAAGCTAGGAAGTTAAACGAAGCAGTGGAGCGTCTGGAAAGAGAGAAAGAAGCGAAAGACAGCTTAGCGCAAGCTAAGTCTAGGCAGTGCGAATTACTATGTAAGAAAGTGTCAACGTTGGCGACGGAGCTGGAGGAGGTGAAGACAGCAGCTCAAGGGAAGCAACGGTTGCTAGAAGCCAAGGAACAAGAAAACTTCAAACTGGCCAACGTTCTTCAGGACCTCCAGTCTCATAAGTTCGAGATAGAAGTATATTATTTTCTCATTGTTTCTTGCTACGTTTGTTGTCTGGAATTTATCCCTTAAAGGACCAAGGATGCACAGCTTTAAAATGACAAATTCAATTGATTATATTGTGAAAAAGATAATTCAGATGGGACCAAATTCTATATCACTAGAACTAGTGAAGATAAGTGCATGTGTTGGTCAAAACAAAAAAAAAATCGAACAAGAGGAAGTCCAAATAGGACCTACTCAAAACTGTTAAAATAAAACATGGTGACCATTCTGGGTTAAGAACTGGTGTTTTCTCTTTTTCAGAATGCACCTGATCTATAATCTGCCATTCTCTTCGGAATGAGTGGAGGTTGCTCGAGAGGTTCTATAACTTGGAAATGCTTGTACCTGTGCAAAGTATAGATGTCCCCATGCATATCGTAAATATCGAAGTGGGGAACAGATTGTCTACATGTTACTTATGGTTTTCTTTCTGGTAACAGGATAGAGGCAATGAATGGGCGAGGAGTAGCAAGCTCAGCAGACGAACAGATGCTCGTAACACACAGTCGAATTGGAAGATGAATCACGATGTTGATCGGCCTGCCACCCCTACTAACTATGAAGAAGTTTCGTCAACATGTAAAGAGGTTGTGGACGGTAACTTCCAGCAGGCAGGGTGTGTTCCTGTCCTTCTATGTATTGCCTCGATTTAAATTATTTTCTGACAACAAGGAACTCCTAAAGTAATGGAGAGGTGTATGTACAGCTGATGTCCATGTACTGCAATTCCAGCAGGGTTTGAATTAGGAGACGAGTTGTTGAACAGTGTGTACATTGTAGGGACTAAATTTTGTGGGGAAAAATGCAGGAGTCTGAGAAAGTCGCATGGATCTGTGCATGCAAGAAATGACATTCAACAAGACAGTGAAGTTAGTATTGCGAAAGCAGAATCACGGTGTGTTTCTGACCCTCATAAGAAGAGGTGTGGAGACCCTGCTGATCGGGTTGATGATTATGACAACAATGAGGAGATTGATCAAAGTCTGGTTATGAAGTTCGATCATGAAGTGGACCAATTTGCATCTGCTCTCTCTGTGACATCGAAAGTGGTAAATGCGCAATTTATCTAAACCTTGACCATCCAAAGTCCATAAATAAAATATGTCAAAGTAGAATGTTAGTAGTTACAGAACTCAAATCACAAAATCCCTCTAGAATCATCGAGTGATCCCCGATGGTTGCATGGGAGATCCTTGCATGATCCCCGAGATGTATGGGGATCCCCTGATGATCATAAAATCTAGATTTCACTGAATAGTGCAAAAGTAGATAAATTGTGCATGGAAGTGAACGGTGTTTTGTTGCTCTTATTACGCTCATCAGTTTCGGGAACCCGTGATCTATTTTGAAAACCTACTTGCATTTGGATCTAATGAGGTAGTCGGCACAGGTAGTCTCGTTGGGTTAAGTCCTGATGAAAAGTGCAACTTTGCCGATGCAGATATCAGAGCAGATGCAAGCCGCAAGTCGAATTCTGATGGATTTCCAGGTTAGCGAAGACAATACTTTGGAATCCCATTCTTGACATTGCAAATTTATAACTGCCTTAAAAGCTGTGGAAGAAACAAAGAATACATGTATACATTGCTTTCTGCATTATGCCCAACTCGTGGTCCGATTTCTATTCCTGCAGGAACACATTGACTCCCGGACAGATGCTCAACAAAATAGGAGCGTTGGACCTCAAGTACGGAAAGGGGTTGAATTTTCACAAGTCTTCTCTTGTTTGTCTGATTGCATGTCAGCTGAACAGGTACAATGCTAGGAATAATATATCTCTGCAAAAGTCCAAAAATGATCCTCTCGTAAAACAAGTATCTAGTAGTATTGCCCTCAAGCAACTCTGTTATCTTTTTTTTTTAAATGATTACTGCACGAACACAATTACTAATATACTATGACTTATCTTTCATAATTTTACAGAAGCAAGTGATGAGAAACGACCTTGAGCAAGTTGCAAAGCAACAAGATGTAGAAAGAGAGATGAAAGTGCTCACCAAACACCAAACCAAGCTTCAAGATCTGAAGTCTGCTGTGGCCAAGGTTACTGCCAGATTCAATGCTCAATATACTGAGGATAATACCTCTAATACGGAAACGCTTCAGTTGGCTTCCTCTTTATCTGACATCGAGCAGAAACTTGCTGTTCAGGTATATCACTCCATTTGGATTTCAACCTTAACCTTTCATTTTTCCAGGAACCAGATTGTAGTCGTAATAAAACCCGAATCTGGTTTTTTGAAAAATTAAGGGTTAATAAATCATACATAATGCTCATTGCAGTACTCTGCAGAAGCATAATACTGCAAATGTTTCATGATGTGGCAGTGAGTTATTTCGCTATTTTATTAATCAATAATTCTGCAGGAAGAGGCAGCCAAAGAGACGTCTTCGTGTATTCAGCAACTCTCAACTTTGTTCCAACCACAGAATCCACCTGTCCAAGTATGTCTTTCTCACGCTTGTTCAGTTATTGAAAAGATTGGCTTAAAATGTATTGTCCGCATATTACTAAATAATCTTCGAAAGTACAGGAAATTTGGAGAACAGTAAAGGAGACATCAGGAAATCCGACCACAGTTAACGGACAACAAAAGCACTTTATCAGATTTACAGATGAGAAATCAAGGTATTGACTTCGCAATTCTAGCAGCCTCATGGTTTGCCACTGTAGTTCATATGACTTTATAAGCTTCAATCTTGCCTTGTGAAATCATTACCGTAAACCTTGAATTGGAACGGAAATTTGCTTTTGTCCAGGAACACTTTGCAGAAGCTAGATGAGCAGAGTTCATCTCGCATTTTGGAGCGCCAAGACTCATCCTCAGCGTCACGACATCTCACGGAGGGACTCCCGATGAGCTTGCTGGAAAATCCCTATCAGTTCCAGCTCGGAGCTTCTTCCGGGCCGAATTCCAGACCCCGAGGTAGAGCCACACTCACGGCAGGGAGGACCTCCTTGAGAAAACAAGAAAACACGAAACGACAGTCACTTTCAGTGCCAGGGGAGCCTTCACATGACAGATTTCCGAGCTTTGAAGCCGCAAGCGGATTCTCGTTCGGTCTGTCAGCCAGAGACCGGCCATTGGACAAACATTTTGCAGAGCCTCAACTGGAGGCCATCGTAGAGACAGCTCAACCGTATGAGCAAGGCGACCGCATGAGCAGCCCGGAACCGGAACCGAACGCCCACCTGTTCAGTGAGCAACGATTCTCTGCTTTTAATACCTCGGAATCTAGTGTCGGTAATGCAACTTTCTCGAAGAGGTTCAGGTCCGAAACTCTGAATTCTCACGACATGTACTCTCGGTTTGGGAGCCCTCAGTCGCCGTGCTTTGGAGTTTCTATTGACGAAACAATCTCCAGAAGACCCTTGTTCTCATCACCACTTGCAGCAGCATCTTCAAACTCCAACCGAGACTTTCAAATCAAGAGAGAAGAGTCCAGTTACAACAGCAATCCTGATTGCTCCGATGCAAATGGTGGCTCGTCTGTCGGCGTGTCACCGTTCGCAGCAAGGCTGGCATACTTGGATGTGAGGCAACCAGGCTCTCCAGTGGGGTCTTTGCGCAACTTCGAGCTTTGCAATGACAGGGATCATCACGAGGAAGAGGAAGGTTTGAATGCAAGAGTTGAAGACCAGGAGCTTCATTCATACAACAGAGATCTGGAATCACTGTGTCATAGTGTTTCCAATCTTGACTGTACTAATGACTCCTCTGGAAGCTGTAACCCGGAGGAGCCTCTTACATTCTTACTCAGGCGATCCAACTCTTCCAATCATCAGCACTAGAGGTGCTTTTTACATTTTTGAGAACTGCTTGTTTTCGCAGGTCCTTCAGCATATATAAGAGCTTGTCTGACAAGCTGCAATAGAATTTCATCACCGGTGGGTTATATTATACTCACTTCAAAGAACTTAGTCTTTTCAGAATTATGTGGCATGTGCAGGATTCAATCTTCTTCTACTTTGGTTATTTTATGCAATGACTTATTGAATGATCTTTTTGTGTATCCGTGCCTATGATTGCTCGTGTTAACCAATCTATTGGAGCAAATTTCTTTGTTACGTGGGTGACTACATCTAATTCGGACACTTCAAGAATTGAGTATAGTTTCTATTATTAGACTCGTCTTCTTCCATTTTTTAAATTCTCGAGGATCCCACAAACGAGACTGTAAACTTCCATTGAAAAGGAGACATTTCTGGGAATGTATGACAACTTGGACGATTATAAGTGTAAGTTGTGATGTTTTTCGAGATTGAGCTAATCTGGGAATTGGTAGGGAATTGGATAGGCACGATACATGGACAGGAGGAATTATTGGTTTTGGGTGTTTCCTGGCGCAAAATTGTCTCAGAATACTTGGTTATTGAAGAGTCTAGGAAGCAGTTTCAAACTTTTCACTTTGAAAATTTGTATAAAATTTTCCATTGGGAACAAAAAAAATCTATTATAATACCTGGTTATGGAGGAATCTAGAATGTAATAGAGAAATTTGCAAAGTCCTTGGACCAGTCACCCACAATTGCAATCCAACCTCTATTTTATAGATATCCGCAAAGTCTTTGTCACAAGCTCAAGATAGAAGATGCCAGGTGTGCCGGGCTAGGATGAGAAGCCCGTCAGGCTCTTGGGGCCACAAGTTGCAAGGTTCACACCTTGGCAGTGGTAATACTTCGGTCATGTGGTTTAATTTTGGACGGGCTCTGGCGCTTTCCTCGGTGGCACGTCTTGACATGGGACCAAACCTAGTCACCCAAGTTTGTTTTTTGGAAATAAAACGCACCTAGTTTTTATTTTTGGAACCCAAGACTCCATTTTTGGAAATAAAACTCATCTACTTTTCTTGTCTTGTGGGCCAAATCTTGACTGACACAATATCGGAACCCAAAGATTTCATGACTTTACGAATTTCTCTAATAATCTATTGGTTTTGGATGATTCCTTGCCCAAAATTGTATATTAGAATACTTGGTTATTAATGAGTCTAGGAAACGGTCCCAGGGTTTGACAAAATTTTCATTTTGAAAATTTGTATAAAATTATCCTTTGCAAATAAAAATACGGAATGGGTCTCTGAAAAATAAATTCTTGCTATAACTCCCATTTCTAATATGCAAAAATTCTTATTTTCTAGGTTTGTTGTACTTTTACCTTAGACATAGAGTTGACTAAAAAGAGTGTTTCAAGGTGGAAACTCACCTTAAACTTGTTTTTGGCTCCCAAAGATTGCAAAACTAGTCTATAGTGAGTTGGTGAATATTCTAAAGCAAAGCCTTCCACCACTATGGAGTATGGAACTCGTGACCTCCCAAATGCTAAAAGGAAGTTCCCACAAGTTTTCCCAAGCCTAAGAGAGCCGACCAAAGAACTATTTATGAACACTGTCAAAGTTTAATAATATTGGGATCTAAACTCACGGTAGAAGTCAGAAAACTAAGGCTTTGTTTTCGGTTAACTCTACATCAGGAATTTTCGACCCCACTGATTTTTAACGATTTCCGTGCAGTTATCGTTAAACACTGATTCCACACGTCATACATGGATTTAGAAGTGTCATTATGATACAGAAGTGACATGCAATACCAAGATGTGAATGAAGTGTCTTTATGATGTTTAAGAAAAAAATGTTGTTTCCGCACGAAAGTCGTGCTTAACAGAATTCGTGCGGTAATCATGTATCTACATTAGATGGCTAATAAGACACGGATAGCATGCGATTGCCTAGGATGCAGATCTGGTATCGTATACATATCATATCAAGGCCTTTTATTATATCCGTGCGTTTTCAACATCTTTTATAATGCAAATTATTATCGTACGATATCCGTGTGGTCATCGTACGATATTCGTGTAGTCATCACCGACATCCGTGTGGATGTGTATGAAATCCATTGCAATTCAGTGGCATCAATCAAAACAAAAGCAGCTGAGACTTATTTCAAGTTTTTAATTTGAAAATGAGTGACTTAAATTTCTCCACGTCACTCGCGTTCAAGGGTGTTCTCGCACTAGGGTGTCATACTTCTCAACAAAAAAAGTTTCTAATGTTCTAAAACAATTGATTTAATGACGAAATATAATAAATAGGGAAAATACCAAAAATATTTTAATATTTTATTTTGGAATCTTTTGGAATCTTTTCAAAATAGTTTATATTATTTTGGAATCTTTTGAAATATTCCTAAAATCTTCTTTAAAATATCCTTTCGGTCTGATTTCCCAAAATATTTTTAGATCTTCATTTATAGAATTTAGAAGCAATTAACATTAAAAATTCAATAAAATTACATTTTATATTTTTAGAATTCAAAATTTGGTATTATTGGTTATAATTGTACTTTCATCATAGTAGCAAAAAAAAAAAGATGTACAGAAAAGAACAACATTACTTTTCCAAAATAGTAAAATTTGTAACACAGGACAATGTAGAGGTGTTGTTTTTTTAAAAGTTCCCCTAGGTGGAGTTTAACTTGGATTGGCATGATTCAAATTGGGTTCGAAAGCATACTTGATTTCCTATTAGAAAATAATTATAATTTAATCTGATTTTTAATTTTTTTAGTCTCGGGCAGCTCATAAAAGGGGGCATCGACCAAAACATGATCTCTCAAAGCATTACGAGTTAAATTGAGTTTAAAATCAAACTTTCTTTGAACTCAATTTGAGCAACTTTTCAAAAAATAAAATTGCAAAAGCTTGTAATTGTTTGCTACAACATTCTGACCATTGAATTTTTTTTCATTTAATCCCAAAGTCATGCACTTTCCAATTTATTTTTTTACTTTCATTCTGTATACCTCTCTTTGATTACTTCATTTCAAGGTGAATATCCAAGGATTTACTTTATTTTATTTATTTATTAGACCCACAACTCGTTTCTCTAACATAGAATCAAAATTTCAATTGAAACAGAAAGGCATATATGTTGAAATGTCATAAAGTGGTAAAAAAGTTGCAAAAACATACAAAAGCTTACAATGAAAAAAATGATTTTTGGTTGAATCAAACATAAAATGAAAAAAAAATTGGAAAAAATGTTTCTCTAACATAAAATTAGAAAAAACTGGAAAAGAAATGTTTTTAACATCGCTAAAAATATGCAAATTAAGAAAAAAAAAACTCTCAACCATCATGATTACATCAAAAAAAAAAAATCAATTTTTTTTGAAGATTTGTTTTAGATATAGAAAAAGCCTGCATAATGTAGTGCAAAAACAATTTGGAAAAAAGGTTCTTTATACATCGCTAAAAACATTCAAAGTCCGCTGAAAAAAAAAACAGCTCACAGCCTTCACGATTTTGGGAAAAAAAAAATTTCAAAAAATTTTAAATTTTTTTCTAGATATAGAAAAAAAACCTGCATGATCTAGTGCAAAAAGAAAATTGGTAAAAAAAAGTTTCTTTTACATCGCTAAAAACATCCAAAGTCCCCTGGAAAAAAAAACCAACTCACAGCCTTCAAGATTTTGGCAAAAAAATTAAAAATTAAAAAAAAATTAAATTTTTTTCTAGATATAGAAAAAAAGCCTACATGATTTAGTGCAAAAAAAATTGGAATTTTTTTTTTTACATCACTAAAAACATCCAAAATTTTCTGAAAATAAATAAATAAATAAACAGCTCACAGCCATCACGATTTTGGCAAAATATATATATATATATATATATATATATATATATTCTAAAAGAAATTCTAGATATAGAAAAAAGCTTGCATGATCTAGTGCAAAAAAAATTTGAAGAAAGAATTAAATCTACATAGCAAAAAAATCGCCAATGGTTACATTCATTTATAATTATCAAAAAAATTCATTCACTTGCATCAAGACTTCTAGGTAGTGTGGTCGTTTGGAGTTAGGAAGTCTCGTGTTCAATTCCGGCCACCGGCGATTGAATCCAAGTAGACCTAGGTGGGCCCTATTGTGGTCTGGGCAACCCTAGTAGTTGAATCGAGCAGCCCGAAATAATGTTCGAGCAGGGCAGAAAAAAATTAGGGCAGATTTCATTTACTTCATCATGGAAATTTTATTTTTATTTTTTTTAAATAAAATTATTTTGACCAAATCTAGATATAGAAAGAAAAAAGTTCTAGATATAGAAAAAATGATGTCGCTTGAAAAACACACTGAATCAGTGTGGGTTTAAAGACGATTAAGACACGACATTTAACAACTACATAGAATGAAGAATTCTCACGTTTTCAATAGATCTATCAATCATGTTGAATCAATATTATATCCGCTTATACGAGCATGATGTCATATTAGTACAGTTGTAATGAATGACGCAAGGATGCGGAATCAGTGCGAAAAATGTACGCACCCATGAAATATCCAATTTCCCACTGAAATTGTTCAAAATCAGTGGGGTCCAAAATTCGTGATGTACTATAAGCAAAAGTTATAAAGGCTCACATTTTTTTGATAAATGGCTTAATTCCTAAAGGACCAAGTGGCCTAAATGGGACAATTTCAATATTTGGGTAGGTTCCCAAGTGAATCTAACATTCTGAGATTTTTAGTGGACGTGAGCAATTTCAAGAGCTATGCGGGAATATGTATTTTTTCCAACAAACATCGGTAAAAAAAGTTATGTTGTCTGAATCCGTTTTTCGTGAGGCTAGGCAACTTGGGAAAAATGCTACCCAACTCCAATAGCTCTAAATTTGATATGAAAGGAAGTGACATGATACTATTTGAGATGGTAAACAAGAAACTCTCCATAGTTCAAAATTTTCATTCCAAGAGGAATAAAACTTTCTAGCTTGATCGGGTGGGGTGGGAAAAAAATAACTTCTTTTAGAGATTTTTTTTATCTGTTTGTAATTTCTTTTTCTACTTCAAAAAGAGACAAGAATCTTTGTCTTTACTATTTGAATTGAGATATTAAACAAAACCAAGTCCACAATAAAATTAAATGTGTTTGGCAATGGTTTGCACGTCTCCCACTTGTAGTATTGTTTTCAATATGTTAACCCCTAAGTGATTGAACAACCATTTTATGGTTGCTACCCTTTTTTTACGGGTTGTCCAAGATGAATTTTTTTTTCATAAAGAATAAAAAAACATTTTCATATAGGAAATCAAATGTACTTTCCAACCCAATTTGAATCATATCAATCCAAGTTAAACGCTACCAAGGAGAATTTTCCAAAGACAAAGACCTCAATATTGTTATAAAATATACTATTTCAGGAAACTAATGATATTCTCTCTTTTTGAAAAAACATCTTTTTTGAATTTTAGAATAGAATGTCTAGTTTCAACCAATCATACTAAATTTCAAATTCTAAAAATAAAATTTGTGATTTTGGTGAATATTAAATGATAAAGGCTTCTAAATTCATTAAATGAGTGCCTAAAACATTTTTTGAAATTTTGACCATACGGATAATTACTAAACATCATACTTCTCATTTTCTCTTTTGGACCAAACTTCATCAAAGTTGTAGAAGTAAAATTTTATAACACATCTAGGTTTGCCCTTAGCACCTCTGTCAGTTAGGGGTTAACCCTTAACCCCTAAAGGTCCCTAGCTTTTTTGGGCTTAAAATCATCATCACTTTTGATGTGTTATAGGTCTAAATGTAAGTGAGGTATAGAAATCTCAACCGTACAATCTTGTAACATACATGTAGTAGATCATGTGGATCAATTTTGGGGTCATTTGGCCATATAGATTGCAAGATCATAGTGTTTTAGTGCTAAAAAAGGATGCTGAAATTTTCCTAGCAACACAGTTAGAGGTGAAATTCATTTTCAAAATTACTCAAATGAAAAAACATTGAACTATAAAGTTGTTCAAAATCATCATATAAACACATTAGTACCAAAAAAGCCTCATGAAATTTTTTAATGTGCCCTAAAATGGCCTTGCAATGTCAAAAAGTAGCCCGAAAAGTGACCCATTTGAACCAAAATGCAAAAAGTGTCCAAACTAGACCCGTGCACTAAAATGACTCCCAAACATTCATAACAACATGGATTGACCATGATAACTAGATAAAATTTTACCATGATAACTAGACTTCGAGGGGAATTCAGCCCAACAAGTTTTATTGAAAACGGACTTGGGATGAAGGAGATACAAGCCCCCGAAGTTGCTGCCATCAAAATTCACAGAACTGTCCAAAAAAAACATACCTACTTTCAAATGATCACCAAAAATTCAATTCATCTCGGATTGATCTGAAATTTTTACCACACATTCCATACATCATGCGGGGAGTTTTTTCAAAATTTCAGCAAAATCGGACACGTTTTGCAAAAGTTACAGCACTTCAAAGGTGACTGTACCCCCAAAAACGTCCAAAATATGGACGCCGGGACGCTTAGGGGTTAAACGTCCACACTACATTTACTTGGTCAAACCTCATCAATTTCTCACATCTTAGAATGTATTGTATATTTTATTTTCATTTTTTTCATACAATTTATTCTTAAACCAATGTACATGCATTTTTTCATAATCATTTAAATGAAAATGAACTTTATAAGGTTTTTAAAAGCTTTTCTCTTGTAATAGCTATAGTAACTACATAAATGCCTAAAACAGTATGATTTTTTAGAAAAAATGTAAATAATAGTGATGAACAATAAGGTGTATATAGCATGCTTCTTGAACTTACATAAAAATAAAACCAATTGAATTTTTTTTCTAGAGTGAATATTGGAATTTTGGGGCTCTAAACTTTAAAGTGCTGTAAAAAATCGCAATTTTAACAATTTGGAAGAACCGTAAATTGGACTAGAAAGTAGAAGATAGCTCCTACGCTTTCTCAGTTGGGACTATTTTCATTTGAAATTAGGAACTAGGTAAAAATCAACGTTTGACTTAAAAACAATCAAACATAGCCCCAAGAGGCTCCTTACACGCTTAACCCCTAAGCATCCCTAGCTTTTTTGGGCTTAAAATCATCATTGCTTTTGATGTGTTATAGGTCTAAATGTAAGTGAGGTGCAGAAATCTCAACCGTACAATCTTGTAACATACATGTTGTAGATCATGTGGATCATTTTTGGGGTCATTTGGCCATATAGATTGCAAGATCATTGTGTTTTAGTGCCTAGAAAGGATGCTGAAATTTTCCTAGCAACACAGTTAGAGGTGAAATTCGTTTTCAAAATTACTCAAATGAAAAAACCTTGAACTATAAAGTAGTTCAAAATCATCATATAAACACATTGGTACCAAAAGAAACTCATGAAAAAATTTAATGTGCCCTAAAATGGCCTTGCAATGTCAAAAAGTAGCCCGAAAAGTGACCGATTTGACCCAAAAAGCAAATAGTGTCCAAACTAGACCCGTGCATTGAAATGACTCCCAAACATTCAGAACAACATGGATTGACATGAAAATTTTACCATGATAACTAGACTTCAAGGGGAATCCAATCCAATAATTTTTATTGAAAACGGACATGGGATGAAGAGGATACAAGCCCCCGAAGTTGCAGCCAGCATAATGCACAAAAACTGTCCAAAAAAAAGATACCTACTTTCAAATGATCACCAAAAATTCAATACATCTCGGATTGATCTGAAATGTTTACCACACATTCCATACATCATCTAGTTTGTTTTTCCAGAATTTCATCAAAATCGGACACGTTTTGCAAAAGTTACAGCTCTTCGAAGGTGAATGTACCCAAAAAACGTCCAAAATATGGATATCAGGACGGTTAGGGATTAAGGGTTAAATCATTCTCCTACTTCTCAAATTTGGTATACAAGTAACTAACATTGTCTTGATTGTGAAAGTGAAGAGTGACAAGTTTCCGTAGTGGAACATTTTCAAAATAGGAAAAAAAACACACAAGTGAAAATTTTGGGTGAGTTGTATTTTTCTCACAAATTCTCACTTCAAACTTATATATCTTCTAATCTACAATCCAAGATCGTGAACTTTCACCACTAGAGAACTTTTTGGAAGATTTACCAAAATCAAGTACAACTCACATAGGAAGTTCTACCCTTTATACCTTAATTAATTCTTCCACCACTAGGAAGAGAACTTCTTAACAATATCATGTACACTTCACAAACATAGGTAGCAAATTCTACCCTCTAAGCCTTGAGTAATTCTTTCACCATCATAACATTCAGTAGCATGCACTATCCATGTCTTAGCTCTACAATAGATGGCATGGAATATTCCACATTCAACATTACTTCATCAGTAGCTAAATGGACAAATGGAAGCTCAAGGTGATGACCAGAGTGCATGAAGGAAAGGCACTGGGCATGAAAGCTACACTAAATAGTATATTTAGTGTGAGATAATTATAAGATTTGAAAATGTTATAGATTTTTACTCTCGACAAAAAAATTTACCAAAGACATTGATTCCAATACTATTGAAAGATCCCCATCTTGACCAATATAGAGGGTAAAAAAATTGGTCAACAATAAAAACTTACAACATGTTTATGTAAATTAGTGTATCTCACACTAAATACACTATTTAGAGTACTGAATGTTATAATATCATACACTCACAAACTTAGGTAGTAAGTTCTACCCTCTAAACCTTAACTAATTCTTTAACCATATCATATACACACAAACATATGTAGCAAGTTGTACCCCGAACACAAACCTAAACTATCTACAAGTAACTAGTAAGTTGGATCTCTTCTACATATAATTAACAGTAATGACAGAAGGGTCCCCAGCCTCGGTCACCAGCCAGCCCAACTGAGGCGCCACGGTCTTGGAAACGGGGTCTATGACCACGCCCACGAGCCCGCCGCGCAACAGCATGGCGATCTCCTCGCTGAAATACTCCCAAGTGAAGGGCGTCTCGCTCAATCCCGATGGGAAGTCCACGGGATCCAAGCGCACTTGGCCTTTCCCGATCGCACCGGGATTCATCTCTCCATCGATGTACAAAAACAGGGTACCGATCCAGCCGGAGACCGTCGTCACACCGCCGGAACCGAACGCGCCGTGCTTCAGGAATATGTCATTCCAAAACGATACATCGACTTTGTTTTCAAAAGCGTTTACAAAGTGGGCCAGGATGCCGTCCAGCTGCGCTCGCCACGGAGAAAGCTTCAGGTCGTCGAGAATCGCCAGCGCCGATCGCAGCCGCGACCAATCCTCCTTTGTACCTGTGATTTCATTTTCTCATTTTATCAAAGGAGTCGCATTGGCGCTTTGAAAATTGAAACTTGAATAATAGATTGCATTTTTTCTCAATTTTTCTTTACTACAGATTCGTAGCTTTCTATAGAATTGTTGGCTATTTGTACCAATGGTAAGGGAAGATTATGGTGATACTAGAGGTTGTCACACCTCTTCCGAGAAGATTGATTCTATGGCAAAGCAAGCCCATTGTTTCCAAATAGCAAGTTGGCGATCCATATAGCCAACAAAAAAAAAACACATACCCGTAAGCTCAATTGAGGGAATTCCGCACATCGTGCAAATGCGGTACTCGAAGTAGCTCTTCACCACGTCCATGAAAACGATGGCGTGCGCCACGCGCGCCGTCTCGTCTGTGGTCGTGAATTTTACATTGAGCGCTTTGGTCGCAGCCACCCCGGTGAGCTTCTCCCGGATCAGATCCGTAAACCGGCAACAGAGCTTGCCCCAGTCGTTATTAGGGCTTCCTTTCCGGAGGCTGTCGTCCCGGACCGATAGGGTTTCTTTCCCCTGGTGGCTCACGAAGGCGTGGCGGTGCTTCTCCGGGTCTTTGGAAACGTGAGTGGAGACGCCTTGCATGATTGTGTTCCAGATGGCGTCCGGAGTTAGGGTTAGCGGGAGGTGGTGGCTGAAGGAGAGGTAGACTGCTGCCAGGAGTGGATTCTTGGTGCCCAAGTTGTTGGCGATGAAAGTCGCGTTGCGGTGGGAGAATCCGTCGACAAGCTTTGCGCCTGCCAATTCCTTCGCCTGCTGCTCGCCCGTCACTGAATTCTCCATCAGGCGGTTTACCCCTTGTACGTCTTGCTCCACATCGTTCACCTTGAACTTCACCATGGTTTCCTGCTGAAAAAATGCACATCAGCAAGGTTTTGCCACAATGCTTCTAAATGACCAAGGATTCGTGGTTTTAAAATGACAAACGCAATCGATCATATTGTTAAAAATATATTTCAAATAGGACAGCAGCAAAACTAGTGAAAAACATTGCATGTGTTGGTCAAAAATCAAATAAATTTGAACAATAAGAACTCTACATAAGACCTACTATCATGAGGCTCAATTTAGGCTTCTTGGTCCTTTAGAGGTTAAGCATTCAATTGATACTAACCACTCTCTTAAGAGGCTTTTCATCAGGATACCAGAAACACAAAAGCACGCAGAGAAGCTTAAACCCTAGAATTCGAAAGGAGCAAGAATTGTGCAACACAGAAAGTGCCATTCTGTGCAAGAGCAAGGATTTCACACTCGGCCCAAGCATACCAGGACATTGCTGGCGGAAAAAGCCAACCGCACATTGTTCGTGAGCACTCGATCTATAATTCTGCAAGTGAGGGTTGAGTAGACTCATTACCTCTTTTTCTCTATGAACGCTTCAGCTGCAACTTGAGAATCGCAAACAGAGTTCCAACAAGTCGATCAAAACCCAAGATTACCGACACTTCAAATCCTCGAGCTCAGGCTACAGAACTAGTATAGACTTCTGATGAGTTGCTTGGAGCTAATTTCTAATGGGTACTCCCAAGTGAGTTTGAGCACGAAATTTATACTTGTGGCGCTACTTTGACAGTCACGGTACTGGAGCTGAAGAAAATTTCTTCTGCAATATGAAAATCTTACGAAGACTTGTCAATACTGACATTGGTGCATTCTTCTCGTGTTCGCAGAATATCAGAGGTCGCAGGGTACGTTTCTGTTTGTGATTGATAAATCCCTTTTGACCTGGCCACAAGTCGGAGCTTGGCTTGAAGAGTGCCCGGTCTAGTAGCCAGGTGGAGACAAGAAGGGAAAATATCTGGATTTTTTTTTGCTTCCCATGGATTTAATTTGTGATAAAGGTGGCGCTAACTTTTAGGTCCTTAATTTCTTCCCTTCATTCTGCCTGGGGCACTGCAATTTTTATTTTTTTTGAAAGTAGCGCAACTGCACAAGCCAAGCATGTTCAATTTTCATAACATTTTAGCCAATGTTAACCCCTAAAGGACCAACTGTCCTAACTAGGACATTTCAATGTTCGGGTAGGTTCCCACGGTGTCAATTTTAATTTTAATTTTTTGAAATAAATTATGTGAATTTGGTATATCAATACAAAAATGGGGATTTAATTTTTTTTTGATTCCAGCTTTTTAAGTGGAAGTTATGGAGCAAAAGGGGTTTTTTGGGGGAGAATGGGCAATGCGGGCAGGGCTCAAAATAAACCTCAGAAATTATTATTTTTGAACTTTAATCGTAGGATCTTGTTATAGATTACCAAGAGAGTGCATGGTAAATTTTTTATAGAATTTAACCGTACAGATTGCAAGATTATAACATTTGAAGTGAAAAAATGAAATTGCAGTCTTTTTGGATATTTTTTGACCGTCTTTGAAGACATGGGCAAAATTGTTAAATTGGTCAAAAAAATTCTTAAATTTTATTTAAATCTTTGATTTGGTATTTTCTATCAAGAGGAAAAAAATATTCACAAGAAAATGAATAGAAAGAGGTGAAAATGATGCTCAAAAACAGGAAAAACCATGGTCCTTTAGAGCAGGCCCAGCAGCATCCTCTTTTCACTCACCAACGCTATTTTTGATTGATAAAGTGCCTCATATAGTTTGGAGTTTGATATTTCTACACCAAATACTGTCCATATAGCGAAGGTGGTTTCCACATCAAGCACTTTGTCCTACTCTATGACAAGACCATGCTCCCACTTTATGAAGTTAACTTTAGTAAACTTATTCTCCATCATTATGATTGTTCCAAGTTGTGATAAAAGTAATAGTTTAAAATTGATTGATGACCTCTATTCTAGGCACGCTTGGAGTTTGTTGCTGGGGATGTTCCTAATTCTTCTACACCACCTTGGATGTGGACTTGGTGCACACTGACGAACTGTTGGGCTTGCTCTTAGGGGTTAAAGTTGGATGTCCTAAAACCACCACCTCCCCCAATTATGACATGTAGAGTTTTCTTGGGGCCACCACATTTGAGACTCAAAACCACCAATCTCACTATTCAAGTAAACCAATGGCATGCCAAGCATTGCGAAGAAGTAGTTGGTGGTTTTGGGTATCACTATGAGTGAAAATCAGTACCACATGGTGTGGACATGGGGAAACCTAGAGGTCTGATTTGGATCACGAAGTTCTTTTCACTTCGAAAATTTGTATCAATTTGAATATTGGAAATTAAATTGCGAAAATTTGTGCATTCCGTGAAAATCTTCTTCCAAATGACTGAAAATATTTCTCATAAATAACCTTGTTAAAATGAGGCTATATTTCTTAAGCTAGTGGTTTTAGGTCATCCAACTTTAGTATCTTATATTATACATGAATTTTTCAGATCTTTATGATTATCTCAAGGATGTCCTCATACATTCAATAGCATGTGACTGCTGCCTCACCCCAACAGTTGATGTGGAATATTCCACATCACATCAGTAGCTATGGGGGCAGGTGGCATTAAGCAAGAGCAATTAACGATGGTGAACAGTAATAAAAAACATTCACTCAGTCACAATCCAATAGTGCCTTTTAATTGTTTATTTGACTCAATAACCCATTCAATTACAGATCATTGGTCACTCTATCTATATAGGTGGATGAAACTAACAAGCAACCTTATTGAAGGCTAATGAATATTATGTACCTTAGCCTTTGACGCGCCAACGTCCATATTCTAGACGTTGGATGATTTTTGACACATCCCTTCACTACATACGGTGATTTTTTCATCCATCCAAAATTCTCTTGATTCTTGTGCTAGTTGACTACCATTGTTACAGTATGGATCTTCAAAATAAGATATTGTGAATTTTTGAAAAATAACAAAAGTGGTTTATGTCAAGTTTCATTCTTAGTTCAAAAAGTGAGATCTTAAAAATGATTTTTCAAAATAAGTAGAATCAAATAATGGACATTATATCATCTAATAGTGCATATTATTCCAAATTCAATACAATTTTTTTAAATTAAAATTAAAAATTTGCAATTTTTAATTGAATTTCAAAGAAAACCTTGAAAATTTATTTAAAATCTATTAATAAAAAATATCATAAATTCAACTGTACAGATGTGATCTTCACATTGGCATTTACAACTTAGCTTTGTACATCAACTCTATTTTTGTTATTCATCAAACAATTTATAACACATCTTCAAAACCAATGTTGAAGGGAAAATTCTTGTAAGGAAACGTGATTAGCCCTTTAACGTCCCAATTCAACAACTTAGATGGAAACTTCTTGTAGGTTAGAAAATGATCAACATTGTGAAATAACCTATTTGTACATAATACAACCATGAGAGTTGCATAAAGTAAATATGAAGAAATGATTCATTTAGCCTTTATTCCATTTATTTTATAACAATTACAAGACTAGAAAAGAAAATAGTACGAGAATAATTCAAAGCAATCTCAACATGTTTTGAAGTTGTTTTGAGGTCCACCTCAAAACAACCTCAAAACAAACTTTAATTTTTAATTTTTAATTCATATTTTATGATTTAAATTTTTTAGTAGTGGAACTCTGAGCCATTGGTCCAAGTGTTCCTGGTGATTAAGCCATGCTTTCATTTTATTTTATTTTTAGAATGATTTTATTTTATTTTATCGTGACAAAAATCACTCAAAAACCTAAACATGACAAATAATATAAAGAAAAGACTAAAATTTACCAAAATTCAATACAAAATAAAACTAAAGTAAATGGTATTAAATCTAAATCCCCAAATTGCATGCGTTCTCAGATTGGGAGTCTATGTGTTGAGAGAGTGAGAGTCTGCGTTCAGATAATGAGAGCTCACTCTCACAATATTTTACTTCTTCTGTTTTCTTTTTCCCTTAATTTTTAATTTATTTTTCAGTTAAGTGGTGGTTTTTCACAAGGTCGACTGATCTCAGAACATGCCCTTTAAAAAAAAGAAATTCATGTGGACAAGTTCTCCAAAAAAATTACTTGTTTTTGGGCGTTAGAATGAACCTCGTCATGTTGCTAAAATATAATCAAAATCCATTTTATTTAATAAGAAAAAATTGTACAAAATCCACTAAACGTATTCTGATCTACAAGACGTTTCCTACTAAGTTTTTGAAGGGAAGTATCCTTGCAAGGAAGCTTGACTTGGGTATGAGAACATCCTTGAGATAATCACAAAGGTTTGGAAAATTTGTACATAAGGTGAGTGGGCCAATAACCGACTCCAACCATAAAGTGACTTCTAAATTACTTCATGAATGGCATTCCACAGTTATGATAAAAACCAAAAATCACTAAAATAGTTTAGTAATTGTTGATTTTGAAGCACTACTTAGAGTCACCTCATTTGTAAGAACTATGTTTATTCAAAGTCACTTTATGATCCTTCAAGGCATTTCACTGTCAATTTCAACCCAAGTCTACTGTCATAAATTGACAACATAGACTTTGGACTTTGAAAATTCATAACTTATCCAATATAATTCCAAAAAATATAATTCAACATGGGGTAGATTTAGAATCAATTTGCTAATCCATTCAAAATATGACATTGTACCTCAGATTACTACAAATAGATGTAGTGCTTAGAGTGTTGGTTAATTGCCCACTTACCTTATTCACTTACAGCCAATGGCATTAGACAAGCCAAAGCAAGAAAATAATAAGTATGATAATCACTATAAGAAGAACCACATCCAGGATGACAGAATTTAGACAATCTTCTATCAATCTTTCTGTCATTTTGGATCACTTGATTTGGACACCGTTTTGACAGAGTTCTGTACAAATTCTGTGAATTTTGGTGCCTCATGAGGGAAGTTATGTTTGTGACACTTGGCCTCCATGTGGCTTTTACGTGGATGACATGCTGGAATTACAAGTGGGTCCCAATAATTTATACAAGCCCTATTTTTTAAATTACCCTTAAGTAAATTACCTTTTTTAGCCAATCTTTCCACTATAGTCAATTAATTACTGTCGACATTAAATTTCATAATTTATAAAAAAAAATCGGCTTTTTCAATAATATTTATAGTATAATTTTCCCATTACCAAGTGGTATGTCAAGGATGGATGAATGTGAATCTCACTTCATAATTGTGGGTGGAGGAGGAGATGAGGTCTTGTGCTTTATACAGAATTCTATGCACTTGTGTTGACAATGAATATGGGATATGTAGAACTCCTCCCATTTTTCTCTCTTATTCACTAGTTAAACTATTCTACAAAAAATGTGCATACCTTAACCATAAATACTTCAAATCACAAAATTCTTGTTGGATGTGAAATTTTACTTAATTGTGCAAGTATTCTTAGTTGAACGTTGCTCAAAATAAGCTAGTCTACTATGCTCAATTGAGCCTCGAAAGTCTGATCACAACACATTTTCTTCTCAAACAACTCATGCACATTCTTCACAACCTTACTAAATTTTGTCCATATCTCATGCATAGAAACTCCAAATCACAAATTTCTTTTGGCAGGTGGAAGATGACTTGGCGTTCTAACTTTTCTTTGGTGAAAACATTTCAAAATAAGATCATTTGCTATGCTCAATAGTGCACCAAAATGTATTGAAAAATATGGTGTAGTGACAATTCACATGCCAGTTGACAGAAATAGAATACACCAACATAAGTCTATTAATTCAGACAATAAAAAGCTTTGAGTACCTCAAAGCATGCTTTGAAAAGGCCTCTGCCTTCATAATTGACAGAAAACTGTCAAATTTTAGTCATTTTGGGCCTGGTATTCTTGTAGTGACAGCTCACCCGAAATTGTTTGCCGCCCAATCCTCAACATGGCGCTCTGCTCGGATCACCGCGGTGCTCTTTTCAATCCTTAACGGGGTGCTCAACCCCAACACGCCCTGAATCACCATTTCCCAAACTCCAAATCCCTAGTTTCCCTAACCCTTGGAGTTGTTCAAGGAGGAACGGCAACAAAAATCAAGGATGCCAGGAACCCTAGACCACAAAGTCTAATGTTCATACACATGCTACGAGCAAGGAGACACACACTCGGGCATAAACATACACGAGAAGAATGTTCACACGCACCACAAGAATGTTCACACGCACCACAAGAATGTTCCCAAAGTGTGGACGACATGCCAAGTCATCAGGAATTTAGGACTTCACTGATTGTTAACGATTTTCGTATGACATCTAATATTTCATGGGTTCGTACATTTTTCACACGGATTTTGCATAGAGTTTGCGCTAATTTTACATTGAATCTGCACGGCTTCTACATTCACTCTTTTCATTATCTTACACAGTGCAGAATCTGTGCGGAATTAGCACGAAATTTGTGCAGAATCTGTGCGAAAAATGTACAAACCCATGAAATATCGAATGTTGCACGAAAATCGTTTAAACTCCGCGGGGTCCTAAATTAATGATGAACATGATCTTACACTTCCATCCATCCTGTCGACTAATAATTGCATATTTCATCCACCTGCACATATTTATAAGCTAAACAACTTATTCTATACAAGTTTTTTCTCTACCCTATATGTAGGATGCCATATACTATATATAATTTCTTAAGTATTTTAAACACGTATTTTTTTATAATACTCTTGAAGGAATTTATTCAGCCCTATGGTACTACTAAATTTTGTATAATTTTTATCTCCAAAGAATATAAAAAAACCTATATTTTATCGCACATGGTTTTATAATTTTTCCGCAGTAAATTCCCTGGGCCCCACCCCTTGCCACGTTGGATGTCCTTTGCCGTCCGATGGGATGATTGACACAGAGGGCCCAGATTTCCGCCGCCGACTAGCCCAAGGAGTTTCATTGCGCTTGAGTAACACGGATCCAAGATCAAGGATATCTATGAAATTTTGTGTGGCAAAAGCAGAAGGAAATTGGGAATTCATAAAATGAACTCATAACATTCTTTAGCAAGTACTGCAGTATACCCTTTTGCTTGAACAGAGAATTAACATTTGAATAGAGAATTGATGATTTGGAACATGGAGAAACTATTAAGAAACATAAATGTGTTGAGCTGCCAAGCCATCTTTAGCTAAAGATGGTTTTAATTCTCTAGAAGATTACAATTCTTGCAATAATTTTGGCCTACGATGCTAATTTCCAAGGGCGAACAATGAGGCTGCTATAGAATGTTATGTTGGGTGTGCAAATCTTTGGTACACTAAGAAAAAACTTATTTGTTTAACCCCTAAAAGACCAACTGTCCATTTTTTGAACGATGTACAGATTTCATTCATGTTTTTTCATCCGTCATGCACTTTTTGTAAGGAAAAGAAATACAACAAAATTCTATGGCAAGATAACTTCATGTATGTGTGATCTGATTAGAAAGGGGATGACTTGTGAAATTTTTATGCCTCATTCATGTTGCAGTGATTCACCACAAATTTCAAAGATTTTAGCCTAAATGTGCTCTTGAAACTTTAAACTCATAAAATTAAGCAACCAAAAAATCTCCAAAAATCACTACACTTAGAGTATTACATTTCAACCCATCATAACAAATTTCATCCACAAATTGTTCATATCTTATTCATAATTGAATTACAAAATATTTTTGAATTTCAAGTTTCAAATTTTATACAAAAATATTGGTAATCGCAATCATAGGTCTAACCATATGGATAGGATTAAAATTCATAATGTACAACTTTTATTATACATTAAGTATACATTAAGTTCAAAATATCCCTCTTGGTCGCATTTTATGATGCATCTTTGCAAAACTTCCAAATTTGGAGAGAGGTGAGGATGTTTAGGGGTTAATATTAAACTCTCATAAAACCCATAATATTCTTTTTTGTTGATGGGAACTTTTTGGCTTACTAAATGTTATGATCTTGGGAGTCTAATGTCATTCAAAGGAGCTAAGATTGTAAACTTTGAGAAAAAATAAGTGATGTTGGTCCTAAAACCATTGTGAATAAAGAATTTTAGAAATAGTTCTACAAAACATAAGTAACTATGGCTGCCCTTGGTACCTCCATAGACTCTAACCTTTGTTCAAAATTCAACATCAATAATTTCCAAAGGTTTGCTTCACTTGCATTTTCCTTCTCTTGCACTTCCTAATGCAAGGAAATTGCCACCTTCTACCAAGAAAATTGCTTCAACTAACGCAATCAAGACTCTCTCTAAGGTAGAAATATCATAAACTATTACCTACTTTGTAGTGGTCCACTAGACTGTCATTGAAATAAAGAAGTGAGTGGCTTTAAATGGTTTTTTTTGGAATATCATACCAACCAATTGATTTCTTGCATTTGCTATTTTGTTCTATTTTGGGTAGAATAGTGGATCAATTCATTATTAATTTATGATTAGACCTAGTAACCGTTTAAGATGAGCCTATATAACTACTAGAGGATTTGACAAACTTTCCACTTTGATAAATTGTAGGAAAATATCTACAAGGGTTTAAAATATAAAATTACTTCGCTTCTTCATGATTTCTTCTTCTTCATCTAGGAAATTGAAGTCCTTGAACAAACTCCCATTTCTAATATGCAAAACTCTTTATTTTCACCGTTCATGGTATTTCTACCTTATCTAATCAATCATGATAGTTGAATAAACCCTATCCACAATTTTCTTCTTCACAATAGAGTTATCCATAAAATAGAGAAAAAAAAATTTCCAAGAGGAAAGACAAGGCAGAATTCATTTTTTGGCTTGAAAGGCGGCGAAAAAAAATATTGATTCCTTTTTTTTCAACCAATCGCAAAGCACTGCATTATCAGAGAGATTTAAACTTTGCACCTCACCAACGCAAGAGAAGCTCCCCTACACCGCCCTCAAGTTCCTAAGAGGGAATCTATTCGTGCCCCACACCAACCCTTATGCTCACCCAAAGCAAGTGTTTGGTGGCTTCTGACTGACAAGTACATAAAATACTATTTGAAGGCTACAGACTCCGGCCAGTAAAAAAAGTACCTCCTTTATACTTTACAGATAACTCTAATGATATAAAAAAGAATCATCTTTGCCATCTCTCATCTCGAATAGCAAATGGAATCCAATCTAATTCCAACAGTGTCCTAATTCCAACACCTTCAATTCTTAAACAAGTACAATTTTTATTATCAAAATACACAATACCTTAACATCAAGGCATATACCAATAAAAACCTTAACCCTTGTAAACAATAGGACACCATAGAGTTATTCTTAAAGTCACTTTGTGTTTGAATAAGATATCATTAATCTTGCTTTAATATACTCTTGTTTGTTCACCCCAAATAGTTAAAAGGTATGGAAGAGCTTGGTGGTCTATCATTATTAAGTGTGCAAGAGCTTGATAGTCCCTAAACTCAAAGAAAACTAGTTTAGCCGTCTTTCTTACCAACTAAACTAGCTTTTCATGAATTTGAAGATCACCAAGCTCTTACATACCTAATAATGAGGAACCACTAAGCTCTTCTATACTTTTTAACTATTTAGAGTGAACAAATAAGAGTATACTAAAGCAAAATTCACGGTATCTTATTCAAACACAAGGCGACTTTAAGAATAACTCTATGGTGTCCAAATAAACATCTTGATTTTGGATCAAATTCTACTAAAACTTTGAACTCTCCTAATTTTTGCATATAGTATCCAAATACCGTATCCAGGTGCATGGAAATCCCCTTTCGTTTACTAACAAGAATCTATAAAAATGCAAAAGACATCAATTTAAGATTCTCCTACCCAATTAAAACAGCAAAAAAAATTTACAAAAAGTCATGGTGTGTTTTGCTAAGACAAAATCCTAGCAATGACAAATATTTCTTCAGCATCTCAGTGTACAGTACATACTCTCATGACACACCCAATTCTGATCCTATTCTCACAAATCATAGCTGGTTCCATTTGAAGTTTAGCTAAAGAATGTCAGGCTTTGCAAAACCAAAACATCTGCATTCTTTTCATTCTTAGATTATACAAAACTTTCAGAGGGTTTAAGCAGTAATAGTACAATGAAGAATTAGGTCAACACCGCAACACTACATCATCAAGAAGAAGAGGAAGAAGATCCATTCTCTTCCTCAAGGTCTGTCATGCTTTGCAAAAACCAAAACTTCTGCATTCTTTGCATTCTTAGATTATACAAAAGTCTCAGAAGATTTAAGTAGTAATAATACAATTGAGAATTAGGTCAACACTACAACACTACATCAAGAAGAAGAAGTGGAAGAAGATTCATTCTCTTCCTCAAGGTCTGTCAAACCAAAACTTCTGCACTCTTTGCATTCTTAAATTATTCAAGAGTCTCAGAAGTTTAAGCAGTAATAGTACAATTGAGAATTAGGTCAACACTACAACACTACATCACTACATCACTACATCATCAAGAAGAAGAAGATTGATTCTCTTCCTCACCGTCTGTCATGCTTGGCAAAACCAAAACTTCTGCATTCTAGATTGTACAAAAGTCTGAGAAGTGTAAGCAGCAATAGTACAATTGAGAATTAGGTCAACACTACAACACTACATCACTACATCACTACATCATCAAGAAGAAGAAGATTGATTCTCTTCCTCACCGTCTGTCATGCTTGGCAAAACCAAAACTTCTGCATTCTAGATTGTACAAAAGTCTGAGAAGTGTAAGCAGCAATAGTACAATTGAGAATTAGGTCAACACTACAACTTACACTACATCATCAAGAAGAGGAAGAAGATTCATTTTCTTCCTCAAGGTCAGTACCTTCGACAGGCAAATCTTCCTTGAACCAGACACGGAAACCACCTTCCATGTGCAGCAAGTTCTTGTACCCTTCCATTGTCAAAACGTAAGCGGCAATGAGCGAGCGGGATTGCTGGCCATCAGACAAGCTAGGGCTAGGCTTCATGGTTCCGCCGGATTGACAGCCGAGGATGATCTTGGCGTCTTTCGCAAGGTTGAGCGCCTTCACCTCGTTCAAAAATTCAGGATTCTCCTCCGTGCCCGCGAAGATGCCGAAGAACGCGAAGCCGGCGCGGCGCGCGATGTCCCACGGCGTCCACTCCTTGATGAGGCGGTACAGCTGCGCGTTCACGGCGCCCGCGGCATGGGCCTCAGCAAACTCCGCCTCGGGTCGCACGTCGAGAATCGTGTAGCCCTGCTCTTGTTGTAACCTAAGGGCCTCCCGCGGCTTCACGGAGCGCAGGTTGTTCTTCTTCAGCGCCTCCCGCTTCACCTTCCACTCCACCTCTGTTGCGGATTTCGGCGGCCCGGTTGCAATGCCGCGCACTGCCAGGGGCGCCCACCCTCGCGTTGGCGCATCGCGGCTCGTTCTCGGCGAGGGATGGAGGCTCGTTAGCCGCGGCAAGGTCACACATGGAGCTCCCACCAGAGCCACCGCCATGGCCATCGATCCCTCGAATGCCCCTCAAAATTGGTGCAACGAAATTCTGCCGGATTGATGAGAAAAAGAGGGATTCTGTGTTTTGATTGTTGTGCACGAATTCTCAGATTGCGTGCAATTTGCATGCGGAGGAGGAAAATCTGTGACGACAGTGTCGAACTGCATTTGCTATTGGATAGTGCGGTGTGAGAAAATCTGCTATTGGATAGTGTGCGTATCTTTTACTTTTTCGTTACTTTTACTTTTTCTCTGGTGGGCTGTGTCGCAGGGGAGGGTGGATACCCCCTCGCTCGTACCAGTCATTTTTCAGGTTTTCTCATTCTTTGGAAATTTTAATTCTATATTTGCAACCATGTTCAAAAATAGGAGCAAGCTTTTTTTCTTTTTTTTTCTTTTACCTATAATGGTACGAACAAGGGGTCAATCCGCCCAATCTGTCCAAGGGTTAAACCACCACTAAGTTACACTCCTCCATCCTTCTTGCCTCCCAAAGTGTGAACTGGCCTTTATTTGTTTGTAATGAAATTGACTTTCATTTGTGCCAAAAAACAAACAAAAACAAAAACAAGGATGGTATAACTGCAAGGCTTTAGAGTTATCCGTAAAGTCAAAGAGCCAGGAGGGGTAGCCCCTGTGCAACACTGAATTTCTAATTAGCTTTAATTAGAAATTGCAGAGATTGTTAGTCACAAGGAGCCAAGCGCTTGCTTTGGGCAAGCATGTGGGTTGGTGTGGGGGCACATGCGGATTATGTACCGGTAGGAACTTGAGTGTGCATTGGAGGAGCTTTTCTAGCTTTGAGAAGGTGCCATGTTCTAATCTCCCTAACAACGCAATGCATTTTGATTGGTCAAAAAAATAAAAGCCAAAACTTGTTTTCGCCGACTTTCAAGCTAAAATGCCAGTTCTGCCTTGTCTTTCCTCTTTTGGAATTTTTTTGCTTGACTTTACGGATAACTCTTTTGTCCCAAAAAAATTTATACTTGTTGTAATTTTTTGAACAAGTTTTAAAATTAATTTTTTATCGCTTGGAATAAAATAAATGTGAATATATACTAGGAACATAAGATAATATATGGTCTATTAAAATAGTACAATACTTGCAAAATTAATTTTTTTTTAACCCTTAAATGCCCACAACCCTCTTTAGATTTGGAGAATGCATTATAAAATACAACTAAGAGGCATATTTTGAACTTGATGTATGAATAAAAGTTGTTCATTATGAATTTTAGATTCTATCCATATGGTTAGATCTATAATTTGCTATCACCAATATCTTTGTATAAAATTTGAAACTTAAAATTCAAAAATTCTTTTGTAATTCAATTACGAATAAGATATTGGCAATATGTGGATGAAATTTGTTGTGATGTGTTGAAATGTAATACTCTAAGTGTACTGATTTTTGGAGTTTTTTTGGTTGCTTAATTTTATGACTTGATTTTTTCAAGAGCACTTTTAATTCGTTTTGAACTAGTAAGATCTTACAAAATTTTGGTGAATCACTACAACATGGAGCAAGGCATAAAAATTTCAAAAATCATCCCCTTTCTCATCAATTCACACAAGCATGAAGCCAACTTCCCATAAAATCTACAGTGAATGACGGATGAGAAAACGTGAATGAAATTTGTACAACGTCCAAAAAATGATGCACAAAAATGAACACCTAGGCGGTTAACCTTTAACTGCCCAACCATGCATATTTTGCACGATGTACAGAATCAAACTCCGATTTCTCATCCATCATGCACTTTTTGCAGTAAATTGTTTTTAGTAAAAAAAATTATGGGAAGTTAGCTTCGTGCATGTGTGATCCGATTAGAGAGGGGATGATTTGTGCAACTTTATGCCTCATTTTATGTTGTAGTGTTTCATCAAAAATTTCGAAGATTTTAGTCTAAAAGTGCTCTTGAAAAAAAAAACTCATAAAATTAGGCAACCAAAAAATCTCCAAAAATCACTACACTTAGAGTATTACTCCCTCTGTCCCATAATGACTTGCACGTAGGTTCTCTGAAATCTACCTCTTGAGGTAGATTTCAGAGAACCTACGTGCAAATCATTATGGGACAGAGGGAGTACATTTTAACTCATCACAACAAATTTCATCCACAAATTGTCAATATCTTATTCGTAATCAAATTACAAAATTATTTTGAATTTTATATTCCAAAATTTATAGAAAAATATTGGTGAGAGCAATTGCAGATCTAACCATATGGATAGAATCTAAAATTCATAGTATACAACTTTTATTCATACATCAAGTTCAAAATATCCATCTTAGTTGCATTTTATGATTTATCTTTTCAAATCTGCCCAAATTGGACAAGGGTGAGGACGTTTAGGGGTTAAAGGTTAAGTTAGTTAGCATTGTCTAAAAAGTTATATATTGAATTATTTTGAAGTGGGCAATTTAAAAAGTGTTCAATAGGAAATGGACTCTAGGAGAGTGAAAATCGTCGAGTTAGAGTGATGCATCTAGTTTCAAGAAAGGACAATCTTAAGAAATAAAAACCTTAACCCCTAAAAGATTGGGGTTTTTCCTTGATTTAGTGATAATTATAATGTTATTGCACAAGCGATCGTAATAATAAATTGCCTATGATGATGAACATCATATTATCACCAAAAATATAAACAAAACATTCCTAATTTTCATACTAACTATAATTTATATTTTTGAAGTAAAAAAACCTGAACATCATTTTGCAATAGAGTGATAATCATCATGTTGTACCTAGTGCAATATTTAATTAGGGTTTTTAGAGAGTGAGTTTGTGAGGGAGACTATACAATGCAATTTGGACATGTTGACATTCCGTAATTCATGTCCACAACCACTAAACTTTCACCAAAACAATTGCCTTCTGCACGCAAATTAAAATTGTGGGATTTTAGTCTATTGAACAAAAAAAAACATCAACATCATTAAAACCAAGGTAATAATTCCCTAATGGAGAAACAAAAGTAATAGCTCAAGGGAAGCCTCTATTCAATAGGAGGTGTCAAATCCTTGTACAAAATAATCTATTGTTTTTGTTTGCTGATAAGATAATCAACTCACATAAAGCAATCAATCAAAGTAGAGATTATCAAAATGAAGTTTGAGACCAACTTTTTAGACCTGCACATATCTCCCACCTTGAACCCTCCTTCTCTTCAATGCCGCAACCTTCTAGAATGTATGAACATTGTAAAAACGGGAAATCGCATCCAGTAACTACAATAAATCACTCACTTTGCTCCTTTGTTGTTTCCCCCCAAGAAAACCCTCGCTTGATTATCATCATCTTGTGACAAACCTCCTAATGGTAGGATAGAACTCATAATCGTGACTACTCACAATCACCACTGATTGCAATCTTCCAACGAAGCAAGCCGAGAATACTAGAGGAGATAATGACTCAAGGGATCACTTTGCAAATGAAGTTTGACACCTCATAATATTGTCCGCAAGTGCCAAATCACTAGGTCACCATGTCTACATCAGGAACTTCGGACCCCACTGATTTTGAACGATTTCACTGCGTTTATCGTTAAACACTAATTTTGCACGTCATACGTGGATTTTGAAGTGTCATTATGATACGGAAGTGACATGCAATACTAGGATATCGATGCAGTGTCTTTACAACGATTATGAAAAAAGTGTTGTTTCCGCACAAATGTCGTGCTTGACGGAATCCGTGCGTTAATTGTGTATTTACATTACATGGCTAATAAGACACAGATAACATGCGATTGCCTTTAATGCGGATCTAGTATCGTATACGTATCATATCAACACCTTTTATTATATCCGTCTGATTTCAGCATCTATCATGATGCAAATTATTGCCGTACGACATCCGTACAAAATCAGCTGAGAATTATTTCAAGTTTTTAATTTGAGAATGAGTGACTTATATTTCTCCACGTCACTCGCGTTCAAGGGTGATTTCGTACTATAGTAGGATGTCATACTTATCAACATAAATAGTTTGTAATGTTCTAAAACTATTGATTTATAGATGAAATATAATAAATAAAGAAAATACCAATAATATTTTAATATTCTCTTTTGAAATTTTTTGGAATCTTTTGGAATCTTTTCAAAATAGTTTATATTATTTTGGAATATTTTGGAATATTCCTAGAATCTTCTCAAAATATCCTTATAGTCTAATTTCCCAAAATATTTTTGATCTTCATTTATAGAATTTAGAAGCAATTAGTATTAAAAATTCAATGAAATTACATTTTATATTTTTAGAATTCAAAATTTGGTATTATTGGTTATAATTGTACTTTCATCATAGGAGCCAAAATAAAAAGATGTACAGAAAAGAACATCATTACTTTTCCAAAATAGTAAAATTTGTAACACGAGACAATGTAGAGGTGTTGTTTTTTTGAAAGTTCCCCTAGGTGGAGTTTAACTTGGATTGGCATGATTGAAATTGGGTTCGAAAGCATACTTGATTTCCTATTAGAAAACAATTATAATTTTAAAAAAAAATTAATATTTTAGTCTCGTGCAGCTCGTAAAAGGGGGCTTCGACCAAAACATGATCTCTCGAAGCATTGCGAGTTAAATTGAGTTTAAAATTAGACTTTCTTTGAACTCAATTTGAGCAGCTTTTCAAAAAATAAAATTGCAAAAGCTTTTAATTGCTTGCTACAACATTCTGACCATTGAATTTTTTTTCATCAATCCCAGAGTTATGCACGCTACAATTTAGTTTTTTACTTTCATTCTATATACCTCTCTTTCATTACTTCATTTCAAGGTGAGTATCCAAGGATTTACTTTATTTTATTTTTTTATTAGAGCTACAACTCATTTCCCTAACATACAATCAAAAAATTCAATTGAAACAGAAAGGCATATATGTTGAAATGTCATAAAGAGGTAAAAAAGTTGCAAAAACATACAAAAACTTACAATGAAAAGAATGATTTTTGGTTGATTCAAACATAAAATGAAAAAAAAAATGGGAAAAAATGTTTCTCCAACATAAAATAAGAAAAAACTACAAAGAAATGTTTTTAACATTGCTAAGAATATGCAAATTGAAAAAAAAAAGCTCTCAAACATCGTGATTTCATCAAAAATCAAATTCAATTTTTTTTGAAGATTTTATTTACGTATAGAAAAAAGCCTGTATAATGTAGTGCAAAAAAAATTTGGTAAAAAAAGATTTTTTACATTGCTAAAAGCATCTAAAATCCACTGAATTTTTTTTAAAAAAAAAATCAGCTCACAACCTTTAAGATTTTGACAAAAAAATCAAAAAATCAAAAAAATTTGAATTTTTTTCAAGATATAGAGAAATGCTTGCATGATCTTGTGCAAAAAAAATTTGGAAAAAAAGTTTTTTTTACATTGCAAAAAAACATCGAATGTTTGCTTTAAAAAAAAACAGCGTACAGCCACCACGATTTTGGCAAAAAGAAAGAAAAAATTCATAATATTTTGAGAAAAATCCTAGATATAGAAAAAATCCTGCATGATCTAGTGTAAAAAAAACTGGAAAAGTAGTTTTTTCTACATCGCTAAAAACATTGGAAGTCCGGTGAAAAGAAAAAAAACAGCTCAGAGCCATCACTATTTTGGCAAAAAGAAAAATATTCAAAATATTCTGAAATAAATTCTAGATATAGAAAAAGGCCTGTGTGATGTAGTGCAAGAAAAAAATTTGAAAAAAGAATTAAATATACATGGCAAGAAATTTGCCAATGGTTACATTCGTTTATAGTTATAAAAATAATTCAATTGTTTGCATCACGAGTTCTAGGTGGTTTAGTGGTATAGAGTATAGTTTGTAGATGTGTGGTCTCGAGTTCGATTCCGGCCACCGGCACTAGAGCCGGGGAAACTGTGGTGGGCCCCACTGTGGTCCGGGCAGCTCGAGTAGTTGGATCGGGCAACCCGAAATAGAATTCGAGCATGGTAGAAAAATATTACATTTTAATTTTTTTTAAAATTATTTTGACCAAATCTATATATAGAAAGAAAACAATTCGAGATATAGAAAAGATGATGTCGCACGAAAAACACACTGAATCAATGTGGGTTTAAAGTGGGTTTAAAGACGATTAAAACACAACATTTGACAACTATACAGAGTGAAGAATTCACACGTCTTCAATATATCCATCAAGGGCATGATTTTCTCCAAGACCCCATAAAGGGCTTGTTGAGTCCCTTTAATGCAGCAGGGTGGAGATGCTCTAATGGAGTTCTGATGCTTCAAATGGCGTCATGGTAGTGCACAACTTCGGCCCACAACGTAGTAGCCACCCGGCTCTACTTGCATCATGACGCATCTTGCAGCAAGGGTTGTTGCGAACACGTCGTTCCATGCACAAAAGAGCTCGTATTGCTCCATTCTCGACGTGCCTCTCCTACAAAAGCAGACTAGTACTGCTGATTTCGCCTTGGACACAGCATCATCCGCACCAAGCAAACCAAAGCTCGCAGCATGACATAGACCGCTCCCGTGAGGATCGCCACAGCGCAATACATTTGCGGCCACAACCAAAAGTAGAAGAACAACATCAGAAACACAAGCGCCGGGAGGGTGAGCGGCAGCAACAGGACCACGTGCAGGAGGCTCCATAGCGCAATTTCCACGAGCCTGAGGAACCAAGGGCTTGCGTGAAGTAGGAAGCGAAGACGCTCGTAGTAACTAAGATCAGTGACATGGTAGTAGACTTGGATCTCATACCTGCTTACAGTTAGTTTCTTGCAGCGGCTCTCATCTTCCATACCCTCTCTTCTTCAGTCTTTCTTTGCAAGAGTGATGCTTCAATCTCCTCTGCAAGAGTGATGCTTCAATCTCTTCTCTCAAGTCTTGCAAAAGTAATGCTTCAATCTCTTGTCAAGTCTTTGTAGGAGTGATGCTTCAATCTCTTCTCCAGTCTTTGTAAGAGTGATATGCTTCAATCTCAGTCCTCAAGTCTTCGCAGGAGTGATGCTTCAGTCTCCTCTTAAGTCTTGCAAGAGTGATGCCAGTGTGAATGAAGAGTGTGTTAAGAGAGTTCTTCTAAAGTATCAGAGCATGGCCACCGCCATGCCCTCCCAGTGTCTCACACTCAAGAACTAGATGAAAAGTGCCAAGGACCCTTCAGAAATGTCTCTTGACTCTCAATCCTAACTTGTTAAGAAATGGCCCTTAAAATCGCTGTTTAGTTGATTATATTCCCCATTTTATTTGTGACTGGTTCATTGACTATTTGATGTGCACTTTTGATGTGTGAAGGGTGTGCAGGGGTGGGGGAGTGTAAGTGCAAGGGCTCTTCAAATGTAGATGAATAATTTGAGCGAGTCAGCTCTAGCATGCATGGGTGTGAATGCTCTCAGTCTCACTTTTTAGCAACATGTAACTTCTATACATCAAGGAAGGTTGTTTGTTTTGTTTTGTTATATTGAGATCTTTCCAACTGTGTGTCCCCCGGTCGTGTTCTTGGTAATGTCGGAAAGCTCTCAATGAGGATGGGTGCATAGGGTTTGTTTCGTTGCATTTGAACCTATTAATGGTGTAAACTCATGGATTTTTAATCGAATTTTGTCATTATAAATTGAATTAAATTATGAAAAATGAAATATGGGATTTCGGATGTCATTATTGGCATCGTCGGAAAGCTCCCGCCATGTAGGGATGCATTAAAGTTATTTCGTGACTTTTGAACTTACAGTGTAAAGGTTATGGATTTTCAAACAAATTTCGTCATCGTAAATTGAATTAAATTATGAATAAATTATTTTTAAAAGGAAAAACAAACACAAAAGCACAGGAAACACGGGAACACATGGAGCACAAGGAACACGTGGACATTGATGGGGACATGTGGAACATCTGGTCAACTACACAAGGCTCCACTATAATGTTTAAAATTTTCTAATTTTGAGGTTTTTAGAGCCACCAAAATGATCCAATTTCAATACCAATGAAAATTGAAGAGTTTTTGAGGTGAACAATTAGAGTTGAAGCATTTCTTATTTCATGGAATGATGTCCAATTAAGGGTAGTCTAATGTCAATAGTAGGATTCTCTTATGACCTCAATTTCAAAAAATTGTAATTTATTCCTAGCAACGACCTGGTTTAGAAAATTGATTTTGAGGACTACAGGTTCTACTTGTGGCTTTTTAACGGTTGTAGGGTTTGTAAGTGAATTGGTGAGCTACAAGCGGGCAAACAATTCTAAGGCAAGGTTTTCTATAATGTAACCTTTCTATGATGTAACCTAGCCTTTCACATCCTTACATGGTCTTTCCATGATTGTTCCATTTCGCCCTCAAAGACCATTATGTGAAGTAATTTAGCCTTTCACGTTTTATTCAATTTCATAGCCTTTCACTTTGTCACTGATGGTGCGGAGAGAAGCAGAGCTCTAGTTCATATATTCTTTGAAAATTCAGTCGTGATTTCATTTGCCAACACCTTCAAGTAATTTTGTTTCTTCTAAAAAAATGTAATCCAGTTTTATTGTCTTTGCCCCATCAGGGGAGAGACTACGGAAATGCTTTGTTTTCAAGGAGTTACATGGCTGAACAATACAAACAAGGTGTAAAAGTAAATCTAGGATAAATACTAAGGCAGAGACTATACGACTTGTCGCTTGTTTACACTAAAACACTTATGGGAGGTCTTTGTCAGCCCTCTTTTCTAGCAAAAAAAAGTTGTTGGCAGCTAGTTCAAAGCAGTTGCTAGTAACTTCTTATCCCCAGAGTGAGAAAAAAAAAAAAAAAAACTGGTCTTTGTGATTTGAAAACTGCCTACACATAGGACTCATTAGAGGAGATGAAACTTATGATTTCCAAATGCTAAATCTCAAATAAGTTTTTGTTTTAGATGAAGATACCTTAAATGTGCCATATAGATTTGGTGCTAGCCTTGGTGCCTCTTTTTAGAGATGGATTCTATAACAATGATTACAAATAATTGGGTCCTTGAGCCATTGCAAGCATCTATATTTTCACTTGAACTTCTTCACTAAATATATTTGCACATATTCAATAGTTTTTCCTTCATACCCACTATCCAACAGGCTTTGGTGTAAGATCTTTAACCCCAAAAGGACCAAGTGTCTTAACCCCTAAACGTTCTCACCCTTTTCAGATTTGGCAGTTTTTCAAAGATGCATTATAAAATGCAACTAAGAGGGATATTTTCAACTTGATGAATGAATAAAAGTTGTACATTATGCATTTTAGATTCTATCCATACGGTTAGATTTGCGATTACTATCACCAATATTTGTGTATTAAATTTCAAACTTAAAATTTAACACTCTTTTGTAATATGATTACGAATAAGATATTGACAATCTAATAATGAATTTTTTTGTGACGGGTTGAAATGTAATACTCTAAGTGTAGTGATTTTTGGAGATTTTTTGGTTGCTTAATTTTAGTAGTTGACTTTTTCAAGAGCACTTTTAGACTAAAATCTTCGAAATTTTGGGTGGAACACTACAACATGAAACGAGGCATAAAAATTTCACAAATCATCCCCTTTCTAATCAGATCACACATGCACAAAGCTAACTTCCCATAAAAGTTTCAATAAAAAATCCACACTGCAAAAAGTGCATGATGGATGAGAAAACGGACTTCAAATCTGTACATCATGCAAAATATGCATGGTTGGGCATTTAGGGGTTAACTAGGACATTTCAATGTTCGGGTAGGTTTCCATGGTGTCAATTTTTATCTTAATTTTTTGAAAAATATAGTGTGTATTCGGTATGTCGATACAAAAATGGGGATCCAATTTATTTTTATTCCGACTTTGTAAATGGAAGTTATGGAGAGAAAGAGGTATTTTTGGGGAGAATGTGCAATTTGGACAAGGTTAAAATAAAACTTAGAAATGATTTTTTACATCTCTAACCATAAGATCTTGCTTTAGACTACCAAACGAATGTATCGTAAAATTTTCATGAAATTTGACTGTACAAATTGCAAGTTCATAGCGTTTGAACTGGAAAGATGACATAACAATCTTTATGACCTTTTTTGACTATCTTTGGAGATATGGCGGAAAATTTATTAAATTGGTCAAAAAAACTTTAATTCTTTTTTGATGTTTAATTTGGTATTAACTATCATGAGCAAAAAGTAATGAATAGAAAAAGAAGAAATGATTCTCAAAAACAAGAAAAAAAACCCATGGTCCTTTAGGGGTTAACCTAGAAGTACCTAAGCTAAACATAAAGTCTGTACTTTGGAAACTGATAGTGAATTACAATGACCTTTAACTTCTAAATGCCTACAACCCTCTCCAAATTGGGCAGTTTTGCAAAGATGCATTATAAAATGCAATTAAGAGGAATATATTGAATTTGATGTATGAATAAAAGTTGTACATTATGAATTTTAGATTCTATCCATACAGATAAATCTATAATTGCAATCACCAATATTTTGTATAAAATTTGAAACTTAAAATTCAAATTTTTATTGTAATTCAATTACAAATAAGATATTGACAATCTATGGATGAAATTTGTTGTGATGGGTTGAAATATAATACTCTAAGTGTAGTAATTTTTGGAGATGTTTTGGTTGTTTAATTTTATAAGTTAACTTTTTCAAAAGCACTTTTGAACACTCTTGAACTAAGATTTAAGGCCTAAAAAATGAATTAAGAAATGAGGCATAAAAATTTCACAAATCATCTCCTTTCTAATCGGTTCTCACATGCATGAAGCTAACTTCTCACAAAATCTATAGTAAAAATTTCACACTATAAAACGTTCATGACGAATGAGAAAATGTGGATGAAATCTGTACATTGTCCCAAAAACCCGCCTAAAAATGAACGCTTAGGCAGTTAACCCCTAAATGACAGAGGGGGTAAGGGCAAAACCTAGATGTGTCATAAAATGTTAATTTTGCAACTTTGATGAAGTTCAGTCTAAAAGAGAAAATGAGAAGTATGATGTTTAGTAATTATCTGTATGGTCAAACTTTCAAAAAAAATTAGATACTCATTTAATGAATTTAGAAGCATTTACCTTTTAATATTCACCAAAATTACAAATTTTTCTTTTAGAATTTGAAATTTGGTATGATTGGTTAAAACTAGACATTCTATTTTAAAATTCAAGAAGGTAATTTTTTCAAAAGAAAGAATATCATTAGTTTCCCGAAATAGTAAATTTTACAACACTAGGACAATATTGAGGACATTATTTAAAAGTTTAAAAGTATTAGGTAAGGTTTTTTTTCTTTTTTTTAATTTTAATTTTAATTTTAATTTTTTATATTTTAATTCTAATTCTAATTTTAATTAATGTATTCCCTTCTTTGAAACTTCTTGAATGATTCATTTCAACTTTTGTAGATATGGATGTGATCCCTAAGTTGACTATTTGGGCACATTGAGGCTAATGAAAGATACATTCAAGATCTCATTCAAGCAATTCATGAGAAAAGTAGTTTGGAAGAACCTCGCAGAGCCATTCCTGTTGGTTGTCTGTGACTTGTTTTCAAAGGCTCCCTGAGAAACCAATTTTTTTTGTTTTCCCCTTCATAAGGATTTTTAGCCCTTCATAAGGATTTTTAGCCCTTGCAAGGATTCACCCTTTTGCTCTCAGTGCATGAAAGATTAACCCCTAACTGCCTAAGCGTCCATTTTTTGGACGATGTACAGATTTCATCCATAATTTCTCATCCGTCATGCATTTTTTGCAGTGTGGAATTTTTACCGTAGATTCCATGGGAAGTTAGCTTCATGCATATGTGATCCGATTAGAAAGGAGATGATTTGTGAAATTTTTATGCCTCATTTCATGTTGTAGTGATTCACCCAAAATTTTGAAGATTTCAATGTAAAAGTGGTAAAAAAAAAGTCAACTCATAAAATTAAGCAACCAAAAAATCTCCAAAAATCACTACACTTAGAATATCACATTTCAACCAATCACAAAGAATTTCATCTGTAGATTGTCAATATCTTATTCGTAATTGAATTACAAAAGAATTTTGAATTTCACGTTTCAAATTTTATACAAAATTATTGGTAATAGCAATCATAGATCTAACCGTATGGATAGAATCTAAAATTCATAACGTACAACTTTTATTCATATATCAAGTTCAAAATGTCCCTCTAGGTTGCATTTTATAATCCATCTTTGCAAAACTGCCGAATTTGAAGAGGGCTTTAGGCATTTAGGGGTTAAAAAAAAAAATATCTTGTTCGCTGGCTTCGTGCATGGTAGTTGTTCTGTTTTGCAGCAATTTATAAAACAGTCGTTTGTGTTAAAAATGAAAAATAAAAAAATAAAAAATTTCAAACATTTGATTCTTTAGGCAAGGCTACTGTGGACTTCCAACTCTCTATATTATTTAGATATAGAATTATGTGGCATATCCAATATTCTAGAATATGCTACAGAGATTCTCATGCAATGATTTTTTATTCCTAGGTACAGCTTATGAGGGCTAAAGGTTCGTCAAACTAGCGGGTTAAAAGATATCAACAACTGGGATCATCCGGGTAGTTTAAGGTCATTTTGAACCCTTTTGGCACTGTTTGGTTAACGATGGAAAATCTTGTTTTGGACCTCAGGAACAGCATCAGTTGAAGCAGTGGAGAATTTGATGAGACGATGGCAACTTGTGTTGCAAGCTTGCAACCAAGTCACGGTGACGCTAGGGATTCCAAATTACAGAATGCAGGAGAGGATGTTGATTCATGTGCGCCGTATGTTGTTGCGAACAGGGCCCTCTCTAAGAGAAATAGGATTCTTGCATGGATTTCTTACCATGGTAGATACCGTTGCCTCCAGAGTTCAGACCTCCCATTCTAGTGAGAAAACTCATTCTTCCGAGGCGGTTGCCCAATCAATTAAGAGGACTTGAGAGTTCTTTAACGTTCCCTATGCCTATACTTCCCCATATTTTTTGTATTGAGAATTTGTACGCATCATGTGTGTGTCATGAATGTTCCCTATTGCTTATCCTGCCTCACTCTTATGAGTATTAACTAACCTTGTAGCGGCTTTTGCTAGCTGGAATTAGTTACTGGTTTCAAAGAAACGTTAATTAGCAAATTGGTGCTAACTCTCACTAACTGGTGTTGGATTAACTTCATGATTTTTGACAACTAACTAACCGTGCCCATGTTGTGAATTGCTAACCAGTATTGGATTGGTATGGCGTCTTTCTACAGTACCGTGAAACTTTGGAGAACGATTCATTCTAAATACCCCTTTGAGGTACACTACTCATAATGACTCTGATTCATTCATTTCAATTTCACTGAGAACCGGGTCATACCAATATAGCACTGGTACTAATTCCACACCAATCAAGTAGCGCCAGTTAGACTCTAATTCTCCGTTAGTTATCTTGTGAGTGCAGGCACATAGGAGGTTTGTTAATTTCCAGCTAGCTTGGTTAGTTGGTTGCTTAATATGCAAGATGGTATCGTTTAGTAATAAATCAACTACATAGTTGTGTTATGCACCGATAAGGTTTTGTTGGCTTTTCATGTCTGGTGGCGCTTCTTGGGGTGTCATGCTCTAGGGTTTGGCATTCTCGTCGTGAGAGAATTATGTTTTGTATCCTTCCTGTGCTTACGAGCAAGTTTCTCTTGGGTATTGAGCACTTGTTGTCCAGAAACTCCACCATGTTATCAGCTCCCACCTTGACAAGACGGAGCTCCAGAATTCGAAGAGCTCTGAACAGGAAGAAATGGGTTTTTTTTTTTTTTTCCTGAGTCTTTGTCCATTCGTGAACTGTAACTGGGTGAACAAAGATTTCCGCATCATGTTTGATGCCTACATTTTCATGTTCCTGTGGTGTTTGTGGGTCTAAAACTGGAAAGAACAGCATTGGATTTGGTAAGGAATGCCGCTTTCTTTTCCATACGTTCCTTACAGTACAGATAAACTAACTCGTACATGAAGATTTTATCCGCTGACGGTTAAATATTGGATCAAATTTTATTGAATAGAAACCCTAGGTTTCTGGAGTATGTGTTGCTGTTTGAATGTTCCAGGCCATTCCTGAGAGCCAGACCATCCAGCTTTCGAACCGGCATGCTTTTGAGGTAAGTGCCCTCAAACCCTAACTACGATCCGCACCAAAATTAAAACTCTTTTTGCTCATGTGCTTCTGGCATCTTTAGCACATATCATTGTAAGGAGCCATTTGAATTGGCATGAAAAGAAAACCCTATCACATGAAAACACCTTGTTTTGCAAAAATTGAGCTCAATTTGAAGTGAGTGCTCCTCAAGCCAAGGAGCCATTGTCTTCACATGAGAGAATGTCAAAGTTTTAATCTCGTTTCTTCAATTTCGTCCCAATTTTCAATTGAACTCTTGGTTGGCACTGTTTTCAAAAGGTGGCATGCCACTACTACTCAAGAATGTTATGCACTTGGACAAATTCTTTGCATGCATTAACGTCCATTTGGGAGTCAGGAGTCTTGACCTTTGAGAACCCTTCACCCAGTTCGTTGCATTGATTTCTGAAAGAATCATCTCATTTCTGTATATCTCAAACACAAACCATATGATCGAATGCAACCAAGTTTCAGGCTCCTTGCAGGTAAAGTGGAAGATAGTAGCTGTTTTTCCGAGAGTTAGTTGCATAATTTCCGAAAGAATCATGTCATGTCCCTTGATCTAAACCATGTGATCCAATGCAAAACAAGTTTCATGGTCCTTGCAGGTATAGTGGGAGATACCAGCTTTCTTCTCAGTTTAGTGAGAAAGTGACAATATTACTATTGTGTTGGGAGATGCAATCGCATTGGTGAAGTGAGAAGAGAGGAGGAAGAGCTTAGTGAAAGAGAGTAGCTGTTTTGTCGAGAGTTAGTTGCATTGATTTCCGAAAGAATCATGTCATGTCCCTTGATCTAAACCATGAGATCCAATGCAAAACAAGTTTCATGGTCCTTGCAGGTATAGTGGGAGATACCAGCTTTCTTCTCAGTTTAGTGAGAAAGTGACAATATTACTATTGTGTTGGGAGATGCAATCGCATTGGTGAAGTGAGAAGAGAGGAGGAAGAGCTTAGTGAAAGAGAGTAGCTGTTTTGTCGAGAGTTAGTTGCATTGATTTCCGAAAGAATCATGTCATGTCCGTTGATCTAAACCATGAGATCCAATGCAAAACAAGTTTCATGGTCCTTGCAGGTATAGTGGGAGATATCAGCTTTCTTCTCAGTTTGGTGAGAAAGTGACAATATTGTTATTATGTTGGGAGATTCAAACTGCATTGATTTCTGAAAGAATCATCTCATGTCCAACAGAAACCATGTGATCTAATGCAAACAAGTTTCATGGTGATTGCAGGTATAGTGGGAGATAGCAGCCAGCTTTCTTCTCATTTTGGTGAGAAAGTGGCAACATTATTATTATTATTATTGTTATTATTGCTGTGTTTGGAGATGCAAATGCATGCATGGGTGAAGTGAGGGAGAGGAGGAGGAGCACATGGAGTGGATCAATGGGGCCATACCAGATGCTGCTGTACGCAGGAGAGAACGGAGTGCTCGGTGCACAGCCAGACGAGGTGGGGCTGTTGTATGAGGGCGCTCTGCCATGCTGTGGCTGTGGGGTGGGGTGGTGCTGCTTCCTCATGGGCTTCATCCTGCCTTTGTTCTGGTACTATGGCACGTTCTTGTTCTTGGTGCAGTGCCAGAATGACCCGCGCGAGAGGCCGGGTTTGGCCGCCTGCGCCATCGCTGCCCTTGTCAACACTGTGGCTCTTGCTTTGGCTCTGCTTGCCCTGTTTGTGCAACAGCAGGGCTTCTTCCAATCCTCCCCTTCTCCCCCACTCCCAGACTACTGATGTGAGCCTTGTCTCTAGGATTCCAACGCACTAAACTGCGTATTATTCCGATGTTGTATGAATAAGTTACAACATTTTTACAGTTTTGCTCATAAGGTGAGTAATCTCGTATTATTTCGATGTTGTATGAGTAAGTTATGGATTGTTACAGTTTTGCTTAGAAGGTGGGTTAACAGCGTATTATTTCAATGTTGTATGAATTAGTTACGGATTTTTACAGTTTTGCTCACAAGGTGAGTAAACTCGTATTATTTCGATGTTGTATGAGTAAGTGATGGATTGTTATAGTTTTGCTCATAAGGTGGGTTAACCCCCTAACGTCCAATACTATTTTCTGCAGTTTTTGGCAGTTTTGGAGGTATGCTGGTTGCAAGCCTCGTAACTCCAAATCTGTGATTTTTTTGGAAAATCAAACTATACAGGTGGATTGAGCACCTACCGATTAGTCTTCATACCAAAGATTATAACACATCTTGAGTGAAAATTGTAAAATCAGGGCTCTAAAATCTGCACTTTTTTGGGATTTTTTCTTTCTTATTTTTTCTTTCCTTTGTAGAGTGAATGAGGAATTGTTATAATGTAATAGTAGATTTCATTATGCACTCAATGAATGTATCCATACTCAAATCCACCCAATATGTTGAGAGTTATGTGTGTTCAAAGATTGACAATTCACCATTTTCAGTGTTAATTTTTTTGAGTTGAGAGCTCGAGAACACTACAGATTTAAAGAATTTGCAAAAAATCTGCATACCAACTGCAACTATTTTCTCCATGTAACTTTTGACTCAAACTTTGGATTGGCATGAAATTAAGTGCATTGGAAACCTAACTTAAGAGGGCACAATTTCTTAGTTGGGATCCAAATTTAACCCCTAAATGCCTACAACCCTCTCCAAATTTGGCAGTTTTGCAAAGATGCATTATAAAATGCCACCAAGAGGGATATTTTGAACTTGATGTATAAATAAAAGTTGTACATTATGAATTTTAGATTATATCCATACGGTTAGATCTATGATTGCTATCACTAATATTTCTGTATAAAATTTGAAACTCAAAATTCAAAGTTCTTTTGTAATTTGATTACGAATAAGATATTGACAATTTGTGAATGAATTTTTTTGTGATTGGTTAAAATGTAATATTCTAAGTGTAGTGATTTTTGAAGGTTTTTTGGTTGCTTAATTTTCTAAGTTGAATTTTTTCACGATCACTTTTGATTTGTTTTGAACTAAGATCTTAGAAATTTTGGGTGAATCACTGCAACATGAAATGAGACATGAAATTTTCACAAATCATCCCCTTTCAAATCAGATCACACATGCATGAAGCTATCTTGCCATTGAGTTTTGTAATATTTTTTTTTCCTTGCAAAAAGTGCATGACGGATGAGAAAACGTGGATGAAATTTGTACATTGTCCAAAAAATGAACAATGGGGCAGTTAGGGGTTTATTTAAATTTTAGGGGCTAACATCATATTATTTTGATGTTGTATGAATAAATTATGGATTATTACAGTTTTACTCATAAGGTGGGTTAACATCGCATTATTTCGGTGTTGTATGGATAATTTAAGGGGTATTTTTAATTATAATTATCAATTGTACTATCATCAATGTGATTAACAGCACGAGTTCCACTAGTAGTACACATGTAACAATTTATTCCAAACAGTGTTGTAGCGCATAACCCTCTCCCTAACATCCCTCCTACTTGATGGATCAAGATAATTTTTCAACTCCTCAACAATATACTATGCTACGCGAAAGGAGGTTTGGTTCTGTAAATACTAGGAGACTGGCTGGGCTTTATCCCCCCGCTCCCCCCGCTCCCCTAATAACCTTGCCTAGTATGCGCATACCCCCTCCCCCCGTCAGGTCTCACTCTTGGATAGGACAAAGTAGGACAATTGCTTTAAAGTTAACCGGTTAAACTCCTTTACAAAAATGTGCATAACTCAAGCATAAAAATTCCAAATCATAAAATTCTTTTTGGAGATCAAAGATTGCTTGGTTGTGAAACTTTTCTTTGTTGATCAGTACTCAAAATAAGTTAGTCTACTATGCACAATTGAGCCTCGAAAGTCTGATCACAACACATTTTCTTATCATTCAACTCATGCACATTCTTCACTACCTTACTGAAATTTGTTCATATCTCATTCATAAAAACTTCAAATCACAAAATTCTTTTTGGAGGTGCAAGATGACTTGGCCTTCTAATTTTTCTTAGTTCAAAATATTTCAAAATAAGATTTTTTTCTATGCTCAATTGTGCACCAAAATCTACTGAAAAATATGATGTAGTGAGAATTCACATGGGCTTGCAAGTTCTTATCCAATATCATTTGGGAGTGACTTAGAATGAATTTGATCACAAGACCAATTCTTTCTTCCTCCAAAACTCACACTCAATTACTCAAATGATATTAAGATGTGATAAAATGGTAATTTTTCAACATTTTGGCAATTTCAAAAATGATTTATGTGAAATTCAGCAAAAACTACTTACAATTTCCAAAAGAAATTGGCATGCTCTATTTATGTGTATTTCATTCAATACCGGTATATAGATTTTATCACATATGTGAAACTATGATGATATGGAGATTCAAATTGTCATATTGATGATTTTTACAAAGCATTGGTTTTTATTTTGATATGTAGGTCCAAATTCTACACATGTTTTTTTGTAGAAATAAAATGACAACTCTTATTGTAATTATTATGTATATTCTTCAATTTATCAATATTAAAATATTATTTTCCAATAATGCTAAATGATTTGATATTTTATTCTTGTTTTTAGGATACCCTAAAACCTTAAAAAAATCAAAGTTAAAATTTAAGATAAATATATATATATATATAATCAAATTTTGTTAAATTATAACATTTACTGTCAAATTAAAATAATACAATGCATTGAACATTGTTCTAGAAAGTTAAATTTTAGTATTTTTAAAGCCTATTCAAGATCAATTAATTATCAAAGAAATTTCATTTGATTTATAAATTAAATTTAAAACAATTTTTCACCTTAAATAAAAAGTTCTACGTTGTTACTTTCTTTTTATAAATTAACGATCATTGTAATTTTTTTATGTTGGACTTATAGAAAACAACTAATGCGGCTAGGTGATGTTGATTCAATGTTCCCCGTGATTTAGACATGCTTTTTCTTTTTATTTTATTTTTAAATTAATTTATCCATAATTCAATTCAATTTATGGTAAGGAAATTTGATTAAAAATCGATAACTTTTACACTGTAGGTCCAAAAATTATGAAATGACTTTGGTGCACCCCTATTCACTAAGAGATTTCCGACAATGCCAAGAATGACATCAAAAATTCCCAAATTCCATTTTTCATAATTTAATTCAATTTGTGATGTCACAAATCACTCAAAAATCCATAACTCTCACAATGTACCTCTAAAAGCGATAAACTGACTTTGGTACACCTCTCCTTGTCCAGAGCTTTCCACGGTACTAAGAACGTTCGAGGAGATCTTAACGTTCAATTCCTTTCTTTTTCATTTTTCCTCTTCCCCCTCTTTTTTACTTTTTTCCCTCCCCCTCTCCCTCTTTTTGCCTTTTTAGCTTAGAATAGGTCCTGGCGGCCCCCTCCCCCTTCCATCTGATTTTTTGGAAAGTAGAGGGTATATATTCACTACTAGGGAGGGCTACTGAGAGGTAAGGCCCTTCTGTTCTCCCTGACTCTAAATCCCCCTTGATGTTAATGCAAGCACTATTCACCCACAGGTCCCATTTTTTGAAATTTCTATTTTGGGTACCCTGAGGGCAATATTTTTTTGACAATTTCAAAAGCCTACGGTCTTGAGATTGGTCTAGGAGGACCCTCTTAAGAATTTTAAACCATTGGAAGAAAGAGTTATTTTTTTAAGATGGGCCCCAACATGTACAGTTGGGTACAACATGCTTATAAATTTTTTGGGCCTGAAAATTTAGCAGAGTATGTAGGAACTTTGAGGAGCTGTAGGAGGTACAAAAATGATTCAATTTTGAAACCGAAAGTTGCATTGAATCACAGAAGTGAAAGCTTTATAATTATGATAAATATGTACATGTACATATGGAAAAAAAATCTATAATCTTTTTCTACATACTATCTACCATCTGGTGCTTCTTCCCTTTGCTGAAATGATTGCTTCTATTCGATTAGGCATACTTGCAATAAGATTTTGTAATTGCTCCATGGAGACTTCATTTCATACTATTTCAATAGTTTGCATCATTTTTTGTTTATTTCTTGGTCAGTTGTGGTGGCGGATCAAATCTTTCACCAATTTCTATAAGTTCTTAACGGGGTTGAGGTCCGGTGAGTTTGGAGGCCACTCAAGTTTTTGAATACCATAAGCTATCCTCTATTGTTGTACAAGTTTGCTACGGTAGACCGGAGTACCATCTTCTATGAGTGTGAGTTGACGAGGATGATCATGCATGAAATGCACTTAAAGTGTTGTCATAGACATTTTGATTGAAATCGGTTGCTGTTCGTTGATCCTCCGGCATGAGAACTAATGGGCTTTTGTCAAACCTGGTAAAAGCCCCCTAAACCATTATTGAAGATCTACCTGATTTGAAAATAGGTGCTAAGCACTTAGATGCATATGCTTTATGCGGCTTCCACCACACTCTAATCTACAGTGATGTTTTCCAAGTTCAAAGGAGGACTCATCAGTCCATATCACATTCTTCCAATCGTTCTCAGTCCAATGTCAATGTTCTTTTGCAAATGCTAATCTCTTTGCTATGTGAGCTGTAGTCATATAGGTTTTTTTACAAGCAATCTTATTGCGAAATCCAAGTTTGCGGATATAGGTGCGTATGGTGTTTCTATGCACATGAAAACGGTCTGCAAGCATTGCGAGAGTATACTGGCGGTCGGAACGAAAAAGCCGAGCTAATTTTTACAATGCACGAGCTTTGAGTTTTTGAGAAGTGTGGCCTGCTGATTGAATTTACATACAACATGTTTATCTCCATTTTGTGAGGACAATGGAGACGGTAGACCGAGGCATTTGCAACACATTTGCAATGTCTTTACACTTTATGCCTTTCTCTCGCATTGTTACAATGTAAAATCTCTCTTTGTTTGTCAAAGTGCACTACCACATTTTGAGAATCTAACCAAGTTGAGAAAGAAGGCCTAACCTGTAATTTATGTGTAACTAAACGATAAACGGGACTAAATATGTAAGCGGTACGAAATGGTATGGCAAGAGAGAAGTTGAAATGGGATGGGAAGTTAGAAGTTCAGGTGGTAGTACATAACATGAACACTAGCCAGACACAAGTATACACGAGCTAATGACTGCAACTTACGATATAATCAGGAGCAGAGTCGTACCAAGCGAGCTATACCAGCAGAGTCATACCGGCTAATCACAACCACCGCGGCACATCTACCATTGTCCCATATGCATTGGAGTTGATCAGTGCGATCCTCGATCTCCGAGCTAGTGGTATAACCCCCTCTCCTAGAAAATTGTCCCAAAGTGCAAATCCGAAGTCGTTGCAGTGCTCACTGAACCCGACGCCAAGCCCCAAAACTAAGTCAGAGTGTAGACGATCCAAGTGACGACGTACGTCCGAGAAGTAGCATTGGAAAATTGTGGGAAGTGCATCGCCGCCATGTTTGATGGGACGTTGTCAGCATAGAAAGTAGGTAGATCCTATATCAAACAGGCGCATTGATTATGAAGATTGCAAATATAGCAAAAAAGAATTCCTACTAGTAGAAGACTAGAGTAGGAATGTCCCTTCCAATTTGTAAATCCATAAGTGCCATATTGAGCACAATACAATTTAGAGAAGGGACAACAAAGGATCTTGTTTTTGACAAGGGGGGAATCAAAAAATTCGTAAGCAACTTGTACTTGATTGTACTTTAGCACTTTTTTCACGCCTAAATGTCCGGGCCTATGACCATGGAACCATCTAGGTGTGGATATTTTTTAAATTATTTTTAATTAAAAAAAATCCACTCTTAGATGACATGAAATACTTTAATTTAAGTCTAAATTTTAAATTGAATAAATTAAATTTTCATCTTTTTATGTTTTGTGGAAAAAATTGCCAAAAATCAACATTTGCAGGCGTTGTGGTACAAAATAAATAATATTTTTAATCCTTCAAAATAATCATTTCAAACAACACATATCTAGATGCACTTTCTATAAAAAATTGGTACCAAAATAACGTCATTGGATATTTTAAACAAATGTTCAAGATTTCTTTAAGCAGCTGGGACGGATTTTGATTTTTGTACAAAAAGTCTCTTTTAAAATCTTTAAACCTCTTCAATTTTTACGTGAATTTTTTTTTTGTACTGCATGAGTGTAGGAAATCAAAATCACATCCGGTCGATTCATTTTTATATTGTTTTAAAGAGGGACTTATTCAAAATTGCCATAGAGGCTGATTTCAGAGTTAAAAGGGCTTTTGGGTACCCATATCAGACCATTGCCCTTCTTCTTTGACTTGATGGTGACGTACTCTTCGACAAGGTTTTTAGTGTTGAACATTAAGACGTACCCTTTAAATTCTATACGCGGAGTGGATGTTAGATGCCTTAGGCTGTACTAATATTCTTGGAACTTTCAACCCATCAAGTCATTTATAAGGTTGCCCTACCTCTTTCAGTACCAAAAAATCTCCATATGAAGCATTTGGTTTCAACTGGTGAAAACATAGGCACTCTCGTTCGTTCAATACAAACTCAGATCCTTAATATCTTACAATATGTGCCGTGACAAGCTAGCGAGAAACAATGCCTATTTTACTTCACATATTCAAAAGGTCAAGTGTGAGATGTTTGAAGGAGTCTGGCACACATTTTTTGATTGTTTCTTCTGAAAATTGTACATGTGAACTCCTGTTGTACCATTATCAAACTCACGATCTCCAACGACTAGAAAAAAGATACTCGTGTCCTATCGAATGGAAACCAATGGATTTAATGGAATCTATTTTAAACCAATGAAATTTAGTGGATTCTATTGTAATCCAACGGTCATTTATCAAATTCCATTGTTTTGGCCTAGGGCTAAATCATAAGATTATCTTTTGTGCATTCATAAGACTCTATTTAAAGACCAATTTTCTTTGTAATTCAAAGGGAATTCATTAGATTCTATTGTAAATCAATGATCATCCACTGGATTTGATTGTTCCAACTTGGCTTAATCATAAGATTTTATTTTGTGCATTCACAAGACTATAATTTAAAACTACATTTGACACAGAAGATGTTCTCAATAATGTTCAAACACTATGTCCACCTCTGAATTCCTTAGATTTATAAATAAGTAGCTGGGCTGCCTGGGCACATTGTCTGGTCAGAATTCATAAGCTAGTTTGTTTCCTATTGAAACAATCATGCCTCACAGCTAGCGCACTTTTCAGCTCCATCAATTATGTATTTCTATGGTCCCGAGAGCTAAAAATTCAACCTCTGAAAATCATACCGAGAAAAATTAAAAAACACTCACCGATCACAAATGCCGCAAGATCGATGTAGCCTCGCCTTCACAAGAACCAGCTACTCGCTTCAGGAATCCGATTACAGCCTCCGTCATTACAGCCTTTATTGACGTCCGCAAAGATCCATTCAATAAGAATTTTCCACAACATTGAAGCTCTGTTCTTAGGGTTAAATACAAAACCTAAAAACTCAAGAACTTTGCCTCAAGAGTTTTTGACGGAGCTTAATTCCTTCATTAGGAATTTATGTAGTCACAAAAAAGCCAACGATTTATGCCAACGATCGATATGATACACGTGACCATATATACAAATGTTTTGTAACAATTTTTCAAGGTGTGATGAAACTGACTTTCGAAATTTGGTAAATTTGTACCAAAAATTTAATTTAATAATGATCAATACAAAAAGTATACTAGAGGATGTATCACATTCAAACCTAACCACAAAGAGTCAATTAATTGTCAGATTTGTTTAAGGAAGTCAAATTGTTAAGTTAAGCACTAGAGTATTTTGGATTCTTGAGTCTAGCTACGTGTACACAATTGTTGACTTACACAGATCTAAAATTAATGCGTACCTGTAGACAGAATTGTCTTTGTACACTCTCACCACACATTTGAAACAAATTTACACTCCTACAAAACTATAAGAGACGATATCATGTCTTTGCTCAAAATCGGCACAAAGCTAATTATGTATAAATTAGTTGTCATGAATGCCTTATAGAAGTGTCTGCCTACAACGATCTTCTTAGGATCATCCACTTGCAACTCTCATCATCAACAATTGTTAAGAACAAGTAAGTTCATGTGTCACTAAATCCGAAACTTGCTATTGAAAAATAAATACAAATAAGAGTTAGTTTTGAAACCAAAGATGCGCACAAACAAGTATCCCGCTTGGAGAGTACGTTCGCAAGAATAAAACTCAAAGGATTGTATAAAACACGAAGCACCACCACAACAACTAAGAATCGGATCAAACACGAAGCACTAACACAACAACTAAGAAACCAACCTAGTTCCGGGCCTAATTCCCACCAAAATGATGAGAACATGGAGCGAAAGATCAACTACATGCAAAAGAGCCAAAGAACACGATCCTTTCAAATACACAGCAAGCCAAAAAACGCGATCGTATCAAATACACATACGACAAGTGAAAGAACAACCATGAGGAACTGAGGAAGAACGAGTGTTATATAGCAAGCGTGCTATAGAAAAACGCAGACGAGAGTGACTGTAACATTCGGCCATGGACCATCCATCTCATCCTCGTCCATTCATTCCAGCCTCTTTACTTAGGGCTCTTTATTTCCACTAGTGGAATCCCAAACAAAAGTTCATATGAGATGTACTCAAACTACTACAAAAAGTCATGAGACCCAATTTTGGTTGTTTGGTCCTTTAGGGGTTAACCTATACCATCCAACCATCCATTTTTTGCATGGTTTTTGGTCAAAGGCCCAAAAAATCAAATGTTCTAGCTTTTTTGGTGTTTTTGTTAAGTGTTTAAATTAAACGATAATACATCTTTTGACTGTTAAAATTGAGCAATAGACTTCATTTGAAAATTTCACACCATCGAGAAATCTAAAATTTGAATGTCCAAAATACAAAGGGCTTTCTAAAGATGCTTCAATCATATGTCTCTTTTAATTTCTTTACTTTCATTTTTTGACTGGTACTTATAAACATAACTATTATCTATCTTAAATTTAATTTTAGATATTAAGTTTGAAAAATATATATTCACTTTGAATTTAGTTTATTTTGTTTATATGATAAAATTTGTAAAAATTTAAAACATCTTCCATTTATGTTTGTGGGGAGGGGGGGGAGGGGGAGCTGGGGGGCTTACCAAGCTCTTTGTCTGACTTCTGTTGAATTTTGGGGGCTGGTGGGAGGCTAATCTTCAAATTTAACCAATGCTAATGTACCTTAGCCCGAGCAAAAAAAACATTTCTTTGAGGAACTAATCTCTATGTATAAAAATGAGGCTCCAAGTTAAGAAACCGAGATAGCGCTATGTCAAAGGGCTAAACGAGGGGTTAACACATCAGGCGTTAGCTAGTCCCGGTTAGGTCCAATAAATCTTTTTGTGATATGAAACCCGAGGGCTTAACCGGACGTAAAGCCTTGGGGCCAGCCTCGATGTCTTTACTCAACGTTCCCAACGAGGTTCCCCACAATTTGCGCATCGGGGCTAGTGCCTTATCAGCCACTTTTAGGATTTCAGGGTGTCATGGCCGTTGTTCGCTCGCTGTTTAGGTTTTGCTCTCTTTCCTTGTTCTTGCTTGCCATCATTGTTCTCTCCTGCACAAGCCATGGTGAATGCTCTGCTGCATTTGTAGTCACTTCGACAACAGAACGTTTGCAAGAAAGTCTGCTTTTAGTAAAGATTTATTGCAATAGAGTGAGGAGAAGCAATTCCAGTTTCGATAGTTGTAGAACATGTAGAAGCTCCTAAAGGAGATAATTAAACATCTCATCACTGCCGATTGAGAAAGGAAAGAAATCTTGATGAGCGACGTGAATGAAAAGGTAGGAGGACGGACATTACTAATAATAGCAACAATACAGTTTCAGTGCCACGGAGGTCAACCTAATTGCTATGTGTTCCGGGTTCCAAGTGACATCGACCGTGTTGTGTCCAGCCACACAGAAGACTGCAACAAACAATGAATGAACCCTTCAATTGAATTATCTTTTAATTACAGTAGTGTCGAGGTTCTAGAAGTGATTACCCTGGCTGTCAGTCACGATAAATAAAAAAGAAATTTAGGCCAATCCAAATTTCTTTGAACAAAAAATGGTAATGATCTTGATTAAATTTGCAGTTTTTTGGGTCCATGATGGTGTCTGCTTTAATTTCTTTTAGTTTCTTAAAATTGAACTTTAATTTTTTGGAAATAGCCTTGGGGCGTTTAGGAGAAATTTATAGCTCAAAATTTCATCCACAACCCTCTTTTTAGAATTTGAAGTGCATATTCTTTTTGTGACAATGCACTAGTTTATCCTTTCTTTGATCCTCCATTAAAATATTATGTCAAATTTTTAATTTTCTATGAAAAATTTGTTCTCTTTTATTGGTACAGTCCATCCTACCACTTTACTGTAGCAACTAGGACACAATAATTTGCTCCTCCTAATTTGGGGTTCTCTTGAGAAATCCCACCGCGTCCCCGCGTTTGCTTCAATGGAACACTCAGACTTGGTTCCACAGGAGGTCCAACTGTTTTAAACCCTGGGCCTAAGTAAGGTTCAAATGGAGCAAAAAATATTTATTTTTTCCCCTACCGACCTAATTCATCTTTGTTTATGCTATTAACTATCAGTCTAGTATTGCTTCTAGTTCATTTCGTTACTTTAAATGGAGGACACTTAGTACCAAATGCTTGGCAATCCTTTGTTGAAATTATTTATGATTTTGTGCTTAACTTGATAAATGAACAAATAAGCTGTCCTTCTTCGATAAAACAACGTTTTTTTCCTCTAATCTTTGTTACTTTTACTTTTTTATCATTTAGTAATCTCATTGGTTTGATGCCCTATAGTTTTACAGTAACAAATCATTTTATAATTACCCTGGGTCTTTCATTATCTCTTTTTATTGGAATCACTATAATTGGATTTCAAACACATGGGCTTCATTTTTTTAGTTTTTTATTGCCGCAAGGAGTATCCTTGCCGTTAACACCCTTCCTAGTACTTCTCGAGCTAATCTCCTATCGTTTTCACGCATTAAGTCTAGGAATACTTTTATTTGCCAATATGATGGCTGGTCATAGTTTAGTAAAGATTCTAAGCGGGTTTGCTTGGACTATGCTATCTATGGGGGGGGGGGGGGGGGGGGGTGTATTATGTATTTAGCACATCTTGCTCCTTTTATTAACCCCTAAACGTTTTCACCCTTTTCAGATTTGACAGTTTTTCAAAGATGCATTATAAACTAAAAGGGATATTTTCAACTTGATGAATGAATAAAAGTTGTACATTATGAATTTTAGATTCTATCCATACGGTTATATTTGCGATTGCTCTCACCAATATTTATGTATAAAATTCAAAACCTAAAATTTAAAACTCTTTTGTAATATGATTACGAATAAGATATTGACAATCTAATAATGAAATTTGTTGTGATGGGTTGAAATGTAATATCCTAAGTGTAGTGATTTTTGGAGATTTTTTGGTTGCTTAATTTTAGTAGTTGACTTTTTCAAGAGCACTTTTAGACTAAAATCTTAAAAATCTTTGGGTGGAACACTACATGATGAAATGAGGCATAAAAATTTCACAAATCATCCTCTTTCTAATCAGATCACACATGCACGAAGCTAACTTCCCATAAAAGTTTTAGTAAAAAATCCACACTGCAAAAAGTGCATGATGGATGAGAAAACGGATTTCAAATCCGTACATTATGCAAAATATGCATGGTTGGGTGGTTAGGGGTTAAGGATGACCACTTTGGAAGCTTTAGCTTCACACTGTAGAAAACATAACACTGTAAATGAGAAAAGAAGAAAAGAAAGAAAAGGAGAAGAAAAGAAGAAAGAAAGAAAAGAGGGGCTTGATCGACAAAAGTAATAAAATAATTACAGCATCAACAATTTAAATTGCGACTTCCCAGCTAGTAAGTAACATGATAGTTACTCTTGCTAAGCTCATGGTCACATCATTCATAGCTTCCAAAAATAACTCATGGAAAAAACAAAGTTTATCGTATTTAACTAAAGTTCCAATATAAGACAGTTTACATAAACTTCAAGCAGGCAATAATCTACACAGAACCCATCAAACAAAATGACACAATTTGAAGGTACAATAGAGTTATTCTTAAAGTCACCTTGTGTTTGAATAAGATACCGTGAATTTTGCTTTAATGTACTCTTATTTGTTCACCCCAAATAGTTAAAAAGTATGGAAAAGCTTGGTGGTCTATCATTGTTAGGTGCGTAAGAGCTTGGTGGTCTCTAAACTCAAAGGAAACTAGTTTAGCCGTCAAGAAAGATGGCTAAACTAGTTTTCCATGAGTTTAAAGACCACCAAGCTCTTACACACCTACTAATGAGAGACCACTAAGCTCTTCCCTACCTTTTAACTATTTGGGGTGAAAAAATAAAAGTACATTAATGCAAAATTCACGATATCTTATTCAAACACAAGGTCACTTTAAGGATAACTCTAATATCAATGAACAATAAAAATCCATCAAGTAACACTTCCACATATATATTATCCTCATGTGAGAACTAAGAGTATTTGGGGAGTTTGGGCTCCTGAATGTTTCAGTAATTTTTAGTAGGTCTTATGTTGACATACTTTTGTTCAAATATATTTGTTTTTATATCAACACATGATGCAATGGTTATATAAACTTTGGTCGCATCTAAAGTCTAAACTAATTATATTTTTCATAATGTGATCAATTGCATTTGGCTCTCAACAAAGGGAAACTGCTCAAGAATGCTATTTGAGTGAAAGTTTGGAGGCATATATATTGGACTTTTTTCCTCCAAAAAAAATCAAAATATATCTAGGAAAAAGGAAACACAGTAGCAACCTTGAAACTTGAGGTCACACCGAAATCGTTATTTACTACGGCGTGATAATTGGACAACAAGAAAATTAGTATGCTCAATCTAGCAATGCCACCACTACAAAAATGATACAATGTCACAACTACAACTGACGTCAAATAGTACAAATGCTTTAGACCATACTCCCCGCGTTTCATAATAAGAGTCCACTTTATTGGCATGTTTCAATTTGACGTTTCTTTTAACAAAAAAAGTCATCTCAATACTCAAAAAATGGGCTATTTTTAATACTATTATGTAGTATTTTGTATCACTCTCATTGTCTGCCATGGACAGCGCTCACGTTTTGAAGTATAAAACATAGGAAAAAACAAATGCCAAAAAAGGTGAACTCTTATAATGAAACGGAGGGAGTACTAAATAACCATTTTGGTGTAGCGGTCGTGATTTCTTCTCACATGAAAATTAAATGGTTACAAGGCAAATCATCAATTAGGGTGTTAGCAAGAAATCAATGTGGAAACCAACATAACATATTATCAGTGAAGCAATATCAGAACAAAACTATACTCATCTGTAAGTTGGATTATTACTAGCTAATTAAATGCATGAATCAGCGTCATCCGCGCTTACTCCAATTTCGGAAGCTGGGCCTTCCAACGCTTAGGACCCCACTGGTTTTGGGAGGACAAGTTGGGTTGCAAGGATAGGCACAGTCAATGACTGAATTCATCTTTGCATCGCGCTCGAAATACCAATCTCCCAAAGCTTGTGAAGCTGTCTGTATAATCAAAAATATGAAATTCATTAAACATTAAGAAAAAATGGAGTTTAAACAAGAAAACTGAAATTCATTAGCACTGTCCAGAAGGAATATATCACAACAAGGCTGTAGATTGCAGAGGTCGAAGCAACAAGCCTCGAAATACCAAGAAATGCCACACCTTCAATGAAAGCAAAAATCATTTTTAATTTGTTTTTCCTCGTGTCGATTTATTTCAATGTCCAAGTAACAAGAATGAGCATGAAGAGGTGACACTTGTGTGACATGCTACACTGATTATTGCCATTACTGTGAGACACACTAACTATTTACTTAAGGCTATAAATTTTTACAGACTGAAGGAAAATACATTTATCAATGACAATGATATTGGTACTACTGATGTTATAGGATGTCCATAAACATATTTTGGGAAAAAAATTATTCTAGCGTAAAAAGTTGTAGCCATTTTAGTGTGTCTCACAATAATGGCAATAATCGGTGTAGTAATATTTGAGATGACAAGGTTTCAAGCTGCTTTTTTGAGGTGGATAGGACACTTGTTACATCAAATGCATCGTAAGGTGTCATAAATTCAATGAACTATTTTAAGCTTGTTATCTTGCGCATGATGTTGGTTCAAATTTTAAGCTAATTGTTTCGAAGTAAGGGAAGTAGCAATACCTTTCCATTTACATGAGGTGCATGTTGGCCATTCCAAAACGAATCATATGCAGCCTGACAGTGGTGGAAGCAACCATCGACAAACATTCCATGCTTTTTGCTGTTTTGTATAGGCTTCAAAGCGTCCAACAACTCCTTCCTATAGCCTGCCAAGCCAACGTTCCACAAATTAAAAGTCATTCAACCTCTTTTTCTTGTCATTTTATAACTCACCAGAGGATGGAGTCCCTCCCTCCATATTCTTGAGGAACAATTTTCAATTAACCCCTAAACGTCCCAGCGTCCAGTTTCTGGACGTTTGTTGGTCAAACCCAATTTTGATCTTGAAGATGACTTTTGTTGCTAATACACCCAACTAAGAAAATGAAGTTTATTAAGTCTAGTTTGTACTCCACTTTTCAAATCTTAAAAATTCCAATTATTGAGTATTTTATTGCTTGTGCAAGCTTTGTAGCTCAAGGTTTGAATTACACTACATAGGATGTTCACCTTTCGAATTTCAAAATTTAAATAAAAAATTTCTATGGAAAATATATCATGTGATTCTCCATTGTAATTTGTACCTGCTCCCAAAAAAATATTAATTTTTTAAAGCTTTTTTGTAATAAAAAATATTTTTTGAAGTATTTGACTTAAAAATTTGTTAAAAAGGCCGTATTAAATCAAAAAAATCTGAAAATTTCAAGACTGATAGGAAACATTCAATTCCATGCATGAAAAATATTACAAAATATATTTTGATAAATCTTGAAGGCTAAATTGTGTAGTTTGACTTTCCTACAAAGGTGTGGTACGTTTAAGGGTTAAGGTGACACCTAGAAAAATCTCAGTACGTAAATTTTCATAGGAAGAAAAGAGACCCCATTAAATAATGTTATAAGTGCACGCGACAATAAGCTCCCTATATTTTTCATATGAGGCAAAGGAATCCCACTAGAACCAGTTAACCTCGTTTCACTCTGGTCATGTATTTTTGCATACAAGCATGTGATTGCTACTATATTTCGCTACAACATATTTGAAACTGTCCTTGTACTTGAGTACTGTAACCAGCCATCAGGATTGGCAAAAATTAATTATAAAAATAGAAGCCCAAATCTTTAGGAAATTGATTTTTCAAAAAAAATATATTTCCTATGCTTAGAGAATGTCCAGAGCATTTGGGGCAAAAAATTAATTATTTGACATGACATGCCGACCCTAATCGTTGGGTACGGTATACAAAGTATTGGAGTACAATTTTGTATTTCAATACACACAAGATGGATTATATGAGCAAATATACAGCGGTCGTACATAGGACCTTGAGGGGTGAAATGATGTGAAGAGTGCATGAAACAACCTTGTATGATGTGAAGTTGGGCTTCAGTACATCTGGTGGCATCATTTTTGCAGAGGTCCCATTCGCCGAGTGGATCTGGGGCAACAATATTGTCCATCTGACCAACAAGCCAAAACACAGTTTAATTCATAACGTAACATTTTAAGTGAAACAAAACCTGTGCCAATATCTTGTATCAATATTGCAAAACTGTACCAGATGATCAAATTCTCCATCACCACTTTGTGACAAAATTACATCAACCAATATTGCACATCACAAAATGTTCCTAGTCTGCTCTAGTCTTCGTTACCACAGTCATTCACGCCATTGAACATATTTATGGTGGGCCACGATAATTATTCAGCCACGCCCATTCACCCACCCACACTATATGGTGATTTTAGTGTAGTTTGCTCTCAGAATGCAAACCATAGTCCTTATAGAGCTCCAAAGCAACACTACCCCTGTGCAAGAATCTCAACGTGCAGGATCACTTAACCCATAAAGGACCAAGAAATCCGAATTGGGCCTCATGTTTTTTTGCAGTTTTGAGTAAGTTCTATGTAGACTACCTTTTCTTCAAATTTGTTTGTTTTTTTACCAACATATGCACTGTTCTTCACTGATTCTAATGATATAAAATTCAGTCTCAGCTCAATTATACTTTTCAGAATATGAGCAATTGAATCTGTCATTTTAAAACGATGAATCCTTGGTCCTTTAGAGGTTAAGAGAGTGGAATACAAAGAAAATCACAGCAAAATAGAGACAAGAATCGGTTTGGGAATCTGTGATTTTGTCATAAAGATTCATCGTAGAATGCGTACCTGCCACCAATCGTAAGCTCCATTGACCACAAATAGTGGGGTCTTCATTTGCGATAGTAAGTATTGAGGAAAGAAACACTGTCACACCATTAAGCAAGAATGTTCACCATTAACAAAAAGGCTGAAATGTTGAAGTGTTTTGCTTGATTAACCCCTACACAACCAAGAAAGTCCAAATCGCAACTCGTATTGTTTTTTTCTTAGCATTTTTGATTTGGTCATGTGTGGATTTCCTTTTGTTCAAATTTCTTTCTTTTTTACCAACACATGCAATGTTCTTCACTGATTCCGGTGTTATATAAATTTGGTCCCATCTGAATTATAGTTTTAACAGTATTTGTCATTTTAAAACCCTGAATCATTGGTCCTTTACGGGTTAACTGTGTCAAATAAAAAGGTTACCATTTTTCCGCAAGTGTCTCTACCCAAAATCAATATGTATGATTTTCATATGCCTCTTGCCATGTAATCCTCAATATAACTCAAAAACTCTATTTGGTAATCTTAAAATGCTACTACTCCTTTAACCACATGTCACAATTCTATTAGACATAAGAAATTCATTGTCTAGAGTAATGGGGCCCAACATGCTACGATTGCTTTAAACACATGCCTCAGTTTCATCGGATACCAGAACTTTCTACAACATTTCCAAACCATTGCTGAGTCTCACCCCTTGAGATATTGAACAATATAGAAAATTGAGAAATGCAATCGTTTTTATTACCTCAGTTGGGTTCCGTTTCTCGGTACAGTATTTTGGCAGCGTGCCACTGGCATTCTGCAATCAACCAGATCCATCAGGCTATTTAGCACCTTTCGGCTTCACCAATTGACCATTTGTATTGTCACCATACAACAATTATATCAGAATACTGGAACTCTAGAAATTGGGGTTACCTGCAAATCAACAACATTCTTGAAGTAGGTTTGTATTTTGTTCTCGCCTTTGTAGGTTTTCCTGATAACATCAATGAGTCAGTAGCATTCACATACGCAACGATGACAACATCAAGTCATTTTCTTGAGAAAATATCTCCGAATAACACAACAGCTTCTGAGCACTAGTCAATGTTCATAGCCAGGGATGATTGACCTCGTGCATCTACACGACGAAAGTATGCTCAAGCTAAAGTCAAAAAGTAGCAAATGTTATCATCTTCACTTGAATATGAAAATATTAAGGTATGCAGGAATGTACATGTCAACAAAGAAACCTGCATCACTCATGCATTTTACGACGTTGGCACTAGGCAAAGCAGCCTTGAATTTGTCACAATGGAGGATGGAGGATAAGCCGCCTGCTGAGCAGCCACCAAGTAGAGCCTACAAAGGTGCCCTAGGAACACGATTAGTCTACTTCATCCAGGACATGTCAACACAATAACACTTACAGAAGATGCCAATGCAGAACGATCAAACTATGACCAACAACACTTTAAACCCTAAACGACTAAGAAGCCCAAATTGGGCCTCACGTTTTTTTTAAGCAGTTTTGAGTAGGTCCTATGTGGACTTCTTTTTGCTCAAATTGATTTTTTGTTTGACCAACACATGCAATGTTCTTCTCTGATTCCAGTGATATAAAATTTGGTCTCATCTGAACTATACTTTTCACAATATGATCAATTGAATTTGTCATTTTCAAACAATGAATCCTTGGTCCTTCAGGGGTTAAAGCGGCTGCTAAGCTTCTGATCCCTGCTTTCTGTAGAGAAAGTGAGTAGGTTAGGAATATACCTTGTCAGCATTCTTCATGCCTTTGTTATTAATGAGGTCATCAATCACAACGTTCCAGATGCTTTCGCCTCTGTACCGAAGGGCCTTGCCCTGTGAATCGAACGATATAAACGCTTCAGTTAGAATTTAAACAGTCGTTGTTGCTTCTACCAGAAGGTGTATAACACAATGTCGATGCAAGAATAGGTAGCAGTACAGGCACTCGTCTCACTAACCTTGTTTTTTGTGGGCAAGCTCACGTTGCCACTAAAAGAAGCACCATCGCAGTATCTCACAAATACACGATTCCAGTCGTAAAAATCTGAAGCACAACACTCAACCATCAACTGGTACCTTCTCTTCTCTGCCTTACATGTTTTTTTTTGTCTTTCATCAAATGCTTGAATTCACATGATCTACATAACATTCTTGTGATAACATTTGATGTGAGTTCAAGCATTAATTTTGATGAAATACAAAGTGCTAATTCAAGGAAGAAACGAGGTTGTCCATAATGCTCCAATTTTCTTTCTTTGGCACAGATCCTAGAGCTCATATCTTCAGTTCAAGAATGAAAAGCCACTATTGTAGCTAAGTGTAGTTACAGTGCAGCTACAGTGAACAGGGTGCGCAGTTAACACTGCTTTAGAACGCTATATATGCACATGAAAGTGTACAGATTATAAATATATCCCTAATGTGGTTCAAAAAGTGTGCACCTGGGAACTTTTTCTGAATGTCATAGAGAAAGGAAGAAACAGAGCTGTTTGCGCATATGCAATGACTTATTTTTGCAATCTCTCAGTAAGGTTGTAAAAGCCCTTATCTCGAATGAATAAGCGAAGGTGCAAACCTGGATTGACCTTCTCTGAGTTGCTTAAAATTCCTTCAAATGTCCGGGCATTCATCCACTTGGAAGATCCCAAGTGAGCTCGAGCTCGAAGCAGGCATGCGGCTTCACTTTCACACCATGCTCCTTCCTTAAAAAAAAAGGAATTAACAATGTAAACAACGCAAAAGAGAAACTTCCGAATACAGTCATTAAAACACAAAAATATTTTCTGCTTGACATGAAAAGTGAACAAAAGACTCTTTCCCTTCATCATGATACTAATGAACTGACCATTAAGGTCATCAGATATAAACAACACTCTGAACAATCTCCAACACTTGGAATATTTCGGGAACTCTTTGCTGTTATTTACCCTTAGCTGATTAACCTTCTCAGCATGCTTAAGCGGGAGTAAACGATAAAGAAAAGGAATGCGCTTCAATGTCAACTGAAAGCTCAGAATTGCAAGAGTGCTCTGCAATGTACTAGCAAAGCAACTAAATATTCATGCACTCAACAATTCTATATAATATTTGTGTTCGTAGAATCCCAGTTCCTTTTGCCCGTGGGATTACCAAGAGGTAAAGTTACGATTTTAAGTGTGAAATTGGTGTTTTTCCCAAAAAATTGCCAATTTACCCCTAGGTTTCAGTTTAAAAGTTTCCCTGGTCTTGATCTTCGAGAACACGTTCAAACTATTAACTTTCAACTTCACAATTATCCAAGCTTGCCTTTGAGCATAAGGATTAGGTCAAGCACAACAACGGCATTTGTGAGCTGACCTCCAGAAACACAACCCAATTCCTGGCGTTTACCCCTTTCCCTTTGTGTAGATGGTAGCCCGGTGGAGAGCCATCCAAGCATACTGCACACATATAGAAGGGCCATACAAACAACTTTCTTGAGGACTGAAAAACACAAATAACAATATTAGGTCAAAAAAAAGGCTTAAAACTTAAACCAATACCGACTTAAGCATTCATGTTTTGTAATCCATTAGAAGAAATGAGAACTCTGAAGCTTCGATACCTATATTCATATGCATTCAACATTGGTCCACTAGAAGAAGAAAAAATAGTTTGCACTGCAAAGCCAGTGAATCTCTATGATCCTTGTCATTATGTAAGTTTCTGGTCAACACTTTTTTAGGAACTTGAGGGTCCAGATTTTTCCATTTTTCCTGTGAGGTACGAGAATCTAGTGTCCTAATTCCAACACCCTAAAATCTTGGACAATGAATACGTTGACAAATTATGAAAATGTACATGAGGTCTTTCTTGTGTTGGTTTTAGGTCATCCTTCAAACCCTCGTAACATTTGCATAAACTATCCAAATAATACATAATCAGGTGCATTGAAATCCCCTTTCAAATGCTAATAAATATTTGATCAGTCTAATATTAAAGAGCTATGCTTCAACAAATCTCGCATCATGAGTTCAGCAAATATATTTACCTGCGCCCTTTGCCACCGCCCCTTTCAAAATGGTCAAATCCACCACCAAAGGCTGGAGAGGTTGAATCTCAAGAGGGATGGCCACATCGCCTTCTTCCTTCTCCAAAGACTGGGAGCCTGTGGATGTAGTCACATTCTCACTCACAACGTGAGCGGGATGTTTGGCGCCACTGGAGAATCCATCCGTGGGCACCAGCTTCACCAGCCTCTGCACTCCTTCGTAGTTCCATAATAAAGTGGCTATGGTGGCAAACAGCAGAAGCGTGACGAACGCCATCACACTTCCGTTCAAATGCCTCCTGATTGGGGTCCCCATGCTTGCACCTTTTCGATTGCTCTTCCACATATCCTCCTAATCACTGCGGCACCAAAACACACAAACTCCTGATCCAAAAACCTACTACAAAGTCTCTGATGCTACTGAAATTAAAGCTTCTAATGCTAAAAATAAGCAGATATTGGTAGGGATGCTCTCAAGGAAACATAATCCTCTAACTTGTGGAGAGGGGAGGAAGACAACAAGCACAGAGACAGGAGAAACATCTATACAATTTTGCTCAAGAAAAACAGAAAAAAATTGCTACAAGTTTTCCTCAATCAAAGGGAGCAGGAAAAAAAGAAGAGGCTGATGAAACGAGGGGCAAATAACAGCAGTGAAAGAAACAGAGGAAAGCTGTGAGAGTGAGCGTCCTTACGGTGTCATGAAGAGCCCTAATAATGGGGCTGGCGAGGACGAATGTCACAAGATCTCGCCCTAACACAACACGATCCATTTCTCAGTGCTAAGCAAGAATCATCAGCTGGAAAAAACGAACTCGATCGGAGCTACATTGCAAGAAATCAATCCCCCCTTTCAGCACAAGAATCTCAGGCAACACAACTGTTTCATCTTTTGGGCAAAATGCAGGTGATTTTGGAAAACGATGTGATTTTTTGCTTTTGCAAAATGGCAGGTGGAAGAGGATAGAGATGGCTCACCACCGGTACTGCCGTGCCACGGCTCTTGAGATGATCGTCCATGTCGCCGTTGAGCTTGCTCACTCACTGTTCTTCAGCTTCACCCTCACCAAGCCACTCTTTCTGCACACAAAGATTCTTCTTTTATGCAAAAAAATGCAGTGTTTTTTAAGGGATTTTCTTGCACTTTTTCATTTTTCAAGTCGGTGCTATCAGTGAAACAAACTGACATTGTTAGTTGCACTTTCAAATGAATGAAAATTAATCGATGGAGTTATCTGCTAACTCACCTTGAGTTTGAATAAGATTTCATGAATTTTGAACATACTCTTATTCGTTCACTCCAAATAGTTAAAAGGTATGAAAGAATTTGGTGGTCTCTCATTATTAGGTCTATAAGAGCTTGGTGGTTTTTAAATTCAAAGGGAACTCAAAAAACGTCTATTTTGATGGTAAAAAAGGTTCCTCTTGAGTTCAGAGACCATTGAGCTCTTACATACCTGATAATGAGAGATCACCAAATTCTTTCATACCTTTTAACTATTTGGAGTGAACAAATAAGAGTATATTAATGCAAAATTCATGGAATCTTATTCAAACTCAAAGTGAGTTAGCGGATAACTATAATGTGGATGGATTTTTGGCACTAAAGATACTCCCTCTATTCAGAAATTATCATAAGGTTCTTTAGCCCTCGTAAGTTGTACCTAGAAATAAGAATTGTTGCACGAAAATCATTGTAGCTGCTTTTAGAATATTAGATATGCCACGTAATTCTTTATTTAAAGAATGATGGTGGAGACTTAGAAGTCCACAGCACCCCACCTCAAGAATCACATGTTTTGATTTTTTTTTATCTTTCATATAGTAGGAGTAAAAGGATGAATCCTCACAAAAGCTAAAGAACCTTATGACTGTCCTAAATTTTTTTTAAATTCAACTTGACGCCTTTTTTTTCAAAAAAACATGGGTCGATACTCGAAAAATGGTCAGTCTTTAATCCTTAATCCTTTGAAGACAATCATCCATATATTGGATATTGACTAGTCAAACTCAATTTTAATCTTGAAAATAAGAGTTTTTTTCCTTCAAGGCCATCTAAGAAAATGAAATTTATAAACCTAGTTTTATATTACTTTTTAACTTTGAAAATTTTCAAATACTAAACATTTTATCACATTTGCAAACTCAAAGAGGTTAAGGTCATCAATACACTACATCATTGCATATCCACTTATCAAATCTTCAAATTTTAATCTTTTTTTTCCATTTTAAGTACAGTAGATAGTTTCTGTATACGTCTAAAATGCCCAACCAAGAATTGAGATCATTTGGAGTATTTATCTAAATTATTATGATTATTTTCATAATAGATCTCAAAAATCATATTAAATTCATTTTCGCTTCAATTTTTTGAAATAAAAAATAAAAAATAGATGAAAAGAAGACATAAAGTCTCATCCATTAAAATATTTGAGAAATAAATTTACAAAATTTTAATAGGAAAATTGTTCAAAACATGGAAGTTTGATCATTATGCAAAGGATATGGTCCTCAAAGGATTAATCCCTAAATGACATAGGGGTGTTAGACAAAATATAATTTGAAGCCTCATGCTTTTCATTTTCTTTATTGGATCAAACTTCATTGAAGATACAGAGGCCACACATTGAAGATAAAGAGGCCGATAAAAAAGGGTAGCAACCATAAAATGACCGTTTGGTCACTTAGGGGTTAAAGGGCATATCAAGCCCCACGGATTTTTTTATTTTTTTGGGAAAATCTTGCTTATAACTTCTACTCTATTAAACCAAACGGGGTTTTAAAAAAATCCAAAACGAGCATATCAATTAAAGTATCTACACTTATTTAGAATAGAAAAAGAGAATCATGCTTAAAATGGAGTTTAAAAGAGATTTTGGGTGTGGGAATCATGAAAGCCATGTTCTTTAAGGATTAATAGTAGTATGTAGTTTTTGTGTCACTCTCATTGTCCGCCCCATTTGAAATGAACAAGACTCATATTTAAAGTATAAAACATAGGACAGTCATGTTGGAAAAAAGAATGCCAAAAACAAGAACATTTATTTCCGACAAAGGGAGTATGAGTTTAGCTCTTTCTAAAAACAGTTTTTATTTTGGTTGTATTTTTCCACTTGAAAAAAAGTTGGTGTCAAGGTAAAAGGGATGCTAGAGTGCAAGATTTGCATTTTGCAACAAGGGATCATCCTCAAATGAGACTAGAAAATTCTATGTGAGGGCTAAAAAGTTTTGATGAGCGTTACCAAAAATCTCTCTAGGTAATAAGAGGCTAAAAGAAAATCATAGTGAAAATATAATTTATAATTTTGGGAATGGTTTTCCATGTGGTTGGGTCTTGGTCGCATGGTGATGCTTGTAACAATTACTTTCCATAAACACTCTTGTTTTCATTGTTTACTTTCCATTGCCATTAGGAGAAAGGTGGGGTCTTCAAAAGGCCTTTGGTTTTCTCACGTGCAAAAAAATTGCAGTGGTGCCCGCAGGTTTTCCCCGTTGGCACCAATGGTGCCACGACGCTGCCAGCAGTGCAGTCCCGTGGGTCGAACCAATCGACGCTGCCAGCACTGCCGACGCTGCCCGCACTGCCAACACTGCGGCTTTTGACACTGTCAGTGGGCAGCGACCTTCACCAATGGGAGGGGTGTTTGGACAGCTTGTTCACCTAACCCGGGCTGCCTTAGAGGGCCTTTTAGGGACCCCACATTTCCCCTAATGTACACTATAAATTCATGTTGATGATATCTTCCTATTATTTTTACATTCTGGAAATTAAAAAATTAATTTCAAGCATGTGAACTCATGGCCTTGTGTGCCTTCATATTTTTTGCAATGGAATTTGGAAGGTTGGAATTGTTCATGATTCTATATAGGAAAGAAAGAGAAAGAGAAAAATCTTGCAATTGAAGTTCTTGACCTCCTGAAAATATGTTTTTAGATCCCATAAGTTTCATTTCATACTCCCATTGATTCATTTGATCAATTCCCACTGCTTGTGACACCATCCTCTCTACTATTCTCTATAATTCTTCAAGGGATTTTTTCAGAAAGATGGTCTTTCAATTAGTTCAAGAATGTTATGCGATATAAATCCATTTATCCTCAAACACTTCCATCATACTAGTATGCTACGATACTCATTGAGATTGACCAAGTTTAATTTTTCACCAAGTTCAATTTTCACCAAGTGTACTTTACACCAATTTGTGTGAACTTAGGCTATATGTGAGGGACATGAGATTTCATTTTTTAAAAGAATGTATCACTTGAAAACACATATGCAAAATTGTACACAATACAATTTAATTATATACCTATATCTAATCAAAATTACAGTGTAATAGATACAAAGAGACTACAACATATCCAAAAAAATTACCATTTGGAGAGGAAGGTTACTACAATTCTATATACGTATAAATTATAAAGCATGATAATAATGCCAAAAGGTGGCATTTTTGGTAGTAATAACTACAAATGTAACGAAAAAGAAACAACATATTATACTTTTTGGTGAAGATTTTCTAAACATAACAACATCCTCTTTGATTTCAAATTGGCATGGATTGGAAACTCCTCAAAATACATAGTGTATCCATGGGTCTCAACTTCTAGCTTTGTGATTGTTGCTTATATCAAGCATATCCAAAGTTTGCAAGCATTTTGAAGTTATTAAAGCCACAAGTTAGTAAATATCGAGCTTGTGTAAAAGTTCAAGACTTATACTTAAAGAATGAAGGCAATTATGAAAACGCAATCTTAAATCTATATGAGGAGGCTAATACTTTGTGACAAGATTACAAGGCTCAAAATCATGCAAAACAAGATTTGGAAACAAATGCACATTTTCTTTATGTTTACGTGTACCAGAGTTGTCATGTTTGACATTTTTTTCCAACTCGACGTCATATTTTTTGTTTATGTGTTCTGGAAATCTTGGATTCTTGTCAATTAAGCGCAAGCTTTGGAGATTTTGAGGTAGAGGCTTGTGAATCCGTGAAGGAACAATTCCATACCACATGTACTGCATTAATTGATTTTAGAGGAGAAATGTAGCTTGAAAGTATATGGTTTAATTTTTGTGCCCTAAGGACGGGTTTCCATATAGAGCCTGAACCTGCATGTGTGACGTCGTATCAACAGGAAGGTTGATGCATTACACAGGGAGATAAATACAAGATTCCTATATAGGAAATGCGGAAAAATTTCCCACAATTGTAACTTTCCCAGATCAAAAATACACTATACATAACATTCAATAGCCTTCCAAGAAGGTGCCTTTTAATTTCATCCGCCTTTATATATGGAGTGATGTAATTGAATGGACTATTCAATCAAATAAACAATTACAAAGCACCGTTGAACTGTGATTGAGTGAGTGCTTTTGATTACTATTCACCATGGTTGATTGCTCTTGCTTAATGCCACCTCATAGTTATTGATGTGATGTGGAATATCCCACATCATTCTGTTGGGGGAAGGCAGCAGTTACAAAGGCTACTGAATGTTATGTAATCATTCCAAGAAAATTACAACTGTGGGAATTTTGTTCCACTTCCCAAATGAAATCCCATGTGAAAATGTCTTTATTTCTTCATGTGTTAATAGTCATTCAGCAGGTGTTTTGGTCTTGCATTTTTGGTTTACAAGATCTGTAATAGCTAAAACTCTATCCTGAAGGGCCTGCTACACCAAATATGTAATGCCACGTGGTAGAAGTATTAATGAAGGACCTTGAATTTTGGGTAAAGATGCTCTGCATGACATCAGCCTGCGGGTTCAGGCTCTACATGGAAAGCCGTCCTAAGAGGTCGTACATGTGGAATGGATGCCTCAAGCCTCTACGTTAACTGTGTGACTTTGGTGACTTCAACGAATGTTGGTGGATGGAGATAAGGTTCATCCAATCACAGGCCTTTTCATTCGTGTGGTAGGGAGAATTGCTTCAGGGTTTCCTGCTGTGATACGGTCCGAATCTACGCCATTTGTGGATTTAGGGACCAGGTCTTATGGAATCATAGATATGGAATTGGTCGCAGGAGGCAGGCCATTATTGTGATGGAGTCCCTGTCTCGTGGGTTGAAAATTCACCCAAATTCATCCTAAACACGTGACTTGTAAGAAATGCTTTTACAATGTAAAAAGTGAGATACTTCATAGATACTCCTACCTATCCAAATAACACATTCTGCATTGATATCCTCCCAAAAATAGGGACAAGACGTCAAGACATTAAAAAACAATAATGAAAACCACTCAAACCAACTGAAAGCCACCAACCTCATGCTAAGGCCAAGAAAGAACAGATTCTTGAGACCAAACTAAAATATGGGATTTCTTGTTGCATTCATGATCCCCATCGGCATCCAAAATGTGAACTCTAAGGTGAGAATCTTACCAACTGCAAAAGGAGCACTGAAACGTTATATCTCGTGAGAATCAAATCAACAAACCATCATGTTGCATGATCAGTCTAATCCTGCAGCTAAAGAATCTCATACCCCAATACCAGAACCATATTTCCTGCCGAGCTCATTGTAAGAAGAGACTCATCCGATCGTGAACTCCACACCACTCTCTAAGATCTTGCTGCAAGAAAGAATCAAAACTCAAAACCATCGTGAGATTGTCAGACAAATTGATCAAGGTAAGAATCAGCGAAAAAAGAAAATGGACATTCAATCACAATGGCAACGCAGACGATATTGCTTCGTTCTCTAAGTTGAGAAAACAATCTCAACGCGCTCTGCCATCAATCAATCAATCAATCAGCATGTACATATACAGTATGTACTCAACTAGACATGTCAAAATAGACAATGAAAAGTCGAGTCTACCTAATAGTTGATTGGAGAAGACGGGGTTCAAATTTGGTGTACCGAAAGCTCCTCCCCAGCAATAATAATAATAAACCTAATGAACTCACTCTCCAAGCTGAAAGCCTGAGCGGTTCGAAGCACTACTTACAAACTCTACCTTCATATATGTACATCCAATCCACCGAACTGCGCATAAATCCTTTTGATTTAACGAATTTCCTGCACCAAACTGGATTGCAAAACCTTGATGATGTTGTGCTCCAGCTCCTGTGAGAGAAACAAAAAAAATGCTCTGCAGTCATTGACTCAAATGCGGGATAGTCACGAGCTTTACACGCCGCGAAGATGCCTATGGCCATACTGTGAGGTATAACGAGCAAACTGCCGCGGCACTTGGTCTTGACTGTAGCGCATGGTACCGCGCACGGTTGCTTTGGAAGCCGGCGGGCTCAGTGCCTCCTCTTCCTTGTTGTGATTATGCGTGAAAGTGGAATAATCATCCGTTAAATCCCATGAGTCTCCTTCCATCTCATCCAAAATCCGCTCGCGCACCTCACTCTTCATTTCAACCCGCCGCTCCACCAAATCTCTCCTTCCCAAATACGTTTCTGAATCTGAAAAATCAAAAATCAAAAATCAGAAAACGGAAATAAAAAATATGCAAAACTTATAGCACTTATAAACAACCAGACTTAACAGAGCAGAACTCGCCCCTAAGTACAAACAGAACAGTCTGCATCACCAGATAGAAGAAGGTGAAAAGGAGGGATATAGGCTGCAAAAACTCAAGTTCTGTCAAGGCAGGGTTGTCGGCTTCCCAGTGCAATTGCTGAATTATTTTATGGAACTTAACACACACTCATCACAAAAAAAACACAACGAAACGAGGAGAAACATACCAGCAGGGAGCTTTCGAGAAAATGTTGGCGAGAAAAAAATAAACACAATACAACAAGCCACTACAATCTTCAGAGTCCAAGAATTCCATCGCCGCTGCGTCCAATGGCTCTTCGTCGTCACCATGCTTGATCCGCAACAACAGCTTCGAGAAAGGAAAACCCCTGTTACCCTAATCGCTCAGAGACGCCATAACCGCATTTATGCACCATTGGAGACCCGGCTAGGCTCATTTTGTTGAGCGCAAGACGAGGGTTGTAGCAGAATCATGATCCCGGCCATGCAGGGATGGAATGGCGTCTTCGGTCTGACGAAGACGAAGACAAATGGGTTCCGCACCGCGTATGGCGGAGTGAGCAGCGTGTGTTGCGGCGCGGGTTCTGGTGACCGCGGTCCACAGGCTCCGGTGTTCGTGTACCATACTTGGGTTCTGAGGGGATTTTGAGGAAACAAGTATTTTTAACCCTTTGAACGCCCCGAAAGCCCTTTGCGGCCGTATAGTATATTATGTATTTGGTGGTATTTCATCAAAATAACAATGATCAGATACTTTCGAGTACAAAGTAAAATCAATAATAATGATAATATGTATGTAATAATAGAGTTAACCGAAAAGTCAGCCCAAAGAGGAAAGTTTTAGCAAACTCGTGTTGAATTTCTCTTGAACTCATATTGAAATATAAATAGACCAAAAATTAGTCTATGATGAGTTGGGAGACAATCTAAAGCAAGCCACTGTCATTCTTCTCCACACCTCGTAATGACTCCCACACCTTCCACCAAAGCTCCAAGCCCATGGCCCACAAGGGGACAATCTATGACACGACACTATTCAACCCAAGTATATTTCAAGAAACAAGTTAGAAGTAGAGCAAAAAGGGAGGTTAGATGGGCTTCTTTTCGGTTAACTCAAATATATCACAATTCATGTATTAAACCAGAATTGAACAATTATAAAGCTAAATACGGGTTGTAGAAAGGGATCCTAAGGGCCTTTAAAGGATTAACGTCCCGATTCAACATTGTTTTCAAAGATTCGTTATAAAATGTTTGATGAAATTCAAAAATGGAGTTGATGTACAAAGCGAATTTGTAAATGTCAATGTGAAGATCACATCGGTATGGTTGGATTCATCATATACTTTTATTAATATAAATTTACTTAATTTTGCAAGGTTTTCTCTTGAAATTCAATTAAAAATCCCAAATTAACACAAAAATTTAGAAAATATTGTTATAAATTGGAATAACGTGCACTACAAGATGGTATGGTTCCCATTATTTGATTCTACTTATTTTGGAAAATCATGTTTAAAGTCTCACTTTTTGAATTAAGAATGAAACTTAACATAAACTAGTTGTGTTGTTTTTCAAAAAATCACAATATATTATTTTGAAGATCCATACCATACAAATGATAGTCAACTAGCACAAGAACCAAGAGAAATTTGGATGGATGAAAAACTGTACATGATGTAGTGTTGAGAAAGGTTACAATCTCCTCGTCGTTCATTATATGAACGCAGGCGCGTCAAAGGGTTGAAGAAAAAGGATATTATCAAGTCCTCCCTTTGTCCCCATATTATCCCTTTAGTGCTCAGCAAACCAAATTATAATCACTGGAGTGTTAGAAGTACAAATAACAGAAAATTTGTGAAAAATTGGATTTTGAATTGTCAAGATCAGATTTGGAGATTTATAATATGCATCCTTCAAAAAAAGAAAATTTCAATTTGGATTAGTGCAACTATCAAAATACCTATAAAAAACGCGAAAATATTGCAAATACTTGAGAATACAATAAATACTTACAAATACAACACACGTACTATGTAGTGTTTCTTGTGTTTGGAAGTTCGTTATCTTTTTTCTTTTTGGATTGTGTTCTCTTGTTCATGTTCCATCAGTGTCTGTATTCTAATCTTGATCCATGTACCAATCTCTTTCATATTTTAATGTATAAATTTTTGTCCTAAATAGTACATGGATAAGTCACTCTCACTTATAAAATTCACAATAATTATGTGTGAGTCCGTTCTTGACATGAAAGATTGCAATGGAAAGGTGTTGACATAGGTCATTGTTGAACCTCTTCACTTTTCATTTTAGAAAATATAACCCAAACTCTATTTAACTTTGAAGTCACACAACCTCTAAAATCTCATTTTTGAGTGTGCATTATATAGTTCAAAGACATACTATGATCTTCCAATCCCACCATTGGATGATTATCTCATTTTGGCAAAATGTCTCCACTCCAATTGATAATACAATGATATGGTTACTTTCTAATTTAATCCATTTTATGTTTGGTAGTATCAATCATAGTGGAAAAACCTAGTGAAATCCAGTGAACCTAGCTACAGTACCCTAATCGCTAAAGGGTTAAGCTTCCTCAACGCCTTATGAATATGTCCCACATTAACCCTTAAACGTCAAGAGAGTCCTGGACAGGCAACCCAAAGGATTTTATTTATTTAGAGAGCTGCTTCTAATAGTCACCCCTTGAGTAACGTAAAAAACCAATAAGAATTCTTCAATGAAAAAAAAAAAAAAAAAAAAAAAAAAAACACTATTGAATAGCGTTGGTATGTGCTGTCAGCTCTGGTATGCACAAAGGTCTCAAGTTGCCCGACTCCCTCCCCTCCCTCTCCACCAATTCTCTTTCCAATTTTTTTAGAATGTACAATTTACTAAAACAAGCCTGAATATTTGCTAAATGTAGCTTCGTTTTTTCATCACTTTTCCAAAGCACCAATCCATTTCAATTTTGGTTGAGAAAATTCCACTTTTTTCTTCATTGTTCTCTCAAAAGAAGCCCATGGGCCTTTTTGACGTTTAAGGATTAACCCCTAAGCTCCCGAGAGACCATTTATTGGTCGTTGTCCGGAATCAAAAAATAGATTTTTGAAAAAAAAAAATATATTTTAAAATATTACATCAAGTCTGCTTTCCAATGCAATTTGAATTTTGTCAATCTGAATTAAATTCCACCGGGGAGAATTTTTCAAAGTGGATCACCTCAATATTGTTTTAATGTTATATAATTTACTATTTGGAGAAAGTAATGATGTCCCTCCATCATTTTATTTATTTATTTTTTGAATTTCACAATAGATAAACCACTTTTAACTAATCGTACTAAATTTTAAACTTTGAAAGTGAAAATTATAATTTATACAAAGTTTCAAGGGTTCATGCATTTAAGTTCAATAAAAGATTATCTAAAGTTTTTTTTTGGAGGTTTGACTGTATGGATAATTTGTAGAGATGATGCCCTAAATTTTGTCTATTGAACCAAACTTCATCAAACATATGGAAGGCACATATTGTAACACGTCTATATTTTGTCCAATACGCCTTGGGCTTTTAGAGGTTAAGCTTCATGTTTGCTCAAACTATGACTCCTACTGGCTTATGGTCTAGACCAGTGTGTTGATGGTCCACACTATTTGACTAGTTAAGTTGTCTATTTTCAGGGTACAAGAAGCTTAATATGGGACACAAGGTTATCATTTTATTCTCACTTCTTAATATGAAGTTTCATGTCATCTAGTGATAGCATGGCCACCATTGCAAGAGACCTTTGGCTTCAAGCCTTTTTGGAGGGCTCGCCCAATTTATCCTCCCCACCACCTTGTCAGCGAGGGCCCTCTCTACCGCGGTCTTTGTAAATTTCATAATTCATTCGCTAGGTTGTGAAGTCCTTCTTCTGCTCTAGCGTTTAAATTGCGGGCTATCTGTGGTAGACAATTATTATAAGTAATTGCATGAAAGGATTATCTGCAATGGCGGACCACCATTGGTCGTATGGCCGACTCTCGGATTGTTCAAAGATACTATGTTGCTCATGGATTAGAGGCCGCCAGATCAAGCCCAGTGGGAATAAATGTTTTGGGATCTTATCTATTTTTAGAGGCCCCTTGTACTGCCTTGTCGAGGCTAGATTTGGAGGGCTAAGGTAGCCATGCTCTGAGTCATTTTTGAGTTTGCAGTCCTTTTGGTGAGTCACTAGCGAGTCAATTTTATCATGTCATGTATGGATGTTGTCAAGCATGTATGTATGCATGTATATACATTGTCTTGTATGTGTGTATGTTGTAACGCTAAGAGTATCTCCTATCATCCGCTTATTCTACCCCGCTAGTTATGGTTTGAAAGAGAGGCTCATGGGATGGATGCACATTCTCTATATGGTAGCTTAAAATTCCCTTGCCGCACATTCATTTCCTCTTAGTACCAACCGTGACAGGGTCTTGTTCACACCCAATGTTGTTGCATTTGATGTGGTCACGACCTTTGAGGCAGATGCTAGTTTGACCTCATAGCACAACACTCCCACACTAACAAAGTCCTGGTCAAAAAGGTACATGAGGCTCCCTTTAGGCCGTTCCACCTATCCTCTACAATCCTCCAATTCGCCGGCCACTTTTGTAAATGCCGACACCCTTAGCCTCTAAATCTTGGAATTCTGTACAATTGAGGAATGGTTTTTATTAAGGCTCCACCATATTCTGGTTGGCGGGGATGTTGGCAGGAGATGCTTTAAAACTCTAAAATTGCGCACATGTAAACTAGCCCAAATCAATGCAAATGATATATCTATGTAGCCAAAAACTTACACAATGCATTTTAAAGTAGCCCTTGTTGGCTCTAAGCATGGCTGGAAATTAGCCAATAATTTATGAAGAGTTGTTCATAACTTAGCCAAAACATTGTACTTCAATCCCGGATTGGAGCCATATCTGCATTAACACAAAAACAGAAAATTATCCTATAATGCACCTTCAATCTCGTAATTGTAGCTCCAGGACCCTGCTGATTTTTTTAAAAAGTCATTGATTACCGTAGTACCATAGCTGGGTCACTACCCCACAAACGAATATTTAATATTTTTTGAAAAATAAGGTCTGTTCCTCAAAACATGAATTTCTTGATTTTTTTTTTTGAGCAAAAGAATGATTAACCCCTAAACGTACCAGGGTGTCCCTGGAATTGACAAATTGAGAAAAAACATCATAAACTACTATTTAGAAGAATATTTTGGAATTGATATACAAATGAAAGTTCTAGATTTTGAATTTTAGATTCCATCCGTACGGTTCGATTCACTAATACTATCACCAATATTTAATTATAAAATTTGAAAGTTAAAATTAAAAATTCCTTCAAAATTCGATTACAAACAAAATTTTAATATTTTTTGAGTAAAATTTGTTGGAATGAATTTGAAATGAGATACTCTTAAACGTGGTGATTCTTTGAAATTCTTGTATTTTTTAAATCTATGACCTCATTTTTGCAAGACCACTTTTGAACTACAGTCAATGCAATTTTGGCTTGGTCAACGACTTGACATACTTCTACGTTTGTAATTTTAGAAAATTATGTAATCAAGTATGAATAAATCCAACCTTTAGATAGGACAACAACTTGGTGAAGAATCTCCAATAAACTGAATGACTTTCATCCAAGAATTGATGAGAACGTGAGAAGGGTTTGAATCTCTTAGTTGTCCACTTTGTGGACGCTCTGATGTTTAGGAGTTAACATGTCCCAAGTCAAAATGATGTAAACTTAACATGAAAATGATACATGTTAACCCCTAAACGTCCAGAAACTGGATGAAGAACAAATTCAAAGCCTTGCAACTTTCTCATACTACCTCGGATGACTTTCATCCAAGTTACCTTTGTAAGCCCGTTAAATTCTCTACCAATCACAATAAATCTCTTGTAATGGGGAGCTGTTGATAATATTGGAGAGGCCTTCAACTAAAAGTATGTCAAATTTGTTGGGTAGATTTTATGCTTCCAATGGTCCTCTCATGTACACCCCATGTACAGTACCAATCAAAATGTCATGTGTAGATAAGCACAACAGTCTACCTCCCATAGTATGACACTCCATAATATGAAGATATTATTGTTTCCAGCAATACACATGTGACAAGTCATTTTTGTGTTGCTTCCCAAACATGTGATAATAGAGAGGGACACGTGAGTAAACTTAGGGAGGATCATTTTCACATCAAAATGATATGCTATGGTGATGTAGGGATTAGTTTCATTTTGATGTCAATTTGATGTAAGCTTCACATCCATGTGGTATAGGTCATTCTAATGTAAGGTTAACCCCTAAACGTACCAACCCTTCGAACACAAGTAGATGCTAGCTTCAAAAATAGATATTAGCATGGCTCAGATGTACAGTGGGGTACCAATCAAAATGTCGTTTTCGAATTCGCAGTGAGAAAAATTTCAGTACTGCCAACTTTGAAAGCCTCCCCAGAGCTCAAAAACTAGTATTTTACCACGAAATGTTTACCAAAGAATTATCTTTAAGTTAATTATATGTGTGCCAAATTTCAAGGCCAAAAGATTCACCGAAAAAAAGTTATTCAAAATCTACAAACATTGGTATTTTTTCACTGCTGCCAACTTTGACAGCCTCCCAAAGATTGAATTATTATTTTTTTGCCATGAAATTCTTGGAACAAAAACCTCTTTATGTTAATAACATATAATAAAAATTTCAAGGCCAAAAGATTAATACAAAAAAAGATATTAACAATCTACCAACATGCCCTCTAGGTTACAAGCAGTGATTGAGGCAAAAGGAGGACATACACGTTGGTAGATTGTAAATATTTTTTTTTGTATAAATGTTTTGACCTTGAAATTTTGCATGCATGTTGTTATCATAAAGAGCATGTTGTGCCAAAAATTTCATGGTAAATAGACAAATTCTCAACCGTTGGGAGGGTGTCAAAGTTGGTGTCAAAGTTGGTAGATATGTTGCCTCAATCACATGTTGGTAGATTTTTAATATCTTTTTTTGTATTAATCTTTTGGCCTTGAAATTTTTATCATATGTTATTAACATAAAGAGGTTTTTGTTCCAAGAATTTCATGGCAAAATAAAAATTATTCAATCTTTGGGAGGCTGTCAAAGTTGGCAGCAGTGAAAAAATACCAATGTTCGTAGATTTTGAATAACTTTGTTTTCGTGAATCTTTTGGCCTTGAAATTTGGCACACATATAATTAACTTAAAGATAATTCTTTGGTAAACATTTCGTGGTAAAATACTAGTTTTTGAGCTCTGGGGAGGCTTTCAAAGTTGGCAGTACTGAAATTTTTCTCACTGCGAATTCGAAAACGACATTTTGATTGGTACCCCACTGTACATCTGAGCCATGCTAATATCTATTTTTGAAGCTAGCATCTACTTGTGTTCGAAGGGTTGGTACGTTTAGGGGTTAACCTTACATTAGAATGACCTATACCACATGGATGTGAAGCTTACATCAAATTGACATCAAAATGAAACTAATCCCTACATCACCATAGCATATCATTTTGATGTGAAAATGATCCTCCCTAAGTTTACTCACGTGTCCCTCTCTATTATCACATGTTTGGGAAGCAACACAAAAATGACTTGTCACATGTGTATTGCTGGAAACAATAATATCTTCATATTATGGAGTGTCATACTATGGGAGGTAGACTGTTGTGCTTATCTACACATGATCTCAGGTCCAAGTCTTGTGTACACTACACTAAATAGTATATTTAGTGTGAGGTGATGAATAATGTGCTTACCCCTACTCCTTGTCTAACACTAATTGTCAATTTGTGGGTAATTAGTGTTGGATGATAATCATACTTATCATCCAATTTCAGTTATCATCCAATTCGATTCATTCCATTTCTAAAATTTCAGTTTTTCCATCTAAACTTTCATCTCAAGTTTCATTCCTTACTCACACTAAATATCCATATTTCAAAAGATCACAATGTCAAAATGTTACTATTCTTCATAAATAGTGTGAGAATTCACAATTAGTGTTTTTACAAAAGTAGGTTTTTTTGATATTTAGAGTGATGTTCGCAATTAATGTGCCTCACACTAAATATACTATTTAGTGTACTGTTTCGATGATGATAAAGAAATCTTCTGAATATATAAGAAGCTACAACTAGCACTGAAACAACGTATTAGTTACTTTTTATTTATTTATATCCAAGTTCTTCCTTCGATACAGTTCTTTCTCTTGGGGTTAGCCACAGAGACTTAGCCACAGAGCAAAGTTGGATGACTTCGCTGCCTGGGAATCTTACAAGCTAACTCTGCAGGCTTGATAATCTTCAAGTTCTGAGTACTGCAAATCCACTTGCTGGTTGTAAGAATTCAGTTCTTGCTGGACAACCTGTTAAAAAACCGGGCAAAGAAGCCACCACTTAATGGCTCTGCATCGCCCTTGGCCTCACCCCGGGGATCCCCTTTAAAGGAGTATTTCCCGTCTTTCTTAAGGATGGTGATCTTGGAGTTGTCAATGCAATCGTCCGACGTGACGAACACCTTGTCTCCTCCCGGTGTGCTCACCACCACGTACTCGCGGTACGTGGCGCGCGGATCGATATTGATGATGTACTTCTTCCCAGGCCCAAGTAAGTTGATGTCTCGGTACACCCCAGCGTTCCCCTCCTTCAATTGCAAGTCACCGTCTGTCGCATTGATCACTTCTGTGGCAACTATTGCTGATGCGTCCGATACTCACTGCAAGTGTATATATATATATATCTGCCTGTCTGCAAGTCAGAGCACCAGCACCACAGTCAAAACCATGCTAAAAAAACAGCAATTAGAACTAAGCTTTGTGCTATCATACTCAACCCTTGCCTTGGCAGCACATATGCACTTCGTATGGGCTTCCAAAAGATTTTGAGGATATACATGGAATATGCAAGTACAGAGTGTGAGTGTCATTAACCCTTTCACGTCCAGAGAGTGACATTTACAAGGGAAATCAAGTTGCTTGGGTTAAGACAGAGTGAGTGTACACAGTGGAGCCTTTTATATACGCTCAATACTCTTTTATATCACACCTTTGGTACCCAACATACATAAGTCGAGAATTTGGCATGTGGAAAGTGTCCTATCACACGTCTACAGAGACTGGAATGTGGCCTTCTTGGAGAGTGTGATAATGAGAGTTCAGAGTGTACTTCAAGCGCAAAGAATAATCTTCTTTATATTTTTAAGTTATCATGTCGAAGTTACTTAATACGCAAGGGCAGTTGCAACATCTACAGCACATGCAGACTTTGGAGCTTTACAGCCATGGCACTAATTTAGGGCTGTCCAAGCTGCCAAACTCAGTTCAAGCCCTCGGTGAACATACCTTCCCAGGGCTCTAGTGACTGTCGACGTCGAACCCCACTGGGTGCCGACAACAGTCACTGGAGCCTGGAACTAAATATCATCTCCAACAGTGCATAAGAGACTTACTGGATGGCATGGAAGCTAGCTCGAACATGGTCAGAGGTTCCAAAATGACAAAGTGTACGTGAACTCCGCACTGAGAGGAGAAGGGAGAGCACCAAACGCGCGCGGTGGAAAATAAACCGCGTCTGTGTGTGACCCTAGTAGATATTGTAACCTAGCATAGACAGATTCGCTACTGTGGTTCTCGGGTTGCCTTGAACCATCGAAGTGGCTGAAACCAAACTGGACTCAGGGTTTCCATGGGAGACTGGAATCCAGAGCAAGGAAAGTTATTCTTGGTCTAGAACAAGAGATTTCATACCAGAGGCCGGCTAGAAACACACAGATCTCTTGGCGCTTCCACTCGCTTGTCTGCAACGCGCTCAACAGAGAAAAACTTGTCCGAAGTATCCGAAGGTTTGGAGTTCCTGTGCCGACACTCTTTATGCCGCAGGGTTGCTACTTAACCCTTTAGTGCCCACAGTTTTTGGTTGATATTTGAGTTAACCGAAAAGAAGAGAGGATACATGTTATGTGAGGTGAGTCTGACCCGTATCTAAGGCAGCCAAGCAAACTGACATGGTTTCCAAAGAATTCAAACATAGAAAGGAGCTTGAACTAGTTTTGCCGTCTCAAAGACGGCAAAACTGAGACTAAGGGGAGTTTGGGTGTCAGAGTTGTGTTGGCTCACAAGGAAGGGATTCATGAGCCGGTTTTCGGGATCTAAGGATTCATTTTTTTTTTTTAATCTCCTGAAGCCAGCTAGTAGGAGACCCCTGTAAGCCGGATCTCCTGAAAATGTGCTGAATGTGGATTAACAAGATGCTAAATGTAGCTCCTGTAATCAAGCTGAACCTCATCGCCTCAAACCATGGAACTTACTATTGGACCCATATTTAGATCGTTGTGCCTCCGAGGACAAAAGAAAACCTGAGTATTGATGGCCAGTTTTGATTTCGTTTGTACTCATGGACACCACAGACTTTGAATCCCATGAATTTGGGGGGTTAGAACTCAGGTTCTGATTTCGGTTAACTCAATTTATTTAAACTTTTTCTTGTTGAAATTAGGGATACTGATAATAGTATAGCTTAATGAAACCCGTATATATGTAAGCATAGCTTAATGAAACCTGTATATATGTAAACATAGCTTAATGAAACAAGTGTCCATTAAATGTTGGTAAGATCGGACCGTTGGATTGGAAGATTATAGTATGTCTTTGGACCGTATAATGCACACTCAAAAATGAGATTCTAGGGGCTATGTGACTTCAAAGTTAAATAGAATTTGGGTCAAAATTTTCAAAAATGAAAGTGAAGATGTTCATTAATGACATGTGCCACCACCCCTCCATTGCAGCCTTTCATGTCAAGAACAGACTCATACATAATTATTGTGAATTTTATAAGTGAAAGTGACTTATCCATGTACGGTTTAGGAAAAAAAATTATACGTTAAAATAAGAAAGGAGTTGGTACATTGATCAAGATCAAAATACATACACTAATGGAACATGAAAAAAAAGGTAAATAGTTTTTTATTTTTTATTTTTGGGACATATATTGCCCACCCACTCCTTCGGCAACCATCCCTCTTCACGTTTGCACACTATGGGATTTCAAACCCACACGCTATGGTTGTAGGTAGACGATTCGAGGGTGCACATTCCCGAGCAAATTCCCTAGATGGCAGCTCAAAATTTCCTTGCCGCACATTCATTTCTCCTTGGTACCAGCCGTGACAGGGTCTTGTTCACACCCGATGTTGTCATGCTTGATGTGGTCACGGCCTTCGAGGTAGACGTTGGTTTGATCTCATAGCACGAAACTCCCACACTAACAAAGTCCTGGTCAAAAAAGGTACATGAGGCTCCCTCTAGGTTGTTCAACATGTCCTCTACAAACCTCCGATTTGTCGGCCACTTTTGTAAATGTCGACGCCTCTAGCCTCTAAATCTTGGAATCCTGCATAATTGAAGAATGGTTTTTATTACGGCTCCGCCATATTCTGGTTGGCGGGGATGTTGGCAGGAGATGCTTTAAAACTCTAAAATTGCAAACATGTAAACTAGCCCAAATCAATGCAAACGATATATCTTTGTAGCCAAAACTTACACAATGCATTCTAAAGTAGCCCTTGTTGGCTCGAAACATGGCTGGAAATTAGTCAATAATGTAAAAAGTGTTGTTCATGGCTCAGCCAAAACACTGTACTTCAATTCCAATTTGGAGGCAGATATGCATTACCACAAAAACAGAAAATTAACCTATAATGCACCTCCACTCTCGTAACTGTAGCTCCGGGGCCTTGCTGGTATTTTTTAAATGTCATTGATTACCGTAGTACCATAGCTAGGTCGCCACCCCACGAACAAATATTTAATATTTTTGAAAAATAAGGTCTGTTCCTCAAAAACTGAATTTCATGATTTTTGTTATTGAGCAAAAAATGATTAAAAATGGCCCAAAATGACCAAAATAGCTTAGAAATAGCAAAATATAGCTAAAGATAATTTATTCTAATTTCGTTTTTTGTCCTACTAATTTCTGATTTTTTACGTTCTTTAATTTTTGAATTATTTTTTGACGACCCAGCTATGGTATTACGGTACTGGAGGTCACAATAATATGTAGCTTTAAATTTAATATGACACTTTAACCACCTTGGAAACTACAAAGTACTCCCTCTGTCCCATAATGACTTACACGTAGGTTCTCTGAAATTTACCTCAAGAGGTAAATTTTAAAGAACCTACGTGCAAGTCATTATGAGACAGAGGGAGTACTTTGCAACCTCACATAACCACATTAAATCTTCACCTACTGGAACAGAACAGTCACAGTACAGCACTGTACAAAGTGTTGCCATTGAAAGGAAGATTCCAGATATTCTTCCTTTCTCCATAGAGCTATGCGTAGGATGGACAAAAAGGAGAAAGTGAAAACTGAAAATCCAGCAACAATATAAAGATACACTTTCAACCTTGACTTACATATAACTTCAATATTATGGAGGGTCGGCTTTTCTACTACAGTTGTCCCTCTCTATTATGACAATTTTTATTTTTATTTTTGGCACAAAATGAAAGAAATCAATTGCAAAGAGAAAAAATATAGAGCCACCACGACAGAGACCGCCACGGGCAAGAAAACCAAGCCTAACTAATAAATTTATAAGGGTCATAGACAACCCAAGAAATGTGATCCCCTTGTTTAGCACAAAGAAGCTGATGTCTATCCCAAGTGTGGTCAAACTTGTCATATCCCTAAGTGGTGAACTGGGGGACTTCTTAATCCTATCACGGGAGCAATTCCACGCACTACGCGCGCAATCGCTAAGCCTTTTCCAAATAGTGCCCCTAATTCTATCTTTGTCCCAATTGCTTTGGTTGAAGACTAAATCATTTCTAGCCAACCACAAAGTCCAAAAGTGGTGCCCTTAGCTAACATCCAAATCCTACTAATGGCACAAAATTTGCGGGGAGTCTTGTCAGCAAAAATGGCATGTTTCATCTGCAAGGTCAGACCATGGTGATAGGTGTCCCCCGAGTTTGGAGGAGTTCTGACGTTGAGCAATTAAAGCATGATTTCTGCCACAAATTTCCATGCATCTTTTGCTTGCGTGCAGTCCCCAAAAGCGGTGGATGGAGCTCTTTACCTGACTGATGTTGCACTAAGGTGGTTACCCCATTCCCAACTGTCGCCTTAAACCAACAGCTAGGGGCATTTTCCACAATCAATGCTGCAATGATGTTGGTTGTAGCATGAGTTACAGTTGATAATGGGTTCTCTCTTGTTGGTTTTAGTATATGTAAGTGTGGTCATGGATTCGTTGTTGTTGGTTTAAGCATCTTTAGTGTGTGCAATACAAATCTTCTTTAGACAGAAAGAGCTCTATCTATATGACGTGAATGGGATGTGTCATACTTCAACTTTGAAAATTTATAACTAATTCATTCTTCATCCAAAAATTATGTTTCAACTTGTGTTGAAATCTATTTCTTCTTGCCTAACTCTAAAAAATAATAATACTAAATAATATCAATGCCTCGTATCCATAATTCTTATTCAGTTGAGAATGGGGTAACCACCTTATTATGATATGTTTGAGAAGCAGCACATAAATTACTTGTCACATGTGTAGTGCTGAAAACAATGATATCTTCATATTATGGAGTGTCATATCATGGAAGGTAGACTGTCGTGCTTATCTAGGCATGATCTCAGGTCCACAAGTTACACATCACATGAGTCGGCCTCTCTGTACAAAATCTCAAGCTTGCAATCCAAAGGTTTTCCTATTCTCTCCTCTGAGAGGTTCACCAAAACAACCCCTCTTTATGAAGCAAGTATTACAAATCTTGTGTCAGTTATATTTAACAGAACGAGTTTCAATCCCAAGCTTACAGAATCATTACAAGGTGAGCTGTTCAAAATTTACACCACTAGAGATTCAAAATGAGACACACTTGTGTACACTACTGTTTCGATGTTAATAAACAAATCTTCTGAATATATAAGAAGCTACAACTAGCACTGAAACAACGTTATAGTTACTTTTTATTTATTTATATCCAAGTTCTTCCTTCGGTACAGTTCTTTCTCTTGGGGTTAGCCACAGAGACTTAGCCACAGAGCAAAGTTGGATGACTTCGCTGCCTGGGAATCTTACAAGCTAACTCTGCAGGCTTGATAATCTTGCTGAGTACTGCGTACTCAGTTCTGAGTACTGCAAATCCACTTGCTGGTTGTAAGAATTCAGTTCTTGTTGGACAACCTGTTAAAAAACCGGGCAAAGAAGCCCTTAGATGATAGCTCTGTATCGCCCTTGGCCTCACCCCCACTCCGGGGTTCCCCTTCAAAGGAGTATTTCCCGTCTTTCTTAAGGATGGTGATCTTGGAGTGGTCAATGCAATCGTCAGACGTGACGAACACCTTGTCTCCTCCCGGTGTGCTCACCACCACGTACTCGCGGTACGTGGCGTTTGGATCGATATTGATGATGTACTTCTTCTGAGGCCCAAGTACCTTGATGTCTCGGTACACCCCAGCGTTCCCCTCCTTTAATTGCAAGTCACCATCTGTCGCATTGATCACTTCTGTGGCAACCATTGCTGATACGTCCAATACTCACTGCAAGTATATATCTGTCTGTCTGTGCAAGTCAGAGCACCAGCACCACAGTCAAAACCATGCTAAAAAAACAGCAATTAGAACTAAGCTTTGTGCTATCATACTCAACCCTTGCCTTGGCAGCACATATGCACTTCATATGCACACATGCACATCCATCATATACACATATTCACTTCATGTGCACTTCATTATGTACACATATGCAGGACATATGCACTTCATATGGGCTTCCAAATGCACTCTATATGGGCTTCGAACAAATTCTGAGGATATACATGGAACATGAAATTACAGAGTGAGTGAGTGTGCACAGTGGAGCCTTTTTATACACTTAAGACTCTCTTATATCACACCTTCGGTACCCAACATACATAAGTTGAGAATTTGGCATGTGGAAAGTGTCCTATCAAACGTCTACAGATACTGGAATGTGGCCTTATTGGAGAGTGTGATAATAAGAGTTCAGAGTGTACTTCAAGCGCAAAGAATAATCTTCTTTATATTAAGTTATCATGTCGAAGTTACTTTACCCAATTTAAACGCAAGGGCAGTTACAACATCTACAGCACTTGGAGCTTTACAACCATGGCACTAACTTAGGGCTGTCCAAGCTTCCAAACTCAGTTCAAGTCCTCAGTGAACATACCTTCACAGGGCTACAGTGACTGTTGACGTCGAACCCACTGGGTACCGACAACAGTCACTGGAGACTGGAACTAAATGTCATCTCCAACAGTGCATTTCGGCCGACAAGAGACTCGCTGAATCTCAGCGGTTTCAAAATGACAAAGTGTACGTTAAGAGGAGAACGGAGAGCACCAAACGCGGTCGGACAAACCGCGTCTGTGCGTGACCCTAGTACAGACAGATTCGCTACTGTGGTTATCGGGTTGCCTTAAACCACCGAAGTGGCTGAAACTGGACTCCGTTTGCATCGACAGGGTTTCAATGGAATCGAGAGCAAGGAAAGTTAGTCTAGAACAAGAGATTTCATACCAGAGACCCGCTAGAAACACACAAAACTCTCGGCGCTTCCACTCGCTTGTCTGCAACACGCTCTACAGACTGAAAAACTTGTCCAGGCATCCAAAGTTCGGAGTCCAACTGCCGACATTGTTTTATGTCTGCAAGGAAAACAGTGGTTGCTTGAGAAGTTGCAGGGAACATGACAAGCCGTGTCTGGGATGATAAATACTCTACAGTACAATCTTGAAGAGGTATAGATATTTGTATGTACCCTGTAATTAGTGTACCCTGTAATATAGTGTGATGAGTAAAGTATACACCACGAAAGTTCGTGGCAACAATAATAGCGTTTTCTGCACGTTGGGCCCATGACCCGATATAAAGATTTTAAAATATTTTAAAATGTAAAAACTTGCTATAATTGATTGTTGGCGTATTGCTGTATCTTTAGGCTAGGATCACATGATGTCTTCTTGAGGTGTTTCCACCTCTGCCAGGTTAGGGCCGGCCTTAAACCCAGGGTTTCGGTATAAAAGGTCATCTAGGCTGGTGCTTACCACCAATCTACAGTACTACAATCTACTCCAGTGCTGCTGGTTCTAACACTGCCAAAACTAAAAGTGTCATAAGTTACTCAAAACTTGCTCAAATCAGGCAAACAAGGTACCAATCTTATAGCCCTCGTCATGCCCTTTCCAAAGAGCTAAAGAACAACACTATAGGACTAGTATTGAAGAAGGTATCAGCTTCTAAAGGTCAGAACCCTAGAAGTCTATATCTCCTTCATATTATACTTGAATCTTTTGAGTGAGGTATGGATCTTATAGCCCTTGTTCAGCCATTTACAAAAAGCCTAAGATCACTACCATACGACTGATATTGAAGGAGGTATGAGCTTTTTAAAAGCAGATGTTATATTGTTCACATCTTGCCCAATACTTACTCAAATCTTGCTTTTGATATATGCATCTTGTAGTGCACGACGAGATCTTTCCAATGAGCCCAAGATCAAAGGCTAACTCCTAGTATTGAATGAGATATGGCCAATTAAAGCTGTTGATTGAGAATTTAGATGTTCACAGTGATAGGGGGATTCAAATGAATCCACCTATAAGACCCCCTATAGCTGTCTTATATACCGAAACCTTGGGTTTAACCCCTAAACATCACACAGTCCAGTTTCTGGACAACTAACAGATTCAAGTTCACCCTACGTTCTCATCAATAATTGGATGAAAGTCATTCAATTTTTAGTAGATACCTCACCAAGTTGTTCTCTTATCTAATGGTTGGATTTAGTGGTACTTGAGTACATCTTTTTCTAAAATTACAAATGTAGAAGTATGTCAAGTTGTTGATCAAGCCAAAATTGCATTGACTGTAGTTCAAAAGCGGCGTTGCAAAAATGAGGTCATAGATTTAAGAAACACAAAAATTTCAAAGAATCACCACGTTTAAGAGTATCTCATTTCAAACCCATTCCAAAAAAATTATTCAAAAAATATTAATTTTTTTTTGTAATCAAATTTAGAACAAAAATTTAATTTTAACTTTCAAATTTTATAATAAAATATTGGTGGTAGTATTGGTGAATCGAACTATGCGGATGGAATTGAAAATTTAAAATCTAGAACTTTCATTTGTATATTAACCCCTAAATGACAGAGGGGGTAAAGGCAAAACCTAGATGTGTTATAAAATGTTACTTCTGTAGCTTTGATGAAGTTTGGTCTAAAAGAAAAAATGAGAAGCATGATGTTAAGTAATTATTTGTACGGTCAAACTTTCAAAAAATGTTTTAGACACTCATTTAATGAATTTAGAAGCATTTACCATTTAATATTCACCAAAATTACAAATTTTATTTTTAGAATTTGAAATTTGGTATGATTGGTTAAAACTAGACATTCTATTATGAAATTTAGAAAAGCAAAAAATTCAAATGAGAGAACATCATTACTTTCCCAAAATAGAAAGTTTTATAACACTAGGATTATGCTGAGGTGTTTGTCTTTGAAACAATCCGTAGTGAGCGTCAATATCGGGAATGAAATGTATCAAACAACACTACAACATGATCTCTACCCCCAATTTCGACAAAAAATCAAAACTCAAAAAATATCATTTTCTACCCATGGGCAGTCAATGCTGTTTGGGCTGCGACCAGAAAATGGTCGATCGGTCATTTAGGGGTTAATTCAAAAATATTCTTCTAAACAGTATTTATGATGATTTTCCTCAAATCGTTAATTCCAGGGACACCCTGGTACGTTTAGGGGTTGATGTAAGGAGTTACGCACTAGAAGGAGTGCGTAAGCCCATGTTACTACACCCGCACTCGAGGACGGTAGCTCGAGTGCCGCTACAGTAACATGGGGGAACGCACTCATTCTCGTGCGTAACGCGACGTTGAGCACGAGTTCCCATCGGCTGCAGTAGCAGGTTGCTACATCACGGGATTCTTTCAGCAAATTTCATCGAAGTTCTTAACGCTACAGTAATGACCAGCAGCCACTCCAAGTTTAGACCACATGACGGACGAAACTTGTTTGTTTCGGATTGGCTGAAATTTTGGTTTCGTCCAGTATATGATTCAGACTCTAGCGATAGCCCCTTCTTCTCCGCTTCCACATCAATACATGATTTTCCATCTAGATGGACGAAACATGAGAAATTTGAAACCATCCCAAGGGAGTGGTCTCAATCTTGTCGATTGAACAAAGCTTATCGTTCGAGGTCTTTCTATTGCCAAGGCACATTTCATATGAGTTTTGAAAATCACTTATTGTGTGCACAACTTTGAGAATTCAAAGTTAGGTGTGATCTCATTGCGAAGATAATCGCAAGAGTTAAATTGATTGATAATAAACTCAAAACTTAAGGTTTTTTTTTATTGTATATGCAATCACTAGAAAATGACAAAGTCTAAGAGAATAACACATTTCTTCAAATGTTCATAGCTCACAAACCGCTTAGAGTTAAAAGATGAGCTTAGGCTTTTTGAAATACATTGAGATGTATTACAAGATATTGGTAGAGGGTTTGTTTGTTTCATTTAGTAAAGAGATGCTCAAGATACTAAGGGTTTACTTGCGTGTTTAACCCCTAAGCTCCCAAGAGACCATTTTGTCTGCCCAGGCCCAATTTTTAATTCTTTTTTCCAAAAAAAAGTATACAATGTCATAGATAAACGAGTCTTCTTTCCAACCCAATTGGAATTATGTTCATCCAATCAAAACTCCATTTAGAGGAATTTTTCAAAGTGAAACACCTGAATGTTGAAAGGCAATTTCAACACTTTGGGTAGGTTTGCTAAACAAAATTAGTTAATGAGATTCATTGGGCACTTCAAAGTACCATTTGACCAACTCACATGGGTTGCATGCCATGAGTTGTGGGCTCTTCCCATTGGAGGAGAGTTGAAGGGATAAGATTTCTAATTTAGCCAAATCTCTTGTTTTCCTTCATTCCCCCACCCATGACAAGGTCTCTAAAAAAATGGTAATGAATTGAACATCTTGCCGAATTGAGTCATGCATCTTATTAACTACCTCATCTTGAAAATAGTCAAAATGACACATAATTTCAATTTTTTTGGGCTTGAGAGCCCATCAAAGCAAGGCTGCATGGATTTTTCAGGGCCTGAAATTTCAAAAATTCAACTTCATTTGCTATTATGTTGACATCCATGAGATCAAATGTTTTGTAATTTTGAGGGGTGGTTTATAAGGTTTGGGATTACAAGATCCTAATGTTGGAATGTGGGAAAAAGGTTTAGAAAGGCATTCAAAGATCATCAACGAAAATGTCCAAAATGAGGCAGTTTTGGGTGGGAGACCTCCCTCGGGCATTTAGGGATTAAGTGCCAATAGAACGTGGTACCTAAGACCACTATTGGCACCAAAGGAGTGCTAATAATGGTATTGGACACCACTGTGACACTTGCATTCATCTGCATGCTAATGCTAACAAATTGATTGACGAACATTTCACTCAAATTCAAGTGTTTAAATTAAGTATGGCTAGATAAAGTTAAAATCTAGTATATAATACAAACCATGCATGAATATATGTGAAGACGGTTTTGCAACTTGAATTGTCGCATTGAAGTCTTAGCATAGACGAACCTAGTCTATTTCCAGTAATGCAAACATGTTCCCCACTATAGTTCCACCTGCAAAACACTACGTGTTGGTTCAATGCATTGTGAGCTTAGAGCATCCCAGTGGTTGCATATACTATGACGGGATGAGCTCGTTTTGGCGGGACGAGGTTGTTGATGTTTGACAACACCCCCACCAACGCCGTGGAGCGGCTTTCGACAGGCACTTCCCGCATGGCTATATAGGTGGGGCTATGAACTGAAGGCTTGTATTTTAGGCCCTCATAAACACATGGAGCTGCGATTTGACCATTGAGAAAGTGAGGAAAGCGGGCTAGAACAAGGCGGAGAACGGGTTCAGGAGTTGTCTATATAGAATACGAAGCTCTAGATCTCAAGATCCTTTGTCCATGTCACACCCGGTCGTTGCCCTCGTCATCACCTTGTCATCCATTATGTATGACATTTATGGAGGCTATTAGGCCACCATCCCGAATTCCCGCCCTAGAACCTGGACTCGCATCAAACGGCGCACGTTACTCACTCCTCTACTAAATACCCAGACACACATGACAAATTCTAGGATGGGGCCCATGCAAGACACCATATCATGCATGGCATTGGCTCCCGTAATCAGACATGATGGGTGTCATACACTAATTGTGGATGTAGAACACGTATTTCAAAAAAAGAAATCTCCAAAAAAAAAGACTGCATAACAGTCAAAATAACATTTCATCGCTTCGTATTCTGCGATGAACAATGTTTTGTGCAATGATCTCATTGGTTGAGGGTATTTCATAGGACGGTGATTAACGTGCCCCACCCTAAGAGCATCTCCAATCATGCACGCTAAAAGTGACACGCTGAAATTACTCATTTATATTCAAAGAGCCCTTCAACTCAAAGTTCCTTATCCACAAACGCTCTTCAAATCAATAGTGTATATCAAATAGTCGATGAACCAATCACAAGTAAAATGTGAGATGTAATCAACTAAACTTAGATTTGAAGTGTCATCTTCCACACACTTTATTATAGAGGGTCAAGAAACTTGCCCTTAACATTTTTCATCCGCCTTTGGAGTGTGTCAGACTCTTGGCGAGCCCCGTTGGAGATGCTGTAAGCAACGCTCTCTCTACAGTGCTCGATCCCGTCCGGGGTTCAGGGCATTCCTGGGGATGCTCTTCTATCAAGTGAATGAGTGGTCATGATTCAGGTCCTACCAAATTTGACAGTTCAACGTTACAACAATCTTTTAAATAGAAACAGAGTGAGTAACGGGGAAGTTCCTTAAAATGTCGGCCAGCCTCGGGCACGTGTCAGTCAGTCTGGGAAGAATATCTGGTCAGACTATTCTCAGTGACCCAGTGCTGGGAAGCTTCCCTTGATCAGAAATTTCACTTTTCTACCCTTCCGATATTTAACCCCTAAAAGCCCAAGGGTTTTTCTTAACCCTAAAGGACCGGGGGTGTTTGAGCTTAGCTCTTGTTTTCTTGACTAGCTCTTGTAGCAAGCTCAATTTCTTATTAGTGTGGGGTAATTTTCACGATCGGCACCGTCGAAACTAAAGAAGACTTACATAGCTTGTTTATGAAAAAAAGATCAACAAGATCGCACAATTTTTGAGAAAATGCCACCGTTGAGAAGATTGATGGAAATTGTTCGGGCAGGGGATACTTTGTACTTATGCTGAAATCGGATTGCTTAGAAGTGCTCCAAAACATCTGAAATTTTTACCACATGTAAAGAACATCACGACCCTCATGTGGAATTTTTTTAACGTAATTATGAGATTTAGATTGGAAGATATGGGGGTTTGAAGTGAGCAACATATGAGAGTGGTCCAAGGGCAGCCAAAAAAAATGGACTGCCCCTTAGTGTTGCTCGGTCTCCTGCCTGATCCATAGCTTGATTGTGCTCTGCCCTCAAATCCTTCCCCCAAGCAATCTCATGAATGCCAAAGTATTTTTCAAAAAAAAAGAATTCCGGCCAAAAGCAGGAAATGGCAGTGCGGTCATGAAATGGCAGTGGGCTCATTTATGAGGAAAGGGCCAGACATGGCAGTGGGGCCACATGACCAAGGTCAATGGATGTGCATGTCAGGGGCCTTGAATGCCTGGTTCTCGCTTGGTTCTCCTTGAACTGCACGATTGTGCTCACAACGCTGCCCCGCCAGACTGTCGAAGCAGCTCAAAGCTCTCCAACGACTCAAAGAATTCGCCAAAAATCCAATCCTTCATCATTTTCTGATCGGAAAAAACCATTGGATCCATCTCGCAAAAACAGCCAGGGTCCTCTCTCCGCAAATTTGGGCTTCTTTAGAACAATCTCATCCAATTTGCACTTTTCTACCTTCAGAAGCCCCCTGGGGGCCTTACGGTTTTTTAGGGGTTAACCCCTAAAGGTTCAAACGATCATTTTCTGGTCGCTGCCCAAATTTAACGGGTTGCTCGAAAGAAAATGAAACTAAAAAATATTTTAAAATACTACATCGAGTCTACTTTCCAATGCAATTTGAATCATGTTAATTTGAGTCAAACTCCATCTGAGAGATTTTTTCAAAGTGGATCACCTCAACATTGTCTTAGTGTTATAAAAATTTCTATTTGGGGAAAGTGATGATGTTCCCTCCATCATTTCCTTTTCTTTTTTGAAATTTACAATAGATAAACCAACTTTAACCAATCATGCTAAATATAAAACTCTAAAAGTAAAAATTATATCTTATATAAATTTTCAAAGGTTAATGCTTTTAAACTCATTAAAAAAAAGGATTTAAAGTTATTTTTGGAAGTTTGACCGTACGGATAATTTGTAGAGATGATATCCTACATTTTGTCTATTGAACCAAACTTCATCAAACATATGGAAGGCACATATTATAACACATCTATGTTTTGCCCAATATCCCTTTGGCACTTAGGGGTTAACCCCTAAATGCCTAGAGCCCTCTCCAAATTCGGCAGTTTTGCAAAGATGCATTATAAAATGCAACTTAGAGGGATATTTTGAACTTGACATATGAATAAAAGTTGTACATTATGAATTTTAGATTCTATCCATACGGTTAGATCTATGATTGCTATTACCATTAATTTTGTATAAAATTTGAAACGTGAAATTCAAAATTATTTTGTAATTCGATTACGAATAAGATATTGACAATCTACGGATGAAATTTGTTATAATTGGTTGAAATGTAATACTCTAAGTGTAGTGATTTTTGGAGATTTTTTGGTTGCTTAATTTTATGAGTTGACTTTTTTTTTAGAGCACTTTTACACTGAAATCTTCATTATTTTGGGTGAATCACTACAACATGAAATGAGGCATAGAAATTTCACAAATCATCCCCTTTCTAATCAGATCACATATGCATGAAGCTAACTTCCCTTAGAATCTACAGTAAAAATTCCACACTGCTAAAAGTGCATGACGGATGAGAAAATATGGATGAAATCCGTACATCGTCCAAAAAATGGACGCTTAGGCATTTAGGGGTTAAGATGCTAGATGTGTTACAATATCCATCTTACCCAAATTTTATGAGCTTTAATCTTTAAATATATATGTAGCGTACAACAATAAGACATCATCCATACGATTGAATTTTGGAAAAATGCTATGAAGTTTTTAATGATCGATTTATAAGAATTATCTTTGAAAATTCATTAAAAAAATACATGTTTACATGTAGTCATTTTGACTTGGAATCAAGTATGATAAGTAAAAAATATTGGTTTTCTATAGTGGTTACCTTGTTCATGTTAGGATTAATCTTTTTTGGATAGAAAACCTAAAGATTCCATTCCGAGTAGATTTTCAAAATTGTGAGAATTTGAGATGTCACTTTGAGGGCTTTAGAGGAAAATCAATAAACATTATTTTTTGAATTTTCTTTTTGGAAATGTTGCTTAGTTTCAATGTCTTTAAGGAAAAAAATCACGTCCAAAATTGTTATGTTTGCAAAAATTATAGGCGTTTAAAGTGGGCTGAACTTTTTTAAACTCTGAAATTTTGGATCAACCAAATATGGTCGATTAGTCAGTTCAGGGTTAAAGTGGTCATATTCACAAGAGTAGAGGTGAATTATTTAGAATGTTTGAAGGAAAGTACCAATAGCAAAACATGCTTATAAAAAGAGTTTATATTTGTATTATTTTCATGTTTGAATTAAAATATAAATTGTACTTTGTAAGGTTCTTTAGGGGTTAGTGGAGTTCATCCTTTTCAAATGTAGCATTGTAGATGCTTTAACAACAAACACAATGTCTTACCACCCAACTTCCAACGAAAGATGACGTGATCCCCAAGACGTTACATTATTTTTCACCCTTTGTGTAATTAGTCATGAGCTTTCAAATTGAAAACACACGTTCGTAACATTTTTGAACATTTTTTTCACCACTCCTTTTAACTTTATTTATAGCATTAACATATTTCAACACTACAATGCCAAAAAAGTATAGAAAACAATGTCATGATGTCACTTCAAAATTTTGACACTAAGTGTCAAAAAAATGCATGTGGATTCTGATGTCAATGTTGAAAGTTGTAAGAGCCAAGTTCTATGGATTTGAGAAGTTATCCATAGAAGTAGGCAAGAGGAGGGGAAATGTGGTATTATGTTTTGTCTCATATTCGGCCATGAAGTTGTGCACATCCATAGACTTGAACATGAACAAATTTGATTTGTTAGGAAGAAGTTGCCATATAAAGTCTTGGGCTTGAGAATCCTTCATACTTCAAGACAACTTCTCAACCACCTTTTTCTCAATAGCTCACTTGGTCCCTGAAGTCCCTAAAAACTTGAGATACATCACCAATGGAACTTGGTCCCCGAAGTCCCTAAAAACTTGAGATACATCACCCATGGAACTTGGTCCTAATTCCCATTTGTCATCACTAAAATTGCATTGTGAATGAAATGCATTAACCCTTCACTGCTTGATGAACCAAAATTTTCAGCTCATTCTTGTGGGGCAAGTTAATACCATTAATTGTTTTGAATTTTTTTACGGACAGTGTAAAGGGTTTATTTTTTTATTTTTTATTTTTAACCAAAAAATGTTTTTTAAAAAAACTATTTTAGGGAGGGGTTCAAAGGCACTTGTGACCCATTCCCTAACTCTCTAACTGACCATATTTGGTCAATCCAAAATTTTAGGAATACCAAAATTTTAGAGAACTTTAAACGTCCATAACTTTTGAAAAAATAACAATTTTTGAGCGTGTTTTGTTTTTCCTTTATGGATATTGAAACTAATCAACCTTTTCAAAAATAAAATTTGAATTTTTTTTTAATGATTTCACTCTAAAGTACTCAAAGTGACAATAGCTCAAATTGTCACAAATTTGAAAATTTGCCTGGAATGAAATCTTAAGGTTTTTTGTCAAATAAAATTAGCACTAACATGAACAAGGTAACCACCATATAAAACCAATGTTTTTGACCTAAGTATCATACTTGGTTCCAAGTCAAAATGACTAAACATGTAACTATTATTTATGAATTTTCAAAAATAATTCTTATAAATTTATTATTAAAAATCCATGACATTTTTCCAAAAATTAATTGTTGGGATGTTGACTTATTGTTGTGCTCTACATATATATTTAAAGATTGTAACTCATAAAAGTTAAGTAAGATGAACATTATAACACATCTAGTATGTTAAGAAAACCCTTAGGTACTTCGGGGTCAAACTCCATCTTCTTTAAGTTGGTATTGATCTTGCGTGAATTTGATGTACGTACTCCACATCATGTGCATTTTTGGCCTCTCTAAAATACTCCTATATACATTTAAAAAAAAAATTATCAATGAAATACGATATGCCTAATATGTGTAATATGTAATAACTTGCTTTTTATAAAACATAATATGGCTTAATATATGTATAACATGCTTTGCTTAATTAAATTTTGATATAGTTTATGTATTGTTCACATACTTTTGTATTGAGGTTCTAATTAATACGGAGTACCCCTTTTTGCACTAACATAATGTAAAGGTCACAAATACAATTCAACCTTCCCCGCAACCTTCAAAGCATTGATATTTTTTTTGTGCCATCTTCAAAGAATTTTGAGTTGCCTTGGCTTAGGGCCAGTTTAGACTATGGACCAAAAAGTCATACCATGTCCCTTTAAAATATGTGATTGGTCTATGAGCTCACCCCGAGACAACTTGGGTTATGAATACCAGAAACGAAGGAGAATGACCATGGGCGTCGAGGTCTCCAAAATGCATATAAAGTGGCCTAGTGGATAATGTTTTATGGTTCAAGTTGTTTTACGACTGATCAAGCAAAAAAGGCTCTTTCATCATGAAACCAAGAGACCATTTTCTTTAACCCTTAAACGTCAAGAGGACCTGGGTGGGGCAACCCGGAAGGCATCTAAATTTTGGAGGGAAAAAAAAAATAATAAAAAAAAGAAAAAGAAAAAACGGCTCTATTGGCCAGCACTATAGCATTGCGGCACTTTTCAAGAAACGACCTCAGCTGTTTCAACCTCAACTCTTGTTCATTTTGATAACTTTGATTGTTTGCCAATGATTCCATAATCTCCCAAACGAGGTGCAAATTGGGAATCTAGATCATTTTTTCAGTAGCTTTCCAACGCACCTATCCTCGCTTGATTTGGTTGAGAAAATCTACTTTTTTCTTCATTATTCTCACATAAACAAGTCCATGGGGCTTACTTTGACGTTTAAGGATTAAACCGTTTTGATTTTCTTTCTTTTTTACTTTTCTTTTTTTCCAACGTTATCGTATTTAGGCATACATTAAAAAAATCAACTCACTCTCTTTTTGGTGCATGGTCATTCCTCTTGGTCCAAATTTGGTTTACACCTTGTGAGAGGCCCACTGACAGCCTTAAAAATTGCATTTTTATGAAGTGTGACCATAAGGATAATCCATTTTTCTTGATCACGGCTCCTGGTCCATAGTCTAAACTTGCCCTTATTACCGTTTTCTATAGTGCTACTATAGAAACATCATTATTCGACAGTAAAAACCAATGCATGGACCACTATAGCATTATAAATCTTCAATTCAAGATTGTTCCTGTAGAAAAGGGACCAAGCCAAGGCCGCTCAAGGCCCATTCACACCAAGCCCCTGCCGCACTTGCATCTCTGTTCCCAAAATGGAGGAAGGTGAAACTGAGAAACAAAAAAACTATTCAAAGCCTTGTCTTTTCTTGCTGCAACTATTGTTCAAGCACTAGCAACTGCATTACAGTGCCGCAAGTAGAGCCATGCTCCTTTCTGTCGTGCGTTAGAGTAATTTCTAATTGCATATTTTATATTTCTTGGTTGGCAACAGATTCCCTCAAAGTTACCTTACGCATGCATTCATGCGACAACATTGGTGTATGTGAATGGACCATCAACAGTTGATGTCACGATATGTTCATTGATGAGTTAGCATAGTGCTCTTTGGCTCATGGATTCATAGCTTGTACAGTACAGTACGTACGTACGCAAACCTGAAGCATGTGGTTGTAATCTCTTGACTGAGTTAGTTGAACCTCAAGACACATGCCATGAAAAATAAGCCTAGAAATGCAGAAAAGCACGTCAAAGTTTCACCGAATGCAGTGGTAGAGTCATGGCTCCCTACTGGAAAAAATGGACCAATAATGCCATGGGCAAATTCGCAGAGCTTGCTTGCCCCTTTGTGATCAAGATTTGGTCCTGCCAATGGAAACACTCTCGGTTTGTTAGGGTCCTTAGTTTGACTGACTTGTAAGAAAAGCTGAGAATTGGAAATTGAGCTCTAAAGCACAATCCCATGATACCAGCTCAAAAAGCACACAATTCCATGATGTGTGTTCTTGACACATCAACAATGACTTATCTCCTCATCCACTCAAAACAATTACCCACTAGTAGGAAATGTGTCGTTTTTCACTTACTATAAATGAAAAAGGAATGAAACCGCGCCAGACACATGGGTTGTATCAGTCCTAGTGAGTGGTTTCGGTCACAAGAAGACATAAATATAAGCATAATATTCAGCCATTGTTCACTATTCCCACAAAATGGGGAATGAAAAACGACAGGTCTTCTACTAGTGACCGTATCCGACTGTCAGGGTTGACATGTTGTGTTTAATAGTTATGTTTTTTGGAATTCTTTTTTTTGCAACAAACGCCAAATTATAAATGAATATTCTTTAATATTCTCTTTTTCACGATTCAAAATATTTTATTTTTTTGAAAAAATAATTTCCTAAAGATGTGAGCTTCCCTTTTTTATAGTTATCTTTTACAATGGACTACAGTATACACCTTCAAAACCACATCTATTTCTAACATGGACCATGTTACGCAACATCTCTCCATCCACCAAGAAAACCATGCTAACAAGGCACAACAGAGCCCCAAAAACTACAGCACTATTTCTGCTCCTATCAATCCTGCGGCAGCAACTCCCAAATCATTCACAGGGTGTATTCGGAATCAATCCTAATTCAAATTTGGATGACAAAATTTTCAAACTCATATAATTTTGTTGAATTTTATTCCAAATTTGTCTTTCTATCGTAACATCATGTTACATAACATCTTTATCATATGAGCATGTTATATATCATCTCTCTATTTTAACATGTTATATACTCCCTCTGTCCCACAAAAATGAAATCGACTTAAATTTTGTCCCAAAATAAAACCATGATTTCCAATTGTACTCATTCACCATTGGCAATTAAGCTTTGCACGCCCTTGATGACTGCTTCATGGCATTATAGACAATTTGGCAGCTTAATCGATGGATTTTGATCATGCAGGTCATAGATTAGTCATGGATTTTGATCATGCATGCACTTTCAAACAATCAACATACTCCCTTTGTACTCACTTAATTCATGGATTTGCATCACAATCAACATACTCCAGGCTTTGTAATCACGGGGTTAAGCTTAACCCTTTGACGCGCCAGCGTCCATATAATGGACGATGAACATATTGCAACCTTTGTCTTGACTACATTCTGTACAATTTTTCATCCATCTAAATTTCTTGGTTCTTGTACTAGTTGACTATCATTTGTACGGTATGGATCTTCAAAATAAGATATTGTGATTTTTTGAAAAACAACACAATTGGTTTATGTCAAGTTTCATTCTTGGTTCAAAAAGTGAGACCTTAAACACAATTTTCCAAAATAAGTAGAATCAAATAATGGAAACCATACGGGAAACCATACAATCTCGTAGTGCATGTTATTCCAATTTCACTACAATATTAATTTTTTTGGTGTGTTAATTTGGGATTTTTAATTGAATTTCAAGAGAAAACCTTGCAAAATTAATTTAAATAAATAAATAAATGATGAATCCAACTGTATAGATGTGATCTTCAAATTCACATTTACAACTTTGTTTTTTTTACATCAACTCCGTTTTTGTTTTTCATCAAACATTTTATAACAAATATTTGAAAACAATGTTGAATCGGGACGTTAAAGGGTTAATCCAAGGATATTATGGTCTTTTTGTGGGACAAAGAGAATAACATCGGGTGATTGCAAGCTACGGTCACCCACATTTTTTGTCGCAGTGTAAGCATTGCTGCACTTTTTCAATCTTTGGAAAATCATCAATAAATGTTGGGATGGAATTTTGTGACGAAACAAATTGCATTGTTTCTAGAATTCCAAAGTTTGGATGTCTACCACAAAAAAGTTTGCAAAATTTCAATCTCTCTATCCAAATTAAGCATTTCTACTTGGATTTGGTAGGGTGTCGCTTGTCAAAAGTGCACCTATTTTATGGGAAATGCTAGAAGGGGGTCAAATTTGAACTTCACAAATTTATAGGAACATAACACAAGTATGTACAAAGCTACCATATTTTATTATTTTTGGTATCACGCTTACTTATTTTTTAATTAATTGTTTCATAATGTTTTTGTTTTTTAAGATTTTCATGCAGTTAAAACTTTTTTTTTTGAATTTTTTTTTGGAAAATGAAATAATGATCCAATTTCAGAGGTGGGATATAAAATGCATTTTTCATAAAACCTAGCTATGGATGTTATGTAAAAAAGGCTCTAATTACCCCTACTCGGTAAAAAACAAAAAAGGCTATGGAATAAAGCACAAAGTCTTGAATTAACTTAACAATTGCTAAAGTGAAAGTATTAGCATAAACCCTATTTGGGATGGTGAAATTTTTGATCTAATTGAAAGTTGAGAGGTGCGCATTACAACGCTAGTGCATGAGCTGCACGGCCTTTAGCTGCACAAGCTGCACTCTCCATTTGGTAGACCGTAGCTTGCAATCACCCCATCTCTCTATTCTAACAGTATGTTACATCTAGCATCACATTACAAAATACTTATCAATTCTAACATCGTGTTACAAAATATCTCTCCAAAAACTAAGTAAATTTCAACACTGTCCAAAAGCACTTGAAAAAGCATTACTACACCCACACACCAATTTTTATTAAATAATTTTTTAAATTTATTATTTTTACCTTTGATTGTAATGGCAACATAGGTAGCTAAGATAAAGTTGTTGGACTAGCTAGAATAGTGAGAAATTTTAGTAAATTGTTAACCCTTAAAAATCCCAGCTGCTCTCTCAAGACTGATGGGGTAATAAAAATGGTATTTTGAGCTCTAAATTGATTTTTTAGAATTTAAAAAAAATAGAATTATCCCCTCCAAAATTTCCCAACCCATCTATTGGAGTTGTTTATTTCCGAAAATAATAAATATTAAGTGAGATATACACATATTTTTTTCTTGAAGTCAACTAAACCTTGACCATGCATAATTCTATGAGGTTTTATCCAATCATGTTATTTTTTTTCAAAGTGTGTCAAATGAATGTATTTTTTTGGTTTTTATTTTTATTTTTAATTTTAGGTTCATCCCATCACCCAAATTAAGGAAAGACAAAAAAAAGGTAGTCTGAAGAGCACTTTTTGATGACCTACTTTGTAGCAGTGAATTGTTTTGCTAATGTGATCAATTAAGGTAATAAATTACATATTTTTCTTCATTTTAGTGTACCCTATAATGTACAAAAAGAAAATTTTGAAAATAATGAAAAGAAAGTTGTGAATATGATGCTCAAAATGAAGAAAAATCCAAGATATTTAAGGGTTAAGAATTATTTGACTATTCACTAGAATTTCAACAAAATATCATTAATTTCCAAAATTTACAAAATAACATTTTTTTTTTATGCTCATTATCACATAGGATGGCCTATACTATCTTTTAAGTTTCACTAATAGAGACACCGCCCAAATAGACTACACTGAATGGCGTATTTAGTGTCCGAAGATAATTGATATCTTTTTCCACAATTCATTCAAAGGTCAAGAGAAATAGTGTCCCTTGACACTACATAGGAGTTTGTCACTTGTCATTCTCACTTTCAATGAGAGTGCCATGTTTTTTTCAAGTAAATAGAGTGACTTGAGGTGCCATCCCGGGTGCCATGCCATATTTATTTTAAAGTTGCCATATGTCATTGAAACACTACATTCATTTTTTCTTATGAGGACACTATATCTCCCTAAAATGAAATAGTGTCTCGATTTGAGAAATAGTGTCCGGAACACTAGTACACCATTCAATGTAGTAAAATATTTAGCGAGAAGACCCTACATGACAAACTAGACTAGTTGTGGGTCTTTTGAGCATGTTTCTCCAGTCTACCCAGACAGTGTTTCTACTGCTGTAGTGTTTAGAGATGTAAAAGTGAACTAAATCCACTCCAATACTTACTCTAATTTTTTTCATTCTGATAGTTGACCATCATTTGGGTAGGGAAAGCTAAATTTAGCCAGTTTAACAATCACTCCAACAATACGGGAGAAGACGTAGAAACACCAACTAACTTAACTTACAGTAGAGCAGAGGGAGTCATTCAAACGCAACCCTAAACCCGGGACCACTCCCGCCATTCCTCCCATACAAAAAGTGCCGTCCCATTATCATCAAAGAATGTCGGAAAAATCTTCAACGCAGTTCCGCACCTCACGAGTTGCCAAGCTTCCATCGCCAATTCGCCCTGACTAGAAGAATTCAAACCTTGGTTTGGTAATAAGTCAGCTGTATGGGTTTGGTAGCCAGCCGAAGGTGTTTGGTACAATGCCGGAACTGAAGTTGGAGAATCAGAGTCACACATGTTGCAACACTCGGAGAACACATCGCACATCCGAGCGACCTTCAAAAACCGAATAAATCTCGCTGCCTTGGGATTCCCGCTTCATTAGTCATTTATTGAGTTGCAGGAGTGAAGGAAATTTGAAAATTCGTCGGAGTTTTCTTTTTGTTGATTGCCTTTGTTTTTCATGGTCCCACCGCCATAGATTCTGCCCGGACGATGGCAGGATTCGTAGGGGGGCCGATCAGGATTCGTGGCCCAGTATGAGCAGGATTGGCCGCCCGGAAGAACCTGTGCCTCTCGGGAGTCGGGAAGAAGGTGAGCCGCTTGCAATTCTTTTATCAATTTTAATAAGAAGTCGGTACATCCCCTGTTAGTTGCGGGTGAATTTCCGTGAAGAGAACCACAATCATCGGTGACGAAGTTAGGGTTTCGAGTTTCTTGGAGTTAGTGATATATGCGCTCTTCGCGCCTTGAATGGAATTGCAAGGACCGCTGATGGAGAAGAGCTATTACCACGAAGAATTGGATGAGACCAACGAGGTGGACGTGGAGGATCCCGATGAGGATGACTCCCTACGTGTGCAGCGGGAGCATATGCTGGAGCTTTACAGCGGCGATTACCCGGATCTCAAGCTGGCGTACGAGGATTGGGAGCGGACGTCCAGTTTGTTGCAGCGACGAGTGAAGCACGGTAACCAACCATAACTAGAATTTAAAATTTCCAACTCTTTATCATTCTCAGGTGTTCGGAACACAGACCATCTGCTCTTTCATCCAAAACTTGTATGTTACAATTGTGGTTGCTCATCAGGGACGGAGGTGGCGAGCTTTGCGAAGAAAGAGGTGTGCCATTTGTTTTGGCTGTTCGTGGTGGTGGAAGGCGTGCTGCTCACCACTCTGTGGCAAGCGCAGCTCCTCAAGTGCGAGAGTTCCTGGATTTGCTTCTACTTGTCGTTCCTTGCGTCGCTTGTGCTTCTTGTCCCTCTCGTCCAGCGCTTTGTTACTTATTGGAACGTGCAAGCCCGAATTCAATCCCTCCTCTTGGCTCTTGAGGTCAGTCTCTGGTTTTCAAAATATGTTTTCAAACCTTTTTTTTTCTGTCTGTACTGCGGGTTCTTTTTGAAACATGAGCCTCATAACATAATATTCTTAAGTTGTCCATCTTACTATTGATCTGACACATTATAACAAAATGAGCTATGATTTGGATTCACTCAATATGCCTGGAATGGTGTGCAACAACGTGTCAATCCAAGAGCTACTACTGTCAAAAAGAGCTATTGAAATCGTTGATGTCAAGGGCTTCCTTGTTCAAAATTCTTGAACTCAAGATGCAAGAGGATGTGTGTCAAAGGAAGAAGATGTTAGGATTGGAGCATCTTGGATATCTTGATTAGGAGATGTATCCAATGTATCCTGTCAAAGAAGCTCCTACATGTCCGGACCATGAATTAGGAGATGGTCCGGAGATGCTTTGATCCTAACTATGACACATCCTCATGCATCTTGAGTTCAAGAATTTTGAAGAAGGAAGCCCCTGACATCAACCATTTCAGTAGCTCCCCTGACAATAGTAGCTCTTGGATTGATGGCTGCACACCATTCCATTGAGTGAATCCAAATCGTATCTTTCTTTTTTCAATATGTTGTCAGATTGAACTGTAAGATGGATGCACTCATAGAACAACTGAAGAATGTTATGCTATGCATGTTTGTAGCTCTCCCGCTTGCCTTGTTTTGAAACAAAGTGTTGTTTATGTTTTGTTAGGTTTTATCAAGACGGATACATGTCATGAAGACATTGGGACCGTTGGAGTGCACGTTCGATGAGAAGGCAGACGACGTGGTGATGCACGAGGTATTGAAGAAGCCTGGTGTGTCATCCACCATAATCCGGATGGTAGTGATTACCACCACAATTCTCGCTTTCGTTTTGCTTCTCATGCTTGGCATCCAGGTCCGTTGTGAACGATCCATGAAGATGCCACAAAGATTGCAGACGTTTCTCAAATTCTCTCCTATCGCCCTCACCCCTTGAATGAATGAGTCGGCACCCTCTCTGAGGCAATTCACTGATTCTTTCAGGTACATAATCAAACGAAGTTCAAGTAAATATTCGATGAGTTGACAGGATTGATAGCTATGAGAGCTCCAGTGCAAATTTTGGTGGTACAATTTTGTAGGTTTAGTATGATTGAATGTGTGGCCCTTCTTGATAAGGGTGTGTAAATCTCATGGCTGTATAGGAGGTATATACTGTACCATTTGCCAGTGAACATCACTTGGTGGAGGTCTGTAAAAGTATTCACTTGATGACAATTTCTGAAATTTAAACATTAAGTTTTCAAATTCAGTTGCCAAGTTTGTACGATACAATCTCTGTTTCTTTAGAATCTGTGTCAGCAGATTTCTGCTGTTTTAGAGGACAGAAGGTGATATGCCAGAAAAAGTGGTCATGAGAGTGGAGAAAACAGGAATTTTGTGAATTTCATGATACAGGCGCCTCACTATGTATGTACTGCACAATACATAGAATCTATCATACATACATATCATGTTCCTATTTATTTGCATGTGCATCACATGTGATTGTTTGATCAACAGAGTCTCCAATAATGATTCATAACCACCATTCATTAAGAACTTTTGAGAGGCATCATATGTGCTCACTATCGTCTTAGGGCTGGTTTAGACTTGAGTCAAGGCAAAGGTCAGTTGGTATTCAACTGCTATTAACCCTTTTACGCGCCTGCGTCCATATAATGGACAATGAACAGGACGATGAACAGATTGTAAGCCTTCTCTTTATTTCATCCTGTATAGTTTTTCCTCCATCCAAAATTTCCTTGGTTCTTGTGCTAGTTGACTACCATTTGTATGGTATGGATTTTCTGTGAAAATAGGATATTGTGATATTTTTTTAAATGAAAAAATTGGTTTCTATCAAGTTTCATTCTTAGTTCAAAAAGTGAGACCTTAACCATTAATTGCCTAAGCGTTCATTTTTTGGATGATGTATAGATTTCATCCACGTTTTCTCATCCGTCATACACTTTTTGCAGTGCAAAATTTTTATGCCTCATTTCATGTTGCAGTGGTTCATCAAAAAGATTAAGATCTTAGTTCAGAAGTGTTCAAAAGTGCTTTTGAAAAAGTCAACTCATAAAATTAAGAAACCAAAAAATCTCCAAAAAACACTACAATTTGAGTATGACATTTCAACCTATCACAACAAATTTCATCCATAGATTGTCAATATCTTATTCGTAATTGAATTACAAAAGAATTTTGAATTTTAAGTTTCAAATTTTATACAAAAATATTGGTAATTGCAATCATAGATTTAATTGTATGGAGAGAATCTAAAATTCATAATGTACAACTTTTATTCATACATCAAGTTCAAAATATTTGTCTTAGTTGCATTTTACAATGAATCTTTGCAAAACTGCCCAATTTGGATAAGGTTGTAGGCATTTAGGGGTTAACAATGATTTTCCAAAATAAGTAGAATCAAATAATGGAAATTATACCATCTCATAGTGCATATTATTCCAAATTCATTATAATTTTTTTAAAATAAAAATTTGTTAATTTGGGATTTTAAAATGTATTTCAAAAGAAAACCTTGCAAAATTAATTTAAAAATATTAATTTAAAATATGATAAATCCAACCATACAGATGTGATCTACACATTGAAATTTACTACTTTACTTTATAAATCAACTGCAGTTTGTGGTTCATCAACATTTTATAACACATTTGTGAAATCGGTGGTGGATCTGAACGTTAAAGGGTTACTAGTGTGGCATGGTCTGAACTTGGGGTGAAAATGGTGTTTAATTTTGAAGCACCATCTTGGTTGGCTTGGGACCATCCTACACATAAATCCTTGAATTAAAATATTTAGATTTGGTGAATAAAAAAGACAGTCTTGACATGGCTCATGATTCCTAATCTAAACTCATTCACCAATAGGAGAGTTAGATTTCATGGTCTCAAGGGCAAAAACTGACCTTGACTCCACCTATGTATGATACCAATTTTAACCCCTAAAAGCCCGAGGGGTATTGGACAAAACATAGATGTGTTATAATATGTGCCTTTCATATGTTTGATGAAGTTTGGTTCAATAGACAAAATGTAGGGCATCATCTCTACAAATTATCCGTATGGTCAAACTTCTAAAAATAGCTTTAGATATTTTTTTAATGAATTTAAAAGCATTAACCTTTGAAAATTTGTATAAATTATAATTTTCAATTTTAGAGTTCAAAGTTTAGTATGATTGGTTAAAGTTGGGCTATCTATTGTAAACTTCAAAAAAGCAAAAGAAATGATGGAGGAATCATCATTACTTTCCCCAAATAGCAAATTTTATAACACTAAGACAATGTTGAGATGATCTACTTTGAAAAATTCTCCCGGGTGGAGTTTAACTCGGATTGCCATAATTCAAATTGGGTTGGAAAGTAGACTTGATGTAGTATTTTAAAATATTTTTTATTTTTTCAAAAAATTATTTTTTTGTTCCGGGCAGCCCGTTAAATTTAGGCGGCGACCAGAAAATGGTCGTTTGAGCGCTTAGGGGTTAAAGGATGGTGTCAAACATGAAGAGTTTTGGTACATGGTATATTCAAATTACTTTCTAGCAAAAGAAAAAATACATAAAAATAAATAAAAGAATAAAAGAATAATAATCCAGCAAGTATAAGTTGAGGCATTTGCGATAATGTCAGGAGTCCTTTATTCCAAACAACAATTTGTTTTTTTTTCCCCAAATTCCAATACAATTACTTTTCAACCAAAGAGTGCAATGTGTATGCTCTTATAGTGAATGAAAGCCTTTAATTATATATTTTTTGATTGCCATCTATACTTGAAAACTATACAAAAGCGTGAGCTCTTACAACTATAGATTGCCATAGAGGCTTTGTTCTTATTATTTGTAATTTTAGTCCCTAAGGCACCATTGTCCCTCTCAAGACATTTGAAAGTTCTAGTAATATCTATGGAGGCATTTTTGGATGTAATACTTTGAAATTCTTTAGAAGGTGGAGGAATGGATGAACTTCTTGGGCATATAATTGTTTTTCTAAATAGTGCTTGGAAGCAAAAGTTATACCACCCTAAGGACAAAATGTTCAATTACAAGTATCTAAAAACCAAAATATAAAAACTATACGTTTTTATTTATTTATTTTGATAAAATAAAAATATTTTTATATATGTGGAAAGCTTTTATTCATTCCATTTGGGTTATTTATATGAAAAATATGAAAAAAATAAAAATTCTTTGAAAAATGAAGACATCATGAAAAAAAAATAACGTATAGGGTTTGTTTTTAAATTCAAGTTTCACAATTTTTAAAAATAAACAGAATAAAAATCTAAAAAAATCTTTAAAAATCTAAAAAATTAATTAATTTTAAAATATAGATTTTGGATTGCTTGCTACACCATTCTCATCATTGGGTTTGACATTTTCCAATTATGTATTAGTACTATTAACTATTTATATTTTCCTTTCGTCCTCTACCTAAATTTTCTTAACAATTCTTAAAGAATGAAAATCAAGGTTATTTAAAAAAATCAAAAAGAAAAATTCCAAGATTTCCAACTCAATTATCTATACACTAAGAGCATGGCTACCCATGCCCTCAACAGGTGGCCTTTTGCAAATGTAGAGGGCCCGTCCACCTTTTTTCTTCCCACTGCATGGTCTGCAAGGGGCCTCTCTCCCAAGGCCTTTGTACAAATGAGTTTTGGCTCGCCAAGCTGTGGAGTCTTGTATTTTCCTCTTGAGCTTGAAAGCCAGGCTATTTGTGAGAGGTAATCATCTCCATTAATTGCAATAATCATAAAGTTTAGTGTTGGTGGCTGGTCATACGGAGTGTTTTTTTTTCTAGTACTAACAGTGACTATTCTAGTATCAACTGTGGCCCACTCACATGCATGTGGGGGGTTCCTATTCGCATTGGACTTCCTAATTTTGTTCCCCTGTCAAGTTCTAAATCCCAATGATAATCCACGGTGGGCCTGAATAATTTCCAAGGCCACATAAACTGCTACAAGGTCCTTTTAATTATTTTCCAAGGCCACATTCAGAGGGCATAGGTGGCCATGCTCTAACCCCTAAAGGACCAGGTGGATGCATTGTGTCCAAGAACTATTGCATTACTTTAATAACTTATTTAGATTTCATAATTTTGACTCAATGTTAACTAGAGAATTGTAAATATCCGTTACGAGAACACAAAAATCCTTCAAGATTTGCAATTACATCGATCGATTCATTGAGAAAAAATTAAAACGTCAACATAGCTAAACTTGAGACATGGTAGTTAGGGAGGTTGATGATCTTGAGGGTGTTTTCACTTTAGGCGTGACATTTGTCACAAAAAAAAGTGTACAATATGTAAAACATTTGCCATCACTATATAATTAACACTATATAACAATTACAGAAAATGTTTAAATATATTTAAAACGGAATCTTTTCATAATCTTTATAATATTTTATATTATTTTATATTAGTTTGGAATATTCCAAAAATAAATTTGAAATCTTTACACATTTTATGCAATGTAACAATTAATAAACATCGGCTCAACGAGTCACCAACAAATCACTTCACCCCAACATAAATCCTTGAGAATCAATCATTGTTGTTGTATTTAGTTTTAGAATACCATTTTTGTGAGCACTTAGATACAATACATCTTTGTATGCTCTTGAAATTTCAAACGCTAATCATGAATCTAGAATTTATGAGAATGTTTGTAGTGAATGACCTATTAATTTTGCTCAAAAATTTCTGAAAATAACTCATAATCAAACCTTATAATCATGTAATATATAGAGTAGATTGTTTTGAAATTGATATACAATTTCACGACTAAATCCTCTTTAAGCTTCAATGGTGAAGTTTTCTACATGAACACCAATTAAGAGATACAACTACCTTCTTGAAAGCATCACTGGAAAGTGATAAAATTTTATGGATAATCATGGTCCTTTAGGGGTTAAGATAGGTTGTTTTTGTTTTGTTACGTTGAGATCTCCCCAACCATGCACCCCCTAGTCGCGTTTTTGGTACCGTCGGAAAGCGCCCAACAAGGAGGGATGCACGGAATTTGTTTTGTTGCGTTTGGACCTACGGTGCCAAAGTTATGGATTAAAAATCGAATCAAGTTATGAAAAATGGAATATGGGGGTTTTTGATGTCATTATTGGCATTGCCGAAAAGCTCTTTGACAAGTAGGGGTGGACTAAAGGGTGAAAGCACGAAAAACTCTATCAAAAAGTTAGTCTGCTATACTAAAATCATAATTGTTTTTGTCAAAGGCCATAAATTTATATCAAAATATATTGTATTTTGGTTTTAATTTCATGAAGCCCTCTAAAGTTCTTATAGGTATTTGAACTCATATTTTTAGAACAAAATCTTCAATTTTTTTTACAAAAAGTAGTGTTTGAAAATGAATGCCTAAATCCAATCTTGGTTGCAAAATTGATGGCCTTAACCCCTAAACGTCCTCACCCTTCTCCAAATTTGGCAGTTTTGCAAAGATGCATTATAAAATGCAATTAAAAGGGATATTTTGAACTTGGTGTATGAATATAAGTTGTACATTATGATTTTTAGATTCTACCCACATAGTTAAATCTGCGATTGCTATCATCAATATTTTTGTATAAAATTTGAAACTTGAAATTCAATATTATTTTGTAATTCAATTACAAATAAGATATTGACAATCTGTGAATGAAATTTCTTGTGATGGGTTGAAATGTAATACTTTAAGTGCAGTGATTTTTAGAGATTTTTTGGTTGCTTAATTTGATGAGTTTATTTTTTCAAGTGCACATTTAGACTAAAATCTTCAAATTTTGTGGTGAATCACTCAACATGAAATGAAGCATGAAAAATTCACAAATCATCCCCTTTCTAATCGGATCACACATGCATGAAGCTAACTTCCCATAAAATCTACCATAAAAATTTCACGCTGCAAAAAGATCACCACGGATGAGAAAACGGCAAGTGATTATGTACATCAAGCGTTTTCTGCTTGGTTGGGCAGTTAAGGGTTAAATACACTCAACATAAATACAATTTTTATGACCTTTTAGGTAATGATAGAATTGAGATCCTTGTCCAAAAAAAAAGTAGAAAAAAAAATATGTTTTGATATACATTTTGCTTGTTTTATACCAACTTTGTTGATTGGTACGTTACTACTTTTTCAATTTTGGCCACTTCAACGTCAATAAAAAATTTATAACTACTTATTGAAAATCATTTTCTCAAATTTTTTTGGTAGACTTCATAAAACAGCAAATGTTTTATTTTATTGTTATTTATTTTTTACTAAATTCAAATTTATAATGTATTTTTTAAACAACAAATGTTTTATTTTATTGTTATTAAATTTTTTACTAAATTCAAATTTATAATGTATTTTTGAACCCTGCATTGTTGAATGGTCATAAGAGGCAAAGGTGGTAGACTTTTTCGTGCTTTCACCCTAAAGTTGTTTTGTAGCTTTTGGACCTACAATGTGAAAGTTATGGGTTTTCAATCAAATTTCGTCACCATAAATTGAATTAAATTATAGATACAACAAAAGCAAAAGTACACGGAACATGGGAAACATCTAGGCCAACGACACAAGGCCACACTAGAACATTCATTGTGATTTGTGGTAGAGTACACCAACCTATTACCACTATGATTCTAAACCAAAAATGTCTATTGCCAATACATGAGGGTGGAATTGGAAACATGGTGGTAATACATGTGTACCTCATGTTTTTCTTTCTTAAATCAATAAACATCAAGTGTGAATGAGGTTCACTAGAAATGGGTTGTGAATTGGGTTCCCTACATATAAAGTGTAAATTAGGTTTAAATTAAATTTCCTGTGCATGTGTAAAACATGTAAATCGAGTCCACTTGCGCAGGATTCTCTTAATGCATACAGTGGCAAGATTCTCTCAGTGCACAACATTTTACTCCACAAAAACCATAATGAATTGCACAAGATTCAGATTAACAATATTGTTTCAATGGACAGTGGCATGATTCTCTACATTTCATAATCTACACTGTTATGTACACAAACACCATAGCCTTAGACTGAAGCTATCATATCCACAAGGGGACAGAGCCAAAGAAAACTAAAATCCACTCCAAATACAAACCTGTAATAATATGGCTGGTAAAATATACTAATAAAATGTGGATTGAGAGTTTGATACATGACTGGAAAATGAAATGTAAGGTAGAGGGTCATATTTCCGACCGGGTTGTAATTCCGACCCCTACTGATTGGGGGATGGGTGTCAGAAACCAACCAGCATGGTTTCAGATAGTGTCCAAGAGTGTTCTAATTTCGTCCATGCTTGGAAAAATCAGGAGCTTCTGATTGGTGTAGAAGCACTCTATTTTCAGAATCCAACCTCTCATGAAAACCATGACTCTATGAGCGGTTAATGGTCACTCTAAGCTTTCAGACTTAAAAAATCATAGAAAATTGTAGAAATGCTCAAAAAATGTTTTTTTTTGGGGGATGCCTTTGCAATAGCTTTGCAGAGCATCCAAAAATTATAAAAAATTTCTTTCACAAGTCTAAGTATACAAACCTGAAATTCAGTCGGGAATTGGTCCCACTACCTTAGTAATACAACCCACGAGAGAATGGCAAGTACCTACACAAGTCACATGATGATGCAGCAGACGTTCAAAGCGTGGCCTAGAGAATCAGTCAACAGGTATTAAAAAATATGGAATTGAACACACAAAAAGGGTTTGGGTTGATTGCCCAATCAACCACGCCACTACGCTACTCAAATGGTTCCAAGAATGGTATGAAAAGACAAAACCTGCAAGTGGTGTTATTTTTGTGATCCAACAGACAATGGGAAGCTTCCAACTAGCAACACCAATCGTCAGGGAAGGAGTCCTGTTTGAGAAACCTGCAGAATACCCTAATTGTAAGAAGAGAGTGTTGGTTTTTTCGTGTAGAAATTAAGGGAGTTTGATCTTCTTCTGTGAGAGAACCCACATGATGTTTAGGAAGGTTTGTCCACTCCACCTTTCACAGAAATGTGATGCGAGATGTGACTACTACTATTGCTAAGCAAATCATGATCTAAATAGACAACCACCACAGTAATGTCGTCATGAAAGTGCCTGCGAATGCCACGCTCGATCTTCTTGAGATCCGAGTACCGCATCTCGCGCTTCTTTGCTGCTTCATGCAATGCACACCTGATGAGCCGCCTGGCAATCCCCGCCTTGGGGTGGTTGTGAACAATGTCAACAGCTTCCTGGTTCGACAAGTGCTCCCACAAGCCGTCCGACGCAAAAATTACAAACTCTACATCTGCCGTGATGTCAAGCACCTTGATGTCCGGCTCCGCACTCATAACGGGTCTGGTGAGAGGCTCCGGCAGCAAGAACCGGCCGATCAGAGGCGCCCGGTTGAACTCCGCCTTCTTCAGGTACACATCCCCAATGGACCGGGAGACTTGGATCAAGCCCTTCACTCGCCAGACCCCGTGTTTCAGCACCACAATGCGCGGGTCGTCGGGATGCAATGCCTGAAGCTCCTGCCTCACAGCCTCCACACTGGCATTGTGCTCGGTGGAGATTTCTGTTGCAACAACAGACTGCAGGTTACAGGAGAATCGGCCAAGCACAGCCCTGGAATCACCCAAGCTCGCGACGTACAGCTTCGACTCCCACACCACGCCTACAAGGCAGCAGGACCCAACTGCGGCAATCTGCGGCTTTGTCAGCCATGAATCCTTGACAATTTCCAAAAACCCATCCTCCGTCTGCTTGAAAGCTTGGCGCAGAGCGTCGGCCGACATTCCCCCTTCTTGTGTGGCATACTTCTGCAGATGGCGATACAGGCAATCATTGACGTAACGAGCAGCCTCAGGCCCGCCATGGCCATCATACACACCGACAAATGTCCCAAATGGGCCCGTTTCCACTTGGCTCATGTCCTCCAGGATGGCATTCGCCTGCACCGCAGCGATTGAAAACTCGCCAGCGGCATGGTCACCTAGATCCTTGTACCACAGCAGTGGGTCGTGGTTATCACCACCTTCCTCCCCCAGGTGCGTGTATTTCTGCACCGGACGCCAACATGCCATCAACATCTTCATCACCCACTCTAACATCTCTCAAGTGCTCTTCAACCAGCCTCTTCATACTTCCACTCCATAGCCTTATCTCCTCGTCCTGTACATTCGACTCCAAGCTCTCACTCGCATTCCCCTTCCGCCCTCAGGCCCTTCAACATTCACACCTCATACAAATGTACAAAAAAACTCCCAACGTCGAAAGTGTTCACTAAAAATTCGCAAACCTTTCTTTCCTTGCTGATTCTTTCGTGCCACACCTACATCACAAATAGCAACGCCTTTCTTTAGGACAGTGCCTTTCACACATTCATGCATCCAAAAAAAAGTAAAATCTCTACGCTACAACAAAATTTAACACATAAAATCATTCACAATCCAAATAGACCTTGTACAAGCGAAGAGAAAAAACATCGTTGCAACTTCGAAAGCAAGCTCCTTGACATCATTCCGAGTGCCACTTCTACTCAGCATATCAGTATCGATCCAGAATAATACGAGTCTCCACGTTACATAGCGCTCCGAAATTGGATATAAAAGGACATGATTCACCCACACGAAATCTTATTTCGCTGTTCATAAAGCAAATTACACCTATGAGGCTCCTCTGAAACTCTAAACCAAAGAGATAAAAAGGACTTAAAACCTACAGAGGATATAATCCTGGAGGCGCGGGTTGGTTGTCGCAATGGTAACAAGTCAAGGTTGCATAAGGGGTGGTATGCCATCTTGTCCCATTTCCATTACCCCTGCCTGCAAAGCAACAAGTGTGCATATAACCATCCGCACAGGCATACTTTCGATGTCGTCATATGCCCCTGCATGATGACGTCAGCCTGTGAAAGAGCCAAGCGAACCAAAAGGTGAGAAAAAAAAATTATTGCTTATATGCTACCACAACACCCTTTTGAAATGTCGCAACTTTCCGAGGCACGGACAGATTTTTACACACCACCAAAAAGCGAAAAAAAAAAAAAAAAAAAACCTCCAAGACGTTTCTCATCTTCCTACTTACTCACTCAATCATCCGTTCAAAACGCTGCACCGTAATCTTTCAAACCAACTAATTAACCTCGAGTCCTCAAAACCTCCCCAAGGACACACAAACCTTGACCTACAAACTCGTCATCTCCACGCAACCCTACCTCCAAAATGTGTAGCTACATAGATCGAGCACACGACGTCTAATAATCTTCACACGAATTGTTTTCCTACAAATCCGCCGAGCTAACATCTTTCACTATTCAATCGCAAACGAAGATCTGAACCACGCACCGTCAAGCCGAAACTCCAATAACGAGCTACCAGCTCATCCCCTATCTACGCAAAGGCTCCTCGAAAAGCATTCCACGAAAACCTAACTCCACGCCAAACCCAAACTCGCCACCCACCGACAAACCCCAAAAAGGAACCAAGAGTGGGTTCGCAAACCCTACAACAAACAAGCAAACACACGGTGCTGCGAAAAAGTAAGTACCTGCAACGAAATCGCGAGACGAGGAATGGTGGAAGCGCAGACGAGATGAGGTTGTCCTCCGCAACGACCATGAGAGAGGGCACGCAGTCACGAAACCCTAAAGCTGGTGGAAAGCACGGTGTTTGTTGGTGGTGCGAGGGAGGGGAAAAGGAAAGAGGTGCGGTAACAACAACAACAACAACAACAACAACTACGGAACAGGTAGAGCAGGGGAGTAAAATAATGAATGAGCGAGGGTTTGCTGAGAGACGGAGCAGTCTGGCGATGATGATGGTGGCAAGTGAAGCTGCGAGGGACTTGGGTGCAGGGATGTTGCTTGGGGCGCGAGCAATGGGGGCGACTAACTTAACTAAGGAAGGGGAAAGGGAAGAGAAGAGAAAGAAAAGAGGTGGTGACGCGGGGAAGGGGGGCTGCTTCCCAGATGCTTCGGATTCCTTCCCTGCGAGAGCGAGAAAGAGCGAGAAAGGCCTGCCTACCTCCCAGCCTGCCTCCCAGCCGGCGCCGCGACGGGCGGGTTCCGGTGATTACGTGACGGACAGTGCCGTGGCGTCAACGGTGGTCATCCGCCCTTGCCCTTTAGAACCCAATCAACTATTTTATGGTCGCTCTCCTGTTTCTTCGGGCTACCCGGATTTTATTTTTATTTTTATTTTATTTTGAAGCTTTTAAACTTTTTTGAAATAAGAGGGCGGAACCACATCGTTGATTTTTAATTTTTTAATTTTTTTTCCCCGAGTACAACCTACCTTCTATAATACATAATGTTCTTGAGCCTCCCTACTGTTCACCTCCAAATCTCAAGCATATGTCAAAGGATCAGGAGTATCACAAAGAATCTTCTTTTAACTCGAGTTGGTCCAAGTAAGAGGGTTAGAGTTGGATTATTTTAGTAGTAGATTCTCTACAGTGTAAAGGGTGTCGTTCAACAAGGTATTAACAACTTTATGTACAACACTCCGTAATGCGACGATGTTATTGTTTTAAGCAATACGCATGTGACAAGTCATTTTCTGTGACAAGACAATTGAATAGTCACATTTTTGAGATCGTGTATTGTCAGGTGGCAAGTTAGCAATTATTGCATTCTGTTTTTAAGTTTGGGCCTTCGGAAATTTTGGGTTCCATCAATTTTGCCGGTGGCAAGGATGTTTAAAAATATATATTAATTAGATTGAAAATATAGTAAAACGAGCAGTTAGGCTAGTCACGTGGTATATGCCTTAGTGTTTACCCTGATTTTACTTTTACTGATTTTTTTTACTATCCAATCGTGTAACTCTTGAAAACAATATAATGATTGTGTTATGTTTGAATCATATTCAAAATAAATTAGTTTTAATTTTTATTAAGAGGTGACAAATGTTTTCTTGTAGTTAGTTGTGTCTTAGTAGATAAGTTTCAATCCCAAAAATTGAAAAAAATGAAACCTTGGTTGGCTATGTTGTAATTCAAATCTCAAACACATTGAACATTTAACTATGGAATCTAAGATGAGCTTATTTTCCAATTAAAATCATCCCAAAAAACCTAAGTTTATTTTTCAGTTCCAAATTGTTTGTTTGCAATGGAAATTTGACGAACAATTGCTAAAACTATTCATGCCTATATTATTGGTCAATTTTGAATTAAATATATATAAAAAGAATTGAATTCAAAATAAAATCAAGAATTTTTCAAAGACAGATACAACAACACCATATCCAACTTCTTACTTTTAAAGTCGTGTATACTATGAATGATTGAAGGTTTGTCTTGCAATTGATAGAGTAGTAGTGATGAATAGTCAAAAAGTAGTAGTAACCTTGCAAATGATATTAGTGTTCATATGAACGCTCGAATGCAATAAGGCGTTGCTACCTTGAACCAAAAAACTACGAAGTCCTATGAATAAACTAAACTTGGGTTCTATTGGAGTGTGCAGCAATTCACAATCTTATATTTCAAGCCACCCAATCACCAATTATCTAAGTGATTTTAACCACGAGAGATGTTTTCCATAAGTCATGTCCATTATTTTTGCTTCTATATCGACAAAGCCAAACAAAGTTGTTTCTAGGCTCTAGTTTTTTTTTTTAAATATATATTAGACACGAAGTGATTAAGTAAACCATTGTAGATGGCCAAAAGTGCTCAATTGCTCACTTCTTGAAAAAAAATCATTTAACCTTAAAAATTCCTAAAGAACACAAATATGTTACTATAAGGTTACATTTTTAGTTTCCAAGAATTTTAGGGGTTAAAGAGCTCCCAAAAACATAAACAAATACTAGTATAGCAAGGCAATATATATATATATATATATATATATATATATATATATATATATATATATATATATATATATATTCTAAATGATGAAAGAGTCAAATTTCAATAGGAAGTTACTATCATTGATAAAGAGCTTTTAAAGTAGAAAGGATCATTTGCATCATGTTAAACAATTTCTCATAAAATGAAAATGTCATAATAATTCTTTAAAAAATTAGGAGTTAACCTCTAAACGCCTAAACGACCAAAACCTGGTTGATTTCGTTCTTTCATCATCCATAATTTTCATCCGTCTTTTTCTGATGTTGTACCTTGTTGATGAATCAATCAAATGGTATATAAAAAATATTCAAATTAAGATGATTATGAATTTTAGTGCCTCATGAAAGCCAAAATCGTCAATACCATGTAGTGTATTCACAATTTCATCTTTTTTTTGCAGTTGAAATACAATTTTGACCATTGAGATCATATTCTCTGAATTGGAGTTGGACTAACAAAATGTAGTTTACAAAGTCTAGTTTCCACTCTGTTATGAAATTTTGAAAAATTCCTAAAATCGAATGATTTATAGCAATTACAAGATCAGGTTCTATTACCATGGCTCCTCTTGGTTTTAGTTTTTTCCTTTATATTTCCAAATTTAGACCTTTTTTTTAGCATAGTAAACAACATAATATTTTTCATTGTAATGTACACATTTGGAAAAGAATTTATATATTTTTAATATATTTTGAAATCAATGTGAATTTTCTTTACTTTTCTTACTTCCAAAAATCATAACAATTTAAATTTTGCATTAATAATTTTGCAAAAAATTCAGATTATAGTTCATAATTGGTCGCATGTAGGAAATAAATGAAATCTATTTTTGTTCAATAATTGTGGTGAAATATAGCATACAATCCAAAGTTTTTTACTACAGTGATAGGCTAAGGCATTTAGGGGTTAAAAGCCAACAAAGTTTGTATTCAATAATTTCAAAAAACAAATATAAGTTTAGACGTCTCTCAAAAAATTATAAACTCTCAAAGTTAAAAACCCTAATCACACATAACCATTATCAATCACTTGCTTGTGCACATTCTATACCTCAATATTGTAGGATTTGGTGAAAAATGAGAATATGTATTTAATAATTATAGTATCAACTACTTTACTAAGGTTAAAACGTGTGATCGTTTATCCTTGGTATCTTTTTTTCCAATTTTTCAAATTAGCATAACTTATAATATCCATTAGAGTCATGAGGCAATTTACATCTATATATTACCAATAAATTTTTCCTTTAAATAAAAATAAAATGAAAAATCTATGAGTTGTTGATATTTTTGATGAAAGAGTTAAGTAGTGATTTTAGCATAAGTTCATATTCCCTATTCCATACTATGAAGTGGATAAAGGAGATTTTATCCAACTGTTGATAATTTGATTCAACATGGCCACGTGTGCAAGTGATGCAATGACAGGTGGGAAGCATGCATGCATTTAATCCGCGCTGGCAAGCAAATGAACAATGATAATCTGGAAGAACCAAAACTGTGGAAAACTGAGGGAACAGTGAGAGGTTAAATAATAATTTTGGAGCCACCCCACAGATTGGAAGTAAAGATGGATGGTCGTTAAATTAACGGTTGGTATCCCTTTTTTTAAATGTTAAAACTGTTTCTGCAAGAATATTTGGAAGTTAGAATCAATAGATTCCTACTTAGCAGGAGCATATTCCTTACAAGACAAATCCAATTACCGCCAAGAGGTCGGTCATTTTCAGTTGCCCTTAGCTGCTCACTTTAGTAATTTAATAATTTAAAGTTAGCGGTAGTAATTGCTTTTATCAGAGCATCCTCACCAGTGCACTCCACATATTCAATATTCTCTCTAATTGCACTTCATTATGGGAGAAATGGGTTTCTAAATGCACTCCAATAAAGTAAGTCATCCTATTTGTGTAACAATTTGGAAGTCACCCTTTTTGTGCCATAATAATAATAAAGTTGGCCTAAAGACCATCGTGAATGAAGGTAGTTTGTCTCAGTGTTCGGGATACTTTTTGAGCTAACCAGTCAGTTTCCTTTATTCTCCCAAACCAACCGGTTTTTTAAAATATACCCTATATATTTCTTTTATAAACACTAAGTATGACTATTTTTAGTCATTTAGTCCGGTCTTTTGCCTCTATTCTTGAGATTTAACCAGTTATTTTAGAAAATCAATTGGTTGACTTGTAACTAACCACTGGTTCTTCCCGAATAGTGGTTTTTCTATCTATGCATCGAGGGCATGGATAGTTAGGTTCACCCTTAGTGCCTCGTCTCGGAGGTACTGGTAGACTCTATGACCCGGATCAATATCTAGTAACCATAACTAGTAGCTGGTAAATAGTAGCCACTATTGGTTTTTATATTCGTTTTGAGTTATGTGATTTTTGTTTATGTACCACTCATTTACTAGCAATGTACATATCGATCTTTCAAATGTAAAACATTGATACGCAATGATCACAAAATAGTAAAAATAGTCACATGGCACAAACAAGGTGATTTACCTTATGTGTTCACAACTTGGGATGTGGAATTTGTTCAAACAAGGTATTGTAGGTGGATGTCAGGGTCAACACATTTGTGTTGAACATTTAATTTTTTTTGGAAAATAAAATTTGGTAGATAAGATATTTGAAACTATTATTCAAGATTTTTTAATATTTTTACTATGCAAATAAATCTTGAAGAAATAATTTTCCAAAATTTTGGCAATTATATTTGTATTTTGCCCTCCATGTACAGTATGTGTACTCGTAATTTCCATTAATAGCAACTAAGTATAGCTACTATTATTATACAACCATTATTTCATTGGAAGTTATTGGCAAATGAAAGGGGATCCCATGACACTTTAGCGTGTATTGTTTGAACAATGTATGAATAAGTTATGAATTTTTAAAGTATTGTCTATAGGTGTCTCAAAAATCTCTACTAGGTTCTCAAAGTTAGTACTCCCTCTGTCCCACTAAAAAAACCTATGATTTTTGGCATTTATTCTTTTGCAATATTAATCCTATATTTTATATTTCAAAAGACGAACCTTGTCCACTTCAAGCGGGATAAACAATGAAAGTGACAAAAACTACATACCACTTTTAAAAATAAACCATTTTCAAGTAATGCAAGAGCTTTTTATGACAAAAAAGCGTTAAGTTAGAACACGCTGGCAAGAACCACGGGTTTTTTAGTGGGACAAAAGGAAATAGTTTTAAATAGCCTTCTTTAGATTTAAGCTTTAATTGTTAAAAATAGTTATAAGTAGCATTATTTGGAGTCATAAGAAGATTATTCACTTTCATATAACGTCAAAAGTGTACAATTTTATGTCTCTTATTCATTGACTTGGTTTGCTGAACAACCCTAGGGCAGCAAACAGATAGGCCCTCGATTTGACAAACAGACAAGTCCTTGACTTTATTTGACAAACGGACATGCCCTCACTTTATTTGACAGACACTTAGGCCTTATTGGACAATTATAGTTTACGTTCAGTTGTCCTTTAACAAAATGACAAGCTTTGACTTGTGGACAATTATAGTCCACATCAATTGCTTAATTTTAGCAAACGGACATGCCTCGACTTGTTGGACAACCATAGTTTACATCAATTGTCCTTTAACAAACCGATAAGACTCGGATTGCTATTAGTTAGACAACTGTAGTTCACATCAATTGCCTTTCCGTCACAAATGGACATGCTTCGGCTTATTGCATAATCATAGTCCACATCAACTACCCTTTTGTGACAAATGGATGTACATTGACAATTGCAATCCACATCAACTATTATTTTATAACAAACAAGCATGCATGCAATATTTTAATACTATTATCACAAGGTACAATGAACTATTAATGTAATTCATGATTTTTGAATAAAAAATATAGTCACATGGTACAATAGAGGACTTTGGTTCAAAAGTCACAAGGTACAATAGTGAAGTGGTGGTGATGCTTTCAAAGTGGTGCTTCAAAATCTTTGTTAGGTTTAGATGAACAACTAAATTTGTGTAAAAAATATTCTATATTGATATGAGTACATTGTTTTTAGAGATGATATGTAGTGTCCTTTGGAGATACATAGTTTATTCTATTTAGTGTATGATACTTTTTTTAGTCCTATAAAATACTAGGAACATCTTGAATTAGTATAACTATTGATGAACAAAAATTACTCAACTTTGGATTTGTGTTGACAATTTGTTAGCTACTTGTTGTCGGCCACTCGTTGTTCAAATGACTATTGACCAAAAAGCTTCCCGATGATGGTTTAAATGCATACAATTTAACAAAATGAATTTAATGCTCTATGTTGAGTATCTTAGGATTACATTAAATTACCCATGATAAAAATAAAATAATCAAAGTGTAACTCATACAATTTTGGAAAAAATAAATAGACCAAACCTAATAATATCGGTGGCAATTGTAATGTAGAAGGCGCTCTATTTCATCTTTAACCTTTACATGACAAATCCATTTATTGGAACTTTGATTTTGGTTTTTTATTTTTTGTGGTTTTTCTAAACACAAAATCAAATTATATTTAAAAATGTAAACACATATTCTTTACTTTACGAATGATGCTTGAAAAGAAATTTGAAAAACATTAATTCAACTATGACATATTGATGATCAAATTTCTTTTAAAAATGAAAAAAATCTAGCCCCTCAAGTTTAGTTCAAGGATTAATACCGTAGTTTAGTTGAATAGTTGGTCGAGCATAAATTAATTAAAAAAACCATAATTTGAAAACTTTAGGAAATTATATTTCCAAAAAAATGTTGTTTTAGTATAATGGAAAAAATAAAATCTAGAAGAATATTTGTAATGTCAAAATTTAAAAAGTCTAAAAATAATAACTATTTGAGACATTAATGTTCAATCAACTATTAGTACATGGTGGTAATGGAATGTAAATTCTAAATAGGATTTAAGGGAACCTAATTCAATATAGGAACAATAGTAGAAAGGTGATCTTTGGGCACCAAAGAATTGTATCAAAGTGTCCCAAGCTAGTGCCAATATGGGCCTTGGGTACTATGCTTTGAGACTTTTCCTTAGTGCCCAAAGACCACCCTTTCTACTAGTGGAATGATATGTGGAAACCTTTGAGGGAGAAAATAATCATTCTTTGTTTAATAGAAAACTTTCAAGATGTACTCTAAATTTCCTATTATCACACTCCAATATCACAATCCAAAATATTTGCTATTGTGCACCCAAGTGATTTAACACTTTCTATGTGCCAATCTCTCACTAGATCATCTATTGTGTACACAGGTGATTTGAGACTTTGCATGTGCTAATCTCTCGTTAGATCATCCAACCCCCATCCGTTCAATCTCTTGCAATATCATCCATCCATCATCCGTTCAATATCTCACCATATCATCCATCCATCATCCGTTCAATATCTCACCATATCATCCATCTATCATCCATTCAATATCTCACAAGATCATCCATCCCTCATCCGTTCAATCTCCCACGAGATCATCCATACTACCTCCGTTCAATCTCTCACAAAATCATCCATCCCTCGCCAGTTGGTTACCAAGGGGGTGACATAAAAGAGTTGGGTGGGTAGCTGAGATAAAGTCCTGATAAGAGTTCTGATAAGGAGAATACCGTGTACAGGTGGTGAGACTGGTGACGGTGATGCCAAATTGATGGACACGGAACAAGTGTTCATTTGGGGTTTCAAGTGGACGTGCATTGGTCAAATGTGAACCCCAATTTGATGGAAGGCATTGCAGCGTCCAATTCCAGATGGAAAATTTGATAAAGACTCTGATAAAGATTCTGATAGGGTTGGACCCAGCTAGTTAGTTGGTGCGGAGTGCGCTGGTAATAGTACGTTGGCGATTGGACCTCAGTAAGGTCATCCCCTGCTTGGTCATCCGTCGAGAAATCATCCATCCCTCAATCTCATGCCTGTTCCAATCATTCCATCAATCCTCACTGAGTGATTGAATGCCCAGCCACTCTAATTCTTATCTGCCTGCTATTGTGGACAAAGTTTATCACCCAACTCTAATGCACCAAATCATCGACATAATCATGTTCTGCCAAATTTATTTTGGAGAATTATCGCCAGAATCTTACCTGATTATTAGAGTGGCTACTTTTACACTACACTGAATGGTGTATTTAGAGTCCCGGAACACTATTTCTAAACCCATACACTTTCATTTTAGGGAGATATAGTGTCTTTGTAAAAAATAAATGAATGTAGTGTTCGAATGACATATGGCAACTTTATGATAAATATGGCATGCCACCTCATGTCACTCTCATTACTTGGAAAGAACATGGCACTCTCAATGAAAGTGGGAATGATAAGTTGCTAACTCTTACAGTGACTGCCAAAACTGAGTACGAACACAACTTACTGAAATTTAACAAACAATGTAGGGAAATTGGATGCGTCAAAAATGAAACCATAAATTGCACGGGATTACCATTGCAATCAGTCATACTTCCATGGGGATTGAGGTCTATTACACACATGTATGCATGTTAAAAGAAAAGTAAAGTGAAGTTCAGTCCAAAACTCAGTTTTGCTCACATTAGCTGGAACAAAGTTAAAAATTTGTCCACCTACCCTTAGCAACTATAACAGCTGCAATGCGCTTAAGCATGCTTTTATACAAGTTCTTACACTCACTGGGAGTAATTGAAGCCCAACAATCCTCAACACGCTCCCACAATTCTAACATTCCTTTGGGAGGTCTCTCATATTGGTTGAGTCGACGTTTTAAAGTTGCCCACAAATGTTCGATCGGATTCAAGTCTGGAGATTGCGCCGGCCACTTCAAAAGAGTGAATTCTTGCGAATTCAGCCAACGGCGCACACTCTTGGATGTATGCTTTGGGTCATTATCCTGTTGAAAAATCAAATTGGCAGGATCTAGATTGTATGTATGCAGTGTATGAACCAGTTCTCGCTCTAAAATTTCTCTATACATGTACTGATCCATTCTTCCCTCAATCCTACACATCATACCAAGGCCACTCGGAGTCATGCAACCCCACATCATCACTCCCCCACCTCCAAAGTTGACAGTTTGTTGCACCATTCCAGCACTTCTACTCTGTCCATCACGAAACCAACACCAATTGCGACCATCAGAGTAAAATCGGTTGATTTTTGTTTCATCAGAAAATACTACACAATCCCAATCATCATCAGTCCAATGGCAATGACGTCTAGCAAATTCTAATTGTCCTTTAATTTGAAGAAATGTGAGCTTTGGTTTCTTTTGCTTCACTTCACATTTCAAACCTGCTTTTCGTAACATTCTCCTCACAGTACTATCACTCATACCAACATGAAGCTCCTCTCAAGTAATTTCCAACTTTGTGTGCAGTTTCTAAGCCACCTATAGTGATTTCTCTCACACAAGCCCTGCGATCAGCTGCACTGTACACCTATGGCCTGCCACCAAAACTGCGATTCACATCACTCAACTCACTCAAATGTTGCTTACGAAATTGTGCAACCCAACTTTGGGATACTTGTAAGTCTCTAGCAACATTTCTAGTACTTTCACCCCTCCTCAACTTTTCTAAAGTAGCTTCTTCTATCTGCTTTCTATCAACAACAGAGAGAGACCTTAATGAAACCATTTTGCTCAATTTGCATACATGATGTGCACTGAATAGGGACACAATTATAAATGTGAAGGCCAAGAACATGCCCATCTAAAAAAATAGACCCAGAAAACCACTTGTGCATGTCAAATTTGTAGCATTCACCGCGTAATCCAAGTGTGAGCATAACTGAGTTTTAGAGCTAATTTACTTTGATCTATATCTTTCTCAAATCATTTTGCATTGCTGGACTTGTAATTTGGTAGCCACATCATTTACTTGAATGTATACTTGTGCCGTCAACTGATTTGGCATTAAATGCAGTAAATTATAAAATATGAATGGCTAAAGGTAGACTAAGCTATTTCGTACTCAGTTTTGACAGTCACTGTATGTAGTGTCAAGGGACACTATTTCTCTTTGCCTTTGAACGAATTGTGGTAAAAGACAACAATTCTCATCAGACACTAAATACGCCATTCAATGTAGAAAAAATGGGCCAAATGGTGAATGAGGTTGCCAAAGTCTTCTAAACTAATAATACTAAAACTGTCACTATTTGGAAGAAAGTTCCTTATAATAGATAATTTTATGGATATATATATAGATATATAGATATATAGATGATTCTATACATTTTTTCCTTACTTCGGTGTGTGTTGCTTTATCAACGGAAAAAGAAAAGAAAAGGTTGGTCATATTCCATAATTGCAACAACTTTGGTTCTATTTGAGTCACACTTTTTAAAAAAGTATCAAGATACACTCATACCTCTTTAACCCTTTAGTGCCTAGAATATTGTAGTTGTGTGCATTGGATTTCAATAGTCTTTTCCACTGTGATTGATACTATCAGAAGTAGAATGGATTAGATTACAAAGTAACGGTACAATTGTATTCTCAACCGAAGTGGAGAAATTTGTCAATATTAGAAAATCATCCAATGGTGGAATTGCAAGATTATAGTATGTCTTTGAACCCTATAATGCACACTCAAAATTGTGATTTTGGAAGGTGTGTGACTTCAAAGTTCAATAGAATTTTGGATTAAATTTTCTAAAATGAAATTGACGCGGTTCAACAATGCCCTATATCAACACCTCTCCATTGCAATCTTTCATACCAAAAACAGACTCACACATAATTATTGTGAATTTAATAAGTAAGAATGACTTATCTGTATACGGTTTAGGACAAAAATTTATACGTTACAAATTGAAAGAAGTTTGTACATTGATCAAGATTGGAATACATACACTACTAGAACATGAACAAGA